>CM036562.1:69685427-72085427 GCA_020745775.1 Theristicus caerulescens | reverse complement strand
ATTAGTGGGTTTTGGTATCTGATAAACTCTGTCATCACTGCTTACCCATGATATGCCGATCATAAAGAGTGCCTGATTACATGGCTGGCTTAATCCGTATAGCATGAAAGCTGACATTTTATATTACTTTATATTCTCTTGTCCACCTGAGTTCACTTGCATGGAATTAAGAGATGTCAGATTTGGACATTATGGGCATGGATGCCACAGAAATGTGTGTAAATAAACAAACCCTTGTGTAGTATTGGTAGGTCATGGTAAGAGATGGCAAAGAAAGGGAATGTTTCACAGGATCCCGTAATATTTTCTTGGTGGATTTTCAGGATTTTCAGGAGAGTGGAGGGATGAATCAAGCTGACATCACTTTGGAAGCTAAAATCTTATCCTAAGGGTTATTTGAAGTAAAAACCTGCTTTTTTGCTGAGATATATCTGTGTCCATGAAGCGCATCTGTTTCCCTGTGGTGTGTTAAAACATTCATTACCCCTTGATGCAGCTGTAGTAATGGCATAGTGATCTCAACATTATCTTAGTGTTTTACTTCATATTTTGGGTAAAGGACCAGGTAGCCTTTAATTACCTGCATGTCTTGAAAGACAGCATATCTGGTAGCCTTGAGCTCATCCATAAAATTGAAGGGACAGTGTTTCTGGGAAACCTGCCACATCGTGTCAACAGGCCTTGTTTGCTTTTGAAGATTACAGGCAATGGGATGGATTTGAAGAGCTGCCTTTTTAAGGACAGAAAGAAATAAAAACAAGGCACTGAGGGTGGTGAGAAACAAAACCTCTGTGCAGGCTGTCCTCTGCAGGGCAGGCCTTTCCCCAGGTTGGGTGTTCATCTGGAGTCTCTGCTTATATGCTTGGGTGTCGTCCCAGTGGAAGCCAGGGAGCATGGGAGGAAACCACTCCCTTGGCTTCACATGCTAGATCTGTGACTGGAGTGGGGCAGAGGCCTACAGAGAGTACCAGAGAGCACAGCTGGCCCACAACAATGGACACATTTATAGAGACCTGAGTTTGGGAAAGGAGGCACTGATCATCTATTTCTTGAGCAGACTCCTCAGACCCATCTTGAATACTACCAGACGGATAGTACTCAAGTCTCAGTGCTCCAGATGCAACCAGATGCTCCTGGTTATTTGAGGAGAAAGCTGAGAGACAGGTTCTTCATATGTTTTTATGGCTGTCCTGCTGGCTTAGTTAAAACCCTTTTTATCTCAGGATAAGGCTTAAATTCAGAATCAATTGCTTAAGATATTCCTGTTCTCTTGTATTTTTCCTTTCCTTTGCCCCCACCCCTGCACACAGTAATTCTGTATGAATCATACAATTGATTCTTTGGGTGGGGGGACAATATATGAACAGCTCAAGCAGCTGACTGTGCTGGAAAAAAGACAAACCTCCAAATATTTAGACTTTTTTTGCCTAGCTGGATTGGTTCCCTAACACCGTTTGTTGCAGAAACAATAGACTCTCTTGCTGTTTGTGAGCATGGCAAAAAGCAGAACTTGCCAAAGACAGAGGGACCAATGTGATGATAAGTGAACATCAGAATATATTTTCTGGTAGTAATGCAGTGACTGGGATAGCTTCTAGTCCTGGAAGACTAGAAACACTGTTTGTTTGCAACTTTAAAAAGAGCAAGTCAGTGATTTCCTAGTGCTGGGTACATAGCGATAGCGCTGTTACCTCCCAGGCATTTAGACTTGGTGTGCATGCCTTTTCCAAACGTTTATTACTATTTTTTCTGCTTTTAAAATACAGCCAGACTATTTTTACTGGGGGTGGTGGTAGTGGTGGTGTTGGTTTTCTGGTTTTTTTGTATGGGTTTCACTCAATATAACACAGAGAGACAGTTAAAAACAATCAACATAAAACCCTACAAAGTTCTGGCTGGATTTGTGGTTAACCCTTGTTTTAAAAAATACAAGGTTACTTTTTGCCTGTGTCCTTTTAATACTATGGATCAGCTCTAAATCTGAAAAAGCCAAAGAGGGGCAATCTAGCCCAGAACTGAATGAGCTGCTACGGTACATCATCTGTTACTCCTGGTGAGCTCCAGTGAGGCATAGTGGTTAAAAAAGTTGCTACACCTTTCCATGGGCTAGGGTGGCATTCTCTGAGCATGTTGCTTGCAAGTGTACTTGTTTGATAGACTCCCTAGTTAGAATCAGTACTCATTTTCCTTGCCAGGAAGAAAATAAGGAAAAAAAAAAAAGGAAGGTAATTGATGGCAAGCTTTAAGGTCATCATAGTATTTGCTTCCTCTTCCATTCTTTTACAATGGCTTTAATACTGTGCAATTATGGGCTTGTTTTAAGTCTTCTTGTTTTCTCTTACAAGCAGACTACCTCACGTTTTAAACATCTGCAATAGTTCAGCAATGAAACCAGGGCTATTGTGGTACTGAAATCTCTAAAATTGCAGTGATTTTCAGTTGGATAGTGATCCACTGTACATCTGGAAATGTAGGTGTTGCCCTCAGGGAGCTGTATTTTGCATAATTTCCTCCTTGGGAACAGGACACAATGAGATCACAGATTCTCCTGGTCTCAGCTGTTGAGCAAATCACTGTCAGGCCTAATAGCCAGTGCTCTTTTCCCCTTGATCAGCTGTGCTTTGGTCATTGCTGAGTTGAACATTGTTCACTAAATGAATAGCTCCCAGAATGCAAACTTCACCTGTTATCCTTCCATTTAGGAAAATTGAGAGTTTTTAGTCTTTTGTACTCTGTATTCAAGATATGAGAGAAAAAAAAAACACCTAAATGCCTCCATTTAAATGTAAATTTTGACTTTTCACGTCTGACAAAGTAGGGTGTTTGTTTATAAAAACAATACATATATAAATAAAAGCCATGGAATTGAAAGAACAAAACCCCTCTCTTGTTGATATTGATATATTTTCCACATAGTAATCTTTGCTCTCATCATGTTATGTATTTTTCTGTTTCTTTTTACTTTAAAACTAATTTTGCTGTGAGAACAAGAACGGGAGATCGTTAGGAGGAAACACTCTGGTGCTGGCTTGTGCAGAGAAAACATGCCATCTGCCTAATGTGTTTCATCTTGTGTCAGTCTAAGATGTGTTGTTTGGGTTTAACATGCCAGTCACTAGCCTAGAAAGAGTGCAGGCAGCAGCTCTGATGTGTATCCTGGCTAGGGCTCCAAATCCTTCCTGCTTTTCAGAGACTACACTCACTATGAAATAGGCCACAAGATTTTGGACAGAAGGTACAGTTCTCATCATCTACCGTGTCCTCGCATTAGAGTTTGAGAGGCATTTATGCAACAAACTGAAGTGGTTTGGGATATATCTTCAGTCTTCACAATATCACATGGTTAAGAAGCAAAAGCGAAGACCCAGCCTGAAAGTGGGTTATTTCAAAGAGGTCTGGCTGGTGGGTCTGAGAGGCTGGTGGTTGAGGATGTGGTGGTGCCTCCCCGGTGGCAACCACGTAGTACAAGTTTCACCCTTCTCTGTTGTCTTAGGGAAGAGCTGGAGAAGCCATTTGGCGTAGCATCACACAGAGACGTGCACTTGAGTCCTGAAAGCAGAACAGTCACGCAATGGAGCCCTCCTTGCTCTGAACTGGCAGGTCTCTACTGTCTGTCTGTCTGGAGGTGGGTCAGAACGAGCTCAACGTCTGGCCCTGCTCCACTGTGCAGTGTGGACTCAGCTGCCTGCAGGGATGGGGCAAGTTTTGGGGCTCAGTGCTGTGGTCAGGACCTATCAATGGCCAGGTTTCAGAAATGGGGCTGCCTTCTTTATCAGATGTTTCCTCTTTCAGTCACAGAATTCTTGCCTGAGAAATGGATGGTGCATGTCCCAGCTGGGTAAATGTAGCTGGTCATATTTTGTTACACTGCGTGTAATAAAGACTTTAGCTTATTTTTTTTATTAAGAAAAGAAGCTGGCAGACAGCTTTAAATGTCTGCCTAAGGACAAAACAAACTGAGTTTTGTAGATAGCTGCTTTTTTTTTTTTCTTAATAAATAAATAAATGGAAAGATTTTTATGTTGATAATAAAAATAACTAATGCGGAGCTTTTTCCACTAGTGCCTGGAGACATGGACAGATGTGGGATTTTGAAGGGATAAAGAATTGAAATCTGTTGGCAGGTAGTTGCTATAAAAATGACTATCCTTCTTGCCTCTTATTACAGACCAACATTCAACAAATGAAGAGTCTCTGAGAAAGCTAATGATGACAGGATCAGGTTCCAACCATCAGAGACAGCAGAAACCTCCTCCCTTCAGAGAAATCTAAAGTTAAAGGGAAGTGGTTGGGAGAGCTGGGAGCTTTATTAAGGCATACTTCCGGACTATCTCCGACTCACAATGTGGTGTGTGGGAGTGTGGAGGGGAGGAAACTGCCAGGGAAACTATGAAGAAACAGAGCGAGCTCACCAAAAGTTTGGTTTGCCCATGAGCTGTCTGCTGAAGTTTTGTGCGATCACTTTCCACCTCCAGAGAACTTTCACTATGCTGCTGTTGCATGTAGTTGGTTTCTGTCTTGCTGTGTGGTCTGTTGTTGGAACAAGAGGGTAAACCTTGTTTTCTCACTTTTACCCTTCCGATTCTCTCCCCCATTCCATTGCGTGGGAAGTGAGTGAGTGGCTGTGTGGGGCTTAGCTGCCTACTGGGGTTAAATCACAATATTGCTTTCTGCACAATGCAATCTTATTGTAGGGCCAATCTCCTGAAGCAGTCAGTAACGTGTATCATGAATTGGCTAGTCACTCTAGTGTTTGGTGACTCAACCTGAAAACAGCATGTGGACCATCAGTGTTGATGCAGCATTTAGGAGAGCAAAGATCAAATGTTGATCTGATATACCTACAATTCAGAGCAAATTGCTTTGCTGTCCATTATAGACAGCTGTAACAGTTACAGAGGAGAAGGATGAAAACAAGTTTAAAATATTTCTTTGTATTTAAAGATGTATTTTTACACACACACACATTTATGAAGGTGTATATATACACACATAGAAGAAAAAGCAGACAAAAACTGCCTAAATCTCTAAGTCAACCATTGGCAGTGTGGGTCAGCTGCTGCTGCCTAGGGTGAGAAATACCCTTCTTTAGAGTCCTATTATACCTTTGTCTAGTTATGCCCTGGTGAATCCTCTTGAGATTGTCACTCTGATTGTTTCTTATACCTGTTCTGAATCTTGAGTCCCTAATGTTCTGCAAGACTTGAATATTCTTTCTGTAGGAAATGGTAAAAAAAATAGAGGTCCCCAATATGTGCTTGCAGGGGATACACTGTGTTTGACATCTTGTGACTTTACTCACAGGCACAGTTAGCTGCCCTGCTGTTTGGTCTGACAGGCAGAACACAAGGTGATATTGCCTGCAGCAATATGTTTACCTATTGGCTACTGTGGGTAGGGGAATACTGGACGAAAAAAGTTTCAGATACAACTGATGCTGATAAGTGCCTTGCAAAAGGCATGATATGTTGTGCTTTCAGTTGTAAAAGCAGACCCTTCCAAAATGACCATTACATTTTAGCTTTTATAGCACTGTACAGATAATAAATACTACTAGATGTAAAGCACAGAGAAAACACACTGCAGTTTGGTGCAAAATGCTATGCTGATCTGCTTCTGAGTAGGTGAAACCCAAGAAAACCTATTCTTCCAGTCATGGATGAATCTTGGGTCACCAAGAGAATATCAGGGAGAATTCTTTTTCTTATTTGTTAGCCTGCTGTCCCTCCCCTCAGTAGCTATGTCTGATGTATAGTCCCTAATCTCTTTCAGTGTCCTTGTGTTCCTGTTTATCGGCTTTCACTTTTATCTCTTACTTGGATGTGCTTGTTGCCTGCACTGAGTACAAGGAAGGAAAAGAAAGACGCAACTTGCAAAGCAACAAAATAAGACTAATGACCATGGATAACTTCTGCTTGTGGTGAGGCTGTGCCAGGAAGATGAAGAGAAAGAGTTAGTTTGCTTTTCAGCTGTCAATCACTAGTAAAGCATGTGCACAATGTCCATTTACAGCCTTCCTGTCTTCTCAAGCAAGTAGATGGCCACATAACCCTTGAATGACACAATTCATGTTGTTTCCTTCCACCTGACTGGGCAGGTTTGCAGTTTGTGTGCAGGTATGTTTGTTTCTTTCTTACTTCACATGGATCTATGTAAAATAAGAACAACCACTACAGGTCCTCTCATAGGTCCACCTAATCAGATTTTCTGGGTATGTTGTTAGTAGGCAGACAAAGACACTCAGGGGCCTGTATAAGAAATTTTACATGTGTAAAATGAACCTTTACCTTTGATGTCCAGCTTGTAGTTATCATTGGTTTAGGGGCTTCTTGAGCTGAAAACTTTATATAGAGCAGGACCTACCTTACAGTAATTTGTCTAATCTCTTTTTAAAGTAAACAGTTTAAACTGTAGAAATATGCATACTGTTCACCACCAATCAACGCGTTAACTTTTTAGGAACTACAAAAGTCTCATTCTGCAGCATAAATTAAAGTGTAACTGGAAAATAAGAAGAGTGATGCTGCATCAAACCTAAGGTCTTATTTGGCTCAGTATCCAATGACCTATTGAAGTTGCTAAGGGATAGACCAAGAACAGGGCAAAGCTTCTGGCAATGTGTAATTTGGGGATTTTCTGATCAGGAAATTGTGTCCACTGCTTTGTGTGTAATAACATAACGGAATCTTTTTCTTTGAATTTATCTAATTGATCTTTGAGTTCATCTGTGTTTTGGCCAAAATCTGGTGGCAGTGAGTTCTGCAGTATAAGTTAATTTAAAAAGCACTTTATTTTGTTTGCCTTAGGTCTTCTGCCTGATGACTTTATATTCTGCCAGCTGTTACTTATTTAGTAAGAAATAGTGAATAATGCCATGTATTATTTGAGAGACTAGAGAAACTGGTTGTTATAGAGTTTGATTTGACTACACGCAATTTGTCCAAATGAAATAGTTCCTAGGAAATTAGGGGACAGGGAGTCATAACTCTTAGCCATTGTTTTCAAGTCTACCACTCTTTGCCTTTGTAACTGGAGGAGAGGCAGGCAATGTCTTTGGGCCTTATTTACGTACTTGGAAAGTAAAGACTGTGTACCTTGGTCAGAAGGTTCTGTAGAGGTATAATTAAAAGTTATTGGTAAAACACAAAACTATTCATACTGCTATGAAGTGAACAGTTGAACAGGAAGTCTTGCGCTTAATATAGTTTCAGGTGTGTAAGCAGCAATTAATGATACCTGAAGACCTTAAATGACTTGCATATGGTTACACAGCAAGCAAGTGGCTGTCTAAGGAACAGTACCAAGGAGTGCTACAAGCCTCAATACAGCTACTGGGAGCATTTCAGCTGAGTAAACTTTCAGAACCAGACCAGAGCCAAATTGAATTATCCAGTGAAAACATGGTCATTTAGATATTTCTGTTTCATAACCCAATTTTCTTGCTTTAATTATCAGAATAAGGAACAGTTACTGCTTCAGCTTTTTTCTCCCTTTCTCCCTTTTTTTCTTTCTTTGTTTCTCTCTATTTGTAGTAGGGTTCCTTCCCTCTCCCCAAAAGCTGTTGATTCTTTTGCCACAACTGTCCCGTGTCTTTTCTGAAAACCCCTCTTTCTGTAGAGCCAATACTCTTCAGTAGCAGACAAGTGAGCAAGGTAGGATTTACAGACCTTGTTCTGCAGTGCATATGGCAGGGACATGCAAGTGAGGTCTGAGATGGGCAGAGCCAAGTGCAAAGCAAACCAGCAAAGTTTAGGGTGAGGTAATGCCCCAAGACCCAGTTCAATCCTAATGCTTTATTCTAATTATTCAGGCAACTAAAGACTTCAGAGCTTGCAAAGGTCAAAACCCATGTTGCTGAGTGTATGTGCATGTTTGCTCCTATATGAGGGAAAGGATGAGACAGAACAACGACTGTCCTTGTTCAGTCACCCTTCTAGTTTTGGCATGGGGTCAGGACCCAAATCCAGAAGAGTGTATTTCCTGGTTCCTATTCATTTAGAGTAAAAATTATACAAGAATTGTCCATGCAGCTGACCCAAAAGTCTTGTCTAAACTTGATCTGTGTCTTAACATTGTCTCTTTGGCCCCTCTCTAATTTAATATGCATTTGAACAGAAGTGGCTTCTTGATAGAGCCTTTCACCTCCAGGTCACCCTTTCAAATCCAATTCAGGCCTGTCATGACCAAATGTTACTACCATCTGACGGCTTTTCTGTGTCCTGTGTGAATTGTTGGCTTCAGTCCAGTAGCTGGTGGACAGGTGCCTGAATTGCAAAAACTGCCAGAGCTGACACTAACTGGATGTCTCTGCAGAGGGGTCAAAGAGTGAATCAGCCTGGCAGTTGAATTAATACTTAACTTGTATGCACTGTGATGCTTTATATCTTCAAAGTGCTTTACAAACGTCAGCTAATCCTCAGGAGGTGTTGTTATCTGCACTGGCAGGTGAGAGAAGCAAGCAGATAAAGAATGAGGATCAGAATATGCATGTTGCTGACCTCCCACTCTGAGGCCAAAACTATGAGTTTAGCTCCTTTCAGGGCTACTGATGGGCACACCAGAGCAGGGTTCAAGCTCATTGAAGGGGCTCCCATGTGCTTCTATGGATAAAAGCATCCTTTACTTTTTAAGACAGGCAGGAAAGCAGTGTTGATGGACATGCCATCCTTTTGCTCTATGAAGCCATGGAACCAACAGAAGTCTCTTCTCCATCCTCTTTGAGGCACTAATGAGTCATGCCAGATTATGCCTATCATTAAGAGGTATCATTATTTAGATTGAGAACTTGCCATGTAACCAGATCGGTAAATAACTATTTTTGAATGGCAACTGGGTTGGAGTGGTTCATTCCGAAAAACAGCTCTTGGAATGTCATTGAAATAATCTGAAAAAAATGCCTGAAGTGTTACGAAGAATTGCTAGAAGGTCATGCAGAGTTAGTGGTACATCAGTGTTTGCAAGCTGCTTCTGCAGGGGCACTTAAAAGACATTGTCAGATTGTGTAAAGGTGTCTACAGGAATAAGGAGAAATTGGCTTCTGTGCTTCAGATCAGTGAGAATAAGAGGGGTTCTAATCTGGCATTTTCCCTTCTCTGGAAGCAAGATGAGGAAACTTTTTTTTTTTGGAAGGTTTTTAACCTTTAGAAGGCTTTTTATAATAGTAAACCACTTTTCTACTATTAATTTCTTACGTAAATAATTGCTGTTGTTGCCACGGTGTTTACAAAGGTGGATAGAGCAAGTGGTCCATTAGATGATGAATGGAAGGAGAAAGATCTTGTCCCTATGGTTACAAAGGGGTAGTGGCATACCTCTGAAATAGTGCCTCTAATAAGGTGTGGCTTACATCATCTGCAAAACTGGAGATGACACTGTAGGACTGACTTGTCAGAGGTTATAAAGAATGGCAGAGGAAAATGTTTTTGGAGGTATTTGGCTTTTTTTTTTTTTGTGAGGGTTTATGCTGGCTCTTTCAAATTTGGGGGAAAAAATATGGGGAGAAGGTAGATGTAAGAAAAGTGATTTGGGTAAAATTCACCTTATGAGGCATCCAAATCCATGTATTTCAAGGGAAGCTTGAAAATGTCAACCAAACCAGACAGTTTGAATTCCACCTCATGTTCACGTATAATCAGAAGGAGACAAGTGTTGTGCATCCCTAAAGAGCGATTCAAGGCACTGGGCAGTGTTCCCTGGAGCTGAAAGGGCCAGGACTGGTGCTTTCTAGCTGAATGTAGACTGCTGAACATGTGATACTGAATGGTCAGTTTTCTTTTATTTTGCTTATTAGCACATTGTGCTTGTGTTTTCTGGTGTCACCACTGTAGGTGTTGCCAAAATAACTAAGTGTGGGGTACAGTGTGTATGTCAAAATGGATATATTTGAGACCCATGCAGAATTTTCTTTTAAGAGATTCTGGACCTGAGAAAGCATCAAAGACCTGGTCTTCTGGGAATTTCTGATTTTTTTGTGAACCAAAAGGGGTAAACTCCTTATGCTGTGCCAACTGTTGTATATCCATTTGCTTCAAATGGTGGCTTAGCAGTAGAAGTGCAAAGTCTGCCTGGAGGCTGTTATGTTCTCTACCACTAATGACAAGCCATGGTTTTAGCGACTTGTATAAAACATTGCAAGGAGTTTATCCCATCCCCTGTACAAAATATTGGACCGAAGAAGGCTTTTGGATGCTCCCTCTCTAAACCAATTGCTATGCCTAAGAATTAATAAAATCCATATTGAAGTGACAGCTGGTGGACAGAGCTGGCTTCTTCCTGCATCACTTGTCTCTCTAGTGGCTCATGTTCTGGGCTCAATGCACATTTATCCTTTTATTATGGCATTTATCGATTTTTATGTATTTATTTATTTATTAAAGCTCTGTTTCCTTAAGAATCATAATTGCACTGTTCAAAATCTAACTTTGGTCATATCAGCATTAGGTATTAACATAATTTTTTCCTTTTGCTCTTTAATTACTGACCTTCCAAAGGTATTCAGCTAATGAAATAAAAATGCAGACAAGTGAGAATATATTTTCTCAAAACTTTACATGGCATCATGAACCAGTTTCTGTGCTACTTTGACTATTTCATACTTTGACAATGTACATAAGCTCTTATTCTTTATCAATGATTTCTTTCATTTTTCCCCCTCCCTAATTTATATGTATATTTCTCAAGCTGCCAGAAACTTTAGACTGACTCAGGAGAACAATGGAATGTGTGTGTCACAAAGGCAGGGATTCAAATGAACTTTAGCACAGAAATTCGTTTGCTTATTTATTTTTTCTGTTTTTACGTGATAAGTGGCGAGAAGAGGCAAAGACCATTCTTTTCAAGAGAGAACGTTAAATGTTGTTTTCTAGGAAGTGGGGTTCATCATTGTCTCTGTCAGTCTAGTGAGTGATTTCTGTTTTGACACACAGAGAAAAGAAAGACCAAGTCTGCCTTTGTTTTCTCCAAGTCTGTAAGCTGGGTCATCCAGGTAATTACAGCTTTACTTAAGAAAGAGAGTGTGAGAGAGAAAATCTCTGCTGCTGCTTGTAAGCACAAAGAAAAGACACTTGAGGGAATTAAATTGCATGATGATTTTTATAAGGCATCTGAATCATTTTGCATTCCACCTCTAAAGCAGAAAATGATGAGTTTAATATCATATTGTAGGATGTAACTTGTAAGTCTCTCAGAAGGCAGCTATGGCATCCAGAGATGTTTGAACCTGGTTATTAATTTTTTTCTGCTTAAAGGCTGAAATAAATGTGACTATGAGACTTTGAGCCCCCTCTAAATTTATTCCCATTCTTACTTGTAGATGCTACTGCATTAGAAGCCATAACCAGGGTGGGTTCTGCTGTGTAGATACAGACAGATACCCCTGTGGTTTAACAGGAGATAGGATTGGTTTATGTTTTAAGTGTGCTTTTATGTGCTCATGTAAATGCACACATACATTTATTAACTTCGTTCTCCCATTAAAATTCTCCCTATCTCAAAGAGAAACAATTTCAGAAGGTCAGGTCTCTGCTGATTTTTCTGAAATTCCCATCAGTAGGTGACATTATATATTTAATAAAATGTTAATTCTGTGATCCTGCCTAAATTGCAGGAGATCAGTAATTATGTCAAAATCTTCCAGAGAACCTCAACTGAAATATGAAACTTTATTCCCTAGCTTAAATTTGTAGTGTGGCAGTGGGTGAAACAGTTCCTACACGTAAAATACTTATGAATATGTATGATTCTAAAGAGAGAGAAGAAATACCAGTATTGTTCAGGAACATATCTTCATTCTTCTGTGAAACTTGTCTGCAAACAAATTGTCTACTACTTGGTCTACTACTTGGGGCATGAGGTGGCAAATTTGGAGTTTAATGTCTCAGTGACTGGGCTGGTATTGTCCATATTAAGGCCACAATATCTTTGTGACTGTGAATAAAGAGAATTTTTCCATTAGGAACTCATGTGTTATATGAACAATGCACTGAATTATTCTCTTCTGTAATAGAGAATGTTCAAGATGTTTCCCTTTGATAAAATAATGAATGCGATGAGAAGAAATGTGAAACACTGCAATACTGTTCTGCTCACATACAACAGTGTCTGAGAGTAGTATATCTAACTGGCAATTACTCTAGCAATGTTTAACAACTTACTGAATAGGATGGACAATTGCAAATTTGGACTATATTTAGTGGGCAGGAATACGTGAAATAGACTTTTTTATATGTTCAGTAGGAGGGTAAGGAACAAAGACCAGAAAAAACAGTTGAATAGTTATTGTGGGCTGACTTAGGAAATTACTTTTGAAATATGTTGTAACGAATGACTGCATAAATGTTTTTAAACACTTGTCTGGGTGATGAGCTATCTGTTGAATGTTGTGGTTTCCAAATAAGCGATCAGGAAGCTTACTCGTTAGGTGAAGGTGATATCTGTGAAGGACACTGTTCCCTCACAAATAGCCATTGTAACCAGATTATTTGAAAATGGTTTTGATGATCAAGAAAGATCTTCAGAGAAATTTCAGCACCCCAAGAGATTCTCTAAAATTCTCTGGAACACTTTTATCAGCAATTTTTTTAGCGAGAATCCTAGGAGAGTTCAGAAAATATTCTCTAATGATACTGTGTTAGACTGGATGACTTGATCAATTGAATACTAAGCTGAGGCTCAGGTCACCTGTATTCTGCAAGTGACTTTCTTGCTGGATAACCTATGGAAAGTTATCTTTGTAATCTGTGCCTCTGTGTCCCTGTCTGTAGACACGTTCTTTTGGAAACAATTTGATAGCTATGGATGAGTAAGTATAGTATGACACAGCACAAATCATACAGTTTATGCCAGCACCTTTATTTGTGTTGTTTAAGATGCAAATTATACTAGTCTATTGTTATATATCTCACTGTGCTTCTCAATTACTTTATATTAGTTAGTATGTCCCACTAAAGAATTTTGTCTAGTTGTTCTAAAATAAGTATGACTTAGGTCACTGACTGCTATGTGAAGGACATTCATGCTTTACAAATATCCAGTTTAACTAGATATCTCCTCACTTCATCATCAAATCACCGTTTTGAGACTCTACAACATGTTCTGTTTTATGGTGATATGCCAGTGTGCATCTGATCTCATCAAATTCTGTTTCTGATGGGGAAATTATCTTATGAAAAATAATATTACTCAATCTTGGTTTTAATTTCTGTATGCTTGGAGAGGAAGAAAATCCTATGTGGTATTTCATCCTGTCAATGCTAATCTTTCTTCTCAGTGCTATATCTCCAAATAGCAGATGTGTGCTTTATTGCAGTGTTGGTCCTCTATAGCACAGCATAATGTTTTGGCAGGAGCAAACAATTTATTGTATTAGAGTCAAATACAATCAAATGTTCCTTTTCCTATGAAGCATGGTCAGATATTGATATTGCATTAGCTAACATTTTAACATAGGAGAGGCTTAATAAGATACAGTATTACTCTCTCTTAGCTGTTTAATTAAACTAAACAGTCACTGTGTATTGTACATTGGTTTTCTGCCAAGGGAGAGTAAATCTGTATCATATTAGTTTCACATAGCGAGTGATGTTTTCCCCCCATCAGAGACTCTCTAGAAGAGCTGACACTGCTGTCACATTAACTGCATAATACAAACTGTGTTTGTATTACATTGGACTGTCTTGTAGCTCAGTATTCTCCAGTAGCCTGAGCAAGCTTTATGTGCAGATGAGACATGTGGCCAGAGAGCTACATGTTGTATTTTACTGGCCAGGTCCCTATTTGCCACCGAGGGGTACAGGGCTAAGCATTGTAATCCCTGTCCTGCTAACAGAGCTCTTCTCCATCCCTCTGTTGGGGCAAGGAGATCTGAACTGTAACCCTCTGGTTACAAGGAAGGTTCTTACTGGCCCCATGGTGGCCAGGTGACAGGGGTGGGTTTGTCACTGTTTAGTCCCAGAGTACCATTTGTTCAGGACTAGAAGTTGCAAGAGTTTGGGGAAACTCTGAGTAATCCAGTGGCATCTGCTTTGGTAGCACTTTTTAGTACTGGATTTTGCCTTCTCACTGCTGTCAATGGCACTGCACATGGTGATCAAGGTGAGCATTCGCTCTTCGCCACTGATGGCAGGGGAATTAGTATCACTTATATATGATGTGAGGAAAAAGATGTGTCCCTGGACCAGAGACTTGAGCAGTGTTTTCTTACAGAGCCTCCTGACACTGAATTGCCAATCCAGGAAGGGTATGGGGAGAGCAGGCACTTCTGTGTTAGGGGGTCCTGGTGTTTTCTTTTGAAGCAAGAGTTGATGCAGAATCACGTGGGAAGCCACAAGCTGAGAGGAATTCAAGGCACTTGTTTTTGGGAGTTGTTCTGTTGAATTACTACTACAAAGCAGAGTAAGACAAAAACATTTCCGGTATTTCTCCTTATAAACCAAAATAAACTGCACAGGAAATACTGAAGTCTTTTTTACACAATTTTGAGCCTGTCTTTCCTGGCAGAAGGGTACATCTGCATATTGTGATGCAGAACTGTGCAGAGATGGCAAAGCTATGCCCGAACAATCATGCTGTAGGACTGGAAGGTGCACATTTTTATCAGTGGCACTAAGCCCTGTATCAAAGTGAAGGATAATGCTTTGGCTCTATTTTGCGCAGTGACCTGTGCTGCATAAATGTTCCAGTCTTCTCAGAACAGGTAAAGAAATGTCTATCATGGTCCTGTGTTGCATCTCACACGCACCCGCAAAGAGGCATGAATGGTTGGATGCATCAAAGCAATGCCATTAACATGGCTTTCTGACGCTGGCACCATGGTTAGATTCAAGGATGGCAGTATTGGATTTATGGGAGGCTTCACCTACATAACACAGTTATGATTTATCTCATGCTGAATGTTATCTTGTTGTTGTTTTCCTCAACAGAAGATTAACCTGGAGTTCTATATTGACATCCATGCCCACTCCACCATGATGAATGGCTTCATGTATGGGAACATCTTTGAAGATGAGGAAAGATTTCAGCGACAGGCTGTTTTTCCCAAGCTACTCTGTCAGAATGCCGAAGACTTCTCTTATGTAAGCAATGTTTCTCTTAATTAATTTTTTCCTAATTTATTTTTTATTGATAAATGTCTGGCTTAATTAGATTGTGTGAATTTTATTTTAATATGAAGAGAAGGCTCCTTAAAATTTTTGTCATTATGAGCTACCATCGTCCCTCTTATACTTAGCTCATCCAAAAGCAGTAAGTTGTGATCTTATGTATTGTCATTAAACACATGAACAGAAGCAGGTTCTTCATCTTCCATATTGTAACCTTTGGCTCTGAATTATTGGAACACTTAGTTTTTATCAGAAGATCTTTTGTCTTTTGATCAACTGGATCAGCTTTATTGTTTCATTTTTTATATTATATTATATTATATTATATTAGCTTTTTTTTCCTACTTGTACACTTTAAATAATAGTATAATAGCAAATAGAAGTAAAAATAATAAACTTGAAAGAAAAGGTTAGATAATTTTCTGTTGAAAGTTGTGACAAAGGCAATGTATGCTTTTGAAATTCTTTGATATTGCCATGGAAAACTGTTCTGCAAGAAAACCTGCAATTGCTCAATACATGTCTTGTAACTTGGAAGAAAGTATGTGTGTAGATATCTCTGGATACTGGAAATAAATGGTAAACTCCTATAAATGAGTTGGAAAGTAGCATATGTTTTTAGAGCAGGTTTCAGGCAGAGTAGAACAGATCCTTAGCACACATTGGTTGCAGTAGCTCTGCAGAAGTGAGTAGATTTAAGACTCTGGTCCAGTGTGTTGCAACTTTGTGTCCAAGTATGACATCCTGGCCTTTTCCATAGCCTCTTTTCTGCATCAGTTTTCCTTGAAAGCTGTGCAAGCACAACATACAATGCCCAAGCCTGCCTGCAACTGCTTGTTTACTTCTCCAGGCCCACCTTAGACACCTGTAGAGCTGCCAGCTAAGCTACTTCTATACAGCTATCCCTTGCTTTGTTTCAATCTATGCACTCCAGGTTTGCTTAAGTGGGCAGTCTTTCAAGTAAGAGGTGTTTGGTATTCCATTTTGCTTTGACTAGGATAAGGAATATTCAGAAATGTATCTCAGCCTAGGCAGTGGGAACTTTCAGCCACGAGCTGTGAGGAGGGAAGGCAGTGGATGACATTTGGCAGCTATATAATGGAAACAGGCTCAATTAAAAATTACTTTGGAATCCTGCACCAAGCAGAGAAGAACAGAAGAACCTACTGTTTGGGCCCTGATTTTGTGTCTGTTATGTTCTTAACCCTCTTTGTTACCTACCATATGTTTTCCCAGTCTCTGCTGTCCCCTTTTTGCTTATACTTCATCCTCCTGGTACTGAGAGATAAACCTGGGTCTCCTCTTAAAGATGGGGACAGCTGGGGCATGGTGCCTGCCTCCTCTGCAGTGCCATCCCAACCAGCTTGTGGCAGAGGTGGTGGGTGGAAGAGGATAGGGACCCTGCAGCATTCCATCTGTTTAGCTCTAGAGAAATAAAATCTAAAAACAGATACAAAAGCAGACGAGTCTGCACAGCAAACGAAACTGTGATTGGAAAAAAGGCCATTTTCATCATGACAAGAATGCTAGCCTAAAGCTTTCTCATCAAGATGCAGAAGAGAATTTTTTTGTCTTCTGTTTGTGCATATTGCACTGTGGAGTTTGAGTGGGAAGTGAGTAGAGAAATGGAGTTGTGCCACTGTTTTCTTGACAGATCTGTTCTAGCAAAAGGAAGGAGGAATTGAAACCTCCTGATTCCTGTCCGTTTCTCTATTCTATGGTAGTTTGTTTTATGCGAGAGTGGGAAAAAGTTTGGATCAGTCTCTGACTTTCCTAAGGCTAGGCAGAAGATATCCTTTCCTCTGTCTTTTCTATTCCCAGGATGAGGGCCTCTAGTAGACCAAATATTTCCCTTTTCTTCTTGGGATCAGCAGTGGCAGCTGACCTGGTAATGCCTGGGTGGGTGTGTGGCTGCTGTTGCTTCCTCTGTTGTCTCATAGTATTGTTTAACCATTGTCAGTTTTGCTTTACCATTGTCTGTATGTTTTGGGGGTTCGGGGGACTGCTGCAGTGTGAAGCTTTCTGTGGTCAACCACTGCAAGGGTTTCTCAGAAAACTGTCCAGAGTCCAGAAGACCAAATCCATACTAAATGAGGAGGGACAGCAGCTGCATCTGTTCCCAGCTGTTTGGAGCCTGAGGAAGAGGGAGTTGGGTTCAAGGAACAGCCTGTTCTTGTCCGAGAAGACCTCAGTGATTGAGTTTCTTACCTGCATCTGGTTGTTTCAAAAACACATTACAGATAAGGGGGCATTCACAGATCATAGCAATGAAAACCTGCAATTGATAGGAGTTCAGAAATTTTGTGCTCCAGTGTGGGATTTCTCTCTGTTCCTGTAGGAGATTAAGTGTTCCTCTTAGTGCAAGCCTTGGTTGACAAAGGGAAAATCTTTGAGAAAATGACATAGGAAATAGAAGCCAATAGCTAAATAAACAGCGCAGTCTCTCCCCTTTGACTCTCAATCTCTTTTCCGTAGAAGCTGGCAATCGGATATATATGTTGGCATCCAGTGCACCACCGTTTGACCTAGGTGCTGCTGGCACTCAGTACGTTGGGCTTTCAACTCACATCCTACTGGTCTCTTGAGACTGGAAGCTTTTCCCCTGCCATCCATCCAAGCCATTCTTCTCAGGGCAGCTAAGGGGATAGAAGTGTTGGAAAAGCAGACAGCCACAAAGTGTCCAACGTGCGCGAAGCAAGAGGAGTGAATATTACTGCTGTCTCCAAGTGGGAAAGTCTCTGTTCTCTTGTTTTCAGCTCCAGCCATGTGGGTTACGTGACTAGTTGGAAATATCAGGGGTGAAGTTTGCTGCTGGAAAGAGAGGAAAGGAATCCAGAGCTTCCTGCATTTAAAAAGGGGGGGAAAAAGTGTTGAAGATTAAAAATAGTGTATGTAAATATGCCCTATTGACTGCTCAAAGGGAAGGGGGGTAGTGCATCGTTAACATTACCAGGCTGGTGTTTGAAAGTGTGGGAATGGACCACTGTTGTTACTAATTAATTTTCCAAAGCTTCAGGAGGTCTCATTTACATTGTATGCTGCTGCGGCCATTTGTTGGGATTATAATACTTCAACAGCAGCACTTCAAGTGAAAACTGGCGGCTGGATGAAGTGTTGTCCATAATTGACTAGCTCCATGTCTTCACACAGCACAGAGACAATGTTCCATTATGTTATCCATTGACAGTATCATTGAAAAGATTACTCTCCTTAAAGCATCTGTCAACCTTGATTGATTTACAAGGGACAAAGAACTGAAAAGGTTTGAAGTGCGGGTACAATTTTTGCCACCGTTTAGCATACATAATGGTTCTCCTTTGATGTCAAAAGCTCATCTTCTGTTAATAATGCAGAGGGCTTTTGAATGCAGGCTACTTGTATGGAGTTCCACACTAATAACCTACTTGCTGTGAAATGGGATTCACTTTGGAGAAGCAGTCATTTGTCTGGGTTTTACATGTTCGGAATGAATCCCGACTCAAAGGGATTTCTTTCAGTGCTCTGCATGATTGCAGCTGAGCCCAACACGGGTTAGGGAAAGCAGACAAATCCTAGCCTGCTCCTCCAGCCGAGAATCTGGCAGAAATCATGCAGCCAGATGCAAAGGAGCATGAACAACAAGCCTAAGATGATGCGATCAAATGCCTTGTGCCGTTTTGTCTGGCAACCTTCTATTAATATACTTTAGAGTGCATTTCATGCCTGGACTGCTTTCTTCACCTGTCATTTCCAATAGGCCTTTTTATTTAAATGACAGCATCCAAGGGAGATTGGTGATTAGAGTAGGGGATGGATAGGGGATTTGTGCCTGCATGCCTGTTGTAGGACCAAAGGCAAGTCACCCAATGTCTCTGTACCCTATCTGTTGAGCAGAACACTTAACCTCACAGTACTGTGGAAGGCTGACTGTGGTTTGCAGGTAAAAGTTGTGAAAGGAACCAGAAATTCTTCATTTGTACGTGCCTTCAGAAACAGAGGCCTGCCTTTGGTTTAGCTGTCAGCACATGAAGAGGAAAGTGAAATAAGAGCTAGGAAGTTTTGCTCCCAAATAAATACCTGGGACATTCTTGGGCATCTGTCTGGGGAAAAGGGACAAATTCTGTAAGGAAAACATTTTATATTTTCAAGGTTTAAGAAGGATATTAAGAAGGATATTTTTAAACATTGGGGAGTAAACATAATCTGTATGAAAGCTCTAACAGTGAGAGCTGACAAGCTCTTTTGAAAGGCTGACTCATTGGGGTTTAGGAGCAGCTGTTGACACCATGTCTGAGTGCATTACACATCAGCCATGGCTAGGAGTTGTTGCAGTATTTGGAGGGGTGTTCTTCATTTGACCTTTCTTGTTCTGGAGAGTGGATTAGTCATAACGACCAGACACAAGCACTTGAGCATTTCAAGAACCTGCTAGTCTTAGGGGTGGCTAATTTTGACCTTTGTGACAGTATGAGAGGAGACCATCTGTTCTCTCTGGTTCATTTAAAAGAAACAACTGCAGCCGTTCTTGGATGGCTTTATCACTTCATAAAGATTGCTTCTCTTTGCAGTTAAAGGAAAAAGACTAGCCAGAGGTACTTGGCTTAATCTTGTTTTTTTTTTCTTTGGACTCCGAACTGGTGGTACTTGGGATACTTTTGAGTTCTCATTTCATTTTCTTGTATTCAACCTCCCAGCAGAGTACCTTCCTTAGAAATACTGTTTGTCATCCTTTGTGTGCCATGGTTAGCCAAAGACCCTGATAAAAAACTTGAGGTCCCATTATGTTGGGCACTGGGTAACTACTGAGAAAGTCCACAACCCCAAGAGCTTCCAGTCATGTTGGGAAAGAGACAGAGAGTGGGTGGGAAGTGACTTGCTTGAGGAAATTGGAGAAACCCAGGTCTCCAAAGTGCCAGTCTGTTTTCTTTGTCAGCAGTTCCCTATGTTTTATATCACACTGCACACTCAACAGTGAAGTCTCTGAACAACAACCCACCCAGTTTCCTTTAGGGAAACATGTTGTTAACCCCAGTTCCATAACGCTGTGACCTAAAACATATTTTTGAGACTATCATTGTCTCAGCAATATGAGCAAATTCAGATATGGAATGATTTGCCCTAGTACTTGTGGCTGTGTTTTTTTGTTTTGTTTTGTTTTGCCTTTTTTAGCCTGGATATCTAAAATTGAGCAACCAAGGAAAATATTTCAATCTATTGATATTTTCTATTGTTTTCCTTTTATCCACATACTCCAGGTCTGTTCTTCTTATTTCCACAGCACCGCCCTCATCCATCCAAGCTTTCTGAGGGAAGATGTGTTCCTTCCAGCAAACCTCCTCCCATCTACCCATGACAGCCTTGCTGGGCTGTTATCACTTACCCTGGCTGGACATCCCCCTCTTAGTCTTGTGATCCCTATCACTAATCCCAGTGTGTTTTGGGCCATGTCTGAAGGAAGTGCTGGCACAAGTGCCTGAGGGAGTAATAACAGCTCATGAACATTGAATGAGCAAATCCCAATAATCTGTTCCGAAATAAAGAAGAACCCGTTTGTGTTGCATGTGGCTGGGCAGCAAGCAAGTTGCTCAGACCTAGAATTCATCTTGAAGTAAAATCCGTACTCACTTGCACCACTGTCTCCTAAGTGTCTCTCCGCTGTTTTAGCAAAAAAGACCCTTGTCCCAGAAAGGCAAAAGCTGTTGCATTCAGGTAGGTTTTGTTAACATCATGCAAGCTTAACAGATCTACTCAGAAATCTCTTAAAAGCTGAGCACAACAAATGATGCTACCTTCTTTTATGTTGTCTTGTACCAGGGCATTTCCAGGAAGACAAATACAGCTATTACATGCTTTAGCACCCCTCTGAGATGCATTTCTGTTCGCTGCTGCTTGGACATGTTGCTCCATAAGTTCATTTATTTATTTATTTATTTTTCTTGGTGGATGGATGAGGGTGTTTCTGGTGGCACAGGGAACAGATTGTAAAGCCTGTGCTTCTAAGCATTATAGGTTTGGGTCTCACAAGAACTCTGCCCTCTGGAGAGTAGTGGCTAAATGAAACTGCTCCATTACATCGTGCTGAACCAGTCCACCCCTCTTTTTATACAGAGGGTTGAATTAATTTGTATTGCAAAGGAAAGGAAAAGGAGGGAGGAAAAAGTGTTTGAGTAAATGGATTTTCTTTCAGTGCCTTCTTGCTGTGTTGTTTGTGCATATAGGAGTTGACAGTCCGTTCTCCATCCCCACACAAGTAGAAATTTTGAATATCCACAGAAGAAACAAGTTTTCATAGTAATTTTATGGTGTATTTTCAAGGACCATCATTACTCTTGCCTAATGTCAACAAGCTGGGAGCAGATGACAGCCTCCCAGAGTAGCACACATGAAAGGAGCTCCTTTACATTCAAACACAAGCTACCTCTCTTGCAGAGCACTGCAAATTTCACTCAGCTGGGACAAACTGTGCTGTAAAGGAGGGGTAGGAAGTTGGTTAAGAACTGGACACCCATCCCCCTCCCAGGGTCTCTTTCTGGATATTACCTCTTTAACTATGTGATATTTTAACGTATGTAGAATACAAGGCTTGTCAGAGATCTGTTCCAGAGCAGTGAGAGAGCCCAGGAGGAGTTTGAGCAGTAGGTTGTATGGGGTTGCTCTGGGAGCAGTGTACAGCATGCCGCTCCTCCTTAGAAGGGGTTGTAATCTCCTGATTTAGACCTACAAGTCAGCGCAACATGTCTTTGCCACAGAGCAAACCACTTTTTCTGCAGAATATTCAAAGCAACTGCATGCACGATGGTTGTATTTTCCTTTCTGCTTCTCATTGTCCTAAGTTTCTGTCATTTGTATAAATGATTATGAAAGGACTCCCAGGAGACCGCACACACACTCATAAAACTATTGTAAAGAGAAGTATTGCAGGCTATTGCTAGAGGCTATTTTATTGCATATTTTGAGGAAATGTCTCATTTTCTACTGACAAATAGGGAAACTGAGAACTCCAGAGACACGAGTTATTTTCTAAACGGTGTGATTATTCTGTAGAGCTTAGACTAGGAAATGCCAGCTTCGGCATCTTTGGGGAAGGATGTCCTCTGAGAAGCAGAGGTTGCTATTAGTGAAAAACAGGGAGGAAAAAGCAGATATTTTCTTCATTGTTACCCTGAAGCGTTTGCAGATCCCTTATTTGTGCATATCAGTGGTCACAGCTTGGGCTGGCTCTTTAAAGGGAGATAAGTTCCAGACTAATTCTCTGGTTTATGGGTGATAGGTTTGTGCATATGTTAATGGCTGAGTAGGTGACATTGCCATGTGTGGCTAAGTGCATTTCTGGTGACAGGGAGAAGCAGACTCACTGAAGAAGGAGCTGAGAGGACCTGAGGAAGTATGTTTTGGGAGACAGTACACTCTGTGTGTGTGGTGCGTGTGTTTGGGGTGGCAGAATCTAGTGGCAAGAGGACCTCTGACTGACGTTTGCTTAGAGGATGGGGTGAAATCTGCCTCCTTCTCTTGCCTTTTCTGAGTAGCTTGTTATGGGCTGCTCAACTCTGTAGCGGAGTCCTTGACTGACTTTGTGAAGGTCCCAGCTAAGGCCATCGCCACCCTGCTTTGTTTGGATGCAGGGTGTTGTTTAAGAAGCTCTCTCAGAAGAGCTGCTGTTTTGATTTGGATTCTAGTTGCATTAGCTGCTATGGTGAAGCCAGTGAACTCAATAAGCATCTTCAGTGCTGTAGCACTCGGGGAGGTGGAAGCTGTGAGTACAACCAGTTTCAGTGCATGTGAGGATGAATTCTGGGGAATGTGATATGCAGGCCAAATCCCTGCACTGGTGCTGCCAGTGTAACTGGTACAAGGGGCAAAGACAGGCAGCAGGCTGCAGAGACCTTCATCAGTCCTGGAGCTGTACGGCAGAGCACTGTATAGAGCAGAGCACGGATATTAATGAGCAGTGAAAAGAAAAGTGCAGCTATTGTAGTTCTCGCAGGTGAACAGCTGAAACCCTGAAGCATGAAATCCAGTTGCTTTTCTAACTACAGAGTTTCCAAAAAGGGAGCTCATTTGGTAGTTTTGGTTTTGAGGCATAAACTGAGAGCTTATAAAGCTCCCTCCTTCCAACCCCTCTGCTAATGACCATGCAAATATGTGTTTTTATCAGCAAACTTAAGCAGGCATGACTGAAAGACACTTGGGAGGGATGGGGAGGGGGAAAGATCTGATATTCCTTCACTACACATTAAAGGGATAATGAAGCTCCTCAGGGAGCAGATATGCGTGTGGTGACAAAGTACCTTTAAACTGTTATTTCTCTGAGGAGAACTGCACTTTAAAGCCTGACAATGTGGTGCTAGGCAGGTTGTGTTCATGGTACTCCTACAATGTGATGCTGCCTTTAAGAAAGGATGATTGCTGTCTGCTTTCTGCTGAGCAGTAGGAAGAAAGCAAAAAGAGACAGGTAGTGGAATGGTGAAAATCTCTTAGGATTTGAGGCTATTTGGTCTTCAGGTTTCAGTTTCAGGCTTTTGTCTCTCACATTTAGGACAGGTCAGACTGTTTCAGATCTCTTCTGCACGCCTTTTCTCAGATTTCTGCAAATCAAATTCTAGTTCAGAGAATATTCCCTTGTTAAACCCAAAGTTTGCTGCCCACCTCAGTGTTTCCTACCAGGCACTGAAGTTATGAAACAAAAATGCTGTCAACTGCAGAGCTGTCAGTGAGAGTGAGTGAGAGCCCTTTTCACAGGAATATCAGTCTAATCTGTCTGTCCCTAAGGGATCTGGAAAATCTCCAAGTAATGGGATCCCTCTGAAATGATACTGAACTTTTCAAAACCTCCTCTTCCCAGATTTCAGTGGTCACAAATGATTTTGAGGTGAAATACGTTTTCCTCCTGTGCATCATAAACACAGCAAAGCTGCAAGGTGAGATGAGTCAGGGAATAATTTTGAGCTCTGTTCCCATTTCATCACATCTCTGCTCCCAGAATCCTTCCTCTTTACCTGCTGCCTCCTTCAGATCAGCTTTCTGCTACCATCTGCCTTTGGGATTCTCTCTCTCTCTCTCTCTCTCCCCCCTTTAAAAAAAAAAAAACAAAAAAAACTCCATCTACATTTCAGATGCTGGCTGTAGCTTGTTTGTAAAATAAATTGGAAGAAGGCTGCCTCATAGCAGCCTCCCAAATGCCATGATTTCCAAGTCTCCAGACCCTGTTGGCATAGAGTTGATAGTCTATCACAAAAAAAACCACTAACACATGTGCTTTCCAGTCTATTAAGACAGTTAATGGAGCTGGTGAGAGGTGGGTGTCAGGAGAGAGTTAAGTTGGCTTTTGAAGTGAGAAGTTTCCTCAGTGCTTCCAGAGAAGTAAGGAGATAAGTTTTGCTTGTAAGATATCTTGATGGGATACCAGCTGCAAGAATGGCAGGGTCAAAGCAGTGGCTGCTGGGCACACCATGGCAGTAATTAGCTCTATCCATATGAGGAAAGTGAGCTGCCACTTGCACCCCTCTTATAGCACCCTGTGTAGGGGCAAACAGAAGAGTCACAATTTGCAATATTGCTATTTACAATCTTCTGTGGCAAAGATTTCAAAGCCAGTGCATTTCTGTGCCCTCTTCCTAACTTTTGCAGACTTCAATAAAGGGTTCTAGAAAATTAGAGAGTTATAGCTGATACTGTAAAACTCTTCACCAAGATGGATTTGACATTGTCTGGGCTCCAGTCCATTTCCCAATGGCACATCTATTCTTCCTTGATGGCAAGTGTGTCATTCCTTTTTTTCTAGAGCACTAACTACTAACTTTTTATTGTCGCTTTTTTGCTACACTGGGGCAGTGAGTTGAGGGCTCATAGAGGTCAGACCTGCTTTAGAAAAAAAGCTTGCTCTTCAGCTATGACAGCAGCACCAGTGGATAACTGTGGTGAGGTCGTAATTGAGTCCTGATTACACTTGGCTGTTGCTGGTGCTGATAGGTGAAGAACATGAAGCAATTTGTATGCATAATTCCAGTTTACCCCAGTAGGTAAAGTGCTTATTGCTCAACTGCAGAACAAGCAAAATGTGAGCAGTTTTTCTGTTTTGGGGGTTTGGTTTTTTTAGGAATAGTTACCTCAGTTGTGAAATACAGCTTACTTCCCAAATGGAAATGGCATAGGGTGACCCAGCATAATTTTAATTGTGTTGTAATATGAAACCATTCTCTAATTATGAATCCTCTTAGTGTTCATGTCTGTGCTCTTCTCCAGGGAGGATTTCTAACATGATTCTCTGATTCTTGTGAGCTCACAGTTGAACATGCTACATCCTTTCATAAAACACTTCCTGGACTTACATCATCTATCTATATCAGCAAATGGAAGATCTCTTTATTCTGAGTTTCATGCGGATATGCTGTGAGGACAAATGATCTTCTGGGAAACATTCATGTGCACACTAGAGCTCAAGTTTTTGAAGATATATGCAGTTTGCTACTTCCTTCCATGAGCGCATAAACAATCAGTTGTGTTGCAGTAGATGTGAACAGCTGGTAAAATCTGTCTGTTGGATTTCAGGAACCCCCTAGACCTCACTACACCAGAAACTCATCTTTCTCAATCTGTCAAAGCCTGTGACCAGATTTCTGGCTGGTTGATTATTTATCTTCTAATTACTTTCTGAGTCATTTGTACCTTATAGTTTCCATTCTCGCTGGGCTGGAGAAACGCCTTAGGATTGATCATAAGTGATGTGCAGTCTATACCCTGGTTCCCATGCTAGGAGCCTGGCAAGATCTGACTTGCACTGTGGTCATACCTTGATCCTTTTTTCTCCCTAATGTGTTGAGCAATTTCAGAAGACAATGAAGATTCATTCCCCAACAACTCCTGTATGAGAAAGTACCCTTTTGTACCCTGTCCCTTTGCCCTGCCATCACTGAAAGGTAGAACTGAAGCTCCCATCCATCACTGACTGGACACTAAGCCTGCCTGACATTTCAGCCCTTTTTGGCATCTCTTCTTCTGGACCCAGATTTACTGGGTTTTGCCTCCAATTTTTCCTTTTGTGCAACCTGATGTTTTCTGATGCTGTAGCAAGACAAGTCCCCTGTGAAGCCACACATACACTGAGGAGGAGGTCCCACCAGTGGAAGTTCCCACCAAGCAGAACTGCTCAGATTCCAAGTCCATCAGGACACCAAAGGGTGGACTTGGACAAATTCAGTCTCAGATATGTGAGAAATGTGCTGTTGTCCCTCTTTGTCTTTTGGAGCCCCTCTTGTGATAGGTTGATACAGGCATGCAGAGGCAATCAGTGAACTGCCTGCCCTTACTTTATGAATATGGACTGCTCAGGGCATTCATTCTAGTATTTGTTAGCACGATGATGGAGCAGTGCTGAGAAACCAAGAGTATCTCTCAGCCATATGGGAGCTGCCCAAGCTGTTGAGCTTGTAAGCTAGCTACCAGGGTGTTGAATTCACTGAGGAGAGACACTATGTGGTAGAGAGTGTCCTTACCAGCCACGAGACAAGACTGCCCTGCAGACAGGGGTTCTGACACATTGAGAGGTCTGACCAAGGGCCAAGATTTTTTTTTCTGCTTTGAGACCGCTCCAGAAAGAATTTGTATGCATTTTTTTTTGTTATTTCCTTCCACACATTCCTTGTCTGCTGCAATGTCTGAATAAGCTCCAATTGGTTTATAAATTTCTTTGTGCTGCCTGGCTGTTCACTGTCATTCCCAATGGGGAAACCGGTCATACAGAACATATTCAGCTCAGCATCGGGAGGAAGAACGAAATCTGGGAGGAAGGTCTGGGGAAGCTGCCACTAATGCCTGAGATGCAGAGAGAGGGTTGGCATACCTTGAGGCTCCCAAGTGTGTGTGAAATCCAGGTGTAGTTTTCTGGTGGTTTTCTTCCCACCAGAAAGTGGGGGAATCCTTCACTCTTCCTGCTCTGCTCTTTTAACACTAGATTCTTGTTGCTTGGCACCTCCTAATCCTGTAGATAGCTATTTGTTCACTGAATTTTCTCACACAAGCTGGGAAGCTGAGTCCTTCTGTGATCTTTAATGTATCTGTGTGTTTTAATAACAAATTACTGTTGATTTTATGCAAATATCCCTATCTAAGAACTTCAAAGTCTTTGGTGTTTCCCCCCACCCTCCAGACTTTGTACTTTTTGCTGTTGCTGTTGTTGACATTCCCTTGCGATTCAGCCTTGGAGAAATAAATATTTGTTTAGCTGTTCTCCTGCTGTGCCTGCTCAGTGCATTTGCTTAATGATGACTTCAGTTCAGCTTTGCAAGGGTTTTAGGGCAATAGATTTTCCCAGAAAAACAAGAGACTCATTTGCGGACAACCTTACCTGTGTTCTTTCCCGCCTCTTGCCCCCGCCCCTTTTCCCCAGATAAGAGTTTGATAAAATAAATGTGCACACAAAAGGCTCTTTCTTTGCCATGATAATGCATGGCTTTTCATAGCCTAAGTTTCCACATTATCTGTTGCCAAGATTGGTTCTGGTGAGGAGTCAAAGTTTTGCCTGTTTATTTCTCCACTCCGTTTATCTTGACTTGAAACAGTGAGTAGAACGTTGGACTCAAGCAAGTACCTGCTGCCTGCCCTTGTCATTAGTTGAATTTTCTTGAATCTGTAATTTTCTTCTTTTCGTCTAAAACATCAGATCACATTCTGGCTTATAACATTTGCTCTAGAGCCAAGCCACTGTTTCAAAACCTGCATGTGTTCACATTTGAAGGGTTTGTTACATTTTCTCGACTTCAACCTTCTTGAGTCAAATCAGAGATTTTACTTTTTACTTAAGACATCAAGTTGGTCTATGCCATTGGATTTTTTCAAAATAAGGACAAAGTTAACCTCCAAAATCTACATTTATGCACCTAAATGAAGGTTCAGCTTTTTTTTTTATTCCTGGAAGTGCAGCACTAATTGGCAAAGAAATGAATGGGTGATTTTATTAATGCCATTGCCATTTCAAGTAATTTTGCACAGCTGAAACTAGAATGCTTCTATTAAAAAAAAAAAAAGGAAAGGAAGGAAAAAACCCCCCTAAAAAAACCCCTTCCCCCCCCCCCGATCCTTCTCTGGAAAGATCCAAATTTTCTTTTCTTTTTTTGGCCATTTACAAAACCTTCTTCAAATTATTTAAACTACTTATGCTTCACTTCTGAAATATGGCAAGTATAATTTTGCCAACAACTAGATCCAACTTCTAAGCTATTTTCTGCCAGAAAGCAAAAATCACTTCAGTGAAGTAATACATCAGACTCTCTTCATCTGTTTCTAGCTGATGAGGTTTCAGGTTATAGCAGAGATTGTTTTTTATTAGGCCCTGAGTACATGACCTGGCACTTGTGAAGCTGAGTTTCATCTGACTACTACTATCACTCCAGTCCTCATCCCACTGCCTTTTTTTTGTATGATATTCAGAGCCTCCTCCATAATGATGATTCATTCCACAGTGTGTCATCAGCAAATTTTGTTGGCATGGTCCTCCTTTACTGTGCCAAGAACTGTGATGAAAATATTATGTAAGATTTATCTCAAGAATCATCTATGAGGAATTCAACTCATAACCTTCCTCTAGACTGACTGAAATCATAGGAAACAGAGCTGAAAAGGACCTCAAGTCCAAACTGTATCCCAAAGACATGAACTATACTCAACAGATACTTGTCCTATTTGTTCTTAAACATAGTCGATGAGATTCCATAATCTTCATAGATACTCCATATCAGTAACTGAGTCTCCTAATCACTGGAGTACTTATGTCCCTAATGTCGGCCCTGAATCACTTCTCTGACATTTGCCTTTTTTTCACTGTGCCAAATACAGCCATAGAATTAGCTCATTCCCCTTGTGAGTGATGCTTCTGCTCACAAACCACAATACCATCTTCTGACACGTTTGTTGTCTTCATCCTTTGAGCTGGCTCCATACACTCGTATTCATCAGCTGATGCTTTCGTGCATTAAAAGTTCCACCACAGGCATTCATATGAACATGAAGCACTATCCATTGAAATCAATGTTTACTTGACTTATGAAGCAATCCCCAGAGCATGATCATCTTCCTTTATATTTCTGAATTTTAACTGAAGACAAAGCTTCCCTCAATTTCAGGGTGTCAGTAGTCTTTTGAAGACTTCTTTTGCAGGTAGTCAGAGAACATTCCCTCTTGTAGAGCTCCTTAAGTATTTTATTCCACACATCAAATTAACAATTAATTTCCCCATCAGTCCTTATGAGCGCTTTACTTTCCTGTCGCATGGGTATTCAGAATATCCTCAAGGTTTCTGCCATGTAATTTGGAGGAAAGTATATGATATGTACATAGCAGAACACATTCTGTGTGCAATTTATCACAAAGCTTAATATTATGTTACCACAAAGACAACAAGTCACATTTGAAAACTCCTATGTATAATGCTAATAAGAAACCCAATTCCATCTTATTCTAATTAAGCTGGAAAGCCTTCCTTTTTATAACATGAGAGAGACTTCAAAACATTCAGAATGTTAATAAACGCACAGGTATTTCCATTCTTTATATCTTCTGGTATATACTATTCATCAAGAATTGTTGCTCATTTCAGTATTAGTCTGATTTTCTCAGTCTAGAGAAGTTTAACATTTTGAACCACTGTATCTAATTTTTTAAATAAGAAAGAAATCTTATTTTCTCTGTTTTTGATAAGAGATGGAGTTGAGAAATGCTAACATTGTGTTAGCAAGAAAAGATACTACTAGCCTTAAGGTTCAATAGGAGGACCCTGGATAGCTCAAAGAAGTCACCATGGGCACAATGACTGAACAGTAAGCTGTGTTGAGTCCTTTATGTTTCACTGGCAATGTAAAAGTCTTAAAGCAAGTGATATTAAGGCCTTTTATGCAACAGATCCAAGTTGGATCTACTAAGCACTTTTTTTTTCTTTTTTTTTGTGGTGGTCACTAGCTTGTGCTGAGCCCAGATTAACTCAGTCTAATGGTTATGAGGTTTGTGAATAGAGTCTGATAACCAAAATGAAATCAGAATCCATTTTTCTGTCTAGTTGGTAGGAACAAGCTCTGAGACTTCAGTCAACCTGAAGATGAACTCCCCTTTAGTCTCCAGATGTCATGCCTTCAAAGGAGAGCTAAAACTCATTTATGGAAATACTTGGAGTCCTCCTCTCCACCCCTCAAATGAGTAGTCATAAAACTGTAGGGTTCTTAAAGCCAGATCTTCAGTAATAGTACAAAATACTGCCTTTTATACTGTGCTGCTAATGCTGTAAAATAGTGCAGTATATTTTTCCACCCAGAGAGCAACACCCAGTTAACATTTAAGTTAGTGAAGTGGAAATTTGTGTGACCTAATTTAAGAACCAGTCAAATGTCTTAAGTGAGAAAGTTTCACTAAAACATAAATGCCACTGTATTTCTACTCTGCTTAAAAGATTCCAGGGTAAGGGGTAGGGGAGAATGGTTATAATACAGGGGAATGCAGTAGAGAGAAGGAACCCAATATCCAAATAATAGTCCAGCTTAACTTTAGAGAATGGAGGGTCTAGAAGGTTCACTTTCAACTCATGCATATGACAGACTTTGTATTATCCAAAAGGGAAGGAGAAAAGCTGATGTTACTAGCGAACTGAGATTAATTTTGTGAAAGTCTGCAAGGTATTATTTATAGTCTATGTGCCAGAACTGTGTTTCCATTAATGGTCTCTCCAAGCCATGCTTGAAAAATAGTGCAGTCTCATATAGTGTAAATGAGATTTGGCGATGTGAATTTAACTATTTTCTATTTTAACAGACTCCTTCCCAACCCTTCCCTTGTTCCACTCATGAACTATCTATGTCTTTGTGTTCTTCCTCCTGCAGTCCAGTACATCATTCAACAGAGATGCTGTGAAAGCAGGGACAGGCCGGCGTTTTCTTGGTGGGCTGTTAAATGATACATCCTACTGCTACACTCTGGAAGTCTCATTCTACAGCTACATATTGGGTGGACCTAATTCTGCTGTTCCCTACACAGAAGAAGCATGTATCCTTTTGAAATCCTTCCTCCTCTTGCAGCACACGTGAACTGGGCACTTAAGGTAAATACTTCAGAGTTTACTGAGATAGGAACACAGAAGTGGAAATGTGAGTCTGCTCCTGATGCTTTAATTTCCCTCATATTGATTCTCCATACTGTGGAAATTCAAGAAGAGAAAGGCATATTAGATCAAATAAGCCATTTCCCTCTTGTAGGAGATTGTCTCACACACTTATTATAGAAACTAGTCCTGGAGTGCCTGTGACCCATTCCCTTCCATAGTTTTCCATTTCTTTCTTAATTTCTCTCCTTATTCTCTCATTACCCCTGTGTTTGTATTATTGTTTTAATAGCAAGTTGAAAGTGCATCTTTGGTACTGAGTTAAAATATCTTCTCCGCCTTTGAACTGTAGCCAGAAGGCTCTAAAGGACCCATTACGATCTGCAGCTGCCTCAGGGCCAGGTCTTTAATACCAGTTGACAAAGAAATGGAAAGCGAGCTCTGCAAACAAAACCAAGATAGTTGTTTGCATTTTTGGGTGCTCAAATCAAAAAAACACATATCCATCTGGCTATCTCAATGTATTAACAACATGTAGAATTGTTCTGACTGGTCTTATGATCTGTTTTTACGTTTTTCTTTTTGTCACCATGCTCAATCAAATAACCAGTGCCCATACTTCAAGCTTGGGTGTGTTGTTTCATTTTGTCATTCAATCTTGGTAGCTTTTGAAATTTCCACAGGTTTAGAAACACTGTAGAGGGACAAAGATTAGCTGTGATTGCCTATTTACCTCTTCACTGAATTTCAGAAGTTGGGGAAGGTTTACAGCTTTAGGGTAGTGAGGGGGAAATTTTCATGAGACATAATTCTTCACCATCCATGCATATGTGCACACTGTGTGGGAACAAGAGTGAGAAACAGGGAGCAAGAAAAGTAATTCTTAATCATTTGGGGTTTTCTGGTTTGGCTTCTCCACTGAAAGTGGAATTTGGGGGAAGGAAGGGGATGAATATATTAAGGTAACTTATCAGACTTGAGTATTTGGAATACAAGCTTTTTTTTGCCCAGTAAGGTTAACTACTTCCAAGGAGTGCCTTTTTGCATCGTAGACGTATGTAGCATATCTTGCCACTGAGGAAACAATTGTTTGGTTTAGGTATTTATTTTCTTATGTTGGTATTTTGGCATTTTAAGAACATGTGCCTTAGTTTCACCTTTAATTTTCCTCCTCACTTAGTACTCATTGTACTGACAACTGCTTATTTATCTTTCTTATTTATCAAGAACAGTTTTTGCAGTGAGGAGTGGGAAGAGTCCCTATACAAATGAGATCATGATTCCCTTGAATATGTTTTTCTTCATGACTTGTAGGTCATGCTGGCTTAGTTTCCTTTTCCATAAAGATTTTTGGTTTGTGCTTCACATTACAGAGGATTTAGGTGTGGGGTCTAACGTCTCCATCTGTTTGCTTGGCTTGCCTTTTGCAGACGGAGCTGCACCGTTCTCCATTCATTCACTGTGACCCTCAGCAGCTAGAGCACAGAAAACAGGTCCCAGCTCAGAGATCCTTCTTGGTGGTGATGTGTAGAAAGCTCAAGCAGCAGCTTGATTTCTACAGTTAGGATTTCACCTAGCTGAGTGAAAAAGGAGAAGCTGATTTTGACCGGCCTGGAAGACATGTAGTACGCTCCACGGGCATTTTGCCCGGGTAGGTTTTATTATTTCCTTTTCAATGGAGAGATTCTATCAAGAGTGCTGCTTAGGACAGCGATTCCTCATGTGTTCAGTTTCCTAGTTAGAGAAAGAAACGGAGAAACTTGAAGCAGTCTCTAGGCTGGTCTGCTCTAACACAGGAGTGGCTGGATTTATGCACATCCTATCCTGGCAGGGGAGAAATTTCATATCACCAAAGTGCCTGTGACCAAAAGTAAAACAATTGCAGAACGTTCCAGTTTAGCCTGAACAGCTCTTCCAAGCTATTTGCAAGTCAGTGATTAATTAATGCTCAGATTTTTTAATGGACCTGAACCAAAGACACAGCCAGTCAGTTCATATTGGCCTCCAAGGACAGGCATGATTCTCTTAACTATCTAGCTACATGCAGGCAGCAAGTCAAGCAAATAAATGAAAAAAATACAGGGAGCCCTAAACCTGTGAACTGATAGGGCAAGTATTCAGGAAATCTGCCTTCAAAGATGTATTTCTTAGGACTCTGTTCATCCCACTGTGATGTTATTGGGTTGTGGGGTTTTGTGTTTTGTTTGGTATTGTTTTCTTTTTAATAGAAACAGGATCAGGGAGGCTGGAATTGTTCAAAGCTTCTAGTGTTGGATTAAGGAGTGCAGACTGAGACTTAGCCTCAAATTCAGGGAACCCATGGCCTTGAACAGAGACTACAAAGCAGATCACACCCCACATTCAGAAACTAGCCATACTGGCTCCATGTAGAGAACAAAACAAATTAGGATCTCCAGGTTCTACAAAAATATTAATTTAGCCTAATGTTGTTCCAGTTGACAGGTGAGAAAACTGAACAAACTCTGAATAGTTTGCACTGGTGGCATATAATTCTACCTGTCAGCTTCTTTCCTTTACAGCATTTGTGGTAAATAAGATCATGGTACTACCCCTTTTCATGCCATTATATAAGTGGATTACGTTTGTTGTTGGTTTTTTTTTTAAATCTCTTCATGTTCCTCAGGGTTTATGTGCTAACTCTATCATCTATACAAACCTCTATGTGAGCCTGTAATAGATATATTTCTACATTGGGTAAGATTATGCATTTTGTTCAGACTTGTGGACTGAAACATACTTTGCAATTATTGAGATAAATGGATAACTTACATGAATGAAAATGGGAGACAGACCTTCAGCCTGATAAGTGTTATTTGAATTCTGACGTTGCTAGTGTGGACAGTAACTTTTTTCAATAAGAAAAGCAAGAAAATTTAAAAAAAAAGGAAAGGAAGGTATCATTAAAAGTGGAAATCTGTTCCAAATTACTCCAGTTAGTATGACTGAATGTATTCTCCTAAATGAAATACCTCAAAGATTCAGAATTTAGAGGATTACTCCTGGTATGCGCTATAAAAACAAATTTGCCCCTGAGGCTGCACTATTTAAATGAAATCCGGAGTGAAGGAGCTGTGCAAGGGCTATATGTTTGGGACATATATGGTGTGATAAGAGCATCCTGTGGAGTGTTGAATTTCTGGCCTCTTCTAACACAGGGAGTTAACGTGGTTGCATGAATGTCTCAGGCCTCAATTAGCATTATATCAATAATGGTTACTGCTGGAGTGTCTTCTTGTATTTTCATTCTGCAAAGGACTGCATCAGGGGTAACTTCCTGAACATCCTGTTATACATTGCTTCAGAGGTGTGTGCCTGGTAGGTCTGTGTCTAACTGATATGTACCTGGTGTACAATAAACATTACGGATATGTTCTATAAGCCTGGCTCTGCAGAATACCCTACGATAACATGTGCTGTAGATAACAGTGAATGGACTCTGTTTCGAAGGCATAATAAGGGGATTGTAGGCTTGTCGGTTAGTTGCCTGGAAGTGGACAGAGAAATGTTTAAAATCCTTCTCACACGCACACACATTTGGTGGTAACTGATTAAAAAGGCAGCACAGCAACAGTTCACTCAGCACCAGGTAAAGAAGCTTTAAAATGAGCTGATATACTTCCATTAAATACCATGTTTTACTAGGCATTTACAGGGCTTATGACACAAGGCATGTAAACTGCTCTGTAACATTCACCACCAGCAGCTCAACTGCTGAGCTGTCTAGATACACTCCAGCCTCATAGCTGGGCAGGGAACAAAGGATAAAAGAGGGGGAGGAAGGATGAATCCCCAGCTGTAGGACTCTGAGCGCTGCTCTGATAGCACACCCAGAATTGCTTTCCATTACAGCTGCTGATCAGCAGCCGTCACAGCCTGACCTGAGAGTGGCCAGTAAAGGAATCTCACCTCAACAGTTTTAAAATCTATTTGGTTCATTTTTTAGTGTTTGAATTGGATCCCTGCTGCACAGGAGGCAGTCCATAAGAGAGCATAAAAGGTTTTACTCTTCCAAAGACTAGCCATGAGGTAGGAAGATAGAAATGATAGAGACTAGGCAAGAACTGGTATGATTGTAGCCTGGTAGCTGTAGGGGAGAATAATCATCAGGATGGGTGGGCACAACAATTGTCAGTGTGTCCATGGCTTTTTTTGTGTATTTTAATCTTAATTCTAAGCTTCCTCCAGGTGGGGAAGGCCCTCATCCAAAGATGGGCCTTTAGTCATCCATGCGAGTAGGTTTACTTGTTGAAATCACTTCTGAGTGGAACAGGAGACTGGAACCCTGGACTGAGGGTCTGGTGTTCTCCTTTGTACGGCTTTTCCAAGCACATCACTTCACCTCTTTGATTTAATGTCCTCAATATAAAGAATTAATTTAATGAAACTTCTTTTGTAAAAAAACAAACAAAATAAAAGAAACATTTTGGAAGCCAAGGGGGAAGAACACAGAAGAAAGAGACATTATTAATGTTATCCCAAGGTAGGTCTTTTCACATTACAAACAGCTGAGAAATTATCTCAATACTTTAAAACAGTATAGCTGAATCAACTTGCAAAGATATCACTTGGTATTTTCCATTTCACTGAATGTGTTGAATTGGAAGCTTTGCATCCCTTAAATAGGGCATACTTGCACCACTGAACTCTCCTGTTTATGGACATAAAAAAATGTATTTATATGGCTACAGCCACAGAATGAAAGCTTGGATCAACTAGAGTATCTTCAAGTGCCTAACAGGAGCTCGCATCTTGGACTCTTGGCACAGTTGGGACCCACAGTTGGGACCACTGGGTTCACTCTTATTCTTAACTTCAAGCAGAATATCAGCCTGCTGCTTGACTGGGGACCTGAGAAGTTAGATCCCCTGGAGGAAACAGTCATTTGTTTATATCCAGATTCCTTTTAAAGAGTACTTGGATCTCAGTAAATGCCTGTCCTGGGGAAAAGAAATCTGTATGCAAACTACAATTCCAGTAAAAGCATCTATAACTTTTAGAGCTTCATGGACCTGCCAGTCCTCTAGGGCAAATGTACTTGGTTATTTTGGGCTTTTTTACATTTCTTTTTTTGGCAACTGCCTGTCCTGATCCTCCTAGCTCTGTTAGGAATATCCTTAAGAGAACATCCTCATGTGCCAGATTATGGCCCTTGCAGGTTCATTCCCACCCAGTAAAGGCAACATTACTAGCAAAAGCCAATGAGGTATGAAAGGCTGTGCTGATAAAGCTAAGGGAGCTCTGCAGAGGTTATCCAGTGTGGCTTATGTTTGAACTTGAGTTAGAGCTTGTTGCCAAGATGATTTCAAAGTAAATTGGGCACATGCTCAGGAAAAGACCTCCAAAGGTCTACATCTTTATCCTTCTTCTGCTAAGCTCCTAGAAACAGGCTCCTTTCTGTGTGTTGCAGAAAATGGTATTAATCCTAATCCTGCAGATTTTCTTAAGAGTGACCGCCTTGCACATCACCTCCCCAGTATTTGGTTATTTCTCAGTACCATGTTTTGGGCTGTCTTTGAGGAAAGAAAACAAAATCCTCTTTCAACTCCCTAGTCTGTGTGAAAGTGTCAAGGTTTACAGCCACAATTTCAAATGCTCTTAATATTACTGGAAGCATAGAGTTAAATTATAGAGTTGTAAAGTTACTTTATAGTGATAATGCTGTCAAGCATCAATATCTCTGCCCCAGGGCACCATGGAAACTCAGTTAATGATATAAGAAGCTGATATTTTTCAGGGTTGCAGCTGTTGGCTCATAGCCAGAAGGAATCTGTGTGTTTGTTCATATCGGGTATATACAGGGGGACCCGCTCAAAGAAAATTAAGAAACAGTGAAAGTCTGTTTAATGAAGTGCAGTGGAATGAAAGTGCAAAGCAGTATATGGTGTTGCAGTATGCACACCTCTTTCCCTCACAGAGTCCAATACAGTGGACAATGCTGTAAAAAAATACTTTACTGTAAAAAGAGGGTGTTTGTGGGGGAGAGTGTATATTTGTATGTAGATTTGTTTATCTTGTTGCCTGTAGCACTGCCTACATCAATCTATGCAGACACTGTCTGCAAGTATCAGTAAAGAAATGGAAATTAAGGCAAGTGACTACAGTCAACTTAGGAATATCTATAATTTTTGTAATGGATTTCTTAGCATCTGTATCCCAAAGTGCTTTGATAGCCTCAGATGAAAGATGCTATAAAAGTGCAAAGTGTTATTATAATGGTGCTTTTTTTCTTTTAAAGAAAGATATTTTTTTTTTTTTCTGAAATGCAGAATTTCAGTCTTGGAAGGCATCTTCAAAGTATTCCCTGGGGATTTAACCATATGATTCCAGATACCTTTTGGCTAGGAGCCAGGTATCAAATACCATAGATGTGAGTGGGGAAAGGGTCTTGCAGTTTGCTGCAGTAACAGTGGTCTTGAGTAACTGGTTCATTTCTCTGTGTGCCCAGGTGCTTTGCATGCTGCCTGTTTGGTAAGCATTCACATGGCTTTCTGTGGGGAAGGAGAGAGAGCAGGTCAGACACACAGGCCTGTTTTAAGTAGAAGGGAAAGGGAGTTTGAAAGCTGAGGATCTAGTCTTGAGGGGAATGAAGCATCAGAGATACTGAGAGCCTACCTGTCCTATCAGATTTTAAGGCACAAGTTAAACTGAGCACCGTGGTTTGCTCCAGAGTTGTATTGTCCTGAGCACTGACAAGGAGGACCCCATGAGAGTGTGGATCAATTTCCTTCCTCTTGTGTACACAGGTTTCTTTCCCAGGGATATTAAGGTACAGGGAAGAGAAGAGATGGTTGTTGTGGGACCAGAATGTATGCAGGGTGCATATCCAGACCCATAGAAATGCTCTCAAGTCAGTTTTAGACATAAATGCAGGAGCTTGTCTTCTTTGAAGAGCAGAAAGACTTCAGTAGCTGTGAGCCTGGACTAGGGAATTTGCACAGGTTGACTTGAGAGCCGTCAATATTCACAACCTTATTCGGGAACAGGGACCTTGTGGACAGTGGGAGCATAAGCGTCTTACAGAGACACATCTGCAAATATCGTCCCTGCTTCCCACCAGCTGTCTTCAACTCAGTGCTGGCAGAGAATGTGCTCTTTGGCCTAGGTAGGGCTGTATCCAGTGACACGGGAAGACTGATCCTTATAAGCCAGCCAAGATGAGGAAGCCCAGCTCTAAAAATGATCTTATATCAATGCAGCCTTTGGGGTTTATGTTGAGACACTGCATGCTAACTGGTGCCAAACTGTCACTGAGGTTTTACTGATTGAAATCCTCATCAGTGCTTTCATTCAAGCTATCAATGACTTATGGTTGCCATCAGGCCAGCTAAATCAGTGGCCTGCAAGCACAGAACTCTAATTCAAAATGGTTTTGATGGTGGTATAAAAAGACATAAAATGTGCTAGTTAATAATAAAAAATGTTACATTTTTCTATTAGTATTTCTTTTATACACAAGAGAAAATAACTTAGACCAAGCACAAGTGATGCTTTCGCTGAATGGTTGGAAGGTGAAGTTGATTACATGCGTGATTGCAGAGCTGTGGCTAATATAAACAAGGGGGGAAGCTCCCTCCAGGTACTGCTGTCCCTCTTGGAACTGGCTTTCAAGGTTTTGAACGCCTCTCTTATGAACTGGCTTTTCTATAAACTTGTATTTTTCCTTTGTCTTATAAGCAACTTAGACAAAACTAAGCATATGGAACTGATAGTGAGGCTCTTGGGTGCTCAGAACACCATACAAATGCTATTAGACCTGTAGTTAAAATAATTCTTTGGTAAATGTTAAATTCCTATTAGTAACACTTGCTAAACTTAAGTGCAAAGGAAAGGGCAAGGCTAATCTGAAAGGCAATGGAGAGCAGGGCTTAAAAGATATTAACAATTTGTTGGAAATGTCTGAGGGGAGTGGTTAATATGACTAAAGAGAAATGTCTGTGGGTTGAAGATTTAGGTTGGGAGAGGGCTTTAGCCAGTGCTGTGCTTTGGAGCTTTCCCAAATGTCAATGGGAATGAAGAGAAAAAAGCCATTCAGAATGAGGCATTTTTCAAAAAGCAATAAACAGAAAAATTGCAGTGTCTCTGTGATAGGTCTCTGCTTTTCTGCCAGCTTGTAGTAGTGTTTGTGTGCCTCCATGTTTGTCATCTTTTTCCTCTTCTCTGTGTCTCTTCACTTCTGGCTGAGTCTTCTCCCCTGTGCCTGCCTGTCTTGTGTCTGTATCCTCACCATCTTGTTTGCAGTTTTAGGTCATTGCCCCTACCCCATGCCTTTCTGTCATCCCACCTGATTTTTTGCAGATGGTATTTCATTAATCAGACACACCCAGTCTCTGCTTTTTGTTCACTTTGTGCTGTCTTTCACCTAAACTATTCCTTTTTTCTTTTCTATTTTGCCACCTAAAGTCTCAGCGGGCTTTTTGGTGATCAAAAGGAATTCTAGGGGGAGGGAAGAAGTTATTGTTTACTACTACTTCTTTAGTCCGAAATACCAACAGCCTGAAAGGGAATCAGAGATGTTTTTTAGGAAGCTCAGCAAAGAAATCAGTGTCTTTCTGTGTGTGTGTCTGTCTCCCTCAGCTACTTGACCAATTGCAACTGAATCTGACAGTGATGAAAGTCTCAGAGATACTACATTCCTATGAGTTTCATGAAAAATAGCTGGCTGAATGAGTAGAGAGACCAAAATTAATCTCTCCCGTAGGGACAGCTGCATCTCTATTGTTAGAAACCAGTGGAGGACAGTAGGCATGAAAGTCACAGGAAACAGATCCCACATCTCCTTGCCTTCATGGGCCTGTCACTGGTTAGTAGAGACCTCACTTCATTTTCCTTTTCTCTGCAAACTTTTACCCCTAACATCTTTGCAGACCTTAACAAAGGATATCTCATGGCATCCTGAAAAGCAGATCGCATCTTCTCCATCAAGCCACTGTTGAAAGAGGCCAGAAACCTTGGCAGGTACAGTTCACAGGTGAAGAGAATACCCATTCAAGCCAAGGCCAATACATGCCCACTGCAAGCCAGTGGCATTTCTTGTCACCTAGAGGTGAAACTTTATCCAGGGTTCAGATCAACAAAGTCTGAACATGTCTCATGCACAAACTAAAGATAATCTGCAGCTTTGACCTAGTGTTCAGAAACCTTTGTGTTTTGGTGAGAGCAAGATGGGTCTGATTCTCCCATGTCTCATCTCTTAATGGAAGAACAGCCAAATCAGCTCAGATCAAAATCAGTCCTCTGCAGTATCTTGTCTCTGACAGAGGCCAAAAGCAGATGCCTGAGAAGAATATAATAATAGAATAAGTATATAACAGTACTTCCCCTGAATATTCTTCCAGCTTCCAGCAATTAGTGGCTTGGGGATCCCCGAGCCAGAGATGTTGATTATGTCTGTAGTTACACTCAATGGATTTGTCTCCCATGAACCTGTATACATTTTTAGCATCCACAGCATTCCTTGCTAGGGATTTCCACAGCTTAATAATATCTTGTTTGTTTTAAGCCTACCACCTGAAAGCTTTATTTTGAGATTCCTAATTGTTACACTGGAAGCAGCGTTGATCCCCATCTGCTTTCCCCATGGCACTCATATCAGCCTTCTTTTTTTCACATTTGAAGTCTCCTAGCCTACCTAGTTATTCACTGCCTGAGTATTTATCCTGTACAGCGTAAGTGGAAAAATATTACTAGATCAGAATCATTCCTTCATTTCTAGAGTTGGTATATTATCTTACACTTTCTTTCTAGGTACACACAACTGTATGAGTTACCAATGCAGAATCAACTCCAGTGACTCTGATGGCAGAGTGTATTTGCTGTGCATTATGATTTTAACTTGCGCTCAGGATAAATCCTGCCCTGGCCACACAAGCAGTAGGTATAAGCACCAAAATGAGAAATACACCTTTCAGTTTCAGAGTACACACTGTAATCATCATGTGTTCAGTTCCTCATGCACTTAACAGCCTGTGTGTGTTCTGCTGTACTCTTTGTTTTCCCAAAACTTAGGAGGGATTCAAAGCTTGTTAAAATAACTGAATTTCTGTTCAGCATAGGCTGGAGTTTTGGTCATCTGGCTAAGAGAGTCTAGGAACGAGCTCCTGCTGGAGGAATACATAGGTTTTGAAAACTTCAACATCCCAAATACCTTGCTTTCTGTCATTATGATTGGCGTGCATCACTCTTCCTCAGCAAACCAACTTCTGGATAACACGCTCCCACAGTCAGGTTGCATTCATGATTCTGTCAGGCCAGTTCTTTCTTTCTCTAAAACTAGGCAATCCTTATTAAACCAGCAACTGTCATCCAGTGCCACAAAAGACCAAATTATAGGTGACAATCCATTCATCTTTTCTTCATCAGCCAGTCCCTCAAGAAATCCAATATGTAGGTTAACTACTCAAGACCTCTCATGTAGCAAAGAGGGATCTGCAGGGCAGTGGAGTGTCACATGTAGCAGAAGCTTACATTGGACTGGTTTCTGCAGACATGTGGCTGGAGCAGTGTTGGAGGACATGTGCAAAGTGAGATTTCTTTCCACCATTTTAATACATGACAAATCTCAAGCTTCCTTTCAATAAATCATTAACAGGCTGTTCAAGTGGAACATAGCTGGTTTAATCAAGGTAAGGGATGGAAATGGCTCAGAGGATACAGTTGTCTTCCTGGTGACTTTCTATAGCAGAGGCAGCTGGACTGCTAACACTCCTATGTGGTGGAGCCCAGACTGCATGGTTCTGCTAGCCCAAGGGGAGAGAGTCTACAGTACCTCAGTCCCCTTATTCCTGTTTTCAAGCCTTTTCATCATGGAGTTTCTGTGGATTTCTTCAAGGTCTGGTAAGTGGCTGGTTCTGTTAGCAGAATACAGCTTCAAGCTCCTTGTCTCTTACTGTGTGGCAGTAGAGACCTCCTCTTGAGAAGATGCCCATGACTGTGCCTGTTAGCAGTCTCACAATCTCATATTCTTGCTGTGATAGATACTGTGAAGATTTTGAGACTAGGCTATTTCTGGGCCAACAGGGTTATCATCCTCGTGTCCCTTCTTCCTTACTTAATGATTCCTCTTTGCACCGCATCCCTCACGTCTGCCAAGTAGAATTTGTTGCATTGACTTTCTTTCCAAAGCCCGTCCAGAAGGACAGCTTTCCTTCAACCAGGACACAGAAAGGGCCTATGTCTCCAGAACCATCAATATTTTTCTTGAGATGATAAATGAACTGCCAATAAACCGAGGCAGCTGCCAGATCCATCTGAGAAACAGACCTTCAGACCCGATTTATCCGTGCTTGGTTTATTTATGTGTCTGGAAACTTTTGAGATGCAAACAGAGGACTAACCACTCTGAGGCAGCCACTGAGAATTAGATGGTATAGAGAGATGCAGTGGGAGTTTATGGACTGCTTCAGATACATTAGCTATCACACTGTGCTAGCCTGTCTCAAACAAGAAAATGGCTTGAGATTCATTGTAGGGAACACCACAGAAAAGAAACAAAACTGTCCAAGCCAGACCTAAATTCTCATACTTGCTGTATCATTCAGTTTGTTTTTCTCCATCTTTTCTGGTCTTTCTTGCCTATAATTCAGGTTTTTTGCATAATCTCTGAAATTTACGTCGTCAAGATTTTTCTAAGGAGATGAGACATGGCTGATCATGTTGTGCCTGGAGGGATGGGACTCGTGTACGTGCTTCAACAAGTAAGGTTTGCAGGGAGACTAATCTGGTTTTGAATCAGCTGATACAGTTGGAAAAAGCAGACAGTCTTTGTGTTTAGGGTCCTTTTGCTGGGCAGCAGGTGTGGTGTGTGTGTTTCATATACACTCACCCCAAAACTTCTGAGCCTATTTTTTTGGTTCCAACCAGAGAGAGTTCTCAGAGGTATTAAGTTTGGGCAAGTTTTATGAAAACAGGCATCTGAGCAAAGGAAAGAGACTCAACTAATGCCTCTGCTGGGGGAAAGGCTGGAGCGAGTTTAAATGTTATTACACACCAGAGGGTCTGTGTGTGGGAGCTGCTGTCAAATGCTCCAGCACAGGGAGAATTTCAGCTGGCACACGATCCATATTGCTGGAGAAACCAGGGGTAGGGACCGGGTCTCAGTAGCTGCGCTGTCGGTGGGACAATTACTTTCTATTTCAAAATAGGCCTGGCCTGACGCAGAGCCTGCGTGACGCAGGAGTAGGAGCTCGAGCTCTTTGCTGATGGGGGTGGAGGGGACTTGAGCAAGTCCAAGGCAGCAGAACCAGTGAGGATGAGTGTCAGCTCTTAGGAGGAGAGTGGAGGCCCAGCAGCCTGGTGGCTCTTTGCACCTCCCTGTAGTTATTTCCCAGTGTAACGTTGGGCCTAATGAAGCGATTTCCCCCTCCCCACCTTGTCTGCCTGCCTGCCTGGGTCAGCACCAGGCAGCACAGCTTACACTTGCCTGTAGTTAAAGTGCCCTCTTCTGGCACGAAACGTTTCATTCCTCAATGGCAGTCGATTGAAGAGAAGTGGATGTTTTTCTGATGGTTGCTGAAATCAAGAACAAAGCAGGTTTTCTTTTCCCTTGCTTCCTCTCTGTGTCCCGGCCTGTCTTGGCAGGCAATAGTGGTCAGAGAAGAAGGAGCCTCCCTGTTCTATCACCCCGGCTAGGTTAAAGCTTTTCTGTGCGACAGTGCTATGATGAGATTTTGTTTGCATCTGAGGTCATTAAATAAAGATGCTTTTATTCTCTTCTGTCTTTTTTTCCCTGCCTTATCTTTAGCTGGTGTAAATCTGTAGCTATCTTGATTTACACCAGCTGAGAATGTGGTGGCCTTTTCCTGCTTATGTTTTCTGCTCTCTGTTGTATAAAGCGTCTCTTGGCTATTCTTGACCTGTTGATGTCAATAGTTTTCACTGTGAATCCCAATGGGATCCAGATTTGATCTCTATTGATTAGCAGGGAATGCTTGGTGATGAAATGTGGGGAGAGGAGAATGTGCAGCCACTATCAGAGAAGTTCCCATACTAAGCACTCGGTTGGAAAAGGAAAGTTTCGATACACTTGTTAATGTGAATTCAAGGTTAGCAGTACACAGCACAGCAACTGCATCTGTCTGCAGAGGGATTTAAAATCAGCCTTTAATAAGAAAAAGGAGTTACCTGCACTGCTTTATCGCATTAGTTACCATCAGAGGCCTTTGCATGTGCTTTGGATTTTTCTCTGTATTTAAGGAGCATTTCAAGCCATAATTGATTATAGCTGAATTTGTGTTACAAAGTAGGGAACAGCAGGTCAGGACATTTACGCTACGAGACGAGACTGAGCCTGATTCCCATTTAGATCCTTTATAGCAGAAGGGTAGTGTTTTTTCCCCTGGTAACAAGCAGCGTCTCAGCTATTGAGTACAACACTGTATTAATAATTCTGTACTTATTGTAGGCTCTCTGAATGCAAATCCCTCACACACAAGCTGGATTGGCATAAACCAGTTTAGGAAGCACACATACAATTAGTACTGCCCTCCACTGGGTTTATGAGGAGTAAAAGGAGCTGGAGTCAGGATTGCCAGGTTTTGCAAAGTGCCGAGCTGGAAGTGAAAATCCAGCTTTTCCCTTCAAGGTGAAAAGGACATAGGTTTTGGTCTGCCTGAGGATCTTCCTGCAGTCGTCCCTGCTCTGTTATATGCACTTTAAAACTGTCATATGCTGACATTGTTTTTTCCTGGTCACTTCACTATTAGTTAAATAAGGTCTTAGGACTGACGTTCAGGAAATGTGGCTTCTAATCACACAATTTTATTTAAACTCTGTACCTGTGTTTCATCTTGCATTCCTTCTCTGTCCTGGGTGCTTAGATGGTATTTAGGCAGAGATGGTCTGTGGCTGAGGATAAGTACAGCACCTTCACAGCGTTACCACACGAAACCCAGGAGCGCAGGGACAGATAAGATCACGTGCCAAGAACCGAGATGAGACAAGCTGAGAGTGTCCAAGCCAATACTAGTTGAGATACTAAAGTAGTTAATGTGAACAGGCATCATTGAAGATAATAGACAATACTAAAAATTTACCTTAGGACTTTCAAAGTGATTATCCCAAATATGATATAAGGATAAAGTGAACATAGTCATCTTCTAACATTTCACTTTAAGGCTGTGGCTCTGCATAGAAAAATATATATGTGTGAGTGCATGCATACATTAGATATGCATATATACCAGAACCTTTTTCTTTTTTGCTTAAGTACATTCTCAAGATTCATGCCAGAAATGAATTATGACAGGGATAGAAACTCACAGGCCTCTCTTTGTGTGGGGGAGCTCCAAGCCACCACTGCAGTGAACAAAGATGCCCCTCTATCAGTACTCCGCAGGCAGCCCTGAGTAATGGTGCTGAGAAGTTGGTACGATAACAAGGCAAAGCAAAGTATAGCCTAACAGGATGACAGTGCAAGGCAGCAAAAATAGGTGGCTTTTGTATGACTATAATAGCACTACCTGCTTTCAGAACGTTAGTCATCCCATAAATGTGTCCATTCCAGCGAATATCCTTGAGGGAGCTGACACAGAAATCCATAGAAACGAGGCACTGAATCTGAGCAGAAAAAGGGAGAAGAGCAAGGACTCGCCAGGCTGAAAGGAGCCTGCTGGCAGGGGGAAGAGGAGCAGCCTGGAAATGTGTGCGTGCATGCGTGGGTGTGTATGGGGTAGCAGAGAAGTGCGTATGCTTCTCGAAGGGAAGAATTTGTTTCCTTCTCATCAGACCTCAGCCCCTGCTGCTTTCTTTGATTTTTCTCTAGCAAGGCCAATCTAGGCACTCAGTGATGATAAATAACCCAGTATTACAAGGTGACATGCACAGTGACACGATAATATGGAGAGAAAGAGAAGAACCCAAGGGGACAGAGTTTCTGTGCAATTTATTTGTTTCCCAAGTGTGCTCTGTAGCGCAGGCAGTTTGGGAACCCTGTCCCACTGGCTCTTGCTGCAGCCTGGTGGGAGGTCTTAGGGGAGCCTGGCAAGCCTTAAACCTTGCTAGCATAAACAGTCACCCCAAAAAGCTGTATTTTTCCTGGTGAGCTTTGTTTGCAGTGCCCTTGGTAGGATGTTTCAGTCCTGTTTGATTAAGGGCATTTTGGGACCTTGTGTTTGATCTGTAGTTAAGGGGTAGCTCTGTATGTCAGGATACCTGCGTTTGGCTGTGAGCTCCATCGCCAATTCCTTGCCTGGCCTTGGGCAAGTCACACAATCTTCCTCCCTGTGTTTCCCGACTAGCAGCCTTTCAGCTTTGCGATCAGAACAGGTTTTTTAACATTGCATTTGTGTGCAATTTCCTGAATTTTGTCAAAGCAAACAGAGAGCAGAAGTGTTGTTGTGCTGACACGCACAGTACATCAGCAGGGCCAAGCCTTCAGCTTCACCGAGCAGGATGCTGCCACTTGGGCTAACAGAATAGCAAGTTGTCGTTCTCTGTTGGACCAACATAAGGAAAGAAAAAAGGTACATTTTGCCAGAGGGTTTCCTGGCCATTTACTGATGACTAGGGATGTTAAGACTTGGTGATCTGAATTCTGTTTGTGGCTCTGTAAAGAGCTTGCAGAATTGGTGCCTGTCCTTTTCCTCTCCCAGCCCTTTCTTGGATGAAAACACAGGACAGGAGAAATGGCGTTGTCTAGACGATGACACAGGGCTAGGACACAGTCTAGTGAGATACAAAGGAGAATGGAACAGGCATACAGAGCAAAGTGATTTGCCTAAATCTGCACAACCAGATCTCCTGACTCCTTCACTCTCCCTCCTGTGGCTTCTCCTTAGGAGATGAAGTTGATTGATTGAAATTGCCCTTTTTACTGATTACCATTTTAATAATCTAACCAGTAACATCAGAAATCCAGCATGAGGGGTGTTTTTTTGGCGCAATCTGTTACTTGCATTTCTCTCAGGTGGACACCAAAATCAGACTAGTTGGGTTCTCTTTTTATTTACATTTGGATTTGTGTTCTTGTCATCCAAGTACAGCATACTGTTACTGTTGCAGCTGCATTCTCACATGACAGGGGAATATTCTTATTACAAGGAAGTGAAAATTAAAACCAAAACCACACACACCCCAAATAAATAAATCTGCAAAAATAAATCTTGATCTCATAGGTCTTGGGAAAATCCCTTTGTGTATCCATGCATGCTTCATCTCCTTGGCAATTGTCATCTTGTGTAAAATTCCTGTTTTCTGAGTGTGGGATGGAAACTACTACTATCTTCTGCTTTGATATTTCTGTCTCCTCATAGCCCCCTTTGCATGTTCTCCGTTGCTTCTGGTGCCATATCTGACTGGTCTTGAGTGCTGATAGGGAGTCATTGCCTTGGCATCTTACATGCACTTAACTGACCACCCAGTTCCTTCTAGGTTTTAAATAGGTGAATAATAACCCAGCTTCGTGCCCCGGGGGTTTTGATTCTTGATGGGTTTTCCCACATGCTGTCAGCCTGCAAATAAATAATACCTACAAGAAAAAGGGACTTAATATCATCTCAGCTCTTTTTGCTGAGAGCCAAACGGACCAGGGCTGGAATGCAAGAAGAAAGGATATTCCTATTCCCCCCTCATTTGGCTGACAGCATAATCACTCAGAGTAATAAATCTTCACTGGAAACTTAGATGAAAATGGAAGAGAAATAAGAGTGCTTTCAGAGAAGAAGCTGGGAGGGGGCTTGTGTCTCTGTGGAAGCCCGGCCCCAGAGGGAGAGCAAAAGGGCTACAGAAGCCCCCTTGCTGCTGGATCCAAAATGGCCCTTAGTGGCCATGACTGTGCCTGGCAGCTCGCTCCCCTTGGCCCTGGCCACCCTGCTGGCCTTGGCCTCTGCCCTCTGTTCCCCACAGCCCCAGGCTGAGAGGAGTAGGGGTTGTGTGTCGGCCCTGTAGTTGCCTGAATATGCACCTGAGCAGCGTGCAGGGGCCTGAATAGGGGCCAGGAATAAATTATAGAGATCTAGAGCAGCTGGCTACCTGCTGTGCTAGCTCTTAACCCTTCAGGAGCTAGCGCTTTCCCACAGCCTCAAGAACAAACAAGGACAAAAAAGCAACCGCAAAGCTGAAACATTTTATTTCCCCTACTGAGCCTGCCAATTAACCCTGTCAGGAGCTAGAAAACCACACTGGGCGCATCAACAGAAAATGAGCTGAGGAGGGAGAGTGTTTGAGAAAGACAGTGCAGAGATCTAATCAGCTCCCCATCTGCCTGGAAGAGCTGAGCTGTGGCACAGGGACAGCGGGAGCGAGTTTGCAAACACCTCTGCTTCAGAAACCGCTGCAGGGCAAACAGAAACGTGGGAGTCTGTCTCCAAGCTATCTGGCTGCTGTGTGTCCGTCCCTTTGCAAATGCCACAGTTCCTGCCCACCCCTGGTTGCTGTATTATCTGTTTTGGCTTTGCAGTGTGTTTGTGGGGTTTGAAGAAGGCTGGAGGGGAGAAGGAGGCAGCAAAGGCTTCCCGTCTCCAAGAGCAGAGACTCACCGCCAGGGACTCATCCTGCTCTTGATCTGCTTCAGTGCTTGGGTCTGCATGTTTTCCCTGCGGCGTCAGGCAAGCTGATTGCCTCTTCCTTTGCTCCAGGTAGTAGAAAGTTTGAGCTGGACAGAAAATAAGGGTAACTGGATGAGTTGGATGAAGCACAGATCACCCAGGATGTATTTTGTTTGTTCCCCTTTGGCAAGCATACCAGATGATGTGTAGAGAGCGGGGTCAAGTCAAGAGACAGTGGGCAGAGCGGGGCATTGGGCTTGGTGTCACCCAAAGGGAGGATTGGTCCATTCACTATGAGGATGATGAAGAACTGACTGTGCATTGGGGCTGTTTGGCGTCTTGAGGGCAAGTTTGTTGAAGTAAGTTGGCTAATTTCCTGCAGCATCAGCCTGCCGTGTTTCTATCTAAATCATTCAAGTGACACCAAAGATGAAATCTGTCCCACAGTTACCTCTGTAGCCTTTGGATCAATGAAGCACATGGAGCCAAAGTAGAGAGGCAGGCACAGTGTTTAATTATCATTGCTTTTACTCCTTTCTGTAGAAAGCAATCCTTCTTTCCACTTGTTACTTTCTTTGGGAATAAAAATCAGGTGTTGCCCAATCTGCTGTGGGACCTTCTGACTGGCAGAATGGTCCCGTGTGCAGTTATGGGTGAGCGCAGACCATCCCTGCAAGCCCACTTGCCTCCCCGGCCTCTTGCCACACCATGCATGCTTCACTGCTTGCTAATCCTCTCACTGCTAATTGCTTTTCTAGTGCCTCTTGGACATTGGTGAGCTGTGAGGGGGTGACACGCAGCACTCTCCCAGCCTCAGCAGAAAAAGGTGGAACGGCTTTGGCTTTGAAGAATAGCACAAATGGAAAAAGAGGGGCCGTTTCAGAGTTGAGTGATACAGAGTTAATATTCTGACTCTCAGGCCATGAAATCAATCTTCCAGGTGAATTTGTGGTCTCTCAAATTCATTTTGGGCACGACATGCACCTCAAATGGAACTGGCTGCAGCTCTTGACGTCAAGTAAATGCTTTCTTCCCTTCAAAAGAACACAGCTTGGATTTCATCTTGTTTTTACACCTTCACTTCTCCTTGTAAGGCTCATTGTCACCACTGGGTCTGGTGTCATCCAACTGTGGCAGTGAGACCAACACTCTGTGCTGCAGAAATTCCCAGAGCACAACACTCGGCAGCTGCCAAAGCTTTCTGCTGGCACCTGCTCAAGGCAAGAGAGAGAGAAATATCACTTTGTCTGCCTCCCTTCATTGCTGCCCACCAGGAAACCAGCATAGACAGCACTTTGCTCCTCTGCTTGAGAGACATGCAGGTTAGATGAGCGAGGCGGACACCTTGAGCCTTTCTGGCTTTTCAACAACCCATGTCCCCTTTGTCCCATCCCATTTTTTTTCTGGTCGGATTGCTGCTGCCCCATATCACTGCTTTCTAGAAGGCTGGCAGGAAATAGCATTTTGCTGTGCTTTTCTTCTGCTGTTTCCCACCTGCCAAAGTCCTTCCTTTAAATGGCATGAGTCTAATTATTTTGGGCATGAGAGCTTGTGATGGCTGCATTTGGGCAAAAAATGAAAGGATACTTTCAGCAAGGCAGCTCTGATGAAGATCAGACATTTCTGATGGTTGTGGGGACAAATTTTCTCTCACCAATTTTCTCCACCCGCCTTCCTTCCCTTCTGAGTCATGGGTGGCTGCTGTCTCCTTGTCCTTCCATCTAAATTGAGGTGGTAATAAATGTACTAAATCCCTTCTTTGTGGAAGAAATTCTGCAAGTTGAGAATGTCAGCTTATGCCTCTCACTTTTCCAGCTAGCTCAGCTCTGAGCAGCAGAGCAGCCAGTTTGAAGAGGAGGCATCCTAAGTTCAGATATTACAAGGTGTCCATGTGGGAGAAAGCAAATTTAGTGCTTGTAACAGCTATGCAATGAACGGTACAAAACTGGCTGCAGGTGCAGAAAAGGTGCAGTGAAAGCATTGTGCTGACCCTTGCCTATCTGGAGCTATCTGGGGCCTTTCTCTGAAACTGCCAAAAAGAGGCTGGGCATGTTTGTACGCATCTAGTGCTGATTTGGTGGGTGTTGTGCTGTCCTGGGGACCTGACATGGGCACACAATGTGTGCATAGTTCCCTGTCAGCACCGTCATCCTTTCCCCAGTCCTCCACCAAGCAGCAGAAGCAGGAGCAGGATTGTACCCAGCCTGCAAAGCTGGCCATGACGCTTTCTGTTTCCACCTTGCAGCAGCAAACTCCCAGGGTGACCTCAGAGGCCCATATGCTTATCAGTGAGCTGTGCAGCTTTGTCGTGGTTTAACCCCAGCCAGCAGCTAAGCACCACGCAGCCGCTCGCTCACTCCCCCCACCCCAGTGGGATGGGGAAGAGAATTGGGAGGGTTACAGTCAGAAAACTCGTGGATTGAGATAAGAACAGTTTAATAATTGAAGTAAAATGAAATAGAATAGTAGTAATAATAATAATAATATAATAATAATAATACGATAATAATATACAGAGCAAGGGATACACTATACAATTGGCTCACCACCCGCCGACCGATGCCTAGCACGTCCCCCAGCAGCGATCGCTGCCCCCAGTTTATATACTGAGCATGATGTCATACGGTGTGGAATAGCCCTTTGGCTGGTCTGGGTCAGCTGTCCTGGCTGTGCCCCCTCCCAGCTTCTTGTGCACCTGGCAGAGCATGGGAAGCTGAAAAAGTCCTTGACTAGTGTAAGCACTACTTAGCAAGAACCAAAACATCAGTGTGTTATCAACATTATTCTCATCCTAAATCCAAAACACAGCACTCTACTAGCTACTAAGAAGAAAATTAACTCTATCCCAGCTGAAACCAGGACAAGCTTCTTGTCCACTGTCTTCCCATAAACCTGCTGGGTCTCTCTTCTCCTCATTCCCCCACTGCTCACCCCATGTTCTCCCCTGCTCTGCAGGCTAAAGCATGTTTCCAAGATCTGCCTCTGCCATCTCTTCTCTTTTGATGTTGTCAAGCTCTTAACATCCTTGATATTTGGCAGCAAGGAGTTCCACAGGTCACCAGTGTATATGGGGAATTCAGTGTCCTGAGCAAGCCCTCTATACAAGGTCAAGATCTGCCTGGTCTGGCCTCTCTATAGCAATGCTATATACTTTGGCAAAGCTTCTGCTTGACTGAACAGATACAAAACTGAATGAAACTGGGAGATGTATAACTACGTCACCCCAAAATGGCTTTAAAATACCTAGATATAGTATGAAGAAATATTTTGTTATATTTATTTTGAATTATATTAGGGAAAAGATCTTTTCTTCCTAGGGAAAGTGGTAGACACAGTATAGAAATGGGAAATAAACATTCTTTTCCAGTGCAGAGAATGTAGCCACACCAGGCACCTGGTGTGCAGCAGAAAATTCAGGCAAGGAAACTACCCAAACTTGTTTCCATGTCCCACTAGGACAAAATGCACAAAAATGTAATAAAAGGAATCCTGATTTAACAGTTAAGAGTGAATCAGGTAAAAAAAAAAATCTTTCTTCCTGGTGCTATGTAGCACAAGGCAGAATACATGGAGGTTAATTTAATTATATTTCAAAATCAGTGTTCTTTAGAGATGGGCTAGATTATTAGGAGAGGCTGGAATTGTTAAAGACAGATTTTCTATGCATCAGAACAGTTCATATGAGGCTCAAGACTTGGCTGGTCTGACCTCAGGCAACACTATGCACTTTGATAAAGCTTTTAGTGGCAATAAAGTTTTACTGAATAGTACTAAAGATGAAGCAAACTGGGAGACATAAGGCAGAGGAAACTCTGAAGTATTCACCCAGTTTTTGCAATCAGGGCATCAAGAACTTCCGGATCCAGAGGATGCATCAGGCCCATCATCTTTAATAGCCACCAATCTATTTGTGATTCTCAATTTAGTATCTAAATATTAGTTACAGCAGTGACTCAAAGATTAGGAATCTCTAAAGAACATAAAAAAATTAAGAAGATACAATAGCTTAAAAGGAAATAAAAGATAATTCTTTTTCCCAAGCTCATTCTGTAAGAGAGGCACAAGAAATTAATTTATAAACAATAAAAGGAACACTATTTATTGACAGGTCATGTCTTGACCTCATATGGAAGGTTTACTCGGTAAGATGAACACCCAAGATTTGGAGGGCAGATCTACTGTGATTCCTCCAATCCTGCACTGGTAATGAAGCACTGCTACCCCTCTCCTGATTCAACTGGGTGGGTGGAGCTGATACTGGTACCGTGGTCACTGCCCAGCCACACTTATGTCCTGGGACAGGACAAATGCTCCTCAGTGTTGAACTACAGCTTTGTGTGGGGATTTTCCAGGTTCTATGTGCCCTGCGGTAAAGGAATGTGCATTGCCTTGTGACACTGGGTCAAGAAAAAGTTGAGTGATTTGCAAAATGCAAAGCATTGGTTTTTTGAGTTTACATTTGGAAATGACTGGGATCCACTTTAGACAGGATAGTGTGTAGAAATTGGGACTCCACGATAAACTTGTTTATGTTACCCTAAGAACAGTAAAGTAAATTAGGATGTTAAAATATGTTGGTTAACTAATGGTAAAGTACGATGCCTGTCACTCATCCTTTTTTTTTTTTTTTTTTCTGGTGTGGGCTTGCTTGTTGCTTTGTGATTGAATTGTATTAGGGAAAAGATCTTTCCACGCCTCTTTGGATGTCCAGTAGGCTGCAAGGCATGCTTGTGTGCAAATCCTCCTAATTGCTTTGTAAACTCTGGGGAGTAGAAACCTCTGACAGTGGAAGGGGGAGATCTGTACCGTTCTGTGGTCCAGAGGTATTTAGCTTGGGGTAAGAAATATAATGCCTTCTTGGTTGTTATGCTAAAGGAGATGATGTTCATAAAATAGTTCAAAATGGAGTTCAACTACACAGTCATAACACCTTGACAATGTTGCAAGCATTTAACTTAGAGTAGTGAATATAATATTCTAACACATGGTTGGTGATTGAAAGACTACCCAAAAAAAGGCAGGTAAGGTGTTCTCACTATGTAGATTGTGTTCTGTGTATTTTTGGTCTGACGCAATGTGCATTGAAGTCAGGAGCAAAATTACTATGAACTGAACATTGAAAGATCAAACCTTTGTGAAGATTAGGTCCCAAATCTATACTGACTAAACCTGCTTTTTATTGTTCCTGAAAGTTGTATAAGCTCAGGGAAGAAGATAGGAGTAGCTCTGAATTCCTCTTTTTGTCCATTTTATGATTGCTTGCTCTGAACTGAGGGGAAAAAATGAAACGTTTCCTTGACTACAGCACTTGTGATGTCATCTGTGTTGTATTTTTTACGCCCTCCCTTTTAGGTTCCTTTCTGAACTCGTCCTCATCTGCTCTCCCTTTATAGCCCATAGTAGTCCTATAAGTTTTCCTGCTGCTCATTTCACTATTGCAGCATGTATCACTTTGTTGTATCTAGGTCAGTCACTTCTCACACCCTGTGTAGTATATTTGTCAAAGCATTGTGCAGTCTGGTTTTAATGTCTGAATTGAACAATAGTATTCCAAAGGGTTACCTTCTATTGCTTTTTATGAAGATGGAGGACAGTCTGGGAAGCTTTGGGTTTTTTTTCAATTTTAGCCTTGATATCTCTAGCCTGCCCTATGCTGCAGTGTGGTCAGTTGGCTATGCTGGAGTGGATAGTGTTAGAACCTGTGTGATAGTTCTTCTGCAAAATTGTCCTCTCACTGCCTCATCTGCTAACAGCTTTCAAGTCCTGATTGTCTGGAAGAAGCCATCCTTGCACATATTTGGGTATGAGGCATTGGAATCAATCTTGAGGTAATGGACAAGTTTCCCTAAAAACACCTTCTCTCAAAGGCTTAGTTTTCATTTTGGAGCTCACAATTTTTGTACTCTAGGACTGCTTGTCTAAACAAACTAGAAAGCAATCCTTACCAGAAGTAACCCTATCTCCTTTCCATCTGGCTCATGCAAAGGTTACTGCATTCACCTATATCACGGTCCTGCCTATGCTCAGACTTTGCAGAGTATTAGCTCTGCAGGTTTTTTGCCAGCTAAAGACTTTGCTGTAAAGATGTAATAATAGATGCAGGTCCATTTTGGTGCTTTTTATAATAGATGCAGGTCCATTTTGGTGCTTTTTGGGAGTTATCTTTAAGCAACCTGAATGTTGTTGCTTTTTTTTTTTTTGTTCACCTTGATTCCTTTCTTAGCTTAAAAATGAAATACATGGCTGTGCCACCTGGCCTTTGTGAGAGAAGTGAGTCTTCCTGCTGTAGCCATTTTAGCCTCCCCTTGCTGAAGTCCAAGGCAATTCCCATTTTGTCCTGAGATCTTGCAAATAAATTGTATTGCTTTTGCATTTGTCAACATTAAAAGTTATTTGCTGCACCTTTTCCAAATTACCTAGCAAAGCTAAGGACTCTGTAGAATTTCTTTGCTTGCTTTTTTTCTTTCCTCTCCATGTCCACTTCCCCAATTTTGTGTTGTCAGCAGGCTTAACCAGTTTGTAGTCAGCTTCTCTAAGCCATTTATATAAATTAGGCTTAGCAGGGGTTCCAAGGATCGTGTGGCGATGAACATTACTTTGCATTTGTTGACTTTAATTTTCTTTTGCCGTATGTTGACCCAGTTCTAGAGTAGATCTAAATTGTTGGATATTTCTTGGCTGCTTTTCTCACGTCCATTATATGGCCCCACTGGCAACTGCAGGGACTCTGAAAACGACCTCGCTTGAAGTCATTTACACAACCTAAAACTAGAGCAGGAAGGGGCATATTCACTGACCTAATTCAGTGGGTCTCATCATTTAGGTCTCTTAATTAACGATGACTCTGTTTTGCTGTTCTGTAGCCTGATCACTATCTGTTCTCATTTGCTACGCTAACTCCTTGCAAAATTTCTGCTGAATTTGCAGCTTTCCGTGGAGTATTTAGCCAACCTGCCTAAATAAGCCACAATAAATTGTATGATGTATACCTTACTCTTTGATTTACTCCCCTCTCCTTCCAAGCCAAGGAATCTTTTAAAAGTTTTTGTCATCGCTTCTCAGCTTTAAAAAATTAAAGCACTTGGATGGAGATCAGAAGCCTGTACTTGTCTTCAAGCTACTCACAGTGACTTGGTAGTAGCAAGAAATACTTTACACCATGCTCTCTAGGATCCCATGTGCAGATCCATCCCTCTGTGGTGGCAGCAGCCCATGCCACCCATAGTCACTGGGCCCTCTGGAAGCCTCTCTAGACTGGGAAGAACTCACAACCCCTCCTTTCACCTTGTCTGGTTTCTGGATGGGTTCAAGGCGGCTACAGGGAGCTTGTCACAAACCGAGCTCTGCCTTTCACATCCCTGCCCAAAAGGAGAAAGATGATCATTAAAACGATTTCTTTTAGGGCTCATTTACCCTGTTGTTTGCAACACGTGCTGTGGTGCTTATGACTGCTCCAAGGCTGTATCTATCAGAGCTCCCAGGAGAGAGAACGTCATGGACATGCCCCCAGGTCTGCTGTAAATTTGACTGAGTTGATCATGTCTCTTTTTTTTTTACAGCTTGTCCAGGACTTTTAATGCTTTAACTTAATAAGAATGGACTGGTCCCATGCTCTCAGCTTCAGGGCCTTTACTCACTATCAGTTTGGAGCAGCTGCATTTATTTGCTTCTGGGTTTAGGGGAGAGAAAACCCCTCTTGGAGCTCTCCATTGGATTGAATATTTCCATGTAAATTGTATCTGAGGGCACTGTTTGGCCCAGTGATTTTAAGGACAGTATGCTGAAATTAGACCTGTGTGATGTTTTTAGAAGAGCATGTAGATACTACAGCATCCTTCCATCCTGCCTCCCTGTCCCAGCTGTTGAGCGGGCAGGAGACTGGAGCAAGTGAGATTCCTGCTTTTAGAGAGAGACACCATTTTCTAGCCCGTAGATGCCACAGTATTCAGCTATTGTTTGCCAGCCTACCATGTCTCCAGTAAGGATTTGTAATCTGCACGCAACTCAAGTAAAGCAAAGAGAGCTGCAGCACTTGTTTTGCTGCAGTGTCAAAACAAACACTGTGGGATTATGACTTTGTCCATCCAGCACCTGAAAACAAGAATCCTATCCTTATTCTTCCAGGCAAAATAGTTCACATAGGTTCATTGTCTTCTCCAAGGCACCTCCAGATAGGAAAGGCAGACTGCCTGCCTTCCTCCTATGCCCCCTGAAACTGGGTTTCCAATGAGACAATCAGCTTGTTTCATTTCTCCAGGGAAAGGACAGTCAGGGCTGTATTTCAATACATCAGGAGCCTCTTGAAAAGGTGAGGCCCTTTCTGTTAGTGCTGTAATGGAAGCGATGCCTAAAGAGAAGAAAAGTGACCATTTCACGGGCACAAAGTCATCGCATTTCTGCTGTTACATTCTGGGAACAAAAATAGCAGGGACAGGTCCCAGCTGCCGGCCACAGTGTGTTTGAAAAGGTTATCAAGACATTATAGCATGTAAACAGCAAAGCTATTAGCTCTGAGCTGTGAAAAGTTTCTAACCTTCACCACGAAAACCTTAAATTATTTTTGAAGTGTTAATGAAAGTCAGCTCTCCAAAGATGGATGTGGAGCATGGAATTGCATTAGACAAATGGCAGTAACATTTTAATAGTTATTGCTTTGAAAGCCCCCCTCTGAGACAATTCAAGGGGGTTGGAGACCAGGCACTTTCATGAGCCTCTTTTTAAGGGGGGTAAAAATGCATGGTTTATATTGAGCTATTTACAAAAGCGCACAGACATTGTGGTTTTGTTTAGCATGTGCTTGGGACCTGTTCTTACCCCCTTCAAACTCTTAGAAGTGTTTAGTGGCTCAAGGATGTTTAACATGATTTTAAAGCTAGCGTTACCCACTCAGCTCAGGTGTGGACCAAGGGAGCCTGAGTCAGGCCCTGCGGGTATTATATGCGGGTGTAGGCAGCCCTGTTATAGAGCTGCCTGTGGGGTACAGGCCTCTCTGGGCAACAGCCACGGGCAGAGTCCGGGTGCCATCCGAGCAGGCTGGCAAACTCCCACCCAGTTCACTGAGGTCAAAGTTTCATCCTATGTCTCTATTTTCTGTGTACGTGCCACTGCATGGATATGAAAGACATATACTAGTGCATGGTACTTATCTACATATATGTGTATGTCTTTTGTGCAATTGTATATAATTCAATTACTTAATTGCTAATTAACTCTAATAGGCACTCAGAAAGAAAGGCCACACGAGGTGTGCCCTTAATCCTCAAGTGCCTGTCTTAGATGCCCCCTTTCCACTGTACATGCAGCCAGACTTTAACACTACTACATCACCTCCAGTCTGCCTCAAACAGCACAAAATGCTGTCTAAATCACAGGTATTCAGCAGGCAATGCTTAGGTTGGGAGAGATGAGCCTCTAAAGATCAAGGTGTCTTGACCTGTTACAATGGTTCTCTCCCAGCCTCAGCCATATCTTGACTGTGCGCATATATTTTTATGATTTAGTTTATATTAGGAAAGATGAGTCTTGCTGAGGCCTTTTGATCCCATGAGGAACTTTTACAAATGCTTCATTTGGGAGATAGGGGTAGAGTGAGTACATAATCCTCTGCAGGATTGGAGCCAGGGAGAGCACAGTTTTGCTGTGTTGTGCCCTGGAGTACCTGCTAATGTTTCATGTTAGAAGATCAAGAAAAGAGGTGAATGTGCAGACTGTGGTTGTATCTAAGCACTGGGTTATCTATGAGCAGAGATGGATTTTAGCCAAGTTCCCTGCACTGAGCAGCACCAAGGCTTGGTGAGGTTCTCATCTCATCCTTTGAACTCCTTCTGTGAGATCCATTTGGTGCTTTTGCTTCCCTTACATATTTTTGCAGGTACAACCAATTTTATATAAAAGACTTATCTTTCTTTCAGTCACCTTTTATTGTCAGGTCAGATACTTCTCCTCTCCTTCCCTTTTTGCAACAAGGGGGAAAAACAACCCTTTCACCAGCTCCATAACCATTTCATGCATAATAACGTTTTAGGCTTTAGAGTAATAACTCTGTTGAGACAAAGCAGTCTCTGATGAATTTCAATTCAGCACAGAATCGACCATGCTACAGTGTCTAGTCATACAGAGAAGAAAACCTCTCTCCAATTCTGGAACAGGTTGAAAGACCAGCAACTGTGATTATAATACCAGAGTCAATAAAGCTTAAAACTCTGTCTGGCTTCCCCACTAAGGAAGGTGAAACAAAATCTTCCTACCCCCCACAAATCAATTTTAAAGCCATTGCACAGTGATGACGTTCATCAGCATTTTCATTGCATACAATGTGGACTCATTTTTCTGCTGAGTGTGTTCAGTTAAAGGGACCCTGGCAGCCCAGGCAGGTTTTGTAAATGAGTTAATTTCTGGCACTGCATCTTCTCCTAATTCTCACCTCAATGTTTTTGAACTTCTATAATTATGTTTTCCTCTTCATTTTTTTTTTTTTAATTCTCTCTTCTCTTTCCCTGCGTATGCAAGAAAAGCTCGAAGTACAAGGGAATGCACCAGTGAATCTGGAATCTAGCATTGCCAGGTGTATTTGGGAGTCTTTTAAATTTTTTTGAGTCTATTTTTAGGTCTGCATACAGTCGCATTATTAAGCTTTTCTCTCCAACTGTGAAGCCTGCAATTGCATTTTTAAATGAATGCTGGGGAAACCTCAAATAATCCTATGGCTCCCAGAGCCATAAACTTTTACAGAAAATACTGTAGACCTGAAAAAAACTGCAGTTCTTTGTAAGCCTAGCTGTGTAGCCTGGGAGAAAGGGGAGCTGGATGAGGGTGGCAGCTCTCTTTTCGATTGTGTGCTGTGCTCGAGAGTTGCCAAACTTCTGAGTCAAATGGGTGAGGTCCCAGCCACACAAGTCCCCTTGTGGACACTGTCACCATGCAGCTCCCACATCTCTGGTTGTCAGGTCACACGGATGGGGGGGGGCCCACATGGTCCTCTTGCAAGGCCGCATTAGCTCAGCAGATGAGGCAGAGGGATGAGAAGGGACACTGATGGCTTTAGGTACCTTATTCATATTTTCCATTTGTCACTTAAGCAAAAAAAAAAAAGTGAATTTGGTCCTCAAGGTAACTCCTCTAAGTACTTGCCTGTTTGTGAGTGGAGGAAGAGATACTTTGCTGATTCACTGTATGGTGCAGTTCCCTATCTAGTATGAGGATAAGGCAGCCAGCTGGGTAAAGCTGTCTTGGACTTCAGGCTTCTCTTTCTGCAGAGGAGTTTATCCAGCTCTTCCCTGGATTTGTCCAGCCTTTGCAGTATTTGGTTCAGTGATGGATGTTTTGGCATCCTTGCTGATGCCTCACGTACTCACATTGTTCCAGTGCACTTTCCTTCTCTGTGGAAAGCACTGGACCAGTTTGCCAATGTAGCTCTGTGAAGTCAGATATTGCACAGGATAGAGAGAGCCTGCTTTGATCCGCCAGGCATTAAACTTACATCCAGCCTAAGCAAAACTCTCCCTGTATTATTATTCTTGGAATTTGAAGTCAAAGTAACATCCTTCAAAATAAAGTGGCACGGAAAACCTTTGTAAAAGTGACTCAGGCAGCCAGCAGCAGGAGCTTTGAATTTGAATTGCCTGGAAAGACTCCTACAGCTATTTGGAGTATCACATAAACTTCCAAGGAGAAAGATTTTGGGGAAATGCAATGGAGGCTTCACAGTTTTTGGACAGCAGCTGAATAGAAACCATATGCTTAAGACATTTCATATACTCACTTTGAGCCTTTTTCTTGTGAAATGTAACCACGGTTAGCATGGGATGAGTTCTCCTCCTCACCGATAGTTATGTAAAGAATTTTCTGCCCCTTGGCCCTCTCATGAGAGTTGACTAATGTATTTCAGGAAATGTCATAGCGCACTTCTGAGACAGGGAATGATGCTTATTACTGTACTTAAAATAGGTGAACCGAGGCAAAAGACAGGTGAAGGTTTTTAGAGGCATTTAAAAAGCAGAAAAGTTTCTCCCAAGACTTTGTAAAACACTCAGGGTTTGAACCCCTTTTAATTCCATTGATGTCCTAGGAATTCTGATTGCATCTTAACTGCTTGTGGAGGTAGCTAGCTCTGCTAGCTCATTGCTAGCTCTGCGCATCTGGCCTGAAGGGATCTGTGGCACATTTCAAGTTCAAAAAACCCATGTGGGCAACCCAGATATCTGGGTAACGTATCTATTGCCTTTGAGTACTGCGTAGACAGTAGCAGCCTTTTCCTTATTTATTCAGCGCCATGCAAAGGGAAGGCAGCAGGACAGGAGGTTGGCTGTCCCTCCCCATCTTCCTTTCAGTTAAGGCCTTTGGCTCTGTGGCAGCAGGAAGATTTGAGGCCCTGAGACCCTGAATGCCCTCTGTTGCAAGGAAAAGTTGTTTTACACAGGGCAAGTACTTGATTCAGAGCCTTGTGCAGGTACCTTGTCAGTTCAAATTGAGCTTAGAGTGCCTCAGCTGATGAGAATTTGGCCCCACCATGTCTTCTTCCAGTGCATTATTTCATGGTTACTGTTTGGAGTGGGGAGAGAAAGAGATTTGGGGAAATTAAATTAAAAGAATAATAAATTTACATAGAAGTTGCCTGAGGGGTTTAAATATCCTGCTCTTGGCAATATAGCTTCATTTTCTGTATAATTCTTGCTTTACAGCTTTTGCAAGGGGTAAAATCTATCCCTCGGGGTAAATTTTCCACCCCACTTGTATCCAAACCTCTTGACTCTATTGACATTCATGTCTTCAATTCAAGCCCAAATTACAGTGGCATAAGTCTCCATTTAGTAATGGTGAAGCTAAAAAGGCTTTGGGATTTGGTTTAGCGTAGCTGAAACATATCAAACCTTCTCCCAACCGATTAGTTCTGGAGCTCCTCAGGAGAACATGGTTTCTTAAGGAATGCTTGTGTTACTGTGTTTTTATTAATTTCAGAAATATCTTAAATCCCACCCCCCCTCCCCTTTTTATGGTTTCCCTTTTTTTTTGTTTTAGTTTTGTCCTTGGCAAGCGCCTTACTTTTCTTCCTTTGTTTTCTGACATCAGTACCGATGCGCAGTCACTTCACTAAAATGAAACACAACTGAATGTTTTTAGGCTTGGTAATTCTTAAGAAAAAAAAATGGGGGAAGAATGAGACTGAAAGAGCTGTTCTGATGATTAAGCTGAAGCAACCCTAGCAAAGGATGCTCCACTCCTGAATGTGAAGTGCATGCTTTTGGTAGAGCCCAGCCCCCACACCCGGACAACCCAACACTACAACACTCAGGGAGGAGGGAAGATGGCTTGTGGATTTGAACTGGTTTAGTGAACCAATTTAGTGAACTCCCAAAATAGTTGTTTCACTCCTCCCAGTTGTTTTGTTGGAGTCAGACATGTCTGTGCTGACTTGTATCAGCCTGAGCAATTGATGCTTTTCAAAAGCATAGTTGGTCTTTCAGCCCGAAGTGTTGCCACAAATCCGTTTACTGGTGTAATTTGTTCTGAAACACTGGAGAACCCAATGAAACAGTGCTGCTGAAACACTCAGAGGGCTGGAAAGTGGCCTGAGGACAAATGTGGCTTAGTAGAGCCACACTGTGATTGTGTCATAATGACATCACTAGCAATATCATTTGCTCTCAGTCTTGACCCGGTGGCTTGCGATTTTGTGCCATGTTATTCCTATTACCTGCCTACTTTCCCTCCCTGTTTCTGCCTCCACACTGCAGTCTCCAGCTCGTTGGAGGAATAGCCTGTGCTTGGCAGTGTTCCACCACACTCCATGACCCCCACCTCCTTCCATTGGATCACCAGGTAAAACCAGCATGTACTAGAATCATTAAGGTATTAATATTTAACAGTATTAGCTGTGGAATCAAAAACACCACTGGGCTGTAGTTTTTTTCATCTGTGTGCAATAAATCATCATCAACCTCTTTATTTTGTTTGTGTTTCCATAGTGAGATGGGAGCATCATGAAAACAAATTCAAAAGCTTTGGTTTGTTTTTATTTCAGATGCTAGGGACTTGCTTGTGAAAGGCAGAGTGTCAATGCAGTGGGGGATCCCCAATGCAATCAGAAAGCCTCACTGAGTCCAGGAGGGGGTGTGCTTACAAGCTACCATAATCCAGAGGAAGCCTGGAGTGTTCCAGATATTATAGCGGCACTTGATGTGTCTGCGTCTGCTGCTCTCCATGGATAGAAAGTACAGCAGAGCAGAAATTGCCCTGGAAAGTAATTATTAAATGGTTTCCGCTGATCCATCTGAACAGCACTGTTTGCTCTAAGCCAGTCATGGTGGCAGGACTAACTCAGGGACTTCCTCTGCCAGTGGTTAACTCTCCTGTCAAGCAGATAAGAGAGTCACTGGAAGTATGGTGTCCTGCCTGCCCTTTGCATGGCTGCCTTTGGATAGTCTGTCTGGACGTGTCTGTCAGTGCACAAAGTTGTCTACTGTCCAGCAGTGTAAGCAGACATCCTTCTTGAATCCAATCCCCTGTTGTTGCAGAGAACCCGGATATTTTGGGTTGCCTCACCCTGCTCAGAACTGTCTATGTTCATGCTGGCCATCCAGCATGGCTGTATGTCAGTCCAGGGTGTTTCCCCCTGATGAGAAGATGTGTTTCTCATACACAGTGCATACAGGAAGAGTTTCATCACCCAATGAATAACCACATCACCTGTTTGAAATCTGGAATGTGTCCTGGAGATTAAGACAACTGCATACCTTCCCCCCCTCTTTGACAATGGCAACTGTGATCTTTGTTTTAATTGGAACAGATTTTCTAGCTGGTAGTGCAAAAGCACTGAGCTGTCTGTCTAGCCATCACTCTGAGCCTGGTTAAATTAATATTAGCTCTGAGAAACAGGTAATTATTTTCCCTGTTTATTTGGTTGCACCTATAATTATTGCTTTACCTGGTGGGAGCCATAAGCTGTTGTAATTATGCTTCGTTAAAATGCTGATTAGTAACGGCTTGCTTCTGAAAGGTGTGCTGTGGGACCTACTTTTCCCTGGCTAGGCTTATTAATTGTAATGTAGATCTATGTACCTATCTATTAACTCTGAGCTAATATACATAGAAATGATGCTAAGATCATATTTCAGCACCTGACTTAGACTCACTAACACTGGGAAGTCCAGACCTCAAGATATTTTTTCTGGTCAAACAAAGATTCTTTCTTGCTATGAATCTATTGAACATTTCCAAACACATCTAGAAAGGACAGGTGAAATAATGATAGTAAATGTGCCCTACATAAAGAGTACTTCTAGGCTCTGATATAATAGCCTTTATGTTCATGAATTTTAGACAGCTTTAGAAAGGAAGGCCAATATTCTTTCCATTTTATACATCAGGAACATGAGGTTTGGAAACAATTTGCTGGACTACAAGATATGTAGAGTATATGTTTTTATTTATGAGCACAGGCTTTGTCATGGTTTAGTTAGCCAAATAGTAATAGTGCACCTTACTGCTTGATCTTCAGTAAGGCTGCAAAGCAGGGTTTCAGCTAAAACCTAACTTCATTAGCTACCTGCTAACTTTTGCAGTGTTATTTTGAGATACCTCCTCCTACCTTTTCATTCTCTTTTGTCCATGAGCTCTGTTATCAAGCTGGAGCAGGAGGTGAAAAATGTTGAACCATCTTGATCAAAATACCACTTTCTCCTTTGAGGCAGAACCAGAAGGTGCCTTGAATCATTTGATAGCAATTGTTCTTAATACAATAATGGAACAACAGTTGAAGTGCCACATTATCTGAATACTTAATGCTCAGAAGCTGAGTTGTTTTCCCAAAGTTTTTTCAATGTTTGAGTTCCATCTGTCACCTGTATGCACATGTGCTGTAGAGAGTGTCCTGCCTTAGCGTCAGCTTAGCTGAATGGTGCTGAGATTTAGGATACGTTTCGGGGGGAGAGTGAAGAATCAGTGTTCCTAGTGTTATTGAGTGCTTTGGTGGTTCTAGGATTCAGTACTTTTAAAGAAATAGTATAAATGTTCCTATGATATCACCCTCTTTACCAAGGATACCTGCCTTTGAGGTTTGAATCCTGCAAGACTGGTAAGCTTTTTGACTTGTGTGAAGCAGAAACAAATATAGATTCCTTCTTTCTCTTTTTAAAAACCCATTCTGTTGTGAAAATAATGCAGGCAGACTTTGATTTGAGAATTCCTTAGTCCTGAAACAGTGAAGGAATTCATAGATAAGGTTCCCATTTGGGCCATTTCTAATAACATGCATTAATCAAGCATATTGTTCAGAGAATTTTTTTGCTTTGTCTGGGCTTCCTAAAGGTCTTCTTTCTCCTAATTTTTCTTGAGTAAATGGCAACAGCTCAACCCAACCAGTACAGAGTCCAGTCACAACAAAGCACCCTTTAATAACTATCCATTCTTTAGACTTTGTATCAAAATCTGCAGCATATGAGGATCTCTGTATAGGGCAAAAGAAGCGGTTGATGCCAATGAGTGTGTTAAGGATGATTGAGTGGGTAAGAGCAGCCAGAGCTTAATGTAAGTGAGGCAAAGATTCAGTCTGTAAGTCCATGAGATTGAGTCTATACATCTTCATTAGTGCTTTATGCCTTAAAACATGATAATGGTTTCAAGAGTGAACACTGTATTTGTACATGAACTTTTTCACCTCTGAATACCTTTTTTATACCTACTTTGCCTGGACCAGAACTGATACCGGGATCATTTACTGGGCTCATGTAGAGAGTGGTCCCAGCTTTTGTACGTTCCCTGTTCTTGACTTCAGTTAGATTTGGCCATGCACTTAACTCATTACAGAGCCTGTTCTGCTCATGGGTTGTCTTGTTCAATGCAATCTTATTAAGTGCAGTTGTATGGCAGGTCCAATACAGGAGCTAGAAATTAGGACTGGGGAGGGCAAAGGTTCCTTCCTGTCATGAAGAATCTGTTTTCTGACAGCTTGATCTTGTTTTGATTCAAGTCCATTTGCTTTCAGGATTTATTAGTCTTTTTCCAGACATAAAGAAAGGATACTGTGGGTAGGACCAACTACTATAAGGTGAGCGTTTCACCTCCAGCCTCTTCTAAGCATAGACTCTATTTTGTGGCTAGACTAAAAGCATCCAGAACTGTGAAGCCCTTGGCTACCTCTGTGGTAGAAATGCTGGTGGTTTGGAAGACAGCTACGTACCCAACGGGAAATGGAGCAGAAAGGCCCTGTTGTGAGGAGGTACATGTCAGTGTGTGCATAGGCTGGAAGGAAAAAACGTTACATAGCTGGATCACTCTAGTTCTTCCAGGTGTGGGCTATACTAAACAGCTCAGTTCTGTGTAGAGGTTGCTTAAAGTAAATCTGTGATTTACCACTGTTATTCTGAAACATCTTCTTTGTCATAATCCCCTCAACTTGTCATGCTTATAGAATATAATGGTTTGATTCCAGAGCTCAGGTACTACTTTTTTTTTAAATGTGCCAACTTCATTGTATCTCTGTGCATCCCTTTGGAGTGCAGTCTGGAACTACTCAGCACTGTTTTGAATTCAGGGAAACTGAGGCATAAGTGACTTGCAAGGTCATGTTATAGGCCAGAGCAAGGATTAGGTGCAAGGCATCCCAGTCTGTTGGTGCTGGGGAAGGTATAGCGTGAAATTCAAGCCTTTTAATCTGAAATAAAGATAAGTTCAGCAGAAGGCCAAAAGAGCGCAACATTTTTGGGAAGGGCCAGGCAGCGGAGTACGGAAGAAGGTAAAAATTTAAAAGTTTTGATCAGAAACTAGGGTTGAGCTGGACTAGGACTTACAGAGAAACATGGCAAATTAAAGAGAAAGTTTGTATCTGAAATTGGACCTTGCTCATTTTCAAATGGACTTTACCTTTAAAATTGAGCTGATGCAAGATCTGAAGAAGCAGAGATGTTTGGGTGTTGCAGATACACCTTCAAATCTTGGTAACTTGAGTTCTGTAGCCAGGAGAACAACAGTGATCCCAACAGTGGTGCTGAGTGCTCCTCCATTCCCATTCCACTGGAAAAACTGGGCTTTCAGAAATGTGAGTGATGTTGTAAGATATGTGGTAAACTTTGGGATTGCCAAAGCTTTGGGGGTCGAATCCCTGGATAATGTGCAACTGTGATGAGGATGTAACAGTATCTGTCTGATGAGAATCTTCCCATTTTTCTGTGTTTCCTGCATAAAGGGAAGGTTGGTAAGAAAGGGATCTTTTCATTCAAATATATTTCCTCCCTCCCTAAGAAAATGTTCGTATCAGCCAACTCATCTAATTGCAGGCCAGCTAAAATCACTTGTGTGGCTGGCTTTACTGTCCTATTAATCTCTTAAAAACTAGCAAAAACCCTTCAGCCTGCTGGCTCAGTTTTGGGAAGGACATAGTGTTATTCACAATCATTTCCAGCTATGGTATAAATTATTTGGAAAAATTGATACTGCATATTTTAAGAAGCTAGATTTTTCTGTTCCTTTTTGTCCCCCTCCCCCTCTTTTTTTTTTTTTTTGTTCTGATTAGACAAATGAATCATGCAAGCAAGTGTTCCCTGCAATGCCACTAATTGATGGGATGCTATACAATTGCATTGCAATAACAAAACACTTTCAGCCTCTGAGAGATTAGTTGCATTGGCCTGGGATTAAGAAACCTTTGAAATCCTGCATCTAAATTACCATTCTTTTGACTGCTGTTTGTGACGCTAATTAGCTGTGTTAATTGGATGTTTTGATACTTGAAGAGCAGAGCAATCCAAATCTTTCTTTTTTTGGAAAGCCAAAATTATTAATGAGTTTGGCAAGGGAGCCAGAGTTTATTTTAATGCTGTACACTTCCATATTCCCATTTTTGGTTTAGGTTGGTATTTTTGTTGTTTTTTAATGTTGCTATTATTATTTTTTTAAGCACTCTGAGTGAGTAATCAGCGTAGGAGTGAATAGTAAATGTTTGAATGTGCTTTCCAACAGAGAGCTCTGATGCATCGCTGTCTCCAAATTATTGAACTGCTGGAGAGAAAATATGTCCAAGCCAACATCATTTGTATTGTTGGAGAAGTGGGGAGATAAAGGAGGGGAAGTGTGAAACAGATGAAGAAAATTAACGTGGAGCCATTTAGATGGAGGGGCGTCCTTTATAATCGCATGGTAGGTGATCTGAAAGGAGCTCAAATTTAGTTTCTTCTGGATTGTCATGTACTAGCTTGCTATTCTTGCATCAGGCATCATGCTGGCTCCCCAGGCTCTGACTCATAGAAATGAATTGGTGTAAATAGTCGCATGGGTGTTCAGGAAGGGGTAGAAATCCTTTACCTCGTAGGATCAAAACTCAGTATTTGCTTCCAGCTACTCTTCCTATCTACATGACTTTATGGTCTCGATTCGGTTCTGACAGACAAACCTTCTTGGCAATGGCCTTTTCTTGTTTCTGAGTTTAAAAGAAAAAAAAAAAAACTCAACAATAACAACCTATGTCAACTTCTAGAGGAACTGCATCACATTTTACTTTGAACCCAGGCCACGTTGGCTTGGTATTTTAGAAGCAAAGACATATGTGGGCCATGCCTTACAGTTCAGGTATAGTTGTTGACTCCATGCCTGTGCCTGAATGCTTTCATCTGATAAGGTCTCTGGAGCCTGCACATCATGAGTGGCACATCAGGGAGGCCCTTGCTGCTGCTTGCTGTTCTTCAGAGGTCAGCCTATAGGAGGACTGTGAGAGCAGTGGTATGGGGGTTGGTGCAGTCTGTGGTGGAGAGGCAGTGGAGATCTGCAGCGTTGATGCCTGCGTCAGCTCTGTAAAATACAGGATCTGAAGTTAGGATCTAGGAAAGGACTTGGGTACCCAAAACAAAATCCGTAGGGACTTCTGGCGTATCCTTCAAAAATTATGGTCCAAAATGACCTACCTTTTAAATGCTATCTTTTAGAGCCCATCTTTTGAAGCACTTATTGACACCTCCTTTTTTATGCCAGTCTTGTCTGAACACCCAGACTAACACCTGTGCTCTGTGCAGTGTGCCTTGGAGCCTCACCATCATTGAAACCGCAGAGCAGTGCTGCAAAGGGCCCACTCTGACCCACACCCTCTGAACAGATGGCACCCCATGACAAGGCAAGGCTTTCCCCAAAATCAGATGTAACTGCTTTGTTCTGAAAATGGAGGTAGGTAGCACCTTTTGTGCAATCATCTTTTAGATAAACACCTTACCCCCAAAACAGGGCATCCCAATTAATGTCATTCCCAACTCGAGAAGTGCATTCTTGGCCTGCCTCCCCTGGTGATGCTTTAGATAGGAGCATCTTACTCTTAAATCTGTGCTCCCTTGTAGAAATGAGTGGAAGAGCTATGCGGTCAGAAGGAGGGTGAGAGAGACCTCAAGGCTGTGGAGCTCAGCAGGTAGGACCTCCCTCTGGCAGGAGGGAGCTTGGAGGCAGCATCTCTCTTTCTAGGCTTGTGCATGGGATTTCTGTTAAAGCATCCTGACATAAAAGTGGAAGTGAGTCCAAGAAAAGGGCCTGTGTGGACGGAGGAGCCTTCTGCCCAGCCCTGCTTCAGGCACCACGGAGCAGGAAGATTTATGGTGCTCCCTTGTGCCTGTTGTTTCCTTCTGGCTCCCTCTGCGGAGCTCCAGCTCAGCATGCAGATCACTTCTGTCACCTCCTGGGGCACCAGCCTCTCTCCATGTGCCCTGCAAGGAGTGCAGGGGCCAGATCCTGACCATTGGGTGCCACCTGAGCCCTGGCCACCAAGAGTCAGGTCTATGTGTCTCTTATGGATGGATACTTGAGGCCTCTAGGGGATTTGGCTATTTTTCCCCAACCGTCTTGCAGCTGTGTTTTTTTCACAGGCACAGAATTCACTCAGTTACATTTGTTGTTGTTGTTGTTGGGTTTTTAGTTCAAGTTTGAAAAGTGTTGTCTGAAGATTTGCATCCAGTTGGAGCACCATCTGGATGGGACAGGCCGGAGAGACTCAGCTGCCTCTAAAAAAAACCACCAGAAAAACATTACAAATCTTAATGTGTAATTACAGTGTGAAACAACAAAACGCTGGCTCAGCCAGCTTCTTGGCAGCTTTGTGCTTTGGCCCTAGGGAGATTCGTCTTCCAGGGAAACTTAGGGAATGAGTTCCTGGGCGAGCAAGAGGAGTGAGACGTGGTGGGAAGCTGATGGATTTGATCTCTAGGGCAGGACTGGCTTTTTCATTACTTTCAGTCTCCATCTGTCAGTGGATTCATGTGCTGACACTGACGACTACTTTAGAGGAAGCAGCACCTCCTGGCTTGGTGGCAGCCTGCTAGTGGGAGGGCAGAGGACAGGGCTGTGTGCATGTGAGTATGTCTCCAGGGGAGGCTGGAAGCCATACAGAAGTAAAATGGAGCCAGGTTCAGATGTCTGCAACCAAAACACTTCCAAAGCAGAATAAACAACACAACATTTCAGCTTTTCACCATGAACAATAATCAGCTTTCTGTTTTCAAACAGTTTTCTAAAAACAACACAAATGCAGGAAGGGCATCAAAACTGTTCTACAAATGTTGAGCTTACATGGGAAATCCTTTTGCAAAATGCTTTTTCGCAACAACTTCCGTCTTGCTTATGTCAGCTCTGGCAGCCAAGGCAGCAGTGGACTCCATGAGGGACTAATGCTTCTGAGAGTCAACTGGAGATGTGTCAAGAGTGAAGGGCCACGTTACCTTGGGGAACTCTTGATCGGTCTGGCATTCCTTAAACCCTTGTGATCCTAAAGGAAGTTCCCTTAATAACATCATTGTGATTTAAGGGCGTGTAATGGCTCACACCTTACACAGAGAGTCCAACTTGCTTATTCCCAGTGTCAGTGCAGACCAAGTTTGGCCACACATGCCAAGGCTGCATAGGAACCCAGCAACAGAGCCCTGAACAATTTTCCAGCTCAGCTTAAGTTGTTCAAATTCCAGCTCAGGGGTCTGTGATGTTTCAGAGGGCTCAGCCCTTGCAGACATTCTGGCCCTTGTTTCTGACACTTGGTATTTTGGATGAATGCATCACCTACAATTCATAGAGTAAGAAGCGACAGCATCTGAAAACCTGTCCTCCTTTGCTTGTCTGGAGGAATATCCTGTGCAGGATTTTGAAAATGATGCCCTACAGTGCACTCATTTTCAATCAGACCTTGCTTTACAAACGGTGCTACATCTAAAATCCATGGAATGTGCTCGATGCAAACATTTGCAAGCCTGGCTTTCTCCTCAGAAGAATATGCCTTCCTCCTAATTAAGGCTGGTTGTCTACCCAGCTATTCCCACTGCTAGCTGCCAGCAATAATGCCCATTGTAGTGTGGGTGGAAAATATGCAGTTTTCAAATCTCATTTATTCCATATAGTATTATATTCTCTCATGAACAGGCTGCTCGTTCTCTGTGAAAAAACAAGCCAAAATGCTCCGGGAGCAGCGTGGTCTCTGCCCACACTTATGGATAAGATGAGAGGACATTTACCTCAGCATCCCTTTTCCTCTACAAGCTCTACTGCTTCTGACTCCCACGGTCTGAGCCTTTTTTCCTAATAGTTTCTCTATCCCCGGTCATCCCTCCGCATCTGATTTGGTGGATTATTTGACTGTGCGGGTTATCTGAGGATTTATTTTCCCAGGCTGGTACTCTTAAATGGGTGTGAATTATCTGATATGGGGATTAAACACATGAACATAAAGTAAAGGCTGACATGGGGCATCCCAGCCCACTCCAAAATGCTGTCTGTACACATGATGATTATTAGCAACTCCTTTCACAGTCGCCCCTTCAAACCATCGTCATTGATTCAAACTAATGATCTAAGAAGGAGTGTCACTAGCATTTCCTGGGGCCAGTTAGTCCCAGCAATGACCGAGGTTTTTATATAAAACCTCTGAACATCAGTTAGCAGATCCATGTCTTTTACTGTCCCTTGGTGAGAGAATGTGATTATTTGGTGAGCAAGAAGGATCAGAACACCCAGATTTGAAATTTCAAGTGATTGATCATTACTCTAAATGCCTGACTAAATCTTATGCCTAAGTGGTATTTTGAAACACTGCTTAATTTTTCCTCTAAGCCTTAATGTGCTAGAAAGAGTTGGCAGAGATTCCTGCTCAGACAGGCTCAGACAGACTCAGAGGATGGACAGCACTCGCAGCTGATTTGACTGATATGCAGGGCATCAACCTTGCTAAAATATGGGATTCTAATAAAAGAAGATCCTTCGCTAAGAACCCATTCTTTCTGGTTCTTTACACCACTGCATTGGTTGTAGATATTGTTGGGATATTGCTGTTTTCCGGGAAAGCAGATGACAAAAGCTGTGTCATAACCTTAGCTCTGATTAGAAATGGACACACACTTTCAGGAACAGCGACAGAAGCTGTAGACTGGGAATAATCAATAATTGCTCTTTTGGCAAATAGATGACCCTGTGGACTCACAGAAAAGATTTATGGAAGGCAATGTGTTTTTCTTATGAAAAAGAACAATAAGGGATAAAACGTCTGTTCCAGAACTGTCGTCAGTATATAACAGTGGCTGATTTAAACTGAAATTCTGTTCCTTCCTTGTGGTACATTCGCATTGAATGTGATGAAAAGGCAGGCTAAAAGTGCTGTGAAAAGAGTACGCATGCACCACATCAAACAATAGGTTCAGTGATGCTGTGACAGCTGCCAGCGTGTCTCATTGTACAGGATGCGTAGGCACATCAACTGGTTAGTGAGTGAAGATTAGCACAGAGAGCGTAAAGGGAGGAACAGATATTAGGGATAACATAGCAAAGGGCCATCATGATGGGAGACAAGTTTTAGACCTTTCTTCAGCCCTGACTGAGATGAGCATAAAAGGCAAAAAAAAAAAAGTAACACCACTCCGAAAACACTAAGCAGGTGCCTTTGCTAAAACTGGTGCGGTCTGAGGAGAAAGGAAGTTTCCAATTTTCATTTGGTATTGAATTCAGAAGTTGGACTGTCTTAACAGATACAGCTGAGCAGGGCGAATCATCTGCTATTATTCCCCAACTGGAAATGTTAGACAACCCATTTGCAGTGAACACTGAAATGCTGTGACTTTTGAACCATGAATTGTGGATCACTTGAACACACACTAAAGTACTGAAAGCAGGTGAAAATGTCCAAAGCAAAGGCTTGTAAAATGTGAACAAATATTCATGGGCATTTGTTTGCATTACCCTCCAATCTCTGTGAAGAAGCTCTTTAAATTTCATTTTGAGATGCTCTGGCAGTGTGAATACCTGTGCTTTAATTTAGTTTGCTTTAGCTCCCAGGAAGCTCTATTTCCAATAGTGATTTGAACTCCAAATCCTGGCCTGATTGATCTTGTCTCACCTGACAAGTCACAGTTGCTATTGTTTTAGTGCCTGGCTTGGTGCCCCAAAACGTACGTATTTGTACAGGGGTATGACTTGCCATTCTACTAAATGAAGCAATACAAATAATAATAGTTTTCACTCTGAAACAGCTTTATAGCCATCTCTGATTTCAGCCTCATGCTGGCTCTGTACAGCATGCTGCTAGGATTTATTACTGTTTGGTTCATGTTGAAAGACCCAGATTTTCTTGTGTAAATTGGAGCCCCCTTGTGCTAGGGACGTTACTGGTGCTCAGGGATGAAGTCTGAGATGCAGCACAAACAAAGGGAGGAAAAAAAGGGTTTAATGCTTTGATTTACAAGGTTAGGGAATAGAACACATAGACAAAAAAGTATTTGTCAATGGGATCATATGCCCTCTCATAAGATGGGTCTTATATGTCAAGCTTCAGTGGGAGCTCCTTTCAGAGCAATGGCAAAGCCTGATGTGGCAGAGGCTAGGACAAGCTCTCCTGCTCCACAACCCTGCATGCTTCCTGGTGAGAGAGACCACAGTGAGACTTTGCAAATACACCACCTATGAGCCTAAATGACCCTGGTTTAGACTAGCTTTACAGAAAAGCAATTGATTATATCTTATCTCTATTTCCTTCATCACTGCCACACACACATAACAAAATTTGATATATTGCAGAGATGACCATTTAGTTAGCTGAGTATGCTGTGAGCTGGTGGATGAGCTGAGATGGGTGACCAGCTGATACGAGAGGCACCTGTGATTTACTGCATCTCCACCGTGTGCACAGTCCCCTTTGGAAGTCAGGCCCTGCAAGACATGCCCAAGGTCACCTGGGAAGTGTGTGACAATGACAGGAACGAAACCTGATTTACCTGAGTGTCCCAGGTTACTGTCCTGCCCCAGCACTAGTTTCTGTTTTAAGGATGACCTCGTGTCCAGAGATGGAAAAGAAATGTATTCTCATCTATTTATTTATACCAGTGTAATCCAAAACATATTTAGCATGTGTATAACTTGAAATAGTAACGCTATTCCATGCAGGAGTGTATTGATTTGCAGAGAAGGAATGGCACTGTCAGAATATGGAGCTTTTATCCCATGGACTTATTTTCTGCAAGATGTCAGGCTGTGCAATCCTGCAAAGCTATGAGCCTGGCTGCCATTGGAGGAGGCTGACAGTTTTTCAGCAGTTTTTTAAGCTCTACCATCCCCCATGAGCATTTGTTCTCTCTGTGTGTAGGTGGATTGATTGCTAGGTAGCTCAGTAAATAGGTTGGGAAAATAATACTTAATTGATTTGATATTACAGGTGACTTGAAGGAGTTGGGAAAACAATGTCAATTAAACAGTGCAAACATATATATGTGTGTCTGTGGATAATGTTTTTAAGTGCTTTTGGAAGCAGAAAGTCGTATAATTTGAAATGCTATTCAGCTCTGTAATGTATTTAATTGTGTGTGTGTGTGTAAGTGGTAAACAGAGCTAAAGCTGTAGTTTAATCAATAGCTATTCCATAAATCTCATCTAAACCAGAGCCCAGCTCAGCAGATGTTAATAGCTGAATTTCTAATATATAAAGACCTCTGTCAGACCTTACCTGTGATTCTGGATCTCTTGTGTGCTCAGATTTCTGTATGCAACAGCTCACAAATTAATACAGCAAAGTATGCTCTCCAATACCAGCAGTGCTTCGAATCACTTCAGTTGATTCAATATTGCATGAGACAGCTCCTGAAAATATCCCGGGCATCTTTATAGTATTTTCTTAGAACTGCCTGGGCTATAGTAGAACTCTGTAATCCAAATAATATGGCAGTCTGACTGTCCACAAAACATCTATCATTTGCTCCTTACTAAATATGTATTTGTGTTGATTTAGCATTCATGACATCTCATAATGGACCAGGATCCCACTGTGCTAACTGTTGTATGAATGCAGAGCAAAATCTGTGCCCTGCAGAGTCTGCAGTCCAAGTCTCCATTATCACTAGTGAAGATGCCTCTACTGGTGACAGCAAACTAAGTATGCCCATTTGTTTTTAGTACAGTTTGTGCTACAGTGTTAGCTCCTAGTTTTGGTTAATAAGTCACTCATAAATGCATACTCACTTGTTATTTATTAGTATTTGCTGAGTGGCCTGGACAAAAAATTACCAACATCCAGCTTGTTAGAGAGCTGCTCACAGTTGACTCTTTGTTGTGTAATGGAGCAAAATAGTCACATGACGTATCTGTTCTCCCATCTGCACAGTGTTAGTTCCATTATAGACTTTTTTAGGCAGAATAATCAGGCTTTTTGCTCTTCTTAATTGCTTGAGTTACAATACTGCTCAAGACTCAAGAGGAAACAGGAGCCCTATTGAGTGATGCCAGATACAAACAGTAAGAGAAGGACCATCCTTGCTGAGAATGCTGTGCAATTTAGATGGACAAATGTATTACAGGAGAAGAAAAAGGCATGTGCAAAGTGATACAGGAAATAAATTGCAGAGCTGAGAACGGAACTTATGTCTTGTGCCTGCCAAGTCAGTGCCACTTCCTCCCAGGAATGGTCTGAAATTTGAGAGCTCAGCTGCAGCACTCAAGAATGCACTGACTCCACACATTATAAAGAAAAAAAAAAAGACAAAATCCTAGTAATCTAGCAAAAAATAACCTGAAACTTGCAATTGAGAACATAATGACCACCTGGATTTGTTAGTATACATTTCAGCTAGCTCTACCTGGTAATTCAATTTGTGATGGAAGAACTGAAAAACAAGAACTCCTTTGGTAGTTCTCCTAGTACCAACTACCGCCCATAACTCATAGAGAACGTGAATCCTTGTGTAATGTTAAAAATTTGTTGAACTCTGACCCTCTTGTTGCCTATTCTTTTCACGAGGTTTTTAGGAGGAGGTGAAAGGCCTGACATGAGAACAAATACATCTCCAGGTCCATCAGATAGTATTCATGTATAATTGTACGCATGTTTAGATTAAATAGATATATTTTTGGGGTGCTTACCTGATTAATCAAAGCTTTTCATATCATCAGAATTTCTCTCATCTGCAGGAACACACATTCTTTACAAAAGCATCAACTCTTTTGTGGAAATCAAAATAATAAGTAGTATTTTCACAGCATACCATACAGTGATGAGCTGCCTTTGCCCATTGCTTATTAAATGGTAAAGCTTCAAGTTGGCCTCAAGTTATCCCACCTGCTCCTTGGTATAAATCAACACTGCAATAAGTTACTCTCATACTGATAAAAAAAAAAGTCCCTGCTTCTGAGGCTTCTCTGAAAGAAAAGGAAGTATTGGCTCTGAAAATGGCTGGTGACAATCAGATTGAGTGAAAATTGGAGTATAATAAAATACCTGAAATTACATCTTCCTTGCTTCCTTTTATGCATGCCACTAGCTAGTCAACACACCGTATTTGCTGCATTCTTTTCCTGTCTCTGTCGTTCCAGTGCTATGTTAGAGAGATGAGGACAAAGAGATTTTTAGCTTCTATGCAGTATGATGCTAAAGCTACTGAAATAGCACAAGAAGTGTTTCCCTGAGTGCCTACACTAAGCAGTAGAAATAAGTACCAGTCAAAATTGCTCCAAGGACCATTGACTTTGTGTACCCCAACAGTAAACCAAATGTTTCGTTGGGTTCAAAATATCTGCATAACATCCTTTTGTTACTCTTTTTATTCTGTGTTGTGGTAGAAACCAGAAGTAAGAGTGACCATAAATAGCTAAGAAAAGTCCACCTATACCCATCTGGAAGTGGGACATTGAAAGGGCTGCTTTTTCAGGACTTTCCATGAATTCAAAATGCTGAGTGAAATCCGTCCTTTCACTTCTCCGCACCCCTCCACTAAGCAGTTCTGAACGCACAGAATTAAGTCTATGCTGCTGGAATAACTGTCTGTCTGTCTTCCACTGGCTCAGAGGATATAGAAATAATTCACTGCTTCTTTTTTTTTAAATCCATATGACTTTGTATTATATGATATATAATACTAAAGCCTGACATTAATGTTTGATGTTCTAGCTGCTATCTCCCTTAGCGAAATTGCGATGCAGATGTAATGATCTTTTATCTCTCTGAACTTCTCAGGCAGCCTTGTTGCTCTTCGTTCTTTTCTTTAAGTTTTTTTAGTGTTACTGTATGCTGTTAAGCAGTTACTCCATATTTTAATGCAGAGGTAGCACCTTGTTAGTGGTGAGTAAAAGTCTAGAACATTTTGGATCCTTTGGGAAAGGAAAGATTAGTGCTGTTTTGTAGGATTATTCCAGTTCATATGTTTTTATTAGAGGAAAAAGGGGTATAAAATGTAAGGTTGGAATGGAATTTCAGAGCATGCTGTGAAATTTAGAGACATCATTAATTAAAAGGAAAACATGTCTGAATCCCCATACCAAATCCCATAAAACTGTTGTCAAGCTATTGAGAGACTTGCTTTAGGCCCAAAAATAGTGGTATCTAAATGAAGAAACTTAAAAATTCTGTGTTTAGAGAGATCTATCAGTTTAGTTATATCAGACAAAATTTTGACTTTTTTTCTTGCTTATTTTTATTTTTATATAGCTGTTTTTCTACACTCACTAACTAGGTACTGTTCTACCTTTGGCATTTCTTAAAAGAATTTAGTGTCTCTTTCCCTCCGAGAGTAAACCATGCTTGTTTAGTGGCACATCTGTCTCTATTCTAGAAATGAGATAACATTTTGACGTAACACTAGCTAAGGGGTTAAACACCAGGACCTGGATACCAAGATGAGCAGCCCAGGTCTGTCCACCAGAGGCCTCCTACTTCTTAGCATCTTTTTTATTTAGCCACTAAAATTCAGTGCTGCTGTTATACCTGAATTCCTCCTCCTGTGTCTGTGCAGATATCACCCGTGAGTGAAGTCAAGCACTTTGTCATGAAGTCTTTTTGTCCAAGTATGTCTGCTATTTCCTTATGGTTATCCCTTTTATTGGGGGATTGCTACTGCTTCTTCATTGTAAAAGCAGCCTGGCTGGGGAACCCTGCCAGTTCGAAATGTACGGTTTGCACAGTGCAGTGTCAGTGCTTAGGATACTGCTGGTAAGGAAAGAATTGGCTTTGTTTTGCCACCTGGACTGAGAGGACACAAAATTATGCTGCCATTTCTGTAATGCAGAGTGCTTCTCCAACAGAGTCCAAATTGGAGTTTGCAAAAATCAAATGTGCTGTGGAAGGTTCTCGCTGAGCATGCTTTCATCAGAGGTGTTTTGAAAGTGGTAGTAACTGTTTCCTCTTTCCCTTAGCTCACAAAAATAAAAGATTTCACTTAATTGCTGGCAGAGGTGGAGCTGGCAGATCCATGTCTCCATACTTCCCCACAAGATGTGTAAAACAGGTGAAAATTGGTGAATAAAGAGGACTTAGTATCCATGAAACTTTTTGCCACAGATACTGAGCTGTGAACCTCAGTGAGGAGGAGTATTATTCAGAAAAATATTTCAATGGATATCTTAAAAGAAAAAAGGACTGGATATGTCATTACTTTGAGAAGGTGGTGTTGAGGGAGGTATTTAGCACACAAAGCTTGCAGTCAAATGTGGCTTGAAGGACAGGCAAGGCTTGACTTGATGGATCTTGTGTAATGATGCAGGTGAGCCATCTAGCAAGGAAAAAGTGGCAATTTGCTAAAAGGTGCCCAACTGTATTGGGGTATTTGGTGTATGAGGCAATTGCTTTGGGCACAGGTGCCTAAAACTTTCCTGATTTGTCTTCACTTGTGGCAAGTTGTGTGTGTGTGTGGGGGTGGATACAGTGGCTGACAGGAGAGTTTTAAACTCACAAAGCTTAAACTTCCTTGTAGAAGGAAGTCTGGAAGAAGAAGCTGAAGAAAAGATGGTACCTCTTGAATGAGTGTCACTTTGCTAATATTTATATTATAAATAGCCCTGACGTTACCCTTAATCCACACTAAATCGTAGTATCACCGGGTCTCTGCCTACACATACTGTCAAACCATGGATGTATCATGCAGTAAGTATTACAGAGAACTGAGCCATATCAGAAAGTGGGTATTGTCTTTAGAGGGTCTATCAGTCTGTCCCAGTCTGGCAGCAGATGTGTTCCCAGGGTTCTGCTGACCATTTAACATGTACATTCACTCTGAGGGGTTTATTCATGAATTCTGCGGAAACTTAAAGAGAGCTTTAATTTTTCTCTATTTCACTACTGGTCTACTACAAGCACAAAATATTGAGCGAGAGGTGCATTTCCTCTCTCTTTTGGATTCACAGTTCTTTGTGCATTATAGATGCAGACAGACAGGAGCGTGAGTGGGGAGTTTCTGACCATATTTTTTCATTGGACATGCTCCACAGTTGTGCTTTTCTTCCCTGTGATTAGAATTAATTACTGCTGCTTCCCTTATGCAGCATGAGAAGAAAGCTGAAGGTATCTGTCAGTGGTGGCTGGAAACAAAATGAGAAAACAGCTAAAACAGGACAGAATTGCTTTTTGAGGCCAATGGATGTTGAGTGAATAGTTGTGATACTTGCTAAAGAAGTATGTGTCAGTTCTGTATGTCCCCCTCCCTCCAAAATCAATAACATATCAACCAGTCAGTCCCCTGAGATGTACAGTGTGCATATAGCATGGAGATAAAAGCAGATAAGGAACTACTTTTGCATGGAAAGTAAATGTCTCTGCGTAGGAAGTTTTTGATATGTTTATAAATTCAATCCTATTGGCTTTATTTATTTATGTACTTCGTATTTTTATTTTTGGTATGTATTAGTTTTTCTTTTTCCCAGATTGCTTCAGCATGCCATGCAATGCAATGCCACTTTTGTCCCAGTGAGCTGCTATTTCCATATAAAAAGTAGAGTGTTTTACAGTCAAGCATATATTTTTAACACTGGGGAATTTAAACTGCACCGTGTATTTGTAGAGGCTGCTCAGTGCAAGAGCTTCCACTTGAGAAGATCAAACAAATTGGAGAAATGTTCTGAAAAAAAATGAAAGGGAGGGAGGATGCAATTCAGTGAAAGCGAAGGCAGGAATTTATACATAGGCAGGAAGAATTGGCTGTACAGATTGAGGCAGGCAGCAAACTAGTTATGAAAAGGGTTTGGGAACTGTGGATCACCAGCATGACATAAATTCTGTTGTGGGGGGAAACCAGCTTTCTCCCTTGGAAATAGGTACTGGAATGACCCCTCTGCTTTTCTCAGCATTAGTTAGGGCACAGCCAGAGCACCGTGGCTAGTTCTGGGTACATTTTTTTCACAAAAACGTGGGTCAGGAGAAGAGCTGCAAAAACAATTGGAGATCTGGAAAACAGGATTTGAGAGGAAAGGTCAAAAGAACTCAAGGCTGTTCAGCCCGGGAACAAGTTGGATAGACGGAAATCATTACAGTCTTTAAATACCTGCATTACTGCAAAGAGGAGGGGAATAATCTGTTCTCCATGGCCATGGTAGTTAAGAGTAGGACTGATGGGCTTAACCTGCAGCAAGGGGTAGATTTGTCTGAGACATGAAGAACGTACTAAGGGTGTGATAGCAAGGTCTGCATTTAAGCACTGGGATGGGAGGCTCAGGGATCCCCATTGCTGCTTTCAGAACAAAGGGGGCACCCATCTGTCAGGAGCTGTCAGAGCAACCTAGGGCAGATAGAGAAGCTAGATAACCTCAGACGGTCCTTTCCTAGAAGTCTCTGTGTTTGAATTTCATTTTAACAGGTCCATTTGATCTCCAGCCCCTCTGCTAGACTGCAGGTGTAGGCACAGCGGCCATATGATCGCTAGTGTGACTCAGAGAAGCTCTGTGACAGGCAATTTACTTCCTTGGATCTCCCACCCACGCCCAGCTGGAGGGTTAGCCATCTGATAAAAGAGCTGTGCATCTCAGATTGTCCCTTCCAATCTTGTCATGGATAACACTGCTCGGTCTGTTCCTATAACCCTTCCTCAAAAGCAAATGGGTAGAATTCATCGAAGATCCTCCATGCTGAAATATGTCAGCCTAAAGCAACATCTTGCTGTCCAGGAAGAACCAATGTAGGACAATTAACTGGCTTTATACTGGCTAACAAGTGGAAACGACAACTACAGCCAGATTCTGTCTAGCAACAGATAGGCAAAACCGACTCCCTCGCATTCTGTTTCTCTTGTCTAGCCAATTCTTCTTTGCACTTTTCTCTTTCACCATTGCCAGCTTTTGAGGTTAGGCCATAGACAGTTAACCTGGAAGTTCTAGGAGCAGCAAATCCAAAAGCAGGTGTAAAGAATGGAGAACTACTTTGTTCTGCTGTTTTGCAGAAAGATTTTGTTATCCAGTGACTGGAGGGAGAGGAAAAAAAAGTAGCCTTGCTAGTTACTTCCAGCTGAAATAAATCCAAAGGAGGAACTATTCATACAGCAACAGTCTCTAGATCCCAAAGTCTGTAATTATTCAATGCCTTCAATTCACTTTCCTTTCAGAAATACAGGGAAGCATCCTTAGCACTAAGCTGCAGAGGAAAAACATTCGTATTTGCCTCTTCTACAAGTCACCTGTTAGCCCCACAAAGAGAACTGCTCTGATGGAAAATTCACCCATGGGATGTTTCAAAGTCTTTAACCTCTGAAATGCGATCTCTAACCTCTTTCCATTTTCTGGAGTGTTAGATATTGAGTTATGATTCCTGAAGACTTGTGTGACTGGTATGCCAAAAGCCCCAAACGATGATCCCATGTAACACAGTTTGCTTAAATTCCATGCTGGTGTAGTAACCCAGAAGCACATTTGGGTGTCTTTATTGTTTTATCTGCTTTCTGCATATACACTGACAAAACTTTATCTTTCTCTTCCTGTTTTATATCTGGGGGAATCTTGCCCGGATTAGAAGATCACATGTTCCAGTGCTGAGAATGCAATATTTCAGCATTGTGATTCTTGCAGAAAGCCCCAGGGGATCATTCAGAACAGGAAAAGAAGGCCTGGAAAATATTGTTGTGAAAAATATGGTCAGAAGCATATTTAACTGCCATGTACCCTGTGTAATGGGATCAGTTCAGGATCGGCAGAGAGGGGAGAGAGCTGCTTGTTGAAACTCCAGCACCACCTTGTACAACAGCTGACTGGTCCTGGGAGGTTTCCCATGCAGCTCATAACCAGGCAAGGCTCTTCTTCATGCCTAAGAGTTGATGGATTCACAGCCCAAATTGCTGGCTCTGTTTATGTCTCTGAGTGTGGTACAAATCCTAGTTATTAAAAATCAAGAACAGAAAATCCAATTCTAGATGTAATATCAGTCCGGGTCCAATTTTGAGTAGGTGAAATAAACTAACTTCAGACACCAATGGACAGTTGACTGCTGCACAGTAACACAACACAATTTAGTACAATTTTCCACAGTTGACATATGTTGATCAATATAGGACTCCGAATTTAACAGGCATAGAATTTCAATTAAACTGAATTACAGAAGAGTATAGTCATCACCATGCTAGGAAAGAGGTGTTTTAGCAAATGCGACAGACAACCCCACTTTCTGCATGCTGTGCTGCAGCTGGTCTGTGAATTAAAAAGTGGGCTTTAGCTTTCAAATTTTCATCAACACTTAATTCTTAACCAAACCGTATCATTAAGGTAAACTGTGGGTTTTTTTTTCTTTCTTTCTTTTCTTTTTCTCTCGTACCTTTTCCATTTCTCTTGGGGCTTTGAAAAGGGTAAGCACTGATTGTTCCTAAACTGACATGCACTTTGTTCTACAAGTGGGCACGAAGCAAGATAAGCAAACACAAGCTCAGGTGGGTCAATTCCATTTTGATTGCATTGGTCAGCAGCTGTGGTACGCTCAGCCAAGCCAACGAGGGGCACAGCCACGCGCACGTGCTGTGTTGTGCATATGTATGAAAAACCTTGTGGATGTGCATTACAGGCTTGATGCTCACTGAAATGCACTTGTGTGAATGTGCACACTTCAGATGCCCTCCTGTTCGTTGCTCTTCATGCAAAGACTGATAGCTTGAGTTCAGAAGACCTCACTTCATGGTTTTGTCTGTCCCAGTGTCCACTGACTGTGTCATGAAATGGTTGACAGAGAGAACCAAACTGTTGTCGCTTAGTAGTGTTTATAATCTTTACAGAAAATAGCAAGGAGGAATCGACTCATTTCAGTGAGGCAGATGAGTGGATTTTGACTGAGGTTAAGAGGTAGGCGTAGAGCAACACAGTCACAAGTGACTAAATTCCTAGCTCAGGAAATTTGCATCATCAACACTGTCTTCCAGCCGTGGCAGAAGTGTTTGCTCAAGTTGAATGAGAATGTAGCATAGCAAGACAGACTGCTATTTACCATGCTGCAGCTGGGTGTTCCAAAAGGATCTCTCCCAGATACCAGGAGGCAGGTCTAGGTTTCCCTGAAGAAGCAGGTGCTTTCAGCTGCCTCCAGCTTGTTTTGCTCTGGAGAGCTGTTGAGTGCAGGCCGTCTTTTTCAGAGCACAATGCTCTAAAATGCAGTCAGTGTGAGACAGTTTCTGTGTTTCTGGGCTCTTCCCTGAAACATCCATTACCAGCCAGGCCACCAGGGCAGGGCGTAGGGAGAGGCTAGCAACTGTGCATTCAAAGGTGACCCAGTGTCTCTAAGTCTCGGTAGGTCTGATTGCGCTGTATTTGAATGCTCCAGAGAGTGGCTGTGAGATACTGTGAATGGTGTGACATATACAAGGAATTGCTTTTATATCTTCTGATGAGAATGTTGTGCATGTGTGTGAATTTAGTGCTGAATTAACAGCCCAAAAAAAGGTATCCACGGGAGAGCTTACCCATGCCACCGTGTCTTAGCCTTCATCTGCAGAGACCAGATTTAGAGGTGAAAAGTAAAGACCTCTCAATAGCCCACTGAGTGCCTTGTTTCTCTGTGAAAATATGCAACAAGGATGCCAACCCTGGCAGCAGGTTTTGTCTTGTGGACACATTTCCACTGGCAAATGGACCTAAGACCACCACATTCCCTTCAGCTGCATGATGTGCACAGTGGATATGCTTTTCCAAATGGTCAGCAGCTCCAAGCTGACCTTCTCCAGTGTTTTGCAGGTGCCCACCTGACCTTCTTTCCCCCTCTAAAGCCCAGGCCCAGTCCATATGAAAGCCTGTGACACAACTGGTAAGATGTGTTTATCAGCTTCTGGCCACAGCAGCAGCAGACTTAAAATGCCTGTTCATCTCCATTTGGAGACAGACCATCTTCACCTGCCAGCCTCTGGTGTTTTTCACTTTAGATCTGAGTTTGTCTCTCTGGATGCAGGTGAGCATACTGGAGCTCTGGCACGTCCTCTCTCTTCATTTCTTGGTACTGGTCATCTGGAAACGGTTACTGTGCAGGCCTTTGGGATCTCTATGCTTCCTTTTCATTTAAAGTCTCCTGCAGCCTCAGGTACTGACAGTATCTGTACTTTAAATGACTGTGCTGTCTTTTCTCTCTCTCACACTTTCTCAATGTGCTCCTCCTCTTTGAATATTCAGGGTCTGATTCTTTTCATTTAGAGGGTAATTGACATTTCCATCACGCTGTACTTGTAGCTCGTCCTACTAAATGTCATTATGTTCACTTCTCTGTGGCTAAGGATACCTCTTATTTACACAAGAGTCCTAACATCCCTGCATTTGCAAACACAGCAATTACATTATCGTTTTTCTGTTAGCTCTGGCAGGTTTGGAGCCTAACTAATGGCACGATGGCTGCGGTGCTCCATGCAGAGTAGCTCACTTGGGTCTCTCCTGCTCCAGAAGACAAAGCCTACAGAAGCAGCAAAAATTTTAAGCTACACTCAGTACGCTCGTGTTCACTTCTCTTCCCAGGCAGGCTTTGTATCTTCTGCAGCTTTGTGAGGTAGTAGGAGCTATTTGAATCCTTCTCTGGATTGAGAACCAGATTTTTTGAAAAGTATCTGTGACTACTGTGAGAGTGGTAAACCTTTTTGGACAGGGAACCAGTGAAATCTTTCTGGATTTCATAGTGCTCTCCTGGCATCAAACCATATTCAGGTCACATACCACTCGGGCAAGCTGTGGTTTCTGTCTGTTCAGGACACTGCAGAGCATCATTGGGTGGGCCACAAGTTTAACGCTGGTGGTCCTCAGGTACCATCTGGTAAGTCTGTACTGGAGTGGAGTCATGGCAGTGACTCCACTATGGCTCTAACCAAGGTCAGATCACTTAGGGGAACTGAAGCTTTGGAATATCTGTAGAGATTAAAATGTTTGCACATTTGAACTCTAGTTAAGGAAAGAGAAAGATAAAAAAATCATCTATATACATAACGTATATACTGATTCTCCAAAAGTCTGTTTTTCCTGCAGCTGTATGGGAACATTCATTAGTGAGACTAGGTGTGATCACTGTAAATCTCCTGTGCTTCAGTGGAAGGATCAATTGCATTTATATGACATCCCAAAGAGGATGGTTCTAGTACAGATCAAATACTGTCTGGGCCAAGCAGGGCCTTGCTCATTTTACAGACTGCCTGTAAACAGTTACTGTTAAGGTTTTTGGGTTTTGTGGTTTTTTTAAATTATTCTTTCAGGAATTACTATTACTTCTTTTGCTGTCACTAACACTTCTGTCTGTATGAAATAAATGGAGAGACAATACAGTCACTCTCTACAGCATTGCTCTTTTCTTGCTTTCTGCAGTACCTGCTAATTAAATGGTTTGTTTGTTACATTTCCCCTCTTGAATGAAATGTATTTTAAAAAAAAAGCAGCCTGGCTGCAAAGACACAAACCCTTGCTGAGGGAGTCATGGACCACATGCCACAGAGGCATGTGGTCCATTGCATCTCTTGGGTTTCAAATTTAAGATTTTCCTTTTGCACAGGAGTTCAGAAGGTCATACCCAGTACTTGAGTTGGAGATGGCTGACCTCAGAAATTATGCTGTAAGGCAGGAAGGGAACTGAGCTGCTGGCAGACTGGCACCAGGTTTAACACTTGTGAAAGGTTCTCTGCGCTCTGCTAGCTCCAAAGATTACAACAGCTATTTCTTTTCAAGTAATTCCTACCTGGTTAGAAGCCTGACCCAGGTCCTGCTGGACACAGAGGAAGGCTTCCCACTGTGCTGGGATTTGGGTCTCTTTGCCCTTTGGCTCGGGAGTGCCTATCAATGGAGCACTCAGAAAAAGGCAGTCTGATCTCCAGTTAGTAAATAGAGAAATTGCCAATTGGTGGCCATCAGGCACCTCTGAGAATAGAGCTGTGTGGGGCCAGTAAAAGTTAACTCTTGTTGACAGCCACCAGCTCTGGAGATGGTTTTTGGTAATGTTGGGGATAGCCAAGAAAGCTGGGCAGGTCACGGCAGGTCAGCACACCAGAAATGGTTATTGTTGCTTTTGTCTGAAGACTGACAATAAATAACAAGAAGGTTTGACTTTTAAAGGGAATGTTAAAACTGAATTGGACTGCAGCCCTGTACAAATTTTGTGTCTGCACACATTTGGCAAAGCCAGAGGTTGTGACCTGAGGTCACTGCAAGCTGGTAAGAAGGGAGTGTTTCTCCATTCTTGCAGTTACAGAAATCCACAGATGAGGTGAAAGGAAAGGATCAACCATGTTTATGCTTACATCTGTGATCCTTGGGTGAAGGTTATATAAACATCTAGGAGTATAAAACTGGAGAGGAACTATGTACTTGCTCAAATAGAAGAGGAAACAGTTTTGTATAGAGAGGATGAATAGTTCAAACAAACCTATATTGTCCCTAAAAATATCATCCACCCTCCTCTAAGTGCTATTGCTGGGTAAGTCTTGCCTTGACATCCTTCAGAGATGCATCCCCAGGAAGCACTCCTTAGGAACCTGTCCTGGCTTTCTGGAAGCACCAGCCTGTCCTTTCTGTTTTCTGCAATGGGCTATGAGAAAAGAAGGGTCCAGTTTTTGCTTGACACTTTCATCTAACTTGAGGATATCCTTGGACATAACTGGGTTTTGAAATTTTTGATCATAAAAATTAAATGAAGGTAGGAGCTAAATCTTATTTCCCACTGTTCCTGCTCTCGCTCATCTCTGACACAAGTATCTGATGTATGTAATCAGCTGATTTGTGCTGGAAAGGTTAGAAGTGAAGGATGTTCCTGTCTGTTACAGATTAGCAAAATGTTAGAGTAGCTTTGGCCTTATGAGACTTGAGGTAAATTGGCTTAGCCCACGTAAGTGCAAACTCCCACTTTGCTGGACAGGTTATAGCCATACACGGAGAAGGATAAGTTTCTTTTGAATCAAGTTTTGCTGTATAGACTTGAAAGGAAACTAAAGCACAGGGTAGATTTTAAGCTGCATAGTGCCAAAATGTCTTTAGGTTTTGGCAAGTAGTCTGGCAAAATCAGGTTACTTCACAGGATTTCTGTCATCTTGCACTGCAGAAATCTTGTATGACTGCAAACTCTCTGCAAAAATTTTTCCTCAATCTTGAGCTCCCAGGTATAGGATTAAGTTGAAGACTGATTCATGGAAATCAGAGGCATGTTCATACTGCAGATTTGAATCCAGTCCTTTTCCTCCCTTCTCGTCAGTAGCCCCATTTCTATTCCTTGCATAGCTAGACATAGACTGTCAAAGAGAAATGCTTTATCAGATGCTCATGATCTCCCCTAAACCATGGACTATGGCGATTTTTTCAATTATTACTGGTTTTGTAAGGTACAAATGTGAGTTTGCCCAGGGATCTGTTCAGTTGCTCCGGACAATCTGGTACACAGAATCTGTGTCAGGATTTGAGGGTCAAATGACTGTGTCACTTGAAAGGTGGCTTCTCCTGAGTTGCCATCTGTCTCCAAACTGATCTTGCTGGGCCTTCAGCTGCAGATGGATTGCCCCAACACACCCCAGAAACACGAGCTTTTTCCTCAGCACATTCCTGCAGTAAGAGTCACCACTCAGCAAGAACAATTTTTACCTATTAAGAAGCAAAACCTCAAGGAGGTAGACACAAGGAGGAAGTATTCACCTAACCAGTAGATGCCTTCTAGGTTCAACTGATGACTTTGCTTCACTAATTCCATTTCGCTCCTCCTATGAAACTCATCCTGTATACCTGCACCCTAATTTCAATCTCCATAGTCTCCACTACCTCCTCTGTAGTTAGATTTCCATATGAGTTAGAGCAGTTCTAGTTAGCACAGGTTTCCTCACGTTAAGTGTGACTTGTGGCTTTTGGTTTGTACCTCTCTCCTGCATTTGTCCTTGGCTCCCAGCCTCTTATGCCCTGGCTTGTGGGCTGTTCAGAAGGGCTGCCTTTGTTTTTTTGAGTCATTCATCAAATTAACCAATATTGATGCATCTTTTACTCTTCCATATGAAGAGGATGAGAAGAGAAGAATGGTTTTGCTGTGAACAAATGTGCTCGTAATATCCTTTCAGCCTGAAAGGCGTAAGAGAGCTGCTACCAATTCCTGATGATAAGAGGCAGATTCACAGTCAAATTGGCCTATTGTTATTACCCATAAGGAAACTGAGTCAGAGACATTACAGCCCGTATTTCACGTGACAAATCTGGCTGTCTTTTTAAGGGCCTTTATTTGGATTTAGGAGCCGAGGTCAATGTCCGTATCTAAATGTTTTGGTTTCTCTGTCCTCACTTGATACCAAGCTGGACGATGTGGGCATAAAACCAGGGTGTCTCAAATCACAGCCCTGTGCTTTGCCAGTTGTGGTGCATCTGATCTCATGAGAGTTCATGGAAATCACCCTTCTCTACCATGCCTCAGTTTCCCTGCTTGTAAAATGGGGAGCCTGCTCAGTTTGGAGAGCGGGTGCAGAAGCAGTGAGTAACTTAAGTCTTGACGGTGAGACAGGAAAATGTGGAGGTGACTCTAGTTACTGGCTGTGCAGCCTGCGTGACCTTTGCTTTTAACAGTACCATAGGATATGTCCGTTTGCAAAGCCCCAGAGAGGCTGACTGCAAAGCTTTCTATCATCCAGACCCTGTGAGATCCGATCAGTCTCCAGGCAAGATCCTCATCACTCACTGCACTTTTAATTCCTTAGAGAGGCAGAAGAGACAATATTCAGCAGCTGGTTATTTCTTCCTTTCCCTCAGTCCCTCACACGGAGTGTCAGTTTAAAAAAAAAATGGCAGAGAACTGGCCATTAGCAAGGAAAACAGTTTAGGGAAGAGACGAAATAAAAATGCAATCAATTATCTTTTGCCGTGCCCAGGTGTGTGGGTGCAGTCAATTTTCAAAGTCATCGAGAATTTTAGATGAGAAAAGGGAAGCTGTTCATGGCAAATTGCAAGTGTTGGAGGAAGGGGGAGGGAGAAGGAGAGAGAAAGCAGAGAGGGGAGAGAAGGAGAGATTAATTTCCCTCTTGAGTGAGAAGTGTGTTCGAGACAGACAGATGGGCTGTAAATACTCCAGACCAAGGACAGGAGCTGAGACAAGGGAGAGGCTGGTGATTGAAGTGTGACTGTGATGGAGGTAGTACATTTCCTGGCCAAGGTGACTGGTTTTGTTCTGAAAGGGGGAGATTTCTGAGATGTGGCTGCCACACTTCACATCAGCCTGGACCAGGACAGCATATTTAGACTTGATAAGTGATACCCAGGTCCCAGTGGGGTTTTCCTTAAGGGTCAGCTTCAACTGCCTGACTTGTAAGGAAGGTCTGAAGTGGGAGAGGGGAGGGGAAGAAAGAAAAAAGAAAGGGAACGGGGAGGGGAAGGAAGGAAGGAAGGAAGAGAAAGACGCTCTTCTTTCCTCGTTAAAATTATTGAGCTGTCTACAAGTGGTGAGCGAGGGGACCATGTGACCGGCAGTTAATCACATTGCTGTGAAATGTGACTGCTGCTGATAATAGGATCTTTCCTTCAGTAGAATTTCTGTTCCAGAAGTAGTGATTTTCACAAAGCAAAGAGGCTGAGGGAGATATCATTTCAGATCTAACAGAGCCTGTGTACATTTTCCTTAGGGAGAAAAACCTCCTTTTTCCTTTTCCGTTCGGCGTCCCTATTTGTATTATTATTATCATCATCAATTTTTCATTTTCACAGCCCAAACTCACTGAGTATAAATGTAACCCAGCTCCAGTCTGTCTGCTAGCAGATTAGTTCCCATTTAGTCATAAAGTTAACCAACCTTGTTCCAATCAATTAATCCCTAGAAGCCTTAATTTATTGATGCCCCAGTCTATGCTAGCCGTCGAAAAGATGAACATCCTGCTTCAAAATGAACTGGTCTGACTTTCCTCCAAGATACAAGAATTTTAAGAGATTGGTAGTAAATAAGCATTTAGAAATCCCTTCTGTACAATCAAAGGCAACAGCAGCACAGAGAAGAATAAAGGGGATTTTAGCATGCATGAAAAACAGTGCAACAAATGAATCAGGCTCTTGGGACAAGAATAGCAGGGCTGTGGAGCCACTGTGGGCTCGGCTGAGTTGGCTCCTTCTGTCATAAATTGTTCTAATGTACATCAGGTTACTGCAAGAGTCACAGGCAAGTGAAAGGGTGTTGATCTGTACACCTTCCCACCTTCAGATTTTGCTTGCCAGAATCTCTCACTCCTTTTTGGGGGGTCTGAATTACTTTCACCCTTGTTCTCTAGATTTTTTACTGGATCTACTGGTTAATCCAACAGGAAACTTCTCAAACTTACTCAGTTTTCCAACTGAAATAAGTAGGAGTCTCTCTGTTGGTTTCTCTGGCTTGTAGATCAGGTGTTGCTAAAGCAGATGCTTTAGTTAGAACTAATTAGAGTTGATCTGGTTGCATAAGAGAAAAAATTGTAGCAATGAAAGCACTGAAATACTAAGGTTGTTTCCATGTTACAAGACTGGTAAGGACCTATTTTTAATTTTCTCTCCATATTTTAAATAGTAGTTGTTATTAACACATGTTCTTTTCTGAAAAGACCCGATTTGGAAAACAAAAAGCACCTATAATTGTTTTGATATTAAAAATAAAATAAATAAAAAACTCCCAAAATTGCAATCAGCTCAAGTGTTTCTAGAGAGCAAAAAAATGCAGACTGAGGTGCTCAGAAGGACCTAAATAAAGGCCAGGACTCAGCTCTTGTACCCTTTTAGCAACTGGTCACACTGTGGCTCCTCTGACAGCTCTTGCCTTCTCTGATCAGTCTGGCATACTCTTCTGCCTGACAAATGATCTGCAAACAGACCCACATTTTCTCAGCTACATCAGTTCAAAATTACTTTACCAAGCAATTCTTGGGTAGTTGTTCAATTGCAAGCCGTTCTTCATGGGAGCTATGTTTTGACAGGCGATCTGCTTCAAGTGGGCTCTCCTCTCCCATGGGTTTGTTTCCTTGTGCCTGCATTGGCTGAACATGAGTGAGGCATCACTTTGTGGTTGTGAGTGGTGAGGCAGCAGAACACTTATTTCTTGCAAACTGTGAGAAAGGTAATGTACAGCAAGCACAAATGTAGCTGGAGCAAAGGGATTTTCTCCTAGAAAATCTTTGTGGAACTATTTTTGATGCTATGCTCTCCTTGGTCTCCTCACCAGACAATGTGTCTAGGCTGTCTCCTCTCATGCAATAACCAGCTTGACCAAGGACAGGCATGTTCTTATTGACCAAGTGGGGAAATTGTTCCTTTTCTCATTGCTGCTGCTGCTGCTGCTGCGTTTCCTTGGTGGGGTTGGAAACATCACATCTCCTTTTGCACCTTGGTTTTAATCTACAAATGGAGGAGCCTGGCAGCCTTTGAAAGGTTTTTACTATTGGCCGGTATGGTTTTATTTGTTGTTGTGACCAGCTCTTTACACCTCATGAGTTCTGCATTAATTTTTGCATTTGGGAGCACCACTTAAAAGGATGTGCTGCAGCAAATGTTGATTCCTGGCTCGGTACTTGAAGTTGTGCCTGTGTGGTGTTCCCTGTGGTTCTTGGTAGGCTTTCCTGGCAACGGAGAAGGGAAATTGGTCCTGAAAATGGCTAAGCCATGTTTGTCTAGTCCTGTGCCCAAGCTAATTGGGGCAGTTAACTGATCTGCTCAGCTCAGGGACAGCACCTTGCTGAGATAGCAATACGGCTGCTCCTCATACCAGAAGAGTCTCTTCACTTGGAGTACACCTTATATTCTTCCTTTGAACACTGGCTGGTGACAAAGACAGGCTGCTGGGGTAGGTTAGGTTTCGTCTGACGTGGTTTTGGTATTTCTTGTGAAAGAATCCTTTATTCCTGCTCTCTGTGGGTTTTTTGAGACAGGCCAGAAATTCCCTGTCCTTTGTGCTTCCTCTGCTCTTTGTCTGCTACGTTAGCTCAGGTATGTTTCTCTGTTAGCTGCTTCAGTCCCTGCGAAGTCATACACAGAGCAAGGACCAATTTCCCCTGCCTTCTTACTAAACTGAATGGTTATTCTACCAGAACACAGTCCCAAGCACATCAACTCTCCCCACCACTGCCAGGCCCTTACAGTGTGGTCCAGCTGCCTTTCCTTCAGGTTTCCAGCATGCTCAAGGTAGGCCTAAGGGTCCTATTTGAATGCAGTTCAAGATACATAGTTCTGCCTCATTTCCAGCCTCACAGCTTCATTCTCTAACCTGTCATCCCTCGTCTCCCATTCCTATACCCTACAGCACTGCAGCCCTGCTTGCATATGCTTCTTGCTTCCCCTTGATTGCTTTTTGCACTTCCTCCCTTTGCCCACACTGGTTTGCTTTTGCAGGCAGTGTATTTATTGCTAGCTGGCAAATGCAAGCGCTTGGACATACATTCAATTATCTTTGAACAATTTCCATTTAGTCTGGTTTTGCTTTTTTCCCTTTCAGTTTCACTGAACACTGCCTGTATTTTCTCAGAGCTTGTTCAACTGCAATACAGTCTGCTTCTGTTCTCCCTACTTTTCTTTTTTTTAATTTCTTTTTTTCTTTCCACATTTTCCATGTTTTTCATTAAGCTCCCTTACTAAACTCTGGTGACCATTTCTCCACTGCTGCCCTTTCTGTACATTCACACTGATACGGGTCCAAGTTTAACCTCAGTGTGTTAAATGCTTCCTTCACCTGGAAGGAAATCAATGGTACAGGCAGATTGGGGTTTTATCTACTCCCCCACACCAAAATGTCTTTCTTTTTGATGTACAGTAATCTCCCCCTCCCTTGTGGTTTCACTCTTATCTGTTTTTCCATTAAAACTTGACTTATGCTTTACTTTTACGCCAATGGACTGCACTGTGGAGATGATAAGGGTCATTTCTGCTTACTGTTCAGGTGAAGGTGTGTTTTTGATCTTCAGATCAGTTCTCAAGTACGTAATCTTCCCTGAGACCGTGCCTATGCTCAGAGTTGCTGCTTTCCACTGCTTGTTCTCTCTTCCCTCTGGCTGGTAAAACATGACTGTATTTGGACCAACTCTTTCATAACATCTCTTACGTTTTTGTGAGACAGACATTTTGATTTGATATCCACAAAAAGATGGGATATTACAAGAAAGGACAGTGATTTGATTGTCCATCTCTGAAATCATCCAGACTGGATGACTTTGTGGAAGAGCTGCTTTGGTCAAAATCTTCAGGAGCAGGGAAATATCTGTAGCACAGAGGTACTCAAGCTATTTTCAAACAAGCTGGCTTAGGCGCAGGAGAAACCAGCATGAGGTGAGCTGTGCAGAGACACGTGATGCTGTAGTTTGAGTGCTTCTAACGATAGTTCAAGTAGCACTGTAATACGCCACGGTTACATTTGTGACTGCGGCATAAAGATACCAGCCTGTCACACAGCAAAGGACTCCTCACCTCCAGTGGGGCTCTTTGTACTGGTATCCCTTGACTTAATCAAATTGTGGTCATCTGGGTGAGAACCTGTGGAGATATCCAAAGGATGGGATTAATGAAATTTATGAAAGAAGATGGAAGAGGGTGACCTACCACTATGTGACCACGAGCCACTTGTCTGAACTGTCCTTCTCCACAACTCCATTAGAAACATTAGCTAGTGATGGGAGCTATCATGATGGTACCTCCTTTAAATTATCTTTTTCCACCCACCCACACCAACAGTTTGTAGTTTCTGGTGAGTACAGCCACGAGACGGAGGCCTTTAGCCCTTCTCCTGTAAGTACTTGGGTATCACTTACTTATTGGGCATGGAGGTAATTGAAGGGTAGTTAATGCCATCAAGCATTGGGATGTATTTATATTTTTAACTACATGTAAGTGATTATCAACATTATAAATAATTACAGTCTGCCTCCCAGCCCCTCTGCTCCATTCCACCCTGCTAATTGCAATGCTTAGATCTCAATGAGCTCATTATGTTTTGTCGATATTCAGCTCTTTGGCTTGCTCACTTAGTAGGGACCAGGGGGACGCAAATGGGAGCTAAAGATTGAAAATGCCAAGCTCCTAGGGATTTGAGTTAGTGATCATCACTGCTTCATCTCTATGCACAATTTATTCAGCACTCCACCTTCCCTAATAAATTATAGATCCCTCAAAGGGAAGCTTTGCCAAGGGATGGGCAATTGCCTCACTCGCGGGGGAGCCCATTCTGTGCGGCATTGAGCATCTTTGACATCTAGTCCTCGCAGGATTGGATCCCTCCTGCCCTTCCCCTCCACCCATCTCTTCCACCCCTTTTGGGAAGCATTAACCTTTTCAATGTGATGTATGCGAAAGGGCGACAGTCGGCAGTGGCAGTTCCTAATGGATTCTGTTTGTTTGGTTGTTTGTTCGTCTGAACTGCCTGCAATGCTGTCCAGACCTCTTGGAAAAGCAAGCCAGAGTGCAACCAATATTTTAATTAGCAACAAAAGGCAGAGAGCCTTTTAAAGAAGAAGAGCGTTTGAATTCAGAAGTAAGGAGGAGATGAATGTGGGCAGGGAACTTGCGATTCAGTCCAGCTGAAGACGGTAGCACATAGTGCCTTTAAGGAGGGGCTGAATTTTCAATTGCAGGCCATAGTGGTGAGTGGTGAGATGGCTATGGTGGTCTTTTGGGGCTTGTGGGCTACAAAGAGGTGAATTTGTGCCCCTTACTCTTCTTCCTGGCAGTGCAAAAGGAGCAGAGACTTGTCATATCTGCCTTGCCAAGAACTGAGAAAAACCCCAGTGGAGAGCGCTACTATGCAACAAGATCTGAACCTAAAGAATTGAGTTACAGGGGCAACCCTTTGCCCACCCCTCTGTCCTCAAACAGGATCAGTTCTACTTTCCCCTCTCCTGATAGCTGCTTTCCTAATTCTGTCTTAAGATGGGGATGCCACAGCCTCCCCAGGAGATATTTTTCTAGTGCTTCACTAGTCTTATCACTGGAAAGCTTCCCCCAAAATCTAATCTCAATCTCTTTTATTGTAAATTAAGGCCATTGTTTCTTGTCCCATCGCCAGCAGTTGCAGAAAAGTTTATCCTGTTCTACAGCAGCTTTACTTATTTATATGCTTTCTCTTTTCACTATTCTGTGGTCCAAAGTCCACAAATCTTTTCAGTTTTTCCTCCTCGGGCTTTCTGGACTTCTGATCATCCTTTCCAAAGCCCTTAAAAGTCCCCAGACAATTAAGCTGAAATTAAACTAACTTCAGGAGTGGCAGAGTCTAACTCAGCTTTGTGACTCCACAGCCAAACGCTGCTTCTTGCAAGAGTCTGAGACACAGCTGGGAGCTCAGCCATCTGGCTTTGCAGTGACCAGAGATGGCTGCTCAGTGAAGAGAGTCAGTCAATCTCAGCCCTCTGCATCAGGGTCGACAGCTGCAGCAAACATCATTTAGCACCTGCGGGTGAATATTCCCCAGTGATTCAATGTAAACACCAGTGTCAAAAGCGGATCTGAGAAGGAGGAGCTCTCTCCAGGTCATGCAGAGGTTGGTGCTGCTCTGTCACCTGAGCTGTGAATCAGTAAGAATTCTCCAGGATGATACTGGAATTTGTGACTAGAGGCAAACAGGGCTCCTGGAATTATTTCTTGTTACTAATATGGAGATAGAGATAGGCAACACAAGCAGACAGTGAGACTGTGCCAATAGCAAAATAGGACATGGCCTCAAAAATATGAAGGTTTAATAGGAAAAAAAGTCATGTGAAAGAACTCAGTTTACAAAAAAAAAACCCATCAAAACAAAAAACCCAAACAAATGGCCTCCTATACCTGTTATCTTTATCCACGGGGATTGTTACTCAGTCCAGCCTCTCATTTTGTTGCATAGGCACTGTGACAGAGTAAGGAGCAGTGCAGCAGACAGGCCTCACCACTATAAGGAGAGTTTGAAGGGGAAGCAATTTTTATAGCCATAAATGACAATCTGGAAAATGGAGAGATGCAAAGTTGCTGCTTAGGTCTCTCATAAACTCCAGAGGTTGCTGGTTAAATTATGGTCACAAGCATTGCTGTTGTGAAAGCCCTTTTCACCAGGGAGAGCAGTGACTCTAAAGCTGGCCCACCAGTTAATGCTGAATCCCCTTGCAAGCACTTGCTTTGAGATGCCACTCCTACATTGACTGTACAGAGGTGCACTTCCCGCCACTTCAGCAAAGTTGGTTATTATTTCAGTGAGAGGAATTGGTGTATCTGAAGTTTGGCAACGGTTTATTCCTACCCCATCAGAGAAGTGAGGGGAAGAGACAGGCAGTGGAGAAGGGGAGAGCTGCAGACCTTTCCAGCATCTTTATCTGGACGCAGACCTGCTGCTGCCAGCAGTCCTTCCCCGGGCGACATGATGTAGGAAAACAAGCCAGCCTGGGTGAGTAGCTTTTTTAGCAAGGGCTTTGTGACAGCAGTCAGAGGAGTGTTATTTGTGGCAGGCACTATATATAACTATATTTGTGTGTGTGTGTAGATTAAATATATATATATGTGTAGTGCCTTATCACTGCATTCCAGCTTGAATTTAAAACACAAAGGAAAAATCAAAGGTTTTAGAAAAAGCTAAATTTATCTGGGAATAGGAATTGTAATAGCAAAGAGGCAATTAATTGGGGTGTGTGCGTGGAGATTATAGTAATATTTTACTCCTTCCCTACAAAGACTAAAATAGCATTAGTTTCTCTACCTACTAGTAACAGCTCTAACTCTCTTATTCCCATTCACCAACACCACTCTGGAGTGACCACCTACAAATGAGGTGTGTCCAGCTGATGTGAAGAGAGCTTTGGCCCAGCTCATGTGTGTCCCTGCTTTGGGGAGGAAACCCCACTACAGCAGATAGCCTGAGCTTAAGTGTGGCATTGACCCTTGAGTCTGAGTCAGCAATGTAGGCAGAAATGAGGCCTTGACATTCCTGAGCCGATACCCCTTCTTTCTCATTTTACTTCATTTAACTCTGATTGTCCTCTCATCCTTTAGTGCTACTCAATGCCAAGCAAAGCACCCAAAGACACCTTCATAATTGATTTATCCCTTGAGCTGGACCCACTCTGTCACCCCAGCCCAGCCTGGTCCTTGCAGAGAGGCCAGGTGCCCTGTCTCTGGTTTGGCCAGGCATAGTTCCCATCGCAAAACCAATCCCCAGATCATTTTTGTGCTCTGACAGCCCTGGAAATGCGCTGCTCCCAGCAGAGCTTTCTGCTGCCTGCAGCCTACGCCACAGTGCCTTATTCTGAATCAATACTTGCAGATACTGGAGATAACTCAGGGAGAGAAATACATTAACGTAGCCGAAGAAACAAAGATAATGATATTTTTTCTTCCTTTTTTTTTGTCTTCCCTCCCTTCTCCCACAGAAATAAAACTTTCTTTGCTTCTCCCCCCCATCCTCATCTCTATGATCTGCACCTGGCAGGGCTCCAGACTTTTGAATTATTACCCACTTTTCAATAAAACCTTAAATCTTTTTTAAAAACTGCTTGTTTTAATTGAAAAATTTCAGTCAATCAATTTGCCTCTTCTCTACCCTTTTCCCTTTCTCCCCTCCCCCAAACAGACCCATTTGCAGTAAATAATCTGTAGCCAGACTTTCTGCTCTAAAGAAATAAATAATTCTGAATTTGCTGAATCCCGCCTGATCTCCCAGCTGTAAATCACTGCACTTTGTACTGAGCTCAGCCGAAATGGTGAACACACTGAAGCATGACTATTACTTGGAGACTGCCAGTGTTTTTAAAGGTACAGCCTCTGAGGCCATGGTCCTTTTTTCTCCCAGGACAGTCTGAGAGAGGAGCTAAGCCAATTCATAGAATCATGGAATCGTTAAGGTTGGAAAAGACCCTTAAGATCATTGAGTCCAACCGTTAACCTAGCACTGCCAAGTCCACCACTAAACCATGTCCTCAAGCACCACATCTACCTGTCTTTTAAATACCTCCAGGGATGGAGACTCAACCACTTCCCTGGACAGCCTGTTCCAATGCCTGACTACCCTTTCGGTGAAGAAGTTTTTCCTAATATCCAACCTAAACCTGCCCTGGCGCAGCTTGAGGCCGTCTCCTCTCATCCTATCCCTTGTTACTTGGGAGAAGAGACCGACCTCCACCTCACTACAACCTCCTTTCAGGTAGTTGTAGAGAGCAATAAGGTCTCCCCTCAGCCTCCTCTTCTCCAAACTAAACAAGCCCAGCTCCCTCAGCCGCTCCTCATAAGACTTGTCCTCTAGACCCTTCACCAACCTAGTTGCCCTTCTTTGGACACGCTCCAGCACCTCGATGTCCTTCTTGAAGTGAGGGGCCCAAAACTGAACACAGTACTCGAGGTGTATTGTATTGTATTGTATGTATTCCTGAGGATAAGCTGTGTTTTCCCTGCATTTTGCCTGCTACAAATGCAGATGTTGCCTTGTCTTGAAGGGACTTATCAAAGACTGACTGAAAGTGGGAGAAATCCAGTGGGTCTTTGAGCAAATCCCAAAGAAGAGTCATCTTGACTGAAATCACCTAGGAGCCACTGGACTGAGTCCTTTTTCAGACGGGTGATATAAGGTAGGTTCCAGGAGGCCCTCTGCATCTGCTCAGACACTGGCGAGCAAATGTCCATGTTCCCAAGTGCAAATAGTTGCACTTGAACTCAGAAGAGCCTGGGGTATCCCAGCCAGGGGAGGAAGGTCCCCAAAATCATTAAGAGTCTTGCAATGACTGTGAGCATTCGGCAATTCTCTTTATCTTTCCTCTACTCAAAAACTTTAAAAACAATTATACGCAAGGAACACAATCCTCATATTTCTTAATTTCTCATATTTCTTATTTAATCATATTTCTTAATGTCTTCTTTTTAGGATTGCTCTTGTCAAAGCTATTGACTATGCCCTATCTCAAAATGCAAGTTGCAGCTGAAGAGGGAAAATGCAGCATGCCAACAGACTACTGATGCCTAGTTATGATTTATACAACTCATGAGCTTCCAACAATTTAGAGATGAAAAATGGTTTATCCACACTTTGGTGTGTTGAAACACTCTTTCTACCATTTAACTTGAAACTGATTTTGTTTGGGTGGTGGTGAATGTTATGCACAAAGCCGTGAGTGGAATGTCTAATGGGAACTGTCAGACACGGAACAATGGGTGTCGTCGTGCTTCTGGGCTGAGATGTGAGGGACTAAGAGGATCCCCAAAAAGTTCAGTTCATGATTTTCCAGTGTATTTGGGGGGTTTTAATTAGAATTGGAAAGTATTGTGCTGTTCTTACATTTCCAACCAAGCTGAAAACAAAAACTGTTAAGACTTAAATTTTCATGCTGTTTTTCCCTTGTGCATTTGAGAACATTCATCAGTGATAGGAGAAGATTGTAAATGCTGGATTTTCACTTGGAAATTGCTTCCCCTCTCCTCATCCCTTTTTGGTATATCAGAGAGAATCAGCTCTGTAATTTTCATTGACTGTGTAAAGAGCTGAGGTCAGCTAATCCACAAGGGCTCCTTCCCAGATTTGGCAAGTGACCAGAATTAAACAATAGCAAAGATCAGAAACGTTACAATCACAAGAAGAGACTCATCCTAGTGTTTTCCTGATACTCTAAATAAACATCCATCAGACAGTAACGTGAGACCAGTAAATGCAGGCCCAAATTAATTTTGGGACAATTTGATAGAAGCTGTTATAATCAGGTTTTAAGTATATAATTTTTAAAGTATACCAACAAACAGAGCAACGCTGATGCAATATTTTCATTAATTAAAATATACTGGTGATGAAATTCACTCTTTTTGGGTTTTTCTTTTTCAGCTGTGAGCCTGGTTCTGACCTCTGTCCCTTAGATAACCTCATCAGGAGTCAGCACTGCTAAGATATTAAATAAACCATTTTCTTTGGTCATTTTATAGTTTAGGCCAGATTACCATTTACAGGAGGGCCCATTTCCATCTCCCACTGGTGTAGAGGGACTGTAAGATGGATAAAATGTAACTTACATGGAGCAATGTGAAGATGGCATTAGGATAACGGAGCAGCAGTCAGAGGTGTCCCTGTAAAATCATGCTCATAGTGCTAGTAAATGGCACATGGATTCAGAGGTAAAAATGGGCAGTGGCCCTGTTGTGTTTCCAGTGTTACTCTGGCAACATCTGAGACATCTCACTCCTCTCTGTTTCTGTGCTTGCTCTGAACAGCCTGATTTTCTTTTCTCTGGCTGTGTCTCTCGAATCCCATGTTGAATTAAATGCTCCCTTTTCATGGCCACATGTGGTATTGCATGGAGGTTTCCATCAGTAGCAAAATGTGTTCAGTTGGGTGGCTCCTTCACCAGTGCCGCTGTGTTGCAGAGGGAGAGTTGGGGTACACAGGCACTCCACCACACTCCCCGCTGCTCCCCTTGAGTCTCTGCTGCCCTTTGATGGCAGCACCTTGGCAGGGTCGGGATTGCTTGGCTCTATCCTGGCACTGGCTCCTGTGGAGCACCTCCACCTCCTTGCCTTTTTCTTTCTCTGCCTCGAGATCCCCCTGTTCCCCATGTCCAGGTGTTAGCTGGGTCTGCCTGTTTCAGTTCAGTTCACGAGAAGGGCAGAAGCGATAGCTGATAGTGAAATGAGTTCAAGGGAAGTACAGTGTGGTCCTTGCAGCACAGTCCCTCTTAGCAGAGATAAAGAGTGTTCTCCAAGATACCTATTCTCCAACCTCCTCTTTCGGAGGAGGAGGGAAAATTACAGACCTCTGATTACTCAGGGAGAAGAGCACACCACTTCCATCTTCGTAATTTTTTTCCACCACAATCAAGCATTTCAGGAAAAGGGCCTGAAAGCCTGAAACAGTCAGTCACGGATCTTTCTGCCCGGTTCCTTCCCTGATAACACACAAGAGGAATAAAAAATGAAGACTTGTCATTGCTGTTACATTTCATTTCCAAAAGCATTTGTCCCACCGGGGATCAGGAACTGAGGCTGTTGGGAATGGAAATACTCTCCTTGGGGAAAGTCCCTTTGCTGTTTCCAGGCTGGCTGTGTTCAGGGCATTTATAGATTTTAAGGCTGGATGGCCTGGTTGCATTTCTCTAGCTTGACCTGCTGAGTACCATGAGAGGGTGTCACCAGTAATTTCCACATGGAGCCTTGTTCTTACCCTGAAGCTACGAAAAGCCCCATTCTCATTGGAAGTGGCAAACTCTCCCCAGAAAGCATACCAACCTGCACCTCACAGCCCTGTAAAACCAACAGCCTGAAGCTTTAGTGCTCGCATGGCCAGGTCCTGCTCTCTCGAAAGCCAGTAGGGAGGACAGGGTAAGTCCTACCCCCTTCCCACACTCCCTTTTAGAAGCTTCCTCCTTTGATAATGATTTTGAAATATGTAACCAGATATACTAGACATTGTGAACCTTGTTTCCCTGTAGTGACAGTCTCAGGGAAGGACGCATCATCAGTGCCCAGACTTGCACCGTGTTAAATGCTGGTGAAAAGCCATAGAATAGTCCCTTTCCCACTCAACCTGCCCCCACACTGCCAAGTCTCTATACTGCCCCAATTACACTTTGCTTGAAGTGGGCCTCCCAATTAGATGTGATATGGGCAGCACCTCTTATTTATTAGAGAATAGTGTCAGCCCTGTGAAAAAAAAAGTAAGTAAGTAACTGGTGAAAACAGCTCTGCTAAAATAGAGGACTAGTTCTGATCAGGCTGGGTGTGATATAACACGGTGGTTTAAAGCCATGTAATGCCATTTTCCATTAGAGCTCTTGTTCGAGTCGGGAAGGGGTTTGATCCATTGATGGAAGCTGTTATAAACAGACGAGAAAACCTCATCCATATTTCTCTTGAGATTGTACGAAGCTGACAGTATGCTAGCTGACCACAGTCATCTGGGACTCTCCCACACAAAATAACCCTCTTTTCATAAATAACAGGATTGTTGTTGTGGTGGACTGAGATTTGCTGTAGAATTCAGTTTTGTCAAACAAAGAGCTTCTGGTTTTTAATTTGAGCTATTAAAAAGATTCAACTTTCTCTTTGTGTCTCATTTTCCTTCCCCTCTTTTTCCCTTCCCTATTTTTTTTTCTTCCTCTCTGTCTGTCTTTAGGATGACTTAAAACTGTTTGTCTGAAACAAAAGACTTGCGTGGGTCTGGTCAGTGGTGCCTCTAGATTGAATGGTCACAATTTCAAATCCTGTTTAGGACTAAACTTGGATGAATTCCATAAGCTAATAACCCAGTGCAGTGTTTCAAATTGATGGAGGTGCCGTCCTCTAGACGAGACATAAAAACAGAGATCCAATCTGCTTGGCAGAGACCCCACAGGACTTATCAAAGATGAGTGGGGGCTGCTAACTGTTTTGCCCTTGTCAAATCCTTACCACCACCACGGCTTCTTTTTCTGTTCCAAAGCAGTAACACTGGACCTTGTGAAAATGAGATGGTGAACTTGAAGGAGCCATCCTTTTTCTAATTATTTAAAGCAGTTTGCAGTGTCTGGCAAAAGGGGGAAAGAGAGATAATCCACTCACTTGAAAGTGGAATGACCCTGAATTTCAAAAAGCAAAACAAAAGCGAGCAAATGGTACCACCATGCTCTGCAGCAGTGACGTTATTAAATGATCAGTGAGCTATTAAAGCAGCAACATTTAGTACCTCCCCTAATGACTTGTACTGCTAACTGGTTTCCAAATAGAGATTTTTATTGCCTCCATGCACAGACAGAACAAGGCTGTGTCTGTGCTTCTAGAGGCTCCAGCTTAAGCAGACTGTTCACAATAGGATCAATGAATCTTCTCAGTTGAAAACCAGTAATGGATTTATGAGATTCTCCACTCCTCCATTCTCTTTTCTTACCGGGGCTGGAAGCTTTGGGGTGTGAGGCATGGTAGGGATCATAAATACAGGGGATTTTGCAGAGAGCCCGGCATGATTCTTGAACTTCCTAACATCTGTGAAATTTGGCAGAGTTGCACATAAACAGACTGTTCTGAAATCTCCCCAAAACCGCAGATGCCATTCAAAGAGTGAATGTTGTGAGAATGGCGTTTGCAGGAGGGGCCTTGGGCACACTGGTTTCCACTTCCAGGTAGAAATATGGAACAATGGAGGAATGAGTCTATGGAGGAGGAAGGGAGAGGAATTATGGAACATGGAGGAATGAGTCTATCGAGGAGGAAGGGACAGGAAAGGGAATTGCAGATGCTAGCAAAGGGCAAGATTCACCCAGATGTTTCCACCGTGACTCTCCCAAATGCATTTCTAGTGTCTCATACGAGCTGAGCTCCTGTGATGGGAATAGCTGGGAAATGGCCTTCTATCAAGTGCAGTTCAAGCTACGTAGGGAGTTCCTGTGGGCAAAAGCACAGCATGTATGACTGCAGAAAGGAAGTCAGTTAAAAAAGCAAAGAAACAAACAAGCCACCCAGAAAAAGTGGTTTCTGACTGTAGTTGCAGTTATTTATATGCTCATGATATACTGTAGGCCAAAGTGGAGTCTGTGCCTTCTGTGTACCTGAAATAAATGCAAATGTTATTGCTTTGATTTGTTTTTCTCCATCAGTTCTGCACACGTGTGCCGCCTGCACTTGCTGAGTGAGTCAGGCCATTTCTCACCCAGGCTAGGCAGTCACAGGGAGAAGACTGTTACTGCTGTTTCTGGTTTTATGTATCAGGTGCCTGATTTCCATGACAGAAACCGCTCATCCTTTGCGGAGGCGGCAGGCAGAGTAGAGGGGGTAGGATGGCTTGAGAGACTAGTATTAGAACATGCACATTTTTTATCCCATGCTGGTTTGAGTCTCTTTCCATCAATGCTGACTGAAAGTTGTTCCCATTTTGTGACTTTTCAGTTGCTGCATGTGGTACAGGTTTGCATTTCCAGTTTCTTCACAGTGTCCGTCTACCTGTGTGTCCATGCTCCGCAAAATGCCTCTACCTTTCCCGGTAATATTAGCAAACAGGAGGTCTCTGTGGGCTGCAAAACATGTTAAGAACTGTAGAAAAATGGGGTGAAGTGGCCTTAGAGACCCTTCTATACTTCCCTTTCTGAACTTCATGCAGGACCAGTTAGACCTAAACCATTCCTGTCTGCTGTGGGTTTAACCTGTTCTTGAAGACCTCTGGTCTGGAGATTTCCAGATGTGCTAAGGCAGGTTATTCCAGTGGTTAACTGTCCTTACCTTTATAAAGCTGTTCCTAAGACCTAAGTTCAGCAGTAGAACTGGATTCTTCTAGGTCAGGGTTAAGGCAGAGTTGTAAGGCACCACGTAGAAGCCCATGTAGCCACTTCCTCGGCTGCACCCACTCTCATCTAAGGGCTTCCTCCCCCAGGAGAGCAGGTCAGGTGTTGCTCACCATGCAAACACAAGCAATGTAGAGAGACAAAGAAAAGGGCAGCAGGGCCATTTCTGGCAGAGGAGCCTTCTGAGATTGGCACTGACAAAATGTCCTAGAGACTTTACTGAGTCCAATTACCACTTTATGTCTTTAAAGTGCCAAGTAAATGAAAGAAACTACAAGATCAAGCCATGTTAGTCTTCTCAATCCCTTAAATGTTTGACAGCCCTCTCCCCGTCTTTCTTGCTTTCTCAGACTACTTTGAACTCTTAACCTTTGCCGCTGCTTTGAGTTCACATCTGCAGAAACCAAACTACCCCCAGCCATCCCCAAATTCCAGTAACAATCACAAAACACTTTCAAAGCAATGCTGCCCTCCCTCGAATTGATAAACTTTAAGCTGTCTCCAACTTTCTGAACTTTCATGCACGTATGGTTAGTCTCGTCCGTCAGTGCTGGCAGGCTGCAGGGGAGCTTACTGGGTACTGCAGCAGCCGTGAAACAGCCGGTGCTGTTTCACACAACCAGCTATCCCTGTCCACGCAGACAACAGCCGTGAACACCAGCTGTTCAGGCTGTGCTGTACTGTTGGGCAGAAGAATATAGATGCCCACAGCACATATGGTATTAGGATTGCAACGAGCATATCAGGATAGACCCTGAAACAGAAGGGATAGATACATTTAACCATCCCCAGGTACAGCAGTGGGAACTGGAAAAGTGGGACCAGATCACTGGAGAGAAAAGCAGTATCAGGAGTCATCCTCAGCCCCTAGAACTGGGCTCAACTGCAGCACTAGCAGAGCTGGTGGCTGCCTTTTTGGAGAACTAGAGCTAAAGACTGAGTCACATCAGTTCGACCTCCCCTTTAAATAAATAAATAAATCATAAACAGAGATCTCACAGTGATGCCCGAACCTGATGTCTCATGCTCACTTGTTTGGATGTGTCTAATGTAAGTGGGCGGGTAATAAAAGCTTCATTTAGAAGCTAGCATCTTCACAGGTGCTGCTGGAAGCCCCTGGGACACTGCACTTCTGGAATTTTCCTCTAATGGAAACATCAGCAGATAACTATTGATAAAGCAGAACATGCATGCATGCACACAAAACAACCCAGCAATGGTTTATTTCCCTGATCTGCTGGGTGTCGGATGCAGAGGTGTATTGAGATTCCCCAGGTTACGTACCAACCTCAGCTACTGCATCAGCACTCCTGAAATGGCCATTACAATGACCATTTGGGGCAGTGCCCTGGAGAAGTATGTGGTTATTGTAGCATGGGTAGGCACCAGTTCAAAAGAGGCAAAGGAGTCCTCAGCCCCTGTAATACAGCTGCAGATAATGGCATCAATTGCATTTCTCCCAGTTGGACATCACCCTGTAGATGATAAGCAGGCACTGCTCTGTAACAGGCAGACCTAGTACTGACATTTCACACGAGCAGGAGATTCACCCCATGGACATGTTGTCTAGGATATTATTTTTCAATGCATTCACAGGTTATTCAGCTTCTTTTTAGGCAAACGAGTCTTCAGGAAGGTCTGGTTCCTGTGCCTGTGAGGTCTCTATGGCAGCTTGGTTGTGCAGCACCTGCCTAGTGTTGGGCTCAGCGTTAGCTGAAGGAGGAATCATGGCTAGTGAGGAGAGAAGAGCCCCAGGAGTTACTGCTGACCTCCTTAAGGCAATCTACTGTGCTTCCAGTTCAGTGCTAAAATCACCATTTCAGGTCCTGAATACAACACAATTAAAGAACAGTATATTCTCCCAGGACAGTGTGGGGGTCAGTGCTAAATGTTTGGAGGGCTACAGCTTTAATCCCAACCTTGAGTTTGTACACTGGTCCATGGCTGGTTCATACCATGACATTGTTGACCTCATTTCCTGGATACAAGCACAGACATACTGCTTGTATCCAAGCATTTTTAGGTAATTATTTTCTCTGAACATGGAAATTGGAAGGCCCCTCTTGTTTAGTGTATCACTTCATGACCATCACAGGGATCTGCAACCAGGCGTGGGGGAAAGGGAGATTGTTTCCTCCTGTCTGTGGTTTTATGCAGCATCTGCCTGTGAAAACAAGAAGCAAAGAAGATGACCCCCACTTTATCTGCTTGCATAAGTCATTTTGCCTGAAGCCTGTGCACTGTGGGATGACTAATGCAAAACTTGCTCATGCATCAAATAGCAGTAATTTACCTTTACACTCTGCTTTTTTATTATTATTATTTTTAATTATTTCCAAAAAATGCTCCTTAATTAAAAACTCACAGATATGAAGCTGGGAAGAAATGTGGCCAGGACGTTCTTGGATTACTACAGGCTGAACTCCTTGGTGGAAAGACCACTAGCACCTACTCCTAAAACTCGGTAGGTCAGAAAGCAATTTCTCTTGCTTTAGCAGGGCTGCTTTTTTAATCCTTTCATGACTAAACTTCACTACTACTGCATTATGGCTTTATAATAAGCGTGCTAGTCTAACTGTGCTCATTTTATTGAAATTCCATTCGGAAATAAAGCATTTATGATCAGGAAAGATACTCGGTTTATGTCTGAAAAAATATTCAGAGGATTTTGAAGATATCGATATCTTTCCTGAATTCTGTCTGCTGTACACCAATCTCACACTAGTATCTTTAACGGACTTACCCTTCATTTATCTCCTGGGAGTGAGAGGAGAATCAGACCCACTTTATTTTGAAAAGTTTTAATTCTGGAAGTGAAAACTTTTTCAGTGCTTCAGGAAATTACTGGCAAGCTTGTGCTAAAGGCAGGGTTCCCCATGTGCCCTTGGACCTGCTGCAGTGCTGGCAGCCAGACGGCAGGTTCCTTCTGCCAGTCCAACTGGGACCCTTCACCTGGGGATCCCCTCTCACCATAAGTCCTTACTCTAGCTTTACAACCAGTTCAGTGGATGTTTGTCCAAAAGGAAGTCTTTTTGGACATGAAGTAAGGCACTGGTGAGCAGTGCATAAAGGTGTGAACAGAGAGTTTGAAATGCCCAAGCTTGAATCCCTGCAGTGCTGCTGGCCTTCTGTCTGGTGTTGGCCAGCTGGTGTCCTTACAGTGTCTCTTAGCTTGTTTGAGGAGCAGGGGAGATGCCACTGAACTGTTTGTTGAGAACCGTCATTCTTTGAACAGGCAAAGCTGTGTAATAATGTGAGGAGGGGAGCAGAGCAGGAGCCAGAGCTCCTGTTTCATGGGAAACACCATATTCAGAATTTGCCTCCGTTCTGAGAAAACAGCAGTAATGCCTCCAAACTCAAAATTTCCAATTAAATGCATTTGGGCCAATTGGAATGCTTCATTTGGGTTTCAACTCTTAATAGCACAACCAAATATAAATTATATTTTGCAGTGGAAAAGCAAATTCCAAATTGGCAAGGGAGGCAGCTGAGCCTTGAAATTCACTCCTTTCTCCCCACTTTTTCCCCCCCGTAATAAAGTACCTGTGGAAATAGTTGCTTGTTTGCAAAGGAACACTTTCCTACTGAAGATTTTCTAGTGATGCATAAGATGGATGTTACAAATATCAGCCCAGACCATAGAGCAACTGCTGGAGTTCGTTCTGCAGCCCTTAAAAATCCTCTCAGTGCAGCCATTCTGGCAGTTCCTTCTATATGTAGTCAGGGCCAGCCTGACTGCATTAGTGTTTAAATGCCCTGCTTTGAGTCCATCTCCCTTTCTCTGTTCATGATCTTGACACAACAGTTTAGGCTGGCTCAAGGAGGATTGTTAGTGCTGCAGTTCTGAATGCTCTTATCTGCAGAGACCTGCAGGGTTAGCAGAGAAAAGCATCCAGCATCTTCCTCTCCTCTGGAAAATGAATGTATCATTTCTCTCAGACTCCCAGGGGCCACAGCCTCCAAGGCTAAAAAACCACAACTATTACTGAACCTAATTACCACCTGACAGCAAAGTGCTTTTCTGTAGCATCATTCAGTTACCTCATCAAAAGGAATGTTTGTTTGCTTTCTTCATTTTAAATTAAAAGAACCACTGACAGTGGTAACTGAAGCATTTTAATCTCATCAAATATCCATGTCCATCTCTATAGAGACAGCCACACCAGGAAGGAAAGATACACATCTATAATCGGATTGCAGAGAGCAAATTTTTCTTGTTCCCCCACCAGAGTCTAATGGGGTGGGGGTTCTTTTATTTGGGGAGTGCTACCTCACACTAAAATCCTAAATACAGTAAACGTTCAGCCCAAAGCCAACAGATGTTTAAGGAATAAATTTTTTAAAGATTCATGTTGTTAATTTCCTGATAACTTTCAAATACCGGCTTTTCCCTGTAAGTAGATAAATGCCTTCTATTTGTATCCTAGGCTTTGTCACCTGACATTTGATCAGAGCCTGTATATATATAAAATGTACATCAATGAAATGAAATTGTTCTTTGAAGCTGTTGTGTTAACTGCAAACCTGTCCAAAAGAAAATCTTGCAAACTGCTGGGAAACAGAAGGGAGATGGCTGTGGCTTTAAATATGCCTTGGCTAGGCAGTGGCACTAGGAAGGGATTGGAATATGTAAAATGATACTAAATATCTGTGTAATCAGAACTAATTATATGGCATGGTCATTAGCTTGAAACAGGACATGTTGTGCCCACAGTTTATGAAAATATATTAAAACATTACCAGATTCCACATACTCATTGAAAGAAAGCTGCAGAGTTAATAAACGTGTAAGGGACAACTAATTGGCTGCTTTGTCCCAGCCTACTACAGGCAGAACAATTTCTGTTTGAGGGAATAAGTGCAGCCAAAATGTGTTGTAACGATAGCCCTGGAAATAGCAACAACCTGCAACACTTCCAGAGCACATCTGACTGAAAGATCGTAAAGAAGGAAATGTTTATGTTGGTATCACCATGTTGCAGAGAAGGAAATTGAGGCACAGAAAGGGAGAGACAGTCCTGAGAGTCAGAAATATGGCTGGTACCCAAATTCAGGCACCTTTCAAGAGTTTAGTCCACACAGTCAGGCTGTCTGACCACAGCCATCCTAGAGCATAGGCAATGCAGGCAGTTCAGTGGGAACCGAATTAGGATCATCTGGAGCAAGACGCAAGAACTGATGCAACAGCTCTGGCTACAGAACCACGATTAAGGCTGGGGCTAGGGTACCCTCTGCTGTCCTGTATACTTGTGCAGCTTATTTCAAGAGGTAAAGAGAAACAGCTATATCTGTATAAGGTGCTTATGTGCCTGTAAGTGAATCCAACTGGTTGGCTGGAGCTGTGGTTAAATTCCACCTGCCCTTGTCTACAGAAGCCCCTGGGACAAGTGTCACCTGTAGACGGGGCCTTCAATTCCTCGCTGTGGAACTGTGCCCACCAGCCTCCCAGCAGTCAGGCTCCACTGGCTTCCCAAGAGGCCACCATGAAAGTGAGGTTAAGGCTGGAGCCCTCAAGTATTTGCTGAGCCTGCCAGTGGGGAGGCAGTAGGGGTGCTGTGTTTTGTCCAAGCGGTTGGTTGCTAGAAATTAACGTTGAACCCATCGTTGTGCTGGTGGTCTCTGAAGGGTTGGGGTGAGCTTCAGTGCACCTAACTCTGCACTGGGCAATCCTGTTCCCTCCCAACATGTCCTCACCAGTGAGAGGAGGTGTTCACAGTTGCAGGCCATAGATATCAAGCTTAGAAGCTTCTGCCCCCTCTATAACCAAAGGAACCTCTGGGCAAACCTCAAGTCCCCAAGTAGCTCAGATCCCTGAAAAGACCTCTGGACTGTGCACTGACTCTGTAGAGAGGCCAGACATTAAAGGAAATGCTTAAAGGGTTTTTTTTAGCACTGTCTTTACTTCTTAGACAGTTCTTTCTTTATATCCTCCCTGTCCAGCATGGTTATTCTCCTGTGCACCCTGCCTCCCACCACAGCTCATCCAGTCCCTCCCAGAACCCTTCAGCCCCTTCCCTCCAGCTGAGCTTCCTTCAACCTTCCCCCAGTTCCCACAGGAGCCCAGCCCAGTGGCCATGCAGGGTTTCCCACAGCCTACAAGGGAATGTCAGGAAGGTCAGGACTTGTTTTGAACAGTAACCCCAATGTGTCCTGCAGTCCTCATTGTGGGAAGACCCCCGTGATCCCAAACAAATGCCTAGTTCAGAAAGATAATGTCCATTGTCATCAGCATGCTAAGCAATTATTTTCCTGAAGGTGATGTGTCTGCGGCAAGATAGGACACCATTGATGACTCAGCTGGGGAGAGCAGGAAGGTTAGAATATTTTCCTATGTGAGCCAATGAATTAAAAGCCTTGCTGAAAATGCTGGACATTTTCTGGAGCATAGGCCGGTAGGCCTATGAATTTCTAACAGAGTAAAAGAGACCTCTGTGCTGCCTACCGAGGCTGCTGGAGAAGAGAGCGCTGCCACTTAGACATGCTTCAGAGAGGCTCAGGAAAGTCCGTCATGGACACAAAGACATCTCTCTAAGGTTGGGTTAAGTGGGCACAGAGCAAGAGAGCACAGTGCAGAAAGGGGCTGTAGGGTGGCAATGAAGGTTCATGCCCTTCCTCTCCTCTTGTTACTGTCCTTTTTTAAGCTGCTTGGTGACCAGCAAATTCTGCTCCCATTGCACTCCCTGGAAAGCATTTGAGTGGGGCTCCCTTTGATGCTGCCGGTGGCACAGGGAGCTCTTCCTCTTACTGAGTCTCTGTCCTGCACTGACCTCTTTCTACTTGTGCCAGAGTAAAGGTTAAGACTGCTTGGGTTGAAAGTGAGAAATGTCCTCCACTGAAATCTCTGGTAAAAGGTGAAAAATTTGTAAGTGGTTAGGAGAAAGCAGAGCACAGCTCTTACAGAGAATGGTTAAGGTAGGAAAACAGAATTTTTCCTGAAAAATTCGCAAATGCCAGTCACCTTGCACTGCCTTAAGTCCACCCCTTTGCCCATATCAGCATTGCTCTATTCTTTCACTCTGGCTCATTGACTGCTCAGCAGAGCCCTGCTCCAGCACAGCATTAGCAGAGGAGCTGTTGCCTCTTTAAACCACTGACATTTTTTCTCTGAGAGCCACCAGTTCCATGTTTCTCATTTTCTGGACACACTGGAGTTCAAATTATAGAAGTGCTGAGTGCTTACAGCTCTGGCTGAGGTTAGGGGAGCTGGGCTTTGAACATACACAATGTGGGTACCCTGGAAAATCCCACTTGGGCCTCGCTAGTGGAGCATTCTGCAACTCATGTCTGCACCATGTTCTCCTGTAGGTAAAACCCAGGCTCTCTGCTCACAGGAGTGTTGCAAGAGAAATTCCTTCCCGGGTGGGAAGCTCACAGTTGCTGCACTGATACACAAGAGAAAAGTCCAGGAGAAGATGAATAATTCTGTCTAAGAGCAGGGATTTGATGGCATGCAGCAAATACTGCCTGGAGCCACACACTGAATAAAAAAAGGACAGAACAAAATATTGACTGGCCCTTCATTAATTGCTGTCTCTCCATCGTGCCCTGAATGAACCAGTAGTCTTGTTGAAGAAAAAGTAGGCTGTGATGAGGTAATTAAAGACCACATCAGAGGGCATATCCACCAGGAGGTTGAATTAAAATTGCTCTGACAGCCTTTATTCTGGCAATTCCTCCTTTTGCTGCTTGACTTTGCAGCCTTAATGATGATGTATGAGTTCACAGCTGCATATCCAACAGGCTGGATAGGCCCACAGGACTGTCCCATCATCCTCAGAGGCGATGGGCACCGTCATCTGCATCACATTGGGTGGAACTGGGGAATGTCTTCCTGTGTATGTGCGCAGTCTGATTGGAGGCACTTCTGCCAAGACAACTCGGCCTTTCAAGTTTTGAGGCCCATCATGACACTAAAGACCTGTGTCTAGGGGTTGTGTGGTCTTACGGGCTCATACTGATACCATCCCAGGGATTTGCTGCTTTCTGGCATGTGCTGTGTTTGGGTTCTTCTGTCCCACTGGGTGTGGGATGCTCTTCTCAGTCCATCTCTTCCTGTGTTTCAGAAAAACTCCTCCCTACACTTTTAAGCTCTACCTTCAGGATTTTTGAGGTTTCACCTACATCTGGTAGTGCTTTCTTTGACCTGGCCATGACTGACATGAGAGCTGGAAGTGAAGTGAGCTGGGAGTGAAGCTACCTGTCTGCTTTATATAGACGGCTGCTTCTTGTCATTCTCTAGGGGCTCTCTTTGCTGCTCATTTCTCCCAAACTTAAATCACTGTCTTGTCATCTTTTTCCCCACCATTTTCAGTGGCTAAGAGGAGAGCAGAGTCTAATAAACAGAAAAAATGTTCTAGAGCAGATTTGATCTCAGTGCAACAGAGATCTGAAATACTTCACAGCTTCCAGAGCACAGTAGCATTGTGATGCTGTGAAAGTAAGAGAAAGGAAAATCAGGCACCTTTTTTCTTTTTTTCTCATGGCTTCTCTCACATGGAAGGAGATGTTGCTGGCCATCTTTGAGCCATTCATTCCTTGGGCTCTGGTGACAGGGCACAGGCATGTGTTAGTTTAAGAAAATATAGCCCAGTTAGCAAACTGATTTGAACGAAATGTCTGTGTGGGCCAAACAAAGTACACATTCTCCAATATATGGGCAAGGAGGCAGCTCAGATTTCAGCTGCACATTTCAGCCGCGCTGAGAGGCTACCACTGCTACTAAGAGCAAATTCAGTGTCTCCATATTTTTTTTTTTTTTTGTTATTGCAAAACAAAATTGACTTGGGTCTTCAAGGAGAAGTTCCCCAGAGCAATCCTGAAGACATTTGTGGATCTGGCCATTCCCCTTGCCCACAGAGTATACCTGCAGGCTCTTCACCTCCCCAGGCTACTTGTAACATCAGCAGCTCACCCCACTACACCCCTGAGGGGGTGAAGGGACACCCAGAAAGTCCCAAGGCACCAAAACGGTACCAGTATCATAAACGCTACTGTCAATGCCTCTTGAATTGTGCAGACACAGCAAAGTAAATGGTTTGTTCCCCTTCCTCCAGTGCTGTTCCAGAGAAAGGTCAGCAAAACCACTTACAATTTGTAGAGAAAGAAGGAAATTAAATGAGGGCGGGGGGGGGGGGGAAGGAGTCAGCTGCAAAACTCTCCCTCACTATCCCAGCTCCCTTGGAGGGAGGATTTCACCAGGACCTGGTCCATGGGCGCCGTATAGCTGTGTCGCTTTTGTAGAGACAAGTGGGACGAGACTGTATTTAAAAGTATTCCTTATGTTACTGGCAGGGCCGGCCAGGGCTGCACTGGTGCATGATCCCACCAGCTAGCACAGAAACGCCACCTTGCAGCCGGAGCCTGCAGACTGTCTTACCTGGCTCCCTGTGTGTTCAAACAGTGCAAAGCTCATATAAGTGTCTAAAAAAACCCTTACTTTATCCTCCCACGTTGGCCGGTGCTCCTTTAAAAGGAAAATTAAAAAAAAAAACACAAACTGCTGAGGAGTCAAACAACTTCAATCTGATTTCCAGGCCTGTAAATTGTATTAGTAATGGGAGCACTACTCTGGTTTAAAGGCAAATTATATGTCTTGCCTCAAAAATTAATTTTTGTTTTTTCCCCCTTCTCTATGGGTAATTATAATCTGTCAGCTCACTCCCACACACGTCTGCACGTTTTATGCAACTCTTGATACGCGTAGCTGTCGTTAAAGAAAACCTTTCAGGTTTTAAACGGTGACACATTTGCGTGGGTTCAATGAAAAGGATCCATTTGCAGGGTTTGGGGAGATTTGCAGTGCTTGGCCAGCTCCCAGCAGAGGGCTCACCAAAATACCACATTACAACAATTAGCTTGTCAAACACTTGGGAACCAGAGTGCTGGCTGGGAGGATTTTACCCTGGATTTAAGCACACACACACTAAAGCACATGCAAACAGCCAAATATACCTCCGGCTTGGTCCTGCTTTCAGATGGTCCCTGAACAGAGGGTGTGTAAAAATACTTCAGGACTAGCCCGGGGAGCCAGTGTGCCTGACAGGTGGCCCAGCAGGAGAAAATAATCTGCATTACCCTATGAAATAGATTGGGCCCATGTTAACAATCCCCTTCAAAACGAAGGTGCTGTCAGCTGATTTAATTTAATTTAGTCTACCTTAATTTACTTTTGGAAATGAGCTAAATGAATAAATTGAATTATGGCTACTTTAACTCGGAAGGAGCATATCCACTTAGGAGCTTACTGTGGTTTCACTAATCAGCTTTACATTTACACCCTGAATGTATTTGGATTAGCTCTCACAGGCATCCTCATATAGATATGCCTGGAGATACCCACCTGCTTTCCTTTTCCTTCCTTGGGCTTGTTGCTCTGTGGAAGCCAGGGCTCAGTAAGCAGATTTACAGCATCTGTGTTTTTTCCTGCCTCACCACTGTCTGGACTTTCCCTGTATTTCTAAAGAGCAGGACAGAGCACTCTGCTCTCAAAGCAGAGACAGCTGCTATATGTAGGGTGGGTTGACATGGATAATGTCTGATGTAAGCACGCTAATCCCAGTATCATAGTGCTAACTTGAACAAGCTCAAGAGACCATCATTTTCTGCTGCCTCTCATCAGGTAAGTGCAACCTGTTATTCTCCTGCTGCTCCTTAGGAAACAGGAGGACAGGAGACAAGGCAAAACCTATTCCCAGCCTCTCTGCAGCTTCCTGCTCCAGGGTCAGTAAAGATATACAACAATGGCTGGGTCTGAGCCACGTGCATTGCTTGTAACTGTGGCTACTTCTTCTCTTGTGTGATAAAATATGGTTCCAGTTGCAAGCTAATTATTCCTGCCTCTGTGCACTGTCTGCTCGGTGAAGCAGGTGTGCCTCACTGCAGTGAGCTGGTGAAGGAGGGCAGGAACTGAGGGATGGATGACAAGCAGCAGGATCCCTTCTGTGGCAGAGGGAGAGACATCTGCAAATGCCCCTGGGGAGCAGGCTCTAATATGATGCCTTCTCTGTAAGCAGCATTGACCAGCCCCTGCATTCAGAAAGGCAGAGTCGCAGGGTATGGACCTGATGAGATTTCCAAATAGTGCTGAGATTCTCCATACACCACATTAGTGGGGTTTGTATGTCCCAGAAATCATAATCTGCTGTAATAGGTGGATGGTCATCTGGCAAGCGTAAATTTGTGCTCACTTTCTGGAAATAAGCACTGGTGACTGCTTGGGGGAAAAAAAAAAATCAAGCCCGTGGTAATGGCTGAGGATTTCTGACCTTTGCTCTAACAATTCAAATTTGTTTTTATTGCTTCTAATTGGCCTTGCTTTGGAGCATGCACATTATCTAACTGCCAGGGCACTGGCTGTCATTATCTGCTGGGCCATTTGATTTGTGTTTTTTATGTTTGAAACTTGTCAGACATTCCCAGAAAATACTGTGCTCCCCTTGCAGTGTCAAATATGGGCCTGGTTAATTGTGTATCCATGAGAGTGAAGCATTTGAAGTAATCAGGCATTGATTGTTTAGCTGCGATGGACGCAATGGAAATGCATCTCCTCTGATGGAGGGGAAAGTGTAGAAATTAGATCATCAGCTGCATGACAGCAGCCAGGTTTCCTGGTTTCAGGGATCAGAGGTTAGCCATTTTCCAGCCTTGATGATTCATTTTTGATCCCACTCACGTGGCTTGGATAACTTCGTTTTCTCCTCCCTTTCCAATTTAAACACAAATTCTCTTCTATTTTGGCCCTCTTTAATACACCAGCTGCAAAGTCACTGATTCAAATCTATTGCTCCCCACCTCAACTTGCTTCACCGGATGGAAACAAAAGTCAAGAAATGTGCGTGTGAAAGAGCTCAAAATGCCACAGTGGCACAAGTGTGCCTACGGTGGTGGCTTTGTAAAGCTCAGCTCATCTAAAACATTAGCCCGGTTTGTAAGTCTGCTGATTCATTTTAAGACCTTTAAGGCTTGAGGTTTCCTAACAGTTAGAAATCCAGATACAGTTGTTTTAGATGTGAACATGTACACTACATTTGGAGTACAGGTCTATAGGGCTTGTCTTCCTGCAGACGGGCTGAGAGAGCTGCAGGAAGCAATAGGAATATCCCCGTCTTGCAGAATGTAAAAAAGAGCATCGCTGGAAACACCAAGATGTTAGACCTCAATGTGAATTATGCATCTGCTGTATTTAGATAGAAGCAATTTTGCTGTTGAAATCAGAGGTTGGCATTTTTTTCCCATGGGGTTCTGTAACTCAAAATTGTGTTGAGATCAAGCATGTAGTGGGGGTTTTTTTAGCTGTAAAGGTGAATGTATTCAGATTATTCAAGTGGTGATTTTTTGGATGTACAATTAGTTGACTGAGAGATGTGGTATAAATTTGGTATTGTAATTGCTATGCCTCTGAGATTTCAATTCGCAAAACAGTTTGCATGGCTGCAAGATTAACTGTTGTATGTGCGATGAGCACACAGCAGAGTTGTGATTTGATCATGACTGTCTGTCAGTTGGTTGTATGTCCAAAAAAAATCACTTTGTCACAAGTACCTGATGTGAACAGAGTGGCTGATACTCACAATGCTTCAGTTCAGTGGATGCCTGGATGGCTGCTAAAAAAGGCCAGTGTCTAAAAACCCCACCTGTGAGTGCTGTTGGTTAGACAGAATTTCCTTTTTCTGCATTACCCAAATAATGAAAAAAGAAGGAGTTTTAAGACCTGTTTTCATCCTCTTTGCATGTTTCATATTATATTATTTCCTTCACTTGCAGAGAGGAGAATGGGAATGATCAGCGGCGCTGCTCTAATGGACTGGATGAGCGGGCGCAGAGAAATCAGTGTCTGTACAGAAGAGCCAGCCTCAGCGCAGGCAGGAGCCGAGCCCTGCCTACCCGTCCAGCGCTGGCTCAGCCCCTGGGAGTGGGCAGGCAGGCTGTCAGCAGTGACATGGGCAGTGCTGATGCAGCCCCAGGGTAGGGGATGGATTGACTGGCTGGCTTCCCTGTGTTTTGCATGATTCTCCATTTGGTCCACAGCTGCTGCTGTGTTTGGGTCTCCAGCGTTGTCTAGGAACATGTCAATGTAATTATACACAAAACCAGAGAAACTGCTTGTTCTCACTTCAGTGTGCCTTTCAGGTCTCCCTCTCAGGGTCCCAATTTATTTATTTTTGTCTCAGTGTTTATCTCTTCAAAATACCACTGTGCCTTAGGTTGGTGATTGAACTGTGGAGATGCAGGAGATGCTGAACTGGTGGCAGCTGTGACAGCAGTGAGGAGGGGAGGGCTGGTGGAGGTAAAGCCCTCTAAGCCCTGCACCTCATTGGCCCCTATAGTTTTTCAATTCTTTTAAATAGTATTTTAAAACCTCCTTCTGCAAATAAAAGCAGAAGCACTGACAAACACACACCTGTGTGGTGGGAAGGCAGGTTTCTCTGTGTCACTATAGCAGGCAGGTTTAGAGGGGCTCAACTCCTCAGGGGTGAGTCAGGGTGGAGGGATCAGGAAACCTGGGTTTCCATCTCAGCTCTTTTCCTTTCAGTTCTCCCCAAGTCTGCTGCATGGCCTTCGGTAGGTCACTTCACTTCTGGTAACATGGCTATGTGAATGGATAGGTCCTCCCCTTCCTAGTGTTTGTGTCTCAGTTGAACTGGTACAGCACCAACACCAGCTTGGTTTGGGTCTCCAGCTGCTGTAGCGAATACAGATAACTGATATTAGAGGCAGTAGACTGAGTACTTAAAGAGTGGGTCAGGCACAAGTACAGGACCCTCTCCATTTGTGTCCTGCCATAGCAGTGGGGGGTGAACAAAATCGGCAGGGCATGGCAGGTACTGGGGGGCGAGGAGCTCTCTGAGTGGGCAACCCAAGGGCTCATCGGAGCCCCTTGGCTGGTGTGAGCAAGGCTGACAGCGTGGTTTGATTTCCTTCCTCGGGATGAGAATGGATAGTCAGGTTTTGCTGCTTTTACAAAGGAGAACCTATCAAAAGGTATATCTGCTTTTATAGCCGCAGCGCAGCCAGCTTGGCGAGGGGAGGTAATTCACACTCTGCCAAGATAAGTGGGAGATACAGCACCACGGGGTTGGAGCTTGGTATGTGCAGGGGATAATGATGGCTGCCCAGAGCTGGTGCTGCTTGGGGTGAGTGCGGAGGGACCCCACTCTCTGCCAGCAGTCCGCAGGCAGGGTTGTAGGGCTGCCTTGGCTGCCAGCAGGCAGCCAAGAGCTGGTTCCTCTGGCTCCTGGTCCCAGTGTTTGGCCCAGAGGCACCTTTGCAGTTCCAGTGTGACCTGCTGGTGCTGGCTGAGTCTCCCTGAGCGAGGGATGGTGCTGCAGGACCCACACCCCTTGTCATTCAGTCCCTCATCAAAGCGAGGTCTCTGGGTACAACAGTGTGAGTTGTGCCACTTTCTTCCCAGGCCTGGCTCTGCCCAGCAGCGAGACAGACCAGGGCTGAGGCTGTCTGGTAGCTTGTACCTGTCTTGCTGTAAAACACAAGCGTCAGGAGCTGGAGGGAGGAGAGGTGGCGAGAGTGCTGGGCTGTGAGATGGAGGATTTTAATTAAGGCCTCTAAGCAAAGAGGCTCTGTAAGTAAATAGAATAGAAATGTTACAGAATTAACTGATAATAAAGGATAGAGATTTGCTTTTCCTTAAAGTAGCAAACATTCATCTTGTACAAGATAAACACATACTCAGCAATACTTTGGGAAACAAGTAGTGAGACTTATTGGGAACCAAAGCCTTACAAAGTAGGTCTGTTCCCCCAGACAAGCTGCAGGAAGGTGAGGAGCTGTTTCTGCAGTGCTGAGTTGTGATGAGCTCAGTTCTTACCCCGTAAACTCCTGGGGCATCACTGCAAAAGTACTTTGTATTTAGCATAACTCTCCTCCTTTGGATGTCAGTAGTTAAACTCCCATTGCTCTGCTAGGACTGTAGCCCAAAAGGTGCACTGGTAATGCAACACTCCAAACAATCGTGACAACTAAAGTTTTGCATGACCATTAGATAATTGGAGTTAACGGGCACAGGGAAGTAGCAGTATCACATCAGGCTCTTTGAAGGCACTGGTCTGGATGCTGGAAGCACTGGCATCATGTGTTGAGCGACGGGCGCTCCCCCACCATGCAGCAGGAGTCTGTCACTGAAGAGTTTGGCCCCAGCTGTGAACATCCCTGGCAGTGGGGGCAATCCGCTGGTGAGCAGACCCGTGAACACAGCTGTCCTTCTGGGGCATATACCATTCACAGGAAATATTAACAGTGATAGGAGGGCTGTTAATGAGCAGAAATGAAGTGAAACATTTCAGGCATGTGGGTGCTGCTGTGAGGAGAAAGTGGCGGTAAGTGCATCAGCCCAAAGGGAAGCAATGGGGCCCTTCTCTTGGAGAGCTCAGAGCTAGCGCAAAGCCCTTGAAGACTCCTGGAAGGACTAACCCTGCTCTGGCCAGAGGAGGATGGGACCAGCTGGTGTTTAACCACCTCTAATTTGTCTCAAGCTGCCAAAGCCTTTCTTGCAGATGCACTTCACTGTGAGACTTTACACATGGCTTCTCCTCGGAGCACACCCCCCACACGGCTTACCTGCTGCTGAAACATCACAGTGTTTTACAATACCTGTCCTCTCTCTCTCTTCCTTTGGCAGGAAAGAAAAACTGCCGCTTTTTAAGTGCACTACCCAGCGGGGCCAAGGGAACAGCCATGCTGGTGGCAAGCCAGAGAAGAGGAGCCAGGCGCATCTGAAGGACCAGTCTCTCTCCATGCGATGAGAGGAGAGGAGGCTGGGCTCTGGGACGAGGCGGAGGAGCACGTCTGGATCTGGAACTGATGATGTTTCTCTTTTTTTCCCAGACAGGTATTTCTAAGATAACAAATAGTCCAAGGAGGAAAGAGGGAGAGGGAAATTAGCTAGAAATTTTACTATTGATTCTTTTTTTATTTATAGATGGTAAATCAATTTCAGGGCTTTTTTTTTTTCCTTTTTTTGTCTCATCTCTGGGAAAAAAAGAGTGACTCGATAGATTTGCAGAAATCATTTGCGGTGGCTGAAAAGCTATTTGTTAAAATGAGAAAGTCTCCCCTTCCTCCCCAGCCTCGCTCTCTCTCTTTAAAGGGGTAATCCATACGATGAGCTAATGAGGGAGTCCTGGCTCCCCTGCTGCACCATGTGATGTATCCCCTTTTAGTGTCAGGCTCAGAAGCTCTTATGCCAATTGCATGTGCTAGCCCTGTTAGCTTGCATTAAGAGAGCCTGATAAATAGCTTCTGGGAGTCAGGCAGGCGCTCCTCAGTGTGCCGTTTATCATCTGCTGCATGGTTAGGCTTTTTGCTCTTCTATCAGATCATTTGAGGGAATGGGTCATATGAGCAATGTTATTGTCAGGCTGCAGGCATGAAACTCACTGCAAGACCTGTCTAACAGGCAGGAACCATGGTCCTCCAGCAAAAACTGGTTGGGGGCCTAGAAACACTGGACTTCCCAAGAGATGTATGACTGAGGCAATGTGAGCTAGGGGTAGTGCTGAAAGGGATGAACAAACAGTGTTGTGCCACTATGGTAAGAAATTCCAGGTAAAACTTCACCATCTTCCCATTACATGGACAGCATGTGAAATCTCTGCTCGAAGTCACCGTCACTAGGCAGTCCTGTCTCCTGTCTTGTGTGATTAACTGAAACATCTGTCAATGATGTGGATCTGAAGCGCCAGACAAGTCATTCTGAAACTGGAGAGTAAAAGAGCGTGACCCTGAGGGGAGTCCAAGTGCCTCCCAGGGGATGGGAAGGCAGGGTGCACTTAGAAGTGCCTCTTGCCAACCCATCAGAAGACTCAGGAAGCAGCTTCTCTTCATTGTCTTCTGCTAGGAGTTGGGCTGCAGTGGTGGCTTGGAGGAGAGAAGGTGCCAAGACCCAGTGGACAGAGAGGGAAAGGATGAACCAGACTGGAGGTGAACAAAGATGTGGGAAACAAGACTGAATGAGCTCCTCTTGGTGTGGGGTGGCCCTGAAGAAGTAGTAGCCCCAGACACTCCATTCTCTAGTAAAAGAGCTGGGTTGGTTGCTCCTCTCCTCTTTCCCAGGACTTGAGTGCCATGATCTAGGTACAGAGTCAGACTCAGCTGGGTGCTCTGGCCTTTGTGAATGAAAAGGTATGAGAAAAAACTGAGAATTTTAGCCTAAAACAGGCCTTCCAGGTAATTTAAATTTGCTGTCCCTTGTGAAAGTACTCTGTGATTCTTCAGCAATGGAGACCTGGCTGCAAGGCCTGAGCATGACCAACACTGAACCAAGGTGTGATCCTAGGAAGAACTGAAAGCAGCTTGGGTTGCATTTATGCAGCCAGGAAGCTAGCAGGCCCTCATATGTGCTCATCTGGCTTTGAATACAGTTCCCATATCTATGTCTCAATGGATAGAAGGGAGCTCTGTGTAAGGTCCTTGAGCTCCTTTCCGTACAAGTAAACACAAAGCAAGCAGGGTCAAGGCTGAGGTCTGTGTTCTGTGTCTCAGGACATCACGTGCACTTCTGGAGCCTCATCACAACAGACCTCCTGGGAGCAACTGGTACACCGTTTCCATCCAGGTAGCATTACTGCAGCCAGAAAGAGTGAGCAGGTACAAGTCAGGACAAAAATTTGGCTTTGCATGCCTCTGAAAAAGGACAAGCTACTCAGGATCTGACAAAACTTGAGCTGATTGTGTCTGTGCATTAGCCACCCATTAGCTGGGCTTTCATTAGGTAGTTAGTTTCTCTCTGATAAGGGGAACTTGGTTGAAAACAAGAAAGAAATATCCCACTGAAAGGAAAATGATTTAAAACACCAAGCCAACCTGATACTGTCAGTATTTCAAGGTGAAGGTGTTAAACTGTGCACGTTTTTAGGGGGAATGAAATGCCTTCATATGATGAATTCCAAGGCATCCAAAAGGCACAGTGCTGGCTCTCTGTCTCCAAAAGCAGAGTAATGAATAGCAGTGACAGTGTGATAATTAAAATGACCTCTTGGAGATATGGATTAGAAGGTATGCAGAAGGGGGATAAGTTCTCCTTTGAATTAATCTAGTGTTAATTTATGACTATCGTTGGGTTTTATAGGGTTTTAGTGGAAGACTTTCAAAGTTGTTTTACTGGGGTGATAATGTTCCTTCTGCATATTCGTTGGAAAAACACTTGCAGAATTCCTCATTATTTCTTTTTGAATGGTTCTCTATATACATATATATCTATCTATATATAATGAGAAAGTTTCAGGTATTTGCTTAGCTGCTAAAGAGTCTACTCTAGAAATATGAATAAAGTGATAAAAGCAGCTGTGGAATGAGCATGTTGTTTCATTTTCATTCCTTCCTCCTCACAGGCCCCCAGAGTCACTTCAAAACCAAGATGTGGACAAGCAGGTTCTGGGAAGGCCTTGTGCTGCCCTGCTATCGGTTGTCAGAGGCTCCTGCTATCCGACTTGTAGAAGTCAGTCTTTTAAGTTCAGATGTAATAACTGAATCTTCCTGGAAATCACTGTCTCCTCTTCTTACTTGTCTCCTGCCACCTATATCTGCCCCACAGCCTGTGATTTCCAGGTCTTAGTACTTAGACCTAATGCAGAATGCTCATCTCTGCTAGAAATGCTTCCCTTCTGCTGAGATATCCCAAGCTTTTTGTTGCACAGAAAGGACAGATTGGAGACAGTTACCCATATGGGAAATGATGACATCCCATTTCTCAACTCCTATGCTGGTAACCTTCTTCCCATCCTCTCCACCTGCCTAGCAATACCATAACATCCAAACGTAAGGTGATCTGCCAAGAGCATCTGCCTAGCTCCTCAGTTGGGCAGCAAGCCCATTCAGGAGCTCACCTTCCCCATCCTTGTTCCAGCACGTCATGTTCAAACTCTTTGCTCTTGCCTCCTATTTCACCTGTCTCAGTTTGTCTCTGGCACCTTCTGGTCCCCCCACAGCCACAGCTGCCCCTACCCATTTCTTCCACCCTGAGATCCCAGTCACGTCTCCTCTGAACCCTATAGGCAGAGTTGACTCTATAGTGCTTTCTCCGGAGACCCGCCTCTGCTTTCCAGGTTCACCAATAAACCACATTTCTTGAAAGCTCTCCCTGACCTGCTGGGGATGGAGCTAGAGCCTTTCACTGCAGGTCTTTGCTAGCTTGCATGATGAGGGCTTACACTTTGGTGTGGCAGAGTATGTGTGATGTGCACACACCATTTCACAAATGCTTGGGGAGAGTATTACGGGAGCTGAAAATACGAGACCTTTTGCTCCCAATCTGTAGTTCACTTTCCTCCCACATGAACACTGAGGTCCTTTTCCTCCATCTGAGCAGACAGATCCTGCTTCAGAGCCTACTTCTGGCCTGCCATGAGCCCCTTCTTCCTGGAGAAGATGATCTGTGTCTCAGACGTAAGTAATGCATGTTGTACACTCAACAAGTAATTCTTTCCTAGTCACTTGCGTCAGGTTCAAGGTAAGGTAACACCAGGGATTTTGAAAGGTTTAGAAGCCAATATGGGTCCAAAACTGGGTGTCTAATTTGACAGAACAATATTTACTCTTAAGAACAAAGGCATGTGTTTATCTGAGCACAAGTGGAGGGCTCTTCTTGTGGGGAGACCAGAGCCCCGTTGCCCTGCCTGTTTCCACTCTCTGCTTGGGGAGCTGGAGGGTTCTCCCTTGGAGCATCAGCAATGTATTTACCTCCCTTTGTACAGGACTGGGAAATGAATATTAAAATGCTGAAATTAACTTGTTTTTTGTGCATTCTGCTCTCCTGACAAGGAAATCCCGCTACAAACCCCTGCACAGGCAGTCTAACTGCGCTGAATTGGACCCTCGCTGTGAGGGGATTATATATTCTGATTGGGGCTGCGTTTGCAATTATTTTCTCTGCCACACCAAAGACCTTTACTGCAGAGCTGCAAACCAGTTATAGGAACATGAAATGCTTTGACTTCTTCACTAGGGAAACATTAATCCAATCACAGGTTATGTCCATTACAGACTATGGCAATATTGTATACAGGAATTCCCGGGAGAAGGTTCTACAAAAATTGGAATCTCTCTATAACCATGTTATGAGATTTACTGGTGTGGATAAAATGGGCAGAGTTAAAATTACCAGGCTGGCTATCTCTAAAAGACAGGTGAAGTCTGCTGGCTATCATTGCTTCATAATATTACAAATGGAAAAGCCCTGAAGTAATTGAATAACACATCTGCTGAAAAAACCTTGTGAACTGCTATAACCTAAAGATAGACTGCAAGGAAACAATGTATGTACAGCACCCGGTTAAAAGGAAAAAGATGCTTTCCTTACCTGGTGCAGGAAGATATCGCAAATGCAGATACAGATTCTCTCTTTGCCTCCCAGATTATATGCGTGTGTGTGATTTATATATATATATACATATGTACGTGTGTGTGTTCGTGTCTATCTCTTTTCATATAAAATAAGTTAAACCAGTTTCCTGAGCAGCCAGAGTCATGGTGCTGGATGGTAACGGTTCATAAGCAGAGCTCACTGCATTTCCTTTTGTACTGGAGGTTGCTAAAAATATTTGACATGGCTTGCAAAGGAGCCAATTTCTGTTCCCTTAAAGTCTCTCTGTCCTAGTGCAGAAAAAGATTTCAAAGCACTTTGCAAGAGTTGATTAAGCTTTTCCCTGTGCTTTAGCATCAGTATTCAGTGGTCCATAGCCATGGTTTAAATAGCAGAGAGCAACTTCACTGGATCGCTGCAAGCCCAGGGCTACAAGGAAGATATGTACTGATACAGCTGCTGCAGCCACGGCCAGGAGCAGTCTGTCTGTGTAAGTGCACCCTGCACGCACCGTTCAGAGGGGGAGGATGGCCCACAGCCTCAGCATCGCCCTGTAAATGTAACCAGGTCACCTCCAGGCACAGAAGAGCCAGGCTTCCTGGAGCCACGCGCTCCAGACCCAGCAGAGCTGACCAACCATCATCTCACCCGTTCTCTGGAGGTAAGTGCACTATGGGCTGGACATTTGTGGTGCATGAGAGGGGATTTCAGATCAGATCAGCCACAGTACCTCCTTCTATGGTTCTGCCTGGGCGTGGAGGAGCACCTCTCATTACTCATGTTCTTCCCCATCTGGTAGCTCTGAGCAGAGATCCAAGGGCACCTGACATGAACTGCATTGCAGTAGCATGGCTGCTGGGGGTTGTCATAGCTGGTCAATACAGGGAGGTGTGATTTATTTCATGTTTCATGCGCCTCTCCATGGCAGACTAGCACACATGGAAGGAAGATACGCCTTTGAGAGAGCGAGTCTGGAGGGGTTGGAATCCTCTTGTGGAAGGAATGCAGGGGAGGCTGAGAGCATGAGTACTGATGGGCACAGTATGTAAAAGAACTCTGAAATCAGAGTCCTTTTTTTTTTTTCATGAAGTTGTTCCTTAAAGAAGTTCTTTATCATTGAAAATGTTTAAAAAAAATACAAATTTGCAAAATATAAAAATGCTGTTTTTCCACTAATGCTTCAAATTTACTGTCTGGAAGCAGTGGGAACAGAAACCACCCAACTCTAACTTAAGCTGCAGTTATCAATAGCCTGGGTTTACGAAGGAAGATTTTCTTACCAGCTAGTATTTGGAAGAAGAAAGTACTAGAGCAAGTTATGCCACTGGGGACAAAGTCTTTCTCACAGTCATAAGGGAGCCAATATCCTACTGTGATCCCCTGTTACACAGACAAAATTATACTGAGTATAAAGAGTCCCCTGTTCATTTTGCACATTTAGGGCTGTTACCCCTGGTACTTCCAGCCAAAGCAGCCTGAACAAATGCTGAGGATTTGTACACATTTCCCTTCGGTGCTAGGTGAAGGTAGGGGATTTTTTGGGTTTGCTCCATGTGTGTACCACTGAGATCAATGAGGATTGTTCTGTAGCATTTATGACCCATTTCTAGAGGTGTAATTTTTTTTAGGCTGTAAGTGTTAGCCATGTTGTATGATGCAGTTGTGAGATGCCCCTTTTCAGAGCCATGTTGCCATAAATGATGAGGCCACTTGCTGGTGTTTGCGGTGCTGAATGCAGAGCCTGCAGGGCAACAGCGTGCTCTTGGTGGGGAAGTTGTTTTCTGGCAAATCCTTGTTGTACTTAGCACTTTCATTTCTTTCCCCCCTAAGGCAGATCTCTTTTCCCTCTCCGTCGGTCACAGCCCTGTCACGCTCCCAAAGACTTTGAGCAGCTGATCCTGAGTCACCAAGTGCAAAATACATAGCATGTCCAGGGAGGCTTGACTAAGAAGTAGGAGGAAGAAGGGAGAAAAAAAGATGGAGAAGCACAATTTAACTTTAGCTCAGGAAACTGTATAGAGCATAGGGGTGCTCTTTAGCATGGGAGTGGCTCTTGCAGAGCTTGTGGTTCAGCACTAAGGGTTGGGTGAAACCGTTGGTCCTTTTAGGTGAAGAAAAGTTTTGCTATTCTAAATAAAGCCAGGACTTCACCCTGGAAATCCTGAATGCAACTCTCAGCTCTTCTATTGATTGGATGTTGCAAGATTTAGGTTAAGGCAAGGAATATTTATTTCTGTGATTCATTTCTACCATCCAAAAAACCCATGATATTTCTACTTCATCCTAATGTTGCTTTATATACCTTTTTTCCATGTGAGGAAACACCCAATACTCACATGGTGGCCCAAGACTCAGGCAGCTGAAGTGAGCTGAAGCAGGACAGAAGTGGGCCACAGAGCCAATGGGGGAAGTGAATGAGGCTTCATGGCTGAGCCACGGCAGCCAGCTGAGTGATGGCAGTGGGTGCTTGGCTAAATCATCACAGATGCTCCCAAGGCGGTGTTGGCAGACAGTAAGCAGTAATTAATAATGGCTGTTAAATGCAGATATTTCGTACCTCTCAACCTTGAAAAAATGGGGAGAAGGATTTTTGCAAAATACTTCCTTTTCTGTCACTCTCACATTACATGTTTGGTACATCCTCTTCCTGAACCTAGCTGTTGTTCAGCCATCCTGAGGCTTCCCAAACCATTCATTTGAGGATTTCTGACTGAAACGGCTGTAAACATCACAGTCCCCAGGTTATTAGTTAGTTCCATGCCCATGATACGATCGGGGGATCTGTGAGATGACAGAGGTTGTGTGGAAAGCCACACAGAGAAGAACTCCAGAAACCCCCTCTGCCACTTGCTATAATCAGTGTAGGTGCCACCTTTTGGGGTTCATCTTGTTTGCCCAGGCCAACCTCCAGATATCTTTGATGACAAATAAAGATTTCCTAAGCTTCCTTGCTCAACTTCATCATAATTTCACACTTACTACATCCACGTAGCCCATAAACAAAAAGCTAAAAAGAACGTACTGCATTTAGGCGTTGCAGATAGGTACAGCGATGGTTGGCTGGAGTAGTTCTGCCATGAATGCCAACTGTCCTGCCTCCTGATACCATGGAGGTGCAAGACATAATAGGGACAGTAGGATGGTGCAAAAAAAATGGTCACAGCCAAGTTCTCCTTGCAACCTGAGGCATGTGATATTTGAATGAACCCGTTCACTGGTGCCAATGTCATTTTTAAAAAATTTAAACTATAAATTTCAAATCTGTAACTGGATTTAGAGCAGCTAATGTATGTGTTGAACAAAAAATTTCTAATTTTCAATGATTTAGAAAAATAGTGCAGTCTGCACAGTGTGGGACCAGAGGTGGAAACCCAAGCCCTGTTTTGAGCTAAGGTGCCATGTGGCGTGGAACATGCCAGTTTAAAAGGAAGGCACGTTCTGGGAAGGGGAACCTGTATTTGGAAAACATCAAGGGTGATCAGAGCAACTACTGCTGTCCAGGGTAAATTTGCCTGGATTTTGTTCCAACCTCCTCACTATTTCAGTATCCAAATGCCTGCAGTTTGTATAAAAACTTGTTTGTACTCCAGGCTGTACGTTCAAAACATTGGACTTGACCAAAAGCACAACTGAAAGGGACAAAGAGATGCATATTGCTGCTTCTTTGACATGACTTCATCAGCACGTTTGTGGTCAGTGTCCTGTCTGCATGTTTCCATGATACAGAGGGGGTGCCTGGGGGCAGCAACAACCCTCAGACATTTTTTTTTAATCCCTTACTCTTAGATGCATGTAGGCCAAAATCCTTTGTTATTGTGAGTCCTCTGGGTGAACAGCTATAGGTGAGTTAATGCAAACAATAATAATGATTGCAAGCATATGTATCAGCAGCGGTACAGACTAGCCTTGTGTTTCTGCACTTGAGAAGGAGAAGCACATCCAACATATTCAGCCCTTGGCTGCCCCAAAGCATTTTCTTGTGCTGTTGGGAAGATGGGAGTGCTGTGTGTTTCTGGAAAGGGGATTAATCAGTGGAGCTAAACACCTCTAACCTCTTGTTACCACCTGCCACAAACTTAACCAAACGTAACAGAAAGAAGGAAGCTGTCCTGGTGTAACCATGGACAGCAGTCTGGTGTAACCCACACGGACCACGCACCCAGGCAGGGACAGGGCTGCTCACCGTCAATCGGGTATGTCCCAATCCCACCTGGGCCAGTTCTGGCATCAGAAAAGCAGTTCAGTCCCAAAGCAAGCCACGAGGCTAATCCTTCATCAGCACAACTGCACTGATGCCAGTGCAGAATAGCAGGAAAGACTCTATCCCCACGTACTTTTAAATCATCAAGCTAGTAAGTGCCCTGCCTTATAAGATGTAATCTTTTAAATGCAGTATGGATTTCTTCCCTGAATTATGCATGATAACATCTTTAGGCATGAGCTTTGTATTTTTTTTACTGAAAGAGCTGTCTTTTCGTGGTGGTGGCAGTAATCACTGTTTTACAATTCGGCAGGCTGGCTCAGGGAAGGCTCCGTATTGCTAGACAATCTCTGCTAACTTCTTAGGAGTGCTGGGCCCTAGGATGGTGCCAGAGCATCTTCAGGAGATGGGAGGCTGTTAACCCACTGGTTCAACAAGCTGATACTGGTCTCCAAGCAAAAGTAGCCAAATCTCATGTTGAGAGAGATCAACAGGGGAAAAGGGAGTGAATACTAGGATTTCAAAGGTGATCGGACAAATTCAAATCAAATCTGGTCACATGCAGTTCCCGTCTGGGGCTCGCTGATTGTTCAGGGGTGTATGGGGACCACACATTACACAAGAAGCAATGGGCACAAATTAAAACAGATACAGGAAATTCCATCTGAACACAAGAAAACACTTTTTAACTGTGAGGGTGGTCAAACACTAGAACAGGGTGCCCAGAAAGGCTGTGGGGTCTCCATCCCTGCAGATATTCAAAACCCAGCTGGACATAGCCCTGGGCAACCTGCTCTAGCTGACCTGGTGTGAGCAGAGGGGATGGACAAGATGATCTCAAGATCCTTTCCAACATCATCCATTCTGTGATTCTGTTTCCTGTTTCTTATACTTGTTTCTGACAATTTTACTGGTCGTTTTGCAGAAAGCAGTGTAATAATATCAATATTAAGCTCTTTTGCAGCATTTTTCACTCCTTGATCTGCAGTGCCTTTCATGAGGTTTGTAGTTCATCATCCCTTTTTAACAGCTAGGGGAACTGGGGCAGCCAGAAAACAAGTGATTTGCTTAAAGAAGTTCAGGAAGATAGGGGCAGAGAGACCAAATTTCCTGAGTGTCACCTCCCATTCTTGGACCAGCACCGCAACTGTGACGCCTATGCAATTGGTATTTCAAGAGAGATGCCTGATGTATCCAGCACGCAGTGACAGCAGAGGCTGAAGGGGCTGGATGCAGCCTCTATCCACCGATGCAGCCCTCCATCCACGGATGCAGCCCTTGGACTGTAAATCACAGCGAAGGAGAAATGCCTCCGTGCTTTGCCAGGGAGACAATGATGCAGGCAGCTCTGCTGCGGTGAGCTCAGCTGAACCACGAACAAGCAAGCTGGTGCTTTGATGAAGGCATATTCACAACTGGTAAAAATAGTCTTTACCCACCAGTGCTTCAAACTACAGGTCTATTTTCTGTATATCACGTGATATTTATTTTTTTTCCAGTGCTTCCACTGCAAGTCTCAGATTTGGCCAAGTTGCAACGCATAACAACAGAAACTTTCTTTCTTAATAGTACTATTATTACCAATCCTTAGAGGTTGATGTTTCTAATATCACAAAAATTCCTTAACTAAAGCTTGCATTGCTGTGATATTGCATCTCAATGTATTTTGATCTATTGACAAGTATACCTTTATAAAAAAAATAATGTTCTGATTTTTCTCATGAATATTGAAAATCAGACAGAAGAGCAGATGTGCATGCAGATCTACAGACACACAAACACAGAGCCCCCACTTTAAGCACTTGCTTAAATCCCAGATCCTGACAAATAGGAATGATCTGCTTGTTACTCTTTTGGTGAGCTGAATAAATACGTGTACTGTGTTTGTATGGAATAGAGGAAGCAAGCAATGGCCATTTATGGACGATTAATCACAGCCATGTATTCTTTATTTCCTATTTATGGGTGATACAGTGGGCTGAATTTTAATCAGCTCTCACTAAGGTGGGTTTTCATGTTTCTGCTTTCAGCAGTTAACACTTTAGAGATACCAGAAAAGGAAATGAGCAGAATAGCTATGGATTGGGATCACACTCCAGTTTTAGCGATGACTTTACTTACTGCCTTCAGAGAAGGAATAAAATAATGTCTCATGAGTGTGGGCTTCTAGGAAGGTACCTAACTTGGAAATGGGTGCAGTTAATGATAGCATCACGTAATGGTCAGTAGAACAGTGAGCTGAGTTCAACTAAAACCAAATCTGAACCCAGATTTTCACTGTCTCTACCTAATACAGTTATTAAAACTAATGCAAAACATGGAACAAAATGCTACCACTGGCATGCAGGGAACATTCCTATTTGGAAGTGCTTTATAGCCGTTCAAGTGAGACAGGCATAAGCAAGTGGAAAACGGAGGCTCCCATCTCGTGCCCCTCTGAGTCAGTGATTCCTCCGACAGCAGGAACATCTACAAATGAACACGGGGGTTTAATGTTTTCTGAACTTGTTACTCAGTAGATGAAGCTGGCTTTTGTTAATGGTCAGAACTGGAAGCTATCCCTGCCTGGAGGGGGAAAGCTGCTCAACTCAGCCTCTGACTCTGGTACAGTTGTAGCTTGAAAGCTTGGCAGAGCAAGTGCTGTAAGATCTCAGGTAGAGCTCAGCAAGGCTCATTTAGGATTACTGCAGGAATGGCTCCTTTGTTCTTCCTTGCTTTTTAACTTAAATATGCAGTACGGCAGAATGCTCTGCAGCAGCGACGCAATCTTCACCCCTTTGTTCAAAGAGTGGAGAGAAGAATAATTAACAGAGCCCTTGCCTCTTCTCCTTGGATGATGCTCAGTTTGACCTTTACAGTACTAAAGTGTTATTACGATAAGAATCATGTACTGAATCCTGACCTCAGTTACACCATGGTACATCTGAATTTGGAGTCAGACCACTAAAGTAATTAGAATTGACTGGGACTAAGACTGGTACATGCGGTATTTGATATTTCTGGCATTTATATTCAAGGCAGTCAGTGGGATCCATTACATCACCCCACACCTGACCTATGCATGCTGCACACAATGTGTTTATTACGCATGGTACTAATCGCACAGCGGGTGATTAAAATGGAGAGCATTTTAAAAGTCAAATTGGCCTTTTACATCACATAATTTAGGATGGGGGCCAGATTGCTCTGGATGATTTAGATACCTAACTCAATCAATGAGTATAAGACATCGAAATGCCTTTGGAAAAAAACCTGCAGTCCCTAATCTTTAAATTTCATCTTTAATTTTGGAGTGAAATTGGTGCTTAGAAAATATAGCTCAGGGAGAGCAGGGAAAGAAGAGTCCAGTGAGCAAAACTGAAATCTCGCTGAGCCAGGAACTGTCGTCAGCCGAAGAGGAGATGGGAAATTAGCACGCAGCTCAGGCTGGCTCGCTCACAGGAATACATTGACAAAATCAATGCAGGGAGATGACGCCATCCAGCCCCCAAAAACCTACAGTCCTTTAAAATGAGGGCCCCTGGGTGACAGATACTTTTCCAGGCATTAAGACTCTGGCAGCCCAACCAAAGTACAAGATCAAGAAAGTAAATTTGAAGGAGTTACTTTATTACAGATAACACTGCCTTTTCCAGATAGCCACGCTTCAGTTAAACCCACCGAACCAAACACCACGTTGCAATTCAGTCGGGAAAAGCAGCTTGCCCTAAGATATGATACAGGACAAGCAAAATTAATAATTTTGAGACGTATCATCATAGGAAGAATGTGAGGAATTTTTTTTCTTCTTTTTATCGGGACTCTTGAGATTCTCCTCCTGGGCTTCTATTTAAAGTCCAACTTTGTTTGTGCTGCTTGGATCCAGTTTTAATATCCTAGCATAAAAAGAGACGTCGGAAAAGAAAGCAGCATTATATTCTGCCACATGCAGTGGGCCAAGTGGAGAAGAGCCACTTCACTGATGGGTGTTACTCAACGATGGGAAGAATTTAAGTGATTTTCATGAAATGAGGATTTAGCCCACAAAGCAGCTTGGGGACATGGAGACTATTTAGAGATTTGGAGGCAAAATGATAGATCCTTGCTTTGAAGTCAGCCTGAGACTGCAGAAAACCACTCTGAAATTACTCACTGGCTTCAGGTTATGCTTGTGTTGGGATGGGGATGCTTCAGCTGTCTCTTCTGGGGCTAGTGAAAGATCTCAGTCTTCAGAGCTGCCAATACTCCAGCACTGGAGGTGTGTGTAAGTTGTGAGAAATAAGACGGGATTTACAGAGCAAGAAGTGCTGTGCGAGTACAGTGGTGGAGATAATAAAGAGTTTCCTCCTGGATGCACAAACACTTTTGGGGTTTCTCAGGGTCTTAATTGCTAGCCCAGTTTGAGAAGAGAACATTGCTCGTTTGGGTGCATGTATCTGAGTGTTCATGCAAGAGCACGCACACGTGTGCATGGGCAGTCTGGTGTTAACAAAAGATTTCTGTTGATCCCCAAACATGGCCAGTTTGTCCTCTGCTACATCTTGAAAGTGTGAACAACACGGAAATGAAGATCTACTCCTCACGAGTAATAATTTAGCTCTTTTAAGCTGTAATGAAGGTTACTAAAGCTGCCTTCACAATTTCCAAGTCAAATTCTTTTTTATTTTATTAGGAATAAAACAGAGAGCCACAAAGATGGTGAAGGGTTTAGAGGGAAGCCATACGAGGAGCGCTGAAGTCACTTGGTCTGTTCAGCCTGGAGGAGACTGAGGGGAGACCTCATCGCGGTCTACAGCTTCCTCACGAGGCAAGGAGAAGGGGCAGGTGCTGATCTCTTCTCCCTGACAACCAATGATAGGACCTGAGGGAACAGCAGGAAGATACGCCAGGCGGGGTTTAGGTTGGACATTAGGAAAAGGTTCTTCACCCTTTCCACCCTAGTGGAGCATTGGAACAAGCTCCCCTGGGAGGCAGTCATGGTGCCAAGCCTGACAACATTTAAGAAGCAATTGGACAACGCCCTCAGACACATGGTGTGATTTTTGGGGTTGTCCTATGCAGGGACAGGAGTTGGACTCGATGATCCTTGTGGGTCCCTTCCAACTCAGGATATTCTATGATTCTATGAATTAAACTTTCAGATCCCACATATGGCTTTGAAAATCTCAGTTTGTAGGTCAGAAACACCAAAGAGATTTGTAACAAGTTACTCCTTGCCATAGGCTTTGTCCACAGACACAGATCAATGGAGTAAGACTCAGACGATGGATGCAGGCCAATGACCAACACTTTGTACCTTCCAAGCCCTGGGACTACAACACAATGTATGTGGGAACCACAGCAGAGGATCCAGCTGGCAGAACATGCACAGGCCAGTCTTACTGCATGAAAGCTTCATCCAGTGGCTCTTGTTACCCCATGGCTTCCAGCGCACCCCATATTAGAGCAGTGATTTGATCTTCAAGGGTTGGACCATTCAAGATGCAAAGCAAGCCAGCAAAATTCCTCTTCAACACTCAAGCAAATGAATATTAAATTCAGGTGCATATTTGATTGCCCATCTTGGAGGGCAGAGGGCTCAACAATGGGGGATGTTGGAGACAGCCATTATAGCATTAGCCTGGGCTGTGAGGATCCTTATACTAATTTCCTTCTCTGACCTCTAAAGTAAATCTTTTTTTTTTTTTTCAGTTTCTGTCTAGATCAATGCTCAGAGACACCAAAACTAGTGAAGAATAGACTAAAACTTGAGCTAGAGTCCAAGCCAACAGGTCAATGAAGACATAGTTCAAGACGGCAGCATCATTCAATCACCTGTAGCTACGTGTCAGCTGAAAAGGAGTCAGAGAAGGATTGTGCCTTCAGTCTGCTGGGTTTTGTCCTCCATCAGGCCTTTGTAAGTCACAGCAGTAAGTGTGGTCCCCAAACCCCAACAGTTTAGAAGACAAAGCTATTCCCAGGGTGTCTTTTTTGGAAGCAGCAAAGTTGCAGCTTCAGATTGATGTTCATTTTTATTTTGTGATCATAGCTAATTAAAAGAAATTAACAGAAACATAGCCAAATCCAAAACTTTATTAGAAAAGAAGCATTGTCGTTTAATTATGCCACTATGTTGTGTATGACACAAAGCCCACTGAAATCTGAATACTTGATGATCTCTGGAATTTGACTAAGAGCTCTTCGGCCTTAGGGAGAAACTTGACAATTACTAATCTACATATGCTGACAATCTCTACATATCAGGGGCCCCATGAGGGTCTTTAATTGCTCTGTAAACTTCAAACTGGAGTGTTCTTCAGTAGGAAAAAAACAAGATGCTGCATTCAAGCTAAAGAAGAGTGGTAGTTGACATGTTTATTAAATACCCCCAGGCCCCGAAGGATTGCAGGGCGGAAGGTTCTCTGGGTAGAAGTTATAAATGCAGCATCAGATTTATTCAAGACAGAACAATTATGTGTGAATGCTCAGGTGCAACTATGGCATGATGGATCCAGGAAAACTTTCTGCAAAAGTGCTTCCGCAATTCCAAACCGCGTTTCTGTTCTCTCGCTTGCACAGCCCTTTTTGCCACATTTGCTTGAGTTTCACAACTGCGCATACGAAATGTCTGCATGATTTGAATGGAAGTGGGCAGTGGATTTATAAGGTGCAGACCTGAGCTTTTTCAAAAGCAAAATCTGTGATGTTTGCCTTATTAGTGCATAATTGTAGGCAGTGAGTTTTGTCCACGTATCTGGCGGGGGAGGGACTTCCATCCTCTGAGATACCTTCAATATAAGACTTGAATTTATGCCAGAAATTTTAGTAGGTCTGGCTCAAAATGTAGCTGCAGGAAAACTGATCATTTCATAGGAGAACTGATAGCTTCATATTCCTTCCCTTTAATTTAGTTTGACACAAGCTCACACTCTGATGATTAAGGTTACTTGTGTGTTATGGACAGTGCAGAAGGTTATTCTGGCTCATTCTGTTGCTGTATTGACTTGATGACGTCGGCTTTGATGTAAGCCTTGTACGTTGTTAACATAATTGCTAAGCAAATTCTGATTGCTTCATTTCTCATTTTATTTCTTTGTATTTCAGGAATGTCTAGAGTTATCCTCCTGCTGCTGTGAGGGTTCACTACCCCTACCAAACTGGCTACAGCGCACACAGAAATAACACTAACCCCTCCAGAAGCCATCTGACACAGCAGCGCTGGTCTTGGCGAGTGGTTTTACAAAGTGCTTTATCATTTCTGGGGAGCAGAAGGAATAGACAGAGCTTGGACTGCACCCCGATGGGATGTGCAGCACTCGCCATTAGGGGAACTCCTTGCCTTGCAATGAAGTTGATCAGGAAATAACTGGAGGGAATAAATCTGGAAACTTCCAGTGCCAGCTTCATTCTGGGCTCTAACAACGCAATCCAAACCTTTGAATTTGGGGAGGGAGAGTGTTATCGATGCAACACGTTAAACAACCTTAACTCCAGTGAGCAATGGCACCACTATAACACTTGTTTATTAGCAAAATGCATCTGATCTCAAAGGCCTGCATGACAAGTTCATTACATATCAATTTAATTAGCTGATTTACATTTAATTTACATTTCAATTAATGTCTTTAGCAACAAAACGTTGCCTTAATAGGGTAATTGCCTGTTAGGCAATATGTAAAAGAATAAATAGTCACATTCTGACGAAGAATTCCTATTTTCAATTTTTTATTACCATAAATAACCTAAATAATTATTGCTCTTAAGGGGCCACGTCCCAGTTCCCTTCTGGGCCTAATTATAAAGACTTAGTACCTCATTAAGCAAAATGGTTTCAGAGTCACAGAAAAGCATTACTCTAATCGTGACTCATTAGTTTCAACAAAAGAGGGGAAAACTGCAAAAGTCGGCACATTTCACCATATTATTCTTGTGGTTCATAAGCAGCAGCACATTTGAGAAGTGGCTGTTACAGCTGTGTAGGCGTTTCTGTCATGAAGCCCTATTTTCAGAGGGGTTTTTTTGTGTAACTTTGGTCATTAAAAGAGAGTCACATCCGACTGGAAAATCTGGCACGTGCACCCCTAGCATGGAACAAGAAGCCTGAGCAAACTTTTGGTTTTCTGTTCCCTGAGAGCTCATCTTTTCCCCATGCAGCCATATGCATGGTGGCTTGGTTTGAGGCTGTAACATAGGATCCATCTTCTTCTACCACGCCAGAAGGGTTGCTTTCATCACCATAATGTATCCCAGCACATAGAAAACGCACATGCCTTTTAGGATTTGTTTGAATTCAATGATGCTTTATCACAGTGCTCCTTCCTTGTAATTAGAGAGCAAAAATTGACTGCAGGCTTGGGTGTGACCAGACTGAGACTTTAAGGCTCTTAGTGGTGGATCCAAACCACTGTGGCAATGTGATGTAAAACACCGATCTCATATACACTCACTCTGCTGGTTTAAATTTGTTCTAAAAGCGTGGAAGGTTTGGCATGGTGCTGGTGGGTTTTATACTACATTAGGCATTGACTCTCTGTGCTGGTCTAATGTTACACTGGATCTGGCATCGTCTGTCCTTTGGCAGACAGTGCAAAGCCAGTGTTAAAACATTAAGCTGGCACCAGCTCTGTGTCAGGAGCTCTGGCTGATTTGATGTACAAGTCTCTGCTTTGTTTGGATTAAGTTTGTTCTGCGGGTGATCCAGTGGTGCAGAGATCCAGAACTGATGACTGGAACTAAGGCATTGATTGCATTTGCTTAAAATGGTATCATGTAAGGAAATAAAAAGGGACTGATTAAGATTTTGTTTAGCAAACAATAAATTCATAATATTCTAGCAATATAGAGCTTTTAAAAAGAAAGTATTTAACTAATGAGAAAACAACCTTTTCATATAGTGTTAGTTTCCTCATTAACCTTTAATGATGATTCACATGTAAAAGAAAGCCAAACTCAAACACTATGCTATTCTTTCTTACATTGCAGATAAAGCCAAAGCTAGAATTATGATTTTTTAAATTCTAGTACTGTGCAGCTTCTAAGAACTGATCATCAGTGTTTTTTTTCTTTGGTTTTTTTCCTCTTTTTTTCCTCTTTTTTCTTTTCTCTTTTTTTTTTTTTTTTTTTTTTTGTGCCTAAGTGTTACTGTTCTCATTTTACAGGTAGTTAAATTGGCAGCATAGAAATGTTAAGCGATGTTTCATATCTCAGAGCTGTAAGGAGAACCCCTACCCTCACAATCCAGCCACCCTGCTCTAATGTCTACTGAAGTCAACAACAGCTTTAGTGGATTTTTGGAACTCATCTTCAATGCCAAGGTCTTCAGACAACTCAAGACTGTGATGCAAACACTGCCCCATATTGTGCCAGATTCTCACCTGGTGTAACTCACCTGACTCCAAAGGCAATTCATCTGGACTATGTGCTTGGGCAAACTTACTGCCAGAGGCTGGGCAAGTTCTAGTTCCTTAGTGCTTAATTTTCCTATAACAGGGTGCTGTATGTATATACCATTAGGACACTGAGAAAGAAATAAGGTGGGAGCCACTTTCTTCTAATACCAAATGTACCCTTTCACTGGGATTAGGAAAACAGTACTGTCTTTAGAGAGAAAGGCGGGGGGGTGGGGGGTGGGAGAGAAGCTTCCACTTCCAAAAAAAATGTCTTATTACCTTCAGAAGTTAATTGCTTAGGACTCAGATGTATCTCCTGGTATTCTGCATTTTATTTTTGCTCCTACACTTGATGGATCTGGAATTCTCTTCTGAGCTGCTAACTCAATTTTTGCTTTTTAAAGCTCATTTAAAACCTTTCCTACTTTCCTGTGTCTGTGATTAACACTAATCCACTCTACCCTTTCTTTTCCTACAGCTTCTTATAGTTGCCCCTTGCTGCAGCCTGCAAGAATTCTAATTGGCATCTGCTCTTCTTTTTGGGTTTCCATTTTTTCTTTCTTCCTGCTCCATTTTCTCTGTTGCTATCTGGGCTGCTGTATGCCATCCTGTTATACTTTCTAGCCCAGATCTGCCTAGTGCTGTAAAGGATTTGATGATTTTCTTTAGGAAGGACTCTAATAATAACCACAATCCTGCCCCCTTACAAATCTTCCTTACAATGGGGAAAAAAAAAAAGTTCTGCCCTCTAGAGTGAATTCCATTGAAAACCAAAAGTTCTTGTTAAAAAAAAAAAACCTCCTCTCTCTTCCTGATGGATTGGAGAAATTTTAAAGGAGCAATGTTATAATTTATGGGGAATTTGGGCATAGATCTGATAGCTCTCCATTAGACAGGGTAACTTCAGCTATTATTTAAAGAAAACATTTCTGGTTTCCTCTCTAATACAACAACAAGCTACAATTTATAACAGGAAAACAAGCCAGCCAGAAAGTCCTTGAGGTTTTCTAGCGACTTCGCTGCTGTCAATCAAATTAGCACGGAAGATGCTCAAACACTGCTACTTTAATGGGCAGCGGGACAAAACTCCTGACAGACTGCAGAGAAGCTTTTGAAAAACAAGCAACTAGGTGCCATCTGAGCTGGATGAGGCTAACAGAAGACAGAGGCTAGGACTATAATGGGATGTGATGGATTTTGAGCTTTAACTGCCATTTCAGATGGCCTATGCCAAAACTGCCCCTATTCAGCTGCTGCCTCAGCCTGGCTGCCCAGAGAGGAAGCCTGGTGTCTGACGCTCGCTTCCTGGCCATGCTCAGAAGTCGCTCAGTTAAGACAACTCTGACAAGCTTGGAGCCACGTTGTGCCTTTGCCCTCAGAGCCTCAGAAGCCAGCACTCCCTGCTGCCCTCCCAGCGTCTCCTTTGGCAATGCCAGGTGCTGCAATGCACAACCTCCAAAGCGAATTGTTCAGAGCCTCTCTCCTCTGTTCTCTGCTCAGTAAGCAACACTTTACCATTTACTTTTTTAACATGCTTTACAGAGTCAGAATGATTACAGACAGAGCATACTGTTAGACCATTAGCGCAGCCTCCTGTACATCACGGACCATTAAATACTGTTGTCACCTTTCTTTTTGTTTGACTAAAATATGTTTTGTTTTGACAAAAGCATTTCTTGAGTCAGCTCCTCATTTTCCTTCGGTATTGTCAGAGGATGGAGAATTCACTTTCCCTTCAATAGCTTGTTCCAGTGGTTACTCGCTTTCTCTGTTACCACATAATGCCCAATACCTAATTCAAATTTTTCTAGCTTTAGCTTCTAGCAACTGCCTCTTGCTGTGCCTTTCCCAGTTATATTAAAGATCCATTTAGTATCCCGCATTTTTCAACACAAAGGTACATATCCACTGTAACCAAGCCACAGCCTCTCGCTTTCTGCTCCGGCCACTGTGCTATCACTGCTGCAGCTAGAGCCGTCGCAGCTAACCTTCCATTAGCAGAGGTTCTTCAATGCAGAATACAGGTGCCCTTTTGTACACCTCCAAGCCAGCTGCTCTGAATTACTGCAGGACCAGAGTCATCGTCTCTGGGATGGCAGAAGAGTGGACAAGAATAGTTGGTAAATTTCTGCTTCCTCCATGACCATCATCTTGAGTTGCTTTGCCAACCCGACAATGTTCTTTTCTTTGCTTTTTAAATACAAAGCCATACATACATAAGGAATAAAACGCTCTTAATTTATTCTGCAAAAGTGTTCATCAAGTGAGAGACAGGACTCTGGGAAGAGATTAAGAGCTTACATTTTTCATTTGACTTATTTCACATAAAATTTCATAGAGGATAAAATGATGGGAGGCAAAGAAGCAATGATATTTCTGTTTTATCTCTGTCTAAGGACCATAAATCTTTCTGAAGTATCATTAATTATAGCAGCGCCATTCACAACGCTGTTGTTAAGGGTTTATCAGCAGTCCCATTATAAAGCCCTATTTTCAGGGGTTTATAACTTGGTTAGAAGAATTTTGTTTCAAGCAAAAACTTTGCTGGGGCAATGTCTCCATCTAAGACAATTTTTTAAAAATGTAAAACACAAAGGAAATTGATACCTCTTTTGAACTGCATAAGAGAGAGCCTAGGAACTTTCTAGAGGTACAAAGCTAATACTGTCTTGGCTGATTGTATCTGTACCATTTGTGAATCCATAAGACTGTATTCACAGAAGTTCTCTCTTAGATGAATTTATATCATTCCTTTAAAATGCAAGTTTCCAATTACTACAACTGAACTCAAGATCTGCAATATTCCTCTAGTGGCTGTAATCAAATCAGATTTGATTTCTTCTTTAGTGGCAGCCAGTCAAGAAAGAATTTAGCAGACCTGGAAAACAGCTTACATGTTAAGAAAACTTCGGTGTCATTAGGTAGCTTGCCTTTTTTTTTGTTGCAGGCATCACGTACATCAAGAACCAGTGCAGTTAATGGTCACAGCCACCAAAGCGAGTATTGGCTTAGCAGCAATACAGCGGAATTGCTGTCATGGCTGAGCCACAGTGAAATGTTAGAGAGCCGCTGAGTTTCTCCAGATGTGTAGTGAAAAATGCTCTTCAATAGGCACCAGTGAGACTGGGAGGGCACAGGGAAGAAAGGTCCCTGCTTCGCCTACGTAACAACACGACCAGGTGGCCTTTTGTCTGTAGCAACTTGTAGGTTCACCAAGGAAGCCTGAGAGCTCTGCCCAGCTATGTCCTTGCACGTTAGGAAAAAGCAAGATGCTCAATAAGATGGGATCGACAAAAATCATTGTGGCCTTTTTCTAAAGCAATAGATATTAATGAATGCTAACTTCTGGGCAACTTTTTTCCTGCTTTAAAGTAGAAAGATTAGATGAAAATGTATTTTGCGAAGAGCGTGCTGACACCCTCAGGTAATCTCCATCCTCTGTCCTCATCAATAATCTAACACTCTACCTTGCCCGTTACATTGCTGTCTGCAGTAATGCAATTCACTTTGGTCGCTTTAGATCCTATTAGAATCTCTCACATCACAAAATTCTTCCAGCTCTGCTCTATAGCGTACTGGGATTGTTTAGTCTTAACTTCTGCTGGCTGTTTTCCTCGACTACAATTCTTTGCGCAGGAATTGACTTTTGTGACTTGCACATTTAAGCTAGCAGTGAGTCTCCAATGGGGTCCCTAAAGCGCTCTGATTCTGCTTTGAACACTGTTGAATGTATCTTGTGATAATGAGTCCCACTATCTAAAGTACTTTCTTCTATCAGTTTTGACTGTGTTGTCTTTTAATTTCATTGCATGTGTCCTTTGAAAGGATAAATAGGCATGGGTAAATAACAGAACTCATTTCTACATATCGCTCAATCCCTTATGTACCTCCTTTGTATTACATCTTATTTTTCTCCTCTCCAAAGTAAAACAGCCTTAATGTTTTGTTTGTTTGCCTTTTCTAATATGGAAATCTTTCCATATCTCATAATTTGTTGCTGTTATTTGAGCAGATGTCTTCCTGGAATTCTCTACAGTTATTAATGACAACACAACCGTACTCAGTGATGATATCTAAATAAAGGGCTTGATGTGCAGAAAGACAGAGGTCTCTTTTGGCTGCTCTGTCAACATCAGGGGCTTACAGTAGGCAGAAATGGCTCGCTGACGACACTCATAAGAACTGCAGTAGAAGGTGGAAAAATGTGGAAAGCTCCTTTATTTCCTTCATTCTTACTGCCAGAATGACTGTGCAATGCCACTTTGCATCCAGCGCAATGCTTCCTAAGTTTAGGAGAAAATCATTCTTGGCTTCTTAGCCAAAAGTGGTTCTCTGACAAACTCAGTGATCTTAGACTTGCTCTCTGATCTCCAGTCTTATCTGATCTAATTCTGTCTAATCCACAGTATTTTTTAGATTCTGAACTTTAGAATATCCACCGTTTGCAAACTTAACTCTTCCCATTTTTCCCACTCTACCTGTTTTGTAGCATATTTCAATACATTGAAACTCCTGAGGCCTGACCCTCAGGAGCACTGCAACAATATGGTATAATTATTGTGATAATTATCTTAAACCAGTGCAACCTCACTCTTTTGACAGTTACTCCTGGTTTGCAATGACAGAAATAAGAGCAGAACTGACTCTTTTGATGATACCAGGGTTCTTCCATAGCAGGCATGTCAGAGGGGCTGGAGGACGGAAAAAGTTGAAGCTTTTAAATGGAGGAGATATTGCAAAAACCTTAACATAATGCAGCGCTGTCATCCAGGCTCTTTTATTGCATGGAACTAAGTAGCATTACAAGAAGATTTACTTTTGTAAAGGCAAAAGAATTCATGCACTTTCACAGCAGTTAAAACCTCAGGTCTATTAAAGTAGCATGCACTTTTTGTGGTTTTGCTTATCAGTTTTGCTTATTAGCAAATGGATTTGTGCTGAAAGTTAGGGTTTCCCCTCGTTGTCCCCCAAATCCCTGCATCACTGTTCCTGCAGTGCAAATACAAGACTAAATTATGTGCTTCATCATAACGAGAAGGTCCAGATGGATCTCACGCTGCTGCAGAAAGGGCTGGACAGGAAAAACACTGCAGCAGCAGCAGCCTTTCTTTCCAAGGCCCAGCGGGGCAAAGTGGCAGAAACTCTGCAGACCGGAGGGACGGAGAAGCATCTCTGTGCAGAGTGCATAGCCCTCCACTCCACCGCAGATTTTCCCTGGTTTACCAGTGAAAAGCACTGAAATTCATCGCTGCCTTATCACTTTGGAGCTTTCTGTCCTGCCTTGTGCTCCTTTTTCAAGGGTTATAAAGTACTTCTGTTCCAGGGCACTGCACATGGATATTAAATTTTCATTACAAACATGATGCCATTTTTTATTTCAGCATTTATCTATCTTCTGTTCTCATATGGCCACAGTTACCATAATATCTCATACTTCACAATCTTTAACACATTATTTATCCCTCTAAAAAGCATGTATATGAAAGATACCTGAAAATAAGCAATAAACCATTTTAATACTGTTACCATCTGAGGCTATGGATCTATGAGAATTTTCTTCTCATTAACTGTGGAATGCTATTCATAACCTTGAGACTGATAATGCATAGAAAATTATTTTATCCAAGTGTAAACACCTCCTTAGTATATGTATTAGAGGTCTGCAAATCAAAAATTAGTCTTTTCCAGGCCCTAAATACAGAATCCTGTCCTTTGTGCAGACAAAAAGAATTACAGCTGTTACAGAAGTCACATTAATGAAAATAAGGCCTGCATTTCCAGTCATTTATTTATTTTAAAAGATTCAAATTTATAGATGGATTAAATACTACTAATAGTTGATACCACTTTTGACTGCACTGGCATATTATTTTCTTTGCATAGTTTCCCTTTTTTAAAAAAAAAAAATTAAAACCCAAAACATTTTGAGAATGCTGTTTCTTTCCAGATCACTTAGCACTAGCTTTCTAGATCACTCTGCATGATTTTTCTTTGAAATTGTAAAATTAAAATAAAGCAAGCCATGGGATGCATTTGACCCACTGCTCTCTTTTAGAGGCAATTAAAATTATCCACTGAGTTTCCTCCCCTCTCTACAGCTGTACTTGTGAATGCGGAAAGAATATTTAAAGGCTTAAACCCCCTCACAGTCTCAGGCTGAAATGAACTGCAGTTGCCAAAACAGAAAGTCAGACTATTTTGGTGTTCTACATGACTGTAAATAGAACTCTGAGAACAACTTAGCAGCAAAGAAGTTGGGGAATACCCTTGATGTGGTCATAATGGTGATGAAGAGCAGTGGCATGAATTTCAGTTTGTCTAGAAGTGAAAGCAGAAAGGTAGGCCTGGAAAGATGGTTTCAGATGTGAGTGTGGTGACAAGTCTCTAAAGATGGGACCATTCAGAATATACCATGTCCACGCTTGTCTCACCCAGAGAGGACACTGTAACAGGACCTGTAAGTCGAAAAGGCCCAGATGCCTAAAACAGGACGTAGGTGAAATCCAAGTTTGCAAGCATGGAAATTCACTGCTTTTTAGCTATTCAGCCCCGGAACAGTGCAAAACTTGGCTGCTGTCCCCCTTTTCCAAGGGGAAGGCTCTCTTGGCACCTGTCTGCAGGGGGGTCCAAGAAACTGCGGGGATACAGGCACATACGTGTTTCGCTCTTCTTTTTGGATGCCCCCCCAGCAGCTCTCAGCTCCTCTGGCCTGTCTGGTTCCCTGCTCCACACCAGGCACTTTAGATTTTGCACCGGCTATCCACCACGCAACACAGCACCCATAATTGTAACTGTCTGTCCTTTGGGAGGCTGAGGGGTTGGAAATTATTCCACTTTTGACACAGCCCCAGCAGCTCAGGACCACAGGCCCCTGAAGGAAGTGCCAGCCCTGGCTGGCGGGCAGCGGCGCCTGAGCAGGCTGCGGGGACGAACAGGGGCGAGGCCTGAGGGCCCTGTGGAGCTCAGAGCGAGGCCTGAGTGAGGGGCGGCACAGGCGGCCCCGCGGAGCTTGCGGGCCGGCTGAGGAAAGGGCAGAGGGGAGCGCACGGCACTGTAGGAAGGGGCACCGGCCGTTGGCGCGGGGCATTGTGGGAAGGGGCGGCAGTGATGGTAGCCGTGATCCGGCCGAGCGGCGCAGGGCATTGTGGGAAGGAGGGGGAGCCGTGCCGGAGGGCGGCCCGCCCGCGAGGGATGGTGCCCATGCGCAGCGCGGCAGGGTGGGGCCGGAAGCGCCCCGGTTGCCGTGGCAACGGCGTCGGCCCCGCGGCGCGGCTGAGCCGGAGCGGGCCGGGAGCCGGCGGGGCCCCCGCCCCGGCCCGCCCATGCCGCGGAAAGCCCTGCTCTGCGTCCTGCAGCTGGACGTCCGCTCGGTGAGTGCCCGGGGCGCGGCGGACCGCAGGCTGGAGGAGAAGCCGCGGTTTGCCCTTCCGGCGCCCCTTCCCGCCCCGCTTCCCTCTCTCAGCCGCCGCCCCGCTCTCCCGGCTCGGGGGTTCTTCTGGGAGGCTGGTCCGGGCCCTGTTGCTGAGCGTGCGGCCGCCCTCCGTCTGGAACTCCAGCTCAGGCTGGCTCCTGGGCAACTTCAGCCCCTTCTGTGCGTGCACCCGCCGGCAGCCGGCCCCTGTGCCCCTCTGTTGCTGTTAGCAGCAGCCGTGCTCCTTCACAGCTCTCGCTTTCCTGTGGCAAAGGCCTTTTTTAAGAGACACTGATTCTTGGGAAGCTGTCTGGTGTGGGAAAAGCACTCTTGAAAGAAATAGAGCAAAAGAAATCCCGGGAAGCAGCAGCTTGTGCGTGGCCTATGCTCCCCTGTGAGTGACGAGGTCCCAGTGAGGGGCAGGAGGTGGCAGTGGGCAGCTCTGAAGTACCCGGGTGTTACAGGGCGGGGCTGAGGTCAGTCGGTGTGAAAGTGGGAAGTTTTTACATTAATCATGTTAGGAGACTTCCCTGTGCACTTTGCAAAGTTTTCTGGTTATATTCAAGGTGGGAGTAAAGTAAGAGTCTCTGTCATTCTCCTGATAACTTGTAAGAAAGAGTTGAGGTGGCTAGTGCTCTGTTACTCTGGAGCTGTTGACTTTATAGCCCCTGGTCGCTGTAATGCAGAAGTTAGGCCTCCTCACAGGGCCAGTGCTGCCAGAACACTTGCTGCTGAAAGGAAAACCTGAGGTGCCATCCAAAAAATTCAAGTGCAGATCTAGAAAGTACGTACTGGGAAATGGACCCGGTATTCCTGATTACTTAACCACCTTTGTTCCCAAACTTGTACAGCTGCTCTGAAACAGAGCTGTGAATTTTTACATGTAGATGGTGAGGGTATCACTCTAATGGTGTTGCTCTGCTGTCTTAACAGCTAGTGTTTGTCTTCATAATGCAAAGGTCTGCTTGGTTCCAAGAAAGAAGCAGATGTGCTTTCCTTTTCTGTTCCTACTGCTGTGAGCTATTCCTGTGCCAGGAGAGAGTACAGGGAAGGTGCTCCCCCAGGGTCAGGCTTCTTCAGTTGTGGGGTATTTGTTATTCACTCTGCTCTCAGGGCTACAAATCATAGTGGAAAGGGACAGGACAGGAAATCTCCAATACAGATCTGAGTGCCCCTTTCAGCACATGTGGGTCGTTCAGTTATATTCCTGCTATGCTATATAATTTCTCTCAGATAACGCTTTTAATAAGTGTATTTAGTCTGTTTTTGAAACACTTGTTTTGCCTTTTTTTCCCCACTGGAGCCTACTTTGGCGTTTCACTCCTGTGATGTTTTGAAAACTTTCCAGCCTAAATTTCCTTCTGTCTAGTTGATGCCCTGCTCTTACACAAATGTCAACACTGGCCTTTTACTTAAATAATTTTTTTCCTTCCTTGGTGTTTGCTCTCTTGTTGTATTTTTTGGGCACCAGTTCTGTCATTTCACGGTTGATCTTTGTCAGCTAGAGAGACCTGGTTCTTCTGGTAGTATTTTGTATGATAGGCTCACCCGCCTTCTAGATCACCTTAGGGATGGGTGCTACTCTTCCACTTTGAATTTGCATTGATCAGGATCAGAATTGAATTCAGCATTCCAGATGGGGTCTCACTGTTGCCTTGGGTGATGTCAGGGAAAAAAAAGTCCAACATTCATCCTATATGTCTTAATATTAGTCTCTTCACAGCTGCACTGCAGTTATGCTGTCATTTATTAACACACCTATCATCTTCCCCTCAGCCCGCTTTGAAGGTTAGCCCCCCAGTGAAAACAAAAACTGTTGTTAATACACAGTAGGTGCATCTCATCTCTATTACTATAGGTCCCACAAGCAGGTTTTTCTATATCTTTTTGTTAACCTCTGATTTCTGAATTTTAATTGGAAAAATTTCATGAGAACACTCTTACTTCTTGTGTCAGGGTCATTAAAAATATTAAATAGCATGGATCCCAGGATATATAGAGGAACATTTTTAATAGTAACCCTCAGCTGGATGCCTCCTGGTTTTGCACGTTATTGATGCTGTCCTTTGGCCAGCTCTGTACCACCTTAGGACTTTCATACTAACTCCCATCTTCTGCATCATAAGTAATAATTTCTCAGGTGGCACTATATGATATCCTTTGTCCAGAAAACAGGCTTTCAAGAAAATGTCAGGTTTTGCTTGATTGATCTATTTTTACGAAACACGTGTTGCTGGGCTTTTTTCTGGTCATGTTTTCCTCCATATCTTTATTCTTTACTTTTGCATATTTAAATCTTCTGATTGATTGGGGTTGTAATTTTTCACATCTCTCTTTCCGCCTGACATGGGCCTTGCATTTGTTATTTTTCAGCAGATGGTACTATCCTTGTTTTCATAACATAAGTTTTTGTTATGTATAGATCCAGCAAGAAAAATTACATTCTTTCAGAACTTTGGCTGAATATGATTCAGCCTCGCTGTGGCTCCTTGGTCCAGGCCTAGTGCATATTGGGTAACTTCTGTTTCCATCATCTCATTCTTTAAGTTGTTTTTCTGCTCCTGTATCATTAAAACCAAGGCAAAATATTCAGTTGTGTTTGGGACATACATTTGTTAGTTTTCACATCTTGGTTGATTTATACTACGTCCACTTGTTTTCTCCTTGTTTGCTTTATTTGTGACTAAAGTTTTGTCCGAATTTCTGATTCCTTTTCCTGTTCTTTTACAATGCTCTGTGTATTTCTCAACCCTCTTGGAAACCTATCCACTTGTGCCAGAAGTTCTGTCCTCTGTGTTTTTCCCTTGCTTTAGGATACAGATGGGTTTTGCTCCTTTTGACTTAATGAAATTCCAAGATCTTTTCCGATCTGAGTCTACCAGCTCTTTGGTTTATCTCACTGCTAGTTTTCTTCATTTCTGAAGGGCTGCTCTTCTAAAATGGAAAACCTTAGTTAAAGACCTCATTCGGTTTATCCTGCCATTAATTGAAATTGAATAATTCATGATTGCTCAGACTGAGATTTCATTGTTATTTGTTTTTTTGAGACTAATTTTGGTGCCTACCTCTGCTGTTGGCATTTAGATTGCTTATGTAGGAACAGAATGAAATTCACATTATTCTTCATGTCATTGCTACATGGAGAATTCACAAATGCGGCAGTGAAGGTAGGTAAAGTTTTAAGCACTAAGATGAATTAGTAGCATTGTGGATTACTGCCAGGTGAGGAGACTAAAATGGCATCTCTTCACGTTGAGATTACTTTTGCAACTCTAAGTCCAAAATGCTATTCTATCTGGAAGCTTGCACTCAGCAGAAGTTAATACTGTCCTTTGCCCTTCATAGGGTACTCTTCTTGTTTTGATTGTTATATGGGCAATTAAAGGGATTTTTCAAGGCCAGCCTTGTTCATTGGTTATATATGCAGCTACAGTTTTAGGACTGCGTGTAACAAACAAACACCATAGCGGGTTGTGGATCAGTGGAATTCTGTTCCTTCCATGATTTCCATTCATGGAAAATTCATTAATTCCATGAATTCAGTGATTTCTTTATGGCTATTTGTGATGTCCCAACAATAGGGTTGGTACATGTTTTCCATCCTCCTGGGAACTGCAGCAGAGAAGTCCAGGGTAACACTGTCCTAGACATTTATCACAGTCCTCCTGGTTGGTTGTAAGATCAGTTAATTGCAGCATTGATGAATCTTCCTTAGATGATCCATAGATAATACTATTACAGTTTTTAAAATGGCCCCTCATCCTGCCTGAACAGTTTGCAGTCAGAGAAGAGATTCAGTTTGTCTCCTAAGTGTTATGCAGCTCCACGCATCGCATGTTACAAAATAGATTTCATGAAGTGCAGATATACATGTTATTCATTTTTGGAGCTGGTTTAAAGTTACATGAACATGTAGATTTGGTGTTCCAGCCCAGGCGATGAATTGTGCAGTTTATCTCAAGGGTAGTAGAAGCACAAGTTTCCACATGTGCTATCTTGCCCCACATGCTGATTTGTAAGAAATTATTTTCTTTTACAGGATAGCCAGAATAAATGGCACCTGTTGTTTGCAGTTTTGCCCTCTCCGATGTCTTCAAACATCTCGCTTTTCATCTTAATAAATAGGCAAATATTGGTTGCCTTCTCTAAGGTGAAAGGCATGAAACCCCAGCTAAAAATTATTGTAAATTCTACAAAAATGTCAGGAAAAAAAGCGAGAACTAAGCTAATATGTCTCGTAGTATATAGTTTGGGGGATCTTGCCTTGTATGAATGAAATCTGTCCCTTTCACTCACTCCTATTCATACTTGCAACTGCACGAGTGTCATACAAGCTGTTTAATGCTTGACAGTCTGTTTCAATTGGGATATCTATTATTCTGTCACTTTTCTTGCAGATTTGAAGCCCTCATTTACATGGAAAGAAACTCCTTTTTTTCCTCTTTGGATATTTATGCGTAGAAGCACTATTTCTTAGCTTATACTGTATCTATAATAATCTACCGCATATTGGTTTCTGTTATTTCTTTCACCTAAGGCTGTTTTTCTGCTGTTTATGTAGTTTTCTTTTAGATACAGTTAGTATTTCTCAAGTAAAACATTCATTTGGGAGTAGGAGACTGTAGCCAAAGCACTTATTTTAATTCCTGTCACTCTCCTCCTTTGTCTTTCTACCTGGCAATTGAAAGTCTGAACGCTTTCTCCAGCAACCTTATGTTGGAAGAGACAACCTCATATTTATTACACTGCGATTAAAAGTGAGCAGTAGAACTGAAGTGAAAGGTGACAATTCTCTATCTGGGTAATAGAATAAAACCACGTGGCTTGGAGAAAAGAGCAAATAGTTTTGCAATGAGTTGTGTACATCCTTGCAGTGAAAACATAAGTAAGACCATCTGCTATTCATCAGAGCTTTAAAAAAATACCAACTTCTTCTTACTTAAAGAATAAGAATTGTCCAGAGAAAGTTGAGAGATCAGTGGCAGTATCTGGCAGCCTAATGAGGAGTCTTCCAGGCCTCGAATACCCTCTAAGGTGGCCAAACTTCTCAGATAAAACTTTGTGTGCCGTGTGTCTGCTAGTAACGGAACAGCAGTTGCTTTTTCTCATTTACATATTAGAAGGCAAAGTTAATATAATATTTGCAAATAAACTTGCCCTTTTTGGTGGTTGGACAGAGTATGGATATCTAAGCATGTACATTTACCAGCTTCATTCTCTCTGTGGCTAAGCTAAAATGTGGACGGGTTTTTGTGTCTTGGCATCATGTAGACTTCATTGTACATGAATCTTCATACAGAACCTGATGCGACCCTCGATGATTAACTCATATAGTCAGTGCATGCCTTTAACTGTGTTAACCTGGGATTGGGATACCAGGTTTCGGTTTTGGTTGAAGACAATGGAGTATGTTTACTTACAGTATTTGGTCCTAATTATTTTAAAATGGTGACTATTTTTCCTGGTCAGTCTGTGCAAACAGAATTGCTTTAGAAAAGAAATTTCTTCACCCTAATCTGTTATAATCTGACTCTCAGAAATCAACAGTTTCAGCCTTGACCGTTTCATTTTTATCTTGAAAACAGCCGTTACTTCTATAACTAAAGTTCAGTTTGTTTAATGAATGTGTTACTCTTACAGATAACTTGCCCCGGAGTGCTGCTGAAAGACAAAGAGGAACTTTATCTCAGTGTCTCTGTACTTGGACAGTACAAAAAAACTCAATGCGTCCCTGCAGCATTTCCACTCTTCTTTGAAGAAAAACTAGTATTTGAAAAGGTAAGATAATGTCAAGAGGTAATACAAGCCAAATAAAACCCATCCCAAACTCCACAAAAACTCACTGCAAAACCCCTGAGCACAGTAATCACACTGAGGATGGCATAGCATTGTAACTCCTGCTTCTCTTCAGCACAGAGGAGGTGTGTGCCTATATTATCCGCACGGTGACTCAAGAATTATATGTACTGAAGATTATAACATATGATGAGGCTTTTTAGGTGTTTGTTCGTTCTTTTGTGAACTGTCCTTTTTCAGTGTCTGTTTTCCTGGCTTGGAAGGAACCGAATGTTGTTCTTCTAAAAATTATGGCAAGGCGAAGAACAAAGACTCTAAGATATAGGAGAGTCAACTTAATTTAGTAGAAAGATAGAATAGCAGCTCAAGCCTTTTTGGTGACATCTTTCTCCCTTTGAGATACTTTTTTCATGGTTTGTCACCAGAATTCCCAGGTCGGTACTCTGGCCTTATAATTTATAGTTGTTTATCAGATATTCTGAGTCCCTACTAGCTTCGTTATTAGTACCACAGGGATAATGAAACACGATATCTTACAGATATGATCTGGCTTCTTGACTACCTATGAATAATAATACTTTGCCCTTTCTAGTTCTTTTCCTTTAAGCATCCCCCAGCACTTTGAAAACCAGACTGAGTAAACATCAATGATGCTCTGGTGATGTGGGTAAGATACAAACAGTGATAATTTCAGCAGCTACTGAAGAGTAAAAAAGACCACAGTTCTTTAAAGGCAAACATACCACAAACTACTTAAGGGAAATATACTGAATGCTGTTTTCATTGTAATTTAGGGGAACTCCAAGACGCCAGGATCTATCTGCTTACAAAAGAGGTGAACGAGAAAGCTGAGAATAATATCTGTCTTCTTACAAATAGCTATTGAATAGGTCTAGATACTTGTGGAGCACTGGTACTTTCTATTTTTTTAGTGTTTGGTACCTTGAAGAGCGAAGTGGTCTACACCACTCTGCTGAGACTTTTGTACAGAATTAGGGGGAAGTCTATTAGCTGCTGAGTATCCAGTGCAACATCCTCCCCTATTCCCCATCTATTCACATGGGATTCAGGTTAAAAAAAACCCTGAACAGTACTCTGTATGTGAATAGTCACTTCTATGAAAATGAAGCTTAAAGCATTACTAATATATTAAAGAACGTATTCTTAATCTATCAGAATTCTAGTACATTCAGCAATGTATCTTTCTCTCTTGAAATTTTCTCAGACAATACTTATCTCTACGTGTTTAACTCTTCACAATACCTCTTAATTTAAATATGGAGAGGTAACCCTGAATGGCTAGAAAGCATATGACAGGAAGTGCTAGCTTTCAATGAATTTGATCATGTGCCAAATGATAATTTTGGTTTCCTTTCTTTTTCCAATGGGAATAGGACTTTTGGCAACCATCTGAAGCAAGGAAGAATATTGATTTCCCCGCCCCCCGCCTTTCCCCAGAGGTCCATCTGATGACTTTGACTGTGCTATTATTATTATTTATTAATTTCTTTTCCAGGCATTTGCTGACATAGTTGATCCTGGAGACCTTGTGGAGTTACTGGAACGTAGGTTCTGCTTTTTATGTATACTATGTTGTATGCATTAGTGTCATGCATGTATGGGCTCTAAATACTTTTTGGAGGTTTAAAGTGTGTGATCATTTTTCTATCAGGAGCCTGTTCTCTGAAAAGCTAGTGGGTAACCAATGTAGTATATTAGGTACTAAATAAGTAGGACCCTAGCACTAGTGGGTTTTCAGAATAAAAGATTTGTTGTCAGTGCAGGCAGAGGTTTTTTTGCTCTCTTTTGGTTACTAGTAACTTACCCAAAATACTGTTAACTAACAAAACGCCTCTAGAAATGTATGCTACATGCTTTAGAACAGGAAAAGGGTTAAAAGTCGTAATTAATGAAAAATCCAGCTGGTTATCCAGATAGGTAACGGATTCCTTTGTCTGATCATTTATTTGATTAATTTTTAAATAATATAAGCATGAACCTTCAATTTTTGTAAAATTATTCTTTTCATTTTTTAAGAAAATTACATGTCTTGCCACATGTGGAGCATAATCAGTTGTAGTGAGACAACACTGGGCCTGAACTCAAACTCCAGGAATATGCTCCCTCATACTGGGAGTTATCTGAAAAAGTGGCGAAGCTTGCATCATCTTCTTTAAAAGCTACCTTCAAAGGACAAACTTGGCAGCAGATAGAACTTCCCAAGTTCTAAGTCAAATTTAGAGTTGTCATTCATACGCTGATAATGCCACTGTGTTCATCTGTGGTATTTATGCAAGCTGTTGTTTATTTTTCTTATTGTTGGTGTAGTGGAAATAGTGTAGCTATGTACAGTGCTATGAAGCTTAAATCAGTGAGCTGTTTTTCTTTGGTTTTGACTATGAGAATTACTTTTCCATTTTAGTTTTTTTTAACTCATGAAAAAACTTTTTTCCTTTCTAGTTGACACAGCAGTACTTGAACTAATACAGCTCGTTCCTCCAGGTATTGTACCAATCTCTTCATAAATTATGCAGTTTAATAGGTGAATTTCCATGAGGACATTGCCCATTATAGCACAATCACTTTTTCCAACACGCAAACAACATAGAAAGCTCTTCAACAAATAGTGCTCTGAATGTAAAATGTTAATAGATCAAGAGGATCTCATTCTTTAAAGGGAATAATAACTGAATATTGAAATGTACCATACTCAGGAAAGTGATAATATTTTAAAAATGGAAAATAAACTGAAATCATCCAGTGCACACTGATTAACTGCATCACAGTTCACTTGCAGAGTGACTGTATGTGAAATTTCAGAGTGCATAATCTTGTTCTCAGAATGACACTTTTTTTCTTTCCATTTTAATGGTGACCATTGGGAAAACTGTTATCCTCACTATAAGTATTACACGTCTCTTGGGATATGTGAAGATAATAAATAGCGATTTGTCATACTTCTGTTATTGGTTTGTGTGATTATAAAAATCTATTTTAATGAAATTCAAGTGTTCCCATGAATAATGTAAATCTCCATTTTATTGGAAATAAAGTCAAGTTTTAAAGAGGACTCGTTTGGAAACTGTGGTATTAAAAGCACTCTCTGTCACTTGTCCTTAGTACTTTCAAGGAAACAATTGCTTCTCTCAGGTGACTCACCAGACTGTTTACTTAAAGAAATGAACTGAATGTGGATTTTTGTTGTGCGAAGGTAAAAGATCTTGGATAAGGAATTTAATTTCAGGGGTCAGAGATAGGTGTAATACAGCCCAACATAAGCTGACAAGATGACTGCAATAGCACATTTTAAATTTTTTTTATAACATACATTCAAGGTTTTCCCCTAAAGAAAATAACTTTTTTAAAAGTAGCAAACCAGGACAGTGAGAAAATCTTGAGATAATGATTTTGACGTTGTTTGTGTTTCTTTCTTCCTACTATTACTACTACTATTACTATTCTGTAATATGGAATGATACTGTTTTTCATAAGGGATTGGCTGCCATTAAAAAAAAATACTGGTTTCTTCTGTGGCATGGAAGGGAAGGTAAGAGGGACAACTACTGAAGAATTGCCTAGGGAAAACTTCTCATATGTCTCTTAAAGAAGATTGTGTTAACTGTTCTATAATTTTTTTTTTTTTTAAATAACAGTGAAACATACTTTCAGAGTAGATTCTGCACATTGCTGCTGATGATTTAACTTGATGAGGTTATATCCTAGTGTGATACAAGTTTTTAGAGCCATGCTGTTCATTTTTGAAGAACAAAATTTATCTTAGTTTCAATATGGTCTTGTGTGTGGTGTCTGTACTATATGGCTTTGTCTATTTTCCAATTAAAGTATATATTTTCTTTTTAGTAGGAAGAATTCTAGCTACGTATGAAGAAAATACAAGAGATTTCCTGTTCCCTGACCCTAAGCTTACCTGCGGGCACCATGGTTTAAACCGTGAGATTTTAATGAAGAGGTCCTCTTCTTTTATAGTGAGTGAATATCTGTGGATTGTATTTATGATACAGTGTGTTTCACTGAAGAAACCCCTTGAACTACTTCAAATGAAAAGCGATTAGTTCTGACAGATTTTGCCATTTCAGGTGTTGAATGTACAAATCCACAGTTGAACTTTGGTGAAGGTATAATCTTTTTTCAGAGTGCTTCAAGAAATTATTTAATGTAAAAAAGTTAGTTTTCACTTGGTTTGCAGCGTGACACCATGACGTGTCTTCCGTTCAGTTTAATCTGTGGTGCAGTTGGTAGTTGAAGGGATGCAAGAGAAGAGGGATTTCACAGTTCTCAACAGATAAACCATATAGCATTTTGTTTCAGACTATTTTTGGTACTGTTTAGGACAATGACAGTACAAATTTATAGTACTATGCCATCTGACCTGTGGGCCTCCCTGAGGTGCAAGATCACCTCTAAAATGGTAAGTAACTGAAATTTAGCTTAGTGCTGTATGATTGTTTTTCAGTTTCAAAACCTGTTTCTTAAGGTCTGTTCATGCTATTCATGCTCATTTAGTAACTTGCTTTTTCTACAGTTTCAAAAAAGCTATGATAAGTGACAACTAATTGGCAGAATGAGTGCAATGAAGTAATGTTAATTTTCTGGAGATAAGGGCTCAAGTACACAGTAAATGAAAATGAATTTATCTCACACTTCCCTTTCATAAGAGTTTGTTGAATCTTAGGTATCAGTGGAATAACTCAGGAAGGCACATGGAAGATGATGGTGATGATGTGGGAGATATGTTTTGGGGTTTGTTTTGTTTGTCCTATTTTTGTTAAATTTTACTAGTGGAGTGGCAGGATATTTGGATTGGGAAGACAGGGACTCAGTTGCCCTGTCCGTTGTGATTGGATTAAAAACACATGGCAGGAGGGAAATGCTGATTAAAGGTCATTGGTATCTTTTAGCTGGTGTAATCTTTACCCTGCAAGGGCAATCTGGAAATTGCTCAGTCACTTGCAATTAGAAGTGCTAATTTGGTGTCTAATGCTGTGTTACATTTCAGTGAATTAAAGCTGTGATTTTGTGATACAAAATGTATGGTTCTGCAGCAGCTTAAACTGTCCCTGCAAAAACAGCCATTGTTTTTTGGTCATAGCATCTCTCTGATATGGTTTATCCTATGTACGTTACTGATGGCTCAAGAGAGGAGGTGGGACTGTATTGCTTTCATATTATTTATAGAATAGGTACTTTTCTGGTGTTGAGAAAGAATAGAGAGGGAGGTAGTAATAAATGAGGTGGTACTAGCAAAATTATTTCAGATTTTTTGTAAATGCAATATAATGCATCTTTGTAGAAGCAGAGCCACTAGGGAAGTTTGAGGGTTTTTTTGTTGGACTGACTTCTTTAATACAAAATTCAGGTATATTCTAAAAAAGAGAAGGTGCCATAATTTGTGAGCTGTGAGAAGATGTGCTCAGAGTCATTTGGACTTGTAGCTGAATGATGACACTGTAGTAGCTTTAAAAAGTTGACTGATGTAAGACAGAAATGTACTTCTGTGTCCTTGGGAACAGTGTAAATGAAATCCATCTCTGCCCTGGAGTGAGCACTGCAGAAGCATCTGTTGCTCCATTCCATCTCCATTGCAGACAGAACAGTTTAAGAAAGGATTTTGGCATACTGACCCCATTTTCAGGAATAATGAAGAAGCTGTGTTTGATGGAATTGGAGGGAGGCTCCCAACAAGAACTCGTGGTTCCTCTCCTTGCTTGCCAAATGGGATAGCTGTGAGAAGGATTTTAACCTCCAGTAGAAATGCAGTCTCAAATGCCTCCATCTTCTAGTGTTCCCTAAGCTTTTCTGGCAATTATCTCCTGCTAACTCTGTCAGCACCAAGCACTGAATGTGAATGTTAAGCAAAAGGGAAAGTGTTAAACAAGGTCTTGAGAACCCTCACATTATTCCTATGCTAGTCGAGCCATGTTCTTCCTACATGAGAAGTTATTTATAGCTAGCTGAGATGTTGAGTATTTTTGACTGACAGCTGTGCTTCAGTGGCACTTTGATTCCCAAGAAATTTGTCTTTTATTAAAAAAATAAAGGTAGCAACAGCAAGGTTACGGTTGTGGAGTTCAGATAGGCAGTGACAAGCAGTGTCTGATTAACACTGCTAATCTGCCAGTTGGAAGGAATCCCAAGTTGAGAGGATCAGAACTCCTCCAGAAAATCTGGCACTTGGCTGATAATGTCTCTGGCTAAATGTCTTATGAGGCTTACAAACACAATACACATACAAGATGTGCCTCGAGTTATCTCTGCTGGTCCAGTGTTGCCCAGCTGAGGCTTTTGCTGGCTCTTCTGTATTTCTCTGCAACCCTTGCCTTTCAGAATTTGTTTAAGCCTTGACTGTTGGTGACTTCTTACAGACGTTCTTATCTCCATTCCCCACCCTCATGCAGTATTCGGCATGTTGCTTGAAACAGTTTCTTGTTAGTTATGCCATCTTTCATTAGCATACCAATGCAAGACCTATTGTATTCATGTATACTTTTTTAAGCTACAGACTTGTACTCATGCTCCTTACAGTCAAAAGCACATATTAGACTTGTTTTCTAACTTGGGTTCTTCTAAATATGAACCGCCTTTACAGTTTTTCTATGATTAAATTAATATTATGTCTATATCACTTCTGTTTAATGACTGGTACAGAAGGACTGGCAAGCCTGTTGAGGGCTGCAGACACCACTGAGCCAGAGGCAGAGGAATAGGTCCCAAAAACTTTGCGGATGGATTTTCATTTATAGATATGTTTGGGGCTATATGGCAGTCTTTACGTAATACTATATTGAATATCTTTCAGCAATCCCTAGTTTGGGAACCGCAGAAAACAGAACAACTCCTCTGATTGCTTTTGACCTATAAGTTACTTTTGACATATCCATGCCTATGTATGCGAGTGCCATCCGTATTCCCTCTCCACAAACCATTTCTCTGAAGAAACCATGGGTTTGTGTGATTTTTTTAGCTATGAGTATTTAACAATTCTGTAATCATTCTCAGCCTCTGTAAGAGCAGTAGTGCTCTGTTGTTGCTTTCTATAGAAGACTTACTAATTCTGATGTGTCCTTTTTTAGATTGTTAACAGCACTTGACAATTCATTAGTAATAAAAATGAGTTGATTAAAGATGGTCAGCTTTAAAATCTCTTTTATATGTTATAACTTGACTTGATTGAATCCTGGACTCTATTAATTGCTATGACTGAGCTTTCTTGGCATTTTTGTCATTTCATTTCCATAACCTAACCTGGGGCCGGGTCATATTCCCTTGTGGGAAATCAGTTTCTGTTTAGCCAGGTGGTAGAGAATAGTTTGGTTCCGCGGTAGACTTCACTCATGAAGTTCCTGCTAATTGTTAAGAATGTGGGGCAGAGTCACAAACACACCAACTCCTTTTCATTTCTCAGTGATTTCGTGTGTTCATGTGTACAAATGCCCGTGCACACGGATGCCTCACGGCAGTAAACTCTGTGTTGAAAGAAGAGAGGGTAGAAAGCTTTAAGGACACTTGATTCTCTCTTTGCTTCTACAGAGCTGTGTAAGATACACATAGATGATTCCCACTTTTTCATAGCGTATGTGGCCTTTAGTTCTTATATGCCTTTTTTAATGTCCCTGTTTTGGGAAATAATACTTGTGTGTCATAATCTCTGCCATTTACAGCCAGTAAATTTTGTATATGTTGGCCAACTCTAGCTAAATTTAACAGGAAGTAGGGCTCTCAAAAGTATTATGTTTCTAGGCACAGCTGAAGTAAAAGAAGATGAGTTGAACAGGAACTGTTAGCCATGTAAAGATGGAAGGACCTGCTGGCCATTAGTACATGTGTGCTGGTTGACCAGGAGGTCCATTTGGACCCCACTGACTCCAAATTGGTTAAACTAGGGCTGCTTCTTGCCAGCCACATGTGGAAGAGGGGATTGAGAGGAAGTGGAACATGGTTACAGAACATGGGAGTCAATCCACAGAAATCGGACTTTGCTGTAATGGTTACAGAATAAAGGGAATTCTTAATCATACCATTACACATTAATAGTTATTTGCAGTGTAATTGACTAATTTTCAAAATGTTTTTACAAAAAAGATTGCACAATTGGGACCATTTATAAATAAGCTTCCAAAGTTAGCATTAATGAAACTTCTAGAGCATGACTGGAATTCTTATTGATGCTATATAGCATGGCATGAAAAATCTTTAAAAGTGCTTTTGACAAAGAAATGTATTGAAATAAAAGTCAGACCTTAATTGTTGTACGAAAGCAATATAATCATCTGTAATTGAATTGTCAGAAATGCAAATGTTAGCATCTTGACATTTACCATTGCTGTTCTGTCTTTCCTAATTATCTTTATTAAAGGCTGAAATTAAAAAAGGAAATGGCTGAAAATTAGGAATGGTTTGTTACATTAGGTGACATTTACTTCTTTGATACCCTTTATCTTGAGTTGGAGCTTGATGTTCAATTATTGTCTCTCTTCTAGGGAATTGCACCAAAATTGAGATTTTCTACAAGCTCCCTTATTACAGAAAGTCTGTTAAGCTCAGGAAGGAGTCACATACAGGTTAGCATAATTTAATTTTTTGCAATTTAATTTCTAGATTTAATATTGATAGCCTTGGTTCCAATTTTTGCATGTGCTGCTCACTTCAAACTTTTCTCATTCTTTTGTTGTGGTTAAAGCAGTTGTCATGGGTGCTTGACAACTTGATTAAATTTTTAATCAAGTATGAGTAAAGAGTGGGTTTGGTGCATGACAGTAAATGCTTAGAATTCCTTGAATCTGAAACAATTATCAGCTGCTATGTTCTATGATCAGCTGAAGTGTCAATCCCTGGTGTATTTGTAGGTGGGAAGATGCCTTCTCACCATTTCTTACTGACACTTAAAATTAAGGTGGGACAATGAAAGCTAGGTGAAGTCAGAGAAGGTACATTATCAAACAAACCAATTAATTTAATTGTTTTCCATAACAGTATCGGTAACGGTAACGGAAATTAAGATTTCTGTTGAAAAGGCTGTCACCAATATTAATCTGGAAATGCTGCTTCTGCAATGAGCGAAGTTAAAGGTGAAGTAGCTGAAGAGACTGGAGGAAAAAAACCCTCTCTGATGTGTTTGTTCATTTAGTAGCACTCTGATCTCACAGATTGAAATTTTGGTTGGCTTTCCTGGCACAAGCTGTCACATAAAGTTACTCTTATAGCCTCCTTTTTATTTGCTAGATTATTGAAAAATAGTGCAGCATCATTAAAATGGAATAGTTGTCAGGAAGTCTTGCATGCAAAGAGGGATAGGTGACTTTGACCTGTTTGTGGCATTGCTAATTAGTTTGCTGAGAAGTTTCTTCCAAATTTAGCAAAAGAAATGTATTGAGACACTTAGGTAAAGAATAAAAAAGAAAAATCAGTGGAAATCGTCATTTTCAGAAAACTAGCTTCACTGAAGGTGACTTCAATAAGGGCAGTTTGATTTAAAATTAAGTGTCCTTAAAAGTATTTAATGTTATGAATGGCATATTAAACTTGCATGTGTTGCAGTGAAGGTCTGGTTTCATGATTGGTGTAAGCTAGAAGCACAGCCTACTTCTGGTGAAATTGAAATTAGTCTTAGAGAATTAGGTCTGGTTTTGTTTGGGCCAGTTCCATTCCCTGGCTTACTAACAGCTGCACAAGTGCTAGTACAGGCATGAGAAAGGCAGTGGCATGAACAGTCTGTGTGATGCCAGATTCAAACTATGTTGATGCAAAACAAACACACAACCTCAGCCTCATTTGGTTTTGGGTGTAGAGGGAAAGGCTTGAAGGCAAGCTGGACATTTTATTTCGGGGTTCCTCTGAACTGAAGTAGTGCATGCAACATTCAGATCTATAAGTAATGTCAACTTCCTCAAGCTTTCTTGCTATACCCTTATTTTTGATCTTTTCTAACATGTGAATTTGGGCCAAATTTGACCAAAAAGCCTAATTATCCATACTGCAGTATTGAAAGTTAAAACATGCTGCTGACTAAGTAGCCTGATAAGAGTTGTATAATCTAGAGTGCCTTGACCTGTAAAGCTTGTGGAGTAACTGAATGCTCATTTAATGCCAGGAATTACAAAGGGATGATAATGTATGTCAAACAAAACTTCAGTGTTAGAAACAGTTTCCCAGAATTTGAAATTGGTCACTGAAGAAGTTAATAGTTATTTGCAGGGGGCATCAGTCCTGATTGTTAGGTAGGCTTTGCTGATAACAACAACAACTACACCACCATCACCCCCATCCTATGTTGTGGGAAGGGACGTGGTGAGGTTGGTTGTTCCTCCACTTTCCTTTTATCTGCTGTATGTAGGTATTTTAAAAGCAGTACCAACTCAGAGGTAGACTTTTAAGGCAATATTTGATAATGGTGTGATTTCTATAAATTTTAGCTACAAAATCCATATTTCAGATGTCAAGTGCCAGTTTTATAATTAATCAGCTGCTTTGCCTCTTTTGCAAAAGTATTCACATGATTTGAGAGGATCTTTAGAAGATGGTCTTTAAAGATTTGGGGGGGGGGAGTGTGGTGTGTTTTTGTTGTCTGGTTTGTTTTTTTTTTTTACTAAAAATAGCTTATTGATTATAACTGTTTAAAGAACTAGTAAATTCACCATGATCCAAGAAAATATAAATATCAGAGAATGGAAATACACTTCTTGTGAGGCTTTAGGTGACTATAAATTAATATAATTTAAACTATTAAACAGGCTTCTATTTTAATTTATGCATTTTATTTTAAAGGATAAGAATTTTAAAAGATTAAAAAACATTTAAGCAGATGAAAAAATGCTTCAAATCTGTGTATGCCCAATCCAGGTAAAGTTTGTGTTAAATGAACTTGTGACAAAATTCAATTTAATTTTTTACAGTCTCTGTACACTAACTGTGTGAGAAAGCTAATTGGGTAAGTATGAGACACTTAACCTTACCATCTAACATGTAGTAATGTGTGTTTTAACCTCCTTCTGGTTTCAGAGAAAATGGTAAATATGTTGTTGTTTTTAAATTGCTGTTTGATTATAGTTTTGTGAGGGGAACGTCAGCTGACATGCCGTTTATTTCTGTCAAAATTATTAGTTCCCTGTTTGCATTATTTTCAGTGATCTTTGTTCTGCATGCTGTCAAACCAGATAATTTCTCTTTTTCACTTTAGGGTGATTTGAATTGGGTACATCACTCAACCCCAAATGGAAAATTGCAAACAAAGTTACCAAAGAAAAATACTCTTTCACCTGAGAAAAGCAGGCACAGCTTAGCCACAAAGAACTACGAGCAGCCTACAATAGCTTCTAAATCACGTTCTCCATCTCCATACACAAAAAGACGAATGTGTGAGCTATCAGAAGAAGCCAGGCAACGACTGGCCCATTTAAACCTTGGTCCTTATGAATTCAGAAGAGAAACTGATAAACCTCCATTTGTAGTTAGACGGGTTTGTATTCTCTCCAAAGTGCTTCTAGCTTAAGCTCAGATCAAATATTGTTCTTTCACTAAATACTGCTCCAAAAATTCATTCAGCTCTTAGTTTAGATGAATAATTTTTCTCTCCTTAACAGTCTGTCACATAGTGATTTAAATGTAAAATTAACTAAAATAAAATTTCTTTTATCTGCATTAGTAACAAAGATCAAATTCTTTCATGAATATCTTGGTTAAATTCTCTGAGGCCCCATTTCTTTTCTTCCAGCGCACTAGACAGGATAATAGGTGTATAAATTCAGCTTGGAAGTAATTGATATTAGTATTAAAAATTCCTGAATAAGACTTTAAAGAAAGAGTGTCTAGTCACATTATGAACATTTACACTTCCTCTCTTTCAACTTTTTTTATGTTGTCATCCTATGATCTTTGAAACACTTCCTTTGCTCAGAGCTACATCTCTAACACTTTGACTCAGAGTTCACAACCAGCCTGATGTTAGCACCCACATGAGGACTTTTTGCTAACCATACGTGAAAAATTTTTCTGAAATTAGGTACTTACTTAAAGAAACTGTGTTTAAGTGCTTTAATACGAAGGGGCCAGATTTCTCAGCCGCTTGGAGGATCATATTCTCATATATTTTTTTTCTCTTTATTTTTCTTATGATTGCAACAATCCTTTATTTTTAGAATACCACTTTAAACGCGTAGGGGCAGAGATGGGATTGTTCTGATTCTGTGCTATGACGTTATGATTTGGCTACAATTCCGGACACTTGTAACAGCCATTGAGATATTTTAGTTTTTAATTAGTTTGCTTCTCACGTTATTTAATTTTTTTCTACTTTATGTACAAATGAATTAATAATATCTCGTCAAATTTTAAAAGTCTTTTCCAAGTTTTATTCTACGTATAGGTACCTTTTAGAAAGTCAGATTAGCCTTAATTAGCCATTAATCATTCATCAACCTACTGTCTCTCTCTCACATATTTTTCTTTTAACTCCTTTTAATCAATTCTTCTGTTTTTTGATCTATAGGTGAAGTTCACAGTTTAATTATAGCATCTTTAAACACTGATTATTGATTCTGATTGCTTGGTTATGTTTGTACAAAAAAGGAAAAAGCTTGTCTCTTAATGTACCATATCCTGACTGTCATGGCCTTTCTAGATTGAGAATGCTTCTTTTAGGGCATCTTTACTGCTGAGGACTCTTTTGGCCTGGAGATTTTGTGTTACCTGAAGTTTAAAATTAGATTATGTTAAATGTAACTTTTTTCATTAGGAAAAGATTCAGACCTCTCTTAGTGAGATCTGAACTGTTTGGAATGAATATGAGATACCAAGAATTGTTTAAAAAGACTGCAGACATTAGATGAAGGAGATACTATCGGCATTTTTTTTTTTCTTTGAACAATATGATATTCAGTGTTTTCTAGACCTTTCCAGTACTGTTTTTGTTTATGCACAGTAATGCTAGTAATACATATGAGCAAAGTGTTGTGAAAATGGTTTTAAATCGTATTTAAACAAGAATAAAATATTTCAGAATGGACTAGATGTGATCTTATGAATGAAAACAGAAAAAAATAGAAATTAATGCATCTGATACTGAGCATTTTAACAGTATTTTTTCCTTCAGGTTGAACAACCAAGTCCTGGTGTTAAACTTCATATCTGGTGTCCCACACAAGAAAGCACAGTGGAAGCCTGGACCAAGGTAGACCATGGTCAGTATTTTCTACTATATATTTCATTAATGCTTTTGTTTTCTGCAGTAGTTTAGTGAGGTTGTTTTGTTTGGGGGTTTTTGTTTTGGTTTTTTATTTACTAAACAAGAGTCAGTCTATAATGGAGAAAAAGCTGTTCTTTCTTCTTAGGAGTAGGAAGAATACTGAATAAGCTACTGCTGCAAAGGTGGTTTTGAATAGTTCTTTACCTCATGAAACTTGGAACATAGTTCTACATGATATGAAAGTAGGAGTAGAAAATACCAAAGCCCAGGCGAGTGCTCTGTTTCACTCCACTTGTTTTGATGAGTTGGGTAGTGGAGCAGATCTGCACCAGAGTCTGTGGGTGTGTTGATCAGGCTTGGGAGTATTGATCATTTGGAAGTTCAAGGGCTCTGTTTCTTCAAAAATGAATAATGTTTATTTCAGCAGTGTTTGTGAGCAGTGGATCAGTGACTTACCAGTATTAATGAGCATCCAGGATGTTCTGTAAGATCTGCTTCAGCATTCATTGGTATCAGTAAGTGAGGGTTTAATAAAAGATGTGGGACCAGAAATTTAAGGAAGTACCCTAAAACTTGATTTTATTGCATGTATCTGGCAATATGAGGATTTTAATGAGTCTCATCAGTATTTGTTTGTTACGTGTGCTCTACCTCTTTTTTTATTAAGCCTCCTCACTGGTTATAAATTGTTATATAGCAAATCATTCTGAACTTGTTATTTTACATTTGTTCTTTGTAGTAGCACTGGGTGTAGGGTTTTAAAGGTTTCACATTCCCTTTGGGGTCATACTTACCAATCTGTAGTAGCTGGATAATGTAACAGACCTATTATCATCTGATACTATTGCATACTTACAAAATGAGTTGATAGTTTCTGGCCAGGGGTTAGGAGACTGAAGTCTACCTCACTATTAATATCCAGAGGATTCACTGGTCACCTGCCCGTGTCTTGAGGATTACCTGTAACTTCTGAAAAAAAACAGATTCCTAGGATTACAAGTCTTAATACTGACAGTACAGTTTAGTCCTTTTTTGCTTTTGTGCAGGTAGCTAATAGAGGGGTGTCTTTACATTGCTGTACAGCAATGGATCACAGTCTGAGGGTTGCTCAGTACAGACTGATATAACTGATCAAGAAGCCAGGCATAATTTAATGTCAGTCCCTCAGGGATGAGGTGCATATTGACATTGGTGGAACACGCTAACCTGGTATGGATGGTTTCCCCACCCATGTTTCCATGGGTTTCCATGTTACTCATGTTTGTGGGTCAGTGGTGAGGGAAGGAATGAAGAGGTGATAGAAGGAGGGAGAGGGGGTCATTGGGAAGCTTGCTCAGAAAAGATTAGTAAGGTAGTGTAATGTAGGTAAGAATTTTTGGGAATGGTAGAGCTTGATTTTATGTTGATTTGAGCAATTAATAGCTTAACAAAATGTACCACTTCTGTCTGTGCAGAAGACAGTGCTTACACTGATTCATTATTATAAACATTGTATTCCATTAAATGTGAAGTCATTGTTTTCAGCTAAAGGAAGTGATTTCCTGAAATATTCTGAGGAGACTGTTTAGAATTTCACAATGTATAACAATAAATTGCTTTAGTAGTGTTTGGGAGGAGAGGTAAGCTATTTTGTAAAAGATTTCATAAAATTGAGGACATTTGAATTTTCTTTTGAATTTCTTCTGGGATGCACCTTTTTTCTTTCTCCAGATCCTTCTCTTGGCAGCTACAGACCCAAGAAAGCCAAAGTGAGTACTTTGAAGTGTTATTGTTTACAAATTGTTTTTTGGGAAGCTCTGAGTGAGAAGGATTGTCCTGTGTAGGTATTTCTGCAACTTTATCTACTATAGTGTCAAAAGCAAGAAAAGGGACATTTTAGATCTTATCTAACCTGGTTGGGGCCTGCTGACAGATTATTTACAAATAGAAATGTGAAACTTAACACTCTAAGATACTGATGCCTGTAGGTACAGACCTTGTTTCTCCTTAGCATTAAGGCTTGTAACAAGGCTCTAGATAGAAGAGCCTTTAAAGGCAGTTTGCATTTGCCTTCCCGGTCATTCTGAGAGCACACTTCATTCAGGAATTGTATGCAAAGGTAGCACTGGTACAACGGGCAAGCCACTTCTGTTATTTCACATCCTTGCTTTTTCAGATTTTAGCTGCTTTGTCTGTTAAACGGATCCAAAGATTAATGTTAGAGTTCCTTTGTTTTTTTGGTGTTTTTTATTCTTTCCATCTTCATTTAGGTGGTTTTGCCTGTGTTCCTGAAGTACTGCAGAAATTGTGGATTTAGGCATTTCATTATGTATGCCTTCTTAGATTTCCTAATGGCTGGGAAAACTGATGATAACAGAGAGGAGGAAAGAAGGGGAATTAAAAGGATAAACCTTGATATATGTTAAGCGCACTTGTGTCAGACTCCAAACTTTTATTACCAGGGATTGCAGTTTTGCATACCATGTGAGACTAATATATTGTGCCACTTCTGGATTGTTCCATGGCTGTAAATGAGAAACTGCAAAGAAAATAGAGAATTTCTGCTAAATATGTCAAAATTGGGGGTTTTGTGGGGTTTTTTTAATGATGTGTATTTTAAGGTTGTGTTGTCCCCCCTCATCTCTCTGCCCCTCAGTGGGAAAGTAGGTTTTAGGAGCGGTCATTGTTTGGAGAATGCAGATAGCTGAACTGCAGGTTAATTCATCATGTTCTTGATGCTTCTAATCATTTGTGATTCTCACAAAATCAGGGCTGAAGAGAATGTATCTTTGTCTTGCCAGAAATATAATATAGTTTTGTTTAAGAGGAGCTGTTTCAAAGCTGAGGAAAGAAACCCTGCAGCCTGGAAAGAGCTAATGAATAACCTGATTATTGTTGGTCTGGTTTTGTTGTGATTTTGTTTTTGGTTTTTTTTCTCAGCTTTGGGAAACAGCTCCTGTAAAAGTCCCCATTCCAGGTAAAAGGGGGAGATATTTTAGTGGTATGTTTCAGGTTAAGAGGAACTATGAAAGGAGTAACTAGTATAGTCAAGAGTGAGTAGAAAATGAGTAGATGGGTCTGAGTTTTCCCTTGAGGAACAGCAAATAATGAGGGAAAAAAAGTCTAAGAACAAGTGTTCCCACACTGAGGAGTGGTCTGATGTTTGTGTTGTTTAGACTTTCAGGCATCATTCTGAATCTGTGAGATTCCTGGGAGGGTTAAGTCTTTAAATTGTGCAGTCAGAAAAGGTGATAAAAGGCCTGTTACACTAGACTTTGCCATAAGGTGGTGTGTTAGATACCAACAGTCCTCTGACTCTTGTTGATTTAATTTAAACCAAGGCTCTTTCTATGAAATGAAACCTTTTGGTTTGAAAAATGAAAACATGAAAACTGTACATCTTGATATTCATCATAAATTTTAGCAAGATTTGGTGGGTTTTTTTACAGGCAAAATCTACCCATGGAAAAGACTTTGACAGTTCTGGTGTTTGCCATGAGGATGCGATCTCAGGTCCACCCAACAGACAGTCCTGTTCTGGTTCATTAGAGCATTCAGCACCTCCAGCATTTCAGAAGCATTCTCTAAGTTCTGTGCTAAATCGATCTTCTCTAAGGGAAAGGTAATGACTTGGTTTTGTTTGTGAAATTCTGGAATTATTAACATGAACAGATGATAACAGTACTTGCATGACTATAGTTTGCATTTTTGGAGGCATGCAGGCTGAAGAGAGTGAAAAATCTTTCCCCAACAACTATGTTGTCGTTTGACTTTTCCTCAGGTGCTGTGTTTGCCATCACCTCTCTGCTTAGTGAATACAATCCTAATAATATGTCAATGAAAAGTGTCTTTGACATCTCTGTTGCTAACCTTCCCTGAAACAATGAAGCCCCAGATTTCAGGCTGCCAATGTCTGTCTAAAACAGAGAATACTTAAATAAATAAATAATCACTTTTTTCAGAGGCGATTAGAATCTCAGGAATGTAAATATAGATACATGTCAAGTAGGCTTTATGGGAGGTACTTGGAAACCTTTTGTCCTTCTGACTGTTGTTCAGCCTAGTGTTTGTAAGCACATACTTGTGGCTATTCTGTAGTCAGATGTGTGACTAGGGTGCGTAACACGCTTGGGCTAGCTTTAATCTAGTTAATGTATTATTTTCCAATCTTTCTGCTTTATTGACATCGTAAGATGTTGTTTTGTTTGAATTGAAGTGTAGGCCTCTGCAGGAATTGTGTGTATATTATTTGCTATATTTAAATTAGTTTTCTTAGTAGTCTTCACTGACTCCAATGGGGTTGGGGTAGAGACAGTTTCTAATATTCCTTAGTTCAGTGGATTTCAATCCCTGGGTTAATATTTTGGGCAAGCCTTGCAGCTTCAATGTCTCATGAGGGTGAGATGGAAGAAATGTCAAAAAGCAACAGGTTTTTTCGTGCTTAAGTCCTCCAGTCCTTCAAGGAGAGTATTCCCTACCTCCTGCTGAGTAGAGTGTGTACTTGGTGCACAATGCTTCTACTGTACATTCAGTTTAGTTAGTTACTAGATGGCTTTCTGGGAGCAGAAAAACTATATACAAGGCTGGGCCTGAATAAGCAAATACATAAAATAATTGGAAGAAGCTGAGGATCAAACTGATGTCCTGTCCTAAATGCTGAAGTGTTCACTGAGGCCCTACTTGGAGATGTACTTTGGTGGCTAGTTCACACTTGTTCCAGGCTGTTTCACCCTTGTTAACCATTGGTACCTCAGTTAGTCAATGCTCGCAGGGTGCATTTTATAGCCTACACACAGCCTAATGCTTTTTTTCAAAATAGAAAAATTGTCTCAGTTTTTTTCTTTAAAAAGAAAAATGACAGATGGCAGGTGGGGATTGAATTTTTAATACTTTTAAAGATCAAGTTGGTGTTTTAACATCTTCCTCTGCTTGAAAACTTGCTTGTTTGTTGTTCTGTGTAATAGTATTTCTTGAGAACTGTTATACAGAGATTAGGCTGTATCTGGGGTTTGGAGGAGGTTTCTTTGTCATTTTGTCTACCTCCCCACTCTCTCCTGACATTGTTTGTGCATTAGTTACCCATGTCTCGGGAAGAGATATTGTAATGGTGACTTTTTTATCCTTCTTTTTTCAACTGCACTCCTTGGGGGTGTGTGTGTGTAAATTTTAAAATGGATTATATTTAAAGCTGACAGGGTCCCTTATATTGATAGCAGGAAAATCTTGTATGTTGTGGGCTGCTGTTACATGCACAGTAATTTAGTCATCTGCCAGTTAATCTCAAAATTGTCTGAATATTCTTGCTTTTTCTCTTTGAGCCCCTCTCCAGAAGAGATTTGTGATCTTGTGAAATTATGTGTTTTCTTCTTATTAGAAAAAGTGTTCTCAGCTCTTTAGAGATGTAACATTTCTTTATGTTAAAGATGTAAGCATTTGGTTTTGTCATCAGAAAAAATTCAAAATGAGAAGGTAAAGGGCATAGTCTAAAAAATTTGATCTCTATTTTATGCTGCTGAGATAACAATGACTTTAGCTGACTGTATACTAAGAGCTATAGTTGGAATGACAAACATGGATCAGAGGTCAATGTTTGGAAATGCATGCAAACGCTGCTGTTCAGATTGTAGAAATACAGAGAAAATCAGTACTACTGAAAGTACACCAGTGTTAGTGTATTTGCAAGAATACAGAGTCTTATCTCACAGTATTTGGTGTTTATTTCCTCAATTGTATTTTGAATTACAAAGAGCTTAGCATATCCAGGCTATTTTTTTTAATGCTAGTCAACCCACAGTCAATATGAAACTTGACTCCTCACCTCAACCTTTAGTTCCCTTTTTTCTCCCTTTTTTTTTTTTTAAAAAAAAAAAAAAAAGTTTGTGAAGTGAATGTCTACCTTCTTGGGAGTACTTCCCAGAGCACTGCTGAATAGTTGTTAAGCCACTGCAATACTTTTCAGGGATACAGAAATTGGGGCCTTGCATAAGGTCCTTGGAGCCCTTTTTCTAGCAGTTTCCAGTCCCTTTCTGTGAGCCTGCTAGAGAGACTACAAATCAATCCTCTCCCCTTTTCCACTGAGTTTAAGCCAGAAGCAGAACTGTAAATAGATTTACTGCTGAACAAGTGAGCAAAGTTTTGAATATTTATTTTTCATACTTTATTTTTACATTTTTTCATTATTTAGGTTACCTAAGGAAAGCATTTGCTAGTGTTGCAAACTGACACTAAGCAGAGTGATGTGGCCGTACAACTCTGCTTCTCCTTTTGATTGTAGCTCCTGTGCAGAGCAATGGTACATGCACACTCTTCAGTTCCTGCCCATGATCTGTGGCCAGCTTCAGTCAGTGCAGGTGACTTGCCCCACAGGCTGGTTGGTTGTGCATAGATAGGTATCCTTTTGTGCATACATAAGTATCCTGTATGCTTTGTGAAAGAGCATTAGCACTATATTCTCTCAATGCTGCTGCAGGAAAGCAGAATTCAAGCCCAGTCCTTGCTTTCATAGTGCATGTACATCCTCATGCACTCCTAGAAGATGGTGTTTTTCTTGGGACTTACAAGCTAAGCCTTTCTTGCAGCACTGAAATCTGCAGCAAAGTACCTTTCCTAAAGAAAAGGAGAAACAGTGAGGTGGATTCTGTAAGGAAATGACAGAAGTCCTCTGAATGGAGCTATCTGCTAGCAAAAGAGAAATTCTTTTCTCAAGAGACTGCAGCAATCATAGGAGTATTTGACCATTTCTGTTATGTTGAGAGGCAAAGCTACTTCTCATGCGTTTGGGATCAAAGGATTCTTTTTCCTACTCCGGACATGGCAGGCTTTTGCTTTTGTTTTTTATCATTGATCTGAAGAATAATAATTTCAAGAGTGAAGTCCAGCTTGATGTTTTTTTTATGTTCTTCTGGTTATACTGATAATATGTGATCTTACCTCCTCTAAAATTTAACAAAAATCTAAGTTCTGTTTGAAGTAAGACAGAGGTTAACTGTATGGATCAGATGCCATTCTGTAATATTCCTCTATGGTTTTACTACCATCTTTTTATGTTATACTTTTCAAGTACTAGGGAAATACCAGCATGAAGTTGGCCTTTACTAATGATAGATATAATGATAGGTACTAATAGGTAGATACTAATGAAAGACTCGATCCTACGTGGAGTCCTTGAAAATTCCAGTAATCAGAAGCTTTGGCTTCAGTGATCTTGAAATGTCACTTCAAGATCTTGGGTACTAGTTTTGTTGCATAGCAAAATCCAGACCACAGGTAGTTCACCTAATATTTTAGAGAGTGGCATGCATCCTAAGACAGGGTTTACTTCTGTGAGAGTGTGTTTAAATCCTGAGAACTTTCTACTACAAAGTGGAACACTGAAAAATTTAGCAGACTTTTTAGGCTCTAGGGAGAGGCTGCAACTGGGCTTACTGTCTATTTATAGTTATTTAAAAGTCATTATTTCTGATTTTTTTGGAATTTAGTTTGGCAGTAAGGTTGTTCTTGAATCTTTTGGGTTTATCAGTCTCACCTCTTGGGGAAGTTTCCTTATTTTGCATTCTTTAAGTTAACCTCTGGAATTCAACACTTGAAGATCAGTTATTTCATACTATATTCTGCAAAACTGAGCAGTACCTAAGCCTTGTTTCATATTTTTGACCAACATCTGTACTGTTTGTCATCTTCATTTAGTAGATTTTGCTGCAGCAGTAGGTAAATTTGAAATTGATTGCTGTCAAAGCTGTTTTGTGTATAATGAATAAATTCAGAGAGATGGAAGGTAATGGAAAAGCTTCCAAAGAGGATAAGGAGGTGCAGCCCATTTATGATATACTAAAGATTTAGTACCAGAATGACTTGAACCTTTTTGGGCAACTGCTCAGCTAGAGTATTGGGCCTTCCTTGAAATCCCAGAAACTGACTGCCACTTGGGATTCACTTTTTACATGAGGATGATTTATCTTGCCCCAGTTTTAAGGACTAGATTTGAAGCTTAGGAGGGAAAAGAAAGCACTAACATTCAGTGCTGAGTTTTTAAATTAGTATCTCTAGTGCTTCAAGGCCTAACTGTAAACAGAGCTTTTGAAAGTAAGAGAAACTATCTGGAAAGGATGAGAAATTTTTACTTCTTAAAAATTTCTTACTGAAGAGGGAGAGCAAATGGGTACACAGCTGAAGCTGTCAGCTTCTGCTTCCAAATATATAGGCTGCTGTGCTTTGATTTAAGGCCTTGTCTATGTGCAATTGTTTCTCCTTCATAGTAGTATCCTGGCATTGTGAAAGCAGCATACTTCTTCCACTTAAAATCCTTGCATTCTTACAGTATTTGTATTTTGATATGTTTTCATTACAATTCAGGAACTGGTATGTACCAATATAGTCTCTAAAACACTTTTGCACTGGAATAGCTGCATCTACACTAAGGTTCATAGCCATCAGTCATTTCAAGAAAAAGCAAAACAAAATTGCATTCTTTACTAAGTAGACCAGTAAAACTCTTAAGCATAGCCCAGCCTTTCTATTGTGCCTCCATACAGACCAGTATGCACTGAGAACCAAGTTCATCATACTGAATTGCCACTTCATGTCCTCTTAAATGAGAATAAAGCAACTTCTCCACTTACTGTGAATGCTGCATAAATGCCTACTTGGATATAAAATCTGTGGGGTGTATTTCTATTTCAGAATTAAATATATTTGGTTTTCTTGAGAATCTCTCTTGTTCCATGTATAAGTTCTTGCAGATTGTGGTTTTTCAGGTTATACTTAGCTTTAAGAGTTCTTTCTCCCTCTTCTCCCCAATTACAGTAGCGTTCTCTCCAATTGTGAATCTGGTACTACAGTACTTCATTGATTTCTGTCCTCTGATAGTTTGACCTTGTATGTGGTTTTGCTCAGCATGAAGTCTGTGTCTTTGAAGCTGATGAATTCTTCATGGAGGCCACATGCACCATGTTGTTCACAAGGCTAGGAGGTGTGACGGTGAGGGGAAGGGGTCATGATAGGCATTGCAAATATTCCGCAGTAGGCTTTTGCATTAATTCTACTGATATAAAATGTATTAGTATCTCCTGCTGAAATGTGATATTAACATTTTTGCTATGTGCAAGTGGATGATTGGATTGTCTGACATTTGAAAATTCGTATTTATTACAGCTCTCAAGTTCGCAAGCTGCTGTTTGACTAGAGTACATGGGTGGTTGTATCTTGTTTGTATTTCTAATGGAGTATTTCATCTTAATGGATAAAATTATACATGAAAATAACTTTAATCTTTAGCACAATCTTTACGCTTTTTTTTTTATCAAGGTAGATGTTGTCTGTATGACCTTAAAAAAATCCTTATCTCATAAAAGAGAATAAATGCCTTTAGTCACATTACAAGGGAAAATGGTTCTGTTTCCTTGATCGTACTCGACACAACATCTTTGAAATTAATCTTGAGAAGTTCTCTGATTGATCTGGCTTTTTCTAGGTCACTGAGCTGTATTTCCAAAGTGTTTATACAATCTATTGGAATCAATAAACAATTTAAACTGATGTAACTGCAGAATGTTTGCAAGTCCCAGGGAAAATTGAAAGTATGACAAAGAATACAGCTGTAGAAGTTTATTTCGTTTATCAGGACAAACAGTCATTGAAATGAAATGACTTTCCTTTCAACATTGCAATATGATAGTGACACCTTAATCACATAAATAAGTAGCTAGTCATTTTAAAAACTCGTTATTGGTGATTTTGGGCAAATGGAATCCCTTTATTTATACTTTAAGAAGCTGTGCTCTAAAGCCTGTTTTATAAAATACTTCCAATAGGAGAGTTAGAGTATCATAAAAAGGTTTCACTTCAGATTATGGTTGTTCCATTTCAGGCATGATTCTATTTTAGTTTGAGTTTTGGCTGGTGTAAATATTAACATTATGGCTTTGAATGTGGATTAGACTCTGCAGTTATTACGAAAATTAGACGATAACAATACTAGAAAAACTAATTAAAAACAAGCTGATACTGGTTTTAATCACACTTAAGGTTTTGATGGGTTCCCCCCCCCCTTTTTTGGGAGGGTTGTAAATTGTTGGGGGGGGGGGGGGGTGTGAATGGCTAACATTTCTTATACCACAGCGCACACTAGTGGATTGATCAATAAAATCACCTGAAGAATGAAATCTAATAGTTCTTGAATTAAGTACTTAAATCTTCTTCTTCTTGCAGACGTAGCCATGTATTTTCTAAGTGAATACAATAGCAAGCTGGGTTTTCTTCTTTCCAAAAGTAAATACATTTATCTCCAAGGATATTTGTAAATTTAAGATTAATACCAATGATCTGAAATCTTACATATGAATTTCATAAAATTTATTTCCCAAAGGCAATCTATTCCAACTTCTCTTCTCAGTGCCAGCAACCTGGATGTTGGAAGAACAGCAGCTGCTGTATAAATAAGAGAAAATGCCATGACTTCATGAGTCTATTTTTTATTCGTCAAATGGGAAATGACTCACTCTTACTGCATCTAGGATACAGATTTTTAAACATGCATTTCAGAGGTTTTTTTAATATTCGTAAATGTTTGTAAATGCTAATGGGAAGTCGTAAGATGATAGTACCACTCCAGCCCCTTTCCTTTACTTCTCTTCTTATTAAAAAAAAACGGTTTTTTTTCAAAGCACCGCTAGTGATAGAGCACATGCATTGTAATGTAGTACATCAAACTGGGTTTGACTGTGTTAGGGAAATGAATGTTCCTGCCTGCTTAAGGGACTTAGACTTCTATTTCTTTAAAGGCAATGCTTTCCTCCCTTAACAAAATTCACAAACCGTTTTGCTTTCTTTTAGGGAAAGTTATGCAAGATCTTGTAGTGCAACAGATCGTTAGATTCTAGCATGCAGAAGAATTGAACAGTATGGATTTGCCATACATGCTGTTGGGTTTGAATTTAATTGTAAATGTTCAGATGCTAATATGAATGTTATAGCCAGCGTTGTGAAAATTCTTGCCTGTAGTGATCCAAAGATAAACAATGTCAAATGTCATTAGAAATATGGAACATACATGCCCCTATAGATTATATGATTCATCCTTCCCATATTGTGTCATTTCTTGGCACCCTCTCTTGAAGAAAAATAGAAGCATTCAGAAATAGATGGTTTGATTTAAGGAAACTCATAAATAGGCTGAAAATATCAGGTCTCTTTAGAACAGAGGGAGATATTTCAGAAGGGTAAGTAATAATAAGTGAGTCCAAATAAGTTGATTAGTTACAAGAAAATAGAAGAAAGTTACTCAAAAGCAGAGAACTGGTCACTTTCTACTTAACATTTCTAGCTCTTTCTGGTAATAGAAGGAATGATCCAAAAGATTGCAAAGTGCTCCCAGCCCTGCCTGTAACCTTCAAGGCAGCCTGGCACGTCCCATTTTCAGGATCCTGCTTCCATTAATTTTAACATCGCCAAGTTATTTGTTTTGGACTGAAGCTTTCTATGTGTACTTGGTTTGTTCTTTTTGGAAGGAGCTGTACAGTTCTTTAGCTGTATTGAAATTTCTGGAAGTTTGATGAAGGTAAACTAAGCCAGGCACAATGAGACTGGAGATCTCAGAGACTGGATAACACAGGAAATGTGATAAATTGGAGAGAAGAGGGCAGAAGGGCTTGCATTCTCAGTCCCACAAACCCATCCAGAGCCCAGTGTAGAATCTCAGGGTTCAGAGTCATGATATTTCTCCACTGCATCAAATTTGTGAAGCCAACTATTGAAGCATGTCGCTGTTTCTTGTGCTCCTAATCCACCCAGAGTATGGCAGCCCACTACTGCTGTTGGCTGCTGTTCCATTAGCTCAATTGCAGCAGTATGGTTTGCCAGCTCACAGCTTGCCTGGTGACCCATGTTCATATTAACATGATACCACATCATGAGTTTTTATTTTCTTGGTGCAAAGTCAGGTTCTCAGAGGTTAGGAAACATTGAAATGAAGATGCACAATCTTGATATGGTGCTCGGTTTCTATCCACTGTGATGAGATTGTGTAAGAAAGCATTTTATAACTTTCCCCCAATAATTCTTTCCTTATGTTGATCTCTCTTTTCTCCCTTCTTTCTTTTTCTCCCTTCTTTCTTTTTCTCCCTTCTTTCTTTTTCTCCCTTCTTTCTTTTTCTCCCTTCTTTCTTTTTCTCCCTTCTTTCTTTTTCTCCCTTCTTTCTTTTTCTCCCTTCTTTCTTTTTCTCCCTTCTTTCTTTTTCTCCCTTCTTTCTTTTTCTCCCTTCTTTCTTTTTCTCCCTTCTTTCCTTTTCTTTTAAAAATAATACATTTTTGAGTGTACTAACATGTGGAGGTTGGTGTGTAAATGATCCTATTCTTAAAATCTTAGTTGCCTGCCTTAACAGTGTGAGAATAACTATTGGTATGAAATTTCTGCCAGCTTCCAAACTTGCTGAGAAGGTTGAGGTTTTTTTTTTTTTTTTTTTTGTAATGTGGAAAAAAATGTGCTGCAAAACATAAAAGGGTAAAATCCAAAAGTGGCTGTTGGTTTTAAGTCACTCATATCAAGCAAGCTACCTGGTTTTTAATGTAAAAAAACAACTTAAAATGCAGATCCATCTTGTGAAATAAAGATTGTGACTTTGCATTTTTTTAACTCCATGGGCTTTCCAATTTGCATGCATTGGGGTTACCTTCCTGTTGATTTATTCCAGTGAAAAGAATTTCATGTGTGTAATACTTCCTTTAAAAAGAGGAAAATGAAACCTGATCACTGGGAATAGAATAACTGTATATCTTTTCTATTCTGTAGAGACAAGTCAGACATTACGGAAATATTATGCAAGTTACAAAATCATCAACATTTTCTATGTTTTGCATCTTCTGTTTGTATTCTGGATGGATACATTTATGCACTGCTTTGAAATGTTTCTTTACTTGTACCCCAGAGGAGAAAAAGAATCAAATCTAAACATTGTGTATGTTCCAAATAGAAGGAACTAATGCATGCTTCATAATTTAAAAAAAAAAAAAAAATCTGAGTCAAAAGCATGTTTGAGCTTTTCAACAAGAAAATATTTCTTCAGTTTGTTTTTCCTCTTCCTCTTGCAGATTTAGCTCTGGATGGCCTTCACCAGCAAATGGAGATGAGATCCATAAAAGAGTGAAAAATATTTTAAGGACACACAGTGCTAGGCAGCGCCTAATATTTGTAAGTTTGACTGCAAACTAAATCCTTTCTTTTCTCCAAGATGACTGAGGAAGAGAACTGTGCCTACAGTCTTGAATTTATTATAATGTTGTCCTTTGAGGCAGCCTTGATTGTAGAAATAGGGATTCAGTATATAAGCTGAACTGTTTCACACTGATCTCAGTAGCCTCCTTATGTGTAGCCTTTATGGACAGCTGGTATAGGTAACCCTTTCATGGGGTATTGAGGACAATTATGGGTTTTTTTATATCTGGTTCTCCAGTTCCAATTTAAGCAAAAAATATGTTACAGATCTGTAGAACATCAAGGCTTAACATGTTGTGCAGCTGCACATCAGCAGCTGCTTGTGTCCAGCTGTTTGTAGAGCTAATATTATTCTTCAGATGTGTGCATTTTTCCCTTAATTACCTGGCTTTCAATGAACAGAGCTCTTTATCTAATGAGATTATGCCTGGGATCAGAATATTTTGTCCTTGAGTCTGATGGAATTTTGAAGTGTGGTTTTAGACAGATAAAAATTTTTGCTACTGTGATTTTGAGAAACCCAGTTGTGGCACAAGATCTCCCTGGCCAAAGCATTGTACAAACTGAATAACAAGGTTGTTCATCTGTAAAGAACTTAGGGTCTTAAGTGTGAGGTGAGGTAAAAGAAAGGTAAGGTAAAAGGGTGTAAGGATGAGAGTTAGGTAAGATCAAGATTAGGAGCTCAGATGAAATTACTACTTTTGTCTGACAATCTAACACACAAATGTTATTTAATTGGTTAGAAGAGACATGATTCTCTCAAAGTGGAGAAGGACATCTTTTTTGCTTCCATTTCTCCTCTTAGAAAAAGGAGTGTTGACGGAAATCTGGTTCTGAATGTTGCTGCAATTTTAAGTTACCACTGTCCCCAACTGTCCACCTTTCCCCTCTGATGTAGTTTACTGTATCAGTGGGAAGAGTGTGAGAGCCCTGACCTCCCCACCTCACACTTCAGCACAGAAATGGCAGGCATAACACTAGTGCACTGGCATGTGAGCTGTGCTGGCTGAGATGTGGTGACTCCACTGACTACAATAAGCCCATGGCAGAGGGCTGGGGCAGAAGTGAAGGTTGTTGTCTCAATCCAGTGCTGCGAGATGTACTGAAGAACATCTGTCTTAGCTCTGAAGTCTTGATTCATTTAATTATTTCCCCAAATTTAGCCATCCTGGGCAGCTCCTTGTGTTGTCTGCATGCTCTCTTAATCTGACTTTTTTCTCATTTCTGTTCAATCTTCATTTTTAGCCTAGTTGTTGTGCTTTTTGTTTTAAACTTAGAAAAACCTTTTCTCATGCATGCTAAGACTGTTTGATCTAGTTCATGCTGTACCTCCCTGAGTTTATATACAAACGTTATGATTTGTGAGCTGCTGCCTCTCAAATAGAAGATGCCTGTCACATTTTTCTCTGTTTCAGTCACTCCAAAATAGGTACAAATCATGTCAAATGCTTCCCTGATGTTTCAATAAACTTAAGATAACAAATTGGATTTCATGATGGTCCAGCACCTACATGTAATGAAAGTTTGCACAGCCTGAACTATCTCCAGTGGTCCTTGACTACTTTCCTTGAACAGTAGACCATGACTTTACAGTAAAAGATTTACTAGTTTGTTAGGAGAGCTGGATGGCTGGTTATGTGGTCTCTCCATACAGTCATAAAGACTTAAATATAATAATGGGTAAAGGAGAATTCGATCATTTTCTTTCTATTTACATATTTTACTTATATAATTTAAAACATTCTACTCTAGAATGACTTACACATATGCTGGTATTCACTTGTTACTGCAATATTGCACAAATGCACACAAGTTTGCAAGCATGGTGTTAGATTCTTAAAACATGGTGCTTTCTGTTGGCTTTCTGTTAGCACACCTTGTCACTTCCAGTATCAAACACTTGCTGAATACTCACAGGGATTAATAATCAGAGATGATGCTTTTCCGTTTCCTCTCCTGCTGGAAAACCTCGTGTTTCTGCCCTAAAAAATCTAGATGTCAGGGTATTAGGTAAGATTTTTTGAGTCCTTAATTACCAACCTGATCAGAACAATGCTGGAAAAGGACTGTTTTTCTCACTCTGTTTTCTTCCACTGAGCAAAAAGAATGGGAGGATGTTACAGAGAAGTCTCATGATGTTTGATAATTGTGTACAGCTAACTTGTGAAAGCTGTGCTAACAGCAGCTGACCTGCTTAAAAAATAAAATCAGGTCTACTTGGAGTGAGTAGTGTAAAATATACCAGGATTGGTTGCTTCCCCATATGGCCCGAAATCTAGGCTGCATTGTTATGCAGTGGATGGATGAGGTAAACGGGTCATCTTGAAAGTGAGGGAATAGTAAAGCAAGTGCACTGGCAATGTGGTGAGTAGATTTTGGCTCCAGTCTGGATCTTCTTCCAAACTTTGAAAGATTAAAAAGTATCTCTTATTCTGTTTCATTCCAAAGTACCTAATGCTAAATAACCATTCCCAGAAGCATCCAGCTGTGTTTTCCAAAATTTTGTTTCCATAGTGCTCTGTAAAAATAATGTGACTGGAGCTCTACTGCAGATTCCTTAGGGTGTCCACTGTAGCTTTCTGCTGTGACATTCTGACAATATTGTAATGTTTCCATCTTTTTTTACTTTCCAGAACATAATTTGCCTCTGGCAAATGCTGCAGTTTTATTTACTACTGTACCCCATTTCCTCTTCAGTGCTTTGTAGTCTGTGACTGCTGAAGGAAGAGAGTTTTCCTGTTTACAAACACACTTATTACCTTGTGTTTCACCACAATAAATTGTGTTAGGTTTTTCCTTATCCATACGCCTACCATTCAGCTTGCTCTGCCTCTTATTGCCATCTATTACTATATTTATTGTCGTTTCTCCCAGTTTTGTGTTACCCGCAAGCATGATTATTTTTACTGCACAGTCTTTTTTTCCAGTTATTTCTTCTATAGCAAGAAAGATGATTTTGTTTACTAATCTTTACAGCAATTGGCTTCTGCTAAAAGCATCACTTAATATCACCTCTTAAGTAGTGTCTTTACTCTTCAGAGTAGAGTGAATGTGGTTGTGTGTGGTGGAATGTCTACCATCCTGTCTCAGGTGAGCAACTGGCTCTCTTCACATGAGGTGTTTTGTTTCTTACTTACCTAAGAGGGCAAATATGGGTTAATTAATGTCTAGATGGCATTTGGAAGGTAAGACTGCTTTCTAGTGACTCCTAAGAATACCACTGAAGGGTCATTAAGTGTATCATAGGTATTTTTTAAAGTTGAGTAAGCATGTTCTCAGCCCTGTACATGGAATCAAAGTATTCAGATGTGTAGAATGCTTCTGTCTGGTAACATGCATTAAATGGATAACAATAGCTCATTATAAAAGCTAATAAATAATAAGTTTTAGGTTCTTGTTCACCTCTTCTGCAAGAAACAAAAGTAAGGCAGTGAGTTTCATACCATTTAACCAACATGTTTGTTGGGGATCATTGAAGCTTGGGCTGTCTGCATAGTTCTTTAGATCTACACTGTCTAGAAATTCTTTCCAGTTTATTACCTGAAAATTATTAGCTGAGTTGTACTGAACTTAAAGTGTTCATAAATGGCATTTGGCTCATTACACTTTGTCCCTTTCTCCCCCAAGAAATGTAAGCATCTTAACAGTCTTCTACTAAATAGAAAGAAAGTATTTTTGAAATGAGATCATTGTAATCAGAAACCAATGTAATGAGAATTTGATTTCTGTTTTTTTAGGATGAGAGTAATGCATCAAAAGGAGACTTGACTAAGACAAGAGAATCTTCACATAAAGCGCCCTTATCCATGAATGAACTGCAGAGCAGGTGTGGAGTTTTTCTCTGACCAAGACAGAACAGTCATACTCATGATACTGCCCTTTAAATTTAGCTAAAAATTTCTCTTTCTATTTTGAGCTATGTAATATATTGCACTGCAAAAAGGCTTCTGTAGGAGTTAGTCCTACCAAGCTTTTTCACCTAAAAGCAAAATACAGTTAACTATCATTATGCCTTTCATGCTGTTTGGCACTGTGTCAGCGTAGTCTTCATAAAAAGCTGATTTTGGAACTGGACTCAGTCATAAAAATGGTCCTTGGACGGTAGTTTTTGAATTTTATCAACTAGAGAGCAAATGTCACTTTAAAAATAACCAATTGGTTCTTTTTTCTTAAAACTATGGGAGTGCAAAAATAAATTGAAGTTTGCTTACTAATAATTAGTTTGTTTCGTTTGGGGCTGTTCTGTTGTTTTTGGTTTTTTTTTTTTCCAAAACACATATTCAGAAAAGAGAAACATCTTAAAAAACACAACAAATATGTATACTATAGTTTAGTGATTCAGCTTGCCATATTTCAGAAGACATCTTGAAAACCTGAGATCTTGAAAACCTGGTTTATGTTGGTTAATTATACTGTGTACTCCTCACATATATGACTAGCGTTTCATTTAAATATTTTACTTAAAAGACACCAATTGAATTGATTTTGACAACTTCTGTAGTAGAAGTTATCAATATTGATGTTCTCTATGTATGCACACGGTATTTTGTAAAACATTCTGGGTACTTGTTGAAGGAAAGATACTAAGTAATGTAAAACATTTTTTGGGTTGTATGGCTTTTCTGTTTTGCTTTATATTAAGAGAGAAGTCCTAGAACTGTGGTACTAAATTTGAGAGGTCTTGACATTAGGAAAAAAAGGTTGTGTTTTGATAATTAAATGTGATGCAATATTTTGTAACAAATGCTTCCTGAATCGCCACTGTATACTACTGAAAGGAGCGTAATTCAATATGTGTATTATAGTGAACTTCTACTTGCAATTAGTAAGCTCTGAAAAGTTCATTTATGATTTGTTGGCTTTTTTTAAAATTCCTGTAATTTGTAGTCACCTCTGCGCACGGGATCTAGTTAGTCTTAGATTTTCACGTGTATGTGAAGTTAATACTGAAGTTGTTAGTACTTCTATACCTGTGCTCACTCCTGTATTCTGCGTGTAGCCTTTTTGCTCCTTTATCCTTTGTCCTGACAGCTGCTGCAATTAAATTGTGTAGGATGTGTTTGTGAGAGAGAAAGTGCACATTTTTGTTTTGAGGCAGCTTTGGGACTTTGAGATTGATGCTGAAACTGCAGACTATGAAAAAAGAAGAAACAAATCCTAATAGTACAGAATCGAGAAGTGATGGGATATGAAACGTGGCACTCAAGTTGAGAAAGGACTGTTTCTTGGATTTAGAGCCCAGCAGCACTAGTCCCATTCACTGAAGGGCAAGACATAAAAGGACTCGAGGACAGTCTGATTGCTGAGTGTTTGCCACACTGCTCATAAACAGGATACAAGGACAGAGACAGAGTTCGTAGAAGGACATGGTATTGTCGACCAAATGTTGGCAGTAAAGTAGATGATTGAAAACCACTGGGAGTAAGGAAAAGGTCCGTGTTTTGTGAAATATTTAGTATATGATTCACTCAGAAAAGAACTTCTGGGACTCTTAAAGGAGATGTATGAGGGAACAAAAGCATATGACAGGTATTTCAGAGCAGGGAGTTGCGAGCAGAAATCCTGCTGTTAATATGATTTGTGAGTCTAATTCCCAGATTGCTTAGCTCAGGTTGTCAGCTGGTTTCCAGTTGAGACAGGAGAGGGACTCTTCCCTAGCTTGGCTCTATCTTTGTCCACGCTAGTGCTGAGTATCTCATGTGCAAGGACTGGCTCATGGAAGCACATACACACACACAGCCCCTACAAAAAAAAAAGGAAGGGAAAATGAAGCTTATGTCTTTTTTTTAAGTCTTTGTCAGTACCAGAATAAGGAACTTGTGAAAGTTACTATCATTTTTTGAGTCTTTCCTTTACTGCAGTTAAAGTGGTTGGATTTTGAGTGTCTCTATGTAGATTAAGCTTTTAGTAGAAGAAAAGGTAAGCACAAAGCTGACTGCAGAAGTGGATTCCAAGGAAAAGAGTGTCAGAGCTGTTTGTTGTAGAGTTACAAGTGCCACTCCTAGTACTATGCTTATTTGTTGGCCTGAGAATTCTCCATCAGGAGTGAGGTAACACGAACTGCAGAAAGGAGGAGGTAAAACCTCAGTTGTTGATGGGTCCCCAGGGTTTTGACTTGCCAACATTTAACACAGGCCTGTATAACTTTTCTGTTGATTTTGCTGTTTGGTGGGTTCGTTTCTTTGTGTCCAAATTGTGAAGCACAGTTTGCCCTCTCCAGGATGATAAACAGGTTTATATTTTCTTCATGCTGTTGACTGACTTTAAATGTTGGAGCTTTTTTGAAAAAGTGTGAAAGTGGCCTTTCTCCCCTTTTAATATCGGAGGCACATAAAGATCTTTTTGTTGTTGTTTTATGTGGTGTAGATTGGCATCACCATAATATTTGAATATAAGAAATGTAAAAGCAAAAGCTATTCCTTGTTTTGTTTTCCATGGGACGGTGGAAGCTTAGAAATGTGAATTTAGAAAATGGATCCTACATCTTCCTCTTCTTCCCTCACCATTTTCCTTTCTTAAAGTGAAAACCTTGTGTTCTGATGCAGCTAGCTAGAAGTATATTTGTGAGTCCTTTGACATAAGGTTTCTTTCAATTCGTCCCAGGTGTTTACTGATATTAACTTGAGGACAGAGGTTTGAGTACTGGTTTGACCATAGTAGATAAAAAAGTCATATGTATATAAGAAAATGTAAAGCTTCCCTGTGAAATGTAATCCTTTTCCTAAGTGAAAATGGTCACTGTAAGCTTCATGTTTCCAGTTTCATTTCCCAGACTGAGAACATTCATGAAAGGCTGAAGATAACTCGGTCCTAATATTTAAGTGTCTGAAGTGCTTAAATCTCTGAGCAGATGTGAAAAGCGTCATCTCAGTAGTCATTTTTTGCTTATGATTTTTGAACTACTTGTTTCATGCCTTATTACAGGAAAATGGCTCATTTCTTTATATGACACAAGCCTTTGTTTTGAAAGTTTCAAGAGAAGGCAAATAGTCATGAAGTTTAGATATACATACTTCAGATTTGTCAGTGTTTCATAATGATTTTTCAGAGAATAAATTTCACTTCATAGATCTAGGAATAATTTCTCAAAACAACTGAAATATGAGATGGTATTTGTGTTTAGTATTAAAACAGTGACACAGAAGATGGGATGGGGAAGGAACACTCGACTGCCACTGTATCATAATGTATTTGGTAGAATACTTAATCCAAGATGCTTCCGATAGAGCACTTTACAGCTGCAACCACAGTAATTTAATATACCTCTGATAGATTGTCTTCATATTGAAATAGCTGCTTGTGGTTACATTTTGACCTTCAAAGGACACAAAAATCCTACTGTGCTCTTCTTGCATAAGCTTAGTGCCTAGTCACACTGCCTATCAAAATACAGCAAAATTACTGCATGCTCTTTGAAAATTAATTCTCTTTCTATTTAGGAGGTATTATCAAGTGCACTCAGATAAGTGGGGGAGAATTTGTGTGAATGAATAACGTGGGGCTCCCATTTCTTAGAAGTAGCTGCAGTGCAGATTTTTTTATCAATTTGTGAAAGGTAATCCTTGATTAGCAAGTTCTACATTTGGATTTCTGCTCATTTTGTGCTTCTGATTCCTCTTCCTTATCTTGATTTGATCATTATTTCTTATCTTCTTTCTGTTGACAGTTCACCAGTGCAGCAGAACGCTACTGTTCAGTTGGATAATGGTGAATATCGGTCTAGTCGTGCAGCTGTATACAAAGGGAAGCCTCACAGAGCGATCTTTGAAGAGAGTCTCGAGAAAATATACAGAAACATGTACCAAAAAGCTTCTGGTGCTGTTTTGGACCAAAAAACGCACTCCTGATAGCAATTCACCTGGAAATGCACAGTACACAGTGTTCATATTTGTACTGGAACCTATTTTTATGTAACAAATATTTGTACTCTATTTTTAAGCTGTAATTATGGTTGGGCAGGGTTTTGGAGAAATGGGGTTTTGGCCTGGGTTGCCAAAAGGAAACTATTAACATCCCCCTGCCCACCCCCCCACCCCCCAAAAAAAACCCCACAACAGCAACTAAGCCCCTCCACAGTTAATCAAGATGATTGTTGTGGTTGCTCCTTTGAGACTATGAAAAGATAGACATCTGAAGACTAAGAAGTCTGCTGGACATTCCTGTCTGACATCAACTCAGATTTCAGCTGTAGCCAATTCTTATTTAATATTAAAACTATTTAGTAACATAAACAGAATTGGTTGAAGAAGCTATATGTCCTAGTGTTCAGAGAGGGGGTCTAAAGAGGAAGGTGAATGTGAGTGTTGATTTAAAAGTGTCCCATCTGGGACAAAGGGAATTATTTTCTAGAAAATTGCCTTTGGATCGTTTATTTTTGAGACGGGCAGAAACTCTGATACTGACCTGTAGACATGCTTTCAAAGTGGTTTCCAGCACCTTTAGTCACAAATTTTCTAATACTGTCAAATTTTAAAAGAAACCCACCCAGCCCAGCAGCCTTTTTATCAGAATAAAGGTCGTCTTCTCACACCCCATGCATTTGGAAGTTTCCAGGTTCTCTTGAATGCAGCCATGACATTTGCCAATATACTTGTAATTTTAAAAAATATGAATAAGAAAGAAGTGTGGAGGGGGAAAGACTGGAGCTAGTCAGTTAGCTCCTCATATACCCCGTACAGGCCTTCTGAAGTTCCTGCATCACAATCCCACCTAATTTGGAGCCTGTCCTTCCCAGTCTGCTGGGATCCTGTTGGCAGAAATCGCATCGTTTTTGCTAAAGGCCACCAAATGTTCATCAGCAGTTCGATGCTTTCCCCGGGGATGGAACCTTTTCAGCCTTGCATTGAACAGATCCCACATTAGCAGACCGGGGCAAATTGCCCATCTATTGAAAAGCAGAATGTTTTAAAAGGGCAAGAGTGTCCATCTCCTGCTTCCTTTCAGAATGGGGGAAAAAACAAATGCCTGTTCTGGCTCCTTCCCTGACTGAGCGAACAGATTCAGTTACACCAATGCCATTTTACCTGTTATGATTGGATAAAGGATAAAGCTAGCAGTACAGATGGCAGAACATATGACTGTAACCTGCCAGCATGCCTAGATAAACAAAAAGTTGGTCTACTCTTCCTTCCATCCTTTAATGCTGAGACAACATAATTGATTTGAGAAAGCAGTTGGTGAGCAATTATGCTAGTGGGAAAGCACGTTGAAAGGCTGTGTGCTTCTGTTTCAGGAAAGGGGACTCTCAGAGGAAGTGTCTTGCATATAGACATTTCTATTCCTTGTAACTGTTAAACCAGTTGAAGTGGATTAACACTGATAACTTCCTGTCCCTGGTGCCATTTAGCACATTAGTGCTTTCAAAGGGCATTAGTTGCACAGTCTTATGCTATGGATAAGTGTTGAGTCACTCTATGAAGTAGCAGTACACTTTTTTTTTTTTTGCAGAAGTGAAAAGTAAAACTTGCCCAAGAGGTGCCACTGAAGGCATGGTGGCAATGGAGTATTGTGCTACCGGTACCTGGTATTCATTCATTAGCCTATTCCTGTGACCCCATATTAGTCCATAAAGGAATAGTTTCTTTCTCCTTGCTGCTCAGGAAAGTAGGTATATTCAAATGGATCCTAAATAGGCAGAGCACATTCTGAGAGACACTTTCCAAGCTTTTGGTTTAAAATTAATCTACTGAAATCAGAAGGTTGCTGCAGTTTCCTGTATGTGTTTCATCCATAAGATTTACTATTCTTCTCATGGTATCCCACAGTTTTCATTCAATATTCTGTCTTTTCCCTCCCCAGTGTCATAGCTTAGTAAAAGTTACATTCTTCTGAAGATTGGCTGCTCCCCTTTGACCTAATCTGGTTCTGTGACATAGAAGTACTGTTCGATTTTGCCCTCCTCAGCAATCCAGCAGATTTTAGTTGCTGTTTGCTCAACATGTAAGAAGGCCTGAATACTGAGGCTTTGGTTTTTTTGTATAGATGAGTTGCAACACAAGTTGCCATGAATTCAAGATGCAAGGAGGGGATGAAGAAGGTTGGAGGCCACTGTGAAAAAACAGGGTAATGTTTTCGAGGGGTCCAGAGGAATGGCTGGGGTATATCTGTTTTATTCTCCTAGCTAAAGAAAGCAAGTATATGGTAATATGGCAACCTTCAGTTTTTCATCAAAGATGAAAAATTTTTCATCAAAGGTGAAAACTGAATGGGAGGAAAAAAAAAAGTATCATATTTTGAATTTTGACCAGTATGAATATTCTCACTGTAGCCTTTGTACGCAGCATAACAACAAATGAAGCAGATAGACTATGAGTGTCTTTGGCCCTGCTCCAGCTGCGAGGGGAGATGGTGTGTATAATGTCTTTCTGAATCAGCTGCTGCAGGATATGTGTTTCTCTCTTGGGTCAGAGTCATTCCACAGCTTATATGCTGCAATACAGCGGAGAGTGTTGTCTTCCAAGCACTGTGCTAGAAATCTGGTTTGGTTAATGGAAAACTTTTCTATGAAATGTGACTTAAGACCCAAATTACTCTGATCTGTCCATAAAATCTGCAAGCCACTTCATTTTCAGAAGCTTTCAGACCCTTCCCTGTTTGCTCAGCTAGCCCTCCTATTAATATGCATACAGCTCGAGTGCACTGAGCACTGCTGCTCCTTTGCTGCTGCAGTATGTGATAAGTATAGGTTCAGGCAGTGAACCAACATAGTAATAAACTGTAATTGTTTAGTGCACCTTGCCTTCTAATACAATTTAAATCCCTTCTATCAAATGCAAATTTCTAGGTTCCTGAGTGGAGCTTTAAACAGCATTTTCGATGCTCATTCCTTATCTTTTGCCATCCACAAAGTGGTCCATCAGTGACAGTGGGATGGCATAATTCCACCCCCATCATTTTACCCCCTAAAGGAAAGCTGCCTACTCAAATCTAGAAATAATGGGCTAGATTAAGAGTGAATTACTGTTTTTCTGTACAGTCTGTCTCTCTCTTGCCCTCCCCAAGTTATGATAACCCATGAGTATTCTCACCAAATGCTATTTGGTACCCAGTGTTGCTTGCAGTATGCAATCAGTGCAATATTTTAATCACTTTCATTTTAATAAGTCAGAGTCTGCTTCCTACTTGCTCCCTTCCTTCTTTCCTACAAATAATTTGGTATAGTTTAGGATCTTGGGGTGGCTTTAGACAAACTACCTGCCTGTGTTCAGTAGAAATGCAGATCGTTTGCTGAGTAGTAGTTGCTTTGGAAATCACTCAGTCATTGACCTGTTGTGGATTAAAGGCAAAAATGTCAAACTCTTTAATGATTTGTCTTATTTAAGTTTTCAACTAGAAGAAGGGATGCTTAAATTGGTCCACTGGGGCAAGAGGCATAGAGATGGCTAGAGTAATGGGAATGGGTAGGAGCAGCTTTGTAAGATAGGTGGACAGCAGTGTTTATACCCCAAATCTGAGCAGCTTGGAAGATGATGAGAGCTGTTCTTTAGATTGTGCATCACAAGTTTGAATGTTACTATTACTTAGGAGGCTGCCAAAATGGTGAGGGGGGAAAGAAATCTACCTATAGGTGTTGGGAATCTATATTTTGGGTAAAATAACTGAACATTTAGCTCTGCTCAGTATTAAATAGTCTGTTCCAAACTCCCTCTCATTGTTACCTCAGCTGTAAAATGGGGAGTTCGTGCTCTGCTGAAGCTTAATTAAATGACTGTGAAGTGCTTTGGGATCCTGAGGTGAATGTTACAGAAATTATTTTGTGGAAGCCTGGCTGAAAAGTCCCATCTCATCTCCAGGTTACTAAAAAGGCTTTATTTTAATTTTCCTAGGTTTATTATGTTTTAATCAGACAATTATTAAGCAAGTCTTAATCTTATCAAGATAGAAACCTATTAAATCTAAGAGACTGCTGAAAAAGATAATGAACTGCTTTACTACGTGTGCTTTTAGGAGCTAATCTTTACAGTGGGTATCCTACTCAGCTTCTGTCTCCTGAATGATCCGAGTTCATCATACTCATATTGATTGCTCTCATGATATCTTTTTTTTTTTTAAATACAAATTATTTTTTCTTCATCCTCATGTCTTTGTGCTTTCTGCTATGTGTACTAATCAGCACCATTAACATCTGTCACATCATTGGTTCTCATCCTCTCCCCAGGAGGAAGGGGTTCAATGGTGTGTGCAACTTGACAGTGGAAAAGTTTGTGTGGTGTGCCATAGGTTTGTCAGAGAATGTAAGCTGGAAGGAATCTCTGCCTTTTCAGTCCGTGTGCAAGGAATAGCTTATTATATAAGTCTGCTCTTCCTAATTTTTAAACTTGAAAGTGTTTTCTAAAACACTGAACTATGCAAGAAAATTCTTAGCCTTTTAGCAGTGGTCACTTAACTGTATAAATCTTGTAATGTGGAATCTCTGGATCATAGGAAAGCCTACCATGATGTTAATTACTTCAGTGGTTATGGAGTGATCATTATCAGAATGCTGAGAGTATCTCAAGAGGTTTTTTTAGTAGTCAAGGAATTTGGGGAAACTCAAATCAGTGCAACTTAGTTTCTTGATTCCAGTGAAAACAATTGAAGCTAAGAGAGAGCAGCTCTTCTGTGGATGATCTTAATGAGCTACCTCACTGACAGAAATGATGTCTGGTTTAGGTGATGGTCTCTGGTCGCAGCAGAGAAACGGTCTTTGCCCAGTTCCTTTCAGTTTCAACAAATAAACCAGTGTTGTGGGAAGTGATCAAGAACGCCTAATATTCCTGTTTCTATTACACAGTGAACTATTAAGCACAAGCCCCATTGATTGCATTGGTTCTACTGCTTTCTCCATGGAATTCAAAACATCATCATCAACCAAAGCCTTTAAAAGATGAGACTGTAGCTCCTTTTGTTAGCAAGGTTGGCTTGCCAAAGACATGCAGTTTGTTCCCTGTTTGTCTTCAGTGAGAAATTCTCTGAAGTGCAGTGATAATTTGTCTGGATGGCAACATGAAGGAACTGTAATCTTTCTCTTTGCTTGATCAATGTGGAGATTGTGCTTTTTCTTCATGTGTATTTCCATTCAATTCTGGGTGATTGCTTCTGACCTAGCAGAGAACTCTCTGCAGTCTGAGAAGTGGTGATCTGAGCCGCCTTCTCACCTATTCAGGGAAAGGAGTTTGCTGTTGCAAAACAGCATCCCTCTTGGTTCATAAGAATTTACTGATCCTGAGGATACAGCACAAAAATTTTTTTCTGTGGTCAGGCATTTGTGTAACCCTGTTGAGCTGATGCCATTGAATGAGCACAAAGTGGAGGTGGGAGGCTGAAAGCAGGGTTAGACTTTGAGAATGGTTTGATGCATGCCATGCCATGAATGATGCATTTGTATACCATGAATTATCAGTGTATAAAATAACCTGTGAAACTTATAAGTAACAAAAGCACCATTTACATCACTGAACAGTGGTGAATTCTAATGCTTATATTTGTATTGTTACACTGACTTGAATTTTTGAATGTTTAGCTAATTATGTTGTTACTAAGACTATAGTTGTATGAACTGTTTCATTCAGTACTCCAGTAGTAAACATTTGCTAAGAGGTTGCCTTCCCTGCCTGCCTTGTTTTCACCACAGTCATCTAGTGTTTACATACATTTTAGCCTCTGTGCCATTTTTGAAGGCTTTATTTGTCTCATTTACGTTTTTGGTTTGGATAATACTTAAATATGAAATCCATCTGGGAAACATATTGTATATTCACGTTGAGGGGTAAAACCAGTTTTTAATTAAAATTTTATACAGCACTTGTATTTCACTTTGTCCTGTTTTATTATGAAACACTTCAATCTTCTTCCTAAAACACATATGTCTTGTGCGTTTCAAGATGTTCCTTGTTGCTCATGCAGAACCAGTTTCTGAGCTCTGTCAGCAGAGTGCCATATGTTCTGGGGTTCATTTAGCTTCTCTGGCGTTTGTGTAGGCAGCATATTGGATGTAATGCAGCTAAGCTCTGCTCCATTCTTTTCTTTGTAAACTTGTCAAAAGATGAAAAAAGCAGGGAGAAGAAAATACTGAATAATACGCGAGTGATTTGAATTACCAGTAAGTTATAGTAACTTGGCCAATCAAAATTGAGGTTTCTTGTGTACTTGAGGATTTTCCTTAACTGTGGCTTATGCATAGCCTATAAAGTGGTGCATCCCTCAGTGCTACCCAGTATTACACCCAAAATGAGTGCTGAAGATTGAGATATAACCCAAGCCATTTGGAAATGACAAGCATTAAGTGCTCTTAATTTTGCATTGATCTGCTATTTTAAATTTAAAAAAAAAGAAAAGTGAGTAATAGAAGATGGGCATGTGAAGGGATTGTACTCCTCTTCGTTGTCTTCTGGCTTTGTCGAGAATAACTCTCCACTGTTTAAATGTCTGGTACTGAACAGAGAAATCCGAAGAGTGATGGTGCCCTCCTGTTTAAAAAAAGAAGTCATTTTTCTTACCAATCCATTCCTGTTTCTTCCCTGCCCCCCATAATCTTGACCATGAACCAGTAGGTACCATCAGTCTTTAATATACCACCGTTTATTGATAGTACCCGTATATTGTCAGATACTGATCTGATCTGCCGAGAGCTTTTCAGAACCATCTCGGTGAGTGTGACAGACGACCAAAGTATCTCTGTGATTCTGTAACTGGAGCTTAAAAACAAAAAAAAAAAGGAAAAGAAGGAATAAGAAACTAGCAAAAAGGGAATACATATTAAACTGTTCCCCCTTTGCTGAGGTGTGAGGCCGGAGGGAACGGGCTTGAGCTGAGTGGCTGCTTGATATGAGTGCGTGGAGGAGTGGGGAGGGAAACTTCTGCAGTTCTGACCTAAGGTCGGTCAGAAATAACCAGCTGGAGTGACATGAGTGTAAACCTGGTTGAAGTGACAGGCAGCTCAGCTCCTGGGACTCTATTTACATATGTTTAAAACAAACAAAAAAGCTGCCTTTGTTCCCCAGGAAAATCTATTTACTTGGCATTCAGCTCATGTATAAGCTGGAACTTCTTTTATGGAAGATGTAGAAACAAAGCAACTGACATTTCTGCTTTGATGTGAGGCTGAAGCTAAGATTTGATTTTGAAATATGAAAGTAAACTGAAACTACCTCCAATTTAAAGGTGGCTTTTTTTAATGACCTTAAAAGTTTTGAGAAGTTTTTCTTCCCTCCCCTTAGAGACCAGAAGAAATTATAACAGTAATCTTACTTATAGCTGTAAGTCTACAGAGACAGTGGCTGTAGGTTAATGAAAAATTGACACTGCTACTTGCCTGTGCTTGCAGCAGAATTTTTTTTCTTCAAACTGATGTGAACTATGGCACTGCATGAGCTGGTTATGAGTCTCACATATTAAATTAAATGCTTCTTTTGTGGAAGCTACAGGAGCGAGTCACAGCTGAATGTTTTGAACAACATTCCTGTTTTGAACATAGGCAGCAAAAATTATGGATTTCTTAAAATGGTTACCCTGGTCCTTTCCCCTACACACACGCACTTGGAAATAAAGCCTGCTCTGTTAGTCTAAACCAGAAAGCGGGCAGAGGAATTGTCCCCAGTGATCTCCATCCCAGTACTGAATCCGGGGTGCTGTCAACCCATCCTGGTATCAGTCTAGTAGAAAGACCACACCACAGAGCAGTCACTCTGTTGCAAGTGCAGTTGCTCTTATCTTTTGCACACACGTGTGTACTGCTGCGCACTTTTATGCACTCTGCCTCTTGTGTGGCACGGGGACTCCTCGGGGACACCCTGTGGCTCACAGAGCGTTGTTCAAGTGCCCTCTCCAGGAGCATTTCTGCAGTGTCTTTAGGGACAGCTGTTTCTCATTCCTGGGAATCCTGCACAGAAATGGCATGAACTCAGCAGCTCAGGCTGACTTTGATTCGTACTCTGACAACTTAATATCTCTGTTTGTTGTCCTTGGCATGGTGGTGCCATCTGGTCGTGCTTGGACAGCTTATCTATAATATCGTGCTGCATGATATTTCAGTCTTTGCTTACGAAATCTTGGGCTGTGCTTGAATGGCTCACTGATACCTTGATGCCAGCCTTTGACCAGATGGCACATGCTTAAATAACATCCCTCCATGTACTGTGATGGAGATGGATACACAGATGTGTTGGAAATCGCATTCGAGACAAGGGGAGGGAAGGCACGAAGACGGCTTCAGGTATAATATGGGATCTCAGGTCAGGAATTAAGAGCCATTGGATGTCCACCTCCTGCTCCCCTTGAGGGACTTTAAACCTATAACAGACTCTGAAGAGTGCGCAGTTCTTGGGTTGAGGGGCTGTTCTGGGGCAGAAGCATCCTGCATCTCTCCTGTAGGAATTTCAAGACTCACTGAGTCACAGAAAGGTGGAGCAAATGTGTGACTCTGAGGGTCAGGGTACACTTGGGAAAAGGCAGTGTTGTATGCAGTGGAATTTGGGGCAATGATGGGCAACGCCAACAAAGACTCCTCCTTGAGCATTTCTCCAACAAGCATATCTGTATTTTGGTGTTCCCAGTGGATTTGCCATCTCCACTGGGGGGAAGGTTACATTTGGGTGGTGAGGAAGTCGTCGTCTTTCACTTCTCTGAAGAACAGGCAGTGATGTTTCCTTGCCATCTTTCTCAGCCTGGAAGGTTGCCTTCATTGCCATTGCAGCAACACTGTGTTGGGGCGGCAGCTCAGCAATTGGCTTCTTCAGTCATGTTCGCCTGTTTCAGAGGAGGTTGTACAAAAATCTTGAATTGTTATGACATGAACATTTTACCTGTGCTAAAAAAACACTTTCATTTATTGCTCCCTGTGTCGCCTTCACAATATCCTGTACATCGCTCTTACTGCTCAAGGCAAACAAACTAAAAACTGTTCATACCCAGCTTTGGGGTCACAGTAGAAGATTAGATCTTTTAGAAGCTCAGAGTCTGGTCCTACTTCAGTATGCATGGCCTGGACACGTGCAGCCTGAGCTCTCACCACCTGTGAAGCTACAGAGTGTCCCCAGAGTAACTGGAGATACATCTCCAGCTTAAACAGAGGGCCAGCTCCCTCCTCTTATTAACTCATTACCTTTTAATCTGCAGAAAAGCCAAACCCTGCTTTGGGGTACATTCAGGCTTTTCTTATTTGTTTTAAATTTTTGAAGACCTATGCTACATTGATGACTTTTTAACTAAAAAAATCCAGACGACTTTGTTATGTAGCTGTAAAATGTATGGTTAAATACCAGCCAATTTAGCGAGTATGCTTTTGCTGCTCTGCAGAGATACACAAATGCACACTTGGAAATCCTTTTGCCGATATATCGGCATTTGAAACTGCTACAGCTGGAGGTTAGCAGGGTTATTTTCTTTTGTCTGGGGTTTAAAACATTGCTCCTAACCTGATATCTGGGTAAGATAAGATGAATCCACTGAAGCTAAGTAGTTGGCTTTATTATCTGTAGGAGAAACGCTTCTTGACTACGTAATTCAAAAGTGTTTTAAGCAACCTTCTCCTCTCCCCACCAGCAAGGAAGAGTAATTTGCTGGTGTTGGAAGCACTGGGCAGTGAGAAAGGGTAAGTGAGCTGCAGTATTGGGGAGTGGGGGGAAACACCTTCCAGACACAAGGCTGTGGAGCGGAGTGGTGGGATTCCCATTGCCAGACATGTCACAGCCCAGAGCCAGGCACATAGGGAAACGCCTGCGGAGACACAGCAGTGGGTAGATGCACCAAAACAGGGCTCAAAAGATAAGTTGTGGGTATAAACAAAGCAATGCAAAGGCAAAGCTAATATTAAGTCTTTGCATTACTATTTGCAGTAAAGTAGGAGAGGGTTCTGATGTGTTCTTTGGTGTATATTTATTGTTTATCATTATTTTACTCGAATGGAAGAGAAAGTAAGAAGAGAGTACAGAAGAAAGGAAACTAACCCATGTAAATTTACTGAGTTTGTTTCTTGTCCTCATAGGGACCAAATGTGCAGAAGGGTGCTGGGACCCTGTCAGCCCACGTGTCCCCTCCGCTCCCTCAGATCTCCACGAGCTTTACCCTGGTGAGTTTCCCTCTATAGGAATGCAGGGAGGGCAATGCTGCCTGCAGAGATGAGAGCTTGTGATCCCAGGTAGGATCCACTTTAACCCAGGAACAGTGACTTCCAGCTACGATTCACCCAGGCAGGTGCCCGTCTGTGCACACCAAGAAGGCTGCGTGCGCTGCTCCCTCCTTGTCCCAGAAAATGAGTGTGAGGAAACAGAGAAAACACGGTGCCCTCTTTGCTAACTTACTTTCCACCCTGCTAAAATGCATGTGGTTTCATTTCTTTTCTTTGTAATAAACTGTGCCCACCATAGCGTATATACTTTTAAATAACATTTTAAAATATTTTCCGGTAAATTAAAGTGATGACATGTTTGTAGGGTTCATTGTTAATTTCATTTCCTTTGGCTCAGCCAGGCAGATAAAATGCAATGTTATTAATCTTTGTTTAAAAGAAGATCCTTTGCCGAACAGTAATAAATGATCTTGATAGATTTGTCAGGAAAATGAATGATAATCATTTGCAGATAGACACAAGCCCAGTATGGAAGATTAATATGAAAATATGTATTGGCATCATTAATAACATCTGCTGCCAATGGACTTGTATATTGGTTACAGCTCTGAAAGCGATGTGTTCTTGTTAGGATATTGCAATTCATCACACACTGTGAGGAGCGAGGCTGTATAGCGCTCCTGGGGCGACGACAAGCTACTCCCCGGGAAAGGCTCGCAAGGAGCCCAATGCCAAGGCTGTGCCACAGCCTACTGCATCTGCCGTCGGATGACCCTGTCATTGCTGAAGCCCCCGTTCTGCTGGGCTCTGACTTCCCACGTGCATTTCCACATGTCACTGCTACAAACTCTTCCAGACCCCATGAATTTCCTCATTCCTTGCTTTTTGGGGCTATGGCTGGTTGGATTCGCAGTAATCTTTGTTCCCTTGGGAGCTCTGCCCTCGCAGTGCAGGCTGAGCAATGCTGGTGGAGAAGCTGCTCCTGGTGCAGAGCAGCTTGGGCTGCAGCACCTGGTGTTTGACATATGCTTTTGCTCAGAGTCTGTGCTCGTCCCACCTCATGTATCTCTAAAAAGGTTCCTCCAGAACCTGCCACAGGCATTTAAGCACTTGCATTTCTTCAACTGACACAGCTTTAGAAAGTACCCCCCCCCCGCTTCACTGGATGCACAACACGTTAGGAGATAAAGCTCTTCACAGGTGCTGCATGTGACTATCATGGGCCTTGGTTTTTCGGCCTTGATCATCCCTGTTAGGAAAAAAGCATTTTATTTTGGGCTTATAATCATTCCACCTGCAGAGCCTCTGTTGGGGTTTCCCTCTTAAAACCCCCAGAGCATATCTGAGATGGTTCAAAGAGCTGCACGCTCACAGCAGCACTCTCTGCCACAGAATCACCCCTGCAGGAGCAGGGAGCTGAGAATCATCCCATCCCGTCCTGTCCCAGTCCTTCTCTCTATCCCTGTCCCAGCAGCTCCTTGGCACACAGGGGTGAGGCTGATGGTGAGCTGCCAGGGCGAGCAGGATCCTGCTTGCTGCAGGGAGGCGAGTGGGAGCTGGGACTCCATGTGTTCAAGTGTGATCCATGGGGAGACATAGCATAAACTGGAAATTATCAAGGCTGGGAAGGGGGGGCTGGGAGATGCAGAGGGGAAGAGCTGCACATGGATGTAGGCAGAGGGAATGGGTGTAAGAGACGAGAAGCAAGGAGCAGAGGGATTGAAATGAGGAATAACATGAAAAGGAACCTCCCCTCACCCCCAATCTTCAACTAGGAGGAAAAATATAATCTTTTTTGTTTGTTTTTATTTTTTTTCAGCTAAATATGTTTTTTTTCTTAGAAAATACAAGGAAAGGTCAAGATGTTTTGAGATTACTTTGGTTTATTCAATAAAACATTTCAGACTCCCCCTTCCCCATGATTCTTTTTTTCTTTTGTTTTGCTTTAGTGGTTCAAAGCAGAGTAGTAAGTCAAATGAATTTACCAATGAAATGCATTTCTCCTGTGGGGTGCACAGCTGGCTGCATCTGGCAGAGTGGATGTCTCCATTTCCTTCTGTGGGCCAACCTCAGGGATGCATTCCCATTTCTCAAAGCGCATTACTTTTTGTTTAAGTGACATAGACTCATCATTTTAAAGGAAACCTTGTCTTCCAGGGTCCATGGTGTGAGATGGGAAGGGGAAGAGGTCAGCAGCATATAAACAAAGATTAAAACTATTTGTGTCATTTAAAAAAGAAAAAAGGCTTAGTAAATTTCACTTCTATTCTCTGCAAAACTGAAATTTTCTTAGGGGAAAAGAATAATCTCAAACATTTAAAAAACTGCCCCAGTATTCCTCATCCTGCTCTGCGTTGCTTTCCCCATGGCTTTAGCGGATGTGTGGTCTGAAAAAGCCAATAAAGCCATTGAGCTAAGTGCTGCTGAGGGGCTCTGTGGCTCAGGAGCACTCAGCACCTCGCTGCTCTAGGCAAGGAGGCGAGAGCCCTGGTATTTCTAAACGCATTAGAAATGTGTTCGTTATTATTAGACATTTACCAGCTATTAATCACAGCTGGTAACTTGATTTCCTCTAAATGTTTTGAGGCACCTTCTGATCTGGGCACGACCTGCTAGAAATTGAATAGTGGAAAGGCAAGGCAAGCTCTGCATCGTATGCCTCTTCCCGCGGGGATGGATGGGCGACTGATGGGACCAAGATCTCCCTTACTCAAAGAAAATGTACTTTTTCCTCTTAGAAAAAGCAAATGCTTCTATTGACCTGCATGAGCACAGCACAGACCCCGCCCTGCATGGCTGATTCAGTCTCCTCTATCCAAACTGAGGATGAGCAAGGGAACTGTGACCAGGGCTCCCTGTGCCAGGTGGGCACAGAGCCTTGTTTCTCCTCTCCTCGCTGGATCATGACTCATTTTCTTCATCTTTATGGCACTGTGCTTCACCGCATGCCCTTGCCTCCCCCCACAACCCATGCCTGGTGGCTTGGACATGCCCCTCAGATGCTGGAGTGGAGGGGTCACATCTCTGTGGGCCTTCTCCAGGTGAGCATCCTAACCACCAGACAAAGATACTAACAGTGGGTACTGCCACCTCTTCCTCCGGAGATGGTTTAAGGTTATATCCATGCCACATTTCATGATGATACCAAGGTGGGTCAGAGGGACCTGGATTTGCCGAAGGAGGGCAAGGTCCAGCCTTGGACCTGGCCCAAGGAGGAATATTTCTTTTCCCTACCACAGCCAGGTCACCATGGTCCCAAGGTGACCTTTGTGCGTCAATGCAGGATATATAACCACAATAACCCAAAGTCAAAATTGGCTTTGTTACTAAGGCACCTTTATTGCTGGTAATGCTGTTAAGGGGCAGGATTGGCCCGATGAGTAAACAAGGTCAGGCTGTTGTGAGACCCACTGTCACGCAGCAGAGTAGCCAGAGTGGGGGGGCTCAGGGAGGGTGGGGAAGCCCCTGTCCCCCCTGCTGATGCCAGCTGGGGAAGGGTGTCCAACACAGGTCCTGGGGTGGCTGTGGGAGCTAAGGTTGTTGCTGCTGAGCTAATCCAGTGGTCCCACACTAACCCCATCTGAATTTTGGCCATATTAAAAAAAAAACCTGCAGATAGTGCTTAAGTCTCCTTTTCCACACCAGTGTAAACCAGAAGTCCTTCCACTAAGAGCAGTGGTGCAAAGTCAGCCTTAAGCTGGTGCGTGAGGGGAATGACGACCCGGCCATGCCACAAACGGACTTTCCAAAGCTCCTTGCTGGGCTTGGCTCTGCATCTTTAAAATTGACCCCAGGTCTCCTGACTTCACCCACATGCTGTCCCGCATATCCTCTGCATCCTGGATGTGACTAGTTTTGAATCTTGGTCACACCTTATCTTATGGAGAAACCGAGCCCCGCAGTCATTTCCAGCAAGCAGTGCCTCCGGGGAAGGGCTGCACCAAAGTGTGCCAGCGCCTCTGGGGACCATCACCAGGGTCTCTGTCACCTGACACCTCTGGCTTACACATGAAGATGAGGACCCTTGAGAGAAACCAAAGCCACGTGCTGCCTGACCCCACCTCAGCCAAAATATGCCCACAGAAAGACATTAATGGTCAGCAAGAGAATAGCATTAACATTGCAAACAATCTTCCACAGGGGCTTTTCCTCGATGCTGGTGAGTCTCCGCTCCAGGGCAGCTCTCTCCTCCTGGGACAGGGTGGGCGTGGGGCCAGTGGACAGACCACAGAACCACAGGTACAGCATTTTCCAGCAGGGAGGCTTGGCTGCTGCAAGAAATGGATCAAAGAATGGGTGCTATCATCTAGCTGGGGCTTTTCCCTCCCTCCTTCCACCAGTTTGGAGGTGCATTGACCAATCTGGAATGGGACTTGAGATGCATCTTGGATGGGAGATGAAAGATGATGATGGGAGATGGGAAGGGAAGGAAAGGGAAGGGAAAAAAAGCAAGCTGTGCCTCGACCATGTACAGCACAGCCTGATTACAGTTGGTTGATTGCAACACCAATCATTCATTAGTAAATTAACAGACCTTTTCCCCCTCCTCCCTGAGCCCATTTCCATCCACTTTCACAAATTCCTGACAGCATGATGATCCATTTAGAGATCTCCTGGCTTATCTATTACACTTGACATGCCGGGTGAAGTATGTGTTTTAATTGTCAGCCCTGTGCCGTGTGTATTTCACTGGCTTTGCTTTCCAAATATTTTTTTGAAATGCAGAATGTCATAAGGCCTTGAAAAAGGTGTTACCTGAAAAAAAAAACCCTCATTAAACTATCAACTGCTGTGTTTCGCATTTCCTTGCCCATCATTACTAATTACCAAAATACCAAGACATTTGTTTATAAAAATATGAGCTAGTTAAGTGAACTAGGAATTGATAAGAAATAATAGATAATGCTGAATGGCTGCATTCAACTTTAAAGCCAACCTTACTCTATTGGAAAAAAAAAAAAAAAAAAAGATATTTCTTTAGTTGTTCACTTCTGTTTAGCTTGGCTGTAATTGGTACCGGTGTCCTTTGGACCGACCAGCAAAAGGAAGGAGTGAAGAAATGTTGTGTATGTGCCTTTCTTCTGAGTTTTTCTGCTCTGTAACCTTCCAAGGTTACACTGAAAACCAGAAAGCTGTATTTTTTTAATGGATTTGCAGAACAAACCTCTGTCCACTCTGAAAAAAACTTGCCTATGTAGCATCTTCTGCTACTGTTCTGTCTCCTGACAACTCTTTAAGTTCATTTGACTCTTTGCCTTCCTTCTTATTAAATACCCTTGGTAGATCACACAGATATTTAAGCAATTTGGGTCTGAGTTTTAACGATGGCTTATATCATAAGGGAAGATGAAAGATACTATTGGCATAATGTAAATGAGAAAACTGAGGCATGTAGATTAATCCTAGGACTTCCACAAAGTGGACACCTGCTCCCAGTGTCTCATGGTCCCTTCAGACCATGACACTATTTTGATACAGTATGTTACAGTGTCACTGAGTGAGTTTGGCCAGCAGAGCTCACACAGGAGTAAGAAGGAGGCATCTCTAGCACAATCACAAGGGTTTTATCTCCTAGGAATGATGAGGACAGGAAGGGATGTGACTTTTATGTGCTGAAAGTTGAAATTACAGAGCCTGCCACGACTTTCACAGCTCTAGCGGTAGCTGCTGCTTTGGTTATGCCTGCAATAGTGCTATGGAGCTCCTCAAGAGCATCTTGGTGAGACACAGAAATAGATGCAGTGTCATGGCACAAAGCCCCAGTGTCACTGGGGTGAGGAGCAGCGTCCCAGCAGCACAGACCTCCAACCTCCCAAGGGATGTTCATAAGTGGCTGTTGGCTCCCATCTAAGGAGTCCAACACACCATTAAGTGTCCAGGCCTGAAGTGCTAAAATAACACTGTGACTTGGGCAGGGCTGGACTGGGGTAGTTTGCCCGGGTAAATAACTTGTTCTAGGGAGGAGAAGGAAAAACATTTTACTGAATGGTGAGTTTTCTTTTTTTTTCAGCAATGGCAGCTCTTCTGAACCATTCAGAGGATTGGGACATGAAGGTAAATGCTAGGAGATATGTTGGGAGGACCAAGAACTGCAATGCTTTCATTTGTCACATCCTCATAACTGGTATACCCATAAATACAAGCCCCAGCTCCAGTGAATGCAACAGATGGCCTTTCATGAGCTTTAGAGGGCCTTGCATGAGATCTTGGCTGTGCACTCACCACATCAGCGTGCTTGTTCACAGCAAGCCACCCTACCTGCCTCCTCCTTATTGCCTGAATCTGTACTTTCAACCAAGGCACTTTCTCCATCAGCTGGATTGATCTGTGCTGCATCACTCTTGTAATTTTTCAGGTCAATGGCAGGAGCTTTTCTGTGTCTTGTCCACCACGTCAGGCAAACGAGCTGCAAAGTGGGACAGAGAACAAACAGGTTATTGCCTGTCAGTCACAAACGGGCATGCCAGTCATCTCCCTCTTTGAGGGGGACAGATCCAAGATGGTGCTGAAAGACCTGTTCTGGGGTGATCATTGTTCCCCCACTTTCACCTCCCTTCTGCACAGGTGCCCACACCCTGAAAAAGAAGGCTGGTACCATCCAGTTGGAGCTGAAAAGCTGAGAAAAAGTGTGAATTAATCTAGTTTCTTTCCTTCTTTTTTTTTTTAAATAACCTGTTCCATCCCTGTTTCTATCAGGAGTAACCTTTTAGTAGACATTGAAGAAGCAGCTTCCTATTTGCTAGGCTCACTTGATTGACATGAAGTAATGATGATCTGTGTCCAGAATGGCAGACCTCCAACAGGGAAAGGTAATAAAGTCAATTAAAAAAAAAAAAAAGAAGCCAAGATAACCCTCTCTGGATACAGTCAATCACAGATAGCGACTGAACCCTCAGCAGAGAAAGATCAGTTGAGTGCTGGCACGCAGATATATGGTTATAGGGGCATGATGCAGATATATGGCCATAGGAACACTGGTATTTGAGCAGCTCCTTCTCTGCGACATGGGGAGGGACTGGAGGATCTTCTGTCTCATTTCAGTTGTCATTTTATAGGAAAACAAAACCCAATGTGAACATTAAACCCCACAGTTGGGACAAGCTCACATCAAAGTGGCAACCTGCACTCCCAAATGAGATTATCTCAGGGCTTTTAGTGGGAAAAGTAGCAGTATTGTGTCTCTGCTCTGCAACTGCAAGTACGTGTTCAAGAAGTGCAGCTACATGGGCAGACAGAACCATGACGGCAAATATCAAGTCACGATTTGCAGGGAGGATTATACCATACATTAGACCAACAGGTGTAGTTACAAGTAGAAAAAAATGAGCTCTTGGCACACACTGTAAGACTTACCCATCCAGATGCCTTTTCTCTTTTTTGTTTGCTTGTTGGTTTGGCTTTTTTTCCTTTGTTTTTTAATTCTAGTTTTCTCTGTTGGGCCAATACAAGACATTACCTCTCTCTGCAGTCTTTCAGTGGAAGAACCATCGAAAGTCATGAAAGATGATCAGTCCTGGACAGGCTGCTGTGGTTGCAATCTGCTCTGCTTTACAAAAACAGGAGGTCTGAAACTCTTATCCTTGAGCAAGTCTGAAAGACTTCTCCTCCCTGGGACACAAGGAGTGCACAGGAGGCATTAATCTTGCAAATCTCACAGTGGTCCTTTTGCAGCTGTGGGGTGGGGTTAACCATCCCAGGGGCTCAGGTCTTTGAATTTAAGTCAGGCCTGCGGCTTCTTTGGCTGACCATGGCACACCAAGCAGCTTGATGGCATCAGCACTTCCTTAGCTCTGCATGTTCTGGCCAAGCCAGGCAGCAAGGACCGCACTCATCAATCCCACTCAAATGCAGCTGTCCAGGTCCATTGGCTGCCCTGCAGAGGAGCCACAGGATGGGACCGGGGTAGCAAAGCTGCAGTGGTGATAACAGGTCAAGCAAAGTCACATATTTGCCTGACGAGTGGCTGCCTCCCTGCTCTGCCCGTATGGAAATGAATGTCTCAAATGGGTCACTTACGAAGTAATGCGAGTTTAATTTTTGAATTTTACACACACAAATCTAGGCAGGAGTTGCCAGCTGACACAAAATGTTGCATAATTTCCAGAAGATTTATAGCTTTATTTAAATCATTTTCAACCAAGATGAGCATTGGGCAGGGCTAATCTTTCTTGTCATGATGTGCTAAATTGCTTTGATTTGATGATCCTCAGCTTTCTCAAGGATTCTTTTTTTTTTTTTTAATCACTTAGGAAATGTCACTGGAACATAGCAAAGTTTCAGGGTACTAAAGAATTTCCAAAACTTTTTTCTTTTCCCTCCTCTTCCCATGTTTCACTGAATGACTGCCTCTTCACATTGCAGCAAAATCTGCAAGGGCTGGAGCTTACCTGGGGCTCAGACTCTGCCAGATGGGAACGATTCCCAGTTGAAAGGAGCATAGACACACAGGTAACCTCATCGCGTATCATCCACTGACCCACCCAGGAGCTGTTTTTTTGACCATGACCAAATAAAGCAAACCACCACCCCAGAGGGCTCCTCGGTGAAGCATCATACCCACACTCCAGCTTCAAGCTCCCCTGCGGTAGGTTTTGACTGGCTGAATTCCTTGAGGTCCCCCTTTCTCCTCTTTGCCATCGCCAGAAGGGCACATGCCAGCGCAGATCAGCAGCATTGTGTGGCCATGGAGGCCACCACAGGGCTGGCTATGCTTCCTGGCACAGACTCACGAAGAGATGGGGATGGCACGTGTTTTGCATGCCTGGAGAATGCAAGCAAATACATAAACAAGGAGAACTGCTGACAGGGGAGCTGCATTAGCAGAATTGACTTGGACCTTGGAAATGCCGCCTAAGGCTGCCATGCCCAAGGGCAGGGGAGGGGGGGGTAGCCACTTGGCAGGTCCTGGGGAGCCCTGTGGCTCTGTTCCCTGCTGTAGACCCATGCGTGGGCATTGCTCAGGGAGCCCTGTGTCCCCCCTTAGTTTGCACCTCTGTAAATGCCTGGTTCCCACAGGAGCTGAGCATGCTTTGCTGTCAGTGGCACTAGATGATGCTGTGGGAGCTTCAGTTGCAGCACCTCAGGAGTGCATGGTGTGGGTTCAGGCCAGCCAAAGCGGGCTTGGTGCTCCCCCCAGGCCATGAACCTAAAGGAGTCACTGAAGCCAGACCTCAGGACACCGGGAAAACATCCCCGACTCCAGAGCACATTAAGTAGACTTGCCAGTCCATCAGCCTGTCTGGGTGAGCCCTGACCCCTGGGGAGGTGACCTGCTCATGTAGCACATGTGCTTTGTGGGCTGTTCCTCTCCCTTTCCACCCTCACATTCTCCCTGGACAAGGGAGTTTGCAAGAACTCAGCAAAGTTTTTCTTTTGTTGTTTGTAAACTAGAATAAATCCTTCTGTTCCAAAATGCCATCTGGCACCTGACAGTTGTGTTTCAGCTTCACAGTCTCAAATTTAATTGTAAGCTCTTTTGCAGGGTTTTCAAGGACGGCGTGACACAATATGGACTACCTACAATGAAGACATATGAACTCTGGAGCATACCAAACAAATTCCTTGCATACTTGTTTTCCAGCACAGCATCAATCACCACAGGGATGGGAGAGTGTCCAAAACAGCAGGAGAAAATGCTACAGCTTGCAGTTCTTGGATTGTAATTCATTTAAAGCCAGGCACATTAGCTGTACCACTGTAATATCAGATACAAATCTCTTTTCTCCTTTTGCCCATTTACTATCTGAAAAGGATTGAGATTCAATATTTAAAGTTGTCCAGTGTAGATCCTCAGCTGGTGTAAAGAGGCATAACTGTGCTCAACAGCTGCTCCTGGTCTTTGAAGGCAATGGAGCTATGCTGATTTACATCTGCTGAAGTATGATCTATCACTACATTTCCTTGGCTTTTTCTTTGGTGGCTTGTTTTTCTTTTCCTTTTGCTTGACAAAATAAATGGCATAATTCCTAGCTCTTATACGGTGTCTTTCATCATTACATCTCAAAGCACTGCACAGATAAGCGCTAGCAGAACTAGTCCCATGTGATTTTTAGGGGGGAAATATCTGAGGCTCATAAAGTGAATTGGCCAACACATGGGACTGGGAAGCACCAGAGCTTCAGATATCCTCAGCCAGGACACCCACTACCAGCCCCTCCCCCCCCCGCCCCAACCGCTATTATGGGGACATACAGGCTCTTCACTGCAGGTTTGCCCACTTGCATGCCAAAACCCAGCAACCCGAGGTCACTAATGGCCAAACACAAAGTTCAGGTGCTAGTGTCTACCCAGGTTAGAGCCTGACACGTCCATCCTGATTTCTACTTCCTGCCCTTCCTTCCCAAAACCCTTCTGTCCTTGAGCCATCTCAGCACAGCCACAGACTAACTTGAGATGAGGAGAGAAGCCCTGCTTGCAGGACACTGTGAGAAATTATGCCACCAGGAGTGATGGTCCAAACCAACACCTGCACTCATGGCTAGGGCAAAAGTTGGGGTAAGTCTGACTGAGGGAAAATGAAAAATGTTGGTTTTAATGCTGCCCACTCAGATTCATGCCAGACAGGCAGCAACCCAGCAATGTTGGCACCTACCTCAGCTTAAAAACCACGCCTTCACTTTGACTGTTCTCTGAGGAATGAGGTCAGACCTTTCTTGTTGAAATTGGGGATAAATAGTAGAAACTGAATGGAAATCAGACTAAAACTACAGGGGCAGACTCTCCCATTCCTACCAAGCTATGGGAAGAGGGAATTAGCTACCACTTACTGGCACAAATTGCCTAGCAGCCCAGCTCATTTTCCTTGTGGTGGGAAGATACTGAGGGCGAAGGGGCACATGGGACATGGATGGTCATGACCATCATCAGATGATTGATCTGGGTCTCCATGTCCAGCCTCTCACTGTCCCAGGCAATATCATTAATTCTTATTAATTTTCTTCAACAGAATCTCTTATACAGAGGTCAAGCACTTAGCTCAGCACTATGTGGGGTCCACAGCCTACCAAAAAGTTGTCCTGAACATCCCTCTTTAGAAAACTTCCCCAAAAAAGCCTAGCCTATGTTTGTTCATGGCCAGCACTGCCCTTTAGCAAGCTCTCCTCCCTCCCTGGCTCTCCAGATGTTTCTGGGGGGCCAGCCACCACCCCTTGTCTTTTGTTCCTCTGGGATGACTGCACACAGCTGTTTCAGACAAAATTCTCTCCTCCCTGACCATCCCATTGGCTTTCCTCCCTGGACTGCTTCCAGTCTGAATCCACCTTTTCTGAGCATTGGCTCTTTGAAGAATATGTCAAATAAGGTTCCTTAAGTCCAGCACCTATAAACTCACCTATTTCTACTGAAAATCTCCTCTAAGGAATCTCTTATGATCATAACCTCTCTTTCCCTGATGTTGTTATAGTAGGTCTTTGTCCTGAACTCCCCGCCTTAAAATGTGCTTTAAGTGTTTTTATACCTCCGAGGTCAGACTAAAAAGCCTGTAGGTGCTGTGGCCAGTTTCTTCATTTCCTAAACCGTTGGTATGATGTTCACTATCTGCCCGTGCTGTGTTAATGCATCTTATCTTGCTATTGCTGTGGGCAGGGAGCACTGCACATGTTTAGTTATCACAGGTCAGATGATGAGTGGGAACTCATTAAACTACAGTAATTAATTGCTGGCAACCATCTGGCCACCCCTGAGCAGTAGTGAACAACGTAAGCAGCAGAACTAATGGTGCCTCCTTGCCAGTATTTCTTTCTCCCATGTGGATCCTCTGATAGCTAATAAAAGCTGAGACTTTATCTCAAAGCAGACACAAAGACAGGCTCTCTCTCTCCCCCTCTCCTCTATCTGAGCACCTGCTTTCATGTAATCTTTAGGAGCTGGGTATCTTTGACACAACTAACATTCAATCAAACATTGATGGAACTGGTTAATGCTTTACAAGTTATGAGGAAGCAACAGATAGAAAGCGCTATAATGGCATCACCCTCATTTCCTCATGCAGTTAGACAGGATAAAGAAAGTCTTTTAAATCTATCCAGTAACCTTTGTTTGGAGGTGGATGGCAGGTTTTCTATATTGACAGCTGGTTTAAAATTTGGGACTGGGAAGAGGTGCTTTACGGTTTTATCATATAAAGCCTCCTAACTCTGCACCATTTTAATGTGTTAAGTAAAAGAAAGTTGTGCCTGACTCAAAGTTATTAAATGTAATTGAGATCACATTGGGACAAAATGTTATTTTCCTAAATGCCCATGTTGCAAAAGATATTAATCTTGTTTGCCTGCAAGATTGATGCTGGCTCTGCTGAAACAGGGTAGATGCTACAATTAGATATATTTAATTCCTCCTCAGCAGTGCTCTGTAATATGATTTCATCTCCTTCCCCTTCTTCTTTTCTTTCTATTCCAGTTATGATGGGCTGTGGTGTCTGCCTAGCTCTAGGCACAGCATGGGAACTCACACTCAATTTGAAGCACTCGGTGCCTCAGGAAGCATTAACACTATGCAACCTGGGGAATAGAAGGCTGAGGAGCAAGGGCTTCTTTGCAGCATATGCATTACACACCATTTCTTAACCATGGGAGGAAAAGAAAAGGACAGATTTCAGAGATTTTTGGAAACCAAACAGGGACTCTGAGAAAAGGGTGCCACTGCAAGTCACTTACCTTTTCTTCAGGGATCGGTGGGGTGCAGAGACTAATAAGGACAATGACAATTGCAGTGAGGACACAGAGGATGAGGGCAAAGTACAGGTAGTGCAAGTCCTTTAGCACAGCTGGTCTTCTGTCCTCCTCACCACAAGACGGTGTGCTATAAATAAACTCGATGATCATCCGAACGAGACCAACAGCTAGCCCAACCATGAGGCCCCAGAAAGCACCCTGAGAAAAGGCAAGCATAAAGAAAAGGTCACTGCATGTTACCTTTGGTTAAAGTTTTCTCTCCTTTCCTTTCCTTTCCTTTCCTTTCCTTTCCTTTCCTTTCCTTTCCTTTCCCACCCTTTCCTTTCCTTTCCTTTCCTTTCCTTTCCTTTCCTTTCCTTTCCTTTCCTTTCCTTTTCCTTTCCTTTCCTTTCCTTTCCTTTCCTTTCCTTTCCTTTCCTTTCCTTTCCTTTCCTTTCCTTTCCTTTCCTTTCCTACTCTGCTCCTTTCGGCTCTTTCTTAGACCAAGACCTTTTATGCCTGATGGAAACCCACACAGATATGCATCAAAGGAGGATGTTTTCAGTTAAAAATCCTCATTTTTTCTTTCTGTCCATGAACATGGAACAGATAGAGCACAAACAATGCAAGAGTCTCTTCCTAGCAACATGCCTCCAACTAGACTTTGACACATCATCCCTAAAGTGCGGAACAATTTTGCCTTTTGTGCTTTCAAATGAGACTGCCAAGAAGTACCACTTGCAGTGGCTTCTGGGAAGCAAACACACATACACTAGAGACTGGGCTAAGATCCACTAATGCATGCCAAGGAAAGGCTGTCTAATTGTCACATTTTAGCTGGACTGGCTTTAAGTTTAAAGCGTCTTAAAGGCTAGGTAGTGAGGGGAGAGTTATTTATTTATTTTATCAAATTAAATGTGTATATCAATTGGTTGTTGACACTCCACTTACAGGCTCATTAATCCTCTTGCAGAAGATTGCCAAGATGAAGAGAGCTGTGATCGGTGGGGCTAGATAGCTGGTTATGGACTGAATGTAGTCAAACAGCTTGCCGCTGTTGGCTGATTGAATGATCGGGATCCAGAGAATACTGATGACTACAAGGATGAGGATAAAGACTCTGGAAGATGAGGATAAAATTATATTAGCTCTGCAGGCGGTGGAGTCCACCTGAAAATGAAGTTTTGCAGCAAAACACACTTCCAATTGCTCTCAGAATTTCCTAAGAAAAAAATCCACAGATCACTCTCAAGAAGATCCTTTCCCTGTGTACATAGGAAAAGAGAAAATTTTTGTCTTCTAGAAAGTCAATTCAACCAACTCCCAGAGCTAACTTCACAGATTTCAGAGGGAGCTGAGCCAGGACTTCCCAAACAACATGCATGAGAGATTCACAAGGGCATGGTGGCTCCCACTGTGAGCTGGATCACTGCAAGCCCTTCAACCTGGTGTGTCTTGGAGAGTGATACATTCTTCGAAGGACTAGCCCTTGGATGCAACAGAGAGAGGGAGCCGAAAGCTTGTGGAAGCAATCTTTCTGCCACCTTTCCAAGCAGATGCCTTTGCCAAATTCCATTTAATTTGCTGCTTATTAAAATTGCTTCTGGGGTCTCAGGTGCATACCATAACCCTCCTTCATCTTTGCACTGTATGTTATAAGGGTTTCTCTATATTGCTGAACAAGAGGTACTTTCCCTCTCACTACTCTACAGTGGTGGAGTATGAGATTGCCTGCAGCCTTCACTCACCCCACAACAAAGTTTAGAAACTTAATGTTCATGACAGGAGAGGAAAAGCACACAAACAGGCACAATGCAGCTTAAATTCTGCTATCAGGAGGAGAACTTTAATGCCCCTGATATAATGCAGTACCAAAGCTTGCTCGCAAAGAGCACTATAACTTATCAGAGAGACAGAGAGCTGGGATGCCCAGCTCTCTGCACCTTTCCCAGAAAAAAAAGGAGTAATTGCAATGCATCAGTCCTGTCTGATGCAAAAATAACATGTTCTTAAAGACCTCTGGTGACAGTGACTCCAGAGCACCTTTGACTTTTCTAAAATTTAGATTTAAGGCAGTATTTATGTTAAGTTTAGAGAAGAGAGAGGCAATGATCTACCTAGCTTAGCAGTACCCTCAGTGTTTCTCTTTGACCAGGTCTATCTGAGATGAAGCTGGAAAATGTAATGCTCTTTCCCAGGCTGCTTTCCTGTTCTGTATTTTAGGCACCAGATTTTTCTCAGTGAGCCCAAACTGAAGAATGTAAATGCTGCACTCAAAACAGATGACGAGAGCAATGAGACATAAAGAAATGTAAGGACCTGCCCACAATCATCAGCTCCTGCTCCGAAGCTTTTCTGCGGATCCGCTGCCAGATGTCTATAACGAAGAGTGTGCTGCTGCTGTTGAAAATGGAGGTGAGGGAACTCATCAAGGCTGCCATCATCACGGCAATCATCAAACCCCGGAGCCCTGGGGGAGCAAAAAAGGGAAGGAAAATCAGGACTGGGCCTTGGCCTCTCAGCACTGTTTTTTCAACCCGATGTCTGGTAACTGCAGAAAGATTTCCTCATCCTAAGGATGGGTAAGGGCAGTCTGATCCCCCCGTGCAGAGCATGGCTCAAGCCCACCTCCACAAGTGTAAAGGTTTCTCACCATCAGGCAATAGTTCTATCACGAGTTTGGGGTAGGCAATGTTGGAACAACCCACCGCAGCTCCACAGACCCTTTTGCAGATGTCTGGGTCCACGCAGCCCACTTCATCTGTAGAAGACAGGAAAACATGAAGAAGTCGGCGTAAACCCTGTTGAGCCATAGGTTGTTTAATTCAAGGGAACAAATCTTGATGCCTTGTGCGGTTTTGTATAATTTCAGAGGTGCAGCTGGAATACAGCTAGAATGAGTGGAGCTGAAGAACATTTTACATCATAAAATAAAGGTGAAACTTCGAGATGTCATTTTGCAATTCTGTTCAGGGTACAGATATAACTCTCCTGGATGTTGTATAATTGTAATTCTTGATGATTTGTCATTTGTGGGAACTGGACTGTTTCCATGAACCTGCCAGCTGGGTTACCAGGGGTGTTGCAGGCTGAGTTACTCCTATTTGAGGAAATCTGGGAGAAAGGCACTTGAGACACATTTTCCTCCAGGAGCAGTCCTCCTAACCAGGATATTCTTCCCGGTAGGTGGCATGCTCTGGAGAAACCAGCAATGAGAGCTCCTTGGGAGACAACATGAGGTGAACACTTGCTCTTTCACAAAGGATGGCTGTTTCGCATAATCCACCAGGAATTGTATGAATCTGTGTGGCAGATGATTACTAAAAGTCTCACCAAATATCTAATGAAAGTAATCCATAGGACCTGAAGGACAACCTCAGTCCTTTGTGTATTTCATCTCACTGATTTCCTCCAGATAGACAGATGCATACAATGTCCACAGCATGGAGCTATATGTTCCCAATGGCAAAATATGCCCCATATGGATAGTCCCAGTTACTTCTGCCAGTGTGGGAGCACTGGAAGTGAAGGAAGGGCATGGGAACATCAGTGTACAATAGGAGTATATACAAGTGTGCCTGCAGGGCAGCAGAGTTTCTGAGGTGTAAAAGTGCTGGAGGACCTGTGTGGGATTAGTGGTCATGGCAGGTGTAAAGCCCTGTGGCAAGAACATGGAAAGGCTTACCTGGGTAAAGAGCTCTGCTGATCATTCCCGGCATGACAATGAAAAACATAGGGAAGATTTTCAGGTATCCTCCCAGCACCGATCCACCTTTGGCATGGGAGAGGTTCTTGGCAGAGAGAGACCTCTGGACTATCACCTGCAATCAGTGCAGAAAGGGAGCAGAGAGTAAAATAGAAGCACTAGAGAGAGAGCAGGATCCATCCTCTCTCTGTCTCTCGTTCTCATGGATGACTTTCATCCGGCAGGATCCCAGGGTGTTTTGCATGCCAGTGGCAACTTTCCCATCTCGGTTGACTGCAGCCTGCTGCCACTGCTCAGAGCTCAGTGCACAGGCTATAGGAGAGGGCAGCGTGGAAATTTCCTTTACAGGAATCATTTCGCCCTTGACTGAAATGAAGCCACCTTGAGGACTGGAGACAGCGGCTGTACAGCAGCAAGAGACAAGGAATGAAGCAGACCGTGGGTATTTTGGTAAAAGTGCAGTGGTGGGTTTTCATAATTATCCCATCTTAAAGCACAAAAGCACTGTGTCTTGAGAAACAAATACAGTTTTCCTTGGTTGTAGCTTGGAAAGGAATAAGAAATGTGAGATCTGCGGGAACAGGAATGGCTTGTCTGGAGGTCTACACAAGGTCACTGCAGAGCCAGCTCCAGATCCACATTTTCATATCCTTGTCACACTAACTGCATGAAGACCCTTGGTACTCACCAGCCCACAGTGGGATAAAGATGGAAGAAAATAACCTGCTCTCTCTGCACTAAGAAGTGCACAAAATTAGCAGCTTGCTGAGAAGGTGGAAGGAGTGAGATATTCTGGTCTAGACCAGTAAAAGGGTTGTAACTCCTGAACAGTGAGACAGTCATGTTTCAGCTCACAGACCCACAAACTGAGGAGTGGATTGGAAATAATAGTGTGGTGGTTTGCCTGTAGAGCGAAAGACTTTCTTTACCTGGTCAGTGCACCAGCACCAAAGAGCCAGCACAGAGAGGCCAAATATAAGGCCAGGCCAAGGAATGTCTCCTGTGACTGGATCCCTGAACAAATGAAAGGCATCTGCACGTGGGAGGTGACAGGTCGTGTTTGGGACTATGATCTTCGGTATTGCTGTGCTGTATTTCTCCTGAAGTCCTTCATACCAGCCAACTTTTTCAAATCCTGAAAAGAAAATGCTAGTGATTTAAGGTCTGGTGCTCCCTGCAAAGTTATTTCCTTATCTGAGTCTCACGATTACTTTTCTTTTCTCCTATCATCCTCTCATCTCCTTTCTTTTCATTCCACCCTCGCTTTTGGCAGTCAAGGTTTCTACAGGAGTCAGTTTGGATTTTGCCCAGAGTCCTTGTGGTTTTAACAGTGCATCCTGGAAGAGGATCAATGCAGGAAAATCTCCATGATCCTAATCCCCACAATGTCCTCAGCATCTAGTCTTTGCTCATACATCCTCCAAGAGAGGAAGCAGGAAGGTATGACATGAAACAAGATATATCTATATTTCTGTTTGTCAAGAAGGCTTAAAGCAAAGACTAATGATGGTCAGTTCCTTGTTGCTTTTTGATTTTTTTATAATGCTCAGTTACACCCAGATGAATGCACCGTAACTCCTAAAGTCAACATGGAAATTTGGCAGAATTACTCTGAATTTACATGAGCATAGTGAGAGCTGAATTTGGCTCTGGGAATGCAGTGTTGCAAGCTCTTTGGCAACTCCAGGTAAACCCAAACTGGTGAGGTGGTTATCCAGAACCTCACTTCCATACAGTTAGTGCAAAGGATGAAGCAAGTCTGACAACTTGGCAAATGAGAGTTGTGCTGGCATCACTTCTGTGAGTAATTAAAACCAATTTCTGCACCGTACATGAAAGGGTGAGGTACCCTGCTAAGGTCTAATGACCTTGGGACCATTAAACCAGTGTATGATGCCACTGCAGGTTCCCCTTACCTATGAACATGAGGACCAAAGCTCCCACCACCATGATCAGGGTCTGCAGCGCGTCTGTGTATATCACAGCTGTTAAACCACCTGTCAGGAGAACCAGAGACAACAGGCAGAGCAAGTCATCATGTACAATGAAACAGGTACCTCACCTGGGAAAAGGTTCACCTTGGCCCCAGCCCTGTGATTTCAGGACAGACCCATTGGGAGAAGCTGGCACTGAGCGGGTCCCCAGGAGCCTATAGCTGTCACAAGCCCTTATGTGAGGAATGGCCCGAAGGGCTTGTCCACGTTCACAAGAGGACTTGGAGGCAGTTCAGCATCTTAATATCTAAGGATGCTAATGTTGCAAAAAGAGAAGAAAAGAGCAAATATGGGCAATGGTAGCTATCTGCATAGAGAGAGATGGGAGCCTTCTGTAGTGTTAGAAAATTCTCTAGAAAGCAGCGATATTCCCCCCATATCAGTTTCCCTTGGGCCAGGAGGGGAGAGGAGAATAGCCAGAGGTCTTCAACAGCTGGGAGTGACAGGGCAGGTACTACCAACAACTGGGGGAATCTCTCCCTCAGACCAGGACCTGAATACTTTCCCCAATGTAGGAAAGGGGAAACATATGTACTAGGCTCCAGTTTATAGTGTTTCTTTTAAAATCAGCTATTTACCAGCTATGGTGTAGACAGCAGTCACTGCTAGCAAGACCACAGTGGACAAGTAGAGGTTCCAGCCCAAAGACATTTGGATGAACAATGCTCCGGAAAAAATGTCTGTCTGGAATAAAAAAACCAAGGGCAGTCTGGCGTTAGTAGTGCTTCGTGCAAGCAAAATCTAATAAAGTAGCCTGCAGCCCTCTGCGGCTGAAAGCATTGACAAGGGAGGACACCACGAAGGTGAAGTGGAAGAGGAGGAGAGAGGATGGGGCTGTTGGCTGTGAACCTTCTTGTTCTCAGTGCAAAGAAAATCTTTCCTCCAGCTAAGAGCTCTCAGCATCTGGGAGCTGGGGCAGCAGGAGGGTGAAAATCAAGGTCCCACATCAAGGGACTACAAAGCAACCAAAAGGCTATCTTACAGGCAGCCTTCATGGCATGTAATCCTCACTGGCACAGACAGGTATTGGTGGAAACTGCCACTCCTTTTGCTGACTGTGAAGACATCTGTGGGGAGCAGGAGCCAATGTATCCACAGGCAGACACGGGAAGAGAAAGCGGGGCAAATAGCAGAGACCAAGTTCTTCCCAAGACTACATCTTGGTGGCCTAGTGGCCAGTAGACACTCCTGCTTGAAAGACCCCTAAGAATCACTGACATCTTGTGCCATGATTTATTTACCTGAAAAGGTCAACAGCTTGCTTTTCTATTCATGCAGTTCAGCATACTAGAATGACTCCAGAAAAACAGGTTATACCTGCTGAGGACCTCACTAGAAATACAGAAACCCCCATTGGCTTTGTTTTGTTTGGATCTGCTGGCAGAGAGAGTGAAGCCAGAAACTGAGCGAAACCTGGAATTATACAGATAACATCATTCAAATGCAGAGGGTGATATGGGAGATGTGTAGGTTGGGAAATCAATTTGAAGGACACCTGCAAATCTGGTATGGGGTGAGATACAGGTAAAGACATTTTGCCAAGGGAGACAGAAGGGATGGGGCAAGATTTCTATTTGCTGTGCCTGAAATAAGCACCTTAAAAGCAAGCAGCCAGTACAACTCCCGACCTCTGCAGCCCTGAGACAGGACAAACACTGTCACTACACCACAAGAACCACTGTGTCTTCTGGTTTTTGACTTCCCAGCAGGAAACACAAACACCTCTGTAGCCATGCAGGATCAGTCCTTTGACAACACTGTTTATTGAGACCTCTGTTTTCTTTTGCAAGCGGGAAGACTCTGCAATGCCCTAGTTGCTAACCTATGTTTGGGCAAAAAGCGCAGGGAGAAAAATCCTTCTTGTAACCAACTGCCTGCTGTCCAGCCAGCCGCTAAATGAGCTCTCTAACAAACAATAGCACCGCTTAATAGAAAGCACCTGTCATTGCCCATAAACTCCACCAGCCACATCCGTCAGCCACGCGTGAATTAGCTGCACAGAGGAGAAAACTGCTGAGATGAAACAGCAATGACTGAGGCCAGGGTCCTGCTCTGAAAGGCATTGGCAAATACTGCTCTGCTGAAGGTCATTTTGAAAGACTGGGTCTTTTTTGCCACATACATTGGACTGTGTAGCTGTGCACACTGTGGTGCTGTTGCAGGAGAGATCTTCCACTTTTACCTCTCATGGATAAAGACGCTTCAAATGCCTCTTTACCCATGCAAATGCAGATCTCATCCTGGGCAATGCCTCAATCCCACAGGGCAAAGAGTGACATGACCAAGAGCTGGCCATTAGAGGAGGAAATCTATCCCATATTCCCAGCCTGGAACTCCTCTTAATGCACCTCCCAGGACCTGAGACATAATAAGCCTGGGAGAAGGACCCTGAAGCCAGCTGCAAAAGGCACATGGGTGCCTCATCTCCAGTCAATGTCTTCCAAGGCAATTTGACATCTAAATACTTCAGTATGATCTAGTGAAAACTGACTTGTACTGGCTATGGGACAATCAGCCGGAGACAAAGGACTAACATTTTCAGTCCCTTAATGGACTCTGAAATACAGTCCTCTCTCTCCAAGGGCACAGGTAGTTCTTAGCAAATCTCTGAGCTTAAGTTCTGCTTCTTTATTAATGGGATTTTAAATGAAGGGAAATGCCCAGTAGCTTACCTTGTTTTTTTTGATACCAGCAGGGTACAATGCTACAAGCAATCCAGGAAAGCTGCTGAGTTTTGTCTTAAGCCAGAACCTACATCCCTTTCACCATACCCTTTTTATACAACACAAGTGACAGAAAGAGAGAGGAATAACCGTAACATACCTAATGCTGAAAACTCAGCTACAAGAACAACAGCCAGATTTTATGATCATTTAAGAGAATTTCACATCTACAAGATGCAACCAGCCAGATTCTCAGATGGCGGTAATGCTGCAGTTCCTCTGTCTATATTGCCTAAGGTTTGGTCTGGTAGAAGAGGAAAAGCAGGCAGATAGCTTATGGTACTTACACTGTTTAGTAATTAGCTGCCATATCCATGTAAAGTTCTCACTGTGCATTGTTGTTTAATGAAGGCTCACTCTCTTAGGATAGGTCTCCATGATCAATACAGAGGCAGGTATTTACTTGAGCAAAGCAGCACACTAACACACTGCTACTGTTTCATGGTAGCTGAGCTGGTCCTTTCAAGGACATCTGAGTTCCCTCTGAGCAGCTCTGCATTGTGCCAAGATGACCTACCCCTGCCCTAGACAAAAGGGTTGTGTTCAATTGGATACATACGGATATCTGGTGAATATATAGAGAATGAGGGACAGTACAGACATGTAGATTTGTATCCTCTGCCCTCCAAATCTCTTCTGCAGGTATTCAGGCATGGTGACCACCTCCTGCTGCGATGGTAAACAGGCACAAAGATCCAGCCGAGTGGCCAGAAGTGCCCAGGTAGCCTGTTAATGAGACAGAGAAAATAAAGGCACATGGTTCAACACCTGGAACCGTCCTTCTCTGCTCTTTCAGTGGACACTCTAAGAAATCAGAAGGGCACAGTGGCAATGCAATATATTTGGGAAGCAGTCTGACTTTTCCTCCCTGCTCAGAAGATGAGATGACAAGTGGAGGAATTATTACAATATAATTAGAAGCTTTTGAAGTTCTCCTCCTAAACCCCTGTGTGTCTATGGGTGATACATCCTGTTCCATCTCCTGGTCTTTTGGTCAAGATGGTGTGTTCTGTTGCCCTGGATCTCTGAAAGATGGTGCTGTATTTGGTGGCCTTTGAAAACCACTGATGCTGTGACAGTGAAGAGTTAAGTGATTCAGAAAAGGATGGGAGCATCTGTTTGTTGTTTGATTAGCAAGTGATGAGGCTGAGGCAGCAGACTGTCCCCTGTGGAGCATAAAAATAAGCAACAGCAAGACTCTGCTGGGATGTTCTCCTTGCAAGCTGATGCAGATGTGTTTCTGTCACTGGTAGATAAAGGGGCAGTTCAGTTGCTTTGCCACGATGAAGGGTCTTTTGGAAGATGTAAAAGCCATCTCCCATCATGTGTTTCTTCTCTGAAACCCAGCAAAAGCCCCAAACAGATCTTGAACATAAATAAAAGCCATTGGATTATCAAACCTCCACCTCCTGGCTATCTCAGGCCATTACTTTTCATCCAAGTACATTATATTAGTCCAGATTTTACCTTGATCAGTTATTTAAGTTATCAGAAAATGAAACTGATCCCTGTGACAGAAATTGTGAGTGATTGAGGAGAACAGCCATGGCTCCTGCAGTGGGCAGAGACTGGCTTAGGTAAAAGATGCTCATATCCCTGCAGCTGACGTGATGTTCCATGACAAAGGGGGAGGATAATGGCATAATCTAAGGTCCCTTTCCAATCTGAAGAAATTAATCTAAACTCATGAAGTTAGATTTGCCCTACCCCTGAATACAATCTTGTCTTCATGGGCTTCTAAAATGACTTGAATAGATTTACTTAAAGTACAGCAATATTGGTATGTCCTACATGCACCAGGCAGAACACAGGCTCTGCTTTCTCACCAAAGGACTTAAAGGTGATCTTAATGGTTTAGAAAAAAAAAAACAGTGCAGTGAATAAGATATCCAAGGAAGGAGCTTTTGGTGGGCCCTGCCTGTGCTTGGCAAGTATCCGGCACTGTTAGCAGTCTCTGCTGATACAGACAAGACGATTTAGAGTTAGGTGAGTGATGTTTATTGTGAGGCTGGCACTAATCTCACTCCTCATCAGTGCAGCTGAGAAATTTCTTAGCATCACACACAAAGGACCTGGTTTTCATGCTCTGTGTGGTTGTCAGTGGCAAATTTTCCAGGCCACTTCAATAGGGCAGAATGAGACCCTGCCTTCACACCCAGATGTTCACCCCCAGAGATGTCACATTTTGGCGCTCACAGGTGAAATGCAGTGTTGCCAATTCTCATGGCTTTACACTGAATTTAAGGGCAAATGCTGCTTTTCAAACTCTCTGTACCCAGAATCCTGTGATTATCCAAGTACCTTTTCAACATTTATTATCTTTATTTTAATCTTGATGAGTGCAGACTAAAGCTTAAAAATCTATGGCCATGCGCCTTCTGGGAAGGTAAAGACCTAACAATTTTAGTGGATTCACTTTAAAACCGAAATAAAGATCTCATGCTATCTGAATGTCTGGAGGCTTCTTTCCTGAGGCTTGAGAACTTGTAGTTGCCAATATGTTAGCATCTGATTTTGGAGACAAACCCCCCCATCCCTTGTAAACAGTGACATCTTAGTTGACAACAAAAACTGACTCTTACGTTCCACTCAAAGCCTCCAACAGCAAGGCCCCCAGCTGCTCCAGTGCCCGCCAGGCCAATGAACAAACCACTGCCCACGTTGCTTGACATCAGGGATGCTCCAATCTGAAACACATGGTACAGGCACAAAACCCAGAAAGTCACCTTGAGGAACTTCTGTATCAGCTCAAGCATTTCTGCCTGACACTCTTTCCCCAGGGCCTTGTCACCTTGTAGGTAGGTAGCTGGGTGCTAATGGAGAGTTGGGTTTTCCTTTTAAAGAAAACTTTTTAAAGAAAACTATATCTTAAAGTGGGCGTGCCTGCTCCCTTCCACTGCCCCCACTCCAATGCAAAGCTTAATCTCAGGATCAGGGTTGACTTTGGTAATGGTTCTCCTGAGATACACGCCTGTTATGGGGACTACAGCAGGGTGAGGGAAGTCTGGTGGCAGCCACAGATACCTCAGTGTCCATGAAGCATGATGGATTCCCTTGTTACTCAGTCAGCAACATGCCTTCTCCAACCTTGCTGACCCTTGCTCTACCTCTCCATGCCTTGCTGACAGCCCAGCCTCTTTTAAGTCTTGCACTGAACATGCATGTGATGGTTTACACATCCAGGGTGTTCGGGAGTGCTCTCTTGGAGCTCCCTCCTAAGGGAGGAGATTCCTGAACCAAGCAAGAACGATGTTAGAAACATGCAGGCCTTTTGTGTTTAATGTTTATATATAGCTTCAAATATATTCATCTCTGCAGTAGGCTGGAAAATGCTAAAGCCTCAGGTTAACTTTAACTGTAGGCATGGTAGGCTGTCCCTCCATGGCTCATTGACACCTAAAAACTCCAAGGTGCTTTTAAACAGGGCAAAAAAAATATCTGACTTAATTACTACTTTTATTTGGTATAAAGCCTCACCTCCTTTCTGTATGCCAATGCCAAATCTCTGTCAGAGTCAAAATGAGAATTTACCCAAAGGACAAGTCTAGCCATTTTGCTCTCCAGAGAAAGTTTGCTTTTAGCCACATCATCTACAAAGAACATTTCTCCCCTTAGTACTGTAAATGTGTGAAATAAAGAATGATGGAATTTGATCTGCTTTTGAGCAGGTTAAAACATTAATATGGCATCAACACCCACACTGATTCCTGCCAACAGCTCTGCCTTCTTGTCTGTCCTAAGAAAACTCCTGATTAGAGAGCTGGCTGCTGCAACATGAATTTGCAACTGAGGTGGGGACTGGTGCTCTCAAAAGATGTAAACAGTCTTCCTGATATCTATATCAGACACAGAGATACAGAAGATATATTGCACAGGAGTAGCAATGTAATATCAGGGTTTAGTTGAGGCTGCCTAACACACAGCAGATTTTCTAATCTGTCACCCCTGTAAAAAAAAAAAAAGTAAAATACATGTAAGCCAGTCATGTACTCAAGGTGAAGGCCATGAGGAGCTGAGCCTGCAGGAGTGCTGCAGAGGTGGAATCAGCTCTCTGACACACAAAATTGAAAAGTCAGCCTAGAATGGTAAATCAGGAGAGCCAAGAGCCAACTTGTACCCCAACGGGCTCTGTGGCAACCTGTGGCTGGAGCCGAAAGCAATGAGAATGTTTTTTGGGTTTCTTTTTTTTTTAAAAAAAAAAAAAAAGGAAAAAAAGAATAATGTTTGGGAAAAAAAAATGTTCCATTTTAGTATCTTTTAATTTTTCCCTTCCTAATTAGAGAAAAACATCAAGCTAAGCTTTTCCATTAAATGTCGCCTGGCCGAGACAGAAGTAAAAAAAAAACATTTAAGAAATAACAGATTTTAGAAAGGTGTATGTGTCTCTGATGAAAGAGGTTGAAAAAATCTAACCTAGTGAATTTATGGGCAATGTACATCCGAAGGAAAAAAAAAGAAAAAAATACAGTGTTTTGGTTGAGAAGTGCATTCCATTACCCACAACTCACTGCAGAGGATATATGGTGCTAGAGTCTGGCGCTGGCTGAGAAGGATCTTTATTCCTGTGGCGTTTTTATTCCTTTCAAACTCTAAATTATCTTTATATGTACCTTTCACTCCCAAGAAAAGGTGCCTTCAATAGATTTTTTTTTCTTCGTAGTGAATATTTTCTACTTCGGTGGTCTGAAGTTTATATCCTTTACATCGTTAGTCAATAATCTCAACTTTACTCTAAATAGCAAGGGCTCAGAAAGTCCTGGGCTTTGCAATTATTTTTTCTGCAGTCTTTTAAATGCTTTTTTACTGGAAAGAACATTCCCTAGATTACCTAATGCTCTCTTGGCTTGGGACAATGTTATCTTTGGCGAGTTGGGGCCAAAGTGTTTCAAACCAGCTATGGAGTCAGCACTCCCTCACTTCCATCAGTATGAACATTTTTATTGTTGACTTTAGCAGACAAAACTGAGAGCTGAAAAAGCCTGAAGATGCTGAACTATCCTTTTGGCCGGCAGCTCCACATTGTAGCCCATTAGCAAAACTGCATGGGATAATTCCTGGTGGATCCTCTTCATCTCAAGGCTACAGTCAAAACAGGTATGGACTGGGTCCCCTCACTAGACCTGCCCTCCTTACATCTGGAATTGCTTTCGAACCATGAGAAACAGAGGGATGCATTTCACTCACAGGCCACCAAGTCATGGATCGTCCAGCTAGGAAATAGCCTCCAATGGTCCCCCGGCTTGCTCGTATCGATGACTGGAAGCACAGGAAAAAAAAAAGTGTTTTCCTCCATTCACCCACCCTCAAGTCAGATTCAATGCCCATCCCAGTAGCCTTGAACATCCCATCAGCAACCTCTTGCACCACCCCAGTCCTACTCCCTTGGGTGTCACTGCAGTCACTGGCTCACCCTACTCAGAGCAGCAAGATAGGTAGTGCATAGCTCTGATGCAGGCTGAAGCAGGGCCTCTGTGAAAGGCATCCAGTTTTGAGAAATCTAGGTGTCTGGCTGCTCTCAGCCATGTGAAGATATGTGTTTGCAGCTCAAGAAAGGCTGCCCACCTTCTGATGATGGCATGCACTAAGAGGAAGATTTTCCCTCTCACTGTCAGCACCCTAGCAAAAGCCCTTCAGAGCCAAATAAGGGAGAACATGGCACAGGGGTGAGAATCAGAGGACAACCTTGTATCCCTGGGATGCCATCAAGGACTGCATTTGGGCATGCAGAGTCACTCCAGGATGGCTAGCAATGCCCTGCTGCAGCTCCTGCTGCCTTGCTTCCTCACGCTGCTGGGGATTCAGGGCTTCCAGCAGCCCCACACTTGTATGGCCACATCACGCAGGCCATCTAGGAACTGCATGAGAAATGCAGGGATTTCAAGAACAGCAGGATGTCCATCACAGTGTGACTGAGGCTGACTGTGCTTGCTGTTTGCAGCAACCAGGAACTTGCAGTTGGGCACCCATAATAAAATGGTTTGCTGCAAAATGCCTATGCACATGGCAGCACTCAGACTGGTGAAGCAGCACTGCCTGCAAGCCAGGAGAAGCCTGAATGTCTGGTCTAAGCATCAGCTCCAAAAATTGTTTTGTGTATCTGTTAAGTATGCCAGGTTTTCACCCCAGTGCTTCTGTCTCTCTTTGTGCAGGTTTCTGGTAGTCCAGCTTTGGAAAGAAGCTGTTTGTACCTATTTAATGACTTCTCCTTGAATGTACCATTGGGAATGAGAACAAGCACTTCAGCCAACCAGAAGATTGTAGGTCTCTATGAAAGAGGCCTTTGCCAAGCAACATGAACAAATAATTAGTAACAATTCTTTCCAAAGCTTTTTAAAGTCCCATTTCAGTCTTCTCCCCCTCAACCCCAGCTTTTCTTTTGCCCTTGCCCCCTGCCTGCCCACACCCTGGTGTAAGACTACTTTGCAGCATGGGAGGTAGATATCATCCCCAGAACAACCTCCAGGGGATGACCCCCTTGGTTGTCCCCATGTAGGGGTAGGGTGAGAGGACTCACAGGAATAATCACTGTCACCCCACAAACCCTGCTCAATAGGCCATGTGATAATGGTGTGTGCAGAGGATGCCCTTTGCAGGCAAATACCTTTGTACCCAAGAGGGGTCCCGGGAGGATCCAAAGGCTCTACTCCCTCAGGCAGAACTAAACAGAGTCACCTTAGGGACTCACCCATATGCCGACGACAAGGACAAAGGTGAAGATAAAAAACCACAACGATGATGTCTGCCACTCCAAAGGCCACTCTGTGTCTCCTGGCAGCGTGGGCAGCTCCGTGGTGGCTGTTGTCGGCTGGCTCATGGCTGCAAGTGAAACTGCTGATTTTTCTCTCTCCACACTGGACTTTGGTGCACGTTGGCCTTCATCGCTTCCCTTGTAATAATTAACAGGGTGGAGAAGGTGTGACGTGGGGAGCGGGAGCAGGCAGGACTGTGGCTAAGGTTTCCAGCATGGCTCCAGCAGCAGCTTTGGCCCCATGGTTCATCAGTGAGACCTCCCCATAGCTCTGTGGTGTGAACATCCCTTCAGTGCTCCTGCGTCCTTTTACCAGCGGTCCACTCTCCTGCCCATTTTACCCATTGGTGACAGCCACTGGGATGGCAAATGGATAAGTGTCACATTGTCTTGTCCCCCCACCCTCTTTCACATCACTTTCACTGCAGCATCCTAGAAAGTTCCTCCTAAGAGGAGCTGCCATAGAGGGGAGTTGGTCTTTCTTCCTGGTGCAGGTGGTAAGGATACCGATCTGTGCAGGATGGGTGCAGCACCTGCACCCACCACTCAGGGGCCAGACCAGCCACAGGCAAGGGAGCCAGTGCCCCTTTCCTCACTCAGTCGAGCCTCCTTCCCCATCCTGTGCTGCAGCTCAGGGATACTCCATGCTGCAGAGAGGGCCCCACAGCCCTGGTGGATGGTCAGCAGGCATGGGAGCACGTGTTATGCTGTACATTCACTTTACAAGATAGCAATGGGGGGAAGTGCAGGGAAGGAGAACAGCTGAGCTTTCTTGGCAGGCTCTCCAGTGTGCACATGGCCAGCAGTGAAGGAGTTAAGCTGCTAGTGTGACAAGCAGAGCCAATGCCAGCTCACCTACGTGAGTCGGGAAAGCTGCAGTGGCAGCAGGAGCAGCAGATGTCTTGGGGCATGGGCAGGTAGGAGGGGGCTGTCCCCTACCACAGCAGCAAACTGCGAACCACAGGCTTCAAGTCATTTGGGCAGAGTAATCTTTCAGCTGCATGGGATGTCTCACTCTTCTCCACCTCTTAATGCTGGGGCCAGGCAGGACCCATGCCTCCATCTCCCTCTGCACCAGAGCCCTGCTCAGAGGTGCCGAGAGGAGTCCAGGACGGTCCCTGCAGGTGCTTCAGTTGATGGTCACAACCCAAAAGCCTGAGACAGGCAGATGGGCACAGATATGGATTCTCAGTGTTGATTCCTAATGATGCTAAATGACATTTGCCTCCCACAGATTTGTGGCTCCTGACACCACCCTCAAAGCCATGGGGCTTGTGGCAACCATTTCCTCCTTAGTTTATAAATACAAACATTTCCAGACCATGGCTGGCCCAGGTCACTCTCTGGAGATTATCTCTCCCTCTCTCTATCCCACTGGCTGAGGAAGAGCTACTTTTCTGCTTTCTGCTGGGTGCCCAAGTGCTGTGAATGCCCCTCCAAGACAGCGTCAGTTCCCTGCCTCACTTCCCCCACCCACAGTAGCACCAGGGAAATCACAAGTATGCTGGAGGTGTTTCCTGAGCACTCCTATGGAGGGGCTGCTGCTGTAGGAGAAGACAGGGCAGTGGGCTGGGCTAGCAGGCAAAGGTAGGGGCTATGACTGATGTCCTTGGGAGGGGTTTGGTTTGGGGCTGCCACCCTGTCAGGCTCAGCAGGGCTTACCCTGGGGCCTGTCAGAAAAGAAATCATGAAGGGCTGTAGCTGGCTGCTGAAAGAAAGAGGAGAACACTTGGGACACACATAGGGTGGTCCTGACTGTGGTACCAGCCCCCAAGACTCAAGCTCCGACATGGCTACAAAGGTCCCTCCATTACCTCTGTCTGTAGCTGTCTCATACCTGCTAATGGGGGACAGGACACCTCAGCTGAGGGCACCAGTCTGGTCTGGAGTCAGGGTGGGGACCCTCCAGCATGAGCCCAGTTCTCCTTGACACCACCAGCCCTCTGAATCAGGGCACAGGATGTGGGTCACTCCACCCCTCTCCTCTGTTGGGACAGCTTTGGGAGGGTCACCCAAGGCTCCTACTGGGTTTGCAGAGCCATTACAGAGCTGGCTGCAGGTCACAAGCCTTTCTCCAGGCAGTCCCCCGGTCCTCAAACCAGAACCATCTCCTACCTCCCCCACCCTCTGCCATCCATGGTCCCTCATCCCATGACTTATCAGGTGGGACATTTTAAACTTCGGTGAGCTTTGCTTGTTCTTGGTTTCAAGGGAGGCAACAAAACCTCCCTCTCATTTTGTTTTATCCCCTCTCCCCCAGTGTTTTCTTGCAAATGATGGGTACCTGCTTGCTCATTAATTGCACTGCCAAAGCAAGGTCCCCGTCCACCCTGCTCCTCAGTCTGAGGCTCTCTGAGAGTGGTGCCTCCCCATAGTCTCATTATCCACAAAAGGCTTTCAAGACTGAAATGTTTCAACAAGCTGAAGTACAGTTACCAGAAATTAAATATCTGGAAGCCTAAATCCCCTGGTGTAAACAGGCAGCTCTCTTCTGCGCAGAGCTGATTTACACTCACCCACCTCACTTTTCCCTCTTAACACCACAGCACCCGAAGCAAAAAGACAGTCATCTAATCTTGAAATGCATCAGATTCCTGCCCCAAGAAGCAAACACAGCCAGTATCCCAGTCTTCCCAAACCAGACACCCTGCTCCCCATGGGGACCCCAACCCAAAGTACTCTGCCCAACCCCAGCCCTTCACCCCACTTTCCCAAGGTGCTGTACCAGCAGCAATTAACACCTGCAAATGCTTGAAACGCTTGCCCCCTGAAAAGTAAATACATCTAATAAGCCATTCCCAGCAGCTAGTGAGCTATCAGAGGCCTGCTGAACCCACTTGAATGATGTTGGCTTATAGATGGCAGGACCCTGTCAGTGTTACTACACTGGACTGGATCATCTCAAGCCATAAGTGGCCAATCCCATTGCCAGTGCAATTGGGTAGGATTGCAGCGGCTGCCACCTAGAACATGGATGATACCCCTCGAGCGCATCTGTGGCAGAGCCCTTTGCTTCTTGGAGGTCTTGTGGCCCTCCTGCCCCGTGAGTCCCGGTTCAGGCAGGAGTTGCTCTGCTCCCCACTCCTCAGGGCTGGCTGCAGAGGTCGTGCTCCTCCACGTCCCTGGGGACGTGGCGTCGTCCCTGCCCACAGCCAAGGGAATGACGCTATGCTGGGTGTTGCGTGACACTCTCCCTGATTCCCAGCTCCATGGCAGGAGCCCCAGGCAAGAAGCGCAAGTGCGCAGTGAGAGGCGCACGGCCTCCAACGGGCCCCGGAAGCAGGGCAGCGCTCTTACCTCCTGCTCATGCACTCTTAAGTCAACATCAGCAGACTATCACCCCAGGGACATGGCACTCCTTGCCTGGGAACGGATGGGGGAATTCAACGTGCCCAGGAAAACAATAAAAATTCAACACAGCTGACAAACAAATGAGCAGCCATTGGAATAAAAGCTATTACAGCAGCCATAAGCCCAGCAGGATGCAAGCAGGCAGATCTCTATTGATTCTGGGGGACGGCACACTCATTTGCACCCGCCTTATTCCAGGGGATGTGGCAAGGCACCTAGCTTGCTCTGGTTAACTGCTACCGGCAAGCACCATCTTCCCCCAGCAGGCAGAAGCTCCTCAAAGCCTCTCAGTCATGCAGGCTAAGGGGCAATGACTTTATGTTGTCTGTGTTGGTGGGAGCCGTGGTCGGTGGCAGAGGAAGTGCTGGGCGCAGTGGGGAGGGTGAGCTGCGTGAGCATGGGGGACAAAAGACTGTTGTGGCGGTGTCAACCCATGGCATGCACAGGCACTGGTGGAGATGTTGGCTGTACTCATGGGGGTAATGGGCACAGAGGCTGAGCTGAGAAATCACGATCTCCATTCCTCTCCACATTCCCCTCCTGAGATATCGCTCCTCTACCTCCCCAAAGAACCTTTTCCTTCCTCCTCAAGGACTCACTCTCTGGTGCATGCCTGGCTTCATACAGTCATTCTTTCTGCCTCTTGTGAGGGCTAAGAGCAGGACTAGCAAACTGGGGACAGAAGACAGGCTCTGGGAGCTCAGATAGCGGGGCTAAGGGCTACCTCATGTGCCTCATCTCCTTGGCCAGAGATGGGCCCACTGGCATTGGCCTGCAGACCTAGGCCTCTCCCCAGCACTGTCAGGACCACACAGCAGACGTGCAGGGCAGGCTGGAGAGGAGCAGCAGCCCTGTAAAACTGCACAGTCTTAAGCAGTACCTTCGGAGCTGCAGACCTGCCTGCTGGAGGCCCCTCCTGCAGCCACCAATAATACGCTCTCCTCTCCCTTGCAGCAAAAGTGACAGGACGTTCAGTGTCCTCTCGTGGAGTGTGCTCTCTCACTCATGTCACAGCAGCCTGAGAATGAGCCCTTCAGGGACTGGAAATTATAAAGTGGGCATTTCAAAGCATGCAGCTCAAAAAAAAAATGTGCTGACTGAGCAAGTGTTTCTGGACGCAAAGGATGTTCGGTACAAGTGACAGGCAATTATTTTCGTAAATGTTAACGAATAAAGGACTTCCTCTTCATTACGAAGCTACTTCACAGTCATCAGCAAATAGGTCCAATGACAATTAGTGATTTCTAAATGGATTGAGAAATTGGCTTATATTACAGATAACAATGCAATGAGGCCAAGGCGATAGCCAAGCCTCACTTCTCACCTTACCTCCTGGGGAGATTTTTTCTGTCGTGCTGGATGGGTGAGGCATCCAGCTAACCATTATTTTCTTCTCAGCCCTTTCTCAGGGGGAATGACTGTTGAATAAAATCCAGCAGTTTAATTTTGGTTTGATATGAATGGGCTTTAAATGTATTTAACGTTTAAAGGCAAGCTATCAGCTCAGAGCCCGCTCCGGTATGACAACAGCGCCGGTGGGGAGCAGGCACAGCAGCGGGAGAGGAGCAGACCCCCAGGGAAGCTGCAGCAGTGCTACCACAGCTCTTTTCTTCCCTCTGCAGGCCACCACTCTGATTTTCACTCCTGGACTGTCCCACCAAAACCTGGAGCAATCCATCACTTCAAGTTTCCTTGCCTTTTTTTTTTTTTTTCTTTTTTTAGTTAGTTTAACCCTAGGGTGAGTCAGGGACACCTGTGCTGAAGGCAGTGGTACAAACACTGTGCAGATGAGCCCTGGAAGGTGCTGATTTCAGTGGGAAACCTCCCATACCTTGGCAGGCTCCTTTGTGCACCCATCACACCAGGGGGAAAGCTCACCAGCTCTGTGCATGGAGACTACTCCTGTCCACTCCTGGGGCAGGGGAGAGCCATGTGGAGGATGGGTTTGCTCAGCCCCCAGCCATGCAAATGCTGATGCAGAGGTAGGTGGGCTACAATGGGCTCGTGCTTTGTTTGAGCTCTTCCTCTCAGTAGGGAGCTGCGAGCATGGACCTCTCCCCAGCAAGTGGCACTGACCATCGCCCTATCCCCTCCTCACTCTATCCTGAAGTTCACTGCAGATCCTGCCTGACCACTGTGGACCCGTGACCCTGTCATCTGCTGTGGATTAAGGATAGCCTTGACATACAGGGTACTTTCAAGTTAGCCATATAGTTTTTGCTGCACTTAATTGGACAGTTGCTGAGAGGAGATGCCTTGAGCTAAGCATGGTGTTACCAACCAGTCAGTCCAGGCTGAAGTGAACATTACTGAGAGTGGAGTCTCATCCCATCTGCCTTTTTCCAGACGATCATCTGTCGCCCCCAAACAGGGTTTGCACCTCTTTGTTCAGCTGAGCTGCCGTGACTCCTCTGGTTGCCCCTTCCATCCTCATGTGCCCTTATGGGAAACTTCAGTGAGTGCTGGGAAAACTAAGGTGAGAAGCCACAGGAGGAGCTTCAAGTTGCACTTCCAGCTGTGGCTGCCTAGAAGAATCATTCTAGGACCAAGTAGACTTAGGCTGGGTAAAATCTGTCACATTTACTGAGTGACTTTTCTGACAACAGCCAGACTTTGAAAAGATCTTAGCAAGGGTAAAACATTAAGTGACAGAACAAGGACATTTTAGATGAAGGATGTTGTTCTCCCTTTAATTTACTCCCCTGTACAGCCTTGCAAACATCTCAGCAGAATAAGTGTCCTTATTGATGGATACGCTATCCTTGTTAAGATGGGACAATATACTTATTTACAGCTTTCATCATTGTCATGAAGGCACAAAGCAAACAGATATAACTAATGAAGATCTAGCTATTACATAATGTCTTTGCTGCACTCCATGCAGAAGTCTGGGTAAAAGCCCTGGGAATAAATCTTTTTTATAAGAGCATTTTTAATGAATTTAAGACATGAAGAGATCTACTTGTAGTTTGTATTAGGACTCTGGGTATTGTTTTTCTGGAAAGATGGTTCAGGTGGCCTGAGAAAACCAAGGAAGAACTGAAAGCCACATAAGCCCTATGATCTGAGCCACAAAATTACTGTGTTCATGGGGATGCTGCACAATGAGGCGGTTGTGAGCTGTGACCGTTAGCTACCACCAGCAAGATGAATATTCAATAATAATGAATCAACATGCAAAAGAGATGGAGGAGTTTGCAGTAAGAACATGTCCACTTCATTTCATCCTCTCAGATGACAGCCAGCCAAGGGGGAGGGCAGGAAGGAGGTGAGTCATGCTGCCTGAGACAGTAGCGCTCCACAGCAAAGCAGGTAAGAATGTTCACAGCCCTGCAAAGGGCATGTTTCATAGGTACTACAGGAACAACCAGTTTCCTTTGATGTTGTCTTGCTATCAATTGTCTGAGAATCATGAGGAATATTAGACCAAGACTGGTAAAACTGGAGGTGGCGCATCATCACCTGGAAAGCTCCTGTGGGGCAGGGGAGGGGTGGGCTCATACCTATCTTGTTTCCCGGTATGACCTTGCACAACCCTTTTACAGATCACACCGTGGGGAAGAAAAACAGTCTTTACTGAATGATTTTTGGTATCTGCTCTGAAAAATAAAAGCACTCCCTACACACAACTAAAGTGATCCAATGCATTTAAATTTTCACTGTGTGGCCCATTTCAAGAGGAAAAGGCTCCATGACAAAACCACAGATGCAACAGCCTGGATGTTTTGGAACGGCAGATTTCAGGCAGGTATCGGCAGCTTTGACTCCATCTCCACTTGGTGACTACTGAGAAAATCCTTCTTCTTCTATGTCAGGGAAAAAATGGCAAGGAAGAATTAGATCCTTCATTTTAGAGTTAGGAGTCAGGACAAGGACATTCTTTTGACAGGTTAGTCAATGTCTGGGGGTTTGGCAGTTGTTCTTCACCAGGAGGTGAAGTCTGTACAAAACATGCTTGTGTCTAGAAATATAGAAGTCCAAGAGAAGGAAATCAAGGAAAGGTTTCTTCCCAGCCTGGCACTTTGTCCCAGGGCTCTGCAGGGCTTTTATTAAAGTTACAAAGTCTTCCCCATGATCTTTCTGTGCTCCTTCTTTCCCTCCCTTTCATATGCAGCTGACTCACTCAGTGTCTGTTCCCCCACGTCCTGCATCAGGGCCCAGGGGAAAACGTCTCTGCCAGCATGATTTGGCTGTGACCCTCCCTTGGAATGCAGTCTTGAAAGCCTAGGGCAGCAGCTCCTCTCTGCTCCAATGAGCGGTCTATGAACACACCTAATTTCTCTTTCATATCCAGGCTCAATGAAAGACAATGTGCTATTTTATTGTCACTTCCCCTGTAGTCACTGTGTTACAGACTCTCATGGAACTGAAAATGAAATCCATGTCTTTTGAGTCAAACCCTATAGCTGCAAGACCCTCTTTTTGGCCTTCAGCAAGAGCTCTTCTACAAAAGCCTGTCAATCCATTTCTAGTTGGAATACTTTTCAAAGCAAAACTGGACAGATAAGATACAACTACTTTTTTTTGTAAGAAAGGAGAATTTTTGAAGGATGCAGCATTTTCTTTGACTAGTCATAAAATATATGTCGAAAAAGCTCTAGGATGAGGATATATATGAAGTGGTATAGTTTTTCAGAGTTACTATCCCTAAGGAAAAGGGGCCATCAAGGAAGGCTGAGCCAAAATGGTTACTAAAAGAATGAGGTGGGGGGAAGGAAAAAAAAAAAATAATCAAACTTAATGGTTTGTTACAGTTTGTGGGGACTGAGGAAACAAAGTCTGGAACTGAAGGAGTTGTCAGGCAGTGAGATAGGGTTACACTTCCTCCACACAGAGCCTGCAGTGTTGGCTTGATTAGGCGAAAGAACTTGGGATTGCTACAGAGAAAGCTGCCTTGCTCCCTTGTCAACTTGCAAAAGCTAATCAGCATCCCAAAATGACAGCTCCCTCCAGGGCTGAGATTTCTTAAAACAAAACTAAAATAAAAATTAAAAGTCTCCTTGGTCCAGTTTCAAACCTAGCTACACTACAAAAAAAAATTAGAATGAGACAGAAAGACTACAACATTCTCCAGCAACACCCCCAATGCTAATCTTCCTCGTGATAATAATAATAACAACTTACATGACTCCTATACCTTAGTCAAGGAGCTTGTATCCTGAGGAATACATCAGACTTGACAAACTACTGCCATCAACTTGCACAGTGTGATGAGACTTAGCGTTGGGAGGATGCTGCTGTTTCGTGATGCCCTGGAGAAGCTGAGGACAAAACGTGATAAAGAGCCCCATGCAGAGCTGGATTTCAGGGAAGGGTTTTGAGTACATGGAAAGGAATCATCTGTTTGGACACTGGCCAGGACACAAGAAATAATGCCCTTATTCTTGGCCAAAGCATCAGTGGAGTTTTGTTACTGCCAAACTCCAAGCCTTAAAAATTCTTGAGTTGGGGGCCAAATTGAATGATATTGGCTTAGATACCATGAGGATTTTTTTTTTTCTCTTCTTTTTTGTTCCTTCTGGTTTCTGTTCCCTGAGGGTGAATCTTTATGCATTTCTCCATCAAGGAGTTCTAGCATGTGAGTATCATATTTGCATGAAATTTGGGATGCTTACTGCAGTCTCAAGACTCCCAGAAACTGTGACTTTAGGGAAACAATAAACCTCACCCGTTCCACAGGAGAATTGCCAATGCTGATGCTCAGCTGAGGCCCTCACCCTATACACTCCACCACTCTCCTAGCACAGCCTCTAGCTCTTCGATGATTGCAGCCTTCAAGCTGCAGCTCCAAGGGTAGGTCTCCAAGAGGACCTCAAGAAACAAGCTCTTCTCGTGAGTAATTAAACCAATGAAACCTGCTTTCCTTTGGGATGTGCATCCTAGTATAGGAGGCTCTGGTGCTGGAGGAAGGTATGAGGTCTCATGCATCCATTCTGGCAGTACACAGCTGCTGTGGATTCTCTCCTGGCTAATGAGGGTTAAAGCTCACACTTTAACTTTGCTGGTGGGGTTAATGGAGTCTTTCTCCTCTGCTCGTCATTTATTTTCATGAACCCTTCTAAGGACCTTCACATATTCAGAACTAGTAGTTCTCCACCACATTTAGGTGGTGTTAACCAATGCATCTGCTAGTGACTGAGGACAGGGCTGCTGCACACAAAGACCAAGGCACCCTTGCCACCTCCTCCCCTGTGATCACCCAGGAAATCCCTCTTCCAAATCCAGTGAAATAATTACTCAGACGACTTGTGGCAGTATCTGTGCCTTTTCGCCTCCCACCTACACAAGTCCTGCATGCAAGGAAGACAGGAAGGGCATCACAGGGCCCTGGCGCTTGTCTGGGACATTTGCACACCTATTAGCTTTATACCATAACCCAAAGCAGAAGGGGTGATGTGTTGGGCTGTATGCAGAGGGGGACAGATGCCTGCTGGCAGGTCATGACAACAGGCCATGCCTGGCCACTGTGTTACGTGACATACCTGACAAGGTCTGAGATAAGAGAGGGGCAGCAGGCCCAGTGTGGGGCTGTGTGGCCAGGGAGAAAGGGTGTTCCCCAGTCCAGCCAGAGGTGCAAATAGCACTGTACACCTACTGTTCATGCTCTGAGGGGCAGTTAGTATTCATGCCATAGCCCCAGGACCCATCTGACTTGTATCTTCTTTGGCAAATATGCAGCAAGAACAGCTTTGAATTGCAGAATTCAACTGAAAAAAAATCCACAAAACAAAACCAAACAAAAAAACACTATGCAAAGACCCAAGCTCTCAAAAACCCACTTCAATTTTTGCCTAACTTGCTTTTCTGTGCCCTAAGTGACCAGAAAACAGCAGAAACATTTCTAACAGATGGTATTGCCTGCCTCTTCCCCGCTCCCCCAAGGCAGGTTTAATATACCTCTCCAGAAAAAAATTAGTCTCCAATAAATCATCAAGTTTACTGCAGCACTTAAATCCTGCTTGTCCTTCAGTGCTGTGCTATAACAGGATTGATTCACCCCCACACACCTTGAAACAAGGTCCTTTTAGTTCAGGTAGCGCATTTGGCATCTCTCGCGCACTGCTTTGTCCCCGACTGGCGTGGGGACGCCGGTCCCCAGGGATGCCCAGCCTTTGCCCCGGCTAAGGAAAGGGGTCTGGCAGCGAAGCATTGGCTGCCCGGCTCCGGCACAGCGGCAGTTACCAGCAGATGGCAGCTGGAGATCGCTGAGGTGATGCTCCACAGCGGCACGGAGGGAAATTTGGGTTTTCTCTGGCCTTGCAAGTGCAGCTGCTAAATACTGGGTGACCTTGGCACAGACATGGCCTCACCACCCGAGCAGGGATGTGGACCTTCCTTGCTTTTCACCCGAGTAGGGGGTGAATGCACTAGGAGCCCCAGCAAGGACAGAGAAGAGGCTAGGAAGGATTGCAGTGCTTATCCTTCAATTGCATAGGAAAAAGAAAGAAAGAAAAACAAAAACAAACAAGAAATCAACCAATTCACAGGCCACATCTCCTTCCACCCCAAGCTCAACCTCTCAAACCGCAGAGTCATTTAGATCTCATTTTCTAACCTGATCCCACCTCAGACTTGCTCATGTAGGTCACAGCCAGTCCCCAAATTCATTTTGGGTGGAGTAACTCAGAATACAGAAGCAATCCCTGCTCCCTCTCTGCACCAAAGCCTCACCCACAACATATCACACTGCTGGATTGCAGCAGTTCCCCAACAACACCAGGCCCAGAAGCAAGCACTAGCCTGTTATTATCACTTGCTCCTTTATTTTCAGGCTCCCACTGCCAGGAAGATACCTCCCTCCCAGTCAGTCCTGCAACAGGGGCATCTCACTGCACCACGCCACATCTCCTGCTCCACATCCTCTTCTGAGATGTTCTTGTCCTTCTGCTTCTTTTCCATCTTTTCTATCCTCCTCCTCCTCCTCCTCTTCGCAGCTGATGGCCCAGGTGGGCTGTCTCAGAGGAGAGAGAGATACAAATCCCATCTTACACAAAGCAGCTGTGGGATGAATCAGTCTCACCTGCTCACCCAGAGGGGCTTGCTTTGAGGAGCTACAGAAAATGAGAGGATCTGCCCATTCCCTGATACATTGACTGATTAATTGATCCTCTGTCAAGAGGCCCATGATGGGCTCTGCTAATGCAAACTGCTTGGGTTACCCTCTCAGGCCCGGGCAATAGAAACACGTCATATTAAAATATAGGAAATTCCCTGGAGATACCCCATCAGCTAACAAAAGGTCCCCTGTTGCCAAGGGCCAGATCCACACCTGATCCCAGGGTGTAAGAAAGCACTGTGCATCAGCTCGGCGCCCTGCACAAATATGTAAGACAAAGAGAGTAGGTGGTGTGTCCCACCAGAGTGACATCTGGGGAGCCTGCAGCACAGCTGAATCTGGGTCCCACTGTCCCCCTGAGCAGTGTTTTACCCCCAGGATGATCCTTTCTGTCCCGGCTCCTTGCAGCCCTTCCACAGGCAGCACAGAGATGACTCACACACAGAAGCTTTTCTTGGCAAGGACAAAAAAATGGAAATATCATTCTTCCTCCCCCTCCTCTCCCCAACCCTCAAAGCTTCAGTTCTGCAGAAACCAATGGGGCCCAAAAAAGGGACTAGACAACACATCAAGCACTACCAGTTTAATCCAACCCCCAGTTCCTCATTTACCAATGTCAGCCTCCTGTCCAAGCTTTCTTTGGCTTTCATCTCTTCTTTTATCTGCATGCTGTCTCTGGTTTGCCCCCTTCTGGTTGCTACTGCTTTGATCTCTTGAACCTCTATAATCCAGAGCCGAATCCATGATAGCTTATGCTGAAGAGTTTGCATGTTTTTCTTGTTGTTACACTCTTTAAATTCTTTGGTTTTTTTTCTCCCTTGAAACTTCAGGCAGATTCCTTCTGTGCAGCAAATGGGCATTTTAGATGTCCAGCCTGGGTAAGTTCTCCAGACCCTTGAACCTTTGCATCCTTGTGCTGCTGGTTTTTGGTTTCTTCTATCATGACATAGTAGCAGTTCCCACTGTTCAGGCTTAAGGGCTGTACCTGGCTTGCGGACATCTGCAAGAGCCCCAGGATTAATCACAGAGGTTTGCCTATGATGTTATCTGGTCCCTAAGTGGCACAGAGAGTGTCTACTGTTCCATGAATAGTTTTCATCAGACAAGCATGGGAGACACAGTAGGAACTCAGTTTGTGAGCAAACTCATTTGATTTCAGCTGTTTTCTTAACCAAAGGTGGATGGTGATTCTTTATTTCACCATAAGTATAGTGAGAAGAGGAAAAAAGACAACAGTAAGAGGATGAACAGGGTCTTAAGAAAGCTTTGCTATTCCCAGGTAGGGATGTAACCATCAAGCAGTTAGAGCAGCACTCATCTTTCCCATCCTGGAGAGTGAGAGGAGGACCACTGTAGAGCCAGAGCACTGCAGTAACCGTGTGGATTCCACGTGAATGGCACTCCTAGATTGCTGCTCAAAAAGCAGCCCCTCATGTTGTTCACCAGTAGTTTTAGAATAGCTATGTGCAAAGAAAGGACCCTCATTTTTAAATGTGAGAGAAGGAAAACATTAGAAAATATGGTTGTGCTTTGAACTTCCTAATTCTACACTGTTAGGGACAGTGTCAGGGCAGAGACTGTCCAAGCTCTCCCTTGTGGCTCCTGGCTGACATGGACCCAGTCAAAAGGAGCAGTGAGTCACTGCACTGAACTTTCTGCCCAAGTTTTTCTGCGGTACAGACATACCTGAGACCAGCCATTTCCCCTCATCCCCAGAGCCACTGCAGGGGGGGGGCTCTCCTGCCTTTGGGCCCCATGCTTCTGCAGGGGTGTAAAACTGCTCCTCGGCTTCATCTCAGCATCGGGGGGTGGCAGCTGATGCAGCGAGATCCACCTCTTGCTTACAACCAGCCATCCCAAGCTAAGGGCCCTGCTGGCCCCTCTCAGGCTGATTCCTTTTGAAAGCAAAGCACATAACATCAGGCCTGTGTTTATTTTCCCCTTAAATTAGGGTGGCTTGATTTTAATTGAGAGATCTGCCAGAATAAGGCATGTTTGTGCAGCTGTCATCAGAAATGCATACTTGCTTTTTTTCTTTTTCTTCTTTCTTTTCTTTTTTCTTTTTCTTTTTCTTTTTCTTTTTCTTTTTCTTTTTCTTTTTCTTTTTCTTTTTCTTTTTCTTTTTCTTTTTCTTTTTCTTTTTCTTTTTCTTTTTCTTTTTTCTTTTTCTTTTTCTTTTTTTCTTTTCCTTTTGTTTTTTGTTTTTCACAATATTTTTATTCTTTCTTTCTCTTTTTCTTTCTTTCCCTTTCCTTCCTTCTTTCCTTCTTTTTTTTTCTTCCTTCCTTCCTTCCTTCCTTCCTTCCTTCCTTTCTCCCCTTCCCCTTCTCCCTTCATTTCCTTCATATATCAACTTGCTTAATGCAACCCTTTCCAAGCTAAGCTGCCCCCACTTGCAGACAAGAAACAGGAAAAAAAGCTGAATAATTCCCAGGGAGCTCTGGGGGACTCAGATTGAAGGGACATGTCACCTTCCTATGAGGACAAACCCTGTCCCCCATATCTGATGTGCAAAAAGGATGCTGTGCTTCACCTTTCCCTGTTCATGGTGATCTGGCACATTTTGTGCTCATATACTGGCGGCTGCATGCTGGTGGGGAACTGGGGCAATCTGTGCATGGTACCCTCCAGGGAGACGGGCTGCAGGGGACAGTCTGACACAACCCATGTCTCACAAGAAGTTTTCCACTACTGTGGCCCAGACCTTCCCTATAATACATGGAGTTTGGGAAGCCAGATGCCTGAAGGAAGGCTCCAAGTCCATATCATTCCCAGACCCAGAGCTGAACAGCACAGCTCTGTTTCAGAGCTCTGACAGACAGTGGTCCTGGACATATAACACTGGGAATAGCTCTGAATCAAGAGCAGTTGCCCAACGGGAGAGGGGTCTTGCTGGTGTCCTGTATGGCATTGCCACCCCAGCATCCTCTAACCTCTCTAACCCCTTGCTTTAGTATCAAAGAAGTCTACCTTACCCTGTGGAAAGCAACCAGGGGGATACAGCCCGCCCTGATCCTTTTTCTCATCTGGAACAGCTGGAAAAGGACAGTTAGCCTGAGAAATTGGCTGACCATTCTGATGCATTCAGCTGTCTAGCCTTATATTATGTCCCCCCTTTAAATAACCTTGCCAAACTACAAACAAGCCCAAAACAACAATCAGTGGGAAAAAAGAGCCCAAACAAACACAAGAGAGACTTCGTTTCCAGCCTTGCCCTTCTGCAGTTGCTGGCCTGAAGTAGTTTAATCTAAACCAGGCTTTGGCAATTGCTGAAGAAAGCAATGTCCGTGGTGGGTATTTAGAGACTGGGCTCGCCTGCCGTTACACTATCAGGGTTTATTACTGCTGAAAAAGCTTAATGTGCTTCAGGTGTTACGTGATGTCCAGATGTCATGGCAGAAGCAGCTTGGAGAGTGCTGGTGATAGAAATGCTGCTAGATGAATGCGGAGACGTTAGTGCCGAATGTGATATTCAGTCCCAGATCATCTTTTAATACAAAAACACAGGAATGGCCAAACTGCTAGGACCAAAGGTCCATCCAAGCCAATACCCTGTCTATGGCAGCCAGCGTAGTAGATACTTAAGGAAGGATATCAGAACAGGGCACGCAGATCGTGGCTCAGGGCCAGTGATTTTGTGGTGCTGGGATTTCCAAGAGCCAGACATAGTGTCTTTGTATTTAATAGCCCCTGGTGAATTTTGCTTCCAGGAATTTATCCAGCTACTTCTAATCTCTTTGTATCCACAGATTCCTGTGGCAAGCGTTTCACAGCTTAACAACACGTATTATTTGGTGTTGCCCATTTTCTTCATACCCTGAGGCTGGGTGAGTTTTCCCTGTTGGGTGCCACTCAAGATTAGCCCTGGATCCAGCTCACACATGAGAAATGGAATGGATGGGTGGATGGAGTCTGAAATAATGTGCAGTTATGATCAGATGTGCAATTATCAGTAGGCCACAAGCAGGGTGTGTTTTAGAAGCTGAGACACGGCTCCTCACCTGTCTGGTTGTTAACAGGTCACATGTTGCTAGTCTGCGTTATGGAAAAAGTGAGTTTTTGAGGGTGAACAGGACAGGAGAAGTTGGGCACAATATGGGTAGTGAAGTGAAGGACAGCATGGGAGAAAATGTGTTCGTCAGATTGGTATGAGAACAGTGTGACTGAAGGAAGCATCCCTTGTCAGGGAAGTGGAAATTGTGTTCCAAGACCTTTATGCCCAGTTCAGGTAAGTAAAAGACAGTTGCAGGCCATGCTTTGTATGTGAAGAATTGGAAGCAAGACCTTTAAAGTGGGAAATCTACCGGGTGAAGGATACAGCACCCCACTGTTGCAGCATCTGATGGCTGATTTCTCTGCAGAGGTCAGACCTAGCAGACACCGTTGCCCCTTTCATTGACAGCTTTCCTGGCTAAAGCCCACAAGTGGCTAGGCATATTGCAAGGGTAAAATAGATGCCTTAAATTAGGTACCAAGAATTCATCTTATCAAAGTCACCTGCATCATTTCTACCCTAATCAGGAAACAGTAGTTGATGGGAATTGTTCACCAAGCTATGGCTCAGGCATGGGGGTTTTAGAAATTATTCTGAAATCCACATATGGTAAAAACGTCACATAGCTTTATTTCCCCACCAACACAACTGAGGAGCAGAAGTGAGAACGGTTTTCTACTTAGAGTTCAATTTCCAGAATTGCTCAGCTCCCATTTAGGCAACAAAGTCATTAGCCAGATGTGGGAAAGAGCCAGTCAAAGGGTTGGTGCTGAGCAATTGTATGTCACCCTTTCGTTGAATGAGAAATTCAAAGCCTTTGCAGCTGACTAGCAGTCTTGTTCAAGGGCTATTTATGGATCCACAGCGAGTTTAAAAGCTGCATGGTTGACCTCAGACACACGATAGATGGTCAGCACATTTTTCTGGGAAAGTGGAGAGCAATTCAAGATTTCTTGTAGCTTTTTTTGTTCACCTGACACACGTGCTCCAAAGACAGTGAAAGATGAGAAAATAATATGGGCTTGATAAATGACCAAAAGAAAGTTTCCGATCTGTAGCAGTTCCCGTTATTCTTCTTATTCTTGACATCAGCAGAGTTATGGCAATCTTCCCCTCGTTGCCCCCCAAGCTCTACTCCCCCTTAACAATTTTTTTTTTCTGTCAAATTCACAAGAGTGGCACCTGGGAGCATTTTGACCAAAGGGAAATTGACTGAGCAAAGTTGCCTCTTTTCAAATACATTTTCTTAAGCGACTGGAATGAATGAGAATCATAGTCATAACATGGCTAAACAGTCTTTGTTTAACTTAATGCAATATAATAACCTAAGTGTTGCAACACAGCTCCTTGCTGTGACATCCTTTTTCCATTTGCTTAATTTTCACCCCAAACACACGCTGTTAATATGCTGCTGAGAAAATACAGCTCTTGTGACAAAATCCAGAAACTGAGACCCTGTATGGTGTGTTAGATACACAACTCTTATTTGGACTGGCAAGTGGCACTGAAATTGGTATTGCAAAATAGATCCATTTTTCTTGCTGCCAAACGTGATGGACAGATGAAAAGGGAGGGTTGGAGAAGTGGATGGCAATAAGCAGAGAACAAATAAAATAAAATCCTTGACAGAAAGTAACATGTGAGTTCGAATAGACATGTGATTGCCAGCAGGGAAATGCAGGATGCGGGGTGCTTTGTCAACAGGCAAAGTTAAAATAAAATGTCACACTGCACTGACAAACTGCAGATTAACCCCTCCTCCTGGTACTTTATAATTTAAAAGAGAAAAGGCAGACAGGACACCCAGTGACTGGGCTCAAAAGAAAAACTCCTATTGACTTTAGTGGGTTTTGGAGCTGGTCCAGCGCAGTAAAGGTTCAAATCTGATCTCTGGAGTCTAGAGAGTGTTTGGCACTGATTTTAATCAGCAGAAATCAGGCTCTTAATCAAAATTTGTTTTATATTTCCTGCTTTTTTACTCTTGCTTTTGCTAGCAATCCTGAAAGTCATGCTTTTTTGGGGGGGATAAGTGAAAGTAAATAAAGACTGCCATAAAATTTTGTGACATCTTTAAAGTAAAACACAGTATCATACCGGAATATGACTAAACCTCTTCCCTTTCATTTTCCCAAACCAGCTCATTGCTTTAGAAAAGCCTGAGATAAACTTTTAGTTTTGTACAAATAACAATATTTGAAAGTTTCACAAAGTGTCCTGAAGATTGTTGGGGAAGGGGATTTTCCCTAAAAAAAATATGCAAAAGATCGGCCCCTACTAAGTGAAAGCTGCAAAAATGCTATATTTTATGCAATTTATATAAAACAATTTATACAAAAATGACAATGGGACCATGTGGAAAATAGGAAATAAGATGTAAAGACATTGGTTCCCAGGTCTTTATCCTTCCCACACTATAGCATTCTGTGACTTTTTCACCAGGGATTTCCAAGCTGCAGTTGAAGAGTGTAATTTGCCAGGCACTGAATACTGAGGTCCAACCTGCAATTCAAGGACAGAATAAAAAACAATAAAAAATTTCAATTTTGTCACTCAACCCTTTCTAAGAGTGTAAGCATGTTTTAAACAAGATCAGCATTTGTGGAAGAAGTGTTTAGCACCTTATTTCCTGGGTAGAAAAGGAAACTATCTTACAGAGGTGTCCACCTCTGTAGAGAGCGGATGGTTCATAAGATATAGAAAGAAAACAAGTAAATACTGTCGAGGCTTTCCACATTCTGGAAGTGGGACTGTTCAAGGGCTCTGCTGCTCCCATGTTGCTCTATTAGCCCTGGACAATTTGGTATTAGCATTCAAACCAAAGCAAAGTTTGCTTGTTTGACGTCGCTTTCTTTGCGAATAGAATCATAGAATCATAGAATCGTTTTAGGTTGGAAAAGACCTTTAAGATCATCAAGTCGAACCGTTAACCTAGCACTGCCAAGTCCACCACTAAACCATGTCCCCTAAGCACCACATCTACCTGTCTTTTAAATACCTCCAGGGGATGGAGACTCAAGCACTTCCCTGGGCAGCTCCGTGTTCCAATGCTTGACAACCCTTTCGTGATGAAATTTTTCCTAATATCCAATCTAAAACTTCTCCTGGCACAACTTGACCGGCCATTTCCTCTCATCCTATCCCTTGTTACTTGGGAGAAGAGACCCCTCCTTTCAGGTAGTTGTAGAGAGCGATAAGGTCTCCCTCAGCCTCCTTTTCCTCCAGGCTAAACAGCCCCCAGCTCCCCTCAGCCCGCTCCCTCGTAAGACTTGTGCTCTAGACCCTTCACCAGCCTCGTTGCCCTCCTTTGGACACGCCTCCAGCACCTCAATGTCCTTCTTGAAGTGAGGGGGGCCCAAAACTGAACACAGTATTTGAGGTGTGGCCTCACCCAGTGCTGAGTGCAGGAGGACGATGACTTCCCTAGTCCTGCTGGCCCACATATTTCTGATACAAGCCAGGGTGCTCTTGGCCTTCTTGGCCTCTTGGGCACACCACCTGGCTCATATTTCAGCCGACTGTCTGAATACTGCTAAATACTTAGCTAGTAAGAGAATGGGAGGGAAGCCAAGGTAACTTCAGCCTTACCCAAGTGATCTACCAGGGATGGTGAATTCCAAGCATATTTTATTTGGTTTATTGATGGGTTTACTCTTTTATTTATGTATTGGATGAGTAAATTTTACTTTCAGTTAGGACACTCTGAAAGCTGGAGCTTCAGCAGGTACACCCAAGCTATTTTTAAAAGCACCACACAGGAAACTTTGGTCACAAAGTCCATGGCAACTCCATGCAGAGATGGGATCTTCCCCTTCCTCATCCCCACCCCTCCTTCTAACCAGCTATGTGCAAGCAACAATTTTATGACACCTGTGAAGGCTTTGGTCCAAGTTTAGCAGGAGGGGAAGTAGAACTGCTTTCATACTACAAATTTATTTTCAGTCCCAATGAACAAACTCACATTGCAGTGCTAAGGAGAAGCTGCAATCCACAGAGAGGAAATAGACTTTACATGGTTTCTTTAAAAAGTCTCTAAAAAACAGGCAGATGTCAAAACTCAAAAGCCTATGACTTATCAAAGAAGAATGTACTAATTTTCATTTTCATATGAATAACTAACAAAATTACTTGGTTTGTCGCCTTAGTTTTCTGTAGCCTGACTGTAGATTTCTGCAGAATCTCTTATTTCTATCTGCTAAAAAATAAATAAAATGGATGATTAAAGTTTCCCAGTGTTTCAGAAGTTATTCATCAGGCTTTGTCAAAGAGCTCCTGGGCAGTTCAAAGGGCTGTCTGAAGGGATTACAGCTCTTTCTTGTTAGTGGGATCCTCTGCATAGAGACCTAGCTCAACAAACTGAATCAGAGTCCTGGTTTTGTGAGCAGAATCCTTTCTAAGAGTCAGGAGAAAATCCTTCGCCGTGCTGTGCTCCTTCATGGTTCTGACTCTTGCGTAGAACTATAGACAAAAGTCTCTGGAGCAGAAATTTCTGGTGGACAAGAGCCAAACATATGGAGCAGGTATTGTTCTGGCCCAGAGACCATGTCTGTGATCATCAAGGAGAGGAATAACTAACTCAGTGGGATAGCTAGAAATCCACGTAGCTGAAATGGGAAGATGTCTTAACACCCAACACCAGGAAAAGAAAGAAAAGCTAAAGACATAAAGAAGGTAAAACGTTTTTCCCAGCAGCTGAAAAAAAAAAAAGTTCCTTTATAGCAGTTGCTCTAATGCATAAACATCAGCAAAAACCTCTAGAAAAGATCTCTACTTTGAAGAAGGGAGAATCTGCATCATTTGAAGGAGTCTCCTTGGTGCTGAGGTGAGAAGCCCAGCACAGCTGCAATGTCTTACAGGCCTTGTGGTACAAAGGACAAATTATCAGGAGAGTATGGGCAAGATTGCCCACATAAGCTACAAGTGGAGACAAACATGGATACGCAGACAAATAAAAACTCCAAGAAGAATACCCAGAAATGTGGCGATGTCCTGTCTCTGTGAGACTGGGATTTAAGATCACACATTAATGCAATTTTGTTTGACAGTAGAAATACCTTTGGAGCAGGCTTTTTTACCAGCAGCGTCGCTGGAAAGAAAGGTCCTGAAAAATGTCTTCATACTTTTTCTATATATGTGTATAAAATATTAAAACTGCCTTCCTTTCAGACACCGCCACTGAACTCTGCGCTTGTTTGGATGTTGAACCTGGAAACTTCTCAAAAGTTTTGCGTTACGGATAATTCATGAGTTAAAGCCCAAATTGAAATGCCATGTTACAACTTGTAGAAATGTTAGACAAATATAATGACCATATTTTCCCAGATACCTAATACCCACTCAAAAATATAAAACCCAAAAGAACAGAATTGTTTTCATTTCTGTTAACCAGACACTATCACTCCAGCTAAATATAGTATGTGATGAAACCCAATTTAAATATTGTCCAAGTATTTAACATTGTAAATATTAGACTTAACACTCCATAAAAACAGGCTTTGATGATGCAGGCTGACAAAAGGAGGACTAGTTAATTGCAGATTACACATGGCTAGGACAGCATCACTGCTAGGACAGCCATGATAAATGTGAGGTGCAAAGTAAATCTAATAAAATAAAAATAGTCTCTGTTCAGTGTTCACTTTATCAATTTTGCTAACCTTTCTTAATAAAGATGGGGGGAAAATGTCTAACTAGTCCCAGGTAAAGGGAGTATCTGGAGTTCAATGCATTTGTGAAGCTTGCATTTAGGGCCGGATTTCAGTTAAAAGATCCAAACCTGTGTTTTGACTTCTAGGATGTTGCTTATGTTCCTTTCACTACAATGGGACTCATATGTACTTCTGACATTTTCCTACGGTGGGGAAGCTTTCCTGAGTCGGGGTCTGAAGTCTGTTAATCTACTGCAGGTTTTGTTGAGGGATAACCAAATGTAAAAGCATGGCACAGCTCCATCAAGGTGAGGAAACAAAGGTCTAAAGCTGTTGGTTATTGGTAACTTGAATGGATTTATTAACTTCTGAGCTCAGGTAACTACTGCTGAAAATGGGGACAATCTCCTGGCATTGCAGGTTGACTTTCTTCTCATAGCAAACCTGCATCCTTGTGTTGTCTATCAACTTGATGTTAATCTTCATTGATATCTGCCCAGATATTAATGTCCAGATGGATTCTGCCCTGTGTTTTAGAAGGCAGGTCGGAGCTGTGGTAGCAGGATGTCCCCAAAGCCTGCAAGGTGGGATGTTTCTATATGACATAGCCTTCAGATCTATATCAGTAGGTGATACAGCTTCCAGGTGAAGCCTAGTTCTCACTTGCAGTCCTGAATGGTATGGATGGCAACAAGGTGATCCCCCTGTCCCCTTCACTGGGGCTCCCAAATGTGCCACACGGGGGCCTGCATTCTCACTTGCCCAAGATAACGAAGTGCAGTTTATGGACTACAAAAAATGTACCGATTTCCTTGAGAGGGTTAGTGAATAACTCCTTGTAAGGTCACAGCTGCTGTGGCAGTGAACTGACAAAGTATCTCAGGGGGGAGACATTCATTGTTGAATCACTGAAGGTGCTTCTGGCAGCTGATTGCTAACCGACAAGTGGTTGCCACCATATTTTGGACACTAAAGCTCACGTACCCTCCCAGAGTGCTGTTTCCCTCTCCTATTTCATGGATCTTTTTTTTCTCCCCTTCTGCTCTGTATAAGCAGAGTTCCTGCAGTTTCTACAACATCCTTCAGTGCCTAGAAAAACAACTAGAAACACTGATGCTGGAAGGACCCTCATGCTAACAAAAGGTCTGGTCCCAAGTGGCTCGTGAGGCCTGTTAACATGTCAGAGTCATATCAAAATAAGATATTATATAGAATAAGTGAGTCCAGCTGTCGATGTTGACACTCTTGAGCCATGGAAGGAGAAAAGTGATATAACTTAGGATAACGGAGGTTTGTGCAGACCCAGCTACATTGTCTGACTTTGTATTTGCGATATACATGGAGGTGGTTACCTGCAGACATGCAGTGGTTTGGGTAAGTTCATCTTGAGCTGGCGGCCAGCCTTACTTTGGCCAGCAAAGTTAGTAACCTGGAAGTCTGCACCTGAGATAAAACTCTTGTGTGTGTGTGTGTGTGTGTCTTTGCTCCTCCCCTCCTTGTTGGGTGGTTACCTCCCTCTGTCTTGAGGGATGCAGGATCACTCACAGCCATGGTCCACTTTGGTAAACTGTTGTTGAAGAGGGGTATGCGGCGCAGATTGCAGCAACAGAACTCTTCCATAGGCCAAGAGCACACTGGTCACAAGTGCAGGTAGGAACGGGATGCAGGCACCCCTCCAGCTTCCCTTGTTTCCACTGTATTTGTCTTTCTTAATTAACCCTGCACCCATGTTAGTGACCTAAAGACATTTGCAAAGCATTGTTGAGAACTGCAGAGATTAAGACATTTCATTGTAATGCCTCAGCCATGAGATCATAAATGCCCTTATGCTCTATTTTGTTATGCTGGGTTGATAATGGAGGCTGATAAAAACTCCACTTTCTCTCTGTATTCAAGTGAGCTAATGTGTCTGGGCTCATGAGATCTGGCAGGCGGGGAAAGCAACAGCACAAAGTCCCCAGTCTCGGATTGTAAATCAAATAATGAGGCTGTTTGAGGACATTACTTGTTAACAATATTAGCAGGTACCAGGGGTAAGTGAGTGTTTATTTAGTCCCTGGTGTAAAAGCATGTCTAAAATGATTTATGCCGGAAGCTGTTTCACAGCAAACAGGCTGCTTTCATGAAAGCAGGTCAATCACCATCTCCGTCTGCCCTCATAAATCATATTCAGGTGCTAATGTAACCAAAAGGTTTATATAATCTGCACAATCAGCGTGGAGGTCTGGGTGGATACAGTAATAGCCTGCCTGCATAAATACCTTCTGCGTCTAAAGGCTGATATTTGAGGGGAGTCAAATGATTGATTTAAAGAAGAAAGAAAGAAATAAACTGCCATGACAAGTAACAAGTGTGCGTACAGTTTTCCAGCCACATTTTACATACCAGAGTAACTTGCCACTGTCCAGATCTGCTGTGGGACTGTTTTTGCATCAGGATAGCTTCCATATATATGCTCTAACAGAAAGTAGACTGTGATTTTAATGTAATAATGACAGACACCAGAAGCACAGCAGCGTAACAGAGATTGGCTTTCTGTGTTCCCCCAAATTTCTCTAAAGGTCAGTGTCACATTATTGACCTCTTTTTCATGCTAGTGGAGTAATCCTTTGAGAGATGAAATAGGTCTGGAAGGATCTCCTGGATCTACATCCAAAACACAACTTCATCAAGTTCCATCTTGAAACTTGCCACAGATCTTTTTTTCCAATGTTTGCTTCTTTGTCTTCCCTCTTCTTGTTGTAGAGTGTTACAAGACTGCATTTCCCTTCTTCCCAGTTTTCAGCCTGAACTTATTCATGGCCAGTTTATATTTACAGCCAGATTTTATCCTGTTCTTCATGTGCTCTTTCCTATGCCAACATTTTCCTTTGGTTTAAATAGCTTTTCTCTCCCACATGTATTTACCACTGGGTATGTTTCTAGCTTGGGTCTTCATGAAGTCTTAGACCACAAAGCACATGACCCCCATAATATGGCATGATCCGGAACTTGCATGATTTGTGTTCCACTTCCTTCAGACAAAAGTTTTATCATTTTGGTTCATGTCAGTCAATAGTATCTTCTCTCAAACTTCTGTGGTTCATATCAAACAAGAGAAACCATATGTCACATAAACCAATTTAGATTGGTCTTACAATGGTACATATCCTGGAGTAGCATCAGTAGCACACACCTTCTACTTACAAAGCTGCAGCTATCCCTTTTGCTAACACAGTCATCAGCCATCAACTTCACTAGCACTGTTAGTGCTGCAAAAAAGGTTCCAAAATATTGTACCATAATATTTTGATTTGGGGACAGTATTTTGTCAATACAAGTAGCAAATGTATTTGTTCTGAGGAGTGGCATCATATTTCTTTTTTGCTGAAAGTATCTGGAGACTTATTGATGGGCTATGAAGCCCAGACTGTAGGTAATAACTGTGTTGCTAGGACTTCAATAGTTAATTGCTCTTCATTATTTGCTTCTTATGAGTCATATTATGCCATTATGAAGTCAGAAAGCATTAGGAATTGAGTAAGAAAACAGAAAGGGATACTGTGTAACATAAATAACCAGTCATGTGCAAAGGTCAGCTAGCAGTTGTTATGAGCAGATTGAAGGTAACAAATATTGTTAAAAATTAGTATCTGGTGACTAGATGTGAGTAAGAAATGAATTGGTGGGAGTATTCAAAAATAAACAAGTATTTCTGTGAGTGGCAAAGCTAATTATGATACACTCTAAGGATTTGTGTCTTTTAAAAATTATCTCCTCATCACAGTAACCCACTTTTTGTTCTTGGTAATAACCTGCTACTAGGCTACGGATAAACGAGCTTTTTGTATACGCTGAACTTCTTACAAAATCAAACTAAAAAGATTAAGTAAGTCCAGACTGTAAACCAGCTCACTGGGACACATGAAGGTTGAGTTTGTTTGATGTGCATCATAGATAAACAAAGCTGCATCTGGAAGGCATGCGGTAGTTTGAGTTACAAACACTGCATGTTTGTAACAATCCCTGTATTATGTCCTCTTTGATTAATTTGTAGTAGACCCACAGTATCCTTTACAGAAAGCATAGGTGTGGGTCGATTGCTAGGAAAGCTGATTTGTGAAGAGCGGAGGAACAGTGAGTCCAGGAAAACCCAGGTCAGTGGGTTAGTTGCATAAATGACATGTCCTTCTTCCTTTATTGGGAAAACTGATTTCAGGATGTTCCTAGGAAAAGAGGATCCCAAATGTTCCAGTCTTCGACTAGAAGATCTCTAGACAGGGAATTCTTTCTTCTGCCAGAAAGTAGTGGCATCAGTCCTTCTTGTTTTGGTTTTTTTTTTTTCTTTTTTTTTTCTTTTTTTTTGGCACTCTAGAAAAGGTGATGGGAATCATGGTCAGAACTTGTATCACCTTGTATTTTTTATGTTTTTTTCCCTTCCTGTTAATATGTTGAATTATTTGAGCTAATCTAACAAGGCACATTGACAAGTAGGGTTGTCTTAAATATTACTCTCAAGTCTCTTTGAGTTGCATGTTAATTAGGGCGTGAACTTGGTTGGGTGTTGGTTTGACTAGTTGGCCATCATCAGATGGGTACCCACTGTCAACTGCTCTATTCCCTACTCCTCCAAAGACTTGCTGCGTGACGTTGGGCAAGTATTTTTGCCCTTCCAGCTTGCTTTAGCTTGAAGTTCTTTGGCACTGAGGTTTGTGTCTGCCTGTAGACACAACTAGCACTCAGCATGGGGATGGGGGGCCTCAAACTACACAATTCTAGTACAGAAACAAGTTTACAATAAGACTGTTTATTGCACATAATGGACCAGCTTAACTGTGTCAGTTTCATTCTGAGAATCTCATTTAGGCATCAAAGCCATCACCACAGGATGTAAATAGTCTTTCAAAAAATAGTAAAGATGACACACATGAGCTGATTTTTAATTCTTTTAATCCAAGTCATGCACGTATTGAGGCATTTTTCTGTGTCAATTTATTTCAATTTCTTCCTTTCTCCAAGAACCATTTATTGACTTAAGTCATCTGTCATTTAGACAATCAATGTGATCTTCAATTCTGACTTAGAAATCAATATAATAGGAGACATAATTAATATACCTATTGCCAATGATTAGACAAGTCTAACCTGATTAGCCAGCCACCAACACACATACAAAGAAGCATACCAAAAAGTTCCTTTTGGTATTACCATTAAAATGTACAATTAATCATCAGCCCAACAAGAATCACTTGTTATTTGTCAGCCCTAGAAAGGGAAATACTTATTACAGAATAGCACAGAAGATGGAACTCCCTTACAAGTCTTTTAAATGCTGTTTTGCCTAAATAAAATAAAAATTTATATACTTGCCATGTTGTTCTCAAGACACTGTTGTTGTGAGGTACAATACTGTTTTACCTGTACAAAAGGAGAAGAGAGTAAAAGTAGGTATTAGCTTCCCAAGACTTGTTTAGGTCAATCAACAGTCAAACTGACTTGATTAGACATTATGTACCTCTTGCTGCATAATCAGACTAGAAAGCAAGCTGTTCTGTCTCCTATGCCACACTTGCCTGCTTGTGGATATATGAATGTGGACTAAGGAAGAGATGAACTTTACTACAGGAGGAAATGCCCCTATTAAAGTCCAGCTGACTCTGTGGTCCAAGTAACCATACAAACCCTGAGCAGGAAGATCCTGCTGCCATGAAGAACTTCCAAACTGAACACATGAAAGAAGGAAAATACCAGGAATTTTCAAACCAAAGTGGAGAAGTGACCTAAAGTAATGTGTTAACCCTACACTGTGGGTTGTTACCTTTAGGACCATGGCTTCTGCTCTCCATTTCCTGCCCAAGGACCCCGGGCTGGGCTGTCTCCCACCTCAGTCAGCCTGAATTGCCTGTTGTTGAGCTGAGTTTCACAGTTATGCTAGCCATGACGCCTAAGATGTGAACCTCTCTCATTATGGGACAGTTCATGGCAGGATTCCTCTGACCTAATTGTAGTAATTTCAAAGTTTGGTTTCTGGACTACACCATTTTTGGAGAATCCCATTGCAGGAGTGGAGAAGACTGGCATCTTCAGTTGTGATTCATCTATCATGTCCAAGATAGCTGCGATGAATGGAAGAGATATTGTGTAATGACCTTAAATGAGATACCTGTTGTTTAAAAGACTGCAGTTACAGGAAACAAATTTCACCCTTTCACTGCAGAACTAAAAGCCAAATTACCTGACTCCTAAAACAGACCCACTGAATAACCCTGCTGCCTAAACCCCTGTGACAGCATTTCCTCAAGGTCATAAGATGAATGTAAGGTAATATTTAACATAGATGGGAAGAGAAAACAGAAAGAAGCAGGATGTGGTGCTGGGAAAGGCAGAAACAATATCTGTCTGATAGCACTAAACAGGATTGCAGGGACCATGGAGACACGTCCTCCATGCCTTGGGAGCAGTCCCAGGTAAAGGTCAGGAACAATAGAAGCAAATGCTCATTCATTTCCTTACTACAGTTTTGTTACTGCTCATGTGTGAGAAAAACATTGCTGAGTGGCTAGCCAGGCAGCAGTCAGAAGTTTTTTCAATCTATAATAGCACTCATCCATTAACCATAAATAATCTATATTTATTCGAGGGGTCCCTAACAAAGCCATGTTTACATTGCACAGAGCATTAGACTATCAAGGTATAAACTATTTAAAGCAGCCAGTGTTTGAATTGTCATTTTTTAAGTTTAACACTATGTTATTTCAATATCTAAAGCCTCCTTCCCAATACAGCAAAAATGCAAAACACATTGAGAGAAAATGTAAAACATACTAACTTGATTATTATGAGTGCTCTGGATTGTGTCACAATTCACTATTAATTTAGACCACATTCCAGTGGCTTCTCCCTTCCCTCTGCATTCTGGACCAATCTGTCAGAGAAATACAACACCGATTAAATAAAAAATATATATGTGCATATATATATTTTAAAGCCTGCTGCTTCGAGGAAATGTTTTGGATATGCAGTTTAGGGAGAGTTGTTTTCCATTAGCAACTTGAAATGATGGGCTGATTTTGAGGGTCATTTGCATAATGAATTTCTTTTGGGCATTAGGGACATCCACACGGTCAATTCTACGAATACCATCATGGACTTAATGGTGAGGTTTGTCTCAGCTCCGCCCACCCATGACGGAGACCCAAATGATGGTTAAATCCCCTCATTGAGAAATTGTTGCAGCCAGAACCAATTTCTGCTTTGGGAGAGGAGGAATGGCCTTGTGGTTACAGCTCCAGAATACGGCTCAGCAAAACCGGGTCGTATTTCTGCCACTTTTATAGACTTCCTGTGTGACCTTGGGCGAATCACTTACTCTTTTCCACCTGCAAAGTGAAGAAAATGAATTTTCCTATTTTCTCAGCTTAAAAACATAAATTCTTTGGGGTAAGGGTAATCTTAGCTTGTGTTGTGTTGTGACAGTACTAGGCACAATGGGATCCTTGTCTTAATAGAACTATTGTGAACATAATATTTATTTAGGGCATTTTGACATCACTTTGTCCAAAGCAGCTTTTGGAAGGTATTTGTTTTCTCATGCATATAATCAGACTTTTCAGAGATTCTAGGGGTGTTTTGCCACTTTTCTGGCCACATAGCGTGCAATCAGTATGGCAGGCATGTATTAAAGAGGCAACAACTATTCCTAGCCATCTCTGTTGCTCTTTCGCAAAGCCGAAAAGCCAAGCTTCAGAGCATCTTTTAGAAACCCCACAGAAAGATTTTATCTCCCAGTAGAAAATTGCTCAGAATTCACCCTACATAACAACAAAAAGACCATGTCATGGTTTAGCTCCACCAGAACAGTGAAGAGATCATTCTTGATCTGTGAGGTTTTGATGTACTCGCTTTTTGTGCTCAGTGGTGGTAGTAAATTTTGGGCAAGAAATTTGGGATCCAGACTCTTTGTAGTTGGACAGCACAGCTGCAATATCTCTATCCAGTTTGTACCCAGAAGGAACCATAAACGCCCAGCTGAGCACTCCCACTTCTAGTTCCTTGCTTATGGGAGAAGAGCACGTCCCTCTGGGAGGACATCAGCTCTCCAAGTAGCTGTCAGTTTGCATGGGACAAAAGTCTGAGGGATTAAGTAAGAGAGAAAAAGAAAAACTTTGTGATCTGTGCTGGGCAAATCCCCTAGGTACATCTCCTGAATAGCAGAATTTTTCAAAGGCCGCCTAGGGTGATCTAACTGCTGAGTCTGACCCCAGTGGGAGCAAAGTTTGGCAAAATATGGGGCAGGGGTGTTGGAAAATTCTTCTCTTGCTGAGTGGTACTGCTTTAAAAATGAACTCTTCTTTCTCCAGAGACACAGGCCTTCATGTGCTGATGCTCAGCTGCTCCTCTGGGGAATAAAACCAGACTATGCAGGGTTTACTCTGGAAAGACTGAAGCTGGGTTCCAGTCTGATAACTCAAACAGTTATTAGCTACAGCTCCAGTGTTATCCTTGTCATTTTCTGTCCTTTGTTGTGGTGTCCAGGCTAGGAGACTCATCACCCTACGCTCCTGCTGTAGTTTCCAGCAGAGCAGAGTACATCCAGGAGAACTCTGACAACCCCCGCTGATCTTTTCGCTGACTGGAGAGGGAGCCTAATGCAGGTGTTTCAGTGGAACTTATACAATCAGATGGTAAATCCAGTGGCAAGTCCCTCAGGATTAGACATGTCTGGAAATGAATATTATTGGACTGATAAGATTTCTGAGCATTTTTTCCACAGGAAACCCACTGATTTTCATCTCTGGGTTTGGCATGCAAGCTCCCTAAGGCTCCTGGAGAGGCATACCTTGGATTGCCTGTGACAAGATATGAACAGGAGAGCTCAAGCTGACATGAAGACCCAGGCTGGGATGGCAGTTAGGAAGGAAAAAACACTCTATTCTTTACCTGTCGACTTTGAAAATGTGTTCAGGAAGGATTACAATGTCAAGATTGTAATACTGGTTGCGTAAGAGTCACTGTTCAGAGGCAATCTCTATTTGGAGAAAAAGCTGAGAGAAGAGGCCATTCACTTCATTCCTGCCGATCGCCATAATAAAAAGGATCAGCTAAACCACAGACAAGCCCCCTTTTTGCTTTTGTAGCTGTTCATTTTTTCCATCAGAGCTCAGACCATGGAGCTAAAATTCAGTAATGAAAACCTTCCTTGCAGCCCATGGCTTTGCAGTCCCTAGACCAGAATGAGACTGAGATGAAATGGAGTCAATCCCAAATTCTCTGAACTGCAGCGGGGACATACAATGATCTGAGCTTTAATCTCCACACAGATGAAACTGCTGCAGTGGGACTGGTTTCCGGGCTGATGTTTCTCATTGCTCAGTTTATTGAGAACCTGACAGGAAGCAGAGAAATGTTATCAATTCCCACTGCTCCGGACCATCAGTCTTGCTCTGCTGGCATACCTGACAACTCGAAAAATGATCAGGTAGCAGCTGCTTTTGATTTCTTCTATTTATCTCTAATTTACTGTCTCATGAAATGGTTTGTTAATGCTTTAAGGACATCGTAGCGAGGTGAGTGTGGTTTCCCTCTAGCCAGCAGGTAGAGCCAGCAAGCTTGCATCGTGTCACAGGTTAATAGCAATTTCACAGAAACCTGGATAAACAGATAATTTCCTCTCTCCCTTCCTCCCCCAGAGAAAGCACCGAGTCTAACAGTAATCCTAAAAGCTGTGTGAGAAGCATTTCACAGTTGGAAAATACCTTGCACAGGTGACCTTCTGTAATGAAAATTTCAGCATTTGCTCAAGTGGACTGCACAAGTAAGACCAGGGGATGGGAATCTCATTGGATATAAACCAGCATCCAAACTGCACTAGCTCTGTATTTGGCTTTTTTGTAGGAAAACAGAAAAGAAAATAAGCAACACCCTGCGGCTTTCACAGGCTTGTTCCTTACACTGCAAGGGGTGGGTTTGGCCCCGGGCAAGGACTGCTATATGGGCGTGTTTGAAGCCATGATGCACTTCTTTCTTCTTCTCCACTGCAAACATGACTTTGAATCATCATCTCCTTTCTTTAGCATTTAAAAGTGAAACAAGTGGTGGTGTTTCCCAGAAGCTCTGTAGGTCCATGCACTCCACACCACAGGCAGCAGAGCTTCACGCTAGCCCCCACCTGTGCTTCAGTCACTGCCAGAACTCATCTGTCTGTCATGGTCAGGAACATGGCCCTTAAACAACGTGTTTTACAAAACAGTACACTTTCAGCTGAGACTACACATTGTGTTATATCTAAGACAAAACCTAAATAATTCTACAGACAATAGTTATATAGAAATAATATATAATTTCTAATGATAGCATATGTACACAAACATCTTTGATTATTTTTGTGAATCTTTAGACTGTTCCATTTCAGCCTGTGATCACTTATGTATAATTTCATTTCATATACATTAATGACTATAGGTCCTAATTTCTTGTTTCAAAAATATAACTGAGATATAATCTACCTACACTTTTTACATAAAACACATAGTTACACTTTTTCCCCCCAGTGCTTTTAAAAAACCTTTTGAATTGTTCTCCAATCCAATTTCTAGGCCTTCCCAGCACAGTCATTTATCTCTGATAGGCACAGTTTTTCAGAAAGAGGTCAAGGATGGTGAAAGTTGCTATCACATCACAAGAGCAGATAGTGCTACTTTCCCCTCAATGCTTTCTTTTGCTTGCTTTGCAAGGGCCTCTTTCAGTTTCCTTGACCCCCACAGCCCTGCTCCTTTCTACTGATACAAGAGAATTAATAATAGAGCTCCGGCTTTTCACTGGAGCTGCACAACGCTGGGATATGGCAGTAAAGCACACAAGCATACACTCACAACAGCTAACCCCTCCACCTCCTAAAATCCATTTCTCTTGAGGCCTTTGATCTGGGGCAGGTGGCAAAGAAAGCAAAAAGCCCCTGGGAGGAATTACGACTGCAGTGCCTTCCCAGGTGCATCGCCACTTTCTTGGGACTACCCCGTGCCATTAATGGCTCCTTTGTGCCAGTGTGTATCAGACCACCAAAGGCATTTACCCAAAGGCTGTGTGTAGAATAAAAAAGTAACAATTTGCTGCTTCTTTTTGAAGGTCAGATTCATTTCAGTCACATCAAGCAGTTCATGCACAGACAGACGGAGTAATGGGACAACAGGTTGGGGAAGAAGTGGTTTTCTCATCACTTTCTCTGTTCTGTGGGAACAGCCATGGCTCCTCACAGAAGTGTGTGCTCCCTCCCCCCAATGTGGACTCCCAATCTCCTTAAACCACTTGATAAAGTCCCTTTTTATTCACCTTCCAAAATTCACTAGCAAAGAGAAATAACTCATCTCTTTGCAGTGTCATTGTGGCCTCAAAGGCCAGCACTGAATAAACACCCAGCTCCTGGACGTTTTCTGTTATTGCAGTTGTGTCTTGCCATGACTGCCAAAGGGCTAGTAAGTCTTCCTATAATTTGCAGAGATTACATGCCGGACAGGTGATATGGCTGGTAATCAGCTAACTGGGACACCTGAAGGAGATCTCTACTGTACTTCTGCACCTAAGTTTCAAGGACTGGTGAACAACTCATACCTAGCCCTGTGTTGGTTGTGTGCAGGAGAGAACAAAGAACCATGGAAGTTCCTCCCCAGTCTTGTGAAGAACCTTAAAAAAAGCAGCATTCTCCCAAACTGGTGTTTTGCATATAATGGACATAAGGGAGAAATGAGTAGATTGTACAAACTCTTTGTGCATGCTCTGCCCCATCAGTGGCATCAGGTATGAGGAAACTCTAATTGCAGCTGAGCAGGGAATAACCAGATGCTTCTACAGAAATGGCCTGCTGCCCTGGAGTGGAGGTTCATGGAGAAGATGAGCATCTTGCTCATCCTTGTTTCCTCTTTCCATACTCTCAATCCCCTTTTGGCAGCAGAAGCAGCAACCCACAGCCCCAGGGACCTCCCTCTGCTTCTCTGTCCAACTTGCCCTCTCATCCTGCTCCTGCCACCTCCTCTCCTCCCCTTGGGCCTGGAACTCATCCGCAGACCACTTCAATGCAGCTGTGCCTATTTAATGGAATAGCCTGGAGCCAGTTGTGCAGGACACGTTCAAGTTAAGGAGACTGCTTTTCTCCACTAGTGAATGCTTTCAAACTACACGGAGGGTGTCCCAGATGGAAAGTCTGCTAGGTGTGCCTCAAGCAGTGCAAGAGCTGTTTTTAAACCAAAGGCAGAAATGTGACCTGTCAGGTTAATCTGACCCTATCCAGCTGCCTTGCTTTGAAAAGAAACACAGGTGCATTATTTCATCATTTTTCCTGAGTCTCCAGTAACCGTTTGCATTGAAGGCTGCAGACACAAGCGCTGAAGTGCTGGCTGTCCAAGGCAGTGTCCAGGTGGAATTTTGATTTACAGCCACAGTGGCTTTGGAAAAGTCTTTGTACAAAAGAAGGAAACAGAAAAGAAAACTAACAAGGCTGACGATGCATCTCCGTACATAAAAAAAAATATGCCTTGAACCCATGATCGTTAGGCTGACTTGGAGGAAGCACTCATTGACTTCTCCAATCTCATGCATCTGTGAGTGAAGTATATGAAATAGGATATTGAGAATGATCCTTTCCCCAGCTACCATTCTTAGACAACACTGCTCAGGCGTGTAACCCCCTGAAGACATTAAAATGTCTTTCTCTTCCATGTAAGAAAAGATTTTCTTTTCCTTCCCTAAGTCATTAATTACGGGTCACTGACTTTGGCAGATTACTTGCTAAATTGAGTTGCATCCTGATATCCTATATTTTATTGTGATGACCACCCATCCTGACGGCACTTGGGCTTTGACCTGAGATTATCCAACACTGAATCATGACTCTTTAAATGGAGAGGATTAATGGACTGCTTTAAAGTGATGTAAGATCATTGAAGAAAAGCCACAAGCACTCGCCTTTCTTCCAGCTCCCGGCCGTACGGACCTGCTCCCCCTTTTGTTCAACATCAGCAATCACATAGCTGCATGGGGACTTGAATCTGTTTGGTGATCTGGAAAAAAAAAATGCAAACATCTTCTTGTTAGGGTGGCTGTAAGCTGGATCAAAAGATGAGGTCTGAGTCTTCCACAACCATGGATATCACCACAAGGACACAGGAATAAATGCCTGCTCTGGCAGTAGCAAGGTCCTGGTGAACTGTGGAGAACCAGTGTCCCCTCATGGGCCCCAGGGATGGACCATGGGAAAACTGTGAGAGCTGTGAGCCTCAAATCAGGTCAGTATCTACACTGTACAGAAACTACCAAACCAAGGAATGGCACTCATACCCCACCTATCTGACCCTGGGAGGATCTCAGAAGGGGCAGTAGAAGCAGCTCAGGTTTGTCTCCTCAGGACAACAGTTGGTTCCATGTGAAAGAAGGCACAGAAGCCAGGCCCCAGGTTCTTAAGTCTCTTTCTCCTCCCTTGCTTTCGCCTATGGCCCTACTGGTTGTATGGAACACGGATGCAGTACCATTCACTGGATTTCCATAACCCCTCAGTCTTCCACTGGGTCTTTGAAGTGCAGCCCATTATCAAACACAAACAAGTTCCCTGGCATTTGAAAATTGAGAGATTTTTGTAACAAAAAATTGTTCAGCTTGTGTTTTTGAAGTTGATGATAGACAATGTCATAATTAGTAGCTGTCACAACAACATGAGTTAATACAGAAATTCAGCCATCCCAATGCCAAAAAGAAGTGCAGAGGGTTTTTTTTATGTCCCACCTGCAAGGAGGGGCTGAAACCCCTTTGTACACCAGGGCTGGTGGAGGAAACCCCTAGCTGCAGTTTCGGATCAGCACGGTGTCATTTCAGAGTCGTGGGTCTGGCTGAAAGTATTTCTTCATTCAATAGCACCATTTATCACCAAGATGCGGCTGGGTTCCAACAGCGACAGAAGGAAAACACTGACAATGTTTTCATTAAAAGGTACAAAAGGTTTGCAGTGAAGCTGACAGAGGCCATATGTGAACCTGCTTAGTGTTCAGCAGGGCTGATAAAGAGCAAAAGGAGTGTCCTGTAAAGGTAAAGCTATACCTCACCTTAATGAACAGCAATTCAGGGTAGGAGGTGGGAGAGGATGATCAGATTTCCTCTGACCCTGAAGTTCAACTTCTTTGGATGCAACCAAGAGTGGCTGAGACAGCAAGGTAGCTCAGCATAAAGGGGGTGAGAAAAGGGGGTGCCCTTCTTTCTTCTGTAATAGAAAAGCTTGGCTTGGGGCTGTTCACAAGCTGCCAGAAGCAGCAATGATCTGCATGCAAAATGGTGTGTTTTGCATGTCACAACAAAATCCTACCACGGTGGATCAGTGCAAAAATGTCCCCTTCTTCCACACACGAGGACATGCAAGAGACCATGAGCACACACACACTTCCCTCTGCTAGGGCCAATAAGGCAAACTCTGGGACCTCACAGAGATGAAAACATGGGGCTGAAACATGTTTTACATTCAAGGAAACAGTGGCTAATACTGTGTTTTGCCAGCAGACTTAATCTCTTTTGAAATCAGACCTGCTGGGTGAGCCCTTTCTACACCCCTGATCTTGCCCTTTAGTAAATCCAAGCTAGTGAAAGAAGCTAGTACGAGTCAAACCTGTGTAAGACCATTTTGGAGGTGTGGAGAAGCCAAGACCCACCCACACTCACCAGCAGCCTTGCACTCCACTTTATACACATGTGATCAGCCACAGCAGTGGCAGGATCACCAAGGTCTTGGCGGCACACAAGCAAGTCCCCTATCACCTGGGCTCTGTCAAGAGTCCTGAAGGACTGCATCTCATCTTCTAATTTTATATCCAGGACACACAGAAGTGCTAAGGGACTGTGGGCAGAAATTGAGACTGTTTCTTACAGTAAGAAGCTCTGGTCTTCTCTCACCTGATGCAAGAGAAGACGCCCATCAGTTCTGTTCATCTTATTGCTAATCTTCCCATCTGCCTGCTGCATGCACTTGCTGCATTGTGACTGACTTTTCTTAGTTACATATTTTACACAGTGTTTCATATTTGTCACCCTTTTATTTCATTCTAGTGTTTTCAGCTGCTACTGTGAAATCATGAAACAATCTTACTGAAGCAGTGTAAGAACGATGGTCTGTATAATCATACCAGGTGCAAGAGAAGAGAGAAACAGACCTTCATCTTGTTTCATGCAGTTTGAAAAACACTTGAATAAATCCAAACATTTCCTCAAAGTTAAACTGGAGGTCAGGGACAGAGGAAGAGACTCGAAGTTACTTCATTCCCTGTAGACTTGAGATCAGAGTAAACCACAGCTAGCTTGTAAACACCAGCCACTGACACACAGCCAGCTCTAGGGTGGCACTTGGCAATGTTCAGTACAGCCAGACCAGAGGCTACGATTTCTCATGGCTGAAGACATTTGAGTGCTAGTTCACCTGCCAGCTGCTGGGGCCCTGGTTACAGCAGTGCTGCACGGAAAACACTGCAACTGCTTTATCAATTAGGGAAATGAACCACAGTGAAGAGCTGAATGTCCCCCACAGCTAAAAGGTTAATATAAATAATTATATTAAAAAATGTTATTTATTGTTTCTTCAAGTAGCAGCCCTTCACAGTCCATGGCTCTGTGGCTGGAATATGGTTTCACAGAATTCACGTGGGCATTTGTTTAGGTGCATGGGGGGAAGATGTATGTTACAGCATCCTGACACGCTCTCATTGTATATCACATGTTACTTGCCTCACTCCTGCCCTCTGCTCACCTCCTTCACTGCCCCATCTGTGCAAAGGAGGCTTTGTAAAGCTGGCAGGGTCAGTGATTAATTACACAAAGGTAAACAGAGTTAATATTCTTCCTGGATAGAACTAATTACTCAAGTGTTTGCTTTTATAACCTCAGATTGATTGTCTCAGGGATAAATCAGTCTAATTGAAAAGACCGTTTGTTTTCAAAAAAGGAAAAATAACATGTTTGTGCCTCATGGGTTTTGGGTGGGCTTTTTTCTCCCTCTCCTTTTCAAGGAAATGGAGGCAGTGAAAGAGTTGGTGCATATTGTTGCATCACTCACTGGACATCACAGCTACCCCTGCGGCTGTGCCCCAGCTGTTCCCCAGGCCATTTTCCCACTAACACAAGCTGTTATTTCTCTCACCAGCACTTGCGGAGGATCCTGGTGTGTGAGGTGGAGGGTATGCACATACTGAAAAGCAGCCCCAGACCAACAAGCTTAGGATTCAGCTGAACAAAGGCAGGAAGAGAGAAGGGGCATGACTTGGTCAAGAGCACGAGACTACCACTCACGTCTTTTGCTTGTATATTCTCTGATTTAATTAATGAAGCCTCTCACATCTGGGAAACTGAAAAAACCTGGCACATCATTTCTGCTTCAATGCACTCAAAACACTTTACAGCCTTTCTGTTGCATGAGTCCTGCTGTGTCACCTCCTACTCTCTTCTCTCCATGGCACCTCAGCATCTCAGAGCTCTTAGAACTACTGTGTCTTTCCTTGCAGCCCACCCCCTCTGATGTCTTCTATCACTGATGTCTCCTCTGCCCTTTTTCATTTGTCTTTGTTCCTCTCCAGTAGATTTAAGCACACAGGATTGGACTCATGGAGCAGCTACAGGACAAGAAAGCTGCCTGGGTGTCATAACAGAAAATACTGACACACAAGAAAAGGTATAATAGAGAGTCAGCACAAAATGCATGACTGGGTCCTTCACCCCTGAGAAACCTCGTCCAATGGATGGAAGCAAGGAACTGGAACAGGGTTGCATCTCAGAAGGGACCTTGATTATTGCTAGATGAAGGTGTTCAGGAGTGTAGGCTGAGGCTGGGCGGCTGATCTCCAGCTCCTGATCCCCACTTACAGTACCAACCTGCTCAGCTTATGTCTGCATCACTGTCCACATGACTTGTGAGTGGAAGAGGGAAGAAGTTCTTACGAGTGATCAGGACACCCGCATGCCATTCAATTCAGGTTAGTATTAGCCAGGGAACTACACTGGCCATAATAATGCAGGAGGCGGGTGAAATTCTGTGTACTTTGCCACATGGAGCAGCAGACCACTTCCCATTTTCAGCTCTGAAAATCTCTCAACAGAGATGAACCCTGTCAGTTTGCTTCCTGCTACCTATCACCCGAGTGAGGCTGCGGGACATGAAAGCCACTTTCCATCCTGGTTAAAAGTAATCAATCTTAAATTGTCTGCGCTTCATGATAACTGAGACAAGGGAAAACCACCTCCCAAGCATTCAGCTGTGTATAGGCTGCGTCACTGAGGGACAGGAAGCATTTCCAAAGAAGGTGATGGTTAGTACAAGGGCAAGAGGTTGATCTGAGAGTGAAGTGGCAGAACAGCCCAGGATCTCTCAGAGAATACATAAGAGAAGGGCCAGAGACTGCCAGGGGAGAGTTAGTAGCATCATCCTGGAGAAGAAAAAGCAGAGGCTTTGCAGGCAGAAAGAGGCTCAGCGCCATGTGCAAAGAAACCGTCTCCCGCTGCTTGTTTTCATCTGCTTGTTTTCAGCTGTGCTTGGGAAAACATAGCAATATGGGCATTCTTCATAAATAAACATACATAGCACCCACTTCTTCGCCAGTGAAAATAACCTTGCAGACATTTTGCTAACTAGTCAGGTCTGAAAGGAACAGAAACACCACTGCTGAATTAAGATCAGAAAGAAGTGGAGGGAAACGCCAACAAGCCAAGTCTGGCCCAACTCTCTCAAACACTTTTTTTCTAAAGAAATGGAAGTTTCTCCATTCTCCACCACCAAGAAAGTCAGGTGAGCATTTTGCTTCTTTAAAGAATGCAAACCATAAAGCAGGCAAACACTTTTTCACAAATACCTGCATCAGGCAATTAGCCAGTCCTTTCATTAAGCCGTGACAAGGATGATGGTATGCTGTTGCCTCCCGCACTTTGACTTAGGATGAGAAAGCCCAGCAGCACCTTGTAAATCCCAACACTGCTGACAGCCAAAATCAGCAGCAGCTCATTCCCCTGGGAAAGATTTGTGAGAAAGGTGCTGAGCTCTCCTTACCCATATGCTTTCTGTTCTCACTACATCTATTCCTTCACCTGTTTTCTGTTTGTCTCTGTCACAAAATTCATGTGTGAGATCCCAGAGATGAGAAGGATTTTCCTTTTCCGTTCCCCATTTCTCCCTCCCCCAAGAGAAGACACTTTTAAGTGTTTGAGTATTTCCTTAAAAAGGGCTTTTCTCCAACTCCTGGCCTTCCCTTGCTATCCCCCCGTCTTGTTCTGGATGAATTATACGGTGTCAAGTGTCCTCAGCAGCCATCCCTGCTCCGGTCCAGCACTGCAACGTGCAAAGAGATGCACGACAGGAAGAGAAAAGTGCAGAAAGAGAGAGAAAAGGAATTACCGGATATTAAAAATTGCTGACCCTTTGCAATTGTTAATGCTGAGAGAGGATTTTTTTTTTTCATGTGGGAGGGCTGGGCAATTTTCACAAAATTGCTGGGCTGTTTGGTGATCAGGCAGAAATTCAACTGCAACAACATGTTCTCCAGTTTCCTGCCCAATTACGGGGAGGTTTGGAGGTGAAGCCACAAAGTTTTGACACCTTTGATCAAACCTTTCCTGCTATTGGCAGGAGTTTTCACCCTGAGTGTGATACGCCTTGTTATGGACGTAAAAACAATAACTTTTCTCCTCCAGTTTCAGGGCTGATGCTAGAAAAAGCACCTGCTTATTGGTACTGGTGTTATGGAGAAACGCTGCAGAGCAACAGCCTCTCTCCAGGCTTAGTGAGAGCAGTTGTCAGTGGAAATTATTTGGGACATTTGCCCTTTCCCTGTTTCAATAGCTGCTTGCATTTCTTATTTCTAGTTGATAATAATAACCATCAGACTGATAAGCAGTAATTCCTACCTGTACATTGCAAAGAAAATCAGGGTCGTTTTTTACAGAGGGGGAAAACGAAGGACAGGGAAAGGCAGCGGTTTGCCCAGCATCACCCAGTAAACCAGTGGCATACAACCAGATCTCCTGAGACCTGGTTCAGTGACACAGCTCAGAAGAAATGCTACCTGACAATAAATGTTTCATAAGCATGCATACATATATACATGGAAAACAAGGTGATACTTCATGACAAGTGCTGCAAATTAGTTCATGTATTTGCTAAGATGTTTTCCAGAAGCAGCCCCAACTTCTGCTGTCCAACGGGCAACATGATCAAGCAACTCATATCCTTGTAACCACCTCCTTCTTGCTCTCCTTCTTCCTGCCACCTCAGTGATCTTATCCCATCATTGAATGCTAAAAGTCAAACCCCAAATTTGAAGACCTTTCATAGTGTTTCATGACAAGAGGTTTGTGGAGATTAGCATGCATGAAACCATCCTGACTCTGCAAACATCAGGCTGAAATGCTTTGGAATTTACTACACAAATACATCCTTTTTACAGGTATTTCTGTTTGTTTATTTTAATCAGTGTAGCCTGGACAGAATTTCCTCTTCCACCCATGTGAGAGGGAAGGAAGGGAAGGGAAGGGAAGGGAAGGGAAGGGAAGGGAAGGGAAGGGAAGGGAAGGGAAGGGAAAGGGAAGGGAAGGAGGGAAGGGAAGGGAAGGGAAGGGAAGGGAAGGGAAGGGAAGGGAAGGGAAGGGAAGGGAAGGGAAGGGAAGGGAAGGGAAGGGAAGGGAAGGGAGGAAAAAAATTTCTAGAGGAAGGTTTATGAACAGAGAACATCAGCCATAATGTGGCATAACATCACTCCACCTAGTCTTACATCCTATCTCTATAAGTCAGTTGTCTGGATGACAATACTAGACAGGAGTAGTGACCACTTTTTTTTTGCATCAGTGACATTGATGCCAGAACTGTTACAGCTTTTTAATGGCTTCAAATGCAGTTTGCAGGAGGGACTTGACACTGATCCCCATGGTGGAGAAGGCTTGGCTGGCTGAAGTGCCCTGCTGCTGTTTAATCCATTGAAAAGGCAGACACCTTGCAGGACTCATGTTTCAGTTTTTTAAGCAAACTGTAGTGTTGCACCAAGTCAGCCCCCCTCCAGAATATCTACAGAAATGCTATAATGAGGACCTCTTTACAATGCTTACCTTGCCAGCAGAGTAGAAGAGGTTGGTAACAGAAAAAGTATGCCATGAGTTTTCTTGCTTTTTCTGTTGCATTTGTTTTCTGGCATCTTACAATACCATTCCATAACCTTGTGTCATATGCTGAATGCTTATGTGTGAAAATAAAAATATGCAAAGGTGGATTTTGCTTCAGGACTGCACAGCACTTGATAGGAGCACTTTGTGGTCAGATATAGCTACTGTAAATTTTATTGAATTTGAAACAGGCACCGAGAAGCAAATCACTTTGCAGATGTCAGGGCAATTGAATCTGCAAGGAACCTGATCCTGAAAGCATCTGCGCTGCACTGGCTTTCAAACATTAGGAAATTTTAAAAATCTAAAACAACTGCTAAACATTAAATCTTCTTGCTTACTTGCATTCACAACCTTGTGGCTCACAGAAATGGTTTGAGGATTTGAGTCAAGGTATATATGGCCTTCTTAGTGATACATGAATGCAATAGTGGGCAAGACCAATGGTCCACATAGGCTGGCAGTCATTCCCCAGCAGACCTGACATTAGGTGCCTGAGAAAGGAAATAAAAGCAGGGCAATGGTTTAGTGATATTTTCCCAGAAAACTCTGGAGATTGGTTGGTGCAGTCTTAGGAAGAGTAAGCTAATGGGGGATCTTATTCCTGTCTTCAGCTACTTACTAGTTGATCTATAGGGAAGACAGACACAGACTCTTTTCAGAGGTGCACAATGACAGGACAAGAGGTAATTGGCACAAGTTGCAAGAAGGGAAATTCTGGTATGATAAGAATCAGGAAAAAGTAATGATGAGGGTAGTCAAAGAATGAAAAAGCGCCAAAGAGGCCTTGAAATTTCCATTCTTGGAGCTATTTGACACCTGACTCAATGGGACTCCTTTGAGCAACCTTTGAAAGGGGGTTTGGCCCAGAAGTTCCAAAGTTCCCTTCCAACCTAAATTACACTATGGCAATCTAAGGAATACGTGGTTCTGATCTGTCTTGTTCTTGGTTCTGACCAAACCTGCAAAGATCAGTCACTCAGCTTAGATTTAGCTGAACTGTCCAATTTAAAAAGAGAAACAACATTTAGATCACAATACCACCAGTCAGGACAGACAGGTCCATAGTGTTCACTCTGGTCTCTGATTCCATCCTTAATACACTGTGACTGTGGGCATGTCTGGGAGTGCCACTAATGCAACAGATTTCACCCTTGCAAGACATTTTTCCACCTCCCTGTGATGTTGAGAGGTTTAGCAATGACTGTTTTGAGGTTCTTCTGAGACAACAGCCAAAAGAACACTATTATTTAGGGTGACCATATTTCCGTAATAAAAACTTGGGGCATTTTTAGTGTCAGTGTTTCTCATGGTTGCAAAACAGTACAAACATCCTTTTTATAGTGTTCTGAAAATGTCAGGCTTTGATTATGCCTCAATATGTATATATTTCTCAGAGCTAGGACATGAGGTTTTATTTTGCCAAGTAACACCACATTCTGATGAGGTTCATTAATACAGCTGATTGGAAAAGGCCATCTCTGTCCCTGTGGTAAATGCCATTATTTTGAAATTCAGATTTTGGCCTCCACTAGGGTCAAAGAGAGAAAAAAAATCAACTAAACTCTTGCAGGATGTAAATACTAAAAAAAAAAAAAAAGTTATTTTTTGTTTGTAAATCAGAACAAATCCTATAGTGCACAGCTACAGAGCTGCACATTCAGGAAAAAGGAGACTGACAAGGGCCTGAGGTTTAGATTTCCTAGAAAATACTGAAGGAGCTCTTTAAAAAGCAGCCATATATCTTCACCCGAAAAAACTCCAAAAATTTCAGGACAGCAAACTAAAGTTTCACTTTGACCCAGTGAATATTCTCAGAATCTCCTTCACACACAGAAGATATTGAACAAACCCAATTTCAAGCAGAAGACAGGACCAGATTGGAACCTTAGTGAACCACCTGAGCAAATGGTGGGTTTGGGTGCATTTTCACACATCTGCCTTTGCCCTTCACTAATGCGGATGCTAGGTGCACCTTTCTTAAGCATCTAATGTTCTGCTTAGTTTAGGGTTGCATCTTGAACAAACATTGTGTTGCTATGAAAATTGAACACTGATTATGTTGAAATCAATTAATGGGAAAACTCTGATTTTCTAAAGGAAGCTGCTAAACAATAAGAAAAAGTAAGTTTTGTCTCACAAGAACTGAGCCAGAATGAGAGAACTGCATCATATCAAGTGCAGTTTAAAACACTTCGCTTTTCACATATTTATTTCTGACTATTTTCTTCCAGCTTAAAATTTCTTGTAAACTGAATCAGAATACTGGCATGAAAAGCCTCGGAGTTTATTACCTCGATGTAGCGTTAGCTCAGGAAGTCAAAAACAGGAGGTCTTAGTTTTAAGCCAGAAAATCTCTTTGGAAGGTAAGACTGTCGTAATTCTGGAGGACTTGTTCATAGCTTCATAGCATGAAAACATCCTGCCATTAGGTAGAAAGCAAGGCTCCACATCAGCAGTTTATTCCAAGTTATTCTCTTTTGACCTGCCTCAGAGCTAAGCCCCAAGTTTAACATTCGAGGCTTGAATCATGCATTACAAGATAAAACAAAGTCCCCAAAGTCCTCCTACCTCCTCCAGCTAAATAAAACCAAAATTATTTCAGGCAGAGAAGTCATGAACAAGCCAAACACAGCAGGGCCATAATGTGCGGCCTGACATTGTTGGCTCTAAACTAACAAACAATTGCACATTCATTTTGACAAACATCTGAAGAGCTGCACTGCACAGAAAGACGAGTCCAGGGGCCAATATTCATTCCCAGGGCAAGTACGTTGGCTTTGGTGGAATTACTCAATAGGTTTGCAGAGCCATTGTGCTTCTCTCACTTCCAGCAATATCCAAGCACATCTGAATCACATTCTTTTGCTAACTGTTCCCTCTCCCCCTGTACAAGAGCAGCCCTAATGAAAGGAGCAGCAAAAAGATCAGGCTTTGTTATCTTTTCTGCCTGCTCCAATATTTCAAGTACTTTGGGGCCTTGCTAGTTCCCTTGAACAGCAGCCATTTCTTGGTTTATTCGGCATAAATTATACAATTATGTTTCATATCATCACAAGGCATCCGCAAATGAATAGCAGACACCCCTTTGCACTCAGCCTGTTTAAACAGGATGCCGACAGAGGAAAGAATGTGTAATACAATGAGTGCACACTATTTCCAATGGCAAGAGCCCTTTTACACCTGCATAAATAGAGCTGGGCCTGGCTGGTTGTAGAGGCATTGTCTCTTCCAGTTACATGCCCAGCTGTTAAAAGTACCATTGTTTTCTTTATGGTTTGGTGTGCTGGCTTGCCTTCCACATTGACTTAAAACTCTACCTGAGTGTTTATCTTTGTGAAAAGACAGACAAGTAACAATAGAAAGTAACAATATACCGCAAAGACATTGCTGGAGCTCTTTAGTACAGCAAAGAGAAGTTTCACCAAATAAGTATGCTGCTGAACCTGACCCTTTGGTTGCCATAGATGTGAAGAGCAACTTGTTTCTGTTCCTCCACTGGCTATTGTGAAATTTGCTATAAATGGTCCCAGTGTCAATAGACTTCAGATTTTACTGACCACTGTGGGTCTGAGCTCTGGCTGAACACCTCTGTTCATAGTTCAGGTGCAAGCTATAATCTTCAGCTTTCATCCTGGATCACTTTTGAAGCACTCTCCCTCCTCACATCAGCTCTCCAGAGAGCCTCAGTGACTCTTCTCTTTCCTTCTGATGGAGTCTGGCCCAGATGTTGCAAATAGTGATGTGGTAGAGCCTGGGAATTCAGATGGATCACCCTGGACATTGAAATGGATCACCTTGGACACTGAAAGCCTTTTCAAGCCTAGCCTAGTTGCTGGGTTCAGACTTCCTGATCTGGTCCTTAAAATGGCCATGGGTGCCTGCTCTTGTTCAAGTGAATGACAACAAATCCTGCTCCCAGACTTAATGCCTGGAGGGAAGCTCTCCAGAAATAATACGGAACTTTAATCTATCTTGGGCATCAGAGGAGATTCCCCAAACCTAGCCTTGGCGATAAAAGGTTTTATGCACAACTTGGCATGAATACACTGAGGGAGGAAAAAAAATAGAAGAAACATGAATTCTTCAGACACTGCAGTATGGATGGATGAAATGCCCCATCATCAGCTGTCAGCTGCCATTGGATGATCAGAAGACTTTGATATTTAAAACAGACCTTTAAACCAGATGCAGTGTTAGATTAAAATCTATAAACCTGTTTAATTGTTTGGCATTATGCAAGGAACAGTTTGTTTAATTAGAAGGTATTTGGCAACTTGTTAGATTGCAAAATGTTTGACAATAGTGATAATAGCAACATAGGACTTGTGCATGTTGTACATTTTGTGCCACATGTGGGGTATGTGTCTTACAATGGAACCATTTTGAAGTGGATTTAATGGCTGGGGAAGGTGCTGGTTGAGCAATGCAATTATTTTGCAAAATAGATACTTCATGAGCAAAGTCAGTGAAGGATTTCTCCAGGCACTATTCAGGCAGGACATCCCTAGTTTTGGTCCTCACGCTCTCCTGCTCTTACCCTCTGCACTAGAGTGCTTGGTCCTGCACACATGGGGAACCTCTGGATCTTTTTTACTAACCTGAGCATTTATCACTCCTTGGTACATGACTCAAAGCATCTCTCTTAAATCAGGGTTTTAATGGCCCACTCTCTCATCTGATTGAAGAGGTGGACAGATAAAAGACATTAAGATAAAATGCTACTCCTATAGTGCATTAGCTTTTCTGTGATTGTCTGTGAAGGGCAAGATACTACAAACATGGACAGCATGACACCCACGCAGATAAATAGGAGCGAGCCATCCCCATGCAGACATTTCTACTCATATTATCACGTTTCCTGCATGTGTTTTAAAAAGTGAATGCTTAGTGGATATCAGCACAGTTCTTTGCCTTTTCAGAGGGGTAAGCTGACTTCATTGTGTTAAACATGTTGATACAAAAACAAACAGATGACAAGTCAGTAATTTCACTGATTGGAAATGTGAAGGGATCAGGTCCTTTGGGGTTATATCAGGTAACCTGGCTTCCAGTTAAAGCAGCTTTTCCCTGTGTTTTTTTCTGGTCCTTCTGATTTTGTTCTAGAAGAGAAAGAAAATGGGAATAATGGAAAATACATGAACGGAGCTGCTCAAAAAAGATCAGTGCATAGTTTCATGTTAGAAATAGGCAAGTTCGAATCCAGCTTGGCTCAGCAAAGCATTCTGATACTAACAACTACATTTTTGGCATGAGAGGAATAACAACTAATCATTTTGATTTCTTTCCTTTTGTTCTTTAAATGCTAAAATGTTATGCATCAGTGATAATGTTCTGATTTGCTATTTGAACATATAGTACACACCAGTTATTACAGGACATTAATGTGTGCATCCTTTCATACTTAACATTATGTTTCAGCATTGAATAGAAGATATTATCTTGAAGCTGACTATCAATAAAGACATTTCAAAATATTGGAAATCTTTGCAGACTGGAAATTTTGGGGGTTTGGCCAGTTTTCATTAAGAGCACTTATGAGCAAACTTCCTAAATCTTCAAAATGTAAACATTTGGATCAATTTCGATTTGTTTTTTATTTGATATCATGCAGTTGGGTAATTATTTCTTTGTAATATTATTCCCTGACACTGTTCCTTTTTTGCTCAGTAAGCTGATAAACTCAGGATATTTGACTTCTAATCCTGTCCTAGGTTACCCATTGTGCTGTCAGCAAGTCGCTTCAATTTTCTGTGCTTAAGTTCTCTACCAGGAAAATCATAAAACCTGCTATAGAGCTAAAGACCTTGAGAGATGTTAGCAACCATATCTTCCTCCATCCTGCTTTTAAAGACCTACAGTGGCAGAGACTCCAAAACCTTCCCAGGCAATCTATCCCTGTGGCTTTTTTCCTTCCCCATAAAAAGTTTTTCCTCTTGTCTAACCCAAACAACCACTACTGCAATTTAAACCCATTACTTCTTGCCTTATCCCTAGTGGATATCGAGAAGAGTTCATTACCTCCCTCTTTGCAGCAGTCTTTAACATATTTGAAGACTGTTATCATGACTGTCTCACAGTTGTCTTTTTTCTAGACTAAACAATCCAAATTCTGTCAATCTTTTACGCAGAAGTTCTATTTTCAGTCCTTCTCATCATCTTTGTCATTTTCCGCTGGATTCTCTTCTATGTAGCCACCATCACACTGTCTTCTTTCTGCTGCCTTCCTGGTTTTATCCTTGTGGAATGATTTTTCTCCAGGTGCACGTGTACTGGCTGGCACAATTCAAACTTCAGGTAGTGTGGCATTGCTGTTATGCCCCTAATAAATAACAACAGCATGCCATGAACCAGATTGCCAGCAGTTACTTACATAACATCAACTCAGCCATAGACATCAGGGCTCTACGTTGAAATATGGAGAGATTAAGGAACAATAGTCAGCTCAAGCTGATCATTGGTTTTCCTTTCCTTTCCTTTCCTTTCCTTTCCTTTCCTTTCTTTCCTTTCCTTTCCTTTCCTTTCCTTTCCTTTCTTTCCTTTCCTTTCCTTTCCTTTCTTTCCTTTCCTTTCCTTTCCTTTCCTTTCCTTTCCTTTCCTTTCCTTTCCTTCCTTTCCTTTCCTTTCCTTTCCTTTCCTTTCCTTTCCTTTTCCTTTCCTTTCCTTTCCTTTCCTTTCCTTTTCCTTTCCTTTCCTTTCCTTTCCTTTCCTTTCCTTTCCTTTCCTTCTTCTCTTCACTTCTCTTCTCACTTCGCTTCGCTTCTTTTTTCTTTTTTTTTTCTTTTTTTTTTTCATAGATTCATAGAATGTCCTGAGTTGGAAGGGACCCACAAGGATCATCAAGTCCAACTCCTCTCCCTGCATAGGACAACCCCAAAAATCACACCATATGTATGAGGGCGTTGTCCAAATGCTTCTTGAATGTTGTCAGGCTTGGCACCCTGACTACCTCCCTGGGGAGCCTGTTCCAGTGCTCCACCACCCTCTGGGTGAAGAACCTTTTTCCTAATGTCCAACCTAAACCGCCCCTGGCATATCTTCCTGCCGTTCCCTCGGGTCCTGTCATTGGTCATCAGGGAGAATAGATCAGCACCTGCCCCTCCTTCTTCCCTTGTGAGGAAGCTGTAGACCACGATGAGGTCTCCCCTCAGTCTCCTCTTCTCCAGGCTTAACAGACCAAGTGACTTCAGCCGCTCCTTGTACAGCTTCCCCTCTAAACCCTTCACCATCTTTGTGGCTCTTCTCTTGACACTTTTCAGTAGCTTTTTATCCTTTTTGTACTGTGGGTCCCAGAACTGCACACAGCACTCAAGATGAGGCCGCACCAGTGCAGAGTAGAGCGGGACAATCACCTCCCTCGACCGGCTATTTCTTTTTGGTTTTCTTTGCTTTGATTTTCTCTGCTTTTCTTTTCTCTGCTTTTCTTTTCTCTGCTTCCCCCCCCCCCTTTTTTTCTTTTATTTCAAAGAAGAATTCTAATGAAAAAATGTTAGAATGAGGTCTATAAGCAAAACGTCACTGGGATGTAGGAAACTTCTCAGGAAGTTTGTTGCCTTTGAAAAGTATCGGGGGGCATAGTTTTCTTGTCAGGTCAAAATAGTGATTTTTATTTTATTAAAATCAACTGTTTGAATATCTGAAATTGTTGGGAAAAAAGGATGCCTGGCAAGTGTGCCTAACTATATGAAAACCACCAACCAGGTCTTTAACTTGTTGTATGAATGCTATTTCCATCTGGGTCATTAACAAGCATTTCAGCAATAAACTCCAAACTACTCTGGTCTAGTATCATAAGCAACAAACTTTACCACATCTATTATATTGCTAAATATACTCCCCAGAATCACCATGAAGTGACAGACCTAACACGCCAGGGGTGACTAAAATTTATGGTGTTCCTCTGCATACAAGAACACAAGGTGTCTATTATATAACTCTGGGCTGCTCTTTCATGCCACATAGATCTCTGAATAAATACAACTTAAAAGGGAAGATAATTATTTCAGCATAAGTCTTAGTATGGAGATTTGGAGAAAGGAGGTAAATATTTATTTCTATATTTATTTCTTGGAAAGTTGTCTTGGCTATAAACTGTTCCAGGCTTGTAAATTCCTGTCTGAAAGCTAGTCACAGGCATATCACAGATAGGTTCAGAATGTGCTTTTGTTTCAGATAAGCTATATGTGCTTCAGAGACTCGTCTGGCTCTCTCCTAAAGGTCTTTGGTTTGCAAAGTGGAGCTAGGAGTATCCCAATAAAAAACTTTTATACCTGATTTTTTCTACTTTTCCTTGCATTGAAATTAGAAGAACAGCGTGTCAGATAATTCCTCCAGCATGCTCTCTTGCTGGCCCTGATCAGAAATAGGAAATGCAACAGAAAGCAAAACTGAGCCATTGTGTATTAAAAGGGCACACATGGAGTTATGGGCAAGGTATCCCAGTGGACATGGCTTAGTCAAACCCAAGTGACTGGGGTCCATCCAGGAGAAACTTGGTTTAAGTCTCTGTCCTTGTTGTGCAGGAGATCATGCACAGCAGGGTCACTGTGACGATCTCTGCTTTTTTTTGCCCCGCTGTGCCTCTGCAGGGCATGCTGACAGCAAAGGAGATTCTGCCCTTTGTTTATTTTTGAATAAGGCTAAAATATTGACTAGTTCACCTTTTCCACTGATTACTGTTGTTCTAAAAAGGCCAGAGCACTGGTATGCCCAGGACAGGCTACAGTGAGCTTAGAGGCAGTTGCTGCCCTTCGCTGCTGTATTCACGGAGGCATTGGGCTCTCAAGCACAAACCAGGCAGTCACAGGGTAAGCAGTCGTTCAGCTAAGCATTTTGCTTTGCTGGGTATGAGTCTCATAAACAGAAGTCTTCCATGTTTATACTAAAAATAAATCCTGTTGAAAAAGAGCATCTCAGGCCTTGGGAAAAAGCCAAACAAACAAACCAACCCAGCCCTTCGAATTTTTTTCTGCAGAATCCTGTCCTGCCTCACGGATGTTGTGTTCCCTTTCATTGCATCACCATACTGCCTGGGAATATCCCTTTTCAGCTGGCAGCCTTGTGCACCTGCTGCATCAAAACCTCCTGTCCTGAGGTGATCTGAGCTGTAGGCTGACTGAAAAATCAGCTCCTTTCATTTCTGGTTGTAACTGGAAACTGCAATATAAAAAGCAGGCTGGATCCTCAAGTTGGTATCTAAATTGTTCCTCCTTCCAGGGATCCCTCTCAGAGATCATCTCTGATGAGCCTTCTCATTACAGCCAGCTGGTTAGAGAAGGAACTGTGGGAATTTCACTGACATTCATATTATTATCATCATCACTGTTTAACATTCACAAGGGCTTGGGGCCTTTTGCAGATCCCACCCTCTTTGTGAGCACAAAACACATTAAAAAAATCATGGTCCCAAAGCGCTTGTTATCTAGTTGGCAAAAAAAAGCCCATCCCTGTAACCACAGAGGAGGACGGTTGTAATTGTAAGACAGAAACAGGGGCTTTTTTTGCAATAAAACTCTAGTGCTGGGAAATACTGGACCTGTTAATATAGCTGACTAGGTTACATACATGGGTTTAGCATTTAGTTTGGACATTTTCAGCTCCCACAGATCCAAATGTCTTACTAGAGGTCAGGACCCAGGCCTTTTTATCAAAGTGGATCAATTCAGTCAAATGCCAGGTAAAGAGAGAAATCTTTCTCTGGCACCTCTCATCAGTTCTGCCCTTCTCCTTTGGAGCATCCTTCCCCTCCAGCCAGTGGGGCATCTTATGTGTGCAGTGGGGCAATTCAACTTAAGTCAAGGGGAGAGGGCTAGTCATTTTCTGTCCATCCATCCCAGTGTCAGAGGAGACCTCCTCTTCCTCACAGCTCCTGAAGGGTTTCTGGTAATCAGCAGGACCTTGTGCTTTTCCTCCTGGCATCAGCAACTTTCTCCTTTTATCACATTTGCTGCTGACTCCTTCCAGTCTGCTGCTCCTTGCAGCTGTCTGCCAAAACCAATATTCTCACAGCTGCCAGAGGCAGCTTAGACTGGCACATCATAAAAGGCAGCAAGGGCCACGTTTCCAGATTAAAATAAACCCAGCCACTTCAGCGCCTACTGACAATGTGTTTGACATGCCTGTGCTGTGGCCTCGCTCCTTGGCTCTGACAAGACACAGACATGACCATGGCAGCTCACATGGGCATCTTGCTCCTTCTCCATGTGCCCACCAGGAGTGGCCGTTAGGATGACACAGTGCCATAGACCTAATCCTGCTCCTCCCTCATACCCACCTGTTTTCCTTCAGATTACAGAGGACTGTGGTTGAATACCAGATTGACCCTGTTACCTTTGGTAGGACTTACCTCCTAGCCTTGCCATGATTAGGTACATTTACCGTTAGCTTATTTATTGCCACCTCCTGATACTGCTAGGAATAGGAAGAGACCTTGGCCATTACAGTACAATACATCTTGTTTTGGAAGGAGGTTACCCTCTGCGTCCATCCGCAACTAGTAGTAAAAGGGAAGAACATCTTTACACATTCCCAGACAGCACTATATTCTTCTTTTCTGAGAAAAAAAATGATGAAACTGGCACAGCAGCCTGCAATTCCAGAGGACAGGAATTCCTAACCCAGGTGGTCCTTTCCCATTTGCTGTTCCAAAGAAAACTTTGGCTTGTGAACAATGTCTAACAGAAAGAAATTCAATGCAAAACAAAAAAAGTGAGCCTTGGGCAGAACAGGATAAACGGTGCCTGAACTTTCTGCTTTGGGCAGAAAATATATTCACAAGCTTTGAAGGCATAAGGTCTCTTTTTGCATTTTTACTTAAGTCAGTCGGTAAAGTCATTTGAAATTCTCTGGAGAAAGGTCCCAGGGTATGTGTTTATGGGTCGCTGAGGGTGAATACTCTTAATCCCAGTCATAGGGTAGCAATCAGTGTTTACTGAAAACTCATCTTGCAAGGACACAAGCTCCTGCATGTCCCTTCTTAGCATGCTAAAAAATGGGGGCACGTGGTGTGGCACACTAACCCCTTTTAAGGATCAACAGTGATCTAAGGGTCTGTCTTTATCTGTTTCTACTTCTGACACCATGAAGCAGACACAGTTTTTTGGGCCCAGTGCCAGACTGCCTTACTGCTTATTTTCCCAGATTTCTGCCTTACTGCTGTTCTCCCCTTTGGCATACTACAAATGAGTCAAGTTCACAGTGACCCCTCCTGCCACCTCCCTTCATCCCATGCTAGGATGCTTTAGACACAAAGGTTGGTTCGTAGGCTCAGTGAAACTTTACAGCCACCAAGAAGCATTGTCCAACCTCTAGACTGCTATGATCAGGAGGCTGGCATCAGTGCTGCTATGGAAATCACTGGGCGTTTCCCATCACAATACTTACTAGCCAGTTGCTGTTGATCTTGCCAGACATTCATTATTTGAACTGAAGTCATTCTTCTTTCTCCATACTCCTAGTGAATCTGTTCTTTTGAAACAAAGGCTTGAAATTTGGCTGGAAAATGTCTTTAGGTGTAGCCTTTTGTTGTCATATGAAAATACACCCAAATTTGATCCAGTGAAATTAAAGACTACACCATGTCTGGAGCCAGAAGCTGTTTTCTAACAGAGTAATGTTGATGTATTATATTTGAGGACATCTCTATCAGCTGCAGTTAGTGGATTTAATGAAAAACCTTTCTAGGTCTCTCTCCTTCTGCCTCTCCCTGGACCTCTTCATTTGTGGGAAAATCTCTGGGGATAAAGAGCTGTTCCCTGCCCCTTCTAAGGTTGGGAAACATATCTTGTGCTGTGTAGCTTATCCATTCATACCATCTTTATACACTGACGGTGGGAAAGACTCAAGTATTTTAGTGGAGTTAAAATGGTGCAAATACACTGTGAGATGCATCTTCCTTACTCACAGCCACCCAAATTCCTTGGATTTTAACACAGTTATAAAATCAATGAGATGAGGGTCTCTCTAGAGGTGCCTGTGTCTCTACATTGAGCATGGAAGGAGCTCAAACATTGCTTAGATTGGATGGCTAAATATTGCATGGGTAAAGTTAGTGCCAGTGTAAAAGAAAAGGTCCTCATAAATCTTGACTGTGGAAGTTGAGAATATTATGGCTTTCAATCTATCAGCTGCCACTTGTATGCTTCATTAGCAAACAACTTTCTACTGTTTTTTTAACTTCTTGAAGCTGTTTTTTAATTTCTGAGTGAAAAATTTTCCCATGAGATGGCAGGGCGTCATCTCATTCAAAAGTCTTCCCTAGGAAATGGTTGATTTTTAAAGGATTTTTTTGCCAAGAAAATGAAGATAAAATGTTTCCCATCAGTGTTGCACTCTGTATCAGTCAGGGTGTTCCTCATGAAAGTTGCAGTTCTAAGATTGTTGTGATCTTGTCTTCTCCTGAGCTGAATATTATCTCCACAAAAATATTTGAAGGGTTGTTTTTTGCTAATTTTACATGCCTAAAAGGCAAGCAGTTGGTCAAATGGCATGTCTGGGTTCCTTATCTAGTCAGTACAGAGAGCAAAGTATCTCTAAACATGCAGTGATCTGTTGTATCTGAGATGTGGTGTCCAGGATGAAATGACTTGCACTCTAGACAGGCTCTTCCCTCTCTTTTACTCATTTTAGAAGACAACATTTAGACAACTGCAGTTATAGGAAATTAATCTAAGCCTCTTGTGACCGAAGTGTCCCAGTGCCTCAGGATACTCCTTACATTTGGATGAGAACTAATTGAAATCTGATAACACCTTTCATTCCACTGGGGGAAAAATTGGTGCTCTCCTCTTCCGCTCTAACATGGGATAAAACATGAATTTCCCATGAGTCGGATATTTTTTTCCCATCCATTGCTATTTGTTATGCTGTGATGCTATATGTGGAGTTGTACAAGAAGGAAAGCTTGCCAAAAATATCAGCTCTTCCTAACCAGCATGACAGATACAATATATGCAATACAGATGGAAGACGGCACAGCGCGGACACTTTTATAGCATGAAGACTCTCAGCACTGTCAAAAGCAGACTGTAAAAACAATAGGTCTGACTTTCCTCCCATCTGTCCTGGTGTAAATCAGATATAAATCCAGGAGAGCTGCACCTCTATAAAACCAAGAAGTGAGAAGAACTGGGAATTGGACCCATCTCACCTTCTAATCCCTGCAATAATTCAAGTTAACACCACATTACAGACCAACTTTTATGGAAGGCAAGAGGAGAAACGGGCTTAAGTTTTATGTGGAAACTGAAGGTTTGCATAAATTCCTGTCCTCCCCTTTTTATGCTTACAGCTTCTGAAACTTAGCAAATCTAAGTTACAAAACTAGATATTCTTTCAGGAAAAAACTGTACCACCTTCACAACAAAATATGTAACCTAATCATGGCTGTCCAGGTTCCTCCCCAACTCCTGTTTCTCCTTCCCCCCCAAACTACAGAAAAATTTTCCTGATCCCCAGCCTGTTACGGTTCTTAATCTACCAGAAGTAAGATGACCAACTGATACAGGAACAGCATGAAAAGATATGACTGAGAAGGGGAGGAATAGATGTCTGTAAAATCAGGACTGGCCTGCAGAAGATGAAAACAGAATAATTATTCACTCTCTTCCAGCGCAAGAACAGGAAAGAATAAAACAAATTGTAAAGCTGAAGACAAAGTTAAAAATGAAGTTGGTTCTTCATAGAGCAGGTAGTTAAGCTGTGGAAATGCTTGACACAGGAGATTGTGCAAAGTAAATATTTACAAGAGCTCAAAAAGGTTTTTTTTGGGGGGAAAGTCCAAATCTATCAAGAAATGGTAAATACTCTAACACAGGAAGCCACCTGAATCATGCCAAAGCCTGAGGGGTATTCTGTGGAAATATCCCTATATATCCTGCCTGGACCATTATCCTTCACATTCAATGTAGGCTGACTTTGAACAGAGGGATGGACATTTGGTCTGCCTGCACACAGTTGTTCTTATGTCAATGCATGGGATGCAACCTGCTGGGACAATGTCTGCATCTATTGATCTGGGAATGGGTATGACTGCAGAATCCATATGTTCTTCCAAAAACAACTCTTGACTTGTGTTCATCCCCAGATGTCTGGCGTTGCATGTTGCCTACCCGGCAAGCCAGTTGTAGGAGACCTGGCTGAGTCTCAGGTTCATATGGTAGCTTCCTTCCTTCCTTGTTGATCCTGTCAGTCCCACATCCTGCTCTCAGCTGCAGAGTGACTCAAAATCCTTTTGACAATCCTTCAAGGCTGTGGTCCAGAACCCCAGCATTTAATAATCATGCTATCCAAGCCATTTAAATAATGGATAAAGAAAGAACAAAGTGAAATCTGCTCTCTGAGCCCAGCTGCACACATAATAGAGGGTTTTTACAGCCTAACCCCAACGGGGCATTGCAAACACTCGTTGACTTAAGAAACCAGAAGATATTCTCCACAGGAGAGAGTGCAATTCTGGTATACAACCCATCTGGATCCATGCAGAAGGAAACAAGGCAGATGAGAAGAAATATGTGGGACATAGCTAGAGGATGAAGGCATAAAAACTGGCCCAAGCAAGAACGCAGCAAATTTCCCACTAATACAGCATCATCAAATGAAATCCTTCTTGAGAGAGAGTAGAACATTGTATTGGAGAGCTAAGGGTCTATGCATGCTGGGGAAAGGGCCAGATGACTGACTTCGCAATGCCTGAAATCAGACATCTGTTAAGGATTGTACGTGACAAACTCTTTGCAGAGAGTTAATGAGGTCACTAGAAATTGTTCAACATAATAAATTTAATGAGGCAATAAAAATAATTAGAAATGGCATGGCTTGTAAGAGTTTGGATCTGAACTTCCTCACAGTTCAGGGCTGTTTGGATTGAAGGCTTTTGGCTTGGCCCATTACAGAAGGAGAAGTGAGGAAGTAAACTGGAATTCATATCTATTCTCTGTGTCTTACGTGGTTGGGTGTGTTTTCAAGGCAGTGTTTAGCCTGTTCTCATTTCTCTGTTTTTGTGAGGCAGACACTGAAGTCATATTACATGTACAACAGCTACATTGTTTGAATCTGTTTAGAGTAACAGGTATTTAGATTCTGTGACACTGAAGACCACAAAATGCTGAACAGTTAGCTGGGAAGAAAGATGCGAGGCTAGGAACCATTCAGCCTAAAATCCTCTAAAATTGGGATTTGGCTATGTAAAATGTATACAGTAGAATCCCCTACATAATCCACCTACTTGTCAGAACTTGCAAATCCATTAGTGTCTAGCCCTTAATTACCGTCTTCACTGGCCTGAAAGTTTTTCAGACTCTGGAATTAGATGACAACACAACTCAGAAGTATTTTGTCTATGGACATATACCTATCTCCATTCTAGAACTCTGCTGTGATCTGGCAGCCACAGCTACCTAAAGCCTTGAAGATTCCTGAGCCATTAATACTAGTCTTAAGCACAGCAAACTCATTTTGATATGATGATATGTATTGGTTAAAGACCTTTCCTGTGGTGTTAGTTCAGATTTCCTGAAGGTAACCCTAGAACCTGTATCCATCCTGTGGGACAAATGTTCTGGCCACAAGATTGTTACCACTGCTTTGTTTTTTAACAAGAACCAGCCCTGTTTGGGAATCTTTGTGGAAAGAAGACTTAAACTATATCCTGAATGGAGATATGTCTTTATAGCATATTGGTCTCCTACTGTTAAAGAACGCGCAAGGAGGGAGGCGGACACTTGGTCTTGGTGAAAGGATTTCTGCAGGCACCCATAGGCATCTGCCACCCTACACTGACAGAAGACACTTGAGTGTTTACTCTGGAGGTCTGAATTACACTACAAACAGAAGATGAAAGTTTCAATACAGCTGAAATGCTAAGTTCTAAGTGTCTAAAATAGATACACCAGATATTGTCCTGCATTAATACTTACATCATATTCTATAATGAATTACATATGCATGCATAAGTCAGTATGGTAGTTAATTCTTGGAGACCAAAGTGATCTCTCATACATGGTACAGCTCAAACTGAAGTTAAAGGTAGAAACCATGTGACATTCTCTCACCTGTGCTCTGCCAAAATTCTGTACAATCATGGCAGCCCTTTCTGATATTACTATCTAGGTATCATCCTATATGGGTAGGCTGAGAAACAGATATGTTAAGAAAGACCAAAAATAATCATGAGTTTGAGAATGGGTAGGCTGAATTATGCACTCCACACTTCAGCCTACTGAAAACGCCCATGTTACACATGTGCAACAGCCTTTGCTTAATAATTGATTTCAAACTAACTATTGATCCATTCAGAGTATGTCCTTCTTATTTCAGGTATTAGCACAACCTGCCTCATACTGCATCTGAAATGTGGCTTTCTGTGCTGGTTTTGGCTGGGATAGAGTTAATTTTCTTTATAGTAGCTAGTGTGGGGCTATGTTTTGGATTTGTGCTGAAAACAGTGTTGATCATACAGAGATGTTTTTGTTATTGCTGAGCAGTGCTTGCACTGAGTCAAGGCCTTTTCTGCTTCTCACACCACCCTGCCATCAAGGACGCTGGGGGTGCACAAGTAGTTGGGAGGGGACACAGCTGACCCTAACTGGCCAAAGGGCTATTCCGTACCACATGACATCATGCTCAGCAATATAAAGCTGGGGGAAGAAGAAGGAAGGGAAGGATGTTTGGAGCAATGGCTTTTGTCTTCCCAAGTAACTGTTATGCGTGATGGAGCCCTGCTTTCCTGGAGATGGCTGAACACCTGCCTGCCGATGGGAAGTAGTAAATGAATTCCTTGTTTCACTTTGCTTGCATGCAGGGCTTTTGCTTTCCTTATTAAACTGTCTTTATCTCAACCCACAAGTTTTCTCACTTTTATGCTTCCAATTCTCTCCCCCATCCCACGGGGGGGGGGGGGGGGGGGGGGCGGGGTGAGCGAGTGGCTATGTGGTGCTTAGTTGCCAGCTGGGGTTAAACCACAACAGCTTCCTTGCATGCTTGATCAAGGCTTGGAGGCCTGGGTTCCCAAGGAAAGAAAGCTGCTTCCAGGTTTTAGTGGTTTTGCTGAACCAATTGGATAAAAGAAATTGTTAACACCTCAGCATAATGACTTTTGAATCCTGCTGTTGTTAGGAAAAAGCACCACATGTCCAAAATCAACTAAGGCCAATGCTGCAAGTCCAAAATCAACTGAAGCCAATAGGAGCTCTTTCATACCATTGACTTAAATGTGCCGTGTGTCAAAATCTGAAATATGCAATGGAGACATCTTCACACTTGTACACAAATGAGACTTGTCTCAGGCAATAACACACTCTTCACACAGCTGCCTTGCTCCCTTTTACTTACTTAACTTCTATTGCTGTCTCTTAGTGGCTGTTTAATCCCACAGCATCAACCCTACCAATGTCTGCTTTCACATTCAGAAATACCCACCATGGCAGGGACAGTGGAATGTATGGGATGATGTTGAATTCAAACACAGAGAAGGTAAATTTTGCTATAATATCCATGAGCACCAGGGTCAGCAAAAGAAGAACTCCATTGTGGCTGTAGGCTGGCAGGACTGTGCCAGTTGCCTAGCCTTATTGAGAGCCCATGTATGAGGATTGCTTCAGACTAAAAGGGTACAACTTCAGCAACTTGAGCCAATGCTCTGCAGATTTAAAACTAAGTACCACCTATCTTGAGCAGGGGAGCTGTTATATCATTGAATGGAGCACTTTTCCTCATGCATAGAACACATGTTTATTTTGTCACATCATTTGTAAATCTCCAGTAATGGTGTAAGATTTTTATCTCTAACCTTTTTTTTCATGTTCGGTTTTCAACAAGGTAAATGAAAAAGCCATCTCGCTTGGCTGAGTTACAGAGCATAACTTCAAGGGCATTCTTTCATTTCCAAACTTCTGTGGATTTTGACATAAATCTTGGAAGCTGGACTACTTAGAAAGCAGCAGGACACCCCAGTCAACATTTCCTATTTTTTCCTTTCAAAATATTCTTGTTTTCATTATAAGGTACTCTCAGAAAGAGGAAGGTTTTATTAATTTTTTTTTCTGCAATGCTACAAATATGAGGAGATCAAGAGCAAAACCCATGTCAGATAAAATCCGTAGCTGCTAAAAGTGATCCATTGAGTTGTGCTACATTTTGCATATGTGTGTATTTAACCTCCTTGTTGCTATGGGATTTTTTTGTTACTCTTTCTTCCACGTCTTCCAAGTGCTGATGGAGTTTTAAGATTCCAAGGCTAAGATATTTTAAACTTCAGTATTAACTGTATGTTTCCTCTGGGATATCCTAGGTAAACTGCATGCTGATTTTCTTGGCATGCTCTGCTAAGATTTTACTGGTATCAACATTTTCTGTGTCTCAGGTCACATGGCAGCAAAGATCCTCCTGAAAGTTCAACAAAACCCACACTATGAAAAAGACATTCTCCCCTTATTTTAAGCCATTATAAATTAGGCTGTTAGGCATATGGGAAATTAGGGGAATTATTGCAATGTGTTTATCTGTATACAAGAACCAAACATGGGAAGGTATGGCCCAAGACTCCAGAGATCACAGTGTTAGAGAGAAACAAAATATAGAAGAAATTTATCCCTTTTAAAGAAATATTTGTATGCACACAGAGATATGCCGATGTGTGTGAATATATACACATATCAGCCAAAACATGACTGAAAAGTATCAAAGTGAAAACCCTGCAGAAAGGGTATGACAGACAGATCCGACATGTCACTCTTTTATCATGTTCCCAAGCTGCTTTAAATGCAGCTGTAATACCAGACTACAAAAGGCAATTTTGAATGTAGTGTCTATTTTGAGCACATGCATGTACACATAAATGTTAGGAAGTGTGTACATGACTTTGTGTCTTGTTCTGAGAAGATCTACCTACCCTTCAGTAAGATGTCGTACAGGTTCTCACAGTTGTCATCACTGAGCTTTCCAGGCCCTTTGTGTTTTTTTGCAGCCAATACTTGTGTTGCTATTTTTGGTGGGTTTTATGGTACCATATGCTCTCATGCCATGCCTCAAATTAGAGGCATAACTACTAACAAGCACCCATGTGCATGTGGCATCTAGGGTTCAGAAAGGGAAAAAAAGGAAACCCAACAGCCTCTTCTGTTGGGAACTGCCTGTGGGAGGCAAGACTAGGGGCTGAATTCAGGCATAAATCTGTTCCCAGTTAGGTGAGAATTCTCATTCCTTTTAGACCATTTGAATCTTTCAGTAAGAACATTTCACAGGATAGTATTGTTTAAGAGTAATTAGCAGTTATTTAAAAAAACCCAAACAACACCATCCCCCCAAACCTAATCAAAGCATCTTAGCATGAAAATACAGGTAATTAATGGGAATATATTTGACTATGTAAACAATTCCACTTGGAATAGATTTTGAGTTTTGAGGCTGGACTATAAATACTTTACACACAACTTCCCGTATAATCAACTTTCAGCTGGGGCCTGAGTGAATAACTGATCTGTTTCAGCTCACCTTCCCATCTGCTCAGCTCTGCCAGTGCTGTCTGCCTTGACATCCTGCTTTGCTGTTTCTCTAAAAACATGACCATTCACTATACCCTCTTAGGTCCTTTCAGAAGGCTCAGTCTTTCAAGGATGCCTTCAGTTAACCTGGTAAAGACTCTGCTTGGAGATGATGTAGTCTTTCATTGGAAAGAGGAACTTCTGGAAACCACATAAATCTGCCTGTTGGAAATTAATTTACAGCTGCTGGTAGAGGAGGCACAAAGATGTTAATTTGTGATGGGGAAAGAGAAATTTATTATATTTAATTTTATTTAGTTTTAACATGTTAGTAAGTCATACGTGCTTCTCACTCCTGTGGTCAATGTCTTGGTGGGGGAAGACTTCTTATGGAGTGCTCTTTGGGAAAGGAACTTCTTACGGGCTTTCTTATGTAGTAGAAAAAAAATCTAACAAGTTTCTGTTACAACTGCAATGACATCACATTAGAAAAAGGCTCCATCTGGGAATTTTCTGTAAAGAGGTTTGAAGGACTTTCCAGAAGGAGGTGGTAGAGAAATCTTCATAGTCAATGTCCACAATTTATCATGCTGAGAATGAAATCTCACCTGTAAAACAGCCTTAGATGAGAAAAAAGAACTGTCTTAACAACACTAGTCAGCAAGAACTCTCAATGTCCAGCACTATACTCTTCCATAATGCAAATTGTTCTAGGTTTATTTCTAAGGGTCAAAGCCCTATACAGGATTGGATGCTTATGTCTAGGTTGCCTCTCACATGGGGACATCTCTCATCCATGCTCACAAGTACTCTAAAAGTTTAGGTGTCCCCATGTGCTCATGAGTGCTCCCTGGTGCATCCACCCTTTGGAAGTTTCTGTTCGAATGGTAACTGAGGAAATCACAAGACTGAATTATTTATGGAGATCATCTGGTCTCACAGTTCACTATGCAATATGGAAACAACATGTAGCTGGATATCAAAGGCCATGACAGCTACAGAGGGCCACATCTTTTTCCAATATCACTGCTTTGAGGGGGGGAAAAATGTCTCCTTTCTGAGCTCTTCTGGATCACTGATTTGACTCAGAGCCTGCAGGGAAGGTCTGCAAATCAAAAGGTATCAGTGAATGGTTTGTGAGTTATTTTGTGAACAAAGTACAGATCATTAAAGCCAAGTTCCCTTCTGTTTCTAATCACTTCTCCCTTAATTTAATCCCTTTACAGTAAGAGAAAATACAGAATGAGTGAACAGCAGAATCTACAGAGCAACAGTCATGAAGGTGAGACAAAGAGCAGTTGATTCTGGTCAGGCCTGGACTAGACTCAAGGCTAACTGTGTGGTTGACAAAATACAGGTAGGTCTGAATGCAGTTAACACATTCCTTGGTGTGTAGGGAACATGGTTTAAAATGATAGGAGCAACACAGTTCCGAAGAAATCCAATGATCTGATTTGACTCACATCAGTACCTAATTTGCTGTTTCCAAATAAGATCACTGGAAAAAGCAGTAAAGTTGGCAATGTGCTTCTGTTGCCCATGGCAAAGAAGCCGCACCCTTGAGATGCATCATTTGGAGTTCTACTGTCTTTATAGTTTGAGTCCATGTGGTACAAAGGCAAGGCCTGGCAAGTTGAGGAGAAAATAAAGGAAGGCCTGTGGCATACCCAGAAGGGCCAGAATCCTGCCTAAGTTTCTGAGCATAGCCATTTCATTGAAAGAACACCAGAAAGAGAGTTACTCATACCTCATGCAGTCCTGAGAGGATAGTTGCAAAGAGATCCTAAATTTCATGGCACTGATAAAGCAGCCCAAAATTTGCTTCAGGTTTTTACTTTTCTTTCACCGTGGCAGCTTTCTTTTCCTTCAAGAGATACTGACAAAATCTGTGTAAGTTGCTGCAGAGCAGACAGAAGACATGCTGTTCTTTTTGTTTGCTTATTACTTCTGGACTATGACAAAAAAGATGTGAAACTTATCACTTTGCAAATTCTTCCCTGAAAATGCACTTGACTGATGCTGAAATATGACTAATCAGCTTCCTAGGCTGTCAATTCTTATTTAGCAGTTCTGTGCCCTTGGTTCAATTCTATAAGCCAAGGGAGCATCAATAAAGGTAGCAGCACAAATACAATGAAGCTGAGGGTAGTTTTAGGATGGGATCACATTCCAAATACAGTAGTCAGTCTGACTTCTTGGTAGAAGAATTCCTAGAAAAAGAAGGAATTGCTGTTCATCCACCTTTCTTTCTGTATGAAGACTATTGGGAAAAAGAGCTCTTTCTTCCCATGCACCTCTGTTCTTATCACAGATGTTTGTGTCCTGGTGAATATTCTTCAGTGCTTTGATGATCTCAATTTCAAAGGCTGCAGAGAGAAGTCTTCCACTTCTCTGAGACTTTCCCACTTACAGATGTCTCTGTTAAGCTATTCTATGTCCCCATAGCTTCCTTTCCTTAACTACACTGATCCTACCTTCTCAAACTGTGTGAAATCATTCCTTTTACATAGGATTTTTATTTCACATCTCATATAAGGAGGAGAAGGAGTTGCATGCATGCACTGTTCCATCTTCATTCTGTGGGGTTTTTTTTGGACATACCCAGAGATCATTAATGTTGATAATGTTGTATTTCTGTGTGGCATTTCTTAGCCACATTTATGTGTTCTTGGCCACATACCATGCAACTGTGGTGGTGAATATAGATTTGACATCCCAACATTTCCTTATCCCTCAGCAGATGCATTTATTATTTGTACATTTCCAGCAGTGTAGAAAATGCCTCTTCCAAATTCCCTGCATTGAAAGGGGGATAGTTTGACCAATGAGGGGGATCCCAACATGATTTGCACAGATCAGACCTTCAGCTCTGAAACCTCTAAGCCACAAATATGTCATGTGTCTGCAGTTATCATGCTTAAGAAACAAAATGTGGCACTCTCTTCCAGCTTCAGATTGAATAGACAGGCCATATTACTGTCACCCAATCTAGAAATGATGAAGGCTCCAATCATCGAAGGGCACGATGCTAAAGGAACTGGCAATCATCCTCAACAGGCTGGATGAGAAACACAGATATTTCCATTTAGATGGGAGCTGTTTTGTGTTCAGATCTCTCGAGTTCCTCCAAGTTCTAGGGATCTTGAACTTGAGTGTGCTACAGTATGTGTCATCAGGTCTTTCTGCTAACCCAAGTGCTTTGGATGGGCAATGCTAGCTTTGAAGCTGGCAAAAGTCTGAAAACTTTGCATAAGACAGGGCAGCTTCAAGCAGGAGTTAAATGCAGTCAACTGCAGCCCTTTTCCTGACAGCAGAATAGGACTAACCACCATTAGTCACACTTGCAGAACAATTAATACATTTTTCCTTTTCTAAACAAATGCAATTTACAAGATTAAACCATACAAAAGGGTGGAGGGATTTTAACACACGCCAGTTTTATTTGATTTCTCTGTCTCCAGATGGCAGCGAGTACAGAATGAAGCTGCATTTCTCGGTGTGAACATGAATCTCCATCTGCAGCCTCTGTACGCCACAAAGCCTGTGACTCATTCAACTGCTTTGCACTGGCTGGGCTACTGCTGGGTTTGCGTAACCGTGTTCTCTCAGGACTGGGTCCCCAAGTGCTCCAACAGACAGGCCCAGATCTGCACATAGTTAAGTCAGAAGAAGGCAGATCTAAGCACATCAGGGATCTTAAAACAAATCTGACAACAGTCACTGAATTCAGGATTCAGTTTCTGTCCCTGAAAGCCCCAAAAGCTCTTAGAATAATGACCAACACAACTGATTGGCCTGCTTGCCCTTGTGTTTTATACTCAGATTGAAGAGCACTTTTTAACATTTTGAAACTGTTCTCATTCCCAGAAATGTGAATGAAGACAGGTCATGCCCATCTATACAGATTGACTACAGATGCCTTTCTCATCTCTTTTCTTCAGAAAACTGTGACAGTCCCTCCAAGTTTTGTGCAGGTCACTAGAGAAAGGAGATGGCCCCACACTTTGTATGACCTACCCCCTTTGAATGAGAGGCTTGCCTGCCAGAGGGATGGATAGTTTCATATCAGTAGAACCACCAGATATATGCAGTGATATAACAGTTCTTCTAATGCATTTCCGAATGCTCCCCTAACAAAAAGTACTGAAATAGTTCATAACCATGAACTTATGTGAGTGCAAGTCTCTATTCACGCAGGTGCATCACTTCCATAGCCGTTTGGACACCTGTCCCCATTTGTATGTTGGTGAACTCTGCTGAAGTCATACAGTGGAATGAATCAAACATCTTGTCTTCCAGCTCTACCCTGTCCAAGTTTTGTCTTTCGTCACCCATTCTCATAATACTCCCATTTTCCTTCCTCGGTGAGAAGTGATATTGTTTTTATTTGTTTGTTACTGTAGCTTGAAGGAGCCTATTCATGTGTCCATAATCCACAGAGGTAACTCAGGATGAAATAACTTTTTTTATTATCTAACGATCTGTGATGGGCAAAGGTAGAACAACGGCATTAGACAGAAGAAGAGTCTGAATCTCTGTCTTTTAGCACTAGCTTAGTCTTCAGACCTTGTTATCTCCATGGTAAACAGCAATCTCCCCATGCTGGAGATATATCAATGAAGAGTTCTTATGTTTCTCTATTCTCAACTGGGAGAAACTTGACAGATATGCATTTATATGTTTATGATATAGAAAGATTACCAGCTACTATGGAGATAGCAGGCTTAAAGATTATGTTACTGCTGTCTAATGCCTGGCCTTTGCAAGTGCCAACCAACTACCATCATGAAAGGGATGGACAACCAGGTGTGGCTGTTGTCCCCACTCTCTGCTCACTAGCTGGTGCAGAATAGAAATTTGCGCTAATTTCCAAACCAAGAAAGGCCGAAGCTACTTCTGGGTGCTACTAGGAGCCTGCCAGCACACATCACACAGTATGAGGGTTCAGATGGTGGGGGCTTTATCTACACACTGCTACAGAGGAACACAGTGCCTGTGGGAATTCATGACTTGGTTGGTTTTACAAGGCTCTGAATGTATAAGACTGAATTTATAGAGTTTTCTTATTGCTGTTTTCTCAGCACAGTGGCTCCCTCTGTAAGAAGGAAGGCAAGCAAGCAACTAGAACATTAGAAAGTATTGTATTTATTGGGTCCTGTAGTCATCAAGAAAGTAAGAGGCAGGAAAAAAGTATCCTCTCAGGAGAGATACAGATTAGACTTTGAGTCAGTCCTACAGCCAGCTGTTTTAAAAGCCCCAAAAGGGCTTAACTATTTAAAAATTATTTAGCACCATATGAATTACTTGGTGGAATTAAGGAGATGAGAATGATGAGGAAGGGGTGAGGGGCTTTATCGACTCAGCACTTGTCGTGGTTTAACCCCAGCCAGCAACTAAGCACCACGCAGCCGCTCGCTCACCCCCCCCACCGGCGGGATGGGGAAGAGGATCGGAAGGGCAAAAGGGGAAAACTCGTGGGTTGAGATAAAAACAGTTTAATAACTAAAGTAAAATAAAAAAAAAATAGAACAGTAGTAATACAAAGCAAGCGGTACACTGTACAATTGCTCACCACCCGCCGACCGATGCCCAGCACATCCCCCAAGCAGCGACCGAACCCCTCCCCGGCCAACTCCCCTGCTTATATACTGAGCATGACGTCACGTGGTATGGAATAGCCCCCGCCCAGTCTGAGTCAGCTGCCCCAGCTGTGCCCCTCCCAGCCTCCCGTGCCCCTGGCAGAGCATGGGAAGCTGAAAAGTCCTTGACCAGTGTGAGCACCACTTAGCAAGTACTTAGCAAGAACCAAAACATCAGTGTATCATCGACATTGTTCTCAACCTAAACCCAGAACACAGCCCCATACCAGCTACCAGGAAGAAAACCAACTCCATCCCAGCCAAAACCAGGACAGCACTAAATGTTCAGCTGAAAAAGGGAGGGCAGGCAAGACAGCTCATAGATGCCTGTGATTTCCAAGCGATCCATGAATGTTTATTGGGACATCATGTCTCTGACCCTGGAATGGGATGCAAGCCAATCTGTATAAAAAGATACTCTTATATTCCTGGCATAGTTTTGCAGTGAGCAGAATCTGCTATATGTATATTTTATGTTTCAGGTTGCAGGGCCCTGTGTGGGACTTTTATATAATATCTTTCAATATTTATTTGGTTAAACTTTACAATTACGAACCTTAGAGAAAATGATTCTCAGATGCTGGATCCTGCCTGTATAATTTGAATGAGATTATGCACACACACAGAGACAATCTCTTACTCGTACACAACAGCCACTCTATCATTTATGCTTCTCCAGCCCTCCACTTCTACATATCTCCAATAACATATTTATCCTCACAGTCACCATAGGGGTAAACCAGTGATAGCCACACCATGACAGATCAATACACAGACACATTGGCCTAGATGGAGACAGTGCCTACAGTTAAGTGACTCCCTAGGGTCTGTGTGGTTAGTGAAGACAAACTGGTATGTCCAGAAGGTGTCTAAGCCCACCAAAGACCTGAACTGCCTGTGGAGGACAGAACCTTCCAGGAATTTTCACTGTTTCCCTGCAGAACCAGTAAAGCACAAAAGATTCAGCAGCTGATGTCAACATATCTATGTCCAGACAAAGTTAAAGTCCCCACTGTAAGTGAATTTATTTTCCAGACTTCTTTGCATCTTTGTCTTCTCTGCAAGGATCCCTATCTATAAGTCTGATTTGTAGCAGGGAACACTGTGTGCTATTGCCTCATTTCATACAACTTTTCTAGAGCACTTGAGAAGACAAAAGTGTCTACAGTTTAAAAAAAAAAAGTTCAAAATGGAAAGATTAAGGTAGGAGAGGGATGGGGGCTGGGAAAACACAGCCACTGGTGGAACAATAATTTAGTTACCTACTCTGCTGTACATTTCAGTGCAGTGGGAAGAGGGATGTTCTCCAACACAAAGATCCTTTGCTTCTTAAGCATTCCAGACCAAAGAAAACGGAAAAATTTGCTGGTAGAATGATGGTCAAACAGATCCAAGAGTCTTCCATCAGTAACGTAAAGACACCAAACATATTCCAAACGTTATTCCAGCATATTAGTCTGCTCCCTGTTAGTTTCTGCAGTTCAAAGCTGGTATAATCACAATGGTGTTCATTGGGAAAAACCTCCAGTGTTGTGCTTCATCCCACTGTCTCTTCCACATGGAGCTCCCTGATTTCTGAGCTCTTCACAAATTATTTAAATGAGGTTAAATTAATAAAAGTCTACTCTTCTACTTCTTTCTCCTATATATAAATATACTCAGAAGGTTAGAGATTACTGTATCATCGTTTTGGGTGCATGAACAATAAACCTGGCCAGTGCTTGAGAGATTAAACTGGGTATGGGCTGGGTTTGCTTCGTGGCAGTTGAATCAGCTCAGATGAATGATGAGACAAATGTGTGCCACACAGGCCACCAAAACTGGAGTGGCTTGGAACAAGCCAGGGCAGGCAAGCACGTGGGTCTAGTCACACTAGTGAGAACAATGTCTTTACCATTCACATGTAATCAAAGCAGCCAAAGATCTGTCAGCACAGTAGTTCTCATTAAACATAAGCATTTGCCAATGGTGAGTGGAACCTGGCATTTCCCAGACAGAAGTATGTGTGCAGACAGTGTGCTGCACACACACACACTCTCAGCCTGAGGTTTCTGGGAAGCATCAAGCCATACAGCTACTCAGTGTGGGCCCTTAAGACCAACATCTTTGGTTTGCAGATGGCTTACTGCACACTGAAGACTCTTCTGTAGATTGTGGGCACGGCTGGTCCAGAGCTTCCAGAGGCACTGAGCTGTGGGCACCAGAAATGGCTGGGATTTTCAGGTGTAATGGAGGTACAATCCATTGATTTCCTTTAAACGCTGCACAGTAGCTCTCTGTTCTTCCTGTTGGATAAGGAAATACAAGACAAATACCAAAAATCCTCAGATTCCACCAAAAATGACTGTCAAGTAGAAAACAAGCATATGTCTATGAAAAGACAGATGTAAAGTTACCTTAAGCTGTTGCACAGACACTTGGGACAGCAAAAAGAAAAGTTAGGCTCTGATCACTACTATGCTGTGTTATGTTTCCTCTCGCATTCCCACGTGGGTAGGAGGGAGAAGAAGAAATCAAATATCCTGAAGTTGAGTTTAGGTCATCAGGAGTCTTCAGGGTTAATGGGAACTGTTACTGCTGAGATGCCAGGGAAAACTATTTCAGACCTATCAAATCTGCCAAAAAGAGCAAAATCAATCAAATATTTGAGTTCCTGTGTAGGAAGTAAAAATAATTATTCTGTTATTTATTACTGTAAAAAAGTTTCATTTCAGCCAAAATGTCTGAAAAAAAAGCATTCAAATTTTATGTGTTTGTGGCTGTAGGATGATTTTAGTTGGATGGTTTAAATGAGTCCCTGTGTGTGTGCAAATGTCACAACATGCCAAATAAACAAGGGTCTAAGGAGTCTGAACACGGCTGCATTTGAACTTTGGGAAAATTCAGATTCATGGCCTGGTTGTATTTTGGCATAACAAACTGAGCCAAAGCCTTTACCCAAACACACCCAGGACTGTGAAAAGTTCAACCCTGCATCCAGTCTCTGCTTCCATGGCTGTTGCTGCCCTAAGCAAGCATGAAATGGGCTGCATAGGTTTTTTGTGTGTCACAGATGGACCAATATTTCTGTTTCAATTTGGAAGTGCCTCTTGTTGCAGCTCCATAATGAGCTGTCTCTATAGCAGATGTCAAAAACAAAATTAAAGAAGTTTATTTTCCATCCCGGACTGAGTACTTCCTGAGAAAAACAAACTCTTTGTGAACATTTAAATCTGCAGGGTGACCTGCGTTGCTCCACTGGTAATGCTGTGTATTGCTAAGAGAGAAACCAGGAGCTGATTCTCAATCTCATCTTTTACTTCCCACGCCACTGGAAGCCAAGCGTTATGCTGAGGCAGCAGGCTTGGACCTCCGGGGCACTGAGGGAGACCCTCCATTGGTGAAGTTGATCAGAAAGCCATAACTTCAATCATCTGCTGAGCTGCTGTGTACATCCCAACGCTTAGCAGTGTCCCCGCTGGCTGATGATATGTCTCCTCAGTTTTTCTTGGAGGGCTCTTCCTGTAGGAGCATTGTTTTTGCAGGCAGAACACCTCCAGTTGTTGCCAATGGTAGGCTTTCACCTTCTACCAGAGTGGGCTAGAAAATAATTATTTCCCCACTAGTTTGCTGAACAGTCATACAGTTTAATGGAAAAATCATATTACAGCTATCAAATTCTGCAGAATGCTTCAATAAACATAGGTGTCAACCCAATTCCCTGTTACTTCTGTGGAAAGGTCTAAAATAACATATATTATATGATCCTCTGGGCATCATCCTTATTCTTTGCCACAAAAGCATTCAAAAAAATAAGCATGAGAGTTACTGTTTTCTCAGTTTTGGAAGATCACTGGGAATTGGTCCAAGATTGGATCTTACTTAAGGGAAGATTTCTCCAAAGGGAAGTTCCACATGAGATGAGTTCCCTAGGGACGGAAGAGCTCTTGGCTCTTGGCTGCTGCTTTTATGAGAGGTATCTGGAGAAGCCACACTGAGCTATAAAAGAGACCTTACTAGAGAATGCTTTACAAGGCTTGTTTTCACAATGACGGCTACCTCCAAGGCTATGCAGTTGAAAGTGTGCATTCACCTCCTTGAAAACCAGGGCTTTCTTGACAGTCTGCTCCAGTTCTGCATGCACTGATCTTTTGGTTATGTTATGGGTGACCCTTTACACTGTGTTTAATGACTTTATGGGAATCTGGGAAAACGTCCAATCATTCATAGTTGAAATATTGCACTTTGGACTTGGTACCAATACAAGCAACCTTGTACTTTATAAAACTGACTGGGAACTGGTTCCCCACCCCTTTTACTCTTCCAAGAACTACAGCCACCACAATAAAGTAGCAGTAGAATTTATGATCATTTACAGTAAGTGGAAACAAAGCGCTTCTCGTATCCCATCCCTGGTGCTAGCTATTTTGCTTAAAGCATTGAGGCTCCTATGAAATGCTTCATGCACAATCGCATGCCAGTATCTACCAGGCCTTTCGAACTGCTTTGACCTGCCCAGAAAGTAACAAAATTCTCTTTGCAGTTGCAAAATAACACACGTTAGCTCAGAGCAAGTCACCCAGAAAGGTGTCACTGCTGACTCAAGGCCTATGAGAATTCTCTCTCAGTGATTTTTTTGCTTCTTTGCCATCAGTGTGTTTTATAAAAGTCACTCTTCATGGTAAGGTTCTTATACATCCAAATGAGCTTCTGACAAATGCAGAAGCAACTTTAAACTGACCTGGACAGAGATGAAGGCAGGTGGTCTTTAACTTCAGAAAGAGCTGAGAGAGGGAGATCTTCTCAGCTTGAGTGATAGCTCTGCAATTTGAGTTAAGACAAACACAGATCCCAGCCCATTGCTCCACTGTATGGACTGTTTTTAAAAGAAGGAGATGTTATGTCTGTCAACCAGCCCAGAAATCCTTTAGCCGGCAAAAGGAATCTGAAACTGAGATTGTCAAAAGCCAAAAAGGAATATTTTGCAAAGGCTTCAGGGGTGTTGGGACTGGGGAGGGGAAGAGTATTCCTAGAAACCATATCTAGGAAAACAGACTGCCCATTGACTCGTAACAAGAGCTTAATCTGCTGTAGTCAAGCATAAATATGTGGGTTCCCAGGGCTGCGGCTTGCTGGATAGAGAGAGTAGCCAAATGGAGGAAGTGTTGCCCATGGTCTTATTGTGTGGAATGAGCATGTAATATGGATCAGCCTGAATTATGTGGGGGAGGCAAACCCCCTGCTGTAGCTCCTGTACTTTCTGCATTAGTATTGCAATTCAGGAGCTTCTATCATAAGGACTCAATACTCCAGGAAAAAATTCTGGTTGATTTGGTGTGTGAGTAGAAGAACTGTGAAGGGGTCATGACCCTACAGAGCATCCCTTGGAAAGCACACCACCATGAACCTTCCTGGTCCCACAGTCCTAGGAAAGACTTTTTATTCCTCCCCAGGCTCATAAGCCCTTCTGTCCTGGTTTCGTCTGGGATAGACTTAATTTTCTTCCTAGTAGCTGGTATAGTGCTGTGTTTTGGATTTAGTATGAGAATAATTTGATAACACACTGATGTTTTAGTTGTTGCTAAGTAGTGTTTATTGAAAAGTCAAGGACTTTTCAGCTTCCCATGCTCTGTCAGGTGCACAAGAAGCTGGGAGGGAGCACAGCCAGGACAGCTGACCCGGACTGGCCAAAGGGCTGTTCCATACCACATGACATCATGCTCAGTATATAAACTGGGGGGAGTTGGCTAAGGGGCAGTGATTGCTGCTCAGGGATGGGCTGGGCATTGGTCAGCAGGTGGTGAGCAATTGCATTGTGCATCACTTGTTTTGTATATTCTTTTATCATTATTATTATCATTTTCTCTTCCTCTGCTGTCCCATTAAACTGTCTTTATCAAAACCCAGGGGTTTTACTTTTTTTTTTTTCCAGTCCTCTCCCCCATCCCACCACGGGGAGAGGGTGAGCAAGTGGTTGTGTGGTGCTCAGTTGCCAACTGGGGTTAAACCACAACAGCCCTTCTCAGCCTAACTGGGGGTGATGGTTAGCATGAGTGTTAAAGGCTTGCCTTTGCCCTCTCAGAGGAGACAGGAGCAAGTACTGCTGAAGCTGGTCACTGTGAGATGTCCCCTCATCACTGCAAAACTACATACAAATAGATTCATGCTGCTTGGAAAAGCACCACCTGTGCTGCCTAGGAGCAAGCAGTGAAGTTTAAACACATTTGACAACTGTCTATAAGGCATGTCATTCATTTTATGAGTAATTGTAAAACAGGAAATTCAAGAGAGATGGCTATGATGGTCTGGGGAACTAGAAATACAAAATGCAGAGGTTCAATAGATTGTTTTGGGACTTTCTCTCCAATAGAGATTTCCTTTAGATGTTTATGGATAACATGGCTTCTGTGCCACACACAGATCTCACAGCTCGGCACTGACCAAATAAACCTTTCCTCTCAGCTTTGCTTTCCATTGCCACTGGTCTAAGCACCTCATCAGCAGTCAGTAGCTGCTGTGGCAAGTGTGGGGCAAGAGCTTCATTATTAGTTACCCAAAAATGACAAAACTCAGGCACTCAGCAATGAAGAGCCCCAGGTCACAACGGGATCAAGAGCAGTGCTGGATCTGAAACATGAGCACCTGATATAAACAACGTAATTCAGTGTTTCCCAAAATAGTCTATGATTCTAGGTGTGAGTGAAAACAGAAGCCTCTCAAGAGCTCCTTTAGAGACTCAGAGTCTCAGATTCTGAGAAATAAGTGGCTGTCTAAATACACCTAAAGTGAAGCACCTAAGGCCTTAGCAAATAACTTTATGAAGATATTCTTGACAAAGGAAGGCATAATCTATTATGCTACATATATTGCATCTTTGCTTATATCTGTCCTATATAGGACAGTTTAAACACTGTCTGCTATAGTATATACAGTGGGAAAGACCTGTAACAGATGTAGCAATAATAAGGCAGCAATGGTAAACTGAGTTTGCAGAGAGCCTGAAACAGTAGCTCCACATTGCTCCTTGCCCTCAGGGCTTGCTTTTTATTGGTTTCACCACTTGAAGCATAAAAAGAGGCCCATCATGAAGTATTACAAAAGCTGCTGTCCAAGCCTTTGCTGAATTTACATACTCAGGGGGGAAGGGTGGAGTGCTTTCACCTTTTTTTGCAGGACCTGCAGCTTTCAAAACTTTGACAAAAACTTAGTCCTTAAATCATGCTGTCTCTCCAACACACAGTTACAAACTGACCATGCAGGTTGTTTTTTTTCCTCTGTATCTATGCTTTTTTGAAGTCTGCTCTGCTAGTTCTGAGATCAGTCTTTGAAAACTGTTGTCATTAGCTTCAGAGTTAAATAATCTGAAAATGAAATGGAGTGGCCCAAATGGACTGATTTTATTTTCCTTGTTTCACAAAATGACCTACAACACTATGACAAAATACAATTCTCTCCCTCCCTCTCCTAATTTCTCCTTGTGACCACTGGGGGGGAAAAAAGCCATTCTTCGTGCAGGTCTGACTGATAGGCTCACCTGCAAGTGACCTCATCTTTCTATGGCTGATTTGAAAGCAACACATGTTTAATCCAGAAATATTGTTTATTCATGGTCCTTCTATAGTACACAGAGATAGCTTTTGCCAACAAATTTCTCTGCAAAAGCCAGCAACATCCTAGAAACTTGCTCTGACTGCTGTATAGACACACAGGAACATGTAGATTTTTCTTGGCAAAACTAACCCATGTTTCCACGTAGTAAAAACAAAAGTCGTAACAACGTATCAGAGGGCAGGAAAACTCAGAAAAAAAATTCTTACACTTCTTGACATGATTTTTTGCTTTAAAAAGCCTTACTTAGAAAGCACGCTAGTAATTATGCATTTGCATGTTATTCTTTGTTTAAATACGTTTAAAAAACCACCGTCAACAACAACAAAAAAAGCATATCCATTACTTAAAATTACCACCAGTCTTTGGTGGACTTTTGCATTGTCTTTGTCTTAGAGAAAGCAAACATTTGACTTTAGGGGCTATAGGGCAAATGAAGGGTTGTTACCCTTCCTGTCTCAGGAATGGAGCCCTCAGGTTGGTCAAGCTTTCGTTTTGGAAACCAAGGGCCCTTGTAAAATTTCTCTCTCTTGAAAAACTTCCTTGTCCTCTAGCAGTGCCCTTCTCAGTGAATCCTGCAGGTAAACACACTTGGCCTCTTCCAGGATAATTTGTGTGTAAATACTAGAGTTCATTCCAAAACTAGGGGACACTTTGAAACAATGTCGTGATGAAAAGAAAAAGAACCAAAGCAGTTTTGAATAATTCAGTCGACAAGACCTTTTAGATTTCCCATGGTATCTAAAGCATCTTCATGGGGCAGGCAGACATCACAAAGACCTAGGGGAGATTGACATTTACCTGAATGGCAGCTGGAAGCCCCAAGTATACCTTATGGTACTAGACACAGTTAGATAGCTGAATCCTATTGGGACCCACTGAGTATCATGGTCACACATTTTTTTAATTAAAAAATAGGCCTGGTTAAGCCCTTTCTCTTGGTTAGAAGGAATCTGCTGGATTCCTTCCTGAGGAGATGGCAATTTCTCTTCCCTTTCTTTAGCCTTCAATTTTCTGTTATGCGGAAGGAGTAACAAAACTGCCTTAAATATTCCTCCTTCTCTCTTTTCCAAAAGCAGCAGCACAAGGGGGTGCCAAAATGAACGCCTTCATTAGCAGGCTGTTTATAACCATAGGGCTTGTTAAACACAAACCTGCCCTTCAGACAATTTGTTAAATTGGTCCGGTCGTCAGAAGTGTGATCAGGCAGTGACGTCCTGGTGCAGTTAATCACCCATCAGCAGACACCTGTAATGTCTTTTGCAAAGGAGGTCTTCATGGTACAAGATGCCCTGCACAGGTAAATGGGAAAGGAAGACAGGTTTCAGGAGCACTGGGAAGAAGAGAGACTTTCTGAGAGACTGTAGGGCTGTCATAAATCACATAACATGACAGCTGCTCTTCAGTTATGGCTTCATTATTTCATGCCAGTGGCATAGGCCATACTGTAGAAACAGCTCTTTGTTCCCCCTGCTAGTGGTTTGTTGACATTATAAATTTTACCTTCATCCAGCTTCTGGCTGAGGGACTTAGAACCCGTTACAAAGGGACAAAAATGGAGTGGAAGCAGCTAAAACAGAATTTAGGTGCTAAGGTCAAAACTGCAGTCCAAAAACTCTACAAGCACCTAAACCTGTAGGTTTTTAGGACTTGCCAGTCTCCTCTTTAGATTTGGCAGTTTCCCATACACCTGCAGTTTTGCCACAGCCCAACACCACTTCTCTCTTGCCCTTTGGCCCTATCAGTCTTGGATTTCCCTCTGCAAAGCTTCAGCAGAAGAGAAGGGTGCCCCACAGCAAGGTTGAAGGTCTCCTGAGGAACCTCTTGGGCGAGGAGGTGACTTGCCATTCTGGTGATTTCTTTTAAAATAAAAAAGAGAGAACCCAGATGAGATTTGCTGGAGAACATAAATTAATGTCTCTCTTTATGAGGAGATCCTGAGACCCATCGGTCCCATGGCCGAGTTTTGGAGTGGGGCAGGAAATCAAATACTTCTTACTAGTAGTGCCCTACTCAGAAGGTAGATTTTAGGGTAGATCTGAGAATTGTTCAGCCCTGGGGGGTTCAATTCTGTGATGGGAAGAAAGCATTTAAAAAGTGGGTAGGTGTACAAGGACTTCACTGACTCCAGCATATCCCAGGACGCTGAGAATCAGCCTTCAGATTTGGAAGGACTCTTCTCAGTATTATGTCAGGAATCAGTCTGCTACTATCCCTCACTCTGGCTCTGGGCATGGACCTCTGTTCCTTGACAGGAGGAAAGACTGGCAGACAGAAGGTAGTTTAGAAGACTGCCAGAGTAAGAAGACAGAGAAGAACAATGCCAATATTGTTCATTCTTCATACTAGCAAGAGAGTGAGGGTTTTGTCTTTCAAAATACCTGAAGAAACAGATGCCACACTTGTTTCCCATGTCAGCATTTGACCTAGATAAATCAGAAGAGGCTTCTGATGTGTTCTTTCCAGTAGGGAAGACACTGCAGCTGTTCCAGCTTATTCTGGACTTTACTCCTGAAGTAGGATCAGCTACTGTTTGAGGTAAAGCAGCAAAAGTTACTTGCAGCTTCTCCCTAGGATGAGTTTTCTTACTCTTCATCCTTTTTTTTCAGAAGAAAAAAGCTACTTAGAGAAATACTAATAACTGTTGTTTAAAGAAAAGCTATATTTGAGCTGTTATAAAAATTGCGTAAGCCACTGCATGATTTCAAAATCACATTGTTTGCTTTATTTGAAGGCATAACACTCTTTCTGTGAAATTAAAACGGCAGGACACAGCAGAAGAGGCTCAGAAGAGCCTGAATATAACCAGCTTTTCTTTCTTCCTTCCTCTCAATTCTGAACAAATATAGCCAGTATTTTCAACAGGGTTAAGTACGTAGAGGCTAGGCCAGGTTGTGAGCAGACCTAACTTCTCATTCATGCATCAAGGAGAAAAAGCAAGCATTGTATCCTGAAGCCTCCGAAGTGGAAAAGCACTTCAGGCTTGGACTTTGCACAGACACCTGTTTCTATTAGCTGTAAGGAAAAAAAGGCAGGTTCACATAATGTTTTTCACTGCAAACGTTATCCGCCTAAATAGGGCAAGTACTCACTCTCTGTGCTCTCTGCGCACACCTCAGTGAGTTACTGGAGCTGAAAACTTCTCACCAGTGATTGCACTTAATGACTCTTCTCTCACTTAAACAATTCACTGTGTAAAGGTGTGAAACCATCTGCTTTTTGGAGAGCTTATTGAATTCATTGTCATGACAATGATTCCTTGCCTACATTGTAACAAGAGGAGGAAAGACAAAAGAGGAGAGGCTACGATAAAAATGGACACACTAGCTGAGTTATTACAAATTTCCATCTCTCCTGGTAACTCCTGTCTCCTCAAACCCGAAACAATCAGGATGGCACTCGGTATGTTCCTCACTATGCCTGCATGACATGATCTGGTGATCTCTGGAACATCCTCTTCCCCCATCACTCTCAGGAAAAGACAAGCCCAGGAAGCAAGGGGAGGAGTCCAAATGAGTGTCAGTCCTGAAGCTCCTGGCTTCTTGAAAACTACTTGGATCTTCAGTAAAGCTAGGGTAAGAGCTGCTCTATACCTTGGATCACTACAGCTTCCTAAGAACTGCCTCTAAGACACACTGTATGACAAGAATCTCCCAAAACATCACCATACATTCTTAACTAAAAGATTAAAGCCAGAAGGGTATTCTTGTGTCCTCCATCCTCATGTGTTCAATTTCACACAGACACCTCTAAATGAAGAGATTATCCCTAAGCACCCCTTTTCTGAGGAGACTAAACTCTCAGGCATAGATACCCAGGTGCCAAGAATCCAAAGCCTCCTCAGAGTCATGAAGATGATGTCCACATGACTAGATGAACCACCCCAGGGTGTGGAATCTCCTCAGCTCCCTTCCACCCTTGCCTCCACTGATCAAATATAACTTCAAGTGAGAAAGATGATGATACACAAGGGAGGCATCCAAGATAGACAGTAGTCTGTCTCCATACTGCTACAAGGCAGTGCTGGAGCCTCAGCAACATGCCTTCAGGTATAAAGGATCTCTCATGTGTGAGGGGAAGGTGAGGTGACAGAACAAACCCCTGGGACATACTGAGTTCATTAATTATCTGGGGAATTGTAGACAAACAAACACTCAATATGTGGAGCTAAGAGCATCTTAGTGGTACACCCCTTAGGCCAGCTGCAGCTCCACCAACCTGGAGAAGACTTTTGGCTTGAGACCCCCCCACCTGGGAGTCCTGGTGGACAGGAAGCTCAACATGAGTGAACAGTGTGCTGCTGCAGCCAAGAAGGCCAACAGGATGCTGAGTTGCATCAAAAAGGGCATCACCAGCAGAGATAAAGAAGTCATTATCCCACTCTACTCAGCCCTTGTCAGGCCACACCTGGAATACTGTATACAGTTCTGGTCCCCGTTATACAAAAAAGATGTGAACAGGCTGGAGGGGGTCCAGAGAAGGGCCACCAAGATGATCAAGGGTCTGGGAAGCCTGCTGTATGAGGATAGGCTGAGAGAGCTGGGTTTGTTCAGCCTTGAGAAAAGGAGGCTTAGAGGTGATCTCATCACCACGTACCAGTACTTAAAGGGGAGCTACAAAGAAGATGGAGACTCCCTTTTTACAAGGAGTCACATGGTGAGGACAAGGGGTAACGGGTGCAAGTTACTCCCAGGGAGATTCCGATTGGACACAAGAGGTAAATTTTTTACAATGAGAACAGTCAATCATTGGAATAATCTCCCCAGGGAAGTGGTTGACTCCGCTATGCTGAACACGTTTAAGACTCAGCTGGACATGGTGCTGGGCCATCTCATCTAGATTGTGCTAGAAAGGTTGGACCAGATGATCCTTGAGGTGCCTTCCAACCTGGTATTCTATGATTCTATGAATTAAATAATTTTCAGCAATAAAAGTGTGAATTCCTGCCAAATAATGAATATAGTTCAAGCAGCAGGCAGAAACAGCTCTGGAGCTTCCTGCTACTCCAGGTGAAGTCTTCCTCTCCAAAAGTCCCCAGACTATAGGCCTACATATGCCACCTCCCATCTTCACCTGTCTCCTTTACCTATCAGAGCAGTGACTTTTATTTGTGATCAAATCCTGTTTGAGTAACTTATTGTGAAGCTCTCTGCACTCACCACCCTACAAAGCCCACGATGACCCTAGAGGGGGTTAAATGGATCCCTCCTTCCCTCTCCCATACAGTCAATACCTCACAATGCTGACAAGTGATTACTCTCCCTCTTGTCCCATGGTGTGAACCCCCTGTCGCTCCACCCCTTAGGTCGGTTCCAACAAGGGTTTTGGACAAGTAGCAAGGGGAAGTGTTTGCTCAATTGCTGCCCATGTTTAGGATCTCAGCCAACTTCTTGGATTCTGAATCCTGAGTCTTCCACAATGTCAGGGGTTTGCCCCACTCTCTCAGGCCCTGGCTGAGATGGAGAGCAGAGTATTGGCTCCGACAGAAAGCTCTGGCTAAAGACTGCCCTGAAATAAATGGGGCCAAAAATTTTCTAGCTTCCTCACCTGGCTGAAAGACGCCCCAGAGAACTAGTCTATTAAAATGCACTCTTTTATTCAGTTTTTGCTGTGCTGAATCTGAGAGTCCAGATTTCTTTCTGCCTTCCAGTTTGGTCTTTGCTGTTGTTATTGTTGTGTTTTAAAGGAGTCTGTTAGATATGAAAAACAGTATGTCTCAGCACACAGTGCCTGGCTCACAAGTGCATAGGGATGCCAGGCCTGGGAACGCCATTAGCAGACTTGTTTAGAGAAAAGGGTTAGTTAACCACAAAACTGCTCTGCTGATAATTTGTTTAACTGCTCCCGTGGTCAGAAGTGTGGTCAGGCTCACAGCATCCAGGAGCTGTTAATCACCTGTCAGCGGGCTCTTGCAGCATCTTCTGCAATTGCGGCCCTTGTCGTTTGAGGCCCTGTCAGCAAGGGAAATGAAAAGAGCAATATTCATAAAGCTTTCAAGAGAGAGAGAGCAGAGCTGTGGCTGAATCTCATCTGTGGTGTATCTCATCTGGGAGTGGATTTAATTTGCTAACGGAAACCCCAATTCTTATAGCAGTGAGGGATTGTGCAATTAGCATTATTTTGCAGCTGAACTTTTAATGAATCCATACAGTCTGTCTTTCTGTTACTCCACCCCATCCCTTACAACTTCTGAACACATGGGCCAATTTCAACAAAACCAGACACATGGGAGAAGTTTTGTGCATATTAAGTTCCTACATCTCACAAAAATAGGGCAGATGGATAGAAGAGAGAGTGCTTAATGCCCCTCCTGGGAGAATACTTCCAGTGCAATCTCAGCTCTTACGTACTTGAGACAACATCTGTCTCCTAAGAGGAGTCCAAGTGTCCCAATTGCAAAAAAAAATCAAGTTCGTGTCTTATTAGAGACATCAGAGAACCCGGTGTCAGGACCCAGAGTCCCTGGTCTGTTAGGACTGCTGTGGTTTTGCACTGAAGTAGGGCTTGGGACTGAACCCAGATCTGCCACGTGAGTCTCTGCACTGAAAATTAGTCTCTGCTCCACAGAGTTACAATCTGAAAGGAAATGTGGGCCAGAGCACACCAGCAAATGAGGAGAAGTGGAAACGGCTGAGGACATTGCTGAGAGATATGTGAGTTTCATTAATTGGCCCTAGTGATTTAGGACAGGAAAGAAGATGCTCTGTTTGACAAGACTGTCACTGTGAAGGTTTGCCCTAGGATGATGCAGCATAGAAGCACTTAAAAATACTGTGATTGAGTCATCCGCTCACTTCATTTTCTCAATAGTTTGTGCTTGATCCCATACCTAGGCAGAACTCCACTCCCTGACTCTCTCCAAATATCTGCCTTGCCAATTAAACATGGGGCCTCCTGGAGTATAAGGATCCATACTGAGCATCATCCTCCTTCTGCCCACTCTTTCTTGCAAAACCAGCCCCAGTCTTCTCCAGCTAACTCCCTCCACTCCAAACTCAATACCTTACCTCCAGGCAAGGTCTCCTTCTCTGCCTGCACTGCCTGGTGGACTTCACTGCACTTCCCTGAGTCCCTCTTCCAGAAGCTTCTGCATGCCGGATGCCACCAAGACCTGCTCTCAAAATCCTTTATCCTGCCAACACCCACACAGAGATGTCTCCTCTTCCCCCTCTGTCACTGACCCCTGTGGCTATCTTGCTTTAACCAGTGACTTTTGCTCTTCCTTGTGAAGCAGCAGCATTGACACATTTTGTCCTTTCCCTTTTCTCCCATCTTAGGTTGTCATCCCACTTCACAGCAGGGATGGAAAGGGAGAGCGAGCCAAATTTTTGGTCCATCCTCACATGTTCTGCACACTGGGCCTGTCGGCTCAGTGTGTAATGAAGGTGGAAAGTGGAGAAGGAAAGACACAAAGGCTGAAAGCAATTCCCCTGTGTTACTCTGGTGCCCAGTTTGTGATCTCCACTGTGGGGGGATGCCCCTTTCTTTGGGAATCACTCACCCAGGGTCACTAGGTTCATTGCCTTGGAGGGCATGATCCCTCAGACAGATGTGCTGAAGAGCATAGCACACTTTACTGATGCCCAAACAGTCCTTATCAATGAGTCATTTGAACCAGAGATGGGTCCTGCTCCCCAGCACTGGAAAACTTCTCAGGGACATGCCTGCAAATCAGAGAGGGGAAAAACCAGTGCTGGCTGTGAGAATTAAAAGCAGCGAGGGGAATTGCAGCTTCAAGTCTGTATTAGAGGTATGTTTTACCCTTTCCCTGAGGAAAAAGAAGAAAACATGAAAGCTCAAAGTAAATACATATTTCCAAGAAAAATGCTATGTAATTAAGTGATAAGTTTTGATCACTAGCAATGAGTATTTCGTCACACAGGAAATTACTGTTAAGGGTCACTGTGCACTAATTAAGCTTTATTTGCTCCAAATCACCTCATCGCACCCCACAGCGTGTGCACTGCCATAACTCGGTCTCCACACGCCCAGTTCTGGGCGCACAAACACACACACACGCACTCAGACCTGCTGCAATGCTGCTCCGCCTGCGGTGCGGAGCGCTGCTCCCAGGCCATGCCTGCGGGCCACCCTGCGCAGGGAGCCGCAGGCTCCGCTCCTCACCCCTACGGCCAGCACTCGCACGCACTCAGACCTGCTGCAATGCTGCTCCGCCTGCGGTGCGGAGCGCTGCTCCCAGGCCATGCCTGCGGGCCACCCTGCGCAGGGAGCCGCAGGCTCCGCTCCTCACCCCTACGGCCAGCACTCGCACGCACTCAGACCTGCTGCAATGCTGCTCCGCCTGCGGTGCGGAGCGCTGCTCCCAGGCCATGCCTGCGGGCCACCCTGCGCAGGGAGCCGCAGGCTCCGCTCCTCACCCCTACGGCCAGCACTCGCGTACATACGAGCACCACCTCACGTCTGTCCTGTAAAGAAATGCTCGGCTCCGCTGCTTTCCGCTGGGGCCTTTTGGGGCTGTGTTTTGCCAGATGATGTATGCACATATTTGAGAGCAAGGATAACCTTGTAAGGAGCAAATCCATGGCTCTCCTCTCCTGATAAGCACCGCTCTTCCTTTACATGGAGCAGATGAGGGCTGTTTATTTAACCACTGGTTTACATAACACAATAAAACAGCGTGTATGAACGCACAGGGAGACGTTTTGGGTTAACAGCTTAGCTCTCCTTGAAAGGAATCAGTTGGTGAAGTTTGCAGCAGCAATTCTGGCAATTACCTCGATCTCCAGCTAAGGTGAGCTCATGTCAGTCATTGCTAGCTGCAATTTCTAAACCAGCTCCATCGTTCTGCTTTACTACATGAGCTTGCTGCAGAGGGAAAAGTGGGCCATATGTTTAGAAGTCACTGCAAAGCCCCAGTGAGCCCACGGGAATCCATACGTTGATTTTGATGGGCTTTAGACTGGACCATTACGCTCCAGCAGCCTGGTAATGCAGAACAGTGATTTCAGCAAGGCTGTGCTCAGGCACATAAAGCAGTTGTTAGTGAAGAGGATGAATCAAAGTGACAAGGAATAGCTAGATGGAGAGTGACTTTGGGGGTAATTAGATACATCGGCAATGTGGGATTCAGACCAATACTCAGTGTGCACTGGAGACCCTCCCCGCTCCTCTGCATGGGGAAATCCTGTTTGGTTTCCACCTGGATGCAGAGGTATCCTGGCTCTGGATCTGGGGGCTGTGGTGAATGCAAGCCTCTGAGTGAATATTTATCCAGGCCAGACATAAGCTAGACAACATCTATTGCTTACACTGCTCTGAAAGCTTCTGGACTTAATTTGCAGAACAGCCAGTAAGCAGAGCCATGGGAACCAGATCCAGTCCTACTCTGCTGGGTTCGAGGCCATCAGGGACTTACAAGCCTCTCGGTTGACCTACAAAACTGAGTCCATAAATCTCACCCAGAGTTTCCTGCAACTGGGCCAAGAAGATGCGGGGAATGAGGCTAGGCCTTCAGAGCAGGGCTGGCTGGCTTTCTACTGGACTTGCTGCCAGTTACAACCATGGCACCCCACGGGCTTCAGATGTTTTGCACCACGGTGTACATATAATATCATTTGGCCATGCCTTTCCATGTTGTATCTTGGTTAAGCCCAAATATTTCTGCCTACTCAGTACTCAGTTTATCCTAAATAAAAAGGACTGTTGCCAGCATGTAAAAGATATATGTAACGTTGATCTGTCAAACCTGGACCCTGGCAAAGCTTTCTGAGGCTGTAGACCAGGCATATGCCTACAAGTGTGATTTCTGTTTCTGTCTTGCCAAGGGACTCATGTCTATCTTATTGAGTTTATTTGTGGGAAGGAAAAAAATGGTCAATAAACATAAAATGCAACAAAAGAAAATGCCAAACTAACTCTGACAGGCTTTCTTCATACCACTTCCTTTTGTGGAGAAACAGCATCTGTCTACTTAAATTAGAGCAAAATATTGAGAAGATGTTTCCTAATGAGCTGGCAAATAAAGATGCCAAAGGGGTGAGAGCTGAACTCTGGAGAGGATATTAGCTTCCCCCCCCAATTCAAATTCAGTCTTTGTTATTATTTTTGCTTCTTCTTTCCATTTCATTTGGCAATGGACTTTTACAAGAAGTAAGCTTTTTAGTGTTCTCCCTTCTGTGAACTCAGACTGAACACAGCCAAAATTAACTTCTCCCTGGGAGGTGAAGAAAGAAGAAAAGGAAACTAATCTTCATTTCCTACCTCCGTCCCCCTGACATTATATCCTTTATTTGCAAGGCGCTCACATCATCTGCATATAAGAAAGAAAGAAAATAATATATCAAATTGGAATCCACTATCTGGAAATATTTATCCACTTTACAATGGCATTGCCATAAGAAGTTTGACTTCTCATCTACTCCAGATAGCACTGCTGTAGGAAAAGTAACCTCTTTAGCCCACCACTGAATCCTGTGATTCATCAGTGAAACAACAGGGTTTTGGAGGGTTCAAAGTATTTCCTTTCTAGTCTGACAATACAAAGAAAAAAAGGAGTTGTTTCTGAGGAGGGGCCAAAGAGGGAAGGGAGAGGTTTGCTGTTCAAAGCAAAGAATCTATTGAAAACACTGGAATAAATTGACTTTGATGATTTTTAGACATACACTTTAGAAGGTGTGTGCCTGTAGAAAGCAAAACAAATACGTAACTAGCATTTAGTTCAAATACTAGTAAGTATCTCTTTTGCACTTAGGCACCCAGTAGGGAGAGGTAGGAAATTTTGTGGATTCTCCTGGGAAATGTTCTGACTTCCTAAATGTAACGCTTCTGATTTTATAATGCAACTTTTTCTACAGGTTATCTTTCAAATGTGGACAATATGTCTGTCATATTTTTGTTTATGCTGCAGTCAGATATAAAGGTTGTAAATTTGAGGTGATTACAAACCTTGTCTAAAGCACGTGTGCACTTCCATGACACTGTTTATCTTTAGTGTTTAGCCAGTTGAGATAACACAGTGGTGTGTCAAACACATGACGTGTTATCTAGATACCATGAACACTTTTGTTGCAGGGACACGTTGACACAGCGCTTTTGAGTAGATGAAGACAACATGATGGCTCCACTTATGCTAAGGAACAAGATGAGTGGTTTTATGTTAATCTTCCTCCCCCCACCCATGCCTAACACTATCAATCAGCTTGAGCTTGCAGGGTGGAACTGCTCAGATGAACTCAGCAATAAAAATGTTAACAAACAAACAAACATTATTTTGGGTATGAAAAGGATTTCATTTTGTTATTGTGGAATTAGAGAGAAAAAGGTAGCCAGTTCTTTCATATAGAAAATGTGTACCTGCATGGGAACCTGCCTTCAGGTTGTTTTTTTAAAAACGTTCTTTTCCTTTGTTAAGAATAAAAACACAGTGTTTGAGACTGAGAGGCTCGAAGATATTTGGAGTGAGAAAAATAAAGAAATACCATTCTTAAGTTCCTTCTTGACTACTAGCACAAATCACAGCTGGGGCCTCACTAAACATCACATGCCAAATTCTGTCATGCCTGTATACCTGATAAAACCACAGTATTTCAGGTCTGCATCGTTGCTTGGGGGACTCTACAGTCCACTCTGCGCACCCTACTGACATCCCTCGATGTACAAGGAAGTCATAAAGGACAAAATTTAGCTGGAAAGCTGCATTTTTGGGAGTGCAGGGAGAAATTTAATCTCAAAATAAATAGCTCCTTAGGAGCATGTCTACCCTGTGACGTGGAAGACAGCAGAGAAGGGCAGGAGTTGGTAGGGACCTGGAGTGGAAATCCACTGAGCCCTATGTGAAGGTATCAGATTAGGTCTGGAAGTATGACAGGCACATTTGTGGGATACCAGACAATGCCAAGCCTCTCCACTCCAAAGGTACGATCTGAACGGGCTGATTTCTGGAGGTAACACTACAGAAAACAACCTGGGTCCAGCTGCCTCCAAGCCTCCCTCCCATACAAACTATTTCAGGGGAGGTGAGGATTGCATGACAAATTCAATTAGAGATGAGCCTGAGGGGGAAAGAGGTTGTCAAAACAGGTGATTAAAATGAATGCAGTTTGAAGCCAAGGGGAGTAACCAGCATTAAGTCATGCCCACAAGCAAGGAAAAATAACGTGCTAGGAGCCACGAGGTAAAGTGGACTCATTTGTTTTTTTCATTGTGTTCCTTCAGTTTCTCATTTTCCTCCCCTCCCACTCTCTATAATGCTACTGCTTGGCTACACATTAAACACTTTGATGGTCACACAAAATCATCTAACATTTCCATGGCAGTGAAACACTAAAGCATAAACTGTTTATTTCTCGTGATATTTGTAAGGAAAACAAACATTTTATAAGGCTCCAGTTCCCTCTGCCTTTTCCTCCCCTGTAGCCCCCAAAATTATTGCCAATGTAAAAGACAAGAGAGAAAATAGACCTTAAGTAAACAGAGTCATGAGTGTTATTTACTATCCACTGGTTATATGCCAAGGAGATATCAACCAAGCAGACATTAGGAAAATATTTATCCAAGCATTAATATATTCTTTACACATGACACATTGCACATCATTATTTAGCTGGGCTGATAACACGGAAGCTTTACTAACAGCATATTTCTTCCTGTGCTTAGAAGACTTTAAAGCATTTTTAAGCCTAGCAGTAAATCACAGCCTGGTTTGCAGATATATTCTGTATACACATGCATATTCTGCTTCAGCCCTTCTAATCACACGGCTGAACGTCCGTGTGTTTTCTTCCTTGGTACTTAAATGCCATTTTTGTCATTGAAAAAGGAAAAGCAAAACAATCAATGTCTGCCACATCCTAAGTTCCTGCTAAAATTCCCAGCCGCATCCATCTCCACTGCTTAATGAGAGGACTGATCGGGTGAAGTAGATCAGATAATACAAGAACTGAGACAAATCTGAAAAGACTCCTGAACAAATCAAGAAAGCCTTTAAAATGTCTAAAGTACTCTACTGTTCCAGGGCTGGGAAGTGGTGGGCTTATCCTGGTGATCTGTCAATATGTCTGTCCCTAGGACAAATCACAAGAATTCCTATTTTTGGTCTTATTCTGATTTTTTTTTTTTTTTTTGGCAGATGAAAATGTTTGGATAGTTCCCATCTGTCCTAGACAAGGAGATGAACCTCTGTCTGTTCAGACTGTTCCTGTGTAATAAATACCAATTCCTAAGTACAGGAATTAAAGCAAACCTGATCGTATTGATTGGAAATGGCATTAATGGGCACAGAATTAGAGGCGTGGATTTCTTAACTGTTTAGTCAGCATAAAAGATGTGGGACCCACTGACCAGAGGACACCATGGACTGAGCTCTGAAGGGGAGGAAGAAGAGGGACAAGGCATGGACGTGGATGGATCAGCGAGTGGGCCCCTAAGTTTCCTTTCATCAGACCTCACACCAACTCCAGCAGGACTTTGAGCCCTTTACAGTGTTGTTTTCAGCAACAAGCCTACAGGAAAGACAAAGGTGTGGACACAGGGCGTCCCGTAACTTAGGACCGATCTGAAACAGTTCTTCGTACTTCTCAATGATGCCACTTAGCATGCCTTTCTCTAAGCATTAACAAAACATTAAAAAACTCCAGATCTTACTATGCCTGTTTTATATGGAAAGCTGGAGCCTGGAGAACTTTAGTGACACCGCCAGTCAGTGACACTCTCATGAACAGAAACTGAGTCGTGACTCCTCTTGTCCTGTCTGAACTCCCAGGCCCTCATCAAAGAGCCTGGACAGTCTTTGCAGCTACAGATTTGTGCAGCAATCCACAGGGACTTGTAAAGGCTAAAGCTGCCTTTAAAAATTACTTCTTAGGCATGCAAAGGCACAAAGTTAAAACTTTCTGAGATAAGTTGTAACTTACAGCTCCAGCACATGCCTGCCTACTAATCCATCTTTTCAGTGAAAAACGTCACAAGGAATTGCAATCATTCTCTTTATAACAGCAAGATCCACAGGCCACTCAGTCCAACGGCATCCTGCTTTCACTTAGTTAGGGATTTGTCATGCTCTCTAACAAAGGGTTGACTTAATAATGTTCTAATAATTTATCATGTTAAGAAGAGAAATAAAGAAGGGAATCGTTAACACAGTGAGATTTCCTCCACACACTTAAAGGTCTGAAACCTGGGTCCTGCGACCTCTCTGTGCCATTGGCTGATGACATTTGTAATCGCTTGCATCTGGGACCTGATTTTCCAGTTCTTGAATCAAAAGGGAAACTTCAGCCCCCTCAAAATCTCTAAGACTGCTGAAGTGAGTGAATTGTTCCAATTAGGCTTATGACTATTGGTTTGCAGTTTACCAATTATAGCACACTCCAGCCATACATTTGACAGAAAGGGAAGGGGAAAAAAAAGTCTGCACATTATTTCCCAGTGAGAAACTCTAGAAGAGATAAGAACATTTCAGAAATAACTGATAAGCTACATCCTGCTGGTGTTTGTTTTTATTTATATTAATGGATTAGCTGAGCTGAATCAAGGATTCTGGGTGAGGAATGTCTCCAAGATGAATGGGAAGACAATGCTCATGTGAGTGATGCTCCACCGGCAGAATGGACTGAACATCATTGCCTGTTGATTTAATGACAAGAGTAAAGCTTGCTTAAGGAAGCGAGGCTTCATCTCATAAATTCATAGATTGATTTTTAAGTCCAGATGGGATTGTTATCCTTGGACTGGTCTCCTGTGTGGCAAAGGTTTTCAGCAGCACCTGCCTCAAGCCCATAACTTCTGTTTGAGTTGTAACACCTCTCTTAGGACTGTAAGCAGTCTGGATTGAGATATTCCAAATGACAGAGATTGCACCTTCTCCCAGAAAATGTCTTCCATTTCAATGCAACATTAAGAGTCTAGCAAGATTCGTAACTTGTACTTGAATTACAGGTGGCAATAACAATATTCTAGCATGGTTTATTTAGTTTGTTTAGAACATCTACTACCATGTGTTTTGCTAGTATCTTTCCCATGCTTAAGCTGACACCAGTTAATTCTGTTTCCTACATACCTCTGGGATATACATCTCTAGCCTAACTGGTGGAAAATTGGTTGTTGATGCTCAGGAAATAACCGATTTTCCATCTATTATAATGTGGCCTTACTGAAAGTATATGCTGCTGATATACAAACCACTGATTACAGTTTTTAGTTAACAAATGGGTTTTGTCAACTGCCCCAGGCACTGCCTAACAAAGTTGTGCTTAGCAGCTAAGACGACCGATTTCTTTGGGGATATTGCTTAAATGGAGCACAGATCTAGCGTACACAACAGTTGCTATTCATCAGGCACTGGGAAAAAAAAGCCTGGCAGCAAGCCAGAAATGTAAAGCAGCCTTATAAGTTGGCAAAGTAGTTTATAATTACTGCTATTAAAATATACACACACGCATATATATATATATATATGTGCATACACACACGTGAGATTTGCTGAGATATAAAATGCCGATGCTAACTTCAGGGCAATATTTCTATGATGATTTCATTCCATGATTAAGTATTTCGGAAGGAAGATACAAGATATTAATTAAAGCAGAGGATAAATACCTTCTTAATTAGCTGATGAAATACAATTTGCATGGAAGTGAATTCTTTTTAATAATTGCTGCATGTGCCTGGGGCAATGTTTCAGCACGTCCCCAGCTTTTCCCTTCTGTCATCCTCAGGGAATTCTAAATAAATGTTTTGAGACTAATTCTGATCTTTCTCACTGTTTCTCTGAATTCATTTCACTTTGGTGGACTTACTCTGGTTTGAGAAATCAGAAAGAGAAATCAGAAGGGGAAATCAGGCCAGCTGATTTTGCTGCTTCTTCTTCCCCTTCCTCCTGCACAGCAGAGTGAAAAGAACCACTCAGACCAATGAAGGGATGAGATATCCTAGGTCTGAACACAGAAGGGAGCAAGAGAGATGCTGCTGAATGGGTGGGCTTTACTACCCTGACGTTACTATCATGTAAATCCTCTTTTGGGCCTGTTTGCTCACCCCCTTTAGTTTTCTGACTCCATTAGATATTCCCCACTTAGACATATACCAGCCCAGAAACTTTCAAGAAGGATATTCTTGCAGCTATGGAATTGCCAGTGGCTGAGAGATATCCTTGTTTATTTGTTTTTGTTATGTTTTGGTAGCATCTTTGCCTCATTTAACAGCCTGCAAGGAGTGCTAGCTTAATATGCAGATGCTGAATATTTTACTTTAACATCTATATGATCAACATGTGGTCCCAGGTCATCTCTTTTCAGCACACTACACAAACTTTGCTCTGAAGTTGGGATTATTCATTTCCTTGTGGCCTCTTCTATGTTATTTTTCACAAAGGAATCCAAGCATTTCATAAAAGATGATGGTAATGGGTTTATTTTCACAGCTTACTGGTGAGGAGTTTGGCTGGTGTCATTGCTGCTTTATGGATGGGTAATGGATGCACAGATGTATTAAGATCCACATGTCTCCCAAGCCTGAGAAATACAAATGGCCTGTGATTTAATTTTTCAGCTGATAGTGCATCCCGGCTCATTGCGTATGATGTTCTGACTACCTTTACCACAGGTAAAACTGTGAAAGCTCAGGACTTCAGTAAACCCAAGCTTTGCAAAGCCAGGACTCATCTAAATAACTTTTAATGAGAAACTGATTTAAGAATTTGCCCAGAGCCAGATCACAACATGGTAGCATGTTCTGCCTCCTCCAGAACCGCAGGCTGAGCTTTTGGCTGCACTTTCCTCATCCCTTTCTCACATATGTGCCTCCTCAGTCTTACAAGATCTCTGTATCAGCATGGCCAAAATAGGCATCTCTAAGACTGTAGAGAAGACAATTGATGCTTGCTTTACAGGTGGCATCTACTGGTTTCCTGGAGCCTCCTAGGGAGTACTTGATGTGGTCCAGGTTTCCATACTATGAAAATTCCACTCTGAATCTCTGACCTCATGAACATTTTAGAGTTTGCTTTCTCTTTCACTACTTCTTCCTTCTAATGCAAGTGGTGCCTGGCACCATGCAGGGAACAAAACCATAGTTTTGGAGGGTTTTTTGACCTTCCCAGTTAGGGCTTTGCTGGCAGCAGAGGCAGATGTGTCCAGAAGATAACTTATTTCAATCTGCAGAGTGGGACTTTCCTGTGCACTAAAAAAAAGGACTAGAGTTTGGAGCTGGGAGAATTATGCATATAATCATCTGAGACAGTAAAGACTGTCATAAAAAGAGGCTGAATTAACATTTTCAGGGGCATTTGGCTTCATTATTAAAGAGCTAACAAAAGAAATACAGAGACTGCATTATCTGGATGGGACAGACTTCAGCCGTCTGAACAAAGGCCAGATCAGCCAGCTCCACAAGTAAGTTGTCATCTCAGCAGAGCACATTAATAAAGGCACTTTTCCCCTGGGACCTGAGGTCTCTGCTGACAGCTGAGGAATGGGAAAAGCCAGGTATGACAGGCCCTGTTCTAAGCTCATATACGAGTGAGGTGTTATAAGTGGTCTCTTCTTCCCGTTCTTTCCAGAGATCTCCATTTTCCTCATTCTGTTCCCCTTGACAGAAATTCAGAACAAAAGAGGAACTGGAAATGTCAAATTAGCTATTTCTTTCACCATGCTGTAACTAGAAAGGGGAAGCTTTAGGGAGAGGGAGGAGATGGCAGAGAGATTCACAGGCCATAATGTGCCAGCTTCAAACAACAGCCCCCAAGTTTATGCTTTTCAGATTTTTTGAGATGAATATTTGTGGGTTTTACACAAGCAAAATAATGTATTTTTCCCCTCTACACATATTCTGGGAATTTTTTCTTTTTTTGTTTTAGTGCAATAAGGTCAATGTTGGCACCCAACTTGTTAGGTTTCAACCCAAAGTTCAACTACATTACAAAGAAGTGAAAACAGAGTTTTATAACAACAAGGTCTGGCCCACCCTAGCAATATAGCTGTTCCTCCCCCTGACCTGTACTAACCACAGGGTAGGTGAAAGAGTGCCTTCCCCAAACAATATTGAAGGCACAGACATAACTTCAGCCTCGCCATGCAGACCAAGACAGAATTCACAGCTGCTTCCTCATTTTAAAAATCTCCCCACTGCACAGACATCAAAGCATCTAGGCCAAATTTTCACTGCATGCTTCTACCCTGGCATCAATATGCTCCCAGCACTGCAGAAAGCACAGTCCCTCTCACCAAGCAAATCTCTTCTACAGCCCAAGTTACACAGGTAACTGTAAGAGTTACACCTCTTTACTGGGTTACTAAACCATTTCTGGTTGTCTGTTCTGCTTTATTGCATCAGCAATTTCCTTTAAAAAAAAAAAGTCCAGCATTTTCCCTTGGCTTCCTATTTAATTTTCCAAAGCATTTTCACCATGCTATCAGGAGAAACTTCATACTGAACCCACCCATCTTCCCTCTCTGGTGCTGCATTCCTACCTGTTGGGGACGGACAGGTGCTTTTGGACACACTACAGACCCACAAAGAGCAGGAAATCCTCTGTCCAGCTGAGGATGAAAATGGTTATCTGCCCTGGCATTTGACCCCAACTCCAGAGTAACACATAACCCTCATACTGGGTTTTTAACAAATGTCATCTAATGCAGGACCTTAGACTGATGTCACATGTGGATGACAACACAGTGCTTCTCAGGGAACATCTAATATAGCATATAAGGGGGGGGGGGAATATTATTTTTTTTGTGCGATTTGTTTTCCAAGTGTGGGGGAAGTGAAGGGGGAGAAGGCAAGGAGTCGTATTCAGAACTAGAGAGTTCAAAAAATGATTTCTACAAAGAAAAATGCTATTCTTTTTATGCCAGCACCCTTTAGTTGTACGACTTAAAAGGGTTTGGGGTTCTTTGTTAACCACTTGGACTGATGCCCAACAGTTGTTTTCATTTATCCTCGACATTTTCAGCTGCTCCCATTGAAGGGAGATAAAGTAGCAGAAAGAAAAATAAACGGGCTTTCTTTCTCCCTTCTTTCCCCAGCCGCTTGGGTCACTGTTCTGTCTTGTTTTACGGAGATCTGAACGGGTGCCGTACAAGCCAGCTGAGCAGACGTGGAGGGTGAGGCAGGAAGGACAGCCTGCGGTTGCAGCAAGGGGCTCGCAGGACTCAGGCGCACCTCCCAGCTCTGCTATAGCCTTCCTGCGCTGTCTTTGCCAAGTCACTTCACCTCTCCGTGCCTCAGTTCCTCATCTGAGAAAGAAGATACCACTCCTTTTTTCTCTCTTGTATCAGCTTTGTGTCTATAGACTGGAAGATTTTTCAGGTCAGGGTAATTTCTTACTACCTGTTTCTTGCCCTGCCTAAAACAATGGGGCTTTGGTCTGTGTGAACATTTAGTTAACAGAAAAATTTAGCTAATAACAAGAATACTTGTCCAGATCTGCATGTCCTCTGGGTTTGCCTTAGCTTCCTCATGGCCAGAGCTGTTGGAACAGTTTTAATCACTCTGTGAATATACTTGACAGCTTTGAATCAAACCCAAACCCAAATTGAAAACTGATTTGAATTGTTATTTCTTTTCAAACCCAGAAGTGAACCTACACTCTCACTTTGAAGACTCAAAAAAACCCCAACCAACAGAGCAAAACTTTCTCTGTAGCTGGACCAGAACTCAACTGAAAAAATGACTGGTTTGAGTCCGTAACAGATTTACTTCCTTGATGATTTCAGTTCCCTGTTTTTCATCATGTCATGTTAGCTGAAGTTATTAGGAAATCCACCATTATTTGTGTAAAAATTAATAATTCCTGAAAGCTTTAAAGACTTTGGCATAAATGATTACTTGGTAGAAACTTGTTAGGAAATTTCATGGTCACTTGTAGTCAGTCTTCCATTTAGAAACCTTTGATCAACTTATCAGGGAGAAAACACAACTAATAAACAACCAAGAAACAATCTGTAGGTGGCAAGCACTTCCCTGAAACAAACAAAAGAGATAAAAATAACAAATGCCAGCCTGACAGAAATGGTGTTTGGATCTGATTTTCCAGCTCAGTTCTGGCTGCTGATCTGCCTAAGTTACTGTACTTGGACTCAAGTTCCTCTCAGTTTTGGTTAAAAAAAGGTAAAGAGGAGCCTGGGATGTTGTGTTCCAGACAGTGAGGTGAGCAGCGATAATAAAACCCAGACATGGAGCCAAAACGCTCCTGAGAAAGAGTCATCCCAATGTCTTGCCATATCTCAAGAGACAGGAGTTTGCGCCTTGCTCTGGATTGCTATGAAAAGCTGTCCCCTGTTAACAGAATTATGCGAGATATCAGGTCATTCCTGTTGGGGAGCCAGAGGCAGCCCAGTGCAAATGCTAGTCTTGCCTTGTTTACAGCTGGCCAGGGAGGCTGGTGCACCTTAATCATTGCTAGCTAGAATCAGTTGGAATTTATTCCTTCAATTCAGTTACATTTTTTGACCAAGTCTTATGATCCAGCACAAAGTACACATTATGTTTTTTCTTCTGGTTTTCTTAGTTTGACTTTGAAATGAAAAGTCCTGCAAAAAATGAAGAATCCAAACATTTTACTTTGATTTTCATGAGGTGTTGGTGTTACTTACCAGTCAGTCTTGTGTATTTAGGTACAGTTTCTTTACGGACTTTGATCTCTGCAACTGCAGACAGCCACTGTTAGAAGCCAAAATCATTACATATTATCTCACATACGAGACAGGCGTGCACGCGACTGTGCTCTTCTTGGAAACCTTCTGCCTGCTGCTGTTTTCATAATCATAAAATCGAGGCCATGTTGAGTGAACAGCATGGCCTTGTTTTTGACTGGACAAAGAGAGAAAAGAAAAGAGAAGAAACAGGCCTGGGAAAAGCCCAAGTATGCCAAATGCCTGCAATTACCTGCCTCTGCCCTTCCTTTCACCATCTGTGAACAAGTAGTGACGAGTGACTGCAACAACTAGAATTATTAATCTACAGCTCAGATGAAATAATTCTATTTTAGCTGGAAAAAATGTTCCCAAACATCCAGGGCTAGGCCAGCAAAAGCAAGCAAAAGCAGGAGAACAGAAGAAAACAGCCATTGCTCCAAAAATCCTCATGTCTTTTTTCATTCTTACTCTCACCCTTCCAGGGAACAATTTCAGTCCCAGCCTTATCTGAGCCTTTTGCAGGCACCAGAACAAGTGTCTGGATGATGTGACAAGGCAGCCAGCAGGCCAGGAGCAGTGAAGCAGATGCGTTCCTGTGCAGATTATCTCCTGTGTAATATTTGAGATTTGTTCCCCTAGATGGGGCTGTAAAACACATTGCCCGCCACATAGCAGGTAAAAAGAAGGAGCAGCCTTCCTTTCTACAGGAGATGCTTATAGGACTGCCCTTTGTGAGCACTGTGATATGGTTAGTTTTGCCATGCCAGAAAAGAAATGCACAGAGTGCATCTGTGCATGGTATGACAACCTCAGTTTATGTTGCCTTTCCACTGGTGGAGAAGTCTGAAACTGAAGGTGAATCCCTGCTCAGGTGTTGTTCATAGCTCAGATGGAAAAACAATCAGACAAGATCGTTCAAGACACTTTCTTTGGGAAATAGGAAGGTTTCTAGAGGCAGTAATAGCTGTCTGCCTCCTAAAGAAGCCACAGCCCTTTGTGAAAGCATAAAGCCCCTCTTCCCTCCATATCCTTCTCTCCTGCACCCTCAGCTTCATGGCAGCTCTGCCAAATCTCTGCTACCTACAGGGCTGACATGGCCAGACTCAAGGCGCTGTGCACGCAGCCCAGTGACAGAGATAAGGCTGGTGGTGTTACAGCAGATGTCTTCTGTCTCTCTGGCTCCCTTCCTTGTTTGTTTGTTGCTGTGACCCGTAAGCTGTTTCCACTCCACTAAGTGACTGGTCAATCACTGCAACTCACTGCGTTGGGAAGATAAAGGCAGTATCCAGAGCACCGTGTGATCAAATGCACCCAGACACCTGATAAAATCCTCCCTCCCTCTCTCCTCCTCATGGAGGGTCTGTAGGCAGTCCCTCCTGCAGGCGTCTGCTTATGTGGCCATGTTTGAAACCCTCTTCTATGACACCTATGTGGAGACTGGCTGGCTTGGGCTAAGTCCTCTGCAATAATTCTCTGGTCCTCCCCCTCTTCTGCTTTGAATGGTGAAGATGGGGTCAGTGACTTGTGAAAATAAGCCAAACCAGATCAGGTGATCGCATAGGATTAGGTGCGTTTCCCCACTGGGTGTCAAATCCCAGCACACCCGCTGCTAGCCCATTATATTTTAATGGGAGGAGGATGATAAGTCAACACTTCAAAGAGAGACAGAATAGTGTGGAGAGCTTCCTGGATTCCTCTTTAAGGGGAAGAAAGAATCAGCCTTAATTGCAGTCACTTCTTATCTGTTTCCATCATTTTTGTTTCATGAAAGTGGGAGGTTAAAATGGACAAGAAGAATAGCACAGGAAGATTTTGAAAGAGAAAACAGTTTTTCCCTGTTGCTGCATGTCCTCGTTGTGATTTTCTTCCTTTGCCCTGCATGGATAAAATGACACAAACCTGCCAAAACCTGCACAGAGTCAGATTCGTATCTCCACCCTCCATTACCAGAGCTTTGTCCTTCGCAGTTTGCCAGACCCCGCACTCTGACTTTCGCCCCTTTGCTCCTGTACCTGAAAGGAGTTAAAAGAGTTGACCTCTTTTGGATCTGCTGCCACCTAGACAGATGTAATTTGGCATCTATGTCACTGCTCTGGAAAACAGTCGCCATTTTTGGCTCTCAGGTTGTGCCTCAACAAATTTTGCAAGGCCCTCAGCTGAGAAGGAAAAGCATTGACTTAACCCATAGCAAAAGTAATAGCAAAGGGCAGAATTGCAAGGATTTATGTTGCACAAGTGTTTTCTCAAAGCCACAGAGGCTTTATTTCACTGAGGGAAGAGGCATATGTCTTTTTGAGTTTGCCAGTATGGGAAGTAAAATGACAAAGCCAGTGAAGATGGAGTGGCAGTCATAAAAGTATGTGGTGAGAGGTAAATGTTGGCTTCTCCCCATAATCTTTATTGTGGCCTGCTCACACTTGTTCACAAAACAAACTTGTTTCCACTAGGTTTTCACCTTAGGCCAGGTGCCTCATGACAGTGAACCCCAAAGAGGAACATGGTGTTTTCTTCTAGTGAAGGCACGGTCTGAACCTCTATGTTCCCTTCCTGACCTACTACCAGATGCAATGGCTTGGGCAAGAAGAACAGGAGCAAAAAGCAAAGTAGGCAAAACCCTAAGGTCACTGCCATAGACTAGCTTCAAGCTCACCACTTACTGTGCCAGTAAAGCATAGTTTGTTCGTCTTTTCTTGTTTTGTTTTTTTTTTAAGAAAAATTCCCATTTCCTGTCCCTCTGGGGGAAATTTCTCCAAAGCCCATTGTTGGAGAAGCTATTGCAAGAGGAACTACTTGGCATTGAAGCTGACCCTGATTTAACATCCGGAGCCAGATTCATGAACAGCTATTATACCCTAAAGGTAACTTGCTGTCCTGTCATAAACACAGATGGTGAGATCATGCTGCTGTTTCTGCTGCACTATGTTTGGCAGAGGCATGGATTAAGAAATATTAAAAAAGATATTTTTATATCTCTAGTATCTTTTGTGTCTCCCTCCAACATACACAGAAACCATGCATTCTCTGCTACTTGGAAGAAATGTGAAAGTTAGGACCTGTAGCTCCTGGGGAAAATGGGAATGAGAGCAACATTCTGGTGTGAAGAAAGGGAATGGCATGATAAAAGGGTCTGGGTGAGGTGAGTCAAGTGTGCAGTCAACATACAGCTCTCACAGAACTAGGAGAACACCTTGGTGAAAACTGAGGTCAGGAAACAAGAAGGCATCACTGACTGCACTTCCAAACTAACGTAGAATAACTGAAGCACCACCTTCAGAAGGGGAGCTGGGTAAAGGAAAACCCAACAAAAAGTCACCAGTAGAATGAACCAATAGATTGGTTTTGCAACAAAATGAAACTTGTGAGCCTGTCCTGTTTGTGTCTCTGTACATGACATGAAATACATAATAGTATTTCCCAAAAATTTTTAAGTCTGTCTGCTTCTTCCAACCAAATGTAGCACAGATGTGGAAGAATAAATAAACAAGTTCTTGCCTATTTCTTGAACAGAGGTCACTGGGTAGAGGCAAATCACTTATAGAAGGACTACATGGATATTTCCACCTTAACCACTGGAAAATCCACATTAGTGTGCCACCCTTGAAGCACAAATTCATAGGATGTCATTGGAAGTGATGTTCATGGCACAATCTGTTTTAAAATAACACAGACTTAGATCAGGAAACAAGTTCTCCATAATGTCAGGGTTTTGCCCTTAGTGAAGATACAAAAAGGTCAGACTAGCCCAAGCCAGTTCTGGATAAATGTAAATGGCAAACATGATGAGTGAAAGCAACACAAAGTGAATCCTCAAGATCAGGGAAGACAAGCATACAAATCCCCTGAACTGAGTGAAACATGCACAGTGGGAAAATATCCATCATTTCATTCCAACATACTTGGGTTATAAAACTGCACCAGGTTTTGTAATGTAAGAAGCTATATACGATTGGATTGCATGCATTCACACACCCAGTTTACAGATACGCTACAAATTGGTTAAAAACTCTATATGTCTTACAAACTCTTCTGCTTCTAGAAATGAACTGGTAAGAATGAAGCCACTCATTACCAGGACAGACTGGACACTCTACACACCTCCTAATCCAAGCTGGTTTGTTCAAATACCTTTCATAGAGCAGCTTAACTGGAAATGGATATGGGAGCAGTTCCTTACAGCTGAGGAGACCTGACACTACTTTTCCAGTAACTCATTGGACTGAAATGGCAATTTGTGTGAAATCTAGGTGTTAGACTGGGGAAAAAACGGTATACAACCATAAAATTATGTCTCCCTTTCCCTAATAGGCATGCACTGCTCAGTGTATGGTAGGTGTTGGGTGGGCAGGATTCATAGTGGCATGGAAGGAACAAAGGAAAATGAAAATGAAAATGAAAATGAAAATGAAAATGAAAATGAAAATGAAAATGAAAATGAAAATGAAAATGAAAGGGGCAGAGTGTTCAGATATGAAATGATTCCATTTTGTGCTGCTGATGCAATCTGAGCAAACCAGCAATTTCCTTTCGGCCTCTGTTTTATGAGCAATCCTATTCAAGCTTTGATAATAAAAGGAACACAGGTGGGTAATTAAAGAGGTGTGAAACACGAACGAATAGCCAGCTTTCTGCTAGTGCTTTTCACAACGTGTTCTGGAAGGCTATCTGCATCGAAGTGCTGAGTGATTGAGTGACCTCACAGACTGACCTGGGGACTAATTTTCTTCCAAAGCAGAACAAAACTCAAAAGGTTTCTGTAAAAATTTTGCTCTAAAAATTGCTGACAGGCTTGCCATTCCAAGAACTGTTTAGTAACAACACTACCTCACTTGTAATCATGCTTTTCATAGATCGCAGCAGAACACAGAGACAACCATACTGGGTCAAACCAAAGGTCCATCTAGCACAAGATGCATCTGGCAGTAGTCAGCAGTGGATGTTTAGCAAAGAGGGCAAATATAGAGTAATCCTTCGCCTCGCATTGCCTCTCAGTTCTTGGTTTACAGACTTACTGGAGAGGCTGCATTTTAACCAACAGGTTTAATAACCACCTATGGAGCTCTCCTTCACAACTCAGTGGCAATATATCATCTACACACTGACTTGAGCACCATCCCTCTGAAAACTGGCAGAGGTAACTTCCATCTCCTTTGGTTATTTTCTTCTGTCTCGGTCTCCTGGGAGAAACTGAGTACTGCTTGCCTTTCGAGTGAGGTCCTGAAAGAGATATCTTGATTTGGACTATGAGGTTACATTCCAGCAATGGTGATTTTAATTTTTCAGCAATTCCATAGTTGCACAAACTTCAGAGTCACTGATAAGGATAAAACTGAGAAACCCTCACTCCAAAAATACAGATTACTCATCAGAAGTATAGTATCACCTGCAGTGTAAAACCAGAGAAAGCCATGCAGTTACATGCACTTGCACAGTCTGAAGTTCTATCATCTAGTTCGAGGGCACTCTGTACACAGGACTAAACCATGCAGTTAATATTTTGATTTACCTAACCATGTAAATACATATATATTTAACACATGTAATATGTTTTACTATGGATTAACAAACTTCTATGAATATGTTTAAATATATTACATATACTACCTAAATATTACCTATGCACATAGGAGAGGAGCAAGTGCTAACTGCTTTTTTAATTTTGTTGAGAAGGCTCACAATGAACAATGTATTTAATCCACCTCAGACATCAATTTTCTTCCATATTAATTTTTCTAATATTCACCTCAGACAAATTTACATTGAAAGTATTCAGAGTCAACAACAGAAAAGTTTCACTTAGAAAACATTACAATGAAATCAATTAAGAATTTTTTCCTTCTTCCTGATATGAACGCCATGTTAAACAAGCAGCAACATACCCATATATGTTGTCTTCCTCAAAAGATCAACCTTCTAAGCCTGCCAGAAAATCTTACAAAGGCCAAATACAGAGGACATGAGCAGCTATACTGAGTCACCAAAAGAGGTCCTTTGGTCCAGTACACTGCCTTTTATAGCAACCAGTAGCCAGTGTGCAAAGAAGCAGAAAAAGGCAACTACTGTAAAGTTTCCCCTCTACCCTTCAAGCTCTCAGTAAGCAGCAGTTCATGGTCTTCTTAAGCAAGAGTTCCCTTTGAACAAATCATGTTTAACAGTCTGTGCTTAACTTCTCCTCTGCTAATGTGCCCAAACCCTTTTTAAGATGTTTGTCCTTTAGAACTGTGTGTGTACAGCCAGGTGAATGATACGGGGCAGAAGCAGGCTGATAGATCACTCTCCACCTTCGGTTCCTGCACTGTTTTTCTCATCCAATTAAACTCCCAGACAGTTCAGTTGTATGATGCCCATACACACGGCTATGAAAACATGGAGATCTGCAGTTAAACATCAAGGAAGAGCCTCCCTACTTCTGGAAAGGGCAAGTTTGTTTAGTTCTTTTCCTTGGTCTATTTTGGTCCATATGAAGGCAAATCTAAGATCACTGGTGCTGCGGCTTAAGCCTCCCTAAGCATTTCTCACATTCATGGACATCAGGGGACCCAAGAAAAGGAAAAGGAAGCGAAGCCTGAGCATTTAGAGAGTTAGATCCTTAAAATTACTCCTTATGCAGTTTCCATCTGACTTGTGGGGCTAAAAGGGTTTATCTCCTGTCAACTTCTACTTGTATCACTGAACTTCCATGTTGTTTGCATGTTTTACTGGGAACCATGATCCAAACTCTGCTTTGATTTTTGCACTGCTATTTCAGGTTTGTATTTTGGTTTTCTGTTGGTTTTTTTTTTTTTTGCTTGTTTTCCTAAAGACTACTTCAGGATTCAGCAAAGTTTCTAAGCCACAGAAATAAAGCTAGATTGCAAAGCTGCTGTCTAGATGTTCCTATCTGTTCTAGCCCTCCTGTCCTTGGCTTAGCAGTGATGGTTTTAAATGAGGAAGTGTCCTGGTTTTGGCTGGGATGGAGTTGGTTTTCTTCCTGGTAGCCGGTATGGGGCTGTGTTCTGGGTTTAGGTTGAGAACAATGTCGATGATACACTGATGTTTTGGTTCTTGCTAAGTACTTGCTAAGTGGTGCTCACTCTGGTCAAGGACTTTTCAGCTTCCCATGCTCTGCCAGGGGCACGGGAGGCTGGGAGGGGCACAGCTGGGGCAGCTGACTCAGACTGGGCGGGGGCTATTCCATACCACGTGACGTCATGCTCAGTATATAAGCAGGGGAGTTGGGCGGGGAGGGGTTCGGTCGCTGCTTGGGGGATGTGCTGGGCATCGGTCGGCGGGTGGTGAGCAATTGTACAGTGTACCGCTTGCTTTGTATTACTACTGTTCTATTTTTTTTTTTATTTTACTTTAGTTATTAAACTGTTTTTATCTCAACCCACGAGTTTTCCCCTTTTGCCCTTCCGATCCTCTTCCCCATCCCGCCGGTGGGGGGGGTGAGCGAGCGGCTGCGTGGTGCTTAGTTGCTGGCTGGGGTTAAACCACGACAGTCCTTTTTTGGCGCCCAACGTGGGGCACGAAGGGTTTGAGATAATAACAGATTAACTAGAGTGCATTAAGGAACTTGTATCTGTTAACAGTTATCGGTTGTAATATTGATTCATCTGTTCGCGGTACTAGTCTACCTGATCTGCATCATGCTATTGTTTTTACTGTGCATGTTGAAAATTGGTGTGGGTTTTTTCAGTTTGTTGTGCTTTGCCGTAATGAGTGATGTTTTGCCTGGAAGATTGGTTATTAAAACACTGACCTTGAGTGCTATCTGGTATTTGGGTTTTGTAGTGAAGCCATTACTGTACTTCGGGTACCACCTCATAGAGACAATTAGTAATTATACCTCTTCTTCTGAGAGTTTTTTTATGGAGGAAATAGAAAATGACACCTTTGTTTCTTTCTTCTATGATATTTTCTCCTTCATTACAACAATTTTTTATTATCTTGAGCATCCTTGGGTCGTTAAGATATATCCATTGGTAGTTCTTGGGAATATTGTTTCAGTTTTATCTAAGGTTAATAAGCAGCTTAAGAATAACATTCAGAGATCTCCTCCAAGGCTGGATAGTTATGAGTGGCAGGGTGTGTGGGAGAGTATGGGCAAGTACCTAGGGCGGTGGGCACCTCCAGTGTTTTGGAACTTCACCCCCGAACAAGTGCAGAATCCTGAAAAACTAGTAAAGTATTTGGAAAATGTATGTTGTCACCCTGGCAACTCCAGAGAGACACAAATCATTGCAATGTGCTGGGGCCTGGCCCATGCGTACCGAGCCCTATTCAACACTATTCAGTACCCTCAGGGGAAAGGGAAGGTCTCTGGATCGAATGACAAAGTGACGGCCCCCGCGGCGGCGCCGACCCCCGCGGCGGCGCCGGCCCCTGCCACAGTCACTGCAGCCGCGCCAGCCCCCGCGCCGGTCCCCGCGGCTGCGCCAGCCCCCGCGACAGGCGCTGCAGCTGAACCAGAGAACCAAGCCGTGCCAGTATCAGTTGCCCCTATACAGAAGAAAAAATACACAAGGAAATCAGCTCGTTTAGTAAGGGCTGATGATGAGCCTGGGCCATCAAGAGAACAGGAGGAGGAAGAGGCAGAACCCATAAATGAGATGGTAACCACCCGATCTCTGTCCCTGAGTGAGCTGCGAGATATGCGAAAAGATTTCGGTCGTCGTCCAGGCGAGCACATCATTGCCTGGCTGCTCCGATGCTGGGATAGCGGGGCTAGTAGCCTGGAATTAGAAGGCAGGGAAGCCAAGCAGCTGGGATCCCTTTCTAGGGAAGGGGGCATTGACAAAGCGATTGGAAAAGGAGCAAAAGCCCTCAGCCTCTGGAGGCGACTCCTGTCAGGTGTGAAGGAAAGGTATCCCTTCAAGGAAGATGTTATATGTCACCCAGGCAAGTGGACCACCATGGAAAGAGGTATCCAGTACCTGAGGGAATTAGCTGTGCTGGAAGTGATTTATAATGACCTGGACAATGATCAGTTATCCAAAGATCCAGACGAAGTCCAATGCACACGACCCATGTGGCGGAAGTTTGTACGGAGTGCACCATCATCACACGCGAACTCGCTGGCAATAATGACCTGGAAAGATGAAGAGGGACCAACGATAGATGAAATAGCTGGCCAACTCCGACAATATGAAGAAAGTCTGTCTTCCTCCCTACAGGCCTGTGTCTCAGCTGTGGAGAAACTGTCCCAGAAGGTCCAGCAACTTGAAGAGGATATATCCTACTCCTCACCTGTACGGACCAGTATCTCAGCTATTAGGAGTAAGCGTCCCTCTCTTCAAGAGAGAAGATATCGTGGATACACACCACGGGGCACCCTGTGGTTTTATCTGCGTGACCACGGAGAGGACATGAGGAAGTGGGATGGAAAATCTACCTCGACCCTAGAGGCACGGGTACGTGAATTGCAAGGAAAAACAACTACAAAAGATGGTTCTCCCAGGAGAGTTGCAGCTCCAGTTTCCAGTGAGCAGTTCCCCAGACAGGGTAGAAGGGCTGATTTTGTTTCCGATCCTAACAAAGGGATTTTTGACTCGCATTTACAAGAAGTGAGTAACGAATGCTGTGACCAGGACTAGAGGGGCCCTGCCTCCAGCCAGGTGGAGGAAAGGGACAATCGGGTGTATTGGACTGTGTGGATTCGATGGCCTGGCACATCATACCCACAGGAGTATAAGGCTTTGGTAGACACCGGTGCACAGTGTACCCTCATGCCATCAAGCTATAAAGGGGCAGAACCCATCTGTATTTCTGGAGTGACAGGGGGATCCCAAGAGCTGACTGTATTGGAGGCTGAAGTGAGCCTAACTGGGAATGAGTGGCAGAAGCACCCCATTGTGACTGGCCCAGAGGCTCCATGCATACTTGGCATAGACTACCTCAGGAGAGGGTATTTCAAGGACCCAAAAGGATACCGGTGGGCTTTTGGCATAGCTGCCTTGGAGACAGAGGAAATTAAACAGCTGTCTACCCTGCCCGGTCTTTCAGAGGACCCTTCTATTGTGGGGTTGCTGAGGGTCAACGAACAACAGGTACCAATTGCTACCACGACAGTGCACCGGCGGCAATATCGCACCAACAGAGATGCCCTAATTCCCATCCATAAACTGATCCGTCAACTGGAGAGCCAAGGAGTGATCAGCAAGACTCACTCACCTTTTAACAGTCCCATATGGCCAGTGCAGAAGTCTAATGGAGAGTGGAGACTAACAGTAGACTATCGGGGTCTGAACGAAGTCACGCCACCACTGAGCGCTGCTGTGCCGGACATGTTAGAACTTCAATATGAATTGGAGTCAAAGGCAGCCAAGTGGTATGCCACCATTGACATCGCTAATGCATTTTTCTCAATCCCTTTGGCAGCAGAGTGCAGGCCACAGTTTGCTTTCCCTTGGAGGGGCGTCCAGTACACCTGGAATCGACTGCCCAGGGGTGGAAACACAGTCCCACCATTTGCCATGGACTGATCCAGACTACACTGGAACAGGGTGACGCTCCGGAACACCTGCAATACATTGATGACATCATTGTGTGGGGCAACACAGCAGAAGATGTTTTTGAGAAAGGGAAGAAAATAGTCCAAATCCTTCTGGAGGCAGGCTTTGCCATAAAACAAAATAAGGTCAAGGGACCTGCACAGGAGATCCAGTTTTTAGGAATAAAATGGCAGGATGGACGTCGTCAGATCCCGATGGATGTAACCAACAAAATCACAGCCATGTCTCCACCAACCAGCAAAAAGGAAGCACAAGCTTTCTTGGGCGTTGTGGGTTTTTGGAGAATGCATATTCCAAATTACAGTCTCATCGTAAGCCCTCTCTATCAAGTGACCCGGAAGAAGAATGATTTCAAATGGGGCCCTGAGCAACGACAAGCTTTTGAACAAATTAAACGGGAGATAGTTCATGCAGTCGCCCTTGGGCCAGTCCGGGCAGGGCAAGATGTAAAAAATGTGCTCTACACTGCAGCCGGGGAGAATGGCCCTACCTGGAGCCTGTGGCAGAAAGCACCGGGGGAGACTCGAGGTCGACCCCTGGGGTTTTGGAGTCGGGGATACAGAGGATCCGAGGCCCGCTATACTCCAACCGAAAAAGAGATATTGGCAGCATATGAAGGGGTTCGAGCCGCTTCAGAAGTGGTTGGTACTGAAGCACAGCTCCTCCTGGCACCCCGACTGCCAGTGCTGGGCTGGATGTTCAAAGGGAGGGTCCCTTCTACACATCATGCAACTGATGCTACGTGGAGTAAGTGGGTTGCACTCATCACACAACGGGCTCGAATAGGAAACCCCAGTCGCCCAGGAATCTTGGAAGTGATCATGGATTGGCCAGAAGGCAAAGATTTTGGAATATCGCCAGAGGAGGAGGTGATGCGTGCTGAGGAGGCCCCACCGTATAATAAACTACCAGAAAATGAGAGGCAATATGCCCTGTTCACTGATGGGTCCTGTCATCTTGTGGGGAAGCATCGGAGGTGGAGAGCTGCTGTATGGAGTCCTGTACGACAAGTTGCAGAAACTGCTGAAGGAGAAGGTGAATCGAGTCAGTTTGCAGAGGTGAAAGCCATCCAGCTTGCTTTAGATATTGCTGAACGAGAAAAGTGGCCAATGCTCTATCTCTATACTGACTCATGGATGGTGGCAAATGCTCTGTGGGGGTGGTTACAGCAATGGAAGCAGAGCAATTGGCAGCGCAGAGGCAAACCCATCTGGGCTGCCGCACTGTGGCAAGATATTGCTGCCCGGATAGAGAACCTGGTTGTAAAAGTACGTCATGTAGATGCTCACGTACCCAAGAGTCGGGCCACTGAAGAACATCAAAACAACCAGCAGGTGGATCAGGCTGCTAAGATTGAAGTGGCTCAAGTGGATCTGGACTGGCAACATAAGGGTGAATTATTTCTGGCTCGGTGGGCCCATGACACCTCAGGCCATCAAGGAAGAGATGCAATGTATAGATGGGCTCGTGATCGAGGGGTGGACTTAACCATGGACACTATTGCACAGGTTATCCATGCATGCGAAACATGCGCTGCAATCAAGCAAGCCAAGCGATTCAAGCCTCTTTGGTATGGAGGACGATGGCTGAAATATAAATATGGGGAGGCCTGGCAGATTGATTATATCACACTCCCACAAACCCGCCAAGGCAAGCGCCATGTACTTACAATGGTGGAAGCAACTACCGGATGGCTGGAAACATATCCTGTGTCCCACGCCACTGCCCAGAACACTATCCTGGGCCTTGAAAAGCAAGTCCTATGGCGACATGGTACTCCAGAAAGAATTGAGTCAGACAATGGGACTCATTTCCGAAACAGCCTCATAGACACCTGGGCCAAAGAGCATGGCATTGAGTGGGTATATCACATCCCCTATCATGCACCAGCCTCCGGGAAAATAGAACGATACAATGGACTGTTGAAGACTACACTAAAAGCAATGGGTCGTGGGACATTCAAACACTGGGATACACATTTAGCAAAGGCCACCTGGTTAGTCAACACGAGGGGATCAGCCAGTCGAGCTGGCCCTGCCCAATCAAGAATTTTACGTACTGTAGAAAGGGATAAAGTCCCTGTAGTGCACGTAAAAAATATGCTGGGGAAGACAGTCTGGGTTACTCCCGCCTTAGGCAAAGGTAAACGTGTTCGTGGGATTGCTTTTGCTCAAGGACCTGGGTGCACTTGGTGGGTGATGCGGGGAGGATGGGGAAGTCCGATGTGTACCTCAAGGAGACTTGATTTTGGGTGAAAATAGCCAATGAACTGAATTGTATAATGTTAGTTGCTATATAATACTGTATGTCATCACTTCTGTGATTACTATGTGACATATCAACAGTATACAGTAAGAATCACCCAAATTAATGAAGAATGAACTCTGAGGAAACCAAAGTGCAGAGGTGATAGAACTAGAACTGTATTCAGCATGCTACAATCCAACACCACACACTACCTCTCCTGCCCAGAAAGACTGTTACGACAGATGAATCCCAAAGTCAAAACTAAACGAACTCAACAAACATTCTAGAGGGATAGCATATAGACTAAGGGAATGATACCCGTCATCAATATCAAGGAAAGGAAGGGGGGTGGTGGTTAATGAGGATGTGTTGGATAATGTGGGACCTGTGCATGACGTAAATGGTATGGAATAAGGGGTGGATACTGTCCTGGTTTTGACTGGGATGGAGTTGGTTTTCTTCCTGGTAGCCGGTATGGGGCTGTGTTCTGGGTTTAGGTTGAGAACAATGTCGATGATACACTGATGTTTTGGTTCTTGCTAAGTACTTGCTAAGTGGTGCTCACTCTGGTCAAGGACTTTTCAGCTTCCCATGCTCTGCCAGGGGCACGGGAGGCTGGGAGGGGCACAGCTGGGGCAGCTGACTCAGACTGGGCGGGGGCTATTCCATACCACGTGACGTCATGCTCAGTATATAAGCAGGGGAGTTGGCCGGGGAGGGGTTCGGTTGCTGCTTGGGGATGTGCTGGGCATCGGTCGGCGGGTGGTGAGCAATTGTACAGTGTACCGCTTGCTTTGTATTACTACTGTTCTATTTTTTTTTTTATTTTACTTTAGTTATTAAACTGTTTTTATCTCAACCCACGAGTTTTCCCCTTTTGCCCTTCCGATCCTCTTCCCCATCCCGCCGGTGGGGGGGGGTGAGCGAGCGGCTGCGTGGTGCTTAGTTGCTGGCTGGGGTTAAACCACGACAGGAAGTCATGGTTGTAATTAATCCAGCCAGATCACAGCTATATATCCACAAGAAACACAGCTTCAGAGTGCATATATATTGTTCCCAGGGACAATTATCAGGGCTTCTGAAAATGCATGGATGTGTGTGTTTTGGTCTTTCTTCCTCACCCCAGTCCTTGCAAACTGGCACCTCCTCCCTTTCTGGAAAAGTCCCTCCTATAATGAAATCAGTACAAGAATGCCATTCCTGTGCATGTCTTTCTCATCACCTAGTGTGGAAAGCTGGGTAATTACAAAGTGACCCCAATGGCTCCATAGAGAACTATAATCTTGAGATTAAGTCCATTTAGGAAGCCTGATACCAAATATCCAACTGCAGCACAGTAAAAACAAAATTCCCTACCGACTATCTCTGCTCATAAAAGTGATTTAGATTGGTTCTCCCCTACATGAGTTCTCTGCTAGCTGTCTGAATAAATTAACAAAACAAATAATAGATGCAATGTTTTTATTTCCAGCCAGGTTTGTGCTCTATATGAGTGAGCAGTTAAAACATACATCTTAAAATGTAAAATCCTGGAACCTCAGAGGTCCCTTAGCTACCAAGTGAAAAGGAACCACCAAAGCTCATTTGCAGGGAACAGCAACAAAAGTCTTGTCATTCCTGCTGGAGATGCTCAGTTCAGGGTAGGACTGCAAACTGAACTCCTCAGATCCTCAGCTCCTGTGTGACCATCCCAACACTGACCTTATTAACTCAATGCCTTTAATTTTTGAAGGTAAAAAAATGAAAAAGAACTGAGCCTTTAATCAGATGCAGTTTTATGTCTTCTCTGTGCCCCTAGCTTGATTTTCATGCCATAAAATGGAAGCAATTTACCAAATTCTGCTTAGCTTTAGGCCGATGCCTGGCTGTATACACGGCCTTGCCACCTGGAGAGATCTGAGCCCTATTTATTACTGACCTCTAAGTCACCCTTTTCTCTCACAACTCTTCTGTGTTGCAATGCCATTTTCCAGCTTCTATTCACAGAATCACAGAATCATAGAATCATGGAATGGTTTAGGTTGGAAAGGACCTTAAAGATCATCTAGTTCCAACCCCCCCTGCCATGAGCAGGGACAATTTCCACTAGACCAGACCAGGTTGCTCAAAGCCCCATCCAATCTGGCCTTGAACACTTCCAGGAATGGGGCATCCACAACTTCTCTGGGCAACCTGTTCCAGTACCTCATCACCCTCATAGTGAAGAATTTCTTCCATATATCGAATCTAAATCTACCCTCTTGCAGTTTAAAAGCCATTACGCCTTGTCCTATCACTATGTGCCCTTGTAAAAAAGTCCCTCTCCAGCTTTCTTGTCAGCCCCCTTCAGGTACTGAAAGCCCGCAATAAGGTCTCCCCAGAGCCTTCTCTTCTCCAGGCTGAACAACCCCTGCTCTCAGCCTGTCTTCATAGGAGAGGTGCTCCAGCCCTCTGATCACCTTCGTGGCCCTCCTCTGGACTCACTCCAACAGCTCCATGTCCTTCTTATGTTGGGGGCCCCAGAGCTGAACGCAGTACTCCAGGTGGGGTCTCACAAGAGCAGAGTAGAGGGGAAGAATCACCTCCCTAGACCTGCTGGTCACACTTCTTTTGATGCAGCCCAGGATATGGTTGGCTTTCTGGGCTGCAGGTGCACATTGCCAGGTCATGTTTAGCTTCTCATCAACCAACACCCCTAAGTCCTTCTCCTGAGGGCTGCTCTCAATCCATGCACCACCCAGCCTGTATTTGTGCCTGGTATTGCCCCAACTTCATGAGGTTCACATGGGCCCAACTCTCAAGCCTGTCAAGGTCCCTCTGGATGTTATCGCTACCCTCCAGCTTGTCAACCGCACCACACAGCTTGGTGTTGTCAGCAAACTTGCTGAGGGTGCACTCAATCCCACTGTCCATGTCACTGACAAATATGTTAAACAGCACCGGTCCCAATACTGACACCTGAGGAATGCCACTCGTCACTGGTCTCCACTTGGACATTGAGCTGTTGACCGCAACTCTTTGAGCGCAACCATCCAGCCAGTTCCTTATCCACCGAGTGGTTCATCCATCGAATCCATATCTCTCCAATTTAGAGACAAGGATGTCATGCAGGACAGTGTCAAATGCTTTGCACAAGTCCAGGTAGATGACATCTGTTGCTCTTCCCTTATCCACCAATGCTGTAACCGCACTGTAGAATGCCACCAAATTTGTCAGGCACGATTTGCCCTTAGTGAAGCCACGTTGGCTGTCACCAATCACCTCCTTATTTTCCATGTGCCTTAGCATAGCTTCCAGGAGGATCTACTCCATGATCTTGCCGGGCACAGAGGTGAGACTGACTGGACTGTAGTTCCCCAGGTCTTCCTTTTTTCCCTTTTTAAAAATGGGGGTTATGTTTCTTCACTGAACTGCCATGACTTCTCAAATATGATGGACAGTGGCTTAGCAACTTCGCCTGCCAGTTCCCTCAGGACCTGCAGATGCATCTCATCAGGTCCCATGGACTTGTGCATCTTCAGGTTCCTTAGATGGTCTTGAACCTGATCTTCTATAGTGGGTGGTTCTTCATTCTCCAGTCCCTGCCTTTGCTTTCTGCAACTTGGGCGGTATGGCTTGAGCACTTGCTGGTGAAGTCTGAGGCAAAAAAGTCACTGAGTACCTCAGGCTTCTCCATATCCCAGGGTAAGCAGGTCTCACGTTTCCTTCCAGAGAGGGGCTGTCATGGTTTAACCCCAGCTGGCAACTAAGCATCACACAGTCACTCGCTCACTCCCCCCTGGTGGGATGGGGGAGAGAATCAGAAGGGTGAAAGTGGGAAAACTCATGGGTTGAGATAAAGACAGTTTAATAGGTAAAGCAAAAGGCCTGCATGCAAAGCAAAGCAAAACAGGGAATTCATTCACTACTTCCCATCGGCAGGCAGGTGTTCAGCCAGGAAAGCAGGGCTCCATCACGCGTAATGGTTACTTGGGAAGACAAACACCATTGCTCCGAATGCCAGCCTCCCCTTCCTTCTTCTTCCCGCAGCTTTATATGCTGAGCATGACATCATACAGCATGGAATATGCCTTTGGTCAGTTGGGGTCAGCTGTCCCAGCCATGTCCCCTCCCTACTTCTTGTGTGCAACCCCAGCCTACTTGCAGGTGGGGGTGGTGTGAGAAGCAGAAAAGGCTTTGACTCTGTGTAAGCACTGCTCAGCAATAATGAAACATCTCTGCATTATCAGCACTGTTTTCAGCACAAATCCAAAACATATCCCCATACTAGCTACTATGAAGAAAAATAGCTCTATCCCAGCCAAAACCAGAACAAGGGCCCACATTTTGCCTAGTCTTCTTTTTATCACTGATGTACCTACAGAAGCTTTCCTGCTGCCCTTGACGTCCCTGGCCAGATTCAATTCTATCAGGGCTTTAGCTTTCCTAACCTGATCCTTGACTGCTCAGACAATTTCCCTGTATTCCTTCCAGGCTACCTGTCCTTGCTTCCACCCTCTGTAGGTTATTATCAGCTCTAGCTTTCTGCATTGGCCTTCCCAACAATTATCAGTATGCATTGCCTACGACTGGACTCCCAAGGACTCCAGTAGGCTGTGGGAATCAGCTTTCTCTTAATATCAAAAATGTCCAGGGTGAACAGAACAGGTTTCCCCACATAGAAATATTAAAACTTTTTCACACCCTCTGTGTAACACACATGGAGGTGCATCCAGAATCTGCAAACACAGGCTCAAACCAGTTCTCACCAACCATGAGCTCAGGACGCAGCCTGAACTGCAGAGCTCTCCAGAAAAGACCTGAACACCCTTAGCACCTTAGCGCAGGCTCAAAGGAGACAGCCCAGACCCAGCAGCTTTTCACGCAGCTGTGGCTGCTTTGAGCCCATGCTGTAGCCAGACTAGCACTCAAGAGTGCAACAGAGAGCACACAGATCACAGCTGAGCGTGTTTATCGCCCCTCTTGAGCTCTCTTTCAGCCTTGCAGGGCAGACAAAGACAACCTACTTTTCTCATGTTTCAGCCTGTCGTGTAGTAAATCCTGCTAAGGACACAGGGTCTCTGAGTTCCCTACAGATGTGAAATATCACCCAGATCCAGAGCAATATGCAGATTCCCCGTGAGCTTGTTCGTGGCTTCTACAGAAATTTAGCAGCCAAATTCATGCTAGGCTGAACTCCTAAAAATAAATAGCTTGGCTGATGCATCTGTTAAATCCCAAAGGGCAAACAGCAGAGGCTGTTCTCCCCCTCCAGCAGTTGTTGCAAGAAGTGCAGCATCATGTCCTTTGGGACACAAAGATCTCCTCCCATCTGGCATGTAGGTTTGCTGCAAGAAGGTTATCCTGAAGTGAGTGACTGCCTTATTGGTGCTGGGCAGAGCATGGGAAGTGGATGGAGGAGTCAGGCTCAGCTATTTACACTTTGCCTGTGTTGTTGCTGGTTTACTGTTCAAAGTAGCTGCAAAGAATATTGCTGTCCAGGCAAGAGCAAGAAGGATTTACATCCTTCTGGTGTAACACGGGCAGTGCATATCACCAAGTGATGTGACTTAACAAACAGCCCCAGAAAATCCCCAGAGCTTGTGCAGATAAAGGGGAGAAGCATCAGGAGCTCTGAAAAGCTGGCAAGATAATTGCAAGAGGACTGAGTAGAGAATAGTGGAAAGACATAGACATAGTTGTACTCTATTTATTTTCATTCTCTTTGAAAACTCAGAGGCTTCCATCGCCTAGGAAAGACGTGGAAAAAAGTGGGCACAGACCTCTAATTATCACACAAAGTCTATACCATCATAAAATCTCCAGGGTCTTTATTCTTTGGCAAAGGCACTGGTAAACATGTTTTATCAATTGGACACTGTAAATAAAGCTGAGTCTTGTGTTGGAGCAAGATAAATATGAAATGTAAGTTAGGTAGATGCCTGCTAGCCAAATCCTGATTCCTAGAGAGATGGTGGAAATGCAGAAAGGAAGATCCTTGTCAGAGCAAAGATGAATAATATCTTGCATGTGAACATGTCAGATGCTTGAGAATCCAAACTAGGAACTATTGAGTTTCCAGTCACATCATCAGTGTTTACTCTGGAGTAAAAATTAGTGACTTTTTCCATTAACTTCTATTGATCTATTTCTCAACCAAGAAGCTTCTTCATCTAAATCACCGTTTTATTGTGCCTCTGATTGTTTAAGAGGATGTCATGGGAGCCATTGAAGAGTCACTTAAAATGCTATTTGTCCTACCACACATAGGCAAGACATGTTTCCATTTGAAGCCTTGCTGCACAAATTAAATCTTTCAACATAAAGTGGGCTTTGTTTGCAAAATTAAAATAATATGTATATGTATTTTTACTTGTTCATAGACTGTTGCAGAAGGATGGCTAAATCACTTTGCTGTTCAGCTGCTTAGGCCTGAAATGCAAAGGGAATATTAACTGATGAAATTCACATACACTGGTTACAGCTTTCTAAATGGGATACAGGTACATGATGATTTTGCATCAGCAGGTGTAAATAGGACTTGGCAGTTTACATGCATACTTACAGATTGCTCACTCAGGGACTAAAATAGTATATACTTTGTATTCCTGAATCCTTACCTAAAGATAACAATAGCACTTTTGCCAGCTCAAGTAGCAGAGGTTTTTGCTTTGACCTGGGAGGTCCTGGTATATTCTCTGACAGCCAGTGATGCCCACAGTGTATTATGAATGTGAAAAATAAATGAACAGCCAGTCCTGGCAGCAGGCAGAAGTTCACTGTTTGTGCACTGTATCATAGGAGAGAATATGTGAGGTACTTCACCGTTTGGAAGTGTGCCTCCTTCCAGAAGATGCCCCTGAGCATTTGGGATGATAATGCAGTTCAAATGAAGTATGGTCTGAAAGACAGTCCTCCAAAAAATGGGATATGGCTCCCTTATAACGCCCTTCTTTCTGGCAGCATTACCACAAAACTTTGGAAAAGAACAATTTTCTGGTTATCCTCAGCTTAACAAGCAACAGAACATGGCCCTCTTACATATTCGTGTATATTTTATACTTTGGGAGAGACACTGATATCACAACCTTGGAAAATTGACATTACGTGAAACAGAAATAATCCCCTCCACGTTAAACCTTATATCCCAAGATCTCTGCACTTCATTATATTATCGTACTGTCCAAAAATGTTTAAAAGTGTCTCAGGCATTCTGCTGAGCAACTAGAAATAGATGTTCCTTTCCCAAATCATCTAACATCTATGTCCCAAATATAGAATAACAAGCAGTAGAGAAAAGTGGTAGAAAAAATAAGGAAAAGAAGGAAAAGCTGTCTTCCACTTTGCTGGCACTTTATTGTGGAAAGGGATATGTTCAGAAGCCTTCAAGTTTGAGAAAGAAACATTTCACTTCTTCCTTTCAAAGTACCATGTTGTTTTGACATTTTTAAAATCTTGCATCCCACAAGGTTTTAAGAGTCAGCACTGAAATCAGACATGTTGATTTCCTCAGAATGAAATACTTCCATTTGTCCCAAAAAAACTTACTCCCCAAATTCTTCCACAAAGAATTTGCTATTTCAAATCACAATTAACAAATCTCTGAAAGTTTCTCTTCTCTGCATGATTTTACAATGTAAAATGTGGTCTCTCGCAAGCTGATGAGGAGTACATTCCTCCGAGGGGAACTGTAGCTCTTCAACACCTAAGAGTCAGTCCCACCAAGGGTACTAGAGCCCAACACAGAAAGAGGGAGAATATTCAAATGCCTCACTTTTTCCACTGTGCAGCTTTTCTTGGATTGTTATGTGGATTTTCATTAGGGTCTCAAGTTTGGAAAACTTTTATTATTGTTATAAACTCTGCTCATGAAGTGGATTTTCTAACCCTTTCATGCCAGACGTTTGGCTAAGTTCAAGTATAGTATCAGTTTAATACGTGACACACGGTCTTGTGGGAACCATATCCTGCCACTGACACAGGAATAGATGTTGTCATCAGGTAGATCCATTTCCTCCTCTGTGCTTCTAGCAGAGCTACCTGTTTTTAATAATGGCGATATTTGAGGAAAACATCTGTGTTACCTTGCCATGTGACTATAGTTCAAGAGAACAAGCCACAGTGCTGCAAACATTTCTTGGAATTGTGAACTACTGTTCTATTCAGCATCCAGCTGGAGGTCGATATTCCCAAATACTTGTGAGCGTAGATCAGCAAATGCCCTGTCTTTCATCTAGAAACTCTGATTCCTGTGTCAACAAGGCCAGGCAGGATTCATGACCGTCTCTCTGCCATCTGCGGTTTCAGACTTCAGATGGCTATGAGACAGCTCCAACTGAATGAGGGGGCTAATTCACAAATGGCAAGCAGAGAACCATCACTGAAGTCTAAATGAGTTGAACGCAGAAGGTATTAATTACTCTGTTTTCAGTCTATTCAGTAATATTTCCAGCAAGTTGTGTAATGAATCTGCTGTGTAACTGGGGACACAAAGGGGTGTCAGCTCATCCTGACATTAACCAAGGCTTAATACTTTGAGAACTGACCATCTTCAGAACAGTGACAAGATCATTCAACTCTAATGGAAAGGAACAGCAATCATCACCATTCTGGGAGGATCCAGAACTGCACAGGACAGAACCACAAGGCAGCTTTCAAATTTCTAATATGACTGCTATTGAAATTCAGAAATGTTCCATTTCCTAAATTATGGCTCAGAGAGATCATGCTTTAGCATCTGTCCTATTTCTGATCATCTCCTGGCACTGGCTAGACATACACTCGGGCAGCATCTCCATGGAGTTTGTTTTCCTTTCAGTCATGTGCAAAGGCACAAAAGGAACTTGGGAGAGAATTATTGTTATTTTTGCATTCTTCTGCAACTCGATCTACTTCCTATCTCCAAAGCTCTTTGTAAAACAATGGATTTTCCAGTACATTAGGACTTGCCACTAGCCCAAGGATTTTTGCTGCTTCTGGCAGCCCGCTGCATTGGCAGAGTTCCCTCTGCATCCTCGACCTGCTGCTGATTGATCCCTGTAATCCAATCCATTTTCAACAAGCCACTTCAGCTCCATAAAAACAAGGGTCTTTTTGTTGATTGCTGGTTTCAGCTGCAGCTGTCAGAGCCACAAATCTAAGGAGAAATATTTTAAGTCTATTTGTAAAAAATCTACTGGTAAAAATAAAATGATTCACTGCTTTTATTCAGTTAAACTCAAAGGTAAATTAATTACAGCTTCTTTTTATGCATTGTACCTTCTTTATTGTTTTATTCCTGTATACCTCTCTTGGTTGTAATCATGGTGTTCCTCTAAGTAAATAGGTAAGGAAATATTAGGACTGAATTTCCCCAGGGCTTTGTTATATGTAAGCATGAAATAGCTTGCATAACATGGGTGCAAACATTTCATAGACTTTAAATCTTTAATTTAGAAGAGGACTGTTCTAATCTGCCCCTTCTACAAAGCACTAGCCAAACAAAAATCCCATGTCACTCAAGAATTCTTGCACCACAATTACAACTTCTATCTGAGCTGGAAAAAAAGACGTTGCAAAATACAAATCCTGACATCCAGACAGCAAACTACAGACAATTTCCCAACACTTTTAGGTACATTATTCCAGTTCTACAGTCACCTGCAAAACTGAAGTTCTGCATTTTATTTTTAGACTGAATTTGACAAGCTGCAGCTTCCAACCATGGGATCTAGCAAGGGTTTTTGTTGGTGTTGCTGTAGAATAAAGCAGTTATTCCAAGTAGTTAATCACAAAGAATGTTTAGATAGTTTACAGATCAAGTCCTCTATTTGGGGAAAAGATCTCAGAGAAGAGCCAACCCTTTCTCTCCCCTTTGTAAGAATGTTCTCTAGATTCAGACAAACATTGCTCTTTCTCACATCTTTTTCCAGCCTTCTATAATTGTATTTCTGCTATTAGTATTTGTGGCTACATTGGTTTGACTAAGGTTGCTGACAAAAATAGGGATTGTGATGGGATCTCCCAAAGCAGTAGCCGTATTTTGAAGACAGCATATTCCACAACCCCTTCTAGCACTAAAAGTCACAAAAGAAAAACTGGTATAGGCTGGTATACCCTAAAAAAGTAGTACAGAGAAGTCTACAACAGATAGCTGACAAACTATGGTAAAATCTGTTTGAGCTATAAGTTTTTCAGAGTTATTTGTGAATTATTTTTTGGTTCACTGCAGTATTTAGTGGCCTTTGGCTAATCGTTTAGCTGTCTTTTTGTTTACGGCTGTTGTCTGCAATAGCTAATTTTACTATAAAGGGCAAGGAGGCAGTAGAAATAGAAAGTATGGGCCAGAGAATCATGTTGGGAAAATTATGAGGGCCAGCGAATTTTTTTCATTGAGGCCTTGTATGCTACATTTGGCACAGCAGGGGTTTAATGAAATTTTATTGATTCCAAGGCAAGCTTCCAATGGAAATCTGCCCACATTCCTGGGGGTCTCTGCTAAGGCTGGAGACCTTAGATGTGCTGATCCTTGGCTGTAGCCCTTCTGTTAATGGGTCTCTCCTTCAGACAGCGGACCAGGAAAGCCCAAAGAAGCTGCTCTGTAAAATGATACTCTTCTCAGCAGTGCTGCTGCCATTTGCTCAGAAACTAAAAAGATGATAATTCCCCAGAGCACTTGTAGGGTCTGGGGAACTTCTGGTATATTAAGAATTAAAAGGAGAATAGTTTCTGATCCAATTTAGCCAAATATTTGGGGGGAGAGGGAAAAAAAATGGAAATACTTACAGCTGAAAAGCCCTGTCCCTGAGTATCAGTGTAGAGCAGAGAAACAATAACTCAGAGTTTAAGTATGAAAAAATACGTGTTTAGGTAAAGGGAAAAGGATGGAGAGCTGATTACCCAAAGACACAAAAAGGACCATCTCAGTTTTCCTTGCAAAGGAGAGGACGTATACCAGTTTGCAGTGAGGAGGAATGGAGGTGTCACTACCAGATAAACTAGAACAGTAGAGAAGCATATAATATTGCCAACTCAAGTCCACAGCCAAGACAGTCTTTCAAACAGCTGATAAGCTTTGAAAAGGACACCTGTATCAGTAAAATAGTTTGAAATACACTCAGTAGATGCCAGCTGTATCCATCCATGAACAGAAATTTAGTAGAGATCTCCAGTTCAGAGAAATTCATCACAAACAGATATGCTCTCTCAAAGCCTGCAACAGGGAATCAAGTTCTGTTGTTTTTAAATCACAAAAGACTCACGAGGGCCCAGCCAGAGGACCTGGAGGGTTGTTTGCCATCTGCCTGTTTGGGATCCACCCAAGACTTAGTTTCCTTTGACCATAAGAAGCATGTTTATTGGGTGGGGGAAGGAACTCTTCAGGTCACCCTGCCCTCAACTACAGCTTAAGATTTCCTCTCTTACAGTATATCAAGAATAATTTCTCTAACCCCCTTCTGAAGCAAGATTAACGTAATATCAGAGTGGGAATCTTTAAGAGTAGTGCATAACTGGAATAATGGCAGTAACCTTCATTTAATTTAATATCTTCCCTTTTAAAGAGTCCTAAGATAGGGGGCAAGCCTTTGAACAGACATGGCAGCATTGTAGTCTATCTCCATGCAACATAGTTTTTTAGTGTGGCATTCCTACTAATTTTCGTTTCTCTAATGATATCTTCTCCATTTTGGGCTCAGAGGGACTTCCTTCTGCAGATCTCACAAAGTTTCAAAGGCAAATATGAGTTCAATTTCTTGGAGGATTGAGGTTCTCCTAAATTAATTTTTTCTCCTTGTGAAGAGTTTAATCCTATGGGCAGTTAGGGGAGGATTTGCTACTGTGGAGAAAGTCACCGCAGCAACTAGTCATCACTTAACATGTAATTCTCAATTTCAGATTAATTTCATCATTAGCTGAGACACAAATTAAGGCTTACCCTTGGGCCCCCCCTTTGTGTAAACAGAAATGTTTTATGGGATTTTCGGCCAAGCAGATCAAGTTTTCCTGCTAAGGGGTAATTTTAAATATTCCTTGCTCTGTTTCCAAGACCTCACAGGAAAAAAAACAAACACAACACAACCAAACACAACCACTGCCACACTGTACAGATCCAGTTCTAGCAAAATAACACCTATTACAGTAAACAGCCACAAAGAAGCAGGTCTCACAAAGATTTTGCTTCCCACATTTCTAGAGCTCATAGAAGCCCTCTATCAGAAAGCAGGGAACCTAGGGGTTGAGTAACATGCAGTAAGAAAATATGTATGTCTCCATAGCGCTGGCACCCAAGACCTGGGAAGCGAAATCAGCTAAACAGTGTGCTCTTGGGCAGCCTCGTGTCAGACAGTTCACAGGGCAGGGTCACTGCTCCAGAGCACAGACCGCATCCACTCTGCTCTCACATTTCCTTCATTCTCAGATGGGGTCAATTCCCCTCACCTCTGTGACCTCATAATCTTGTTTCTACCTTGTCTGTGTTTCTTTAAATTCACAGTTTAAAAAGCTCTTTAAACAACTGGTTGTTCAGCAGCAGAAGGAGGGAAAGTAAGCAAAACTGAGGCTGGAGCAGCAAAACGGGCATATGAGCATATCCACTTCATTCTGCCAGATTTTAAGAGGCAACACTGGCTCGCAGAGCTTGAGAGAAAGGGCAGCTTTCACACAGTCGATTCAGCAGAGCTGCAGGTTGGGTGGGACCGGAAGAAAGGAGAGGGAAATTTCGGAATTTAAATGTTGGGTGTCAGGCTCCTCTGTGCCTGCACGCTGGATTCTGTCCAGTTTTGTGGCAGAGACTGATCCACTAATCTGGAGAAAAAAATAGCTCTGAAGAACCCCAATTCACTTCAGATCAGCTAGGAAAATAGATTACTATTAAACAATTCTTTTTATATCATCTCTGTGGCACAGCCAGCTCCCAACTGATGTGGATTCAGAGAAAGCCAACTTGGAATGAAAGCGCCTGAAAGTCTAAACATTTCAGATCATCGCCTTGTGCAAACTGCAGGCAATAGTGAAGCTTGGCTTAAAGTGGGGTTTGTGCAGAGGTGGAGAAATGGATGAAATTAACTTGGGAGAGTTCCACTACTTGGGCTGGAGATTCCCATCAGTCCGTACCCAGGACAAAAAGTTTGCCTGTAGAGACTATCCTCATAGATGTGATAGATGATAATAATTAATAAAGGCAGGTGGTTTAGGCATAGACTCAAGGCCCCTGCTGTTAGAGCACCACTGACTTCAAGGGAATTACTTTAACCCTTGAGATGGAGAAAGATGGTTTCTATTTACTTTCCAATGAAAATTACTTTAGAAAGCAATTCATCATTGTTCTCCTGCTATAACAAATGAAAGTTTGTGGCTCAATATTTGTCTATAGGAATATGTCAATATTTGCTATAGGAAGAGTTCACAAACACCAGTGTATGAGTTGATATAAAGCCACCAACATTGCTACAGTTCTGGGCTCCTACAGTAATATTGTGAAAGAAGGAACTGATCATACAGTGTGGCCCATCAGCATCACTGGGTTTATGGCAGAAAGCCCAATAGACTCCCCTGTTCAAGGTTTAATGAAGGCCTAGGATTTCCATGTCCTCTGTGCTCTTCCAGTCCCACTCCTTTTCCTCCTAAAACTCACATCCTCATCTCTACAGTTATTCCTTTTTATTTTTTGTTCTTCCACACTCATTTCTCCCTTATCCTTCTGTGTTGTTTACTGTAGGTAATGAGCAATGCACAATCCCCAAAACCAGATTTTGCTGTGATGCAAAGTCGACATCATGTTTAGCTTCTAGACGGATTAATTAGTCTGATCCAGTTACACCACTTATTAGAATGCCAGTGCCATTCTGAGTACATCTATATAGTGTTGCTTTGTATGGTGTGGATGTACTCTGAGGCCAAAGCATTTGGCCTCCTAAATCTGTGGCAGGGGTAAGGGTGGATTTCATTTATTTGCCGCCTCAGAGAAGTTAGTATCTTTCACAGCCTCAAATTTCCGTTGAAAAGCGAGAAGGAAAGCTGCTTAGGAGAAATTGCTTGAAAAGCAGCAATCAGGGAGAAGAGATGGTGCACAAGAGAAGAGAACAGGGTTACAGGATGGAGTAGGTTTAGGTATTACTGCACATGTTGAAACTGACAACATAATGCATGTCACGTAATTCAGAAATGGTGCCATTTCCTTGAAAATCAGAAGCTAATATATGCAGCCCTACACTGCGCAAAAATCAGTCTTTCACCTTGCCTTGGAAAAAAAAAACAGCGCTATGATTTATGGCAGAGGAAAAGAAGCTTAGATTTTCTTTGACTTCATGCAGTACTCCTTCCACATGTCTAATGTACTGCCTGCAGCTATGTTTCTTGTGGAAGGTGAGTGTGTGTGTCAGCACTGCCTTAACAGACTTACAGAGGACTGATGAGTTTTTCTTACATTCTCAGCTTTTTCTTTTTTTAATTGCTATTTCTTCCTTTTCTCTTTTAATCCATTTATTGCAGTTGCTCTTGCGATCTGCATGCAGTTTTATTTTGCACTAATTTAAGATTCTTGGACGCTTCTTGATGATAAACATCTCTAGTGTAATACCCATGAAGAATGACTTAGCTTTATGGTGGGAGCGATTATAGTGTTCTGAGTTTGACCCCAGAGGCCACATCTAGAGGTAAGAGAATGAAGTCCTTATTGTGGTCAATTGCATCTTTGATCTTTCTACTGTGCTGGCCCACGAAAGGGCAAATGATGACAACTCTGATGATTTTTGTACTGTAAATAAGCCCATATTTCCAGACATTTATAACATATTAATTCCCACGTTGTCTAGGAAGAATGACATAGATCAGCAGGCTTTGCAATATAGGTGCATGAACGGCCTTCCAGTAGCACTAATAAAAGCAACACTTTGCAAATCCTCTCTGCAAATCCGAAAGCAGACATGTAATAACTGCTGGTCACTTCTGATCTGGAATGGGTTTGACCTGCTGACCTCAGGGTGAAAGGCTCTGTACTGGCATTACCACTCCCAAGAGCTCTCTGTCTCTCTCTGAGGTTGGGTTTTTTTATTATTTTGTAGTTAACCTCAAGACAGCATCACCTACAATGGATAACATCTGCAGAACACTATCTAGGCATCTGAAGATTTTTTTGCTTTACAACCAATCATTGACACTCAATGAATCTGAAGGTTAAAAAGAAATTGCATGGCCAAAAACTTACTGCAGAAACCGTGAAATTAGAATGTGGGGGGAAAAAACCCTTACTAGATCCTTCCTGCCACTGGTATATTTTTTTTGCTTATTCATAGGGTCTTGACATTTCTTTTCAAGCAATGGAAGATGTAATGATTTGAGGGGAATTCATCAAAATTTTTTCCTTTTAGCAAGAGAGAACCAATCAACCAATTGCCCTCAAAAAATACCCAACAAACTGTTCTAGATGAACATCAAGAAGTTTTCATTTGTGTGATGCCTATACTTCTGGGTTCTGTCTTTTGCCACTCAGTCAGCTATTCAGACATTTCACTCAAATATTCTGATGCTATGCCCTGCAGAAGATGCACACAAACAAGCCTTCCAGTGGGATAGGCACCATGCAAACACATGCTAAATACAGGCTAAATACACTCTTCCAAGTTAGAAGCAGACTGTGCTTAGCAGCTTATTCCAAGCAGCCCTTTTGGTCCTAAAATGTCCACTCCTACAATTCAGAGTAGGTTTTCCCAAAACCCAATGTAGAAAATATTGTCCAGCATGACAGAAGTCTTAACCACATAAAAAAATGCAAAATGTAACAAAACTATCCTTTACATCTCAATGGCTTTCTGTCACTGGCAAAAACTAAATACCTACCTGGCATTCTGCAAGGATGATGTTAGTGACCTCATTGTGGAGCTAGCCACAACAGGAATGAAAGAAGACCCACTTTCAGTGACATTAGGAGGACTGTATAGGACATATCGATCTCCACCCACAGTAGATCTGATCACTAGAAGCCATATTTTCCCCCATTAACAATAAGTCTTTATTAATTCTGATTATTTGGGAAGCTCTGCTTATGTACCTTTGTATACAAATGACAAATCATCACTTAATGAGCATGAACTGATTTCACATTGAACTGTCCATCTCATAAGCATCAAATGTCCAAGAAAGGAAACTCTCTTGTTTATTCCCAGCAGTGCTTTGGGATACAGCCTGCAAAAGCAGTGGGAATTAGACATGAGGAAACAGCAAGATATTTTCCCCATTACATATTCACCCATCAATCATAGTTCTCTTTGAAACCTGGCTACTGGCCACTGGTGCCTGCTGGGAAAATGCTAGAAGTGCAAGAAAAAGGGACATTTTTCCTCTTTGTGCCAACTTTCAGTGTAGAGTTAACTTGAAGCTGCAAGTAGCACAGCCCAGCTCCTCTCTGGCAGATCTCTGAGAGGAGATCCATTGTGGAATTTCACAGCTGGATCTCAGCAGCTCATTCTGCTCCATGGTTTGACATTTTGGACATGTTTCACCATTGTTTCCCCAAATTTTCATCTGCAATTTTATTAAAAGAATAAATTAAAAAGAAGTTCAGTCCATCAGAGAGTGTGTTCTGTTAAATTTCTTTTTCACACTATAACAGGAGGCCAATGAATAGAGAACTGAGGGCGGATACATTGCTGTAGATATGGTATAGAAGAACAAATTAGATTTAGAGAAAACCCCAGCTGATTGAGCCAGCTGGCATTTTCTGGCCCAGATTTCTAGGACTTTATAAAGCAGTCTGGTTGGTTTGGAGAAGAAGCTGACTCTGGGGTGGTCATTTTTTTGCGGCAGGAAAGGCAAAAGCAAATATCACTACCTCTTGGATGAATGAAACAGCTCCAGGGGACACCGAGACAACAGTACTGTGGGGAGATGAAGTGTGTGCCCAAGCTTCTGATCTCCTTTTTGACAACAGGAACTAGGAGGAGAATAGGCCACAAGTAATATGGGAAAATATGACCCCAGGAAGTGGTAAAACCAAAACAGTCAAGGCACAACAATGTTCCTGGGGAAATTAGGAATACACAATGTGAGGACAACAACTTCTAAATCAGCCCCAAACCAACATTTTAGAGCAGCCAGATGTTGACTCTACAAGCAGAGGATCTCTCTAGGATAAGTCTAGCTCATAGGCAGAGAATCTTTCCTCTAAACTTCTTGCTTTGCTTTTCCATTTTGGAGGTTTATTCTGTCTGACAACCTCTCTCTTTGCACTTACATGACACCTAGACACAGTGACTTTGGAACAGGTGAATTTCCACATTCCATATTTATCATTCAGACATCCATGTGGTGCCGGGCTCAGTGGTGAATCTGGCAAGGGCAAGCATTTTGAAGGAAGATTGAAACTGGCCTTGGAAAAACCTTTCTTACAAGATGGCTATTGATTATTCATGACGCAAATAATTTTTTACCATTGGCAAAAACAAGGGGTTCCCTGTATTCCTTCCTGTATCATCACCACTTAGACATAAGGAAGTCAGCAAATCAATTCCTAGGCTTTCTGGAAAAAAGAGAAAAGAGAAAAAAAAAAGAAATAAAATAGTTGGCATTGAAGTTGACTGTGCTGTCTTCAAAGTCCTGGACCAGCTCTGACCATCTCCTGGATCTGGACTCTCTCACTAGAATGGAATTTCCCAATATACCATTGTCATTCTGGCACCTGTTTCTCTGCAGCAGCTATAAATCTCCTGCAGGTCACAGGACTCTGTAAAAGGAAAAAAAATTTACCCAAGTGTTCTTGGTCTGGGCCCGAAGATCAGGAGAGGGACAGAAATGCATGCCTCATCCAAAGAAAATTCTGCCTGGTTTTACACTGCTAATAGCTCAGTGGGAAAGTCTGTTTAACTGTGCACATCCTGCAGAGGTTTCTGGGACACAACCTGTTAGACCCTCACCTAGAACACATTTCTTCAGCTTTTGAAGGCTTGCTTGTCTGCAGGGTGTCTGCCAAGCAAAAGAAATGAAGATTAGGGAGAAAAAAAACCCAGTGGCAGCTGTGCATCAGGTCCCAATTAAGACATCAAACTAAGCCCTTCAGCCCTAGTTCTCAAACATCCCTGTATATAATATTTCCCATGAGACTGGAATTCTTCTGCGAGGTTTATGTTGGCTTTAATGTATAGCATCAGGGTTCAGTAAGCTTTCATGGCATTCCTATTGCTGTTTGAGACAGCAGCGTATGTTTTTTCACCCCCACCCCTCCAAATAAAATATAAGGGCATGCCCTATGTTATGACATGACTTGACTTGGACTGAGAGAGCAGGTCTGAAGTGTTTGGCACGAAGCTGCATTTGAATCTGCCACTGAGTCATGCTGGTTCTGAGCATTCTAATGTCCTAAATCCTAATTCTAGCCTTACCTTTATAATAGTTATTTGGTCCATTACACATTCAATCGAAAGGGAATTCAACTGCCAGGATCAATCTCACCTAAGACTGGGTAGAAAGGGTAGGTCATCGTACAAGAGGCTGAGAAGTCTGTGGGGTAGAAGTCCACTTACTGTAGCTTTGAGTGACAATCACCTGATTGTGTTTAAGACACTCCCTTTGTGAACCAGTGCACTTTGGACCTAATAACCACTTCAGTTCAAGACTGAAGTTTAGAGGCAATTGATCAAGACCTCTCTATCATGGCATCTGATTTGGGCTCAGATCCCAAGGAATAATGTGGCCTGATCTCACTAAAAGTGCCATCTGTACATCCCCTGCATTACTGCAGGAAATCTTGTATTTCCTACCATTTTCTGCAGTCTCTTCGAAAATAGTCATAGTATCACCGCAGATTCTCACCATGAGGTCAGTGCAATGTGCCTGGCTTACTAGCACAGTGAAACCATACATTGCTCACTGCTGAGAGGACCTAAGTTACCCAGCTGTCCTCACTAACAATTAACTGAATAATCCTGCAGGAGATCACTTAAAATTCCCCTCACTGCACTTACGAGACAGCCCTGCTGTGAACAGGAGCAGTGTGCCCAGAGTCAACTCCCACTGCTTCACAACAAAGAACAGACTTGGTTTGAAAATAACAGCAGTAAGAACATCTATACTGCCAAATAGCTGAGCTCCCTAGTTTATTGTCAGATCCTGATTCTTCAATTGTCTATGGTGCTTTCCCTTGGGATCCCTTTGGGAGTGGACTAGCTAATTCCTTCAGAAGAAATCTCAAGTGCATCTCTAGGAGCAGCTTGTTCCAGCAACCCCTGCTATTAAGAAGGTAGGGCCATGCTGTCCAGCTCCCTGAACACTATCACAGTTAAATATATCCCTCATTTCAAGCCCCATGATGTGAAACATATTCTTTAATGCGAAAACATGGCTACTGTTACAGGCTATGACATAGTCTGCAGCTCTTTCCATGCAAACTACCTGAAATAAGCATACAAATAAATTCTTCTTATATCTCAAAGTCATAGGGATGTTACATGTGTCTCAGAAGGACCAAGGAAAAGTACTGTGAAGCACTGGACAGGTCACTCACTTTGGAAAAGTCTAGCTTTGAACTTTGTGATGCAAACCACTTTTCTCTATACAGAGCCAGGAGACGCTCCTTGGAGTGGAGGCCTTTAGAAGCAGAGATGTAGCTGACAAAAAGCCTAGTAGGACTGTGATTCCACGAATCTTGGTACCCACTACTAGATTTCCCAGAAACATCACTTCTGATGGAGAACAGATACAAGTTCACTGTTGCATGGGCATGCAATATGATGTTTAACCTGGCAGTACACCAGCTGCAAGAAGACAGACAAAGCCTGAATCAGAATAATGTTAGATAGGGTCTAACATGATTCGTCTCTCCATTTTATCATAGTATCTGCCTGGATAAAATCCCTTCTCTGAATTTCTTTGAATTAACAGAGAGAACTTGAATCATTTCAGTACTCTACATGACAGTAAAATCCCTGGATGTTTCTGATCTTGAACTAAGCATTCAAAAGCCATCTTCAGTGTTTTTCTGAGACATGGATGAAAGAACTTCCTTTTAAAACTTGGAGTTCAGCTCAAGTACTTAAGCAACATAAGTCTTAAGTTTCTGCAGCTCTTCTAGGACCAATAACCCAAATAGCCAAATACGATGTGCATAATTCCTCTGCCCTTACTGAGAAGGCATTGAAAACCTTCCTTGGGGCAAGTTAGTTATCCAAAGCAGGGGATGACAAGGTAAAATGGCTCTTTCAGAACTACTCTAAGGTTGCGAATGACAAAAGCTGTATGAAAATCTGCATAGTGAAATGAAAATCTTCAAAAATGAAGAAGAAACACCCACCAGAAATTTGGGTAGATTGCTGTCGAGAGGAGGTCTTAGCACTCCTGGTCTCTGCCTGCGGATTGAAGCATCAACAGTTTGAATTCACTTTTAAACACATGCATGATATCAAAATCTGATCTCTGGACATAAATGTTCTTCAGAATCAAAGAAATAAACATGTATTTCTAGGAGCAGCAGAACCAGTGAAGCTTGGTTTCCTAGATTAATGTCTAAGACTAAATTTCTTTGCTGTCTAACAAGAGTAAGCTTGTGCTGTAAATTGTCTCACATTACCCAGCCTCTGATTTCCATGACATTTCTAGCAGCTTCATATTTTTGGGAACTGCACTCGTCTGTTGTTATACTTGTGGTTAAAATAAATCAGCAGATTTTAACACTGTTGGGGCAGGCGGGGGGCGGGGGGGATGACAGAGAGAAACAGACATATGGAGCATGTAATGGCATGTTTCTCACTTCCTTAGGAAACCAATCTTAAAAGATAAAGATGGCAGAGCCCTACCACATTCTGCTGGAGTGGAGTTTTAATTGGTGAGCTGGATGTCAAGAAAATCCCCTTACTAAAGAAAAGTAAGAAAAAGAGCTTATTGCTCTTTTATGAGTCATCTCTATCCAGCCCCTTAAACTACATAACAACTAACACCTTTGTTGGAGGTAGAATAAGAAAAAGATGAATTACTTCTTAAAATGCAAGTCAGATGATGAGGATAAATTTTTAAAGTGGATAATTCCCCTTTTCAACACCGGATTCAGGCAAAATTAGTGGTTCTGAGTATGATCTAAGGTTTACCCATCAAGTTACTTCCTGGGGTTAAACATATTAGAGAATTGGAAGAGTTAAGGAAAGGCTCCTGCATATACTTTTGTAATCTGATTTATGTTCTCTTTTATCTCAGACTCCACCTCTTCAAGTCATCTTTCGACTAACCTACTGAAAATACAGAAAAGGAAGACAGGAGTTGGAACATTCCTGAAATTGTCACCACAAGACACACATCAGTAATTTACCTGGCAACACTTTCCTAGGGAGTACTTTGGTCTGAAGAGAAAAAAAAAAACAAACCAAAACCACACACACCCTCAAACAGTAAGTTTTTGATCAATAAGTTAACAGTAAGTTATATATCAGAGGTTTGTAAACTAGCTCAGTGAAATTAGGATGCAAATTAGAGACCAGAGTGAATTTGCATATATATTTCAAGGACTAAATTTCCTCAACTAAAGCAAAAAAAGACATCAGGAGCAACAAATGATTCCTAACATTGCAAAACACTTTTAAATTTGATGCGAGCTGTGGATTGCTAAGTATTAATTGGTCAAGCACAATGATGGTTCTATAATCATCTCGATATTATTTATTTCTTTGTTATAACATTTCATGGCATCTGTCTGTGAATGCTGGACATTCACATGACATTTAGGAGACCTTGCTATAGGGCTCTGTCTGATTTTTAAGTCTCTTTTCTTTTAAGACTCTAGTCTGGGTGAGCCATTGAATCTCAGGGCCTCTTCTGAGCACTCTTATGATGCAGATGTGCTTGTTTAGCTCTACCTCCTCATGGTTCAACTGCTTATCCCCCAAGGTCAGTCCTGATCCTGAAACATCTTAAGCATTTTCTTTCCCTAATCAAAGGAGGAAGTTTGGCACTGAAAAGAGCAAACCAACACAGAAAGGTTTCACGTGGACTTTCTACGCACTAGCGCTTTAACCTCAAAAGATAAATAAAGTTACATATTACTAGAATGGCAAATCACCACACTGTTTCATCCTTTCCTTGGATGTCCTTGGAAGAGTTAGCCACTGTGCAAGGGGACAGGGCTGGCAGCAAGACAGATGTGCTCCTGCCTTTTATTATTTATCACCGAAACGATGCTTTGATCAGCCTCTGCAGGAATCACAAACTCCTCCCATATTTTATTTCCACAGAAACCATCATCTCCAATTCCCATGTCAGCTAGCTCTCCTTGGCAGTGCCTACCTCACTACCGTGGTATCATCCCCACTATTTGGTGTCAGTAGTGGATCACTTAGGCCAATAGCATCTTGGTGCCAGCTCTGTGCCAGCACCTGCAGGGTCTATACATCAAGAGGAGCAGAAGGAAAGCAAAGATCAGTATTAAAGTCAACAGCCAACATGTGGACCGTATTCAGTCTGTGTTTGCACACTTTTTCCAGTCTAACCACATTACTCCCAAGCAGTAACCCCAATCCACTCCCAGATCATTAGGGAACAATTCAGACATAAATGGGCAGAGCCCTGGTTTTACAGGTGGGAGAGGAAAAGGGACAACCAACAGGAAAAAAAGAAGGAGAAAATGAGGCCATGGGAAGCTTCTGAAAACTTCTGGGTCAAGCCAGTGATTTTCAATCTGTCTGTGACTGTTGTACCTGCCAGTCTAACACTGTTAAATGCCCTTTCAGCTGTCACCTGAACTGGTCTGGGTCCAGACTCAGAGCCAATTCAGTCCCTAACAGAAAGAAAAGACAAAAACAGCCACAGGGAGATGAAGGAGGAAATAGGAGCAAGAGTGAGGTACTGACAGATAAGGAAAGACATTCGCTCTCTCTGAACTGGCCACAGCTGAGAGGTAGGTGGGAGTCTTCCAGGGAAATTCCTAGGAGCTGCCCAGCTCATTTCTTAGACCAAAGAGGCCCAATTTGGAATCAGATTTTTTTAAGCCAAATGTACTTGGGGAAAGGACCATCTTTTCCCTCTCACAGAGCATACTGCCCCTGGCTCCGTGGCACTGCCACACTTCAAATACAATCAAACACATTCCCAAACATTGTCCCATCTCCTCTCCTCTTGGGAGAAGTTTCCAATTGTTCAGCTCAACCTTGCTGTTTTCCTGTTCCCCTGGAAAGAGCTTGGGAAAGCAGAAACCACGCACAGCCTTCTGATGAGGTGAGATAACTTTGGTTCCAGGGAGATTTCAACAAAATGCCACAGCTGTGTTTGACATCGGTAAAGCCTGGGCAGCAAGCATTCTGCATTGACTTCTAACATTTGTTTTGGCTGAGCTAGGCTTTATCGTAAAGCAGCTGTCCATGAATTTGACTATGCTGTGAAGTACAATCCTTCAATTGCTTAATGCGTATTTACACAATGTTCACAAATCTGTTATGCTGAAAAAGATCTATCCTTTAATTAGCCAACACAGTCAACAACCTTTGTTGGGATCCTGCCCAAGTTTATTTAAGAGGAAGAAAAATTTATTATGAAAATTACCACAGCATTTTTTTCTTTTTGAAATGAAACATTTTTGTATCAATGCATAAACCACAAGAATGATCTTCAGTTTAATAGTTTCCTGCGGGTGAACTCTTTCAAGTTGAGCTGTCAGTTAGGAGCATGGGTGGGGAGCCCATTTGGAGTAAAAGCAAGAATAATTCCCTTTCACAACACCCCTGAAGGCAGCCAAAGATCAGAATTACTCTGGGACAACTTGCTTCACCCTCTACATGTTGTGGGCAGGTCTCAGCCTTCACCATTCAGCAGCGTCAGCATGTGCTGAGGAAAAGCCATTCTTTAGCAGGTTAATACCTCTGAAAATAAGTACATGATGTTCTCTGATCTGCAGGTGAACAGAAAACATTACACCACTGGATTTGTGCTTCTGCCCCGAGAGCTGAATCATTTGCATGACTCACAAAAAGTCATGTTATGTGGGCAATGAAGATATAGGAGAGGGGTGTAAAGCAATTGTTTTCTACATATGTTAGTGTTTGGGTTTTTTTAATGCAAGTTACATGGATAACCCAAAATGTGAAACCCTTCTAACAAACAGAAGAGCTGCTTTTGTTAGATTGGATGCACATATAATCACTTTCTACATTGAAAATGTTAATTGGAGGTATGTAATTAGCAAAAAAATAACTTATTGGGGGGAGGGAGGGAAGTATGCCAGTGCAATGGGATAGTCACACTTCATCTTCCAATGTGACAAATTACTGTCTTCTGATGAAGGCATTGTATGCTTAGGACCTTGGATTGCCAATAACTCTTCCAGCAATGGCCACATGATCTTCTGTTGACCTTGCAAAGACTCTCATCTCCCAGCTATCAGAAGTGGCTTCTAATTTTGTCTAGAACTTGCTGTCACTTTTCATTACAAAACCATCACTTTTCTTTAAATACTTGCAAAAAAGAAAATATTTTAGTAAGTGTTTTTATTGAAAACCAGTGGCTGAATTTAGGGCTTTGTGATTTTTTTAAAACTTCAAACATACATTTCAGCTTTGAAGATGTTTCAGCGCTGGCACTGCTTCTTTTACCTCTGAGATTTTTACAGGGGATCTGGACAGAAATGAACATTTTCTCATGCTTTCTCATAAAAAGTAAATGCCAAGTAAATTTCCAAGCCACTAGAATCTGAGGTGCCTGACTTCCAGGTTGCCAAGTTTCAGAGACATCAGTGGAGCTGATGTTAATGATCTGAAATCAAAGCTCACTTTTTAAGATGTCCATCTGAACTTGCCTGGTTTTGATAGTACCACTGTGACAATAGTGTTTCCCCATTGTAACTCATATTATCATTGCACAAATATGCTCAATCATGTTTGAAAGATATATAGAGGAGAAAAAAAAGTTCATTAAAAATCAAAAAATAATGATATATAAGCTCAGACAAATCAGAATGAATGATACAAGGAGTGAACACATGGGAGGGAACAAAACGACATTAATGCAAGACAACCTTGTGATTTAGTATTTCTCATTTTTTGTGTTGGATCCGGAATTTGTTTTGTGTTGCCTGGGGTGCCATGATGCTGGGATCTTTTCTCGTGATGAAGTTCACAGATGTCCTGCCTCTCTCTCCTCCCACGTGTATTACCATGGTAGCCAAATGCTTCTCCAAAGCATGTAGCATGTACAGAATAGTCTGCCTATCCCTGCTCCTGACACACAGAATAACCTTGAGTGAAAATTCACCCACTGCCTGCACCTTAGATTCTCAAGCGCTTAATAATGTCTACAGCAAAGGTAAGTTGTGGAGTAGTTGCCAGCAGTTTAAATAAGTTCTGAGACCCTTTGATGGCAGGATGATAACTGAAACTGCATTTGAAATAGATTTTCAAATGTCTTTTTGCTAAGCCTTCTTTCTATTCCTCTGTGCTCTAAGCTATAAACCGGGCTTTCCTTTTCCTCTGTGTAATAAAAAGAAAGAATAAAATGCCCTTTGGTAAAATGTCTCATTGGCACCATAGCATCTTACTTTAATTAACAATGCAAATTTAAAATAATCACAGATCTTTACCCATTCCTTAGACTAAAGCATTACCATGATCAAATGTAATTTAAATTATTATTGCTGTAGAAAAAGTTATGTTCTGGCTTGGTAGAAACAGGGACAGAGATATGAATTGTTTCATTATATTAAAACAGAAGGTTTCAACCTTTTTCTTTTTGAGAACAATTTTCCAGTAAGGATGAATAATGTTTAGAAAATTCAGATGTGGGATCCTGTATCACACAGTACAGCTTGATTTTCCCCCATTTTTAGAAGCCTGTTTCACAGGTTGAAATCACTGGCCTACATGGTCTTCCCCCACATCTTTCCACATCTCCCACAAGCCCCCAAAGTTCAAGCCTGCACCATGCTATGGAGTGTGATGCTGAGATATCAGCTTCTAGTGCTAGAAGTGGACTGAGCTTCACTTTGATGGGTGAAAACTATGCCATAGAGTACTTTAGACCTCCAGAGCAGCACAAAACTTGAAGGTTGCAAAGACAATTCAACATTTATCAGTGGGTATTGCTGTATTGCTTCTGTTTGGGTGGGTTTTGAGCTGCAGCTTTCAGAAAGAAGCACCACAGGGAAGGTAGCTGTCAGTAGCTGAAGATATTGGGTTTTTCGTGTTTGTTTTTCTCCTTTCAGGTCAGCAAATCTGAGTTCTTTTGGGGAAATCCTGTCATCTGCAGACAGTGAGGCAAAACCAGATCTCACTTTCTCACTCATCAAGGAAGCATGATAGCTGTGGTCCAATGCTTTGGCATTGGAGCAGATACTGAAGACTAATTAATTAACAACATGATTGAGATTTGCCAGAAAAATCTGCTCTAATTGAAAACTGTCAACACAAATTTGCAAAGGAGCAATGATGATTACAATTGCAAATACAGTTGGGTGGGGCTAAAAAAACATGTTACCTGTATACCCTGAACACATCTGTTAACATTACTGACTTGCTGTGGTCCCAGTATACAATTGAGATCCTGTTGTGCCACATGCTTTCCAAACAAATGATACAGACGGTTCCTGCTCTAAAGAGATGGGGTCTATTCCTAGTTTACACTGAAGTTCTTTCCCTCTTCTTAGAGAGATCATCTTCCTGTGCTTGAACAAGCAAACACACCCTCCTTTGCTAGGTATCCAACCCTGAGAAGGATTACATGCCAAGTAGGTTATGATGCATAGGAATACCAAAATCACACTGGAGAGCCATGGCAGATGAGTCTGGCATGTTTAGGAGAGAGGTTAAGTTCGTGACAGGGAATGGAAGACCTTATCATATAGGAGTTCACATGCAGGTTAACACTCAACACACCAGGTCTATGCACTGCACCAAATTTTCCACTGTATTGGATTAATTTCCCACTGTTCCACTCATAAGGACATCTGTGGAGCCCAGCATGACATAATTCAGGGAGAAAGAGATCAAAATGAAGGGTGATCTCTATTTATTGTTAAATTCTGATTTCTCCATCATCCAGTGTGTTTGGAGGGAAGGGGGAAGAAGGGTATTTAAAGAGGAATGGGCGCGAACAGTCCAGGCACCAAAGAACAAGAGTTTCCAAGCTCTTGTAAGTTGTGCCTCTCTACACATGGAGATGGAGAGTGGGAAGCTTTTTTTCACCCTTATTCACAGATGCGCTGAGCCTTAACTGGAACTCAGATATGAAGGGTTTTTGTAAGAAAGCAAATTCTGTTGTGTTGAAAGGAAGGCCGGGGGCAGGGGTGAGGGAGGCAGACAGAGCTGCAGCTTTCGGGGTATTGGTCTGCTAGGTATTTTGCTTCAAAGCCACAGTTATCAATGCCTACCAGGGACTTTGGTGGAGCTCTGAAGGTCTGGAGCCTTCGTGTGTTCGCCCAGCTCCTTAGCTCACTCCTATTAAAATATGCCTGGTGAATCATTTGTTGAACACGGACTACAATCAGCTCTTAATATGCCATCAGGTGGGCAATGGGATTTCATGATGTTTCAGACAGTGCATACCCTGGATCTCCAAAAAAGTTGCTCTTGGTGATAGAAAGAGAGAGATTTGGCTGGACAAAAGTTCCTTGACCCCAGAGAAATAAATGTACTGAGGTTCTCTGTGCTCAGTGCTTCTGGTTACAGAGGCACATAGAATCCTTGGAGGCATGGCTGTTTTGCTAGTGGGTTTTGCTTCCTGAATTGCTCTGCCTAGTATGAAGTAGGAGCAGGAACTTATGGCCAAATTCCCCTCTTCCTTGTACCTTGTGCTGGCAATCTGAGCCTGTGCAAGCCTGCATAAACAGTTCCTTACTGCAGGGAGCTCCCATTAGTAACACTGTCTCTAAGGCATTCCAGTGGCTTTTTAGCCTGAGACTGAGATTGACCTCATACCTGACTTCGATTTAGAGGGAATGACTCCAATCCTGGCCAAAAGCCCATGTAAGGCAGAAGAAGCCATTGTCCACTTAATCTAAGACTGCCTTCTGTCCTTGTTACAGAAACTCCTTCCGCAAAGGATTCAAGATATGTAGGTGGAAAATGAAGAGATTGTTCTTGCACTTTCTTTGGCCTGAAAGATCCTGCTACAGGTAGTATTTTCCCAGATTTCCTGTTTTTCCACCCTCTTGGCAGAGATGCAGTACTCCTGTATTAGAGATGCAGTACTCCTGTATTTCTTCTTCCTTTCCATATCCTGCCTCCCTTTCCCCCTCGGCTGTGCTTTCTTGCTTTATTCCCACCTCCTCTTGCTTTGATGCCAACTGTGAATGAGCAAGGACATCCTGAGCACCCCAGTGTGTAAGGCAGGCTGAGGGCTTGAACATATATACTTACTAAAGAGGATTAATTAAATAGAGGATTTTATTCCTCTGAAAGTGTAGCCTGTCCCTTTTTACTACCTGGCTGTGCCTGGGGAAGTTTGCACTAAATTAGAGTACCAGTCAAAATTTAGAAATTACCATTTCTTGTTTGTCTTTATCTGGAGACATATCTTCAACAGGAACAGTCTTTGGGTACATTTCTTTCCACATCACTTTGCCTTTTTGATTGCCTAAATTGCCTAAGCAACTTGACATTTAAAATTTCTAAAATCATACATGTCACATTCTGTACTCCTCTTTCAATTACCTCCTTTCACCGTGGCAAGCCAGGCCACTAAGCAGTTGAAGGAAAGCTGTCTCTAGATGAATTAAGGTGCTGAGAGTTACAGGGTTCTGTTTTAAGAACTCCTTTCTAGGTAGAGGAATTCAGATTTTATGTACAGTCACAGACATGTTTATTCCTGCTTCTGCCTCTCAGTAGCCCTTCACAGCGAGCCCCTAGCACATCTCAGACCTAACGTGCATCCTCCAGAGGAGATGTTTGGCTGCCCCCAGCAACACTACAGTTCCCTTTCTCCCCTTGTATTTCTGTTGCTCTTCAAGAAACCCTGGGTCAGGACTTGAAAGAACACAAGTGCTTTATTGACAACCGCAGTCCAGAAATTGACATTTTGAGATTATGAGCCTGTGCTATTCCACAGAGCTGCCTAACATTGCTGGCGTGAAGTCAGTGATAAAACTATCATTGGCTTCCACAGAAGCTAAGTCAAGCCAAAGCAGGGAGCAAGGCACATTTGAAAATTTCACCTGCGAGGTCTTCTGGCCATCAACAGTATATGGCAGCACTTCATCCCTGTCTGGTTGCCGTGTGTGAGGCTGGGGTTGGAAATGGTTTTACTCTGACTCACTTTTTCCATATAGCTTCCCTTAAAACAGAGTACTATTACAGAATTAACAGAAGTTTTGAGAGAAAAAAAAAAAAACAAACAAACAAACCCATGATGAGACACAAAATATTGCACAGATGAATCACGATGAGGTTGAAACAACAGAAACTTCCATATCAGCCTAAATAATGGGAAACATTCAGTTTAATTGAGGTCTCTTCTTTTAGATACTGCAGGCAAACAGGGGTATCTGGTTATTGTTAGTGATGAGAGGAAGGTGGGGAGGGGCTGGGAGTCTCAAAGCAGCTCCAGAAAGCATCCAGGAGACAGGATCTCTCCAGCAGCCAGTTGCTCAGTGCATGCTCTGTGGGCTGGACAGCACAGTATGCAAACAGCTTTCTCTGGCTTGGGTTCCCTCCAAGATCAAAAATTGAATCCACCTGAGGTAAACGGACTCACAAATCATCTTATCTCGCGTGACATGACGGACAGATGTTTTCCTGTTACACTGAACTGCACAAATGGGACATGTTTTCCTCAGGTCAGATTCTCAGGTTAATGCCTGGCACATGGAGCTGCCTTCTTGCCTTTCTTGGGGGGCAGAACAAAGGTAGAGTAGACACCATGGGCTTGCCAACAAGTCAAGGGTGGCAGAAACCAACCAGAAGGTCCTAAAGGTGCTAAAAGCATCAAGCCACCCCTGAAAATATTCCTTGTGTTGCCTCATTTGGACTATAAGAGACGGAAGCAGGCACATGTCTGTTGCTAGATGTTCGTACAGCAAGAACTGCAGTACAAAAACCAAAGTCCGTCCTGCCTTGTGACTGTACACGAACTACGCAAATACAATATCCACTCTTTTCCCATTTCCTATGATCTGAATTGCCACATGTAAAAGAAGAGGACTTCTGAGGCCAGATGAGCACCGCTGTGTTCACAGGAGTTGAGAAAGAAGTCTACACTGAGACATAAGGATGCTTGTAGTTGCCACTGTGCCCACCTATCGACTGCCACCCGGAGACTGCTCCCCTGCCTGCGGAGCACGGGGGTTAGTATTGTGTCAGGATGTCCTGCTGCAAGGACACATCACACCTGGTTCCTACAGCATTGCAGTGACTTTCTGGCATTCATTCTCCATCCCTCTATTAGCAAATTGTCTTCTAGAAGCTCAAAAATCCACCTGCTACAGTCAAGCAGAAAGGCTTTACATTAGTAATCTGGGGGAGCCTTTTTAACTGCAGGGGATTTTCTCATCAGCAAAAGGTAACCCCTAATGTAACAGCTCTACGGTCTACCTTCTTATTCTCCTAGGCAAGAGCTCCGGTAAGCAATGTTAAATATTTAAATTATTGTCCTCTTTAACTCCTCTCTCTTCAGTGACTAAAGACAGCACCTATGTAAACAAGCTCCCTAAATGTGGTGATGTGTTTGAGTCATGTGAATTGTCCTCCTTCCTTATATTTCATCCCACACCAAAATGCTATGGGACACTAGGAGCTTCCTCACCCACAGAACTCAAGGTGAAACCTTAGTGATGTTCATGATTTGAGGGTGTTCGGCTTCTTCCAGAGCAGGGGCTTTCACTTGCTTTCTCTATAGATTTATGGTCAGGACTATAAAATGGCAGATCAGTGTTATGAAGGTTCTGATGATGAACTAGGGGACTGAACATGCTTCTAACACTTTTATCAAAACTTTGAACTGGCATTTTATGTTGTCCAGCTTTGTGGGCTCAGCCTAAGCTGTTTTGTTGGACAATCAGAATTGCATGAAATATTGCTCGGTGCAGTACAATAGCTGGCAGCAGACCAACTGAAACAAGGTTTTGCAGAGACAATTTGATATTCCTTTACCTATTTTCACATGCAGAAGTCCTTGCGTTTCTGCACAAACAGGATTTGCATGTGCAAATGCCAGATCCCGTCAACTATTGGTTTGAAAGAAGGACCCCTGACCATTGTGGTATATGGCCTTCGCAGAGAAAAGATATTTCTAAAAAACACAAGAAATAAGGCAGCCTAAGCCAAGATAGATAAAGAATTTGGAGAATTTATCCTCCCTGTTGATATGATCACAAAACTATTGGTATGAATGTCTCCCACCAACGCAGAGCATGGTACTTGGGCAAAATAGCCTCTGCTGCTTGTTTGGTTTTCTTCAACAAGGTTTTCTTCAACTCAGATTCTTCTGGGTGTGGATCTGGGTGCAAGCTGATGTGTATGCGGTGTGACTGTGTGGGCAAGGAAGACCCTGGAACAGAACACAGAGCAAACCAGCTTGCCAGCGGAGAGAGAAAACTGAGAAAGCTGACCTTCATTGAGAGCTTTGTAGAACATCAGGCTGGTGTTACTAGCTTGAACCCAACCTTCACCACCCAGAAGAATGATAAACTTAATGAAAGCATCTCTTCTTTATCCACAGAGGATCTCTACAAATAAAATATTAAAAAACCCCACCCCATAAAACCATTAATGTTCAAATTTTAGACACACTGAAAGCATTTTTTAGGATTTTTTTCTCCTTAAGCATATTTTCCAGGAAAAAGAGAAGATAAAGGTTTATTTTAAACTGTCTAATAGATCTTCTGCCTGACATGTTGAGAAGATCAACCTCAGTTCTGAATTTTACATTGGAATTCAACTATGCTTTATGGATTTATGTAATTACTGTATGTTATATTTGTTCAATATTTTACATTTATATTGGCACAGAGTTTTTGCTAATGGTATGTGGAGACTGAATCGACAAATACCTTTAGCCTGTACCCTGCACATAAGACGCTCTTGAATTAACTAAAAGGAAGACATAATTTGCATGGGTAATTTATAAATTCCCAACAAAATGCAGGTTTTGGCTAGGTATTGCTGAATTTTTGGGAGGTGCTCAGAAAAGAACCCATACTAGTAGTACTCTATTCTAGCTGTGTCATATTGCACTACCCAGCTAAGTTTAAAATATTACCATGACAATCTGTCATTTCTGGTAGCATCCAGTAAATTAATTTGCCAGCGAGGGAGAGAAACACAATGTTAAAAATTGTGAGAGTCATTAAAACTCAAACTGAAATGTCATTTCCAAAAGATCAAAAAAGGTAAAACATGCCATTAAAAAAATTGCCCAGGTTGAGTCCATTTCCTCCTTCCTGAAGAGAATTTAAAAAAAAAAAGATATAAACCAGTTTATATTAACCCCAAATATTGCTATTGTTTTGTGAAACAACAGTTTTCCTTGTGGATCAATGGCAATGATTTTAGAGCAATTATTTGATTTCTTGAGTGGCTGAAACTAATTATTTTCGTGATTCTCATTTATGATATTAAGCATTCAAGCAGATAATGAACGTTTCCAAGGTCAGAATCAGAAGTTGTATTAGCACATTCCTGCTTTCAAGTTGAGGACGTGCTTAAGTGCTTTGCTAGACTGAGACCTGACACCTGTTTAAATCAAAACATAACTCCATTGAACTCAGTGGTGTTGCATCTGTACGTAAGCAGTATATGTGAGAAGAAAATGAGACCCATATGGTTTTGAAAAAAATCACTGCAAAAAGTGGGACTAGTGTTGTGGATTAAAAGGAAGCCTATAACTCACAGAACTATTGTTATTTTAGTTGTCAGTGCTGTATTTATCTGGTATATCCTGGCTGTCTATTATATATTTAAGATAACATAGACTCATCAATTTATACCAGCTAAGGCTTTGACTCTAAAAGTGAATTTTAAATGTATTATGCACTCCAGAAATCAAGTCTTGAGAATTACACTCCTTTAATCAGGGAAGAGAAGTGACATCATACGCTTATCACAGCACAGCTCAAATTTCAAATATTGCACTGCTAGGAGCAATCCAGCTGAGTGAACAAATAAAATCTTTAGGACTGAAGATGACATCTGAGTAAACCATGAGGATTCTGCCTATGAAGAAGATGATGGCATTCATTAAATGAACTATTTCTTTCTAGAAAAAATATAAAGTGATGTTGCACAAACACACAGAGTACAGATACACTGTTATCGTGAAAGTCAATAAGATAGATAGTTAATGTACCTTGGACTGGGCTCCACAGTCCACCTCTCGTTTACTAGTAAACATGTTTAGCTAGACTAGAACAAGCTATGTTTCCATGACCCCCACACAGACATATCTTCATTGTTATTTGATAGAATTTGGAGATAAATGTCAGTCCTCCTACTGTTTCTATTGCTTGTGTTGTTCTGTACTCCTTCGAACTATTTGTGAAGGCTAACTGAATGGACCAATATATCATCTCTATAGGCTATGAAACAAAAGTTCATGTTTTCTTCTTGAAAAAGGTCTGTTTCTAGATTGACCTATTTATTCAAGGACATAAGTAAGTGATACCTAAAGATAAAAAGAGTTGGCCTAGATTCCCAGCTGATATAGCTTGGCGGAGATCCACCAGCATCCACATAGCTAAGGTAAAGATCTGGTACTCTCTGGTTTCTTTAAAGATAAGTCAAGAAACTGATTCAGCAAACTGCTAGTGAAAATTTTCTTCTGAAAACAGCATAGTACTTGTAACTCCCATCTCTTGCCATGAATGCTTCAACCAAGGAAATATTTAACACAATATACACAATTCCCATTCATTTGCCTTTGTTTATTTGAAAGAGAATTACAAAGTGTTCTCAAGATTACGCAAAATAAAAAAAAAAGACAATGCCCTGTGCAGTTGTCTTTCTGATGTTTCAGCACAACCCTGAGGAACACTTCAGCTTTATTCCCTTGGAGAATGATGGCATGCACATTGCAGAGAGAATCAGCCAAGAAGGCAATGTGAATATCTGAGGAATATCTCAGACTTGAGAATTAGATACCTTCTACCTTATGCCTGTGGTGCATACAGTGCTATACAAGTTTCTCGCAGAACTACTATAGCCGGGAAATCTCAGTTAGCAAATATGAAGTCAGTAATCTTTTCTGCCAGATGGGTGAGTTGGGAGGTGAACACTGATACCCCAGAATGGATTTCTGCAGGTGCACATCATTGGTGCGTCAGTCTGACTTGCTACCCAGTGGGGTACAACACTACAAACACCAGAGGACAGTAAATGTCATCATTACGAGTGAAGACAAAAATGACAAAAAAAGGTGCCTCTGCATGGACCACATACATGAGCTGCTAAATCCTTGGCTAGAAGGCATTGTGGGCACTAGGAATTTACACAGATTCAAGGAGAGAGTGAAAAAGTTCATGGAAGAGAAATCCACTGAGGTTACCACCAGGCTGTGTCTGCCTTAGCAAGTTCAAGATGCTAAGTTAGAGGTCAGGAACGCATTAGGGAGAGCTATAGTATGCACTTACCCTCTTCTCACACCCTTTACTAATTCCCTACTCCAGCCATGACTGGAAATAGGATCCTGAGTTTGATGGAACTGTGGTCTGGTCCATTACAGCCATTCTCACGGGTCTCTCCTTGGCAAAGCATCACAGAGCTGCTGGCCTGCAATCTGCCACTTTCTAACAATCATTTGTTGGTTGTACATACACTCAGAAATATTCTGATCATTAGTAGTTGCTTAGGTAGGCCAAATGCCAGCATTAGAAAAAAAAAATGCCTTGGTGGCAAGCATATAAAGGCAGTTGACAATGCAGTACTGACATCGATAAAGAAACTCTGCTACCTTGGCAATATGCTGTCTTGGAAAGGCATGACTGTCAAGCACAAGCCAGGGTAGCCCCGGGGAGATTAATGCAGTGTGTCTGGAATGAAGGCAACATCCGACTTCACACAAAAGCTAATGTCTACAACATAGTTGTCATTACTCTTTTGTATGCCTGAAAAGATGGGACAATTTATAGCTGTCATGGCAAGCAGTCTAGCCTTCACGCACTGCCTTCGAGTCTTAGCTGGTACAGAAGGGCATGATGAGATCTCCACAACTGAGATCTCGGAGTATTGCCAAATCCTCCTCTGCTCTTCAGAAAATCTGGGGCACGTGTCAGTTAACAGCAAGTTCAAAGCCATCTCTGATGGCACACTCTGACAGGGTAAAGATTTGAAAGACTCCGAAGATACGCTATCAACCCCTGCTTAAGGCAGACGGTTAGCCATGGGGCACAATGCTGGCAACCTTGGCTGGGACAGAAGACATCCCGAGCTGTCCCAGACTAAGAAGAGTAATGATATGGTGCAGTATGAACAGTGACACAGGAAAGCAGGCATAAGAAAGTCAGGAAAGCACATGTAAGACAGTCAGAAATCTGCAGTATTTGCTATCTTGGGGGATTACAAAACTCAGTCTTGTCTCTCACCTACAAGGCCACTCAATGCTTACTTTCAAGCCCTTGCACACCAGACAGTCAGTAAGTACAAACTGCCATCCTCTTTAGGGACCTGCAGATTGCATGGTGCCGAGGCATGGCTTACAGAGGTAGATGGGACAGATCCACTAACCTATCCTGGTAACTCAGGATCCTTATCATGCAATTTTAATGATGGTATTTACTCCTTACCCCCTTATTTCCAAAAATAGCCATCCCCTAAATGCATCATGGTTTGCTGCCCATGTTTCTGTAATGCTGTGACATCTTCTCAAGCACACTGTGCTCCTGTGGGATCTACTGTCGTTTTGCTCTTCAAGTACCATTTTGCTCCTCAAATGGGTTATTTCACTGCCATGACTCATGTAGTAAGAGTTGTACAGAGGGTACTTCTTCAGTAGTTGCAAACTAGTGTAGCTCTGCTGAAATATTGCTGCCATTAATTTAATTTCCTAACTGTTCTGGCTGCTTGGCAATCAGGAATTGTATCCTACTAGCTCTAGCAAGTCCCAAAATTTGCATGCAATTGATCAGCTCCTACAGAGCAGGTCCAACATGGGGGTGTGATGACAAGGGTCAAAGCAACTATATGTGCTCCCTCACAAGCTGATTTAGCATTCAGTGATGACTTTCACATGTCCTGCAGTGGCTGGGGATATACTCTTGATCTGTGCATGGAGAGTGGCTATTTTCCCATGGGTAGCTGGTTTTGTGGAGGTTTCTATAGCACTACTGACAAAGGGAAATGGACTGGATTTTCACTGACTGAAACACTGGCCCAGGACAGATAGGAACAGCCAAATGGGCCTACAAATGTCTTCTGTTCATGGAATTAAAGAAGGCTCATGCAGAGAGGAGAGCCCTGGACTCTGGTCTCACTCACTCTAATGTGAATGCACAGTAACTCCGCTGGACTCAGCACAGACTATTAGTCATGTAAAACAACAAAGTTAGCTCCTTTAATCTTTTTTTTTTTCCCCTTGCTCTTCTCTGAACTGTCTCCAATTTGTCAATATTAGGAATTCAGTGTTTGGCCCCACATGCCAGGTACAGCCACAATAGAGGAGCTATTACTTCCTTGCTCTGTAAGATAATGCCTTTTGCATATGCAGCCTCAAAACTTCAGTTGTGGGGTTTTTTTGCATCCCATTGAATCATTTTATGTGCCAGAATGATCTCTCCAGAAACACCCCTATGTTGCCACCAGTCTTGCTGCTGCATAAGCTTCCTTTTACTAGCAAATAGATTGGTTTCAGATTTATTTTCTCCACAATTTTCTTGCTTGCATGCTTGCTTCTCTCCCTCTTGTGTTATCTTTCTTTTTAGTAACCCATCTCTGTCTTTATCAGCCATCATCCCATCTCCTAGTTAACGACTGCAGCAGATTTCATGACCAAGAACATATAATGCTCTGGAAAATTTGTTTTGTTTCATTTCAAATCAGCTCTGCAAGTCAAGGACCTAGATCTATACTGATCTCTTCAGTGATCCACCAAAAAACCCCCTTCCCTGCATCTTAAAGCTATTTGCATCACTCTCTTAGAGAGCATTTTCAGCCCAGCAACAGTACCTCTCTCCAAGAAAACTTTACATTGATTACCTAAGTAGGTTTCATTGCAAAACACTGTGATTATATGTTTCCCTAAAATCCGAGAAATCTGTTAAAAAAAATACAGGTTTGCCAGGCAAGATTAACTTTTTATAAACCTATACTGCTGATTTTCATTATTAAAATAAAAGTAAAAATTCAATCTGACAAGAAGATCCACTTCAGGTATGGCAGCCCCAGAACAGATTATTAGAAAAGCAATTGCAACATTTACAAATTTTTTTTCTGAACTTGAAGATGAACTGTGCTGCTTTCCTCTGCTCTTTCACTACCTCCAATCAAGGGCTTAAGTTTATTAAGCTATTCCCTAAACATCCTAGGATGCGTAACAACTTCTTATCTCTGTATGTTCACATATTCCCCTAACACAGTTATTGAGGCTGGGTCTTTCTGACCTGACTTCGCATCTTTTTCTTGGAATAGGATTTATTTTTAAAGGGGATCACTATTTCAGCCAACTTTTGCATCATTAACCACCTCCTCCTCTTCATTTATTTATATTTTAATAAGCCACTAATTTCCCAAGCAAGGAACAAGGACAGCTTTGGCTAAAAGCCGAACTCAGATACAAAGAAAACAGTAATAGAGAAAGCTACATGAAACCATTTTTTTAAAGAAGGAATCGATAGCATTAAATATCAGTTAGAAGCTATGAACAGCAAGTAACTGATAAAGGAGGCAAAGATACCAGGAAAATGACTGCTGGCAGAGTGAAAGCGAAAGACAAGGATTTAAGCAAGAATGTAATAACAGAAATTCTAACAACTACAATTGTACAACTACACTACCTAACTGGAGAGTGTAAAATTGCTGATAAGAGACAACTGAGAAAAGAAAAAGTATTCAGCAAGTAGTTTAGCTCTGGATTTGGAACACTTATAAAGGAGGGATAGCAACATGGAGAAGGATGTTTCACCTGAGACAGTCTCGTCTATGTGCATGTGCAAACTCCCAAAGACTTAGCCAAATGTCAGTAGATGATTAGCATGTCCTAAAAAGCTGAGAAATTCAAGAGGACCGACACATGGTAAATACAGGCTGAGTTTCAGAAAGAAAAAGCATTTTTACCCTGCCAATTTTAAGCCAGGGAGCTTGAAACTCCAGCACAGGCAAAAAAAAAAAAAGTGGCAAATTTAATAGGTGATTCAGTTGAAAGGCAAAGAAAGAACGGAAGGCTGAAAACAAAACTAATGCCAGTCAAGAAAATTTTATGGAAAATGGAGTTTGATATGCAAACCCGATATCAGTTGGATAGATGTTTGGCAAATGTAATGTGTGAAATCTGGGTACGTATTTGACTGTGCACAATACAACATTCCACATACATACAAACTGGCATTATAACATATCAATAAAGGCATGCTTTAGGCAAAGCTTAGTTATTTGAGATCTGCAGAAGATTCTAGAGAGAACACACTGACAAAATGGAAAGGAACTAAATATATGACTTTTACCTAACTAGATCAACAGAGGAACAGACAGCCATGTAGGCAGGTGGTTCTCTCTCTTTGTGTAATCTTGGTACAATACTGACACCAGTTCTTGTGTGAATAATTAAAATACATACCGAAGTTTGCAGGGAGGTTTTTTGTGGGGGAAAACACAATACCGGAAGTAAAGGGATAGACAAAACACTTCTTAACAATTAAGTTAGAGCTTGATTGGTTATCAAAATGGATAGAGACAAGTTGATTAGAAGAAATAAAAATATCTTCATCCAGTGAAAACACCACAGGTGAATGGACTCTTTCAGCCAGCAGAGAAAGGCTTAGTTACAGTCTGTACCTGAAAGGCAGAGCCAGAAACTGAGAAATAAAAGACACATTTTGAACGGAGCAGGTGATTAATTTTAGGACAAACTACCAGGGGAAGTGGTGAATTCTCATATGATTCAGGTCAGCACAAGGTAGGATCCATCAGTCAGTGACACACAAGGGATCTGATTAAATCATTTGCAAATGATTTCTGGCATTAAGGCATCTGCATTGCTGAAGAAACCTAGCAATAAGCCACACCATCTGACCCAATAACCTGTGGCAGGAAAATGTCTCTGGTCAGCTGCACATTGCATCCACTCTTACTTGCTCCCACTCACAGAATGGATTGCTCCCTCATAAAGTGCCCATCCTGGCAACACAGGAGCTTAAGAGATGAACAGAGCTTGCTTTGAATTGGAGGGAAACTCATATACATACCTTACCAGCAGGGAAACACATACTTTACAAGGTAAACTGCACCTAAGACTTTTTTTCCTTCCCTCTCTTTTCAAATCAATCAGGCCCTGTAAGTTTGACTCTATATGCACCTCTCTTGCTTTCTGTCAAAGAAAAAAAAAATTCAATTCTAGGTGAATATACAATTTCTTCCATTCAGGACTGGTGCTGGCAAAGCAGAGGATGATGGGAAGTTGCTGCTGGCAACATGGAGATGGGCTGTGGCCACAGAAATCCAACAGGATTACCACATGCTGACAGAGCTTAGATGCCATCAAGAGTTTGGGGATTTGAGTCACTCTGCTCTGAGGGGCAGGGTGCAGCAGTCAGGTTTGCTACAACTCACTTAGGAAGCAGCAGCCACCATGGGAACCATCTGTCTGCCAGGTACACTGGTCCCACCACCATCGCTGTCTTGTCCCTTCTCCTGCTGGAGCTCAGGTCCACACTCAGCTCTTGGCATCCTGTTCATTATCTTGTCAGAACTCACATTTTGGAAGAGCCTGGTTGCCCCACACACCCTGAGAGAGGCTGGGTACCAGTGAGATGCACAGCTCTTAGATCCCCTTTGAGAGACTTCTCTGAGCACAGCTCAAAAGCTGAAGAGAGATTTTAGACTTGCTTGTAATTTGGGCTTTGCCAGGTCTGAGTACAGAGACTTTCAGTTTTCAAGTCTGTCAATCCAGCTTCCCATGCCAGCTTCATATTCAGTGGAGGAAATAAATGAGAAAGAAGGGGTGGGAGAGATGAACTTTGTAACAAGCCACATCAGTATAGAGAAGCAGGGAAAGGTAAGTAGAGTTTATTTTATCAGCACTGCACAGGAAGTCTCAGTACCAAAAATTGCTCTCATCCCAGCCAGCACTCCATGTTATTTCTGGCACCTTTGTAAATTGGTTTGCAAAAAACCCCTAGGAGTCCCTCAGCAGACCATACCTCCCAGCTCCCTCCACCTTGAGCATTTTACTGAAAATGAGGGCTGTTCCTAAACTGCCAGGCTGAAGCACCTCTTGGGGGCTAGCAACACTGCAGCCAGCTTAGACATGTTGACTCCAGTTGGTAAACAAGAAAGGCTGCCTCTGGGGAGACGCTGTTCAAAAAGTCAGCTTTGTCACTAGTACTATCCAACTGAGTAAATTAGGCTAGCTTAGGTATGCAGATATAGACACTTTGCACCTTCAACTACAGTACAGGTCTAGTGTAAGGGAAAGGTCCTGAGCAACACCCTTCTGCCTCATTTTCCTGGGTGTGACCTGTGGCACTTAATTCATGACATATTAGACCTGATTAAGAGCCAATAAACTTTTTTTTTTTTTTCAGCTCTTGTCTTCCAAAAAAATCATGCTCCTTCTTTCTCGGGCAAAAGAGACATTTTTAAAGCTCAATTTCAAGTTTTGTTTCAAAAAGAACTTGCAAGTTATTCGCCAATGTTGTCTTGGTCAGAGGGATCATCCGCTCATTTCACAATCTCCTAAATCTGGTTTTCAGGCATGAAACTGAAATACTGGGGTCAGACTCAGGCCCATGGTTTTGTAGGGACCCATAGAGGGCACCAGACACTCATTTTTCAGAGCACTGGCCAGGTGCTTATTCTGTCCCGCCCAATAACTGTGCAGAGGGCTGAGGACTCCTGGGATGAGGAGTAGGACCTCCACGGGCATATACAAATTGAATTCTAATCTGAACTGGTGGAACAATGGGTATTTCAACTTCCTGCCACTTCCAAAGTAAATATTAAAATAAAATGTTGGCTTGATCTGAAATTTCTTTCTCAAGTATCTAATGAAATGCGGAAAAAGCAGCTAAAATATTTTCTTTTCCATTTCAAGAATTCAAACAAGAAACAAAAAATAACCTGTGACACAAAAAATCTCTTCACATGGGAAAATCCAAGCATTTAATTTGGAAAACATCAAATAGAACTGTTCTGACTTCTTACTTCTTTTTTTTCCCTTCTATAACAGAAAAAGAAATTAATTTACAGTTTGGTGTCACTGAATCTGCATTTTTCACCAAAAAAGTTCAAACAGGACATTTCCTCCCCCTTTAGCCCTAATTGTCTCAAATCAGTGCTCTCCAGAGGAAGTGTTTCAGTGGCCTTTGTAAAGATCACACTCTGAGAAACCCATTTCACTATTTACCGGCGATAAACGGGAGGTAAATGAACGGGAAGAAAACAAACCCACTATGTGACTCACCCTCATGTGAGAAGTATGCTGTCTGCCATAACCACAAGTCCTAGTATATTATCACAGTGGTTTATTTAATCTGTGAGTGAACTCTAGATATCATCTAACACGTCTGCTCCCATCTTGCAGCCCATGGATCTTTGTCCTACAGGCAGAGCCTTTTTGAAGCTCATTTCCAGATCTGACAGGGTAAACAGGAGCTCGGGCAGTCCCACGCCAGCAACAGCCTGATGCACCCTATGATACAGGGCATCTGAAGTACCTGCCAAGACCAAAATATTACACAGAGAGCTGCATAAGGACTTACCATTATACAAACATGGATGTAGCTAGTTAAACAGATAGGATCTAGGAAATTGCTCTCAGTAAACCTAAACAAATTTGGGAAAGGGAAGGCAGGAACATCAGACTCGGAAGCAAGATTATGATCAAAATATTGAGGCAGTTCCTGTCTCTCGGTAACTGTCCAAACTAGTATCCTCAATTCCAGACCCTCCAAATCTCCCTGGGTTTGAAAACTGCTTGCTTCTGTGAATTTCTCAGTTCAGACTTCTCTCTTATTTTCAGCAACCTTTACTCCCCCTTGTCTCCCATCTTTCAAATGTCTCTTCACTTCTCGCAGCATGGAGGATGCAACCTTCACAAGTTTTTCATCAGCTTTAGTGGAGTTGGATTAAGCCCCAGATTTCTGCAGCAACTAGAATTCAGGTGTCTTTCTAGGACCGAATATTTCTTACTGCCTAGGACAGACTTTGCTCTGTACTCCTCCCCCATTCTCTTCCTTAAGTAAGAGATTAGATTATCCTTAAATAATATGTTTCCCAACTGTTTTGTGTGGCAAACCCCCTCTGCTTCCTGCTTTATAGTGGTTTGCATCCTGTGCACATGGCCTAAGAGCTCAGTTGTTCAGCCTCAGGGGGCAATTAATCCCCAGCACTGTAATCTGCACAGAGGCATTTAATCTTTCAGGAAAGATGCACCTGAAAGGAACTTTCTGAGAAGCACATGGTTGATAGAAACCACTGAGTAAAGCCAACAGCTTAGCCAGAGGCTGGGAATCTCCTTTCTGCTCTGATCAAGTTTCCCCAGCAATTAAACGCAGACCCTTCCAACAGAAGTATTTTTTCTAAGGCTGATGATCAAAAGTCCCTGGGGATTCAATTTCAAGATCTTCTCAGAGGTCCCTGTTGCATAACCTAGCTTCTCCCAGGAGCGTGATTCTGCTCCTGCTGGTGGGGAATCTTTCCTGGCATCAGGCTGATCTTTCCTCAGCCCTCATATAAAAGTTCAGTCTCCAGATAGTGGATCTACAGGGCAGACACTCTCCCTGTTGTACAGACTCCAAATATACAGAGGTCCTAATCTCTCCTTTAGGTCTGGAAGTGCAACTAAGGCCACAGTCATTTGAAAGCTCTTTGATGAGGTAATCATGGAGAGATGCATCCTTCATTTTGCCACCTTGCTCTGCACCAAGATATTCTGGATGACTTTTTCAGACTCTTCATCTTCAGGATGTTCAGACCTTTCCAATAGAGCCAATACCAAACCTTCTGCCACGGATTTCTCTGGAACTTGGCTGAATTTCCAAAGCGCTCTATTTCTCATTTGGCTTCCTCGACTTTTTTTACGTTTAGGCAGCCCCTACCTGTCCCCTCCAATAGCTCATCCTTTTTTTGCTTAGAGGGTTGGCTGAGGGCAATGGGAAACAGCACAGGAGTCCTACTTTTAAAGCAGTAGTGAACTGGTACTACATCCTCTTCTTATGACCTATGCTTAGGTGCCCAGATAGGAAGTGGGTACTAGAATGTGGACATCACCTCTTCTTGCAGCATGCTCTCTGCACATCCAGGGACATTTTACAGCCATTCAAAACTTAGATTTATGGCTTGGGGGACTTGTTCCAACTTAACTCCCTTCAGGGACTCCACATTGGGAACCACTGCACTGACATCCCTCAAAAGAGATGACTCATCCTTCTTCCATTGCCTTCCCGGTTTCCGCTCTTTGCTTTGGCCTCAGTCAGGAGTGTTCACCTTTTTGCTCAGCTGCAAACCCTTAAGCATGGGTGGAAAGGGAAAGCAGGTAGGCTTGCTTTTCTGATTTACCCATCCTCAGCACACCCTTTTCTTCCCACCCAGTCCACCAGAACCACAGCTGCTGCCTTCAAACCAGCACGACCCAACTGCATTCCCCAGTGCTCTCACACACCCAGCTCTTCTCCAGCAGCTGGCTTGACTGAGTACAAGAAATAATGCTATGTCCTTCTCCCATCTTTGCAGTAGAGCTGTAGGTCTCTTCAGTCAAGTCATCTCCCTACTGCCTGCAAAGCTACACCACTGAACCAGTGCCTGGATGAAACAGCTGCATTTGCAAGATCTAGTGCTTTCCCTTTGACTTGCCTCACCTATTGAACAGGTCTGCCAGGCGTGCAGGTGCAGAGACCCACTCATCTGCAAGAGGTGAGGCTCACAGGTCACCAGCACACATCAAAAGGACCACATAAAGACCTACATTCAGGGCTATGTTTTCAAACGCAGGAGACAGACAGATGGACAAAAAAGACATTAAGTAGATAATAAGTTTTAGGCAAACACCTCTTGTGAAAATGGCTCCCTGGAAGCCTATAGGCTTTTCCTGCCATTAATGAGGTTCCTGCTCTAGGCTAAGAGATGTCTGTAGTGCATATCACATATGAATGTGTTCAGGATAATGGGGCTTTAAATCAGCAAGTAGTGCTGGACAAGCATGGGATGAGGTCAGCCTTAACAAAAGTAAAATTAAATTACATTTGAACTGGTGTCAGATGAAAAGTTGTTTTCCACAAAGCTGGTCTTCTAACAAAAGCAGAAGAAAAAAAAACAAACAAACAAAAAACAACCTATGAGTCATCAGGTTGAAATAGATTATTCAATCACAATGTCCTGCAGGCACATTTCCCCTCCAGTAAAATGGGTTTGGAGTCTCATGAAATATTCGGGAAGACGAGCTCAGCAGGATGGACATGAGAAGAGCTGCCTTGTCAGACCAGTGTTTTCTGCCAAGTCCCACCCATCTCCAGCCCTAGATTGCTGCCATGGCTCCTTGGACAACTTCAGCGAGTGGCTGGTGCTGCATAAGGAGTGTCCCCTTCAGTGTCCCTCTCTGCATCCCTGTTCTTAGTTTTTTTTTAAAAAAATCAATATTTTGCCCTATTCTTTAATTTATTATCTCTATAATTGTTTTGTTTCTCCACAGTTTCTTCTTCTTTAAACCCCCTTTGTAAAGTATTGCAGCAGGTTTTTTTAGGGATGGGTTGATGACACTTCTAAGCAGAAGACAAATGGGAACAATGGATGTCTTGGGAAAAGAATAAGAACAGAGAAAATATACAGCAACATTTCTGAAAACCCCCAGCTTCCAAGGGCTTCCTGAGCCAGATCTGGTTGCTTTGTATTTAATAGCCCTTGATAGATTTTTTTCCCCATAGACTTGTCCAGTCATCCTTTGAACCCCTGTAGGTGTTTAGCAAGCATAACTTCTAGCAAGGTGTTCCAGATCTTCACTATGAACTGGGTACTGTCAAAATGATCACCTAATGCCATATTGCACTTCTTAAATGTTTAGCATCATTGCAGTAGCTGAATTTCCAGTAGACTTTCTGATAGATCTAACATGCACACCATCAGCAGATACCTGTACCCTGAACTCTGGCTGCAAGATTTTTCAGGTGAAAGATGACCTAAATGTAGTTACTGAAATCAGTATTAGTATAAATTTTTTTTAAAAAATCATCTGAAGGGAAATGAACTGCATTTGTAAGAAGAAATATAACTGAATATCCAGTAAGAACTGGTGAACTTTTAAAAGTTTGTAGGGTTGAATATACACCAACAGGTATTAGCTGCTCTGAGAGAACTTTAAAGGTCCAGTCTGTACACTGAGTAAAAAGAGGAGAAATTCAGTTCCAGAAAGCTCCTGTCCTGAGTTAAGCAAAAAAGGAAAGCAAAAAGAAAATAAAAGGGAATAAAAAGGGCTCAAGTGTATATTTAACTGATCGGCCCCTCTCTCCTTATCCCCCTGCATCGTGAACAGCAAGAAACCAAAAGGAAATATTTAATTGCCTCCAAAATAAAGGGGGGGGGGGCGAGCGGGGAGAAGCAAGCTTGAATTCGAGTTTTAGGCAGAAGCTTCCCTGGCTCTTTTATTTAAGTTGCTTTGCTCACTAGTAAAAGATACCTTCAGGAGCTCCTCCCGAAAACACTATCCTTAGGGATCCCAGAAAGAACAATGCAGTGATTTTATCAGCCCTCCCTTAGCTGCATTGCAACTGTAGTAAAGGATAGGCTTCCCTGGCAAACAACAAGGAGTGTCCTGCACGTCAGCCCTGAATCCAGCCACTGAGTGAGTCAATGCAAAGGGAGACTGTAAATAATTGCAGCCAGTGTTGCACAACTGGCTGGTGGGGAGGGAGGAATACAGCCCCCGGGGAAAAGGAGTAGCCAAACAGGCTGAAAAGTAAAAGTCACCTGCAGGGACTACAATTCAGAAACCTTAAACTGAACTCCACGAGATTTTCATCAGCATTTCCAAAGGAGAGGTTAGCAAACTGTGGATTGAAATGTGAAATCATTGGGCAAACTGACTGAACCACAAAATGAGTAACTTCCTCCGGGAGCTCCCCCGGAGGGACTGGTATTGCTTTAAGGTGCACGGCCTCTGTTATGTAAATTGTCTTGAACCCTAAGAGGTTTTGCAGATTTACATGATAAGTAATTGTTTTCTCTCCCAGCTATTAAGCACGGTGTGGGGGAGAGATCTCTGAGTGAGAAGGAAAGCAGAAAGCTGGAAGGAGGCTGTAGGGAAGAAGGTTCTTGCAACAGACTGGTAAAGGAGACTGAAAGTCAGTGGGGTAAAGAGAGCAAGAGATGGATTTGGGCAGGGTTATGCAAAGGAAACTCCAGGTGGATATAGTAACATCTGGAGCCAGTCAGGCCTCAGGCCAATCTACCAGTATATGCTTTCTCCCAGGGCACTCAGGTGCAGAGAGTTACAAGGTAGTCCAGGACCAAAGCAAAGATAGTCCTTGCTTCTCTAAAACATTTCTCCAAATTTCAGAAATCATAAATTCAGGAAATTCTGGCAATTCAGTGATAGTGGTTTTGGATTTAAAAAGACTTGATGGATTTTTCTTCCATGAATTTGCCTAATTTTTTGACCCTATATAAACTTTTTTGACCTTCCACATAAACTTTTCATTTCTATGGCTTCACATGGCAAGGAGTTCCATTATTTAATTAAACACATAACATGTCATCCTTTCAGAGAGGTATTGCCTCTCCCAGGAATGGTGCTTTGAACAGACCCTGCGATGCAAGAAGAGTTGTGAAGGTTGTCTGAGAGTACTGATCATGCAATGATCCTTTGAATCTGGATAACCAATAAAAAAGGGTCACAGAGACTTCAGGTACTGGAAAGCTCAGGGAACCAGAATAAAAGTTCTTCGTGGTGATAGGAACAAGAGCAGTCTAGGGAGCAGAGTATACAAGCAATGCTTTAGGAGTTGAAGGCTATTCTCAGGCACGTCATATACAGAAAGAAGTAGATGAATTGGCATGAGACCACATCTATAGATGCAGCAGTGATATGAGCTGAGGCTGGAGAGAATCTATGCCTGAGGCGCTCCTCCCACGGAGGAGCAACGAGTCAAGCTTGGGAGCATGCAGTGGCTGAGAGGCTAAGATGAAGACATGAGATAAATGGATGTAGGGAACTAATATCATTCAATGAGGGGAACAGGAGCAGAAGGCTGACATGGAAGCAATTTCTCTGTGTCTAAAGGAGATTTTCAGTTCTTTCAGGGAACATTTTTCATCTCCCATTCCTCCAGGTCTTGTCAGAACAGAAAGCTTCATTCTCTTCATGTTCTCAGTGGTGCAACTCCCTTCACATCAGCAAACTTACATTAATGGAAGAGAGCAGAATGAATCCCAGGGCTGGAAGAACAAAACTTCTTCATCGTGAGTCCCCTGGTACAGCATGTGAGAAGGCTCTTTCCTTTTAGCCTTGGAGAGGATATCAAATTGCTTTTAAAGTTGAATCTATCAATGCTGGGCCACAAGGCATTTGTTTGCTTCAGGTGTCATGGGAGATGAAAAATCTTTTTGCAGGGAATGATATTATCCCTCTAAAGTCTTATCTTAAGGAAAACATATGCGATCTTGCAGGGAAGCCTCTCTTGGTTGCATTTTAACTTAACAGGAGGTTCCTTTCCTGATGTATCTGTTAGCACAGGAATATATGCACACACACATACCCACACCACTTTAGCAACCAAAGAATGTGGAACCCTCCTCGGATGGGCTGGGGGAGTGAGGCAGCTGGGGGAAGAAGTCTTCTCATGCCATTCCGGCTTGGATATATCCCTGGAACAAAGGGGTAATTGCACAAAAGCCAACGATGTTGGTTCTGAATGGCTGCCAGCCGGCAGCCTCAGTGTCAGCAGGGCCCAGCCCCACCATCCTCCAGCCACCACCCTGGACTGTCCCACTGCCCGATGCTGTCAAAGGGATGAGATGTCTCCCGGCCCATGATGAGAAACCTAAACCTTGCTCTGAAAAAGCACTGGGCTTGTTACAGTGAATCAGCTGCACACTGACCATAGTGCTGTGGGTCATGGTCATGTGAATGGGAGAGAGAAAGCAGCTTGTATGTTGCTGACACTGCCAGAGAGGGAACTGGTGGATTCTGTGGTCTGAGATAGGCAGAAGAGGTTCAAATTACTGTCAGATTTTGGAAAGCTTTTTAAGTAGTATCTTCAAAGGGTTTGTTACTTGTCCTAACTCTGATGGTGTCAAAGAATGTTTCAAAGGGGCCATTGTTTGAGCACTTTCAGATGTCTCACCTTTAATGTCTCTGAGCTTCTGCTCCTCCTGTATAAACGTAATTGCCTACCTTGTCTGTGATTTAATCTATAGGGAAAACTTACCCTCTGGAAGACTCTCATAGTCCCTGGGATTCTAAGGAGCAGGATGAATAATCACACCAAGAGTCTCTCTTGCAGTCTAAATGTTGGGATTGTTAGAAATTGAATTCTTACATTGCTAGCACAGTTCTGCAATAAGCTACTGAATTCACTTATGCCATTATTCTCTCCTTACCTTGTGACTGCTATAATTTTCCAGTATTTGTTTTCTATGGCAGAACTTTTTTTTTTTTTTCAAAACACATTTTCATTTAAAAATGTTAGCTGGTTTTACCCATTGCTATCTTATTTCATTCAAATGAAAACTAAGATTAAAGTAGAAATATGATCATGACTTGCAGGAAAATCTCTGAAGTCAAAACACAATAAACTAATAAAAAGCTAGATGTTGCCATCATTTTTCCAGGTCATTTGGGCACAGTTATCTCTGCTTGGGACGGGTTTATACAGCACCTTGCACAGTACTAGAGCTTGTCTAAGTGCCACAGCTAGTACTAGAGCTTGTCTAAGGTTTGTGGGCTTCACTTTTAGACAAATGGCAGTAGTAGTAATACAAAGCCCAGCAGCATGAGTTCAGCCCTGCTGCCAAGGAAAAAGCTTCATAGGATCAGCTGCTCCTCATCTCTTCCGAACCCTGAGGAAATCCATCGATTGCACACCATATCTTGGAGGTCAGCAGTTTTGGGTTGTTTTGAACTGGGGGCCTCTTCTAAAACAAACTTAGATCAGCACATATATATACACCCTCCCACACACAAACCACATACATCATTTGTATGATAAAACCCTATCAAAACAAGCAGTCCACTGCTCTCAGATAATTTACCACCATAAGAAGATGAAGAGAACGAACAGTGTCATAGACACAAGTCATCTCTACTACCAGAAGTCTAAAATTTTGTGGTGATAAAGGTGGCATGAAAACATGGCTATAAAGGAACAAGAAGCATTTGGAAGCATGGGTGGTTTCATGGGGATTGTGGCTAATGAATGAACAGGCAATGTTAAATGGCAACAGGGAAAAAAAACATAAGAAAAATTCTGGCCTTTAGAGGATCTGAAAGAGACTGTAGCATCTCAGGACAAACGCTTCTGCCTTTCCTGCCTCCTCCCTGAATACCCTGCTGGAAAACAGGAGGTGAAGGAATGTGTCATTTACTGGCACTGCTTAAATCTCCCTTCCCCTGGCACTCCTACAACAGCTGTGGTTTTGCTCACAGGCCCACTGCAGGTAGGAGGAATCCTGTACCCAGTCTGGAAACACCAGTAAGGAATGAAGCAAACCCCAAAGAAACCATGCCCCTGAACTCAGCCAGTGCACTAGGACAAAAACAGAGCCACTGTGGCCACCACACTAAAGTACAGATCACTTTTGTTTCTGCTCAGCAGAATCTTACCTCGTTCATCAGCCCAGGCTACTCCCCTTACTTTGACTGCAACGTGAATGGAAACTTCCAGCCGGAGTATTTTTAATTTGTGGGTCAGGTTTCTTTTTGAGGTAGCTGGCTGTTACCTCAAAAGGGGAAAAAAAAAAAAAAAAAAAAAAAAGAAAAAAAAAGAGAGAAAGAAGGGGAAAAAAAAAGGCATTACTTGCATTTTACATCCCATAGTGGCCTGAACCAGAACAGCATCCTCCGGCATCCCAGCCCTGCTCTCAATGCTGTACTGTGGCACTAGTCCCTTTCCTAGAGTTATTAGGACAAGACAGCAGTTTGTGACTGGCTCCTCCATCCTGAGGGATTAGAAAGATCTCCATTTTTTTGCATTGTGATAGAACATTTTGCCTTGGGCTTTCTGGATCTTTGGTGCAATCCTAAGGCTAAGCACTACTTTAAAAACAAAAAATGAATTTTTCTGACATTCATTTCTAGAAGAGCTGAGAAGAGACCAATTTAATATGCAAGACTTCAAGAGGTCAAGTAAAATCTATTCCTTGTATACAATCTAATGCTCTTGCCATAAATTCAGATTTGTTCGTGACCACAACAAAGCTCTTCAATGGTTGAGGAAGATCATTACAGGATTTTCCTTGTTATTACAGCCCAGCAGACAAAGCAGTTTCAGCACAGCTGACAGAAGTTTCCATCTAGCAAACTCTGCAGATGGGTCACAGGCTTCCAAAAACTCTATCAGTCAGAGATGAATTGGATTAAAGATAATCTGCAATGTGAAATCCTGTTAGAAAAGCCTACGGGTCTCCACTGCTTCCAGAGCTGAAACTCTCCTGGATTGAAAAAAGGCAGCTGATGTTTGTTTTGACAGCTGCGTAGAGGTGTGTGTGTGCGTGCTGGGGGACAACACATATGGTGACCATGTGACACGACCCACAACCATTGTGCTGCGTAGAGGTGTGTGTGTGAATTGGCGGGCGTGACAATGCCAGCTAGTCCCTCTTCCCTACACTGATTTGAGGCAAAGTACTCCATTTGATCACTGCATGCTGTGGTTTTCATCTACTCCTAAAATTTTGGGACACCAAATAGGAAAAAGCTGCTGGTTGTTAAATCATCTCATTTCTTCCCCAGTTCAAGTTTTTACTCTTCCTCCTCCCTTTCTAAAAATGTTTTTTTTCCTTCCAGGCTAATGCTACTGTGGCAGCTCTGGGAAATGAAACTTTGTGTCCCTGCAGAAGAGCAGAGTGACACAGCATCAGAAAATTCATCACCAGGGGACAGGTCAGAAGCCCAGACTGGAGCAGAAGGGATTTGACCTGAACACAGACAGGTTCAGGAAGTGACTGGACAAATTCATGGAAGAGGAATCCATCTGTGGCTATTAACCAAAAAGCGACCTCTGCTCTCAGACCTCTGCTGAAAGGGTCTGCAAGGGAAAGAATTGCTCAGCCCATGCTAACAGTTAGCTGTCTGCATTACCATTAATTCTGAGTGACAGAGAGATGAACAGGCTTAGGGCTCTCCCCCCTTCACCATTGCCATCAAAGATGGGGCTTCATTAGCATCTGCTGCAGAACATCCTCCTTGAGCCCATACAAATAATACCTATTACTGTCGTCTTTTACTTTTGACAATAGCACTGATGCCTGCTTCATGCCCATACAGGACTCTCAAATATTACTGTGTCCAAAGCAAAAAGGTTCCTCCTGCCAATCAATCCACGGATGACACCAGTGCTGAAACTTAACACAAATAGCACAGACCTTTTTAACATATTTTTATCCTAGGTCAGTTTTAATACAGAGGAATCCTTGGTGTGTTTATTCCTTATCCCTGTCCACCTACAACAGGTCCCAAAAGGTGTATACTACTTCATGCTGGCTGGGAATGAGGGGATCAGTCCTAGGGACTATGGCACTGAGGTGGGAATTTGGGGACTTACGGTTCTAACCTTACTTCTGTAATTGGCCTCCTCTGTGGCTTTGGACAGATCTATTTTCTTCCCATACTTGTGTCTGTCTGGTTTACTCAGGCATGTCTGCTGTTATCAAGGTACCTGAAAAGAAGTGGCCAATCAGGGTCTGTGTTCAGTCGCTGGACATAATGCATAGTACAATAGACTTGATGCTGGACAAGTCCATCTGGTCCTGCAGTAACATAGTTGGCATCAGTGATTATTCTTCAGCCCACTAAGTTATAAACCTGGTAAGATTCAACTTGTAGCTTCACCTGCATTTCCAAAACTGAGTTAGGAATCTCCTTCAAGTACACTATCTTCCCATGAAGTTCCAGCTGGACTTGTCAGTGGCACCAGGGAAGGTGTGAGGACTGTTTTGCTTCCCAGTCTATTAATGTAGAATATTGAAATACAACTGTCTCAGCAGGGGAAGGATCCAGCTTCTCTGAAGATGCTCACTAAAGAACAGATAGTCCAAGCTGAAGAAAGACCACCTCTCAGTTTGACTGTCAAACCTTTCTATCAACAAACAACCCAGGAAAAGTCCTGACTGAGAAGCTGGAGCAGCTTGTTGAGTTACTGCAGAGTGACTTTCTCAGGAACTGCTCTGGTTGCATGTGTCCCAAAACACTCTGGGCAGAAATCTTAATAGAAGGAGCAGTGTATTTGAATGAGATAAATATTTTACACCGATGATGCTAGAAAGTGTTTTGCCTTTTCCAAACCCCCCTTTGTGGGGACATCAAAAGCAAAGTGGTTTTGTGGATTATACAGCTGCTAATGCTCCCTCCCTGCCTTGAACAGAACATGCCCACATAGAAATCACTGGAGTTTCATTTGAGTTCTTAAGCTGACTTATTAAATGAGCAGAAAACCACATATAATGAGTACTTAGTTAAATTAAAAATTACTTTTGTTGATCTTAAACCTTTTCCTAACCATTTTAAATTGGTATCACCAGAAATTTATTTATGTAAGACTGTCAACACAAGCTTTACATTAAATCCATTAGGAGAATAATCATACCTTTAATTCAATCAGCTCAGTGTTGATTGCAGACCAACAACAATTAAGTGGCTGCAAATAGCCTATAGTTTTGTCAAAAATACCTTGCCCAGTTCTGTAGTCAGCTTTGATAGAAAACAAGACTAGCTTGAAAGCTTGAGCAATGGTAACTCAAGAAAAGATGCTACAATGCTCCCTGCTTTTACAGTCAAACTAAAAGTCCCTTCTTCAACTGGTTGCTGAACATCACATTAACAAGATGCGCTTAAGAAACAAAGACTGTTCCTGACAGTAAAGGGATGCAAGAGGGGGGAATTACACATGACTCAACTATTTCCTTGCTACAATTTATTAGATTTTAAATGTGTTCATGTTGTACCCATCAGCCTCTCTGCTGCTATGGAGTCTGTGCCAGAATTATGACAAATGAGATTTTTCTGCTCACTACAAGTTTTATCTGAATTATCTACCATGTTAGAGGTCATGGGTATAACACTTCATTTTTCTCTGTACCGTAGATATACTGAAAGTGGATGCCAGATCATGAACTATTTCACAGGCCTGCTGTCATGGACTCATGTGGGGGAAAAAAAAAAAAAGTAATGCACAATTAGCCTTATCTTCAAGAGTTCCCAAGGATGAAGTCCAGTCTACACTGATTTATCTGATCTTTCTTGTAAACTAGAATGAGGATAGTGTGGGGGCACAGTATTCACCCTGTGTGATTGTGGCAGAACAAAAGCAGGACGACAGGAGCAGTGAACAGTACCTGCGGAGTGGAACCCTTACATGTCTTAAACGAACCGGCCTTTGAAACAAATTGTCTTCTTCTAAACAATGACTTGGTAAATACAAACCACATGCTGAGATAGCCAGCTGAGCCTCACAGCAGAGGAATCTCTGCCACCCATGTAGAGACAGAGCTCTAGGGAGAGCTTTCTTTCTACAGCTGTTCTTGACCCTTAGACAGCGCTGGAATGACCAAGCTGGGATAAAGCCCAGTTAATGTCTTCCTCTCAAAGATGGTGGTGGTGCAGCTTTTTCAAAGTTTGGGGTTACAAAGAACTCCAAAGCACTGAGAAAACAAAGCAAAAACATGTGAAATGTGGGATTATCCCAGATGGTGCACTTTAACTTCAGTTGGCAAAATGCGACCTGAGTCACCTAGTGAGATGGATTGCAGTGCAACTGGATATATATTATCCATATTATTGGCCTAATATTTCAAGCTGGTCTTCTGCTTACAGTTCATGTCAGCACATAGACTGGCTTATTCAACCTCTTGAAAACATCTTGCAGAGATAAAACACATGTGTATATATTATAATCTTTGGTAAGTCAGCATCTTCTTTTGTGAAACAGTGACGTTTATGGGGGGGGACTGATCATTTTCAGATGTTTTGTTTAATTCAACTAAGCAGTTAGACAGATACTAACAACACCAGAACAGTCCTAAACGTTTTAGAGTCAGAATCTCTTCATCACCTGGACCAGTCACTGATCTGCAGTCCTGTGAACTACATTTACACTTTGAGTTTTCTTATCATAAATTGGAACTTGGATGTGCCACCAGTTTTAAAACCTTCTGAAACACTGTCCCTTTGAGGAGCTCATGGGACTTGTGATTAAGTGGGATGTCACTTCTTTGAGCTAAGCCTTATTCTTCCACACACACACTTTTTTTTTTTATAGATGGGAACCTGAAGTAGAGACAGGGGCAATGGAAGATGCAAAGCTGAGCAATGAATTCCAGCAGAAAGAAACACCAGAGACACAGTCATTTGAACATACACTGGTTACATGCATAGCCTCGTGAATAAAAGCTTCCAGCCCACTGTAATACAACACCTGAAAAACCACTTGATATCCCAGTAGCTGGCCCCACTATGTAACAGGAGATTGCTTGTAAATTTAGAAAAGAAATAGCCAAGCTACTGAACTACCGTGGGAAACCTGCCAGGGTATCACCTTAAGAAAGGCAGACCCAGCTACTGGGACTGTGGTTGCCTCTCATTAAATGCACGAACAGCTTCTGGAATAAGACATTTCTCTGTAGTATTACTCTGACAGACTGGAATTAAGGAGTCAGAGAGGACAAGCCCTGCTCTCAGCTGGCGGGAACCTGACAGCCATTTTCTGGCCCTGCTTTCCCAGCTGCTATTTGGAAAGGATCACCCAGGCTTTCCCTTATGGGGCACGACTTAAAAAAGCAGATCTTTTGTCTATAGCCCTTTCTTGTGCAGTTTAGGCATGACAGCAAATCAATCACAAAGATTACATTAGTAAATGTATTATAAGAGAAAGTAAGAGAATATTTAGCTTATCTACTGTTTGGGCAAGAATGCTATCTGGTTTAAATGGCATGGATATGTTGATTTCAAAAGACTGCTACAAGTCAGAAAGCTCAGGTGATACCCAGACACCTCAGTCCTGTTGATGACCATCTGGACTTCCACAGGGAATAGAAGAACAAGGACTGAAGGCTTGCACTGCTGCACAAACCACCAAGACCAACCACTCTTCCTAGTTGTCCCTAATTACAGTGGAGCAATCTCTTTGATTTCAAGGCCAGGAAGCTACATCTACTGCAGAATCAGGATGTGGCTGGCTGAGATTAGGGTGTGCAAATCTTCATATATAAACTTTGTTCATTTTTGATGAATGTAATTTGATGAACGTCCTTTTTTTTTTCAAAGGACTGAAACAAAGATTGTGGTTGCTCAGCAGTCAGGTTGTCAAGACATCCCTTTTGCTCTCTTTACCTAAAAAGTTGAATCAGACTTGTCGTGGTATTTAAATACTTAACAATGATGAAGAACACCAAGAATCAGATCTGCCTCTCCCAGCTGTGGAGACCTACAGAATAAAATACCAAAAATGCAAGATACCTAACTACACTTTTTTCACAAGGTGAAATGAGCACTTAAGCTGTGACTTCCCTGAGCTCTTTTGGATGTCTTTCTAAGGATGGGATAAACTGCACTCTGAAAAGGTCCATTTCTCTCTTAGTTCAGTGATGTTTTTCAGAAGCACCAAGACATTGATCTGCTATTGAAGCTGAATTCTTAAACCATATGAGGACTGCCAGTGTGGCATGCTTTATCTTTGCTCTTCACATGAGGACAAAGTTTTCCTCTCAGGGAAGAGCTATTTCTTTATGGTGTTTCAAAGCTTGGCTAATATTTGATACAGATCAGCATGCTCAGGTTTGGAAGGATCTATAAGGCAGATTCCTTGGAAGTCCTGACTATTCTCAAGAAACACACATGACTTTTTATGCCTTATGACCTTTACAGATATTGATTGATTACAAATATTACAAATACAGTTTCTTCTGTTAGTTGTCAATGATTCAGTTTAGCTTCGTCCTCGTCATCTGAAGCTGTACAAGAAGAGTAAAAAAAGAGAAAGAATTCATTGAACATACTTAATTGCAAAGACAAAGTGAGACAAAGAGCTGGAAATTTGACAACTGGATGGAAGAGGCAGTTCCCAACAGCTTTCAGACACTTTCCTCCCTCTTCTGATGGTTACTTCTTCCTATACAACTTTTTTTTCCTGTACAACCTTTGGTCTAAAGCCCTGTGGAGAGTTACAGAAAAAAAGAGGATATTTGCTGACTGTCCTGCTGTCCCCTTGTAGAGAGAAGAGAGTCTCTATGCAATGCTGCAATTATTCCAACAGAGTCAGAAGTGCACTGTGCTCATTCTTCAAATCTAGACACTGCTCTTGAATACTATCTGGAGAGACATTCATCAGCATGGCTGCAAATATTTGCATCTGCATAGTACAGCAGAGCCTGAATTTTATCGCACATTATAGGATGGCTGGTTAGGCTGATTTAAGTGTGGGATGGAAAGATATTTTCATTAATTAAAACAAAAATGGTTTACATTTTATATAGAAGAGGCAAATGCGGCAAAGCAGCTAACAGTTTTGAGGCTTATGCAAAATGCAGTGAGAAGCTTTCAAGACCATCTGCTCCAGAAGGTTTTCTGCATCTCCGGCAGATGTTTGTGACATACTAGCCATTTTCCTTGTCTCTTGCTCTCTTCATCATACTGCTGCTTTGAGAAAGATACAGAAAAACAAAACAAAAAAAAAACCAACAAAAAAAACTCCAACCAAAACCCAACAGGCTATTGTAAAACTGGTGAAGTCTCTCTGCCAAGAGTGATAAAAAGTTGCTTTTCCCTTTGTTTCAGGATTTTTCCCCAGAGGTTCTTTCCAATCTTGGGTGAGCCTGAAAATGTTATGACATTTTCATAGTTTTTCCCATTTATTTTGAGATGCAGAATGGGATCTGGAGGCAGATTGCCATGGCAACTGTATAAAATTTTACTAAATGGAATATGGGTTGTGGATGTTGGGGGAAGACACTTAGGTAAAGAGAGCAACTTAGGTACAGTTTTGTGGTACAAACAGTCATCAGGGAAAACACGGCTTGAAATTGAACCTCCAAACTTGTCCTAGAGTGAAAGAGAATGGCCAGCCCTATGGGTAGCAGTCTGACAGATACAACCATTTTCTTAGCACATGCTTTTTAAACATGTAGCCCTTCTCTTTGTGTTCCCTTAGTGCCCTCCTTTGTCTTGCTACTTTAAACATAGTTTTCTGGCTTTTAACATCCCATCTGCACCCTTCTCCATATTCAGTGGCACAGGTCTTTGCCTTTATAATCCACCAAACATGGACTTTGTCTTTTCAGTGTGTTGCCATCATGCTAGGGAGGGTATTCTCACAAAGCCATAGAGGCAACTTGTTGCTTTCCTTCAAAGCTGCAATGCATGTAAAAGCTTTGGTAATAGACTGCCAGACTGAGGCTGGTGCCTCTTATGATGAGGAAACCATGAAAGATTATTTCATCAGCTGTATCTGCTGTTGTCTCTCATCTCACTCACTCAAGGGACTGCCTTTATGCACACTACCTTTATCACATAGCACCAGCAGAGTTAGCTTTTCTCCAGGACAAGAGCTTCTAAGAGTTCTAGTAATGCAAACAAAAATTACACATGACCTCTCTTCCCAGCACCTCTGGCTTCTGCATTACATCCTGCACCCAAGAGCACACACAAGCCCTTAGAAGTGCTGAAAGCAGACAGAATGGTATGAGCTATGTGGTAGCTGCCGGCAAGCACCAGTGCTTCAAAGTCACAGATTTCATCTCTGTTACTCACTTAACCTACCCTGGAAAACATTTCTGATGTAGTTTCAAGTGTTACCATGATGGCAAACTATATCTTCAGCATCAGCATCGGCATCAGCATGCCTTATAACTTCTACCCTGAAGGAAATACTCCCCACCCAAAATGAGTAAAAGCTTTCTGCTACTCCTGTCTCAGGACAAGGATGGTATCCTGTGACTCAAGATGCTTCTAGGGTGTAAGCAGTCCAAGTTCGGCTTTCCATGTGAGAGCTGCTGGATAATCCAAATTCCTGGCTGTGGCAGGAAATGAGCCAGCAGGGACAGCTGAGTCTGAAAAAGATTGGTTACTTCAAGACGCTACCCAGTGGGACTCTGAAGGGAGCAATCCTGTCTTCCGAGAGATCTACTTTGAGTCTTGTGGCTCTTGGCTACGTGAAGATTTTGCTGTGAGGCAGAGAGAGTTGGGAAAGTAGGCCACTCCCTCAATGAAGTATTTTGCTAGTCTAGAAGTATCATTAAAAGTGAAATCACATTCTTAACTTATGCTGGCAAGTGATTAGGGTAGACCCAGCATGAGGCTGCCAATAGCAATATGTCACAGTAAGTATGAATAACTTGGGTAGGTTTCATTTCTTTAACAGCACATTGCAACCCGTGGGTCATGCGTCTGCCAGACTCCAGCATTTGAATCTGCATCACTGACATCTGAGCAGCCACTGGCTGACATTTGATACTGCTCCACTGAGCTTACTAACTCTCTCTACTTGTCCTGCTGAACTTTTTGTGGCCACTCCATCCATTACAGCTACCCAAAGGGACGGGAAATCAATGCTGGTATCAAGTAAATGCAAATTCTGAGTCAGCCGCATGGAGCAAAGGAATCACAGCTTCCAAATACGGCATCAGACACAACGTGGAAGCGGAGAATTGTGGTTAACACAGCTCTGAATATTTCTGGGCATTTTACCCAACACAGCAGGAGCGTCTTCAGATGAATGAACTGGGTTCCTGACACTGTGTGTATAAATTTTCAAGTGGGTTTTACTGTCTCCTTTCTCCAGAGGAAACAAGGGCCATGATAGACACACACACTTACACTCACAAAAAAAATCAGTAACAGAAACACACACAGACAGAAGTCCCCAAGATCAGCTTGTTGATGTAAACCATAATAGAAAACACACTTCGGTTTGTGGAAGATTCTCTGGAGACTTGCAAGAAAAAAAAAATACACACACTTTCTCTCTACTATTTTAAAGCCTCAGTTTCAAATGGATACTCAAGATCACCTACTAGCTGAGCTTTGACAGATGTGATGTTTAACTGATTGGGAAGAAAATAGCAGTCGGGATGTGGCAGCAATAAAATATCGGCATTCCATTGTCACGCCTTCTGAATTGCTCAGTGTCTGTGGTGGGACACTGCACTTTGTGGACCAGCCATCTGGTGGGAGAGTCCTTAGATTTAGGAGGATCTGTCAGATTTCTGGTTTCTCCATGTGTCCTCCTGGGATGAGGAAAGATGTTAATGACCCATGGGTGCTTTGTGCAAAAATGTAGCATTCCATTGGTAATGCGCATGGAAAAGTCTAACCGCAGAGGGCAGAGATAAGATTTGAAAATGATACTTGGCAGCTCTGTTATACTGCCAGCCCCTTCCCCTCCTCCCTCAGGGTCTGTATTTTCTTATTGCTGGGGTTACCAACAAAGGGTTATTGTCAAGATAAAAGACATACAGTCAAAGAATCCAGTGACAGTCCCGATAATTACCAATTTAGGTATTCCAGTCTGCCCGCCTTTCTCGCCTGGTTCAAAACAAATTCAGAAGGTTGAAAACATGTTCTTGGAGTTGTAAAATCCTAATTTTGGGGACAGCACTAGCAAATCTCTTTTTAGACTATTTTGTTAATCATCTGCATAATCTCTCTTTGCCATTCTGCATCTTTAGCTCAAATGCCTGTGGAAGATATTTCTGCTAAAAGTGTCACTGATCTCACAAAATACTTACAGCCACCACAAGGGAAATCAGTGGTGAAATACGGACTCAGAACTGAATCTTCCAAAGTCCAGGCTAGCATACTATCATGAAGAATCCTTCGTCATGACCAATCTGATATTCTTTACAACTGCCATAAAAGTTAAAAAAAAAAAAAAGCAGGAAAATTCCAACCTCCTTTAAAACTACAAAAGGCAAATTTTTTTGGTTTTCAGACCTAGATCAAAAAGATTACTCTGTGATTTAAACATATTGCATTTTTGCAACCAGCAGTGAAAGCATTAAAATGAGAATATTTCTGTCCTGAATGTCTGTGAATTTACCATCTGCAGAGAGGAAAAGGCTCAGTTGCCTTGCACAGTTCACATACCAATGGCCTGGTTCTGCCTTGAGCTAAATTCCATTGGATTTCCACCACTGTCCAGTGAGGCCAATACTGTTCCCTAAATATCTGTCCAACGTGGAGAAAAGTCAGTCAAAAATGTACTCGGTACAAAACCAAGTCTCCCCTGGCCCTACAATGCTAAACATTTAACTATTACTATGTACTGAAGACTTGCTAAATCCAGAAACTGTGGCCTCGGTATAGTTTCCCTTCACTATAAGAAGTTATCTTTTCCCCTCCTCGAGCTTCATAAAATATGTAGAAGATCTTCAGTCTGTAATCTGAAAATCAATCGTTAACATTTTTAATCTTCTTCCAGCAGGTGGAGGTAGATGTGTGTTAGATTTCCTTTGGGAAAACAAGTGAGATATATAGCTCAGAAAGCAATTCGACATGTATCTAAACAACTGTTTGCAATATTTGCTATATGATCTACTGTTTCCCTTTATTTATGACTCACTTTTCTTTCCTCCTCAACACAGTTGAGGGAATGAAGAGGAAAAAAAGATTTCTGCATTTGGAATGCAAAAATACCTTGTCTCCCTTGAATCCTTGGGAAATCCTGTGTGGATACAGTTAAAAACTCATCACAAAGTTGAAAAAGTTCCTATTACTCTTTATTTGTTGTATCTAATTTTCAGCTTTTTCCAGAGTCTCAGTTTGGAGATGTAAAGGCAGCACTGTGCTGGAAAACGCTCTTTTCCAGAAGTCTTCTGTCCTACAAGCAAGGACCAAATGTTTGAGGTAATAGGAGTTCGATCACATCCAGAAATCCCATGTGACGCTTTCTTTACAGGCTTCTTCCCTTCACCTCACCCTTTGCTCTAAACACTCATGAGAAGGAAGAGTTTCAGGAGATATTCTCCATGTGGGTTCCCTCAGACAGCCCTTTCTCAAGACATCTCCACCAAATTATTGGTGTCCGGGCACATATAAGAGAGGGGTCACAAACCTTGTGGGGAGCTCTCAAGGGGAGTTTTCTCTGAACAGACTTCACTGGGTATGGAAGGGCCTCTTCACTAATGACTCAGACACTCAACTCCAAACATTCCTATCCCATGTTGATCAGATAATGATCTTTAAAAAATTATAACTGCCATCGCAATGGAGAGCAGAGGAAGCTGAAGACTCAAATTCCTGCAGGATTTGTGTTCCAACCTGAAGGAATCCCTGGCTTGTCAAAGGGATTAGGGTGAGCCTAACAAGGCTCATCCGCATCTCCTCATGGAAGTTATTTGAGTACATTTGGGGCAACGAGGATTTTTCTCATCAGGTTTCATTTGCAGCCCCCTTTTGATAAGGGCTTTCCCTGGAAAACCTCAGTTGTCAGGGTTAATGGCTTAAGCAGTGTTGATAGATTCTGTTTATGTTGGGTGAGGGGGTTCAGGTGGCCCAGTCTAATGTAAGCTTTCCGTCAACTGTAAACAGCAGCTTTTTATGTCAAAGCTGTGTTTCTGCCTTTTGACAAAGCATTAACAGATCTATGAAAGGAAGAACCCAGGGTGACGACAGTGGGAAGAGCAAAGAGGTTTAATAGGTCATTTCCATCACAAATTCTGATAATTTGACAAAGTAGCATGTCTTTTCTGCCAAGGCCCCAGAGAGAGTTCACATCCGCCATATTCTGGCTCCCGTTCTCAACTCTGCTCCAGGAGCTGTATGGAAATTTGTGGCGGTGTCTCTGCCAGCTGGGAGGAAAAGTCTTTCTGCTGTCTCTGCCTAGACCTCCCCAATCTTATGATGAGCTAGGGGAGGTTCTGCCTTTGACCACAGCCTTTTCCCAAGGCGCTCGTTTAAAAACGGCTTGGCTGAAATGGGTCCTGCTTGGAAGAATGGTTCCCATACGGATTCAGAGGAAGCTTCCCATGTGTTGCCAGTAAGCAGAGCTATTCCTAGTCTGTCAGCTCCTTGATGACAATCAGACTAAATTAAGCCTTACTCTATGCCTGTGGTCTGGCATTAGGACATGACACCTTGGCTGGTATCTTCAATATCTGGTCCCACCCAGAAATGAGACAGATCCAAGACTCTTTGGCTTACAAGATCAGGCAGTTATAAGGAGGATTGGCTACTGGCCCAACATAAGAGCAGACTGAATGTGGAGCTGTATATCATGTGATGCAGGAACACCATCTTTCCTTTCACATTCCCAACCCAGTAGCTGGATATGCAGAAAGGGAGAATGCTACACGGCACATTCTTTGCTCCAGAAGCTCAGATGAAATTGGTCCATCGGCCAAAATGCTGACTCCTGCATAAGGATGAACATTCAGTCAGGAAGGGCAGTGTGAGCCTAGGAGTCCTCCTAGGAACAGGAGAGAAAGGCCAATGTGGGAGATTAAATTAATTTTATCCAGAACAAATTAGAGGAGGTAGGAGGAGGAAGGGGTTCTGTGGGAATTTTACGGTTAACTTACTGCAACTTTTGTCCTATTAAGAGACCATCCACACACTAAAAAGCTTGTGATGAAAAGCCAGGTTTTCAGCAACGTTATTTACCCTTTTACCTCAGCCACCAGTAAAAGTAAACACAGTCCTGTTTTAGAGGGGCACTGTGTGGTGATGCTTGTGTAATCCAAGGACCCCATTACCTTTTAGCCTGGGAGCGTCTCAGAAACTTTAACACATGGGGAGCCCACTCAAAGGATGAAGACCTTAAAATCCTGTGTAAATGTGATGGTATGTAAATAACTTTGGTCAGGTTTTGCCAAAGCCATGTTTACCAAGGGCGCTTGTATGTGGCAAAGTAAAAAAGGTAGTCGGGTCTGCTCCAGATACCCCTTTCTGCTGTAGTAAAGGCCTCAGAAGGGAAGTGGGGAGCTTTGCAGTGTGTGACAGTCTTCTTTTACTGGATGCAGGTATTGGTATTAGAGAAAAATCAGAGACAGAGGGATTTTACTGAGATCACACATCACAGCCTCACTTGCTGCTTCTGACTCTGTGGAGCATACTGCTTCCCAGCAAGGTCTTGCCTACCTTTGCTCTACATAAAAAGCCCCAAGCTGAGACCACCTCTTGCATCTCTTTCTTTTTGCAGGGATCTTTTCCATCAACCGCAGGCCTTCAGGATAAGAAGGAACTTATCTTTATAACCATTTATTAATGTCGTCGACTGATGAACTGGCAGAAGAACAATCTGGCAGAGCAGTGAGTCTGCTGAGAAACGACCAGTGGGAGGGCTGGGTGAGACAGCAATGGACTGTAATCAGGCTTGCACCATCTGATTTTGCTTCTCTTATGCTGACAGATTCTTGGCTCAGACCCAGTAACTTGCAGAGGGTAAAGGATGGCAGCTAATATTTTGGCATGGGAATTAGCAGAGCTATCCTGAGATGGCATTGCAGGATGTCAGAGAACCTGACATCAGAGGGGTGCAGAACCTTGCTCAGAGGGGTGCAAGGTGGTAAAAATGTGGCTTACAGGGTTAAGCCATGTTAGAATGAACTTGCTCCACCAGTCCAAAACAGCTGAAAAGTTGGTTATCTCCATTTATTAGTTTAATCCTTTAATCCACCTTGCTGTCCAATTAGATTAATGAAACTAGAATCCTATTTCCAGCTTGACCTGTGTTATCACACTTATAAAATGGGAATAAAGGTATTTATGTGTCTGAGAGGGGCATGGAGGTTCCTGGGTGAGGATTGCCACACAGTTTATTTACTGAGGGCTGAACAGCTCATTAGTGACCTGAAGAGCATAGGAGGGCTTGGGGGACTAATCCACTGTCGGAAGACAAGGCGATGTTCACACTATGATGTTGCCTAACAAAAATTTTAATGGTTCAAAGAAGAATTTATTGCTTTGCTCAAGTGCTCCTGAACTCAAAGATATTTTTTTAAAATACATAATGGCTGTGGCTAAACTGCTTTATATATTAAGAAATGGATCTGCTTGCAAGAAGGATCTGTGATAACCATTTAATGGAAACCAGTGAAATGTTTTGCTGGCATGTCTGTAGGACTTTCCTTAAATTGCTAGAGGTGTTCAGATGAGTTTCCCTGACAAGCGCTGACACTCTTTTTCTCTTTTCTTGGGCCAGATTCTGGTCCCGTGACTTACTCTCCAGAGCATTTTAACTTCAGTAGTCCTCTTGACTGATGAGACTGCTTATGGAGAAAGGCCAATGCTGAGCCACTCTTGACACCAGAGACTTTTCGAAGTCAATGGGATTGAAAGAGTAACTATTCACCAGAGAAAGACTTTTCTGAAAGGACTCCCATGCTCCACTATATACAGTGCCTGAGGTGCTTATGTCTATCTCAGCATCAAATTAAAATTTGCTCTGTGTGCTGAAGCATGCTAGGTAGGGAGGCAAAAGTGGTTAAGGCACTCATCAGGATTTGGGAGACCTTTGTTTAATTCTCTGCTCTAAGACTGGTTCCCTACATGACCCTGAGGCAGTCCCTCAACCCTGCAGTGTTTCATTTGTAAAATGGGCAGGGTATCACAGCGTCCCTACACAGGAATGCAGCAAGGAGAAAGTGTTAGAGACTAGGATGTCTTTAGTGTATTGGTAAAGATAAGATACCATGGAAGCCATAAGAGCTTATAACCAATTGAAACAAAGCTCTGGGAATTCTCTGTGTTTCTTTATTTCTCTCTGAGCATTATCTGCATTAATAGGTGAGGGCACATGAAAGGCGTACTATTTTTTAACAGTCTCTCAACTCCTGCCACTTGTGCTTTGCCCCCAAAGTCTCATTGCTACATCTGAGATACTACATGGTAAATCTACCCCGAACCACATTTTTTTAGTCACTCTGTACCCTGTGATCTCTGAACTAACATCTGTCAGAGACTGCTGCTTCGGTCAAAGCCACAGGAACATGAGGTAACACACAGCTTTCTCATTCTGAAAACCTGGTGTGAGAATGACATGAGCTCACTCACCACTTTTGCACTGGGTAAACAGCCTGAAAATGGAATTAAAAAAAAAAAAAAAAAAGGTGCTTATGATTGCAAAGGATCCTGGGAAAAACTTTTAAAAAAGCCATAGTGATGAACTGTTTCTAGCCAAGTTTCTGGCAGTCACATTGTTCAAAGATAAACCTTGCCCCTTCAGACTTCAGTTTCCCAAACAAGTATTTTCTGGCACAGAACCTTTCACAGAGAGGTTGATTTGATGACCCATAGCCTGTAAGATCATAGCATAATTTAGACTGGATGGCACCTTTGGAGATCTCTGGTCCAATTCACGCCACAAGACTTCTATGGGTTCCACCAGGATCTGTCTGGAGGAAAAGGAAAGATAATACGATGGAGATGATAGCTTTGGGAACTGTAAAAACAACATCTTTGATGATTAGGATGGTTTCATTGCTTTTCCTTTTAGGGAAATTAATAAAGGTGTCTTCATAAGGCAGCAACATCCAGTGGGTTGGGAACAGGGAATTAACAGCCAGACCTTGGCTCTGTTTTGAATATACATTCTCTTGCTGTATAACACTGAATAGAACAATTGTTCTTTTTGAATTGCCTAATGAAAACACTATCACCGTCTTCAGCAGCAGTAACAGAGAGCTTTTTCTAGTGGATAAAACACTTCCCAGGAGTCCAAAATCCTGATTCCAGCTCTGACACTGGCTTGCTCTGTCATCTCAGACAATTCACTTTAGTTCTTGTCCTCTTTTTCCTCTCATCTGCAAAATGTCCTTTGAGATGTACTGATGAAAATCTCTATGAGTGAACTTTGAAAATACAACTTATTATATTAACTGGGAGTATATTTAATCCTGCTTGAATGACTGAATGCTTGATATAAAAAACCTGGAAAACATAACTTTTTCTTGAAACAGTCAGGTGAAAGCTGCCAGAGAAGCAGCGTTTTTAGCTTTCAGTAGGTATTCACCTGAATCCTACTTGACTTGAAAAGTTCTAGGTTTAATGAAGCCCAAGCTTACGGCTTTCTCAAGTGAGAAAGTCGCCTGTCCTATTTGTAAAACAGAGATTCTTCTTGAAAGCCGGACTACAGCAAGGATGGTCACTTCCAAACACAGGGCTCTGAGCACAGCATGACTGTACTCTCTGTCTGCTGGGCTCACACTGATATTAGGGACAAGCAGCATGTGACAGCCCAGAAAGAGTTATGAGCAGAGAAACTGTGTGATAAGTTTCCATTTTCATTAAACATTCAGTTTGGCTCAACAAGTAAATGCCACTGGGGAAAAGCTCTCAGATCCTACATCTTCAAATATGCTGAGGTTAGGCTCTGCTCTTTGGAGGAATCTGGACGTGATATTAACTGGCTTTAGTTCTGTTTTGAAGCTGATTCTACACGTGGAAACAGCACAATCTGTCATTATGCCTGAGTGGACACAGAAATCCTGGGCAAAAAAATGGGAGAGCACCTCTGTCCCATGTAAATGAAATCTTAGCACTCTCTCTCTCAATCCAGAGAGATGATATCGCTGAAGAGCAACTGCACAACCAGGTCTAGAACATGTCCCTTTTCTAGAGCGTAAACCAGCCATTTCCAGATGGTGGAAGAACAAAGATCATAATTGGATCTCACTGTTTGTGGTTTTATTTTCTCCCCTCCCTTGGCTCTCTAATGAGAGTCAGTGATTTGAAGAGTTTGTGGACATAGTGTTCACCGGAGGAGTTTTCATTTCATGGTTCCCCATTTGTGCTCATTGCCAACTTTACAGCTAATTGAAACAAAACTGAGCTTGTAGATTAAATGGCAACCCCTGAGATTTGTTTCTGCAATTACCAGCACTCCTCCTAGACAGATTCTAATTCAATAGCAAGTTCCTGGACCCACATGCAGAAAACACTGGGAAAAATCCCACTGCCTGGATGACATCAGAGTTAACTCTGTCCGGTCCATTACAGCCCCTGCGGTCCTTAACAACTGCAGGAGAAACCCTGGCTTGTTGAAATCTGGGAAATTTGCCACCAGCTTCATATAGTTAGATGAAGGCTAGGATTTCACCTTCGAAGACTGAAGGAACTGTCTTTTCTTGACAGCACAACATTTCCAGCTTCGCAGCTTGTGTTGCAATGGCTTACGTTTTACAGAGTGCATTTTCCCTCAGTGTGGTCAAAGTTATTCGTGCATACACACACAGCTTTGGAACATAACCTTTTGCAAGCCCCTAGCAGATAACCTTGTGCCCAGATTGAATTCCCTGGGTAGGAAGAAAGAGGACTACAAAATGTGGCATTTGCAAAAAGCTTTTTGAAAGCAGTTTCCAGGGGTTAAAAAGAAACCAGTCACCTCTGAACTACTTTCACCAACAGATATTCAATTCGAAAAGTATTCACATATCAGGGAATGAATATGTGGTTAAGCAGATTCATAACGCGATCACTAGGCAAGAACAAAGTTGGCTTTTGCTGTATCTTCTCATTGGCAAATAGAGCTAAAGAGAACGCACGCTGACTGGCAATGATTTCTACTACCATATCCGTTTCCATGGTGTAAAGCAAAATTCATCTGCCAACTCACTGACAAACTTTCTCCACTTCTAATTCAATTGAACCTGCTCTCATTCCAGACAGTGCAGCTGGAGAGTTAACCTGATAGAACAGAGCAGGAACCAGCCATATCTGGTTCTGGATCACCTTTTCTTGCCCTCTTTCAGCTCACCAGTAGGAATTTAAGCATGGAACAAACCCTAAATTGCTCTAAGTGATGTTACAAGCCAAACAATCCTTGGCTTGGCCCCGGGAAACAGGCAGTTTTCATCCAGCTTTTCACTGAACATGAAAGGATATAGTAAAATTGGAATAGGTATGGAAGAAAACGGCTGGAGAACTTCTGTGTGAGAATGGACTAAGATGCTTGAAGGTAGAAAAGAAGACAGATATGCTCAAGGTCTATAAAACTACAGAGAGCATTGAGTGAACGATGAGGGATGGACAGTACCTCTCAAGTTCTGAGAGCTGCAGGACATCAGCTGGAATCAGCTGGAGATAGGTACAGAGCAGAAGAGGGGAGATAGATCTTTACACAATTGCACAGGCAGTTAAACTATAGAGCTCTCTGCCACGTGTCAGCCATTTACATGGGCTCAAAAGTTAGTTAGACAAAATCATGGAAGAAAAATCAGTCGCAGAGGTATTAAAACACAACAGATACCACTTCTGGCTCAAAGTCTCTGAACCACAATTTTCCAGAGGCTGAGAGAGAACACCCTGAGGAAGTATTGATATCACCTGCCTTGTCTTTATACTTTTCCCTGGACATCTGCTATAAACTACCAGTGCAGACAGGATCCTTAAGAAACTGGGTATAAGAACATAAGAGCTGTCACCCTGGGTCAGGCCAAAGATCCATCTGTGCTCAGAACCAGACACTTGCTCATGCTAAAGGATGGAGCATAAGAAAGAAATACAGCCATACTTCTCTCAGCAACTGACCCCCGTCACTCAGGTTCTCACAATCCTCAGTGCAAGGGCATTCTCAGCCAGAGACTGGATATGGATGTTTATTTACCTTGATAGATTTAAAAATTGATTGAACGACTCTAATGGGAGAGAAATTATTTCAGTTTTTACATGAGTTCAGCTGCCTGAGCATCTCTGCCTTCCTGTCTATCTCCTTTCTGAAGCATTGTCTGATTCAATGAAGCACAATGGAGAAGGAGAGCTCAGTGATGCTACATTTCTCCACATCTTGTGGAAATAGTCAGGTAGAGGGGAATGAAATCTTATTAGCTCTCCCAGGGAGGGAAAGCATGCTCAGCCTAAGCCCTATTAGACATCAGAGAACTCACACCGGGTGGTGTGTACTGAAAAGGTGGCAGTATGTGTTCTGCCCTCACAGGGTAATTGGTTTTGTTGTCAAGTTGGCTGCTGAGACCTGGTCCATTTGCCCAATTCAATCCACACTGGGCTTTCCACATCTTTACTCCAAACCCCTGTTTATGAAGACAAAACCGGGGACTTGGCGGCTGCCATGCAAATGTCACATTTTATGAGCAAGACAACTGCTGTAAGAAGGGCTTTTTATTTCTTTTTTTTTGGCAGGCTTTCAATCCATGGCCTAGGTCTCCATGCCCCCCGGCTCCCCCACCACACAGTACAGAAATGGACACTGCAAATTTCTGTCTGAGGCCAGCCTTGGCAACAGAGCCAACAAGAAGAGAAACAGCCTGTGCTCTAATAAGTAAAATATTTATGTCTTGCTTTGGCTAACATACCCTCTCTCAATAAAATATGTTTCCCAGGAGGAAATCTATGAAAGGGAGGGGGTTCCTTTATTATGTCCCCAAATCATTCTTTTCTGCCTCCCTTCAAAAGCCTCAAAATCAAAGGACACCATAATCTGAAGCTTTTTGTTGCCATTCTCGACTTTGTTATCATTAGTTATTACAATCATTATATTGATTACCATTACGAGTTCTCAAGAGGCCCTGGCTAATCAGCACCCCATTCCAGGAAACTCTCTGACAAATATCTCACAGCATATGCATACACAAAGCTTGTAGCCTAAAAAGACCAGCTACACAGACTGTTAACCCATTCCCATGCCAGGGAACTGTAGCACAGAAAACTCAAGCAGTTTAGCGACAGCCACTGCAGGAGCCCGGGTCAGAGAGGGAACAAAGCTCCTAACTGATGCTAAAAAGAACAGCCTGGTCATTTCTCACTGTGTTTCAGGTGACCATTCTGCCACATGAAGAGATCCTTGAGAGACTCTTCATCCATGGAAGAGTCATCGATGGTGTTCTGCACTTTAGCTTATTGCTAACCTCACAGACAACCAGTGCTCCAGGTTTACAGATCAAATAGCCATCCCTGTGATTCAGGGCAGGCCCTAGTTCAGGTGGAGGGTTACTGGCCTGACATGTACAGGGCAGATTCACCTTGCTGGGAACTGTCACTCCTGTGCATCAGGACAGACAGCACATGCTGCCTTTCAACAGAAAACTACGCTGCTCCTCCTGGGACCACTAACAAAATTTTAACCTCTTTCTGGACACATCATATCCACCACTCTGCAGTGCAGGTGACAAGATCACTCATGGCAACTGTTCTCTCTTGCTAGTGTTATATTACAGATGCTTTTGGCCTATCCCAGACGATGACTTGTCTCACCTTCCTTATTTAAGGGAGGAGACACAACTCCTGTATCCACCTAAGCGAAGAGGAAGACTCTGAGCTTTGATGGAGCAAGATTTTGCCTCAGAAAGCTACAAGCATGCAGTTGAATTTTGATTCTTACAAAGATGTGCCCATCTACATAGAAAAAAGGCTGCGTTGTCACTAACCACAAGACACATCCTTGCCAATCTGAAGTTCCTCCCGCTAGTTTTGCGGTGACTAACTGGCAGGGGATTAACACGAAGGGGAAGGCAGTAGACACCTCTGCTATTGTGAGATACCTCCTCCTCAGAATGCTTTTTGCTTACTGCTTACCTGGATCAGATCAACCTCACATGCACTTACAGATCATTCTTTGCCATCTATCTATGGGTCCCCATTTCCATAACATCATAGAGCTTTGTTTATATGTTTGCAATACCTATGTGTGAATGCACGAAGCTGTGTTCTTGGGGTAAAACAGATGAAACATCATTTTCCTCAGGCCTTCTCTGCAAAGCTATTGCTCCCTGGCCTTGAGCGTTTCCAAAAGGCAGCTGCGGGACAATTCAGGAGGCACAGCTGTGATTTGAGCTGGCCCTTATTAAATCCCCCAAAGCATGTACGTAACAGAGATATCAGGAATGTCTCAATCTTGAAAAAGGTTTCAGTGGCAACCCACCTTATTATATCCCAGAGAATCCAACTCAGTCATAAATCCCTAGTAACCAGCCTGCATTATGTTTTTGTGATGGAAATCCAGCTACCAGCTCTCAAATGGCAAAACCCTGCAGATGTCACTTACTTCAGCTCTATTTGAACTCATGACCTCAAACCAAAGGGCTCCATGTTTGACTACTACTCCGCAGACTCACTCAGCCTCTCCTTCTCGGTCACTAGCCTCCCAGAAACCATGGTATGGTGGAGGGGAAGAGGAAAGGAGAACAACAAACAAAAACAATCCCAGACCCTGTTACCTCTAAAGGAACCACAAGAGGAAAAGTCCCATGGATACCAATGGCAAAAACACACACAAACTGCAAGGAAAAGAGAAAAGAAAACCCTATTTGGGATTTTAAAAGAAGAGTTGAGCATGCACACACAATACCCTTTGGCAAAGGAGCTCAGGCGGAAAATGTTGCAACTCCAACATGCTGTGCTCAGAGAAGGTGTTAATGGTCCAGCCATCCTGTATTATTATACACAAACAGGAGAGGCCCTGCAGAACTGTAGGGGTCTTTAAGATCCCCACCCAGATGGAAAGAGCAGAGAGAGTTATGTAGGATTAGCACAAGGGGAGAGGAAGGAAAGGGGTGAAGGAAAGGTAATGGTCCCAAGCACTAGAGGTCTGAGCTAACAAGGCAGGTCTGTTGCGTTTCACACATTGAAATGGGGATGCTCTGGCTGCCCTCCCTCCCACACCTCGGCCTCTGCTTCATGCACTGACGGCAGGACACCAGGGCTCCCCTCTGCTTGGGGACTCTGTGGGCCAGACCTCTGATTTATTGACGAGCTGCATTTAGGGTCACCAGTCCCAAACTCCTTTAACTCCCAGTAGGAGTCAGAGGTTTCGGGCCCTTTGTCTGCTTGGAAGGAACCACCCAAGATGTGTTTGCAGCTGATGCCTGTAGCTGTGGTCTCTTCCTAACATGATCAGAGATACTGGCTCTTATGCTTCCGGAAAGAAATACTGGAAAATTTGTGACACTGGCCTATGTGTGTTTGCTTAATGAGACCTAGTGAAATCTTCATCCAAGTGTCAACCTTCCTGGCCCTACAACCACACACAAAAATCTTCATGTGGCTATGAGCCTCCAGGCACAAAGCTCTGGGTGGAAGCCAGGAGTGTGAATGCTTGTGGTTTGGGAATTTACATGCAACATGGAATGGGTGGTATCTTCCCCAAAGCCTGCCACCACAAACAAAATGGGATACCCAAGAGCTGCTTTGCTTGGCCAGTGATGCCGTAATGAAATCTCATGTCCAGAAAAAAAGAATTGGTCATATCCAAGTACAGGCTAAAGCTTTGCAAGTATTAATACTGAGGGGAGAGACATTATTAGACTGCACAGGACCATGCGGTGCGGCTGATTCTTCATTGTGCAGAGGTTTTAATAGGTACTGAAATTTTCTAAATCAGCCATAAATTAAATGGGCTTAGGTGAAGGAGACACTCAATGAAGTTCTGCTAGCTAACCTGTAAAAGAGAGCCATTTGTGATAGCATTGAACACTCATGAATCTCTACTGCAACACATAAAGTTTATGCATAACCTGCATAACCAGCTGCTACAAGAAGTTATTCATGTCCAGAATAAAATACTGTTGAAAATTCAAACAATAAGCTGAATTTCTGGAGAGGCCAGTACCGGCTTTCACATTTGCAGACATGATTCACCACCATCATCTCTGTAAGAATTCTTCTCAGAAGTGTTTGGAGACCATTTTTAACTGGTCCATCGAGGGGCAATTCCAGAGTTATAATCAACTGCACACTACTAGGCAAAGTGCTGGACTGTTGAACTCATGTACAGTTTTCCTGTGGATTAGATCAAATTCCTGATGTAGGAAAAACTATTAGGGCCTCCATTCTGTTTTCACTTCTGAGAGCTTAACACACATGTTACTGACTTCAACCAAGTGATTTCCAACATATACCTGTGAGAATGCAGGATCAAACCACAATGTGTTATGTTTCAAAATATTTTTTCACAATAAGTTGGTTTAGTGAACTCACTTTTCACCCCTAGAGAGCTGACTGTAATGAGATCACACAGAGAAAGGATATGGAGTTTCACCCTGATCTCCAGGAGACAACAGGCCATATCCAAAAATCCTCTCTCAAATCAGTAGTACTTTCAGTCGCAGAGCAGCAATACTATCTGTGGAGATAATTTGAAGGAAGCAGCAAGGTCAGAATTTCAACTGTCACATGAAGATTTGGAGTGTACGTATCAGGGATGCTGTACGGATATGTTTGCTCCCAGCTTAAGAAATTCTTCAGTCTATGCTTTTCCTAGAGCTTCGCTGCCTGGAGTCTCATGAATATCTGAGACATTTTTTCTATTGTTCTTTTTTTTCTCTACTTTCATTTGGAAAATAAAAAGTCCTTTGGAATCATATTTTCTAATAGGAACAACTTCAAAATGCATCTCAAAGGTGGGACCACATTTAGTATCTTACTGTGGATAAATCTGCTGTGACTTTTCCTTTAGCACCAGAAAGCAGCACGGCAGGTGGATTTCAGGCACTAGCTAGATCAGATCTGAACTGTATTGCTACAAGGAAACAAGAATCATAAAAGCACCTCTCATAAAATCGTGCAGCAAATTAGTGCGATCAGATTGCACTAATCCTAGTCCAACGCTCCAGCTAACAAATGTGTGAGGGGAAATATTTGTCCCTGCCCTATCTGCATCACTCCAAGATTTAACTGCTGTATTTAATCCTTCATTTTCAACACTAACATTTTACATTCAAGAAAAAGAAAAAAGTGGTGTTCGTCATTTCTAATTAAATTACATGCTTTATTTTTTTAATTAAATAGCCTAAAAAGAAATAAACTGGAAGAAATATTCTAACAAATGATTTAGAAGTATTTCATATGTATCTAAGAAGGGAGCCAAATACAAATTGACAGCTTAGTGCAAGAGAACTTCAATCTGGGTTTTATTGCAATAACAAAAGTGTGTATTTAAAAGCCTTCACACAGAGCATCTATTCAGAAACAAGCCCGAAGACAGTCAGGGAATTAAAAAGAGGATAGTGTTTTGAATTAATCTAGAACATTTTTGCGGATTAGTTTACAAGCACAGAATGCCTCAGGGGGCTAGGGAGAGTGCAGAGCACTGAAGTCAGAGCGATCTGTCTTTTTCCTGTTGCTGGTGATTAGTTCATATCTCTTTGACACCATGTTTACAAGCCCCTAATTGCCTCATTAATACCTCATTATTACTTAGAAAGTGAAGAAGCTTTTAGCTTTGAAGCTGCTTTGCTGCACTTGAAGGCAAATATAGGGTGAATTTTGAATGTGTTGGTACTAATTAAAGTTGAAGTCTGTTTCCTGTTGCTTGTAGGTGGGTGTTAATAGCTTCAAAGAAAAAATTAGGCTTCAATTTATATTGCATGCCTCCTAACTTACACACACAGGAATAAGTGCAGGTAAGAAGCCCATTCCTGCAAACTGGCCTTACACAGATCCACACTTCTATTTTCTTTCATGCTTTTTACACGTAGACCAGACTCTATGAAGGCTCGTCCACTCTGTATCAGAATGCCTGGAGCAGGCTGAAGCTGGCCCGTTCAGTCCACACAGATACAGCACGTACCTTCCCGTGCCATCATGAATGTACAGGGCACCATATTCTCTTTTTGCACCAAAACCAGGAAGAGAAACGGATTAACTACTGTATAAAACTGACCTGGGTCCATTTGCCTCCTGCTCTGGATGGACATTGTTTCCAGGTCACCCTGGAAAAGCTTGTTTCAAAGCAAAGCTAAAATCAGGCACAATATAATAGTTGGACTGATCATCCTCAAGGTTTTCATGCCCCTGAGCTGGGAGACAGAGACAGGACACAGAATGTAGTCCCAGTTGTCGAAGAGGTGGCAGTCACCGACCTGCTCCTCCACCTGGATGCCCACAAGTCTATGGGGCCAGACGGGATCCACCCGAAGATACTGAGGGAGCTGGCGGAGGAGCTTGCCAAGCCACTCTCCACCATTTACCAGCAGTCCTGGTCAACCGGGGAGGTCCCAGATGACTGGAAGCTAGCTAATGTGACACCCATCTACAAGAAGGGTCGGAAGGAGGATCTGGGGAACTACAGGCCTGTCAGCCTGACCTCGGTGCCGGGGAAGGTCATGGAACAGATCATCCTGAGTGCCATTATGCGGCATGTGCGGGACAACCGGGGGATCAGGCTCAGCCAGCATGGGTTTATGAAAGGCAGGTCCTGCTTCACTAACCTGGTCTCCTTCTATGACAAGGTGACCCGCTTAGTGGATGAGGGGAAGGCTGTGGATGTTGTCTACTTGGACTTCAGTAAGGCCTTTGACACCATCTCCCACAGCATTCTCCTGCAGAAGCTGGCTGCTCACGGCTTGGACAAGTGCACTCTGAGCTGGGTTAAAAACTGGCTGAATGACCGAGCCCAGAGAGTTGTGGTGAATGGAGCCAAATCCAGTTGGCGACCGGTCACGAGTGGTGTTCCCCAAGGCTCAGTGTTGGGGACGGTCCTGTTCAATATCTTTATCGATGATCTGGATGAGGGGATTGAGTGCACCCTCAGGAAGTTTGCAGATGACACCAAGTTGGGTGGGAGTGTCGATCTGCTGGAGGGCAGGATGGCCCTGCAGAGGGACCTGGACAGGCTGGATTGTTGGGCCGGGGCCAACTGTATGAGGTTCAACAAGGCCAAGTGCCGGGTCCTGCACTTCGGTCATAACAACCCCAGGCAACGCTACCAGCTTGGGGAGGAGGAGTGGCTGGAAAGCAGCCTGGCTGAAAAGGACCTGGGGGTGATGGTTGACAGCCGCCTAAACATGAGCCAGCAGTGTGCCCAGGTGGCCAAGAGGGCCAATGGCATCCTGGCTTGTATCAGGAATAGTGTGGCCAGCAGGACCAGGGAGGTGATAGTGCCCCTGTATTCGGCACTGGTGAGGCCGCACCTCGAATACTGTGTTCAGTTTTGGGCCCCTCACTTCAAGAAGGACATCGAGGTGCTGGAGCGTGTCCAGAGAAGGGCAACGAGGTTCGTGAAGGGTCTAGAGAACAAGTCTTATGAGGAGCGGCTGAGGGAGCTGGGGTTGTTTAGTTTGGAGAAGAGGAGGCTGAGGGGAGACCTTATTGCCCTCTACAACTACCTGAAAGGAGGTTGTAGAGAGGTGGGGGTCGGTCTCTTCACCCCAGTAACAAGTGATAGGACGAGAGGAAATGGCCTCAAGCTGCGCCAGGGTAAGTTTAGGTTAGATATTAGGAAAAACTTCTTTACTGAAAGAGTAGTCAGGCACTGGAACAGGTTGCCCAGGGAAGTGGTTGAGTCCCCATCCCTGGAGGTATTTAAAAGACGGGTAGATGCAGTGCTTGAGGACATGGTTTAGTGGTGGACTTGGCGGTGGTAGGTTAACAGTTGGACCTGATGATCCTAAGGGTCTTTTCCAACCTTAACAATTCTATGATTCTATGATTCTATACATAATAACACACAGCATATCGCTGCATCCAGTAAGCACATTCTTCCTGAAATGTGTCTGAAGCTGTGAGATCTTTGAACAGGGATCCAGTTTTCAAACGACTGTGCACAACTATTTCAGCATACAAATTGCAAATAAGCCAGTGACCACAATTATGGTTACTGGATTACCGTATAAATGAATAAATGAGATGTTTAGAACCTCACTTGGGCTGTAGAGATGCACTGGCTGATAATGTTTTCGAGGAATTTTCTTCCAGCCCCAGACAGATGAGAGACAAAGCAGACATTAACCACAACAAAATCATTTCCATGGGAAGTTTTTAAAAGAAACGTGCTTTCTTTCAATTAGCATGTTTTCAGGGGTCTGGGGGATGTTGTGAATGGAGAAGGGGGTGAAGGGGAAGGAAAAGACACCCATTTTTGGTAAAAGCATTCAGTTTCTTAATAAGAATTTTGGATGAGAAAAATAGTGAAAAAGTCTTTGCTGAAAGCAAATGGAAAACCCTACACAGACTGGAAGATTTGGATACAAAAATAAAATGTTTTCCATACAAATTAAATTCCCAAAGACACATTTTTCACCAGCATTGTTTTTCAGTGGTGGGGGCTAGGGGTGGGCGCAGAAAAAAATCAAGTCTTGAAGGCTGAACATTCCCCAGTGAAGTAGTCAGGATTTGGCTAACAGTCCCCAAGACTCAGGATTTAGCTCAGACTGCTCAGAGTCGCTGCTGATTAACAGGCCTTCTTGTCACAGGCCCAGGACAGCAGGGTCTTGGCTTACCATTAGCTCTCTCAAGGCAGAGCTCAGAACAACTCAGCCTCTCACGTTCCTTTCATACCTTGCATCTCCTCTAAGAGGAGGTAAGTTGATAATATTCTGACTTAATTTTATTTCAGCATTAAAAACAATCTAAAAATGTTGATGATATTAAATTATATATCTAACTTGAGAGCATCCCTTTACACACATGACTGTAAAGAATACAAACATGAAACAGAAAATTTACCTAAAATTATTGGTCAGAAACCCAGTCTACAAAATGGGTAAGGAAGGAACCCCCTCCTCCTGAGTTGTGTTTACAGTATCTTTGATTTATATCAAACATTTTAAAAAGTATTAAAACAAAAATAATTAAGGCAAGCCAAATTCTTTTCTTGCCAGCATGCAAAGCTTGTCCGACTGGACATATTGAGGCTATCAATTGGTGGTGTGTATTTATAACCTAGTGCTTAGACAACTTGGAACGACAAATGCAAACAGCCACAAAGAAGTCACTTTGTTCGCTTGGCACAAACAAATCCCTGAGATGAAAAGCAGCCTGGCGTTTATTTTGGGCCAAGCTTCCTCATCTGACGATCCACAACGTGGCACGGAAAGGGCAGTGTTACCAAAGGACACAAAGCACATGGAGATGCATCATTAGAGCAAACACAGACCAGGGTGCCAGATTTTGTTATTCTTGTTTCTTCCTTCCCAGAATGGATGTCACTTTTCCTCCCTTCTTCTCCCCAAAGCACATTGGTTTGGAGCTTGTTTTTTTTTTTTTTTTTAAGGACCAGGCTTGTCAGCACAGCCTGTAAAGCTCTTACAGCTATAATTTAAAACTGAATCATGTTGATTGAAAACACGGCTAGCATCTGACTGCAGACATGTCTGAAGACTTCCACATGTGTAGCCAAATGAGGACTGGTGAGGACATGGTGAGTTTTGCCAAAAATATTAAAGCAAGCTCTGCAGGAGACATGATCCACAACTGTGCACTGGTGGTAAGCAGCCTGGGAAATGCATATCTAGAGATCTGGTAGGTTCCCTTAACCACTGAGCCTTGGAGACCTGAGCTGCCTGAGCAATACAAGGAAAAAAGACACTGTGGTAGCCAGTCATTCTCAAGAGGTTTCTCAGAACAGGAAGTCCAAATCCCAGACTGGAGGAGGAAGTCTCAGTGGGCTCCAGGTTGGTTTGATATTAATATCTCATTTATCCTCCTACCAACATGACCAAAGCACAAGAGAAGCAACTGAGGAGAATGGGAGGAGTAAAAGAAATCCAGCAGAGTGGTTAGCCAGTGAACATGCAGCTTACTGGAAGGATAACAGATTGCCCTTTGTGTGGAGTTAGCTAAGAAAAGGGCAGCAAGCTGACAACTATCAAAAGACAATGAACAGAGGTTGCGGGAGACCAGGTGCAGTTTGGTTTTAGGAACGCTGACACATGTTGCTTCAGTTCAAAGGGAGTATCTTACCATATTCCATGGCTCTTTCAGGGGAGGATCTGGTAAGGCTTCTAGTCCTTATCTCAGTGGGCAGGCATTGACACTGAGCCTCAAGTCACATTGTCCCATGCATGGATAACGGGAAGCTCAGCTCTTTGATGGTATGATGTCTTCATTCTTCTCATACCTTCATCCCCTTAGATATGTCAGGGAGCTAAAGGCATGAGAAAATCTTAATAAAGCTTTAACCTTCTGATGACACTCAGGCTTTAAAAGGAGGGTCATAGGAGATTTTGGGTACTTTTCTCTTATTTCACTTAAAAAAAAATGGATTTCCCACAGCTTCTTAAACACCAGAAGAGATATCCATATATTTTTCAGTATATAGATTCAAATCCTTGGTTTCTTTGGCAAAAGGCCATATAAATTCTCATGGATTTGTTATTGCCTGCTATAAATTTACTACTCAGAAAGAATAATATTTCATTTGCTTTATTGTTGGTGCCTCTAAAGAGGGTGAAAATGGATTTAAGTCTTTCATTGGGCATCTTGATGAGGGCAGAGAAGGAACACAAAAAGAAGTCAAAAAGGACACTTAAAGAATTGATATAAGGCTCCATCACCTATAATTCAGTTGATAAACTTAGGTCTCCTTTGCAATGAATTACGATGCCGAGAGATTTGTTCTGTAAATTCTGTCCAGAACTTGGCAACACCACTTCTAAGAAAGCAAGCAAACTCCTAGGTTTAGTTCATGTAACCCTCGGGACTTAAGCAATACTTTCCATCTAAATAAGCAGAGGCTTTGATCTTACTCATGTTGCCTCTTATGCTCTTCCTATTTTACACAGAGGAATAGGGACAGTAGAGACAGTTCACCAGCACAGGTAGGAACAGGACCTCAAACTCACGTTCAGTTTACATATTCATGGGTATATACACAGCTTCATGGAGTTAAATCCATCAAGCTAAAGCCATTCCCAGGGCATGATCCTTTACTGTCATCACAGTGACCTCATTTAGAGATGACACTGCAGGAATCTTACCTCCCTGTAACAGCCCCAAAATGAGGTAGGCTTGGGATGAAGAGGCCAGGACCTGGACGCCAGCAGGGAAAGATCCAAGTGCACAGAAAAGTGTGCTTGGTTTTGTGTGATGGTGTAGAGAGAAATGAAGGATGCATGCTGTTTGTGCTCTGGAGCTTCTCCAAAACATGTTCAGACCCAGACTTGCGTCCATTTATCAAGCTTATTTAGCTTGAAGAGTCTGACCATGTGGCTACCACCATATTAGTATCTGAGATATATTAAGTTTACACTACTGAACAAATTTATGACTTGAAAGCCTGATCCTTGTCATTGGGGATCCAAGATATGGACAGATGAAGCAATTTGCCTGAAGTCAAGAAAAGGGTGGGTTACAAAGCTGAGGATTAAAGCACAACCCCTGAGTCCCATGTGGCTGGCCAGCTCCCTGGGTGTTTCCTTCTCCAGTGATTGAAAGATCAGTGAATTGCTCTCTAAATGCTTCCAACGTGAACTCTCCAAAACACAGCAAATGGGATTTTTCACACTTTGACTAATGAAAGCTTGGCACATGGCATGAAAAATAAAATCCTCACTGCCAGCAGTACATATATATAAAATAATGTTTATTTCTTCAGGGCTTGTGAATAAGCAAGACATTTTTCATCCATAAAAGGCAGTTTCTATGTGTATGTATAAGTTAGCAACAACAACAAAAAGTATGACTGATGATCTCAATGAACATCATCCCAGTGAGATTCAAATAGTCATAACTTTGTGCTTCCGAAAAGAAAGTCTCTTTTTTACTTCACCCTGCAAACTTCAGTGTTTATTGTGGCTCTATTTCTCCGCTCTTGACAAAAATACATACATAGTCCATCCTTTTGTTTCATTTTTATAGAATAGCTATCATCGCAGGGCTAGGCATTTACAGATAGAGATTCAACAAAAGGATGTGCTCAGAAAGCACAGCTCAGATTTTACATTGCCTGCAAGATCTACTTCCATATGAAAGCAAAGCTAGTTTCCGAAATAGTGGGGAGAGCTCATTCTTCTTGCCAAATTATGACATTTTTCTTATTCTGTTCTTTTTTCCCTGCTTTCTTGGTGCTCTCCACATGACCAATGCTAACAACAGGAGAGACTAGCCTAACTCCTCATGCAGGCAGATTCAAAGTGATTAGACACAAATTGGGACCAACAGTACACTATAAACACACTTTCAAAACAGACAGCATTTTCTCTTTGTCTGCTGAAAATGTTTTGAAAAAAGAGTGCACTGAAAAAAACCCTGAAAATAGTAACTTCTGTGATAAACTGATATTGGGATACTACCACATAGATAAAAGATGACCCAGCCACAGTTTTCCAGTTCACAGCTAATATTTGATAGTCATAAGGACAGAGCTCAGCAGAGGAGCCCTTGTAGGCATTTTAGGGACTTGCAGTAGTGTGAAAGGTTTACTTTTTCTCAAGTGCAAAAGGATTACTGGGGCTATTGTAAATTTGCTTCAAAGAAATAAGAGAAGAGCTTTACAGTTCTGCAATAATCAGAAGATATGTAAGAAGAGATAGGTAAGTTGTGATGTGCTTTAGCATAGCATAGCATTAGGTTTTATTTGATTAGTTCTTCCCTACAGCTTGTAATGGATATACACAGTGTGATTTCAGGGCAGGAGTAGCTTCAAAGTACAATCTGAGTATCACTGATCCAAGCATGCACAGCTGGATCTCAAATATATAAGCCACTTTGAGTTACACAGGAGGAAGGAAAGGGGAAGATTACTATGATCTGAAATGTTAAAGCTTCTTTCATGTGATTAAGTACATTTACATGTTTTACTCAAACCAGCAGAAGTTGTTTCCAGGGAACAGTAAGAAACAAGTAGGACTCCACATTATGTGTGTGGGTGTACAACATACATATGTCCTGCTCCTCACCTGAGGCTTCCTAAAAATAAGCCAAAATCATGTTTGGTGATTTGGACAGAGAACTGGCAGTGTTACAAGAAAATTACAGGTATTGAAAAAGCTCCCTGTCATTTTCCTCCTGTGGGAGAGGACAAGGGATACAGCATGGAGAGGGGTAGAATCCCCTTCCAATAACCACCACCAGGTTTCCTCATAAAGGGAGGCAGCCAAACTTCTCCTGCAGCAGGTGCCCTACAAGACTATGTACGGAGAGGGTAGTGCATACTGGCTGCAGCAGCCCCAGCAGCCCATTTATCAGGAAACATTTCCACAGGCTGTGTTGACACCAAGAGAGAGTACCATCCCCCTGATGACCCTGCAAAAGCATTACTGCAGTGCTGGCATAAACTTCCAGTCTCAGGGTCTCTCAGCACCACTAGTAGTTCTGCCTAAAGCAGAGTCCTCCTCCTTAGTCTAGTGATCTCCTCTCTAATTTTATAACCTCTTAGGCAAATCTGTTATTTACCCTTTTTAATGGACTTAGGATGACTTGGAAGGACTCATCAAGCATTTGCATACAGGTCCAGAGGAGCAAGAGTATGCTTTGTTCTGGACTACTACTAAAAACAGTATGCAGATGACCAGAACCAAAAAGGTATCTGGTGGCCATGCAAAAGGCAGCCAGGCGATATCACTCCCTTCTATACTAACTGGTAAACTGGTACAGTCTTGACCACAGTCTCACTCAGGAAGGATCTTGGACTTGAATATACTCTTGGAAGTGTTGCCTGTGCTTGATTTGAAACAGCAGGGAGTCTGAATGACCCTTTTCTGAAGACATGAAAGCTTCCTAGTGAAACTTGGCAGCTGAAGAGTCTAATCACCTTCATGGGGAGATCACTTATACCATGTCTGAAAAACTCCATAGCTCAGAAAGCTAAAATGGCTATTGTTGGAAGAACTTTCCTAGAACCCATCCGTAAGCCCAATCTTCTGCTCAGGAAAACGGGAGCAGGACATGAAGGACCACCTGATAGGCTATACTTGCTGATGCATTAAATCTCCACCATGGGAAATTTTTAAAAACAGATTAGATTGGCAGGGAAAGAAATAGCTGACTTTCAGAGGAGGTCTATCCAAGCACAGGTGACAGATGAGACATCTCACACCACGGCACTATCCAGGAATAATATGGGAAAGAATAATTTGGGCACAGAATGGATGAAATGAGGTCAGTGGCTATTACTGAGTGCTAGCGCCAGCCCCCACTCCTAAGTGAGATGGACATCTGGTAGGGATAGCGGAGGTCCATCTGATCCAACTCTGGTCAGGCTAGATGAGACCCCTTCTAAACCTACTTCTCTAAGATCCATGAAACCCAACATACAGACCCATATGGCACTTCGAGATTAGGGAAGTTCAGATACTGGCCAATTTCTATTGTTAAGCTTACAAAACACTAAGATAAATAACGGAAAATGCTTCAGCTGCTATTTATTTAGGGCAGTTTTGCTATGTGACATCAGAAAATATTCCATGGTGGAATTTATTAACATAAAAATGGACTTGGTGAGACTTTGTGATCTATTAAACTTCCAGCTAACTAGACTTTTGTTTATCCAATCGACAGATGGTGTTCTTCTGAACCGGTTATGTTGATTCACAGCACTGAAGTGGTTACTGGAAAAAAAGGACCATGAGTTTAATAAGGAGCAGGCCCATACACACAAAACAAATGTGAGCCATACTCTACCAGCTCCAAAAGAAAAAAAGCAGCGGCTTTTAAACCAAATTACCAAAATATTGGCACATTTTGCATGTTCATCATGCATGCTCAAAGCCCCTGGAACAGGAATGTTATTGGTAAATCAGCTACTTCAGACATATGCACCAAGTTATTGCATTTACTTGGAATATTCTGCTCCAGGTTAGGAGAAAGACAGTCACGCACAGACTCCTCTTTCAGAAGTGCTATCTTGGAGGGCTGGCTTAGCTGTTTTACAATAAAGACTCATCCCACTTACAAAGCCCCTCTCAGGCTTCTCATTAATAAATGCCAATGAACATAAAATGATACCAAGGTTGTAGAAACCAATGGCAATCTAGAAACCAGGAAAAGAAAACATAGTGAATGACAATAAAGAGTAGAACATATAAAGGACTCTCGAGCAGCTGAACTCCCAATCATTCTCTGAATATGAAAGAGGGTTGAACTGTTTATGAAATTAAGTGGAGCTTCTGGAACTGCACACTGAACTATGCTGAACAGGAAGAAATCTCTTTGCTTATTAGGCCTCAAGGAGATAATCTATTGTGCTAAAGAAACAGCTACAGCCTTTGCTATGCAGCAGGGAGATTACTCCTGTTCAGGTGGGTGAGTTGCTTTCAGACCTTTTTTTTCACTATCTATCTCTCTGATTTAATTTTAGGAATTGAACAGTAATGTTTTGATTAAGTTGCAGACAGAAGACCTCAAAATGACAGGATCCACCATACTTGTAGTAGAAGGACAGCAGAGAAGGACAGGCTTCTGCCTCCATGGGCTCAAATCCAGAATATCTTTGAGAGGATGGGAAAAAGAGCTGAAAAGCATATAATGGAGCATTAATAGCATTCACCTATCCTATAATTTTGTGTGTGTGTGTGTATGTGTGTATATATATATATGTATATATAAACACACTAATATACACAAACATACACACACATAGATACATACACCTACCTAGGTGTGTGCATATGTAATATTATATACATCCACAAACGCAGACTAAACTTTTTACAGAGGGAGAATGCATACCAGAGTCTGACACTGGGAAAGGTTTTCTTCAGCATATTTACACGCCTAGTCTCAGGCAGGATGTGGTCTGTCATTGCAGAGGCCACAGCACAAGGTGAGACTTTGCAAAATGTAATACAAGCTATTAATGCTGGTTGGTCTGCAAAATTCATACCTAGTCCTTAGAAGGGAGGATGTTAGGATTGAGAGGGGATTTTCTTCAAGAACTAGATGGGTTGTTTCTGGAATGCTGAGACAAAAGACACTGAATTGGACACAGGAGGACAAACAGGCAAGGAAATACATGACTGACTACAGTGACTACATCGTATTGGTTGCAATACACAGGAAAAAAAAGATGTGAAGCCTTAAAACAGTTGTGATAATTCAGCAGTTTCAGTATGACAGCCTTAAGTAGTAGAGGCTTGTTCCTCTGACAGCTGCATGTTTCAAATCATGAATTGCACGACTGAACAATGATGTTATATGTGAATACAACTGCTAATATCAAAATCAGTCTTCTGCAGGAAAACCTGTATTTGCTAGACACATCACAGCACAGGTGTCATGGCAAATAACAAGTCATGGCATGATAGCTAGCAGTGCAACTGCTTTAGGCTTATTACTTTTTGAGTCCAGGACAGCTACATGTAATGTCACCTGTGCATAAGAGAGCAGAGAAATCTAATTAGGATCCTTAATTGGACCTGAGCAACCTGATCTAACATTGAAGTTAACTCTGCTCAGAGTGAGGGTGGTTGGACCACAGACCTCATGAAGTCCCTTACAACCTAAATTATTCTATGATCTGCAGCATACAAAAAGATTGAATCTCATCTGCCATCTCTGGCAGGAGCAGAAGACACCTTCATCTTCATTCGTGGAAAAAGGAAAAGCTGGGTTCTGACTTCCAGTTTTGACATAGGACAGCTTTGGGGAGAATCAGTGGGTCAGCCAGAGTTCCTTGTTACAGGAAAGGCGTAAGAAATGCAGAGACTGAAATCCACTGGGTGCTTTGAAATTCTTCAAAAGAAAGTACACCGTGGCAGAGACAGAGAAATACTGATATGGCACAGGCCAACAATACAATATTTTTCCTGGGAAGAAGGCGAGAGGAGAAGAGACAGAAGGGTGGTGAGCCCTGTAAGGAGCATGTTCTGATAAAAGTGTGTTACGCTTCCCTGCATGCAAATACTGATCCCTCACAAGTTGTTTCCTCTCAGATCTAATAATCTTCTTTACCTGTTGGAAACACACTGTAATTACAAGTTCCAATGCCAGCTTCTCATTAACAAAGAAATCTGCCCTCTAGTCCATGGGGTTTTGTTTTGCCTGATTAAAGATATTGTTAAAGCCTCCATAAATATTTTTTGTACCCACACGGACTCCTTATTGAATCTGGCTGTCTTCACTTCCTGTCTTAGTACAACTTACTTGCTAATTTGTTGCCTTACCGTGCCCCTGAAGTGGTTGCCCTTAAGTGGTTGGTGAAATGATTAATATTTATTTAGTAAAGCTCTTTGAAGATGATACATAACATAAACATCAGCTAACACTATTATGCTTCCAAAAAACAATACAGCTTTTGTAAGATTAAAAGCCTATTCCCCCATTAGATCTCTTGAAATTTGTTGAAACAAAATAACGTAACCTTCCCTTTGCAGTTTATCCCTCTTATCTCTTCACAGTTTTTAATAGTCAGTATTTCCCATCTGATTAATGCTAATCACATTGTTGCACTGCTTTTACAGCCTTGGGGTTTATTACAAAGCTTCTCTATTACTCCAGATAGGCACAAAACAGTAGCAGGTAGGGAGCAATATACATTTGCCAAAGATCAGAACCATTATTTAATGTTTTTGTAAATATTTACTTTAGAAGCAGGCTAAACATTACTTAAGATTTGTTCTAAACTGCTGTGTTTAAAGAAAAAAAATCATGAGGACATATGGAACTCATCTGAAGGAGCAAAAAATGTTACAATTACACAAAAGAATTAATTTCCCTTGCTGTTACCAAAGAGTTGTCTTCATAAAAGCTTGTGGCATGCTTTTGTACCTTAGGTGGAACATTGTGATACATATCATGTGGTTTGTGGTCTCCTCTTCCTACCGTCTGAAGCTCTGGCTGCAGTTTCCCCAACCCAACTGTCCCACCAAATCGGTACACACCCGCATCACGCTCCCACTGGGATTTCTGTTCCTGTTCTGCTTCCCCCCCCTCCCTTCTTCTTAGTCATCTTACCCACAAGTGGCATAAATCAAGGCGAGGCTGTGTTTTCACAGCGAGGCAGTTCTTGCAACATCAGGGCTGAGTTCAGGGAAACGGCTGGAAAACTTGCTATACCCCCCCCCACACACCTGCCTTTTGGCTAATGGAAGCTGAGCACAGTGCCAAAGATGTTTGTTTATTCTTGCCCTGGGTGCTTTGATATGTATGCCATCGATGAGGGTAATCACCCTACCTCACAACACGGCACCCATGACTGAATAGGGCCTCACATCGCCTTATAGACCTCCCAGGCATCTTCTCTAGCACGTGACATATTGGGTCCTGTCACTGGAGATGTCCCTACCAGCCTTCTGACGAGGGCCCTCTGTTCTTTCACTACTTTGGAAGAGATCTGGGAAGGAGGTGGAAAGAGGGTAGACCAAGTCAAAGCCACCCAGTCAGGCAAGCGCAGCCATGTCACTTTGGAAGTGGCACTTGCTGAACACAAGGACACAGTTTGGTCCAGCTGTGAACAAATGCAGTAGTCCCCCATGCTACAGTGTCACGACAGCATCAAGCTTTTAACTGATTTGTGGCAGCTTAGGGAAAAACAACAGGATGCTGTGTTGTGACTGGTATTAGCCCTTGTGGTATCACATCTGCTGGGACACAGGCTGCACAACCCTTCCTGCTCCAGACTTCAGTTCAGGTGGGGGCTCAGCCACCTACAGTGACTGTCCAGCACCCTGCACGCTTGTGGGTGGGCTGGGAGTGAGGGCTGAGGCACGTTTGGGAGAAAGGTGGGGCTGCTCGAGAGAGAGAGATGGCGTGGGCATGTGCAGCCAGGCCCTTCCCTCCCTGTCCTCACGGGGTTGTGTTGTCACACCAGCAATGCTGGGGCGGCAAGTTGAGAGGCCCCGGTGTCGCATCCCCCAAGGGCAGGCAGGGAGGGGAGGGCACGTGAGAGCTCGCTGCCTACAAAGCAGCGCACACCCACCTGCTTCGACACCACATGCCAACAGCACAGGGCCACGGGTGACTCCAGGCCACCAGCTCCCAGTGCGGCCATGACTTGGTTGTCTCACTGGACCATCCTGTGCCGCACTGATGAGACACCTTGTGGGCTAAAAAACCTTCTGACTCTTTCTGTCCCTCTGTGCCTTTCCCTTATCTGAACCTTATCCCTCAGGGTAGAACCAGAAAATTAAATATTTCTTTGCAGGAACTAGAAACACCATGAGGAAAACCAATCCCCTGCTCCTTTGTATGATTTTTACCTGGCTGGAAGATCTGGGAGGAGAGGAGAGAGAAGAGGATGAGAGTCCTCACTTAGAAAGGAGCTGCTGGTCCCGACGCTGTAGTTAGAACACTCCTGCCTCCGGAGGCCAGGAGCAGAGCCCACAGGACATGCACACGGTGGTTTGGAAGGCCCTTTAGCAGCCTGCATAGCTGCATTTGTTCACCGGTAACCACAGCAAGTGCTATCCCTCTCAGTCTTCACAGGGCAGTCAGGAAACCACGTTTATAGCCAGCTAGGCCTGAGTCTGCCTCTGTCCTTGGCAAAACCCCTGCTGGCTGCACTCTGAGTTTTGCCAGAGCAAGGACCCTGCCTCATACTGGTGATTAACGTATTTCATCAAGCAAACTTCGGTAGTTTTGATTCTTCCTCAATACAGCGAGGAACTTTCCAATTTTGGAAAGGGTTTGCAGTCGTGGAGGTGGCGGAAAAGTTGGGATCCAGATCGACTCTGCTGTGTACACTGCATACAGCAGGCCGCGTGGTGGAGACGCCCAGGGCGACCAACACAGCAGGGCTGGGTGGTGTCCTGCAGGGAGAAGGGGCTATGTCCGGCACCCTGACCTCCATCCCTTCCTCGAATGGATCCAGAGGCAGGAGTTCCTGCAGGCGGCGGCAACAGGCATTGTCAGCCTGCCCTCTCCTCTGAAACCCCGCAGCTTTAACAGAGGTGGGCACTCGGGAGGAGGCTTGAGTTGCAGCTTCTGGACTCGAGCGCCTGCTGCAACAACCTCCAAAGAAAGCTCCAGTCCCTCAGGGATCCTGGATGTGCTCCTGTCACTAAGAACCAGCCCAGGTCTTGTTGGAGGAAGGTGCTTCCTCCTGAGGCTTTTTGGTCCGAGTGGAAGCTGGATATCTCACAGCATGAGCAGGACAGATGCACGTTGTGAAAACGCACAGGGAGGTCTCCTTCCATCCTCCTGTGAGGCTGAGGAGGCAGGGGAACCCCCTGAGGCGGCCATCCTGGCGAGGACAGCTGAGGCGCAGGGTAGGGTGCCACCAGTGCCGTGCAGGGCCCACGTCCTTGACCTGCCCTCCACCCCGGCGCTCAGCGAGGCCTGGCTGGCCCTGGTGTCGCAGGGGCCAGAGGAAGGCGCGCCTGCGAGGACATGTCGCCTCACGCCTGGGAGCCGAGCGGGGTGAGAGCAGCCGGCTGGGGGGGGGCGCCTCAGGGCATCCCCTCAGGAGCCGGCTGCTCTCAGTTCCTCCCCGGGACAAGCCCTGCCTGCCTGTGCGATTTTGTCACATTTTTTGAGTGCGGGAATGTCGAAACTTTCCCATTTTCTGCTTTTAGTGCTGAAAGCGAGGGCAGCGCCACGCAGGTGCCGCCGCGGCTGAGGGGCGGCGGGCGAGGCGGGAACGCCGCCGCCCGCCTGCGCTGGGCCGCCATCGCCCCCTGGCGGCGGCCCCTGGCGGCAGGCGCGGGCGGCCCGGGGCGGCTGCGCGAAACTTTCCGCCGGAGCCCGAGTTTGGCCTCCCTGGTGCGGTGTGCGCCGCCGCCCCGCGGAGCAGCGCCCGCCTCTCCCGGCGCGCCGCGGGAGCCCCTCTTGGCCGCCGAATTTAAAAAAAAAAAATTATAAGAATTTTTTTACTTTTTTATTTTCTGGCTATTCCCCCCCCCCGCCCCAACCTCCTCCCGAACCGGCGGGGCGGGAAGGGAGCTTCTCCGGTCTGCAAAATCAAAGCATGGCGGAGGCTGGCGATGAAAACCGTCCTCCCCAAAGCATCCAGCGCCTCTGACAAGCCCGGAGCCAGAGGGGGTGGGGGTGGGAAAGGGCGGGAGGGGGGAGAGCATGGGAGGGAGGGGGCGGCCAGTCCTTCCCCCTGCACTTGTCAGATGCAGATGGGACTGGCAAAGTTTGTTTGAATAAAAAAAAAAAAGCCAAAAAAAAAAAAAGGGGGAAGAGCAGGAGGAGGGGGAGGAAAAAAAAAAAGATCCTAGAAATCCAAAAAGGCTCATCTGGGAAGGAGAGAGAGGAGAGCGAGAGGAAGCGGGATGCAACTCAACCTGACGCTGATCTGCTTCGTCTTCGGGGGGTTCCTGCCCGACGCCGCGGCCCGGCGGGAGCAGATGGACACGGGGCAGTGCGACCTGCCCCGCTCGGTGAGCCGGGCCGGGCTGGGCCGGGCCGGGGGGCGCGGCCGCGGCCGCTCGGGGATGCGCGGCTGGACGCGGCGCTCTGCGGAGCCGCCGGGGCGCGGGGCGCGGGGCGCGGGGGGGAGGGACCCCCCCTCCGTGCGTGTGCGCGCGGCCCACGCGGACACGCGTGGCCCCGCAGGTGTGGCGCTGCCCCGCGTGTCCCCCGCGAGGGGCGCGGTGTGGCGGCGAGCGCGCGGGGCCGCGGGGAGGGGGCCCTCGCCGGGTGCGAGTCCGGAGGGATGCGGCGGCCGGGTGGGCGCCCGTGGCGGGGAGCGGGGGTCGCGGCGGGGCTCTGCCCTAGGCGGGCCTCTCCGCGCCCGTGGGCTTTGCTGGCTCCGAGCTCGGCGAGGGCTTGTGCGGGGAGATGGGGCAGAGGGACCCCCCAGGGGTGGTGTATCCCCGCGGGCTGCCTCCTGCCCCTCTGCCCTTCCGCCACTGACCGGCCCCCGCTGTCCTCCCCCCAGCAAGGAGAGCTCAACTCCTTCCTCTGGACCATCCGCCGCGACCCCCCCGCCTACCTCTTTGGCACCATCCACGTGCCCTACACGCGGGTGTGGGACTTCATCCCCGACAACTCCAAGGCCGCCTTCCACGCCAGCTCCAGCGTCTACTTCGAGCTGGACCTCACCGACCCCTACACCATCTCGGGGCTGGCCAGCTGCCAGATGCTGCCCCACGGGGAGAACCTGCAGGACGTGCTGCCCCGGGAGCTGTACCGCCGCCTCAAACGCCACCTGGACTACATCAAGCTGATGCTGCCCCACTGGATGACCCCGGACCAGCGGGGCAAAGGGCTCTACGCCGATTACCTCTTCAACGCCATCGCCGGCAACTGGGAGCGCAAGAGGCCTGTCTGGGTGATGCTCATGGTGAACTCCTTGACGGAGACGGACATCCGCTCCAGAGGGGTGCCGGTGCTCGATCTCTACCTCGCCCAGGAGGCCGAGAGGATGAAGAAGACGACGGGTGCGGTGGAGAGGGTGGAGGAGCAGTGTCACCCGCTGAACGGGCTCAACTTCTCCCAGGTAAGGAGGCTCCTGGGCCTCGTGGCTTATCCCAGAGGTAGGGGATGCTCTCCTCGCGTTTCGGTCGGTTTATGGGGGCGAACCCCAAGCCTGTTGCAGTGGGGTGGGTCGCTCGCGGGCCTCGGCAGCCTTTGCGTTGGGCTGCCCGTTCTCCATCGCGCCGATCCATGCTGTCTGCAAAAATCCTGCGATGTGTGCAGCGAGTTTATCATGTGTATTAGTTACTTGAGAGGCAAATGTCCAGGGTGTGAATGTGTGTGTCTGCTGGCTTGCCACTTCTGAGGGAAACTTCCACGCTTCCCATCCTGTGCTGGAACTGGGTAAAAAGTGATTTTTTTTATTTCTTTGTTTTTAAATAAAGCAGTTCTGTGGTACTTGTCGGGAAGAGGATGAAGCATGAACAATGAAAAATGAAATTTCAACATTGTTCAAATAGATTTAAGTACAAGCAAACTGTCGGTCATCTTTTTAAGTAGTCACTCCAGGTCAAAAAAACTGGCTCACGTTGCCCTCATGTACTGGGGGAAATTAAGTCTGCAATCTGCGTGGATTTTTTTTTTTTGGTTTAGAACAGGTAAAGTTCAGCAAAAAGAAAAGGATGTAGATTAAGAAACAGAAGTTATTGGTGTAACTGGACTCCAGAATTCTTTCAGTGGATTTAGCTTTAAACAACCAAATACTAAGCTATGCGATCTATTTCATTTCAGTGGATTAATCAGGAACACAGTCACAGCTATTGACTTTGCTTTGTGAAACTGTGTATATGAAATCAGATTTACTAGAAATTCAGGAAATGAATGTGTGTAGAAGAAAACAAATAATCCAGGGGAAATTTAAGATGGTGTCGGTTACTGCTGTGATATTTTGTTTTTAACTTGCTTTTCGTCATTAGTTTTGGATCAGCTATTTCCAGCTTTATCCTACTGTCCTAGTTTGAGCAAAAAAATTCTTGGCGATGTGGGAATAAGGATTAAAGGACTGGTCTTTGGTGTGATTAAAATGTCCTTAGAGTGCCTTCACCCCCTTCTTCCCTGACGTCTCGGGGGAACTGTTTTAAGGGAGAAAAGTCTGGCTTTCACTAACATTTGGTTCATCTGATATTTCAACTAGCAGTCCAGCTCTGCATAAAGCCTTCATAGGAGAAGATTGGTTGCATACACTTTTGGAGGGATTTTCTTTTTTATCAACAAAAATAATTAAAAGAAAGCCCCTCAGAACCTTTCCATTAATTAACACACACGCAAAACAAGGAATTCATTTTACCCTGTTCTGTTTGAAAGGTTTAAGTGCCTATCCTCTCTGTTGAACCCCTTCTTTAAGGTGAGGTAAAAATAATTAACCATTCCAGACATCCAATAGCATTTGGTTGTATTAGGTCAAAAATGGCAGTTAGAATCAAGCACATGAAAGCACTTGGTTAAAAATGTACCACTTGGAAGCCTTTTAAATGTGAATCGTATTACATTTTTTTCTTTTTAGAGAGAGAGAAAGAGCGAGCGACAGAGAGAGGAAAAGGGACAGAATACAAAACTCACTGCTGCTCTTACCGTAATTCTGTTTTTCTCTCATTCTCTAAATTTTAAATAGAAACAAAAATTTCCCCTTTGTTTCTCTACAATAATGATCTAAAAAAGAACAGCAAAGGTATTACTGCTATTGGCAAGTAAAGGACAATCATTTATGCAAAAAGTTTGTGCTGATTCAGAAAATACATTCCATTTTATTTATTACAGAGAATTGACATTGCTGCTAAAATAAATCAGTGTTCAGGAGGATTTTTCCTAGATGGAAGCTTTTTCTGGGAACAAGGCCACCAGAACAACATGAGACAAAAATTAAACAAAACAAACCAGATATTTATTTTCTTGCTTCCTCTAGATTTCATGCATCCTGACACCTGGCTAGTTGTTTAACAATAGTAATTTGTAATGTTATCACACTGTCTGGCAGTCCTACTGCTTGGTGTATTACTGTGCTAATTTAGTGGAGTGGATTACTATTGCTAAGTCTCACCTCCCAATTCCAGGTCTTGAAGCCTTCCTTAAGCAACACATAATTAAAACACACTAAAATGGAAATCAGAAATTGAGCAGCTTTTGTCTTGGAGGGTGTTTGCACAGTTTGATGAGAACATCTGTGATAAATTACAGTCCCAAATCTGCTAAGGGCATCAGCAGATTTTACCTGTTTTCAGCATTACTGTTACGGGAATACTGCACGTACTTTCTGCATTCAGAATTCAGGTTTTAAAACTGTGCCTTGCTGAATCATGTCAATGCTTTTGTTTCCCCCATCCCCAAAGTCCAGTATTTTTGCCCTTAGCAAATTAAAAAAGAAAAAAAGCTTTTTTTTTTACTTCTTCCCCTCAAAGGCAGCTTTGTGCTACTGCAAATATTTAATCTGACTACATGCACCAAATCTGTTAATCTGATACCGTGAGGCAGAGGAAACCTAGGAGTGGTCCCGGTGTGGTACTTGGTTTTGATCTGCTCTGAAAGCAAGCGGATACACTTGCATTTTTGACCAGGAACGATCTTTGAAACGTTCTGTGCGTCGCTTTGAAATGTTGATTTTCTTAGCCGGATGAAAAGATTAAGGTGGCTCATATAATTGGCTGCTTCCTGGAGAGCCAGCTCTTGCAGGTAGAGCACGGAGCATTGTTTTCTGTTGTAAACCCAGAAACTTTGTAGTTTGATGCTCTGGTCCCCCTGAAACCTCTGCTCAGTGTTTCGTGCTGCTCTTCCAAACCAGCACCGCTCCGATCGCTCTCCTTTCCCGCTGACCGGCTGCTTTCCTGCACGGCATGCGGAGGGAGCATCCTCGCTCCCCCTGGGACTCCAGCAGCTGCTGGTCGCACAAAATCTGGGCCCTGTATACATACATACAGCTATACATACCTGTATGCAATACAGGTATTGTATAGCTGGTGGTAAGGCGTCTGAATCGCAGCAAAAGGCTGGGTTGGGAGCCTGGCAACAGGGGAATTCAGATCAGGTTTGGGTCAGATTGAAATTTCACTGCTCCTTGGTATACAAAGTTTCAGGGTTTTCACTGAAGGTGGGACAGAAAGAGCTGAGAGGCACACAAAGAAGAGGAAGCAGACAGATTTTCTGTTTGACAGCGTAGATGTTTATTTACAGAGTGGCCAGAAAGTGCAAAATCAAGTGGGCCACGACTGAGACGAGCTGGTGAGGGGCGGACAGCATTCAGGGCCTTCTCCTGTTGAGATGCTGGCAGAGGCACTGCAACGGGGGCCATGACAGGCCGTGAAGACTTGTCCATGCGTCCTGTGAGGGCCGGCTTGGGAGATGGTGAAGCTTTCCCGTCCTCTTTGTGACCCTCACACAGGTTTGTGGTGAAAAGCTCTCCCCAGGCTGACATATACTGTTGTTGGAGTAAGGAGGATGCTGACGGTGATTCCTACAGCTGCTCAGGTCCGACTGTGTCCACCCTGATCACCCAGGGCTGCAGTGGGACCCCTGCTCAGCCCCGGGGGTGAGTGCCCTCGGGCAGCATCGCATCCCCACCAAAAGCCTGTGCGGTCAGCAAGGGTCTTACTCCTCTACCCAAACCATTCTGCCCTGGGGAGGTAGATGATAGCTCTCACTCATGTTTGATCCTGCCTCTCAGCAGGAGTGTTGATCCTTCCTCCAAGTTAGAAATAAAATCCCTCTCCCATCCAATCCCGAGCTCGCTCTCTTCAGGGAGAATCTGCATTCAGCCTGTGCCAGATGCCCTTAATCCTGAGGTTCATGAGGGGAATTTTGTGTCAGGGCTGGACTCCATCCTGACCTGTCGGTGGGGGAAGCCGTCAGGCCAGAGGGGAGCTCCCAGCACCCCCTTTTCTCTCCCGACGCTGGTTGGGGCTTGCGAAGCCCTGACTCGAGTCTTCTCCAGCCTGTATCATTTCCAACTGCAGGGGGAGATGTTAAATATCAAACCGGTGTTGATTGGATCAGAGATGGCCTCAAAGAAAGAAACCTTAGACCGTGCCAGATTAAACTTCACACTTCACCATTCTTCCCCTTTTATTTCTCTACCGCCTCATTCTCTGCACAAATAAACCTCGTCTCCCTGCTTTCTACCAATGAGACAGCATTCAAGGGGCAGGAATGACTTTGTTAACAAAATCAGTCTTCATTTCCCAGGTCCTGCTGTTCCATCAAACCCTGGGACATGGCAGCTTTGATTACTCTAGTGATAGGATTAGAGGGGGAACAAGTGCTGTTTAATAAAAGGCCGATGGGTGGTCCATCACGTTTGGTCACTGACAGATCTGCAGTCTTGAAGCTGGACATTCAGTGGCAAAACAGCATGACACAGTAATATATAGTCAGGGCCACGGCCTGGACTTGCTGTTCCATCTCCCCTATCCCCTTGAAAAATTAAACATTTCTGTGATCACAAAGCTGGGATTCTTGGAGCTGACAGGGACTAGTATAACTGACTTCAAGGGAAATTTACCTGTTTATACTAATGAAAGATTCAGGCTCAGAGTTTTCCAAACTGGATTAAAGGGCTCAGTTTCAGAGCTAGTTGACTTTTGACAGTCTGTGTAGTTTATTTAAGGGAGTATTATTGATTTTTTAAAATTTTTTATGTGTTTTAAAGAAAAGTGGGTTTTGCCTAATAGAAATCACACCTTTTTGCTTCCAAAAAATTTCAAGCTTCATGAAAAGTCGTCAAAAATAGCTTAGTATCATCTCTTTCGATTGCTGAATATTGTTGAAAGAAATGTTGTTAAATAGTTTGATTATACATAGTTATACATAGTGCACATAGTTTTCAGCTTGCTGGCTTTAATTAAACTGTCACCCCCTTCACCCCCCTGCACCCCGGGGTAAAAATATTCCCCCAGTAAAATTAACCTTGGGGTAGAAATTCATACAGCAGAAATAGAAATCCTTCCATTTAACTCCCTTTGAATACTAGTGGAGCTGCTTTACGTCTATACCAGGGGAACTGTTGAGGGTGAAACTATGCAGGTATTAAAACTACAGTAGTCACAGTAACACCTGAAAGGATCAGCAGCTGACATTTTATAGCTGTAACTAACTGTATGTGTTGCTCTTTACAGCCAGTTACTGTGTGATTCTTCACCACAGCCCCCTTGAAAGGCTCACCCTGGCATTTGATGCCTATTAAGAAAAAAGCCAGTCAGTTAATGATGGCTCGAGGGAGAGCTGGCAATTCATCTATTGTGTTTATTGTGTATATAACTTTAAGAAGTGTTTGTAGAACAGGTTAGATATAAGCCCTTCCCTTCCCTCTGATCCTTCACACCTCCCTTGGTAAGATCCAAGCCCAGGACAGGTGTACCTGCCTTCCATGAGCAGATCTGAAGAGGGCTCTGCTGGTTGATTTATTTGCAAAATTATGGGTGCTGCTTGTGATCGTTTCTAGGCAGGAATTGCATCTTTGTAAGGTGGACTTTAACAGGAACAAACCCCCAGAAAACAGCGACGAACAAGCCTGGCACTCAGGGGAGTCCCTACCATGTTTAAGGCAGCTGAGCATTACCAATGTCAAACTGCAGAATTGTGCCATTTTTTTTCTGAGTGTGTGGCGAGAGGCGAGTTGAGGTCAGAGCGTGGTCTCTTTGGCTCCGGCGATGCCTGGTCCCGGCAGCAGGGAGCCCTGGTACCGCTACAGTGTGAGAGGTGTGGGGAGCAGCCGGGCACACGCTTTGCTCTCTGGATGTGATTCACTCCCCAAGCTCTGCTTCTGGGAAACGGATCAGACGAGGGAGAGATGACCCAAATCCATCCCCATACTTAGGCACTAACGCTGCTTTCAAATCCCTGGAGCAGTTTGCCACCTCCGAGCTGCTCACCCAGTAAGTGCAAAATACCCCCCTCTTCAGTAAATGATATTTCCACAGCGATGATTTTCTCTCTGTTTGTTGTCTGTTGTCAGTTTCTGATGCTGTTGCAATAGCAGTCAGGATCCTGCCCAAGGCCCAGGGTGCTTTGCTTATAAACAGAACAAACCATTGACCTTAAAAACCTCAACTTCAAGTATAGTGCAACCTACAGTCCTCAGAAAGTCTTTAACAGCCTCCCCTCAGCTCCCCAGTGAGTAGCAATCCACGTTATAAAGCCAGCCCACATCATTCAGGCTAGTCAGAGGTTCCTGTATTGAAAAGGCCAGAAATGATCTTAAGCAAGGGCACTCATTCACCTTGCACTCCTGCGGAGACGGAGATCGGTGGCAGGGCTCCTGGCAAAGCATATTTGGGAACTTCAGAGGAACGTAGTGTAAAATAACAGGTTTCCCCTGTGCTAGGCTTTACACTGCAAACCCTTATTAATCTCTTCACTGTCATTAGGAGTTGATGAGACAGGTAAAAGGCAGAAGAAATCACAGACTGACTGCTTGAGCCACATGAAATTGGTGTGATTCCTTTCATCTGTTGGTCCTATGAAAGGGGTTCCCTGCATGCTTGGATGAAGGGCTGTAAAATGACTTCCCCAGAGCACAGTGTTTAGGATAGCACAAAAGTGGAGATTTTCAGCAACGACCAGCGTTTTGGGAACTTCATTTTTTTAACTTTCAAGAGTCAGCGTTACAAGAGCCCTGTTTTGCAGGGAAACATTTCTGCCTCGTGTCCACACACTTTCCCAAATCCCTCTTTCAAGCTGACAAGCAATTCAGATCCTAGATGCTACTAGACTTAAAATCCACAGAAAACACTGTGGGTTGATCACAAAACTTCAATATCTTTCTGAACCCCTCAAATTATTTATAGGTTGCAGTCACTAAGACGTTTTTCTGAACATTGCAACAATTTGTGAACCTAATACTCTTTCTGTAAGCCATAAAGCATTACAGTTCCCAGCTCGCTTGAGACACCAGAAGTTAAACTGGTGCCTGCAGAGCTTAAAACTGCAGATATCAGTGTTTGAACTTAATATCTCAATTCTTGGACTGGACTTGGAATGGGGCTATACTCTCTGCAGAGTGGGAACAGACATGCAACTAGAATGCATGACTGGTTGTATCTGTCACAACAGCTAGTAGTTATGGCGTCTCATTCATCTCCATGGATTTGCTTTTTCTGGTGTTCAAGAGAACAATATAGCTGCCTTGTGTTACTGTTATTGTTTATTGGATCTAGTTGTCATTTAAATGCACAGAGAATTAGAAGTGGCATGGTTAATACCTGTGTCAGAAGCTCAAGCAGGAATTAGCACAGATGACTGCTGCTTTTATCACTAGTTATTCCAACAACAGTCCTCACCATTTGGGTTTCCAATTTTTAGAGCTTCTGCTGCAAGTCATTTCAGGACTTCGAGCACAATATAAATGAAAGTTGCTAAAAAACTGTAAATTAAAACCATGTGTTCAGCATTTTGGGGATGGATGTTGTATGACTTGAGGAGGCTCATTAGCAAGAGTATTTTTAGTTTGAATGAGATCAAAGAGTCTAGATTTTCCACTCTGAGGGTCATTTAACATAGGCCTAGACACCCCATTTCTCATCGTACATAGACTCCCATAGGCCAGTTATGCCTGAAGAAATGATCATCCCTGAAATATTGTAATTAGATGTATTATCAGTGGACCACTGCTGATCACCTCTGTCCAGGCACTGCAACAACACTGAGGGTTGAAGAGTCTTGCAGATGTCTAAAGGGAGTTTTATTACTGACTTCTTCAAAATCAGGATTGCAGCCCAGGCCAGTGGGTAGCGGTGTTAGATGTGAAAGACCATTGGTATGAATCAAATCCTATATATTGTACTCATTCCAGAGTGTCCTTGAAGCCAGGGATAACACTGAACTATTCCCAGAAACTCCTATTGGCAAATAGTGAAAGGATTGTAAAAAAAGAAAAAGAAAGTGGTCTGATTTCTTCTTTTCCTAGGCTCAGTTAATGTGGAAGTTGTTATGAAACTTTTCAAATGAATTCCAGTCCAGAGGTTCCTCATGCTTGGGTATCCTGGCAAAATCATAGAGTTCATTGAGGTGGGCATGGAGAAAGGCTAGCAATTCAGTCATCGCCAGCATGTTAGCTGTAACAACACAATTAAGGGAATAACACTAGATGCTTTACTTTTTCCCCGGATTGCATCAAACTTGCTTCTTCTACCCTAACTCTAGTATTGGGGCACCCGTTGGGAGACAATACATAAAACAGAGAAGAAGCTGCCTTCATAGAGCAAAGCGATATTCATCAGGCTCTTTTCATGAGCCAAGGAATGAGAAAAAGGAAACAAATCTTTAAGTTATTTTCAAACCTCTTTCCATTTTAATAAAAGTCAACTTACAGGGAACACAGGGAAAATATTTCTTTAAAGTAGGAGATTTTATGTCTTGAAAGTACCCCCTCAATATTTTAGAGACTGTATTAAATCCAAGGTCTCCATTAGGCTCCCTCACTTTTGTTAACAATCACAATGAAGGCTGATTATTCTCTGTACACTTTCTGCCACCGCACAAATTTTGCCTTCCTTTGATTTCTTGCAGGCTTTTCCTATTACAGGTGACAGCATAATAGTGATGGGGAATATTTATTTAAATGTGAGACAAAATGCTCACAGTATAGGAGTTTGCAGAGTCAGCAGAGGGGGAGAGGGCAAAAGGGTGATTTGAGTAACATGCCCAGCTTTTTGAAGGTGTTTATTTCTGGCATGTGATTGATTTACAATTTTAGAAATTATCATCGAGATTAATGTTATTCCAGCAGTATTCCACGACCCAATGTGTCCCATTAGTTCAAAGCACTGGTAAAATCATCATAGCACTATTAATTGCAAAAGACCTAAGCCTTACACCATGTGAAGAGCTGGTCCTGTCATAATGGGAGCTAACTGGGATGCTAACTTGTAGTTTGCTTTCAAGCTCAGGTAATTCTTTATTTTTTGGGTACTATGGGAGCAAGAAAGGTACAAGTATGCTAAAGGGTCTCAAAATGATTGTTTACTATACTGTTAATTATACAGAAAAACCCTTCTTTTTCATAATGACTCTCTTTCCTGGTTAATACAGGAAAAAGCTAGAGAGACAATTCTCAAAAAAGCTCATTATTTGCTTGCTGAAGGAAATAACTCACCAAGACATAGAATTGAACTCAAGTTTCTAGTACCAAGTTATGGCCAAAACAATTCTAATATGGCCTGGCCTTCAAACAACTGGGATGCTCTATTGGTAGACAGCTGCAAGCAAACTGAAGTTCAGTTCCTTCAGCATTTCTCCTTTCCATCTACAGAACACCAGGGAGATATTTTCTTTGCTTAAGGGTGTGAGCATCAGACCATGAGACCAGGTTATACCATCCTGAAATAATCCAGGTCTTTTGGTGGCAAGGTGAAGTTCAGAGGGTCAAGGCAGCAGACGTTTGCAGGCATGAAACACTGTTTGACTTTATGGATTGGCTTGTCGCTGTATGCACTGACTAGCTTTTTACCCAGCTAATTGTGTGAGGCCAGGGAGGATTTTCTTTATTAACTCAAGTGGCTTGGCTGTGAAATGAGACATACTGTACAGTATATAATTCAAGCTCACTTTCAAAGACATTTTTGTTGAAGCTGGGTATCCAGAGAGACCTGAGCCTTTAACATGTATGCATCTGAAACACGCTCTAGAAACTTAATCATTTAAGGTCAGCATTTACACTGGTTCATGTTCCAGTAATGGAATAGCGCTTGCTTTAAAAAAATACTCTATTTATATCTTAATGTATAAAGGTGTATTTTTTCTGAGAAAGAAACTGACTGCTTTGAGCACTTGCTGTGTGTTAACTATGACTGGATAAGCTTGTAAGGGACGTACCATGTAGAGACTTCAGCAAATTATGGCTCTAAAGTTGAAAGAAAGCATACTTGGGTGCGCTTGGTGTACATTCTCAAACCTGAAAGTATTAACTGTTGGGAATCACTCGTAGTAGTACCCTTTTGTGTCTTGGGAAGTACAAAGAGCTATAATCTCCCAAAAGGTGTCACATTTTGGCATATTTTGGGTGGATTTTGTCATTACTGACAAAGAGATCACAGTGGAAGATATCCCTAGGAATGCAAAACACAATCACCAAAACCCACACCAGATCCCTTATCATGCTCTCTCTAAAGCTGTTGCTGATTCATTTGAATTACACTGGAAAGATTTATCTCTCATTAATGGAGCGCTCTTCATTTTTTAAAATTGAGTTGTTGTGCAACACATCGAGTAACAATGTCATAACACATCGTAAATCAGTTAGTTTGTTCACTGAAGGATTCTAGATGAGTTAATCTAACATCCTGGACACAGTTCATGAGCAGTTAATTTTAGCAGTTCTCTTTGATATATATCAGTTAAGGCAAAGCAACTCTAGCCATTACGGAGTAGAGTCAAAACTGGTTAACGGCAAAGCAAGTACAGACAAAGATTGTTCAGAGATAAAGCCTTTGGCAGATCATTCAAGGGATCCTTACTTTATATAGAACAATTGTAGCTCTAATACCAGCAGTGCAGACACTCTGGGACAAAGAGAAAACACACACACACACCAAACCACAGAAGAAAACCACACACACCACTTGGTACTTGCATCCAATAAGAAAGTCAAGCTAAAGTTCACCAACCCTGACGTACTTACCAAATAACTCCATGGCAGGCAATGACATGGGAAGAAATACCCCCAAAAAGGCATTCAGGAATTATTCCCATTGTTAGTGGGAGAAACTGAGAATGTTTGATTTGAAACACAAAGTCATCCGTCAGCCTGCCAAGTGCCATTTATCTCAAGGTCATGCAACATAAATAACCCCAAGGGTTAGCTCTAAAGTGGGGGAGCAGAAGGTAGCTAAACAAAAATAGGGGAAGGGATTCCTCTCTCTTCCCTGTGGATGCTCAGCATGGTACTGACAAGGTTTCAAGGCCTGGCACTCCTAACGAGTCTAGTATATTAAGAATAGTAAAACACACCAAGAGCAGGGAATACAGCTGAACATAGCATCATGGAAGGGACTGCGGTTTGAGACCAAGCCACTAAGCTATCAGGCATTTTCTGCAAGAATTAGTCAGGGAGACTAATTAAAAAGGAAAAGTCAGCCAGAAAAAATTTTCCTCTTGGAAGTTTAAGGCTGAAAAGATTGAACCCTGTTATACAGTGGGGACAATCAGCATTTATTTACTTTTCAATTGGGTGATCACATGCATTCTCCCATTCTTTCAACACACCAAAGTATTAGAGCCATTTTTTAAGAGGAAAAACAAGCTTAGCAATTGCCATGTCTAGTAATCCATCATCCCTATCAGTCAGGGAAGGAAGGGGTGTCTTTTGCCGAGATAGACCTGAGAGTGTAGCTTTGAAGATACCAGTGGGAGAATACCAAAAGACCTGGCACCCGTTCTTCCGTTCTGTGGTGTGAAGCTCAGTGTGGTTCCTGTTAAAACAAATTAAACAAGTATGCAGTCCTTGAACCTAGAACCCAAAACTGTATCCCTGTGGACCTCGAAACTGGGCAAGGTGTAGAAAGGAGTTTTGTGTAGCCAAATAATTCATTAAGAGAATTAGGAAGAAAAAAAAGTTAGTCAATATTCTTCTAATTTATTTGTGATTTAGATAGGCTCAAGAAGCAGACTGAGTGGAGTTACTTGTGGTTTCATGTTGAATTTTTGATGCCATGAAAAAAGTGAACTAAACTCACTAAGTCAGAAGGAGAGTTGCAAACTGAAAGTGTTTTGATCCAGCTTTCACTTTCCTGGTTCAGCCAGCACTGCTGGAGATCACTATAGAGAGTCCTGTACATCTGTATGGTCTGAGCACCGGTCCTTCTGAACAGAAAGGAAGCAAGCTGGGCATCTGGGTAAGGAACCTTGAATGTTAATATATACATATAGGTCTATTTTATATCTGTAGGCCTTAAAAAACGTGTTGGAAACTGAGGCATGACTTCAGAAGCTGAAATATCCCAACTATGTTGTTACATCTGGGGCTAAGACTGTGATTTATCCATCTATGAATTTCTCTTATCCCTTTCAACTTACTTAATACCCTTAGAAAAAGAAATATTTGTATGTGGAGGGACTAGAGTCAATGAGATGGTGATGTGAAGGGGGCATCTACAGAAGTCTAGGCTGATTGCAAACTACAGAACCTACAGTTCTTCAGGCGAGGGATTATGGGACACATCTCCATCCCTTGGCGAATAGAGCAGCTCCACCCGTCTTTGCAGCCTATTTTAGTCCCTAATGAAACTGATTTTCTCAAACACAAATGATCTTTAAAAATGGCAGAGGGCATAGAATTGCATCATTAGCAATGAACCAAAGGCTTTTGTGTTGCAATAACTTTTGTTGAGGCATTATTGTGTTGAAAATCCACTGATATTGGCACAGACTGGAGAACTCAGCAGTTCCACTTTGCATGTCCTGCCATCATTCAACAAGCAGACCCTGTTGCTAGACATCGCAGTAGGGCAGCCAGTTGGCTTCTCCCAACCTCCTTAGGTTTCCAGATGTCATAACAAAATGAGAGAGAGAGACTTAGCCATCTTCCATTTGTTTACGCTGGAGCTGCTAGGCAGAGACCAAGCCACAACACTGCACAGCTTTTCAAAAAGGACTTAATAGGCCTCTCTGTAAACAGATCTAAATATTTGCTCCAGTGACATTTATCGCATCACACGTCTGGCGCGAGTGTTTCGTCCTTGTTTTGCTTGCGTGTTTGGATTCTCTTATAAACATTAATGAAGTGCTTGAATACAAATGAATAATCCTCCCCCCTTCTTCCCACCCTGGAGGGGAGGGGAATGGGAGGGCACGAAGTAATAATAGTTCAACCTTCAACCCATAATTGCTCAGTACATTTCGATGACAGCTTTTGTTCTCACATGCTTTAAAAGACTTTATTCGGTGTGTACATCCATGCAGAAGGCATTGCACCTTTCTTCAAAGGCAGCTGCAGCTGGGGTTGGGGTAGGAGGCAGCACACAGCGGCGTGTCATTTGATGTTTGATTAGTCGTAGCAAGGTGACCTGCTGCTGGGTTCCCAACAGGATGGCAGAATTGTGCCCCAACTACAAGTCTTTTAATAGGGGATATATTTAATATCTAGGCATCTGCTTTTAGCTATTGGCTAGACAGAATAATGGGCCTGAAACACCTGAGATCTAACTCCATATGGCTGTTCATCTACCTCTTGCTGGAGAACTGAGGTCATTTAATACGTATTTGGAATTACATACAGCTTGAATATGAGTGGAGACAATGTGCTTTCATATAGTCCTTTCTGTTCTCTCAATGCCTTTATGGAGGACATAGGCCCTAGAAAGTGGGCAGCTTGGTCTGGCTTTTGATTTCCTCGCTAAAGGAGGCAGGGGGGCATGGGTAAGGAAAGACTGACCAAATCTTCTTTCCATAGGTGGTTACTGTGGGGGGCAACCTTTAGAATATTTTTATGTTGTCTAGGGTATGAGGCCATAAAACAAATGTGTTAGATGCCTGTTTCCTGATCATAAGAGGGGTGAAGTTGTGAAGCATGTCAAGGCTTCATCTCTCAACCCACTCCAGACTGAGAAAACATTGAATATCTCATTCCTGTGTGGGAGCAGTTACAGTACTACTCCTTTCTCCCTGTGCAGTTCAAAGTGTCACAGTATCTTCCATGCACAATGAATTATCATGATCTCCTGCCAGGTGGGACAGTGCTTTGCTCAAGACCTTACTAAGCGTCTTTAGTTTCTGCAGCTGGGCTTGTAGGAGCAGTGGTTTGGCTTGCTTGAAAGCCAATAATAAAAGAAACTCCATATTAGCCAAGAGGGTCTCTTCAGAAATTCCCCAAACTCATGCAACTAAGCTCTCAGTTCTTTGTTAAGAGCAAAACTGCTGCATTTAAGCTGTGGGACATAAAAGAAGTAATCAATGCCTACAAAGTAATCAAAGGTTCATTCTTCAGATGACCTTTAAAAAAAAAAAATCATCCTGTACAAGACATCTGTGGGTTTGTTGTCTGCAATAGTAGTAAGTGCAAAGGATTATTTCCCAATAATCAGGCTTTGGAGGTCAAGATTAATACCCAAGAGGAAAAAAATGCTTGTGTTTCTTTCATCTGAGTGATGAGGTATAAAATGGGTTAAAAATTAATACTGTCTTTGGATCAGCATGTATATGAAACCATTCAGTCTGCACATACTTGTGTACTATTAGAAAGTGCTTGTCAACTCCATTAATTATCAAATTGCTTATTCATCTATACATTCCTTGCATAAATCCATATCAACTTTGCCTCTTGTAACAGTATTTGTTTATGTGAGCTGGAACTCTCAATCCTGAGCAGTCTAAAACACCTCTCAGAAGAATTTCTTCATCTGTGCCTACAGGGACCCAGAATAATTGCTATTGAGAGGATGCTCTGTGGGGTGCTTTTTTGGTGGGAAATTGGGAGTAACAAAATTGTTTAGAAAGGTGTTCCTGTGTTACCTCTGTTGATATTGATAGTTAAAATAGAGGAGACTAAAACTGTTACAGTTCTCAGCAGCTGTGAAGTGCACACTGGAAAAAGAAAAAGCTGGGAGAAAGGGACAGAAAAAAGAATTTGATGATATTTTTGTTATCCTCTGCCTGATGTGCCAACGCTAATGGAGGCTTTATTTTTTGCTAATTTATAGTCCAGTGCATTCCAGGGTCCCCGTCGCTCAAGCATTCTGCCTTTCGCTCATTTGCTGGAACACAAACATGGAAGTGTATTTGGCACTCACAGGAGCCTTAAAAAAACAAGATTAAGGCAAGCTGCCAGATCGGAATCTAATACACAACATATGTTTACAGGGTTATAGTCTCTTGCCATGCTGGCTTTAGCAGCACTCCAGTGTGAAGTAGAGTAAGTGCCTTCCAAGACCTTTTATCATCCATCGTGCTTATCAAAACAGTAAAAATACTGTTTTTATTTCAGCAAACGTGCCTTTCCTCTGTCCGAAAGCCCTTTGAATTCCCTGCCACATTTGGGATCAATGGAAGAGCATGTCCTTGGTCTTGTTTGTCTAGTTCTCCTCCTCTACACAAGAACTCATCTGCCTCAGGGCTGACTGGGTTCATCCACCAGTTTGGCAAGCATCCCCGAACAGGACCCCTAGTCTGTAAGGAGAGAGTAATGTTGACGTCTTGTGCATTTGTAGTGTATGTCACGGCACTCTATGAGGAGTCTATGAAGAGGAAAGGGTTGTCCAAGTGTAAGACACAGAGGATTGAAGTGAAGGAGTTGTTTTAAACTAACTCAGCTTACCTCAGCTTGTCCAAATGCAAGAGGTGCCATTGATTCACACTCAGTTCAGGCCATAGGCTGTAAAGAATTAGCCAGCAGTGATTCAGTTTACCTGTTGTCACTTTTTAATATCCTGAGTTGGCCATTGTTGGATTTGAACCCCAATTTAGAGATAGAGGGAGAGTTCTTGATAAACAAGTAAACATGTTTAAGCCATTTCCAACCCTGAAAAATGAGACTAGGCTAGTTCTAGCCAACATAAAGCCAAACCAGCCCCTTAGTACTGTAAAGAAAAATTGTTTGCTTCAAACTTTAGCCCTCTCTTGGGCATCTTCAGCACTACTGAGAGGGTAGTGGCCAGTGGCCATTGGCATGGCCAATGAGTCCCACCAAGGTTCTGTGTGTTCCCTTCTGGGCTCTGTTACCTGTGTCTTACACAGTGCTGGTATCTGCTTATCCGATGGTTACTCCACTCAATCCACAGGAAGACAGGACCATTGAGACTGGAGTCTGCTGCACTGGAGAGCTGCAAGTTCAAGGCAAGAACTCTTGTGACAGCGCAAGATTTAGGAGTGGGATGCAATGGACAATGCTGCAAGGTAGAGGGGATGGAAAACAGGGAGAGTTATGCTAGACTCCTATCACTGCCTGTGGCTGCTCTGCCCAGCGTGCAGTAGGCTAGCTGCAAAGCTGCTACAGCAGCAGCTGGATGTGGCTTGCAGAATGCGTAATCAATAACAGTATGCGGAGTCCAGGAAAATTAAACTTGAAATGTCTAAAAATGTTGTGGGATGTGTCAAAGACTTGGTGGGTATATGAAGCTCTGAAGTAGCAGTAGCCCATCACTTTTTCTTCTCCTGCTCATTCTCCGTATGTAGGATATACCTCACGTGATCCATGAAGCATGCTAGGCCACCTGGATCCCATGAGCTCTACATGCACTACTGCAAGCTTATCAAGGGCTGTGCTTGCAGGCAAGCTAGGAGGCCAGACTTGTCTGGGGCCTCAGATACAATCCTGACGTGGCCCTTTGTGTTTCAGTTCTCTGCACGCAAGATGGGCAGGATATTAGAGCTATTTATTTTTGGAAAATGATTTTTTTAAACAGAAACAGTGCTCATGTAATTATCTGTATTTTGAGGGGAAAAAAAAGTTCCTTCAAATGTCTCAATTTCAAATTTAAAGTGAAGCTAGAAAAACCCAGGAGTCTCATCAATAAAACAACAGTCTGATGACTGACCCAAATGGACATTTTTGTGCTGTTAGTTCATAACAACACATTAAAGATAGAAAAGACTGAATTCTTAACTTTTTTCTTGAGATACAATTGTTGTTCCCTGCTGAACTGTGGAAGACAACAGAGGTGGAAGTCTCTTAGCAGCTTTGGATGAATATGTTAACGGAGGAGAAAGTCCTCAGCTGCTTCCTTGATGAGACCTTTCTAACACAACTCCAGGATGCCTGACTAGCAGGGTGTTTCAGATAGGTTGACTTTACCTCTGTAGAATATGTTCTTTACAGACATCAGGAAATTTATAGTGCTTTATAGCTTATGAGTTATTCTTGCCCATAGGAGACTTAATATGTATTTTCATCTTATTTCCAGCGGGTCAGATCTCTGCTCACATTTAGTAGTGTCATGCTGTGAGCAGTCATTGTTCTTGAAGTAGTTTTGGATCAAAATGGGGGGCAGGACATGGCAGTTTCACCTTAACATTTCATCAGGGAGGTCTCTCTTAGATTGTCTTAGCTTGAAGTTCATTTCAGAAAGAAAAATCACATCCATGGAAGCCACATAGGCTGTAGGATAAATACAGATCTTGCATCTCTTGCAGCTCCAGGACTTTGTTTTTTGTTGCTCAGATGACCTAGATCTCTTGCCTTTACCCTTGGACCACAGACAACCAATTTACCCTTTCTCTTGAAGGGACAGATTGAAGAGGTGGTCATGGTTTGGACGTTTCAGTCCCTCATCTTTTTCTTTGCTCCCAAGAAGCATCTTCTTTCTATCACAAAGGAGATCAGCTGCCTAGTTCAGCTTTTGAGTCAAAAGTTTAGCCTTCTGCTTGCAATGCTTGTTTGTCTTTGCTGCTTGGTTTTAAAGCAATTTCTGTATCTGTTCCCCATTCTGTTTCAGTTATGCATAGTTTTATTTGACTGGTAAGTGCAAGGTAAGGTTTAAAAGAGTCAATCAATCAGTAAAAGTCCATGTTGGCCAATTCCTTGTCAGTAAAAGTCCATGTTGCCTAATTCCTTGGACACAGTGACTATTGGGACAATGATGTCTTCCTGACGTAGACTCTGTTTCCTGTATTTCAACACTATTCTAGGTCCTAATCACTTGCTCTGTGCAGAAAGCATTTACTATATGCTTTGCTGCTGCCCAAATGCAGATGTAGGTTTTGGATTATGAGATTGCAAGTTCTGAGAATCAGCATGGGTTTTAATACTCTTGATGACACAGCCAACTAGTGTTGTTATGATAAAATTCAAAATTCATCTCTGAAGCACCTCTTTCTAGCGTTGCCTCATGCATTCTCAACTAGCAACGTATTCCTTTGTCTAAGTGACTTCCACTGTTGGAACTTTTTCCTAACATATTTAAGGTTTTCCTTTACTACTTCCAGATGTATTCCCTTGTTTTACCATTCTTTGACTCTGAAAATATATTTTCTCTGGTGCTAGTACTGCTCAGTTATTTGAATAGAGCTATCATGATACACAAGATCATGCTCTCTCTCTTTTAGGAGACATTTATTAAAGAAAATTTTTACAACTACAGGCAAACAAACAGGCTTCTGCAGAGTTTGAATTTCAGTTTTATCTTGTTTGTTAACCAAGACTCACACCCTTTCCAGGACAGTTCGTAGAGACACCTCGTGGCTGTCAGGAGCTCTACAGAGCTCATCGCAATCATGTCAGATTGATTTATACTAAGCCTTAACATCCACAGTCTTTTGTAAAAGAGTTACGAGGGAGGCTGCCAACCCACTAATTAAAAGCTAGAAAGACTTTTAAGTTCTGTTCTGATGGAAACAAGTAAGCAAAACTGTTCTAAAGTGGAATTATCCCCCCCCCAAACAGCAGCAGCATGTTTTCTGCCTGAGTATAATTAAAACTATCAAAGGAAATTTTCTATTTAAAAATAAAAAAAAAAATAGGTTAGTTCCTAGATTCCCATACTCCAGTTTACACTCCCACTCTCCCCATTCTGTAGAAGTAATGTAGAAGTAATGCAGGCAGCTCAGGCTGCATGAATGCAGTTTGCCGGTGTGATTCTTAGCTTCTCAGTCAAAAGCCACACTAGTCAGTGTCAGAAAAGCAAAAAACCAAGCCCCATTCCCTTCAAACACACAAGTCAGGAGTGAATTAGGACCAGTAGAGCTTTATGCAAGAGAAAGCCAGACTGACTTCTTTAGGTTTCAGGTCATTCATTAATGTAGATAATTTAAACAAGTGAGTCCTGGTAAGATTGCTCACCAGGCAATAAGTCTTTCAAATGGTAAGTGAGCAAGACTTTGAATCCAGTTATCTCCCTGAATTGGCAAAGTGTGCAGCTTTTCTTCTGTTTGATAGAAACTCTTCCATGAAAGTGGTATTTTAAAGAACAGAAGCCCTTAGAGGAATAAAGTATATAACCAAGCAGTTTTACTGGATATAATTGCTCTAGACCCAGCTGAATAGAGGCCTTGTGATTTCATTAGTCTTATATGTTTAGATCCAAATAATATCATATCATAATCAAATCACAATTTTATATATATATCTATAAATCAAAAGGACAGGTAGAGAAGTGGAAATAGTCATGAACTATTTGTAATTTCTGTTACGTCTCCTTTTCTCATGCAAAAACTGAATCATGTAAAATGCTGAAAACCATCTTTCCATAACAAAGGAGAATAAAGTCCTTCATGTGCTTTGCACAAGGCTGAAGGAGGCTTTTCCTGGAGAAATTAGTCAAATGGTTGAAAGAGTCCCTCAAATTCAGGGCTTAGCTCCTACTTAGAGCTGGACTAAGGAGGCAAAACAGTAGTAAGAAGGACAGAGTTATGGGAAGTGTGAATTCAGGGTATTTTTGCTCTTAATGGCCAATCCCCATCTTCATGAACATATAAACATAAGAGCAATAAAAAGTGTCTGTCTGCCTTTCTGATCTCTAGAGCATCTTGGGAAAGTAGCAGAGTGCCATTACAGAAGATGACAACTCCAAGTCAGTAGCAGGACTTCAGAAGGATTTTTTTTGCCTTAATCAGAACCTAAGACTGCGTAAAAAAGGTTAGAGCTAGGTGTGCGTGTTGAGTATCATGCTTGAGCTGAGACTGTATCTAGGGGTACTTCCATGCATTTTCTTTAAGTGCCCATGCAGCCTCCTCGCATTGGGCTGGATGTCCAGCTAGTACTTCTTTCTATTCTATGAAAAGCATACACTGTGCAGGGTAACATTCAGGTCTTCCAAGCATTAAGGCTTAAAAAAAAGTCACCATGTTTACTTCAACTTTCCCTTTCTAAATTGCTTTGACAGCCCTGTGCTTTTCTAACTCGTTTCGGGGAATATCCAGTCTGCCATTGGAATTATTTGAATTGTACAGAAAGAAAGGAGGGCCTGTTTTCCTCCGAATTCCATATATTGTGTCGCTGGAGCTTTTCATGTTCCATAAACAATGCTCTCTTTTTCTAACCCTCTCCCCCTCCTGCCCATAGCCTGACTTTCCATAATTTTCTTGACATGGACAACTCAGCATTTTTGTGAAAAGCTATGACTGATTTTCTGCAGCTTTGCAAACAGGAGCTTGCTAGTGATTTCAAGAGGATCAGGTAGTTTGATGCAAGCGAGACTGGGTAGAGTCTCTGGGACTTCAAACAAGTCCCAGCAGTGCATCTGGTTGTGAATGATTGTTTTCCCTTAAAACATTCATGATCTCCCATTGGCAAGTCTCCTTTCATAACTAAGAAGACATTTGGAAAAAGGTTGGTATTTTTAAATGTCTTCTTAATCCCTGTAGATCTCTAGCCACATAGAAGCTAGTGGCTTCATTTTTCCACACACCACACTTTTTTTGGTTAATAATTCAGTTGTTATGGGAATGAAATCTCAGGAGGTACTCAGAGTTGCAGGCACTCTGGAGTTTAAGTTCGTTTCAAGCTTCCTATGAGTCTCTTAATATTTGGCTGGCGTTTCATGGTCTGTCTTTGACGAATCATGAAGTTGGATCCCAGGAGAAAAATCACAGTCTAGATAAGTAGCCATGGTAGATATTGCAAAAGCAGTAGTGCTTCTGTAGCTCCTCAGTGGCTTGATGCCTCAGTATTTTTTTCTTTCTTTATGAGGAAGATGGATAATTTCCAGTCTTAACGACCATGCATGGGAAAGATGAATAAGCAGCATTTGGGAAGGGTGTCTGATTGGTCACACCCTTGTCTGGCTGTGCTTGCTGGTGCATTTTGCATAGCATTTCTGGAATACTTTTGCAGTAGCAAAAGGGTTGTTGCAGCATTTGATTTTGACCTTATAAAGGCTTTAAATGGAGCGCCAAGCCCCTGTAGTCTGGAAGCAGCAACACTGATCGTGTGCCATGTCAAGGAGAGGAAAAAAAATCCCTTTCAATGTTTGCACTGAACAAGAGTGTCACTTTAAAGCTCTAGGTTGCTTTTAAAACTGCCTTGCAGCCTGACAGCTTTGCGGTGGACCTGAGAGGTCTTGGGTTAATGTCATCTAATGCATCCTAATGGGTAGTCTAATTGTAACTGCCATTCCAGCTGTCCCTTGTGTGTTTAACTCATGTAAATGAAAAACACAGCTTTCCAATTTACTCTTCAGCTTGAAATATTATCTTCTCCTTAAGTAATGTGTTTTAATTGCAGAAGCAAGATATAATATATATGGAAAGAGTGGGTGAGAGCATGATTGTATATAAATAGCAGGGCTTCTTAGCTGTTTCTTTTCTTCACCATTGTCCTGCCTCTCTCAGCTGACTGCTGACTAAAGACACCAAACAGGCCCCCACTGATCCAGAGAGGGGATAAGACAGAAGGCAGAGCTGTGCCATCACCTATCCCAACTCCCATCTGCTGCAAGATGTCCAGATAGTTAGAGAGCAGCAGAGCAGCACTCTGAAGCATGCACATGCCCACTTGATGTCAGTCTGGAACGACTCTCCTGATTTACACTGGCAGAGAAGATCAAAACGCAGCTTAAAAATTAGGTGGCAGAGGAAAAAAAAAAAGAAAAAAAAAAGAAGAAAAGAAAAAGAAGAAAAAAAGAAAAAAAAAAGAAAAAAAAAAGGAGACAAGTCAGCAGACACTCTGAGGCCAGGAAAGGCCGCCAAACAAGCATTCCTGTCCTTACTTACGAGTCTCCCCCACATACAACTGGCTGTGTACGTCTGGGAGCAGCCAGCATAGTGATCTATTCATAAAGGGCCAAATTCAGGAACCGACCTGCAATGCTTGAGTACACTGATTACACACGGGGAAGGTGGAGCGAGGGCTCAGAGGGGCTTCTTGGAGTTGTGCAGGACAAAAATCCCCTTCTTTCCAGCTAGCTGAAAAGCAGGCACACCAGAGGGAAAGAATGGTGTAGTGGTTAGGGCTTTAACCTGGGACTTGGGACAGCAAGGACCAATTCTCTAGTCCATCAGAGCCTAGGTCAAATTTAACCTCTGGGTTATTTTCTTTCTCTCTCAGGACAGGGGAAATGCAGCTCAGCTGTCTCTTGGCTTGATGTTGGTAGCATTAGGAGAAAACTCAGGATGTGTTGGGCTTGCAGAAAGCTACTGCCTAGATAAGCACCCTGAACACAGCCCCTCTCCTGCAAACGGAGACAGTGCTGTGCAGACTGCCAGCTCTCTCTGGGCCTCTGCACCCTCGCAGTGATGTGCAAACCAGCTGTAGGTTTGGCTTTTACCGGTCATCGGGAGAGGAGACCTGAGGGGTGGAGGTTGACCTTGGTGTGTCCCTCAGAAGCCATTAGGGAACAGCAGTTTTCTCAGAGCATCTTGGTCTGTAGTTTGCAGTGAGCAGGTAAAGATTAATATCCTCCTGAAATGGGCTCCTGGCTCTTTTATCACCCAGCCAGTGCTCTCAAAATTGAGACAGGATTATTCCATTTAGTCATTCAGGGAGAGGCGACTAGGCTTGGAAAGCAAAACAAAACCTAAAACCTGTTGGCATTTCACTGTGTGCACCTGAGCTGAACTTTTCAAGTCACTTAGCCTTCCAAAAACCAGAAGGTACCAACACCTCCAAAAAGGCAAGCCAGAGAATGACCTTAAAAGCTCCCGTCTGTGATGATTGCATGTCCTTTGACTGGAGCTGGAGGTAGCCAACAGGAAGACCACTGGATGGTCCTAAAATGGTGGCTGTAGACACAGTGGACCTGACAGAGGAGTAACCCAGTGACCTGAGATGCTTCTTGATTGCCCCTTCTGCTGAGAGGAGAGGCAGCATCCTGTCATCCCACAGCAGTAAGGAGGAATCAGAAGATGAGCTATGGAAGAATTTGTCCATCCCCTTCCATTGTATAAATGTGAAAGGAAGCTAAAAGGAGAAGGACAATGAATCATGACATTTTAACATTAAAACATGAATCATTTCAGGAGGTTTTGAATATACTACTGTGGTTGAGATTGAATTAATGATAAAGACAAATTGCTGGGTTTGCGTGGATGCTTGATCTGCGGTAAAGAGAGGTGCTGGTTCCACCTTATTTATGTGAGGTAGGAGCCACCATCCCTCACAGCTACCAGGGTGCTCCGTATCTGCACGGAGAACAGAAGGTGCTTTCCAACAATGACCTGGCTGTGCAGACACAGGGACAGCTTGTGCTGCCCAGAGCTAAAGAGAGGAAGGGGGCAAACTCATGTCATTTATAGGTTAGCTGAGTAAAAGAGAGTGATGCTTTAATTTTCGTGTAATCTGCAGCTATCTGGGTTCTTGTGAGGGACCTGGCATTGCTTGGAGCTCCTGCAGGGATGCTCTAATTCAGATCCTGCCCCATACCCACTACAGGCCTGAAGCAGAGAATAGCCAACACTGCAGAGCTATGATTCAGTGTTCCCTGCCCTTGACAGGTTGGTCTGTGACACGTCCAGTTTCAGCAGGGCATGTCATGGAGACGTATATTGATGGAGCTCAGGAACTACTGTCATCTAATGATGATGCTGTTTCTTTATGCCATTATGCAGGATTGCTTTGAGACCCAGTCTTTGCTTGATGTAGAGCCCCTGAGTTGGACAGGATAGAGGATGTGAAGGAGAGATGATACTTGTCCTCAAAATGGGCAGCCAACTGGCCTAGCTGTCCGTTCCAGGACAAGGGTTCTCATTATGGGCTGCATGCTCTTAGCTTCACTTCGTCCATCTCGCACCATAGGGAAAGAGCTTCCAATGCCACATATTTCCACCTCTCTTCTCAGGTCCTGGTATATACTCCCATGTGTAATCCACGCAATTGGGTTACCCAAGTAAAAATCCAAGGCAGAAGGTTATTACATGAAGAAAAGGAGATTTGGGTTAAACTCTGCTTCATATATACAGGAATGATGTGTTGCTTCTGGAATTATATTTGTCTGGGTTTTTAAACTGCTGTGTTAGACATGGAGAAGTATAGGTAATACCATTGCACTAATAGTTGGAGACAGAGGGGGGAGATTTGTGAATAGTTTGTTAATCTGAATAAACTGTGAATATGAACATATAGGCAGGAGAGAGATACTTTCCTTCTTGTACGTGTTTCTTTTGAAGCAAGTATCTCTCTGCCTTTTTTGTTTAATCCCTGCTGTTAGATAAGAACCGATCAGCAGTGAGAGATGGCAGTACTGTGCATCCCCTACAAATCAGTGTGGTGAGGAAAAAACAGCCCAAGCCTACACATGTCCCTGAAGTTTTCATATTCTACAAAAGACACCAACAGTGTATAGCTGGGAAACCCTCCCAAATTCATGTCCTCTGCACCCTCCCAAGACTGTCCTGGGATTTTGGTTTCAGGTGTGCCTGAAGAGGAGGAAAACAAAACATGTCTAGACATGTAGCTTTAATCTCTTTGGTAAAACTAGTAGGTTTTAGTGGCAGCTGTATGGCAGAGGCACGCAGGGGTTTCATGCCAGTGAGAATTTTATTTTACAAGTGTGAGGTTTGAGATTCAAGCCTCTGACCATGCGCTGGCCTCCTTGGGACCAGAGAAACCCTTTGGGAAGTACTGCATAAGCTCTAGGAGCAGGGCTCAGCCTGAACCAGGACATTGCTGTGCTTATAAAAGCTAAGAAAACGTTGCCCTGGTCTATAGCAGTCAGGTACTGACTGTTGCTGTCAGGAGGACGGGAATTAAGTTGATTTCTGCCTTCTTTCAGCACTTTAAGCACAAATTGAGGTAGTTTGTACGTGATCTGAACTGGCCTGCCCTTATCCAGTATTTACATATCCCTAGTAGGGTCTTCTGGCTCAACTGCTTGTTGAAAAGAATGTTTACGGGGAGCTTCAGCCCTATTTTCCTGCCCTGCTCAAGATCTAAAAAAGAAAGTAAATCTGATTTCTGTAACTTGTGAGCTATGTTTAAGAGAACAGTTTTTGCATTTGGAGCTCATTCAGGAAATATTTAATTTCTCCCATTATTAGTGGTGTGTAATTGGTAACCAACCACAATGGGAACACTTAATCTGATTAGTGAGCCATTCCTAAAAAGGGACAGAAAGACCAACTGTGAATGACAGATATTTTTTGCATGTGCTTGAACAGTGCTTCTACAGTCTAAGTCCTTATATAGGCTGGGGAATATTGCTGCTTTCGGGTCTCTTCTCACTGGTACCCTCTTAGCCTCTGAGGTAACCTCAGATCAGCATCTGAATGTGAAAATGCAGTTACCAATTACTCCCAAGTCTTTCCACAGAAAACCTACTTGCTTTAACTCAATATTGGCTTTTCCTCTTCTTTTTTGCCATGCATTTTAAGATATCTTACCTTTGGAAAACAAAGCTGGTTGTGGCACTGAGCAGATCCTTCTCTGCATTTCAGCTACTGGTTATCACCATCCTACGTGTATATAGGAGTTATCACGGGTTTAAATGGCATCACTTAGATCAGAGGACGCTGCCTGTTTTTCCCAAGTGCTGTCAACGCTTGGCCAGGGCATTGCAAAATTAATAAGGGAGGCTAATTACAAGGCACAAATGCTTCAGAAAGGAATTTCTTTGGTGAAAGATCCTTTGCGTATGTGCCTGGGCTAAACTGGTTTCTCCATATGCCCTGTACAGAAATACCTTTCCTTACACTCATACTTCTGTGAACCTACCTCCCTGATGCTAAGCTCCAAAGGGTTTCAGACAACCTGGACAATTGCAGGCTACTCTCGGTTCTCTCACATGGTACAGCATCTACTAGTACTTATCATTTTGCCCTGGTATTTAGACTAAGAGCTCTTTGTAAGAGCAGGTTTATCCCTAGGTGGCAGTTGCTGTATAAGACTGCAGAGTAACTGGACTCCATGACACAGGCAGTACATAGTATTGCATCTATACCGATAGATTCTACTCTTAAGAGGTTAGGTTATCACACATACATGAGTAAAAGTATAATCTTGACTCAGGTTTGTGCATAATGTGGTTTAAGAAATATAGCCTACAAGGTATCTACCTTGCTTCAAATCTGCACATTCTTTCAATGTTCTGCATTTCATATCCCTAAGGTATGTCAGGCTCTGCCAGGTTTTAGCTTTGGATGATATGAAATTCAGAAGTCAGTTACTAATAGCTACAGCTTGATTGTGTATATACATACAGAAACACACATGCTGAGGGAAACTAGAAAAACAGTTCTACAAAAGAAGCTATTTATCCCATTCTTTGTTTTCCTCCTTTGGCGTGTGAGCACAGCTGGGAATCTTGCTCAGCTGGGTGTTTGCAAGGGGGCAGATGGTTCACGCAAAGCCTTCTGCTGAAGGCGAGCTGGGAGTTCGGAGCACGACTCCTCCACAGAGGTAACTCAGTGTGAGGAGCAGAGCTGGACTGACCTCACAACATGAGAAAATGAGACTCAGTAAGTGATTCGGCTAAGAAAAATGGCAGAAGAAAAGAAACTAAAGAAAAGACTCTTCTGAGAGGGGGGAGTTTCAGTGGCCTATTTTCTACTGATCATTAGAAGATTAACTGCTGGTCATGTTCCCAGTTAGGCACTCTCAGAGCTTATTTGATCCTGGGCAACAGGTTTATTTGCCTAATTTATTGTTGCTCTTAGACTTTTAAAGTCAAATATAAATTAAAGGCTTTTGTTCTGTGCAATTTAAAAGCATGTCCAGGATGGGAAGCCCAATATTTGGCTTGGCTTCATGTTCTGAGATGTATTTCAAGAGCTTCTGGGCATTACTAGGATGGTTTTGGGGCTGATGTTTGTTTTCTGAAGTATTTTGGTGCTTAATGTTTCTGCATTAAGAAGAAAGGTCACTGCCAGCTGTTAAGCATTGAGGAAGAGCAATTGTTGTAAGGAGCCTGTTAGGCAAGCCAGTCGTTGAAGGTAGCTAATAAAACAGAACAAAGTTAGAAGCTGTTTTGTTATCACAGATAGTTTCTGTAAGCATTGGGGATAATACTCCAATTTTGAAAGAAACTTCCAAAGAGGTGGTGAGTATACAAAACCTAGTGAATTACAGTTAAAAGATCTGCCGATTATCCTCTAAGACAACCCAGAATGTATCTGCATTCAAGAAACCGTGAATCCTTCAATAAGCTTAATAAATGTATGGGGAATGTGAACAGACTGGCCCTCAGGACAAGCTAAGATAAAAACATCTCCAGCGAAAGAAAAAGTGAGTGCAATCCATACTGAGGGAAGAGAAAAGAGAATAAAAAGTCTTCTCAAACCTTATGAGTTTCTGCTGAATCAAGGTTCAATGCAAAACGGAAGTAAGCTTCATTAAGTAAGTTTGATGTCAGTGACAGAACCTTAGTTTTTTTCAGAGATCCCAACATTGAAACAAGGAGGACCTTACTTTGTATGTAATACTGTCTTGATGGAGGTATTGTGGGTCTACTGGATCAAGTGCTGGCTTGGGACTTCACCATTTCATCAGTGGTTCATTGTTGTCCTTGGTGTGCTGGCTGACCCCGGGCAAGTCATTTCAACTCTTCCAAATTTTGTTTGCTTACTGAGGAACACTCTGAATTGTGATGGATGGTAGTTACACCCCCACTATGTGGGGAGATTGTGGGCAGGGAGGTCATAGCTTCAAATCACTTCCATCCAAGTGCCTCTGCAGTGCAATGCCTGCCAGATTTGCTAAGCTCTTCAGGGTACCATGCCTCTTCTCTCTTTGAAGCTAGTTGAGATATCCTATCCCTCAAAAAAGACACATTGGGGATGTCAATAATTGGAATATATTGTTCTTGGCCCACAGGGAGTCTGACACAGCAGCTCTACCTTAAATACAGCGATCAATCTGCAAAAGCCAGCAAAATCCCACAGACCAAGTGATAACAACTGTTTCACTTTCTTAAATCTCCCAGTAATCTGAGGGATGAACGAGCTTCGTAGCTGAGAATTGCTCTTAAGTACAATTTACTGGGGTTTGTTTTTTAATACCCACATTTATTACAATTTTTTTTTAAAGAAAGTCTTTTCACAGGATTTGCCAAAGAACATAAAGATTTGTCGTAACGGATCAGATCACTTATCCCTATAAATCCAGTACCCCATATCTGCCAGTGATGACTTGGCTCAGCTTGAGAATCAGCTTGTATAGTACAGCTGGGTGCAGGCATGGCTTTACTAGAGGGCTGAAAGCCTCCATCCTTCCACCTCCTATTAGATTGACCATGGTGGCCTGGTGTTAGCATCCCGTTCTTGATATTGTCAAGGCTGCACTGCCTCTGGTTGGGAAAGGCTCAGAGGAAGCAAGTAGTCTCCAGAGAAGCATGGAGGCAGCTTTGTACTGAAAAGCTGTCCTCTGGCCAGGTAAGCATGACTGGTCCTTCCTCTTCTTTCATAGTGTTCAAGACTTCAAGGGAATTTGATGTAGAATTTTTTGTACTGTGGGTCAAATTGTTTTGGAGGTTGGAGTGGTAGGAAAGAGAAAAACAATCTGAAATGCAGTATGCGGATCACAACCATGCATAGAAACTGCCAAAAATAATAGGATGGGTCTTGTTCTCCGGGTAATCTACAGTAAAAACAGAGATTGACTAAAAGAACTTAATCAGTGAGCAAAAGCTTTGAGCTCTGTTTCTCGTGCGCGTAGGTGTCATAGATGCTTCCTCCACTTCCCAGAGATGAAGCTGCGGCAATGAAAAGGAGGCATCACACATAAGCTGAAGGGACAACCTCACACTACTGTTCCTAAGGTTGCAGAAAGCTGAAAGGCATTTCTGCACTAGGATTATTTAGACACTTGGTTTTTTTTCCTTGCATGTTACAGAGCTATACCATTATGGAAAACTAAGATTCCTGTTGCAGCGAGGAACTATGTAAATCCATCTGTCCTGGGACAATCAGTGCTGTGCAAGCCAGTGGGTGAAATATTGTTCTGAGGGAAGAAATCCAGCTGCTCTCTGCCATGAATAGGCCATGTAACCCTGGGCCAGTTGTGTTCGGTTTCCCTTTTCACCTTGTCAGGCTTTAACCATGTGCCACAAGACAGTTGCCTGTTGAAGGAAGGGGCTCAGCCTGCCATTGTGGGGAGATGTGGGAGAAGAGAAAGAATTGAAAACCCTCATGTTTTGGATAGGAAAAAATATCCCAGTTGTGATCTACTGTTGCATGCATAGGTCAGGGAAGGATTACCCTGCGGTTAAGGAAGAGGATTGTATCAAGGGACAAGTTCTGTTCCCGGCTCAGCCACAGACTTCCTTTCGGACTCTAACACTTAATTCTTTGTGACTTTGTTTACTCACCTGTCTGATGGGAATAATATCGCCTACATCAGAGGCGAGTTGTGCTACTCTATGTTGATGCACGTGGTGTTAGTTAGGAACATTAAAATGCTTTGTGATCCACAGATTTAAAAAAAATGCAGTATAAATGATCAGGGCTGTTACTTGAGATTTTAGTTCCAGACACTGTGTCACAAATCACAGTATCTCCTTTTATTGCTCACTGTAGAAGTTTATAAAACATCCAGTTGGCATAAGGTTGCACTTTAGAAAGCAAGTGCAAGTTTTGGACATCCCAACTAAAATCTAGTTTCATTTTTAAGTTTTATATATGTTCTAGTTTCCATAGCTATTTTTCATCTTACTTTTATTTTATATTGACTGGCAAAATGCTCCTTTGAGTTTGTTAGTATTAGAGTTTGTTAGTGTTAGATACCCATTGTCCAGTACCGTTTGCTTCCATGTTTGGTATTTCAAGATTTACATTACATCTCCCTTGGCTTTAGAGAACTAAATTATTCCTGTGCTCATTACTCAGCTGAAATTTGGAAGGAGCTTCAGATCTTTTTTTCTTTAAAATCTGTTTTTGTTACAGGCTTCACTAGCTCACTGAAAAATCTCTTAAGGAAGACACCAAACAAGAAGGTGCAAGCCTCAATTCACTAATCCTGTCTAATGTCAAACTGTCTGACACTTGAGGTCAGCTACAGGATATGATTTTATTCAGGAGACTTCCTATTGTATAAAAGGTATAAGGTTTATATAGTGTGCAAAGGTATATAATAAAACCCCTTCAGAACAGGTTGTCTGAGGTCATTAGGAAGGCTGTAGCTTTAGGGCCACCAATTTAAACAGCCTCACAGGTTTATAGTGGAGAGCAAGCCCCTTGCCCCCAATAGCAGTAAAGTATTAAGTTGCAGCTCCATCAGCCAAGCTCTTCATCCAGCCATGCCTTAAGAGCAGCAAGTGCTTTATTGAGTGTGATGAGACCAGTGAGCACGCCAGCCTGTCTCACAGGGCCACCACAAGGTAACCTCTCATGAGCCTGTGGTGGTTAGACAAGCCCAGAGCTGGGGAGGAAGAGTCATGGTCCAGCTGAGGTTGTCTTGAGCCATGATGAATCCAGCAGCCCTGACAAAACTAAGCTGAGGCAAGTGACATGGTGCCTCCCTAGTGTGTTGGAGAAGAGTTAGGTAGGGAGTGATTACTAGGGAAGCCAGGGGTGCTGTAGTTTCCATCTCTATTGGGATGTGGCCATAGCAACAGGCATCCCCTATTCACCACTTCACTGCTGGCACCCTCAGTTCACAGCTCATAAGCCTAGGGGCTAACATCCTACTGTAAGTTGCCTTTCATTTAGGCAAGAAAGGGACCTAAATATGCTGAACATATTGGGGAAAAGAAAGATCTCTACAGGTTTGTGTAAAGAAACTCAGGACCAAGGATCAAGTCCCTTTCTCATCCCATTTTTCTCCTTTAAGAAGAAAGCACATGAAGAATGCTGGAGAGCAAGGATTTGCTACTCAGTGTAAGTGGCAGCCTTGTACTCCAAGAGTAGGAAAAGTATAGCAACCATGTCACCCGGGCAGGGAAAACCCTGAACGTCGCTGTTTGTTGTACATTATAACAAGCTGCTTGTTCACTACAAAAAAAAAAAAAAAGCCCACTTCCATTTGATTTGAGATCAAGACAAGCAGAAGCCTTGGCAAGCTTCATCTGCTATGGGTTTCCCCCTGCCTTTCATCCAAGAAGCTTAATGTTGAAGCCCAGTAGGAAGGGAGCTTTGTATCTTCCTTTCAAGACAGATACGATTAAGCGTAGGGCAAGGAAGAAGGAGCCACAGGGGCAGCTTCACAGTCTCTTCTTACAGCTGCTTTCTCCATGTCCTTGAGAACATGAGGAGAACTTTAGAGCCCAGAAGAAGAGAGTCTTGGTTCCTGCCCTAGTTTTCTTCCTTTAGTTCTATAGAATCCTGTTGGCTAATTTATACACCTAATCCAGTTTAGGCCTTAAGAAAGCTTTTTTCCCCATCTTAGGAGCCCTAAAGCTAATTTCCTCTCATTAGCCCTCCATACCTTCCCTCTGTCATTTATCAGGTGTGTAGATACATACTCAGAGTAGAGAGCTAGCTAAGAAATATCTATGCAACAGGTAGAATAGAGCATACAAAACAGAATAACTAGAAAAAGAATAAGGTAAGTAAAGGAGAAAAAACAAAGCCAAACTCTATCTGATCAGAGAAGCTAAGAAAGACACTAACCCCAGAGTCACCTAAAGCACCTCCCAAAAATGAGCACTCACTTTTTTTTTTTCCCCCTCAGCTGAGTCTAACCCCCAAAACCAAAGCAAGCCACAGTGATTCATTTTTATACTTCCTCTGGATGAGTCATTCACCCCAGGTGAGGGTTTAAGTACACCTTCCTCACAGACAGGCTGTTTGTATCTTCATTGGTGATGAACATCTGCATAGGGCTTAATTGCTATTAGTTGCAGTTATTTTTGCTATGTTAACCTTTAGAGGCCTAAGGAGGAGATGTATTCTGCTTGTTTTCTCCAAAGATGGCTTTTGAAAACTTGGCTTTCTGTTACAGAGGTAGTCTCTGCAATTACTGCTGTACTGGATAAAAAGTATAACATATTGGTAGTAGGAGATAGGTTTAAAAATGAGGCACTAGAAAGAGAAGTAAATATACATGCTTGAGCTGTGTAGGTTATAGGATGTGATTTGATTTATGTAGAGAGGGGGTTAGCTGTAAAAACTGTGGCAAAAATTTAGTTTAAGACTCCAATGTCTTTTTCATATCTTAGTCTAAAACCTAGACTTCTCTTTAGTACTTTGCAAATCCTTACGTCTAGACTAAGATGTTTAATTTCTGTTCTCTTTTCTTACCAGATGTTTTCCTGGATGTGAAATCAGTATTTCTGGGTTAATGTGTTGTCCCTTCCCTATTTCTTTAGCTGGCCTTGGGGTCTGTAAGCAGGGCTCACAACATCTTCCATTTCAGAGGTCTCAGGGGTCTTTTGCTGGCCCTCACCAGGATATTGCTGGAATTTCATACCACCGTTATCTGTTGCCCATGCAAAATTAGTCAAAGCTACTTGCATACTGCCTTTGTATATGAGAGACGCTTCTTCAGGAGTGGAGAGAGGAAAATGGTGGAGGGACTGGGGGTGGTGAGAGGGAGCAGGGGTCCATCCCTGTGGTGCACATGTCTGGATGCGGAGGAAGGAGATGAGGGGAGAGGGGAGGCATAGTTTATTGTGCTAAAGGGAAACAGAGAGGACATTCTGCCGGTGCTTATTGACACAAGCCTCGTCAATGACTCCGGCTTCCCCACTGGCTGTGAGTGATGGGCAGAACAGGCCACTGCCTTGTTCAGTGGGATCTTGTGCAGGCAGACTTCTTGTGGAGGGATGGATCCTCCTTGGGGAGCTGGCGAGAGGACAGAAATGCAGGATCCACTGGCTGACAGTCTGGCTTCAAGGGACAGACGTTTTAGAAAGGCTACAACTATTAAATTAGGGGCATCTTCCCCAAGGAGCCATGTTTGAATTCTCCTCAAAGCCAGCCATTCTGGTGCTCAAAGGTAAGCATTATTTCTGTCTGGATTGACCACATGGGACACATCCAGCCTCAAGCTCACATCCATGACCCCAGTGTCCAGGTTGCCTACTCTTGGCTGGTGCTGTTCCTGGTTAGGAGTGACAGGAGTGGATTTCCAAGCAGAGCAGCTCATGCACAAGGCAGAAAGTGGCTCATCTGTGATGTGCTGTTTTGGTCTTTGAACCGGTCCTGCACAGGGTGCCCATGAGGGCTGAGATGGTTCAGGGGAACTGAATCAGAGCCATGGATGCAACACATCCTTGGTGCATGCTGTGCCCTGGAAATACAGCCAGAGAGTGCTGTTGTTCATTTAATTGTCATTTAGGTAAGGATTTGCATTTTTATTCTCGGAAAATCCCCCAGAAGAACCCTGTGTGCCCTGGCAATTTATCTCTCCCATTGTGAACAATAAACATGCTGTTATAGATTGAGGAGGGGGTATGAAAATCTTGCTGTGGTTGGCTAAGGCAGAGAAATCAAAGCACTACGGGAGTAGGCTCTTGCATTATTGTAGGAGTTTCCCTTGAGAAAATGGCTTTTGCTGAATGGTTGGAATACCAGATTGGACTGGTTTGGCTCTAGATGCACGTGCACATATATCTTGACAGGAAGAATGGAAAAGAGGGAGCATTTATATATGGATGAGCAATTATAAAATATGTAGTGAGAGAGAGAAGGATGGGGAGTTAAGGAAATCAAGATAAAGGGGAAAAAATGTAGGAGAAAGCACTTGCTGTGGCACTGACCAGTGTTCAGGACTGTATTAATTAGCTAGTGGTAAAAGGAAGTGATGGGGATGCAGGTGAATGAGATGTACATCAGCAGGAACTTGCAGGAAGGGTTTTGCCATTAAGAGTGGTACTCTTCTGGCTAGGCAGGGTGTGAGGAGCTCTGGTTACAGGTCTTTGTGTGGGAAGGTTTCTACATTCAGCTCAAATGACCATTAATTGACAAGTCCAATCCCTTGTTTATCACAGGTCATTGAGAATGGCAGCTCGTTATTCCAGTGGAGAAACTCATACTGGTTGGGTGGCTGAAGCGTATTTTCCAGAGATGGCCAGTCCTGATTCTGAAGATATGAAAAGAGGGTCCACCTTTTCTCTTGGGAACTGAATGGTTAATCGCACCCTCCTTTTCAAATTTGCACCTATGATGCTCGACCAGGTTTTCCAGGCGTTAGAAGCTATGGAGTGGCTTCTTAGGGAGACCTCAGGCATGCAAAGGCAGAATGAGAGCAGCTGATGGCATGGAGAATTTCCTTGAAAGTGGAAAAATACAGGCAGCTGACTTTCAAGGAGAAATGTTCCTTTATTAGAGGTAAACTCAGGTCCTGCCATCCCTGTGAACTTCAGCTGTATGAATTAGGACCAATAAATATGTTGCTCTGCCAAGGTCTGGGCTAATTGAGGGAATACCCAATGTTGTTAGCTGACCTTGAAGGAACACAAGTCCCTTTAGAGTAGCAGAGTGCTATAGGTATTCGAAATCTGGAGTAACTGAGGTTTTGCTTTAACCAACTTGGAGCTCATGAGTGTGCTAAAACGTCACCCTGAAGCCACAGACATGTGGAGAAAACCCCATTGTATCAAAATTGCAGTTAGACAAGACAGTCAGTGAAGGTCAGTGGAATACAAGGCAAATACTGTGTACAGAGGAAGATTCTGGCACTAGGAAACTAAGACCAGGGTGTTTGTTTATGGAGAAAGCCATTTGCAAACACGGAAAGGCTGCCAGTGATATGAGAAGCTTTTCTGATGCATAGCAGGTGTTCCTCAGACCTAAGCGAAGAAAGCAGCAACTGGGAGGACTTTTTTCTGAACGTTGTGAACTAGCAGAAGGCAAACTAGTTTCTAGGTCTGTAGGAAGTAGCAGGAAAACAGATTGCTGCACTGGACTAAGCCAAAGGTTCGAGCCACATGATGTGGGGTATTTACTCGGGGCATCCAGGGGTTGTGCAGTGGGAACACATGTGTGGAGGGAGTTATGGACATGGGCCCGATCTTGAGCCAAAAAAAAGCTGCAGAGCAAGGATGTTTAGAAGGGCTTCTCTGGGTGTGAGCATCAGGGTCGTGACTCTTCGGTGTGCTACATCCTACCCACCAAACGAATTTTGGCTAGTTATGAGTGCTTTATGCTGCACTACTTCACAACTGGATTTTTTCCTTGCACAGGGAATATCAGTATTTCTAAGTAACTTTCCTAATAGGAGCAGGAAATGAAAATACTTGCCAAGGAGGTGGAAGATGCAGTGAAATGAAAATTTCAGGAGAGTTTTGAGTTAGAAAAGTTGCACTCAGGGTATTCAACCTAAGTAAAACACTTAGATTTGACAGTATAACGTCATTCTTATACGGACAACAATTCCTAATGAAACATGCCCGTCTGCTGGGACTAGTAGGTTTGGAACTATTTTCGTTTCAGTGCTGTGGCTAGGAAAAATAAATTAAAAAAAAAGTGCAATTTGGAAATCTATGTTTTTCCTGCTTACTTACACTAGGTGAGAATTTGGCTCAGACAGCAGGTCACCGTCTGGTCTTATGGGGGATTTAGGACTGAGTATCTCAGAGTACTGGACATATTTGAATTGAGGCCACTTGCAGCCTAAACCTTGAATCCAGTAGTGCTTTGCAGCTGCAGATAAGGATGAGGTCATACACCAGATTGTGGTCTCCACAATACATCATTACCAGAATGATCACATCTGCAAGAAGGACTGTTAGCGTCATGCATTATTGAATGAGATCAGGTACTTGTGTTTCTGAAATAAGTCCAAGGCTGTAATTTGCCCGCTTATTAGTTTCCAGGGTGAAGCTGCCAAGAGACTATTACCAGGAGTTATGTGAATTGACAGGGAAGGCTCAGAGGACAGTTTGAACCCTGTGATGGACAGGCATAGATTTTGCAGTCAGTGAGCTATCCGTCTAGTTAAAAAATGATGGCCCACAGACATCCCATTTCTCGTGTATTTGCTATATCTTTTTCTTTCCTTAATTGCCTGATTTCCAAATGCAGCTATCTCTGATACTGACATTAAGGATCAAATCCAACTGGTTTAATTGGATGCTGTTCATTTAAGACAATTTTGGTCCTGTGAGAATTCCATGTTTTAAAATTTCCACTCAGATATTTGGCATAACTGGGGTATGTCTAGATGCAAGCAAACTCACTTTGTCACTCTGCTGAACAGATGCAGGCTCTTCTGCCTGCATTCTTCCTGAACAGACATTGCATAGGCATACTAACTCCAGTGTGAGCTTGAGACAGTGTGTGGTGGCTTTCGGCATGGTACACCCAGCTGTATAGTCTCAGCCAGCATTTGTTTTGGAGCTGGCTCATTTCTAGGCAATCTGGAGCATGAAGGAAACGCAAGACCACATCTGCTGGCAAATTCCATCTAGACATATCCAGAGACAACTGTATTTCGTAGATTGTGACACTGCAGTCTGAAAAGTAGGGTTTGGGATTTATTTGTTATACTGGGCATACAAAGGATAGCAGACCAGAGCAGGGAGGCTAAAAATTGGATGTCCAAGCTTAGGCCGTTGAAGCAAAACCTGCCAGAAATGGCCAGTTGTACTGGCTATTTCAGCTGTAATGGACAGCTTGAATCCTTTTTAGGGAAGTCCTGGATTTTTTTTATTAAGGCCGATTCCTGGCACTTCTTTCAAATCAGGACTTCTAAGGCATCCTAAAGGGAGCACTTCTAGACTCTTTGGCTAGACTCTTTTCAGGAATGTAGTCCTAAAATCCATCCTGTGGGTCCCAAATGAATGGCTGGAGCTGCACAAATTCATAGGTTTTATAATCCATAAAGAGCTCTCTGGTCCAGCCTTCTGCATAACTGGTGAGACTTACTCCGGAATTAAGCCTGTTGCTTCTTTTTGAGCTATAGCAGAGTGTTTGGAAAGACTGCAGCCTTGATTTGAAAGACTTTGCTAGAAGGAGGATGTACCCTGGTTCCAGGGGCAGCAGTGACGCTTTTGATCTCCTCTACTTCCTTCTCCTGGCAAGTTGCAGTTGTGACATTTGGTGTCTCACCAGAGTCTCAAACGATAGGTTTTTGAGCGGTTTTGTGGCTGGGGGGAGGGGTGGCATATGGAACAAATGTTCTGCATTCAGTTGCTCCCCTGGGCTTCAATGCAGGCTCAGCACACTAGAAGATCTAGACAAAGGAACATGGTATTTCTAAATTTTGGGATTTGAAGAACTATTAAAGTCATTTTACCACTATATTGTACAAGGATTCTTGAAACAAAAATAAGTTCCTTTCTCTGCCACTTACCCAGAGCTTTAGAGATTCAATCAACCCAGCAGTCATCCCCTCGCCAGAAATAAAAATATCCATGGTGGGGTTTTATTTCCTTCTTCTGGAGACCTGGGATAAGCAAGACATGATTTGGTGCTGCTGACATCTGGCAGCATCGTTCCTATTTACTGTAAACACGAGTCATCGCCCGTGGAGTATTTTATTGCTTGTGGTTTCCATCTTGTTGTATGCAGCAATTATGCACATGGCGCAATCTTTCCATGTCAATAAAAATGTTTCATTCTCAGCAAGGAACATAAGAATAAACCCAGCAATTCTTATGGGCTACTGTGCTGAATTAAATGGGATGTGATGGGGAGGAGCTCTGTGGGGGGCTCGGCGCGGAGGGCAGGGTGGCTTTCTTCTCCGGGGTCGCTAGCTGGGACTCATGGACTTGGGGGCAGTGGACAGAAAGTTGATGTGAGTGATCGCTTCTCCAGCCTGTGGCTGAGAAAAGGCCTCAAAGCTTTTGTTTGCTTTGTTGGCAAAATGTTGTATAGTAGGATGCCTTGTGAGTACTGCTGGAGACTTTCCTTCATGCTAATTTCTGTTTCTGTCTTTATAATTTTTTTTTTCTGGATAGCCAGGAGTTTAGAGATGTTTTCAGTAAAAGATTCATGAGAGAATCTTCAAAGGGGACTACAGCCAGGGGAAAATCATAACCATGAGTGGAAAAATAGTGTTTTAAATTAGTATGAAAGCTTGAGGGAAGTCACTAGGGCCCAAATCCACAAGTCAATTTAAGCCTCTTCTTCCTGCTTAGGTGCCCTGCTTTCCCTTTGGAGTTAGGCATCTAAAGGTCTTTACGATCAAGCACTTCCCACTTCATTCTTCCCTTGGCTTATTGGGAAACTGAGTACAACGTTTGCCTGCTTTGGTGGGAGAACGAGGGCATTTGTCTGGGGCTCCAGACAGTGGGGCTAGTCTTAGCAAGCCATCCAGCCTCTCTCTACAGTTTCTGGGGAGGGACAGGCCCTTCTGGTGGGTGATTCATCTCTGCGGAAGATAGGTGTCAGATATGTGGGATGAATCGCTCCCTGGAGGTGCCAGTCTCTCTCTACTGGCTGTCAATGGAACCTAGCCAAAGAGTTTAGATTAGGTGCCTAAGTTTTAGGCAGGTAATGGTATGGGAGGTGAATTTCACCCCCAGGAACTTTGGGTGGAATTTAAGCTGTCTGAAAATGACAGTTGTGCAAGCAATAACAAACAGTCTGTAGCACCACATCTGGAGTCTCCATATGAACAGGGGCATGCAAATCAATTAGATAAAAATCTGAACACGTCTGAATCTCCTGCCCAAACTTGAATAGAATCTCCTGGATTTGACGAAAATCCCCTTCACTCTCCAAACTATATATATCCCCTGTTCTGCCACGCAAGGAACCTTCTCCTTGTTTCACACAGGGATGAGGATGCAGGAGCCTTGGGTTGCTCTCAGAGCATCTCGTCTCTGGACATCTCTGACTTGGCCAAGGCGGTGAGAGTTGGTGCTGAGAACCTTCTGGGAAGAGCCCAAAGATCACACTGTATCATGATTCTTGGCTTAGTGCTGCTGATCGAAGTGCTCTGGATAAGCTAAGATGTAGATAAGCACCCTAACTCCTGAGTGCTTATCCAAACCAAACCTTTCAACATTTATCCACCTTGATTGTACATGACTTTGCCCTTAGGAATGGAGATTACACCCACTTTTTTCTCCTCCACTTCCAGTGGAGGAGCAAGAACCTACTTGAAGGCAAGTAAAACACCTTAGGCTTTTAGGTTCCCACACCTTTCTTCTTTCCTTTTCAGAAACTAGTCTGATTATGTATTCATTTCTCATTGTAGTCACTACCTGAGAAACCACAAATTCAGGTAGGGGTGCTAGGCAGTTTGTTGTGAAAGCAGGTGCTCCCTGACTACTAGAATGGGTGGGTAGGCCAGGGCACGTGGGTCTCACTTCCATCAGCATCAGTTAACAGTTGCTCTCGGAGACAGGATTCATGGTACCTGCCTTTGTCTGATGCGTCTTGGTTCTACTGGCTGCCTACAAAGGGGAGGATTTTATTTATTTGTCATTTATTATTTTTCATCTTCCCTTCTAGCCTTGAATGTTCTGTTGACCTTGGGTTTTTCCCCCTCTTTCTCTTGAGTCCCTGGAGATAAGAGAATAGAAGTGACCCCATCCATTACTCCCTTTGATGTCATAAAAATGCTCAGATGCCTTGTGGCTGTGTCTTGTTCATGCACTCACGCTAAAACTGACCTCTTGACTTAGGGTCAGGAAGAATTTTTCCCTAAGTTAGACTGACAGAAGCCATTCTTTTCCTTCTGTTTTTGTGTGTTTCCTAAGTAGCACAGGGTACAGGCCACTTTCTCTGACCAGTAGGCATTATCGCCTAACAAATTACCTGTTCTTGAAGGGACTTGGGGTTTCTTCTGTCTGCCTGTAGCACATTGTATTTTTTTGTGGCTTTTGGTTTTTCAAATTAAAGATTTTAAGTTGTTACAGATTACGTGGAAGTGTTTTGTGGCTTGTGGTGTGTAGAGTTATGTGGAGTCAAGTTTGGTGGACCTTTCTGAATAAATGTTGTTATACACTGACTGTGAGGGGCTGCATGTGATGAACCAGGAGATTTCTGTGTTTGAGTCCAGGGGTTCTTTGGCTTCTCCATTCATTTGGACATATACAAGTAAATGTTAACTGCACTTTCTTTCAAAAACTGCCTAATCTTTATATTTATGGGGAATTCAAACTATCCAGAGGTGCTAAGTCACCAGGCAGCCTTAGACATTCGTGTTCTCTCATTCATTATTCATAGATCAAGCAGCTCATTGGCAATGGTATAAGAAGCTTCAGTTCTTACCTGGAAGGTCACCTCTGAAAAGAGGCCTTTCTTTTCCCACGTGTCTCTCCCCTCAGCCTTTCTGTTGGGAAGGACTGGGCCAAGAACACAATTTTTTGCACAGAAAACTGAAATAAAAGGAGTTATGCTCATAGAAGAAGATAGTTTTATTTATTAAGAAGTAAAAAAATATGTTGGATGTGTTATGTGTATACATATTATATGGTAAATACTAACAAGCTTCCATTATACACCTTCCTCCCCCCTTCTTCTTTACAATAAATATTCTGGTTTCAGTCCCTTTTTTGACGGATTGGACTATTCAGATGCAAATGATTAATTTTAATCCACGAAGTGTTCATTTTTGACAAACCCCCCACTTTTCATCAAACATATTTTGATTAAAAACATTTCAGCTATTCCTACTGTCAAGACTCCAGGCACAGATGCTAATTGGTATAAATTGAGGCATGAATGTGCATGCACAGCAGCTTATTTCCTGGAATCCTTTGAATGGGCATCAGATGGAAAAACTTTCAAGCACTAGTGATGTGACCTGCATTCGACCACGGTATCTAGAAGCAGTGGGTCCATATCCTATGAGTTATCCAAGCTTGGCTATATTTACTTTTAAAATACTGAAACAGATTTTTCTGAGTAAATGAAAACTCTCACTGGCGTAATGTGCTGAAATACACATGAATATTAGAATCTTGGACAGATACCTTAAAAATAATAATTTAAAGTGCAATTGCATGTTTTGTTTTGCTTTTCCTCAGAAATAAGACCAGATGCACCCAGAGAGGTTAAAGAGGGAAGGTATGAAGAACAATTACAATGACGGTATAAAAAAAAAGTCAGAGACACTCCATGTCACACTGAACTTAATTCTGGTTCCTAAGAGTTAATGCTAATATTGCTAATTTTCTCCTAGACCATGGGTTGGGTTGGAGGAGCACTCTGGAGGTCTCTAACCCAACTTCTTGCTCAAAGCAGGGCTAACTTCAAAGTCAGGTCTGGTTGCTCAGAGCCCGGCCCACTTTAGGTTTGGAAATCTGCAAGGAGAGATTTGAGAAGGCCCTCTCTGGACCCCTGTTCCAGTGCTGGACAGTGAACATTTTTGTCTCCTGATACCCAGTTGCAACCTACCTTGTGCTATTTGTGTCCATTGCCTTTTTGCAATTTTTTCCAGGCATCTCTGAAAAGAGCTCAATTCCATCTTCTCTATAACTCCTTTCTAGGCAGTGGTTAGCTCTCTCCCTTTGCCTTTGCTTCTGGGTACTCAACTAAGAAATACTTTAAAAAATCTCACTGAAGTACCTTGTATTGGTTTATAAAAAAATAACAAAGCAAACACAACTTATTAAACAGCACTGGCAGTTTTATCAGTAATTTCCAGGAGAGCAGTTAGCCCAAGAGTAAATCCTTTCATGAGTCCATTCCTTCATGTTTTTCATGCAATTTCCAAACAAAAAAAAAAAGGTTAAATGCTCCCTAATACTTATCCTAACCAAACAGAAGTTCTGACCTCTCTAAGCTGTGACCTCTAAGGGCAATATTTGCAAAACAAAACTGTCTGACCAGAGATGCTAGGTGTTGGTAAGCGTTAGTGGTCAGTTGGCTGGGCAGACATTGGCCCGATCTTTCTCTTAGACAGTTTTGATTTCAGGAAATTTGCTTGAGTCACTGTCTTACGATTGCCAACAAAATGAGAGCTTTTGGAAGTCAACCTTCCCCTTCTTCTGGGGACAAACTTGCAGAAACCAAACACACACTTGGGTCTGTGTATGGAAAATATGTATGGCACTCAAGCACTTGTGAGATTGCTTAGGCAAGGGAACCTAACCAGCCCAGCCAGACACTTGCACAGATGCGGGAGGTTGGTGGGTGGGGATGTTTACCTGCTTGACATATGCTACCACAGTATGTATGTGTTTTTATGTGCGTATCTTCTCTATGCGGACTTCACCCTTCTGCCCTGAGCACTCAGGAGCAGTTCCTCTGCTGATGTACGTGCCTGCAAGCCCCAAGGAAATCAGCTGGGAATTTGCCCTAGTATTTTCCATTGTCTTTCCATGGGATAAGAGCAACTCTTTCCTACGTATAAAATTATGAGCATTGAGGAGTGCTTAGGTACTCAGAAAAGCTAAAAATGGCCTCCTCAAGTGCAGCTGGATGGTGGTCAGAAGGATCTATTTTTACTTGACTTGCGTTTGCACAGAGGCATCCATGCACGACTTTCTGTTGTTCCTGGAGTCTTTCAAGCATATGGTAAATAGAGTTTCAATGGGTTGGAACCTATTGCTTCAGGAAATGTTGTTACAAATTGTTTTTCCACTGCAGTGCGTTGAGGGTTTTTCATGCCACCTCCAACATATGCTCTGAAATCCAAGTGGTCTCCAGAAGGGAGTGGCCAAGAGGGTTTGAGGCGATGTGAAACCCATTAGGCTTGCAGAGAAAGTGATAAAAGCATCACAGAAACATATCAGAGTTTAGAAAAGCAGGGGCTGTTACTCAGAATGCAGTGAAACTATGTTTCTTTAACTAGATTAGTTTACATCTTGTGGAATATAAAGAAATAAAAAATTACTTAGATTGCAATAAGCCATGTTTTTCTAACTAAATAGATTGGCTTACGTTTTGTGGCAGGGGGAAAAATGTTGACTAAGAGACTGGTTTTTTTTTTTAAGTCCCACTTGCCAGGCTGGATTTCTGATGCCTGTGTTTAGTGATAATCTTTGGCTATAGCTACCTTTGAGGTACCTTCTTTTTTGGCTAGCTCTTCTCCTTAGGTGCTTATGAACAGAAGTTGCCCATAAACACCCATGGGCAAAGCATATTTTTCTTTAGTGATCACTCTTCATCCATTACAACTGTTCTCCATTTCTCTTGAACCTCGGTCACACAGGAACCTTGCTATTATGCAGGGCATCTCTTGACCATGAGATCCTTTTTCCTCCATATCAAGTGTTCTCATCTATTTTTTCCTGGGAAATCTTTGTATCTGTTTCGAGAATCTCTTTCACACAGTACCCCCTTCATGATGTCAAGATCTCATCCAGTTTTCCTCCCAAACTAAAAAAAACCAACTACTATATATGAGCAGAGATCCAAGGGTTCCAGTGTGTTTTCCATTTATACCAGTTGGCAGATCTCATTTGGTGAGTTGAAAACACGAGAAATTGAGCTGAATGCCCAGCATAGAAAACTGTCATAGGAAGGACTAACGTGAAGACTGGCTGGAAAAGACGGGTGGATTTGTTGTGTATGGGAGACATGGAGAGAGCTTGAACAGAAATAGCATCTTACTTCATGGAAAACCTTTAAATCCACGGTGCTGGGGTAGGATTTGAAGGATGAGATCAAGGCATCAAACTTTGATTTAAAATTTTTTTTGAAAAAAAAATCTTCCTCTTCTGCTAGACTAAAGCATCCATTGGCTTTTGTGGCATCATGCTTGTGACCTGGGCTTGGGGGAAGGCAGTCAGTGGACTGTCAGACAATTATAGTTTTGGTTCAGATCATAGACTCTCTATTAACTGAGCACTATAGAAAACCTTGCTTTTTGCTCTGAAGCAGCTGATACTGCCTGTGACGAGATACTGGATTTCGAGGCACCATTGATGTGTTGTTACCTGTCAGTTCCTATGTTTCCACAGGTTAAAAAAACCCCACAGTCCTCTCCTACAGTGTATGAAGACTCAGAAATAATTACCTTCTGGCAAATTGTGGTGCCTCCAAATTGTTCTTTGTAGCTTGCTGAAATGCTGTCTTCTGGGAGTCAGCTTCATATAGACAAGGTATGTGCTGCACATAAGCTGGGTAGAGACTAGTCAAATTCCTGAAACGCAGAAAAGCGGGTACTCGGCTTGTACCTGAAATGAAGAACAGGCAGAGTAAACCTGGCACAGCAAGGTATCTATCTCTGTGTGGATGAAATAATTAAACAAAACAGAAGAATATATATACCTTGAAAGCCTGCGAGAGTCAAATCGAAAGCAGATGGAAGGCATTTAGAAGAAATTCAGGCTGGCTGAATTGCATTCAGGCAGATAAAAGACTTTGCTAAAGAATATATCTTCCACTTAACACAGAGAGGAAGTCCTACAACTCATGTGGGCTTCAAGTGATGACATATGGTTCAAGTATCATGGTCCTCTTCTGAGAAAACAGCACAAAGGCTTGTCACCACCCCGGTGAAACATTCAGAAGGCTGTGACAGGGCTGAGTCTGTTCTCTTGAAGCAGAAAGCAGAGCCAAGCACTCTGATGACAGCAGATGAACAGAGCTGATTTTTTTTAAGGAAAACAGCTCATAATTAGAGGCCTTGAACCCCTCACCCGTAAAGGATTTGTCCTTATATTGCATAGATATGTGGCAGGTGTTTCAACTTCTTGAAATCTGTCTGTCGTCTCTGAGTTTCGTGGGGGAAGAATTGTCCGGGGATGTCTTCAGATCGCTGTTTCTTGGTGTGAAACTGCCTCTTTCATAAACACACACAGCAAAATAAACCACATCTATGAGTAAATCTTTTTTCTTTTGTGCATTGCTTTTGTGAGGCTGTAAAAAGTATGTGTCCTCTTGTTACAGATGAAGATTAACTCTTCTGAGTGTGTAAACCACTTTTGGGTTCACTATGATTACTGGCAAGTCTCTTTGTTAAAATAGCAAAGTGTGTGACAGTTGCAAGATGCTTGTGGATAACCACTTCCAGATTTGAAATGACACCTGCTGGTGTTGAAATTTGAGCCAAAATGTGACAATCATCTCATCACGGTGCAGAATTGCAGTATGTGTGTCACAAGATGTGCCCCTTGAAAAATCTCAACTTTCAAAGATTAAATGAACCCCCAAAACTGCCTGTAATCAAGCCTCTCCCCCCATTACTCCTGGCTGTAATTACTAAGGATGAAATTTTAAGTACACGTAAGGCAGTTGAGGATGTGTGTTAGTCACTCAAAGAATAAACAGGGAAATTAATTAAAATAAAATGATTCATTATAAATTATTCTCCCAGCTACATTCATAATGATGTGAGAAATATTCCAGATACTATTAGACAAGCACTCCCTCCACCCCTAGTATTTCTGGCACCTCTAGAAACAGCAAGTGCTGAAACTCCCACGTGAGGGATGTTTCCTGTGAGCTGTGCTGCCAGATTGTACCTGTATTTTTGGATAAGTATTTGAACATTTGCCTGCTTATGGAAAAAGAGCACAAAGCCTGAACTTTTCCAAGGGTAGCTGTCACCAGGTGGATCCCCACATTTCTATGCTGGGGCCAGCCACAAGTTGATAATAGGAAGAAATGCAAAGCAATGCCTAGAAAAGGTGAAACGTGAGCTAAGGCAGTTGCTCAGGATGGGGCCCTGGAGAACTGAGATGGGATGGTTACAACCCTGCTTAACTCCTGGAGATCAGAAGAGTCCTTGCATTGATTTGACCTCTGGCTTTTTTAAAGGGCAGTGACTTCTTCCTTTCCCACTGGCTTTCAGCAATGCAACACCGCCTGTCACATCAAGTCCTTCTACTTGCTCACTGTAAAAAGCAAAACATGCCTTCTTTCCACCCAAAACCCAACCCTTCCACCCCTGGTAACTGTCAGGGTCTCCTAAGGTGCTCTGAGTGAGTGTGTGTGTCTGTCTGTTACACATGTGTTTAATTCACATATTTTCTACTGGAGGGGATGTGAAAGTGTGAGTTTAGAATTTGAAACAGAACAGTTTGGGGTTATAAAAATTTAGCTTGGCTCAGAAAGGCTGTGTGTAAGCAGAGACTTAATTGACTTCTGCTGCCTCTGATGGGTCTCTGCCAGTCATTCAGGCTAGATCGACGGGCTGTCACGTAATATCTGCATTGGGGGAGCTGGACCAACAGTTCCACAAACTGGGCATTTATTTTAGGCATCCCAAGGGGATCCTGGAGGACCAGCCCCCAGATCTGTAGCCTCTCTTGGGACATTCTTTGTGAGAAAGACATTCACCTGCTCTGCCTTCATGACTTTGTTGCCACTGTTTAATTTGCAGCCGTTGCCTTGCCTTGCCCCTTTTTCCTTTTGCTGTTGTGTCTTGCAATCTCCTTTCTCAAACTGCTAAATAAACACTCTGCAACAGTGGTGGAAGTTCCTGAAGAGCAAGCCTACCAAGCGCTATAGAAGGAGAGGTTCACAGTGCTGCTGGAGGTGGAAAACAGTGCCTGGTAACTTCACGTTGACCTAAGCAACAAAAAGGAATTCAGCAGAGAAGCCTGATGAGTAATCTCTGTTGAATTCATATGGGAAGTTTTATAATATCGCAGAACTGTTTAGCAATACCTTTCCAGAGTCCTTTTCTGCTTAAGGTGGTCTTCATGTCCTCAAGCTCCTGCGACCTTCTGGTCCTGCAATAGTACTGTCAAACTCCTAAATCCCTCCCTGCAGGAAGAGTATAAGAAGTAGTTTCAAGCCAAGCTCTAGGTCTGCTCTGGGATGTGTATTTGAAGGGGAATCCCTCCAAGTTTCCTGAAGCAGTTTTGCCATTCACAGCGTTCATTGAAAAACAATGTTCTACCAAAACACTGACGGGGAAGTTTCATTCCCTTTCACTTGTTTAAGGCCTGGTAATTTTGTTTATTGAAATATTGAAGGAAAGTCTGTCTGGCCCCATCTTTGTAGTATCTGAACTCTTTCCAAGTTTTTGAGGGTGGGGTGACAAACTCAGTCTTCTCATGCCCTTTGTAATTTCTTACCCTAAAAGCGGTGTGACAGTATTTTTTGCTGTGTCTTCACTGGCATAATGGAGCATGTTTTCACCCAGTGGTAACTCACACATTGTATTTATGTGCAATAAAAATACAGCAGCACATTGCAGCAGTGTAACTCCCCAAGATCAGACAGGAACACTAAGAGTACAGAGCTCATCATCTCATGGGGGAAAATGGCAAACAGCCTGGTCTTAGGTAAGGGTTTTTCAGAGATAGGTATTATCTATTAAAAATCTCAAAGTACCTTAATACAGTATCACAGACTGTTGAAGGGTAAAATTTTTATCACTGTTGTCCCATATTGTGGGGAAAGCCTTAGTTGGTATACAGCACTTGAAAACTGCGTATCAAAAATGTATCATGTACGTGTGAATAAGTGATCAGAGGGACATGGAAAGGACAACTTCTATACTTAATCTTGAAAATGGCAAAAGTTGATGCCATCTTTGCTGGAGTACAGATGACCAAAAAATTCTCATTTACTTATTGTGGAAGATATTGTATCATTTTTATTCACTCTAAAATGTTGCTATTTAAATTGAGGGATTGTTTTGGTTTTCAGTTTATCTTTTCAGTTAAAAAAGAGCCTTCAACTTTCTTTTTTTTTTTAAATAATTTGATTTCTAAAGATGAAAAACTGAACCTTCTTAGAAAATTTGTTTTTCATTACTGATTTTAATTGTCACGTAACTTTTTCACAATATATAAGTTTTTGGTGAGAAGTGCTCCTTTTCATTGAAATATTTCAGTGAAAATACATTGCCTAGCTCCTCCTTGGCTCATCTGTGTTTGTGCCAGGTGTAATTTAATGATCACGAGATTGCTAGGTAGTTAAGGTAAGTGGGATGTGATTTTTTTTAAAGCTACTAGAGGAGGAGTTTGTTACTCAACTTCGGTGAAATTAATGAGAAAAATGTGGACTTTGAAAAGCACAAACACCAGTTTCCCTGCACTTTATTTTGACACTTGATGGGACAGATGTAGCCTTGATTTACTTCTACTGGGAAGGTGCTTATGTTGCACAAAGAGGGCTTCCCGATCCAAAATTAGACAAGAGTAGCCAAAACAACTGTAGGAAAAGAAAGATCTGCCTGGTCAGGAAATGAGGAGACATTCACTTCGCATTTCACTAGTTAATAAGGATATTTTAGGTGCATTCGAGCAGGGAAATCCTCTCTTGCAAACATGAATCTCAGGTGAGGTTCCTCAGGGTCCCATGAACCTCTCAGCAAACGCATGAATGCTGGAATGAGCTTGACCTGCAGTTGGCCTGGAATGAGTTACATCTTCAGCTGGAAACCATGCGAAGTGTGATGGTTTCATATGGGTAGATATGACCCTAATACCAGCAGGATTGCTTAGGCGAAATCAGCGACTGAAGATGTGAACGTTTCCTCCAAAGCACCTTCCAGTGCTTCCTGAAGCTCATCCGTCACTGTTGAGGCATAACAGCTCTTCATGTGGTAAATTAGTGACCTTAATGAAGAACAGAGGTTCAGTTTGATATCATTTGATACAATTTCAGTTGGTACAAGTCAGCTTGATTAATTTGACTGAATTTAACCAGAGTTAACCTCCCTTGGAGGTTGCAGTGATAAATCAGAAGAACAGGTGATCCCATACACAGAGTTTCCCAGCTCTAGAAGCTGGGAGGGGGTAAACCTGACTTGCCTATGGTGGAAGTCAGTGAGTGTGCATTTATACTGGGTTGCATCACTGGATCTCTTCTGGTCCTGTGCATAATATTCATGAGTATCTGCGCTGTCTGTGAATGGAACAAAAGCCCATCTGCATCCTCAAGTGGAGACAGAGCAAATAGTAAATACAACTATATTTAAAGTGTCACAGATCACTGAGATAAGTGAAGCTGCAGGTGGCAAATGTGCAGTGTAATGGAGGCAGGGCTAAAGCTATGTGGGAGCCAGCGTAGGAAATGTGGGCTAAAAGTAACAGTTGTCAGGAAATGAATCTGGAAATTGTTGTTGAAACAGCCCAGGGCAAAGCTGCAGAACAGAAATGGCTGCTGACCTCCTAGGGTAAGTTGTAAGAGCTGGAATGAGTAAGCAGAAGAAAACACATAGTTTGGAGATCAGAAGCTTGTATTTGCTCTGCCTCATAATGCAAGGAGAAGGGGACATTTGATTAAAATAGAAAGGTGATGAAAGAAATGCTAATAAAAGAGTACGTCTTCACAGCGTACATAATTAAAAAGGGGATCTCATTGCTTCAAGGTGTCTTTGAGATCAGGAACTTAGCAGGAATTAAAAATAAACAAACGCAAGTCCCCCAGACCTGTGGCATTTCCATGGATAACAAGAATATCCAGTTTTGTCAACAGTTCTGCTTCACTGCATAAATTCACCTCTGACTCGTCAGGGTTAAAACCCTTTTCCTCTGAGAAGGATACTCAAACTGCTTCGGCTCGCAGTTTTTCTCGGAAGTGCTGGCATCACCAGGAGTCAGGCACAAACCAGGGGACTAGGCTGACTACTGATGTGATGCAGTATCCCTGGGTGATGCTTTTAAGGTGTCTGGCTCTCGGTCTGTCCTCGTAAGGAACATTGTTCCGACTGGGGGCTGCTGGACCACAGACAAACATTATTGCTTTTGGAAGCGGTTGTCTGGGATAATGAGGTGATAGACAGTCTCCACAAGGAATGCTTAAAGGATGTTAATCTCACCTAGTGAGAAGGGACTGCAGAACTGTGGCACATATCACGTAATTAAATAGCTCATTGCTACAGGATATTGTGGAGGCCAAGAGTACAGATGGATTTGAGAGGGGAGTAGGCACGTTCGTGGAAGGTAAGTCCGTGAGTAGCTCCTAGTCCTGATGTGACCTCCAGTTCAGGCAGTCTTGAAGGGACGATTTCCAGACACCAGGAGGACATGCCACGGAAAGCGACCATTTTCTATCTTACTTTTTCTTTTATACTATTTCCCTTTCAGTCACCGTGGAAGACAGAATAGTTAACTAGATGGATGTAGACTCTGATTCTTCTTTTGTTTTTATCTTTATATACTTAAGAGGACTTAGAAATTCCTGAAGGGCAGATGACTCACGTTGGCAAGGGGTTCAGAAATCAGAGGATAGTCTGAAAACCCTGAGAAGCTAGATGGGAATAAGGCAGGCATACTATGCTCAAAGAGTACTTAAGCATATGGAATAAGTTATGGGGGAATGGCAAGCAATGTAAAGACATTATACTAAGACTTTAAGATCATACTTTAAGGCGATACTTTCTAAGTTCAAGGGACACCTCCCTCTCTCTTTTGAGGAGGGGCTTGGGAAAAGAGCAGCCTTACGGAAAGGAGTAGGATTAAGAAGATCGCTGGGAAATGGCAGGCGGATCATGCTGGATGCCCTTTGCCTGTTCCTAAAATTTCTACCATCCTCATGAGAGGAAGAGAAAATAAACCAAGGAATAGTAATGCTTGAGGTTACACAATCAGGGTCGGAGGCTGCTGACCTTGCCGCTAATGGTTTATGGGCAGCCACAGGCGTCTGCTGCTGCCCCGTGTTTTTGTTACACATTATCTAGCAGTTGCCAAATGACTCGGTCCCAATATGCAGCAAATTACTTGAGAGCTATATTTAGCAAGATGAGCCCATATCTTGATTTGGCTGGAAGCTGAGGCAGATTGAATTAATCTAGGGGAAAGATGGAGTGTGTGGGGTCCCGGCAGAACATTTTCCCCCAAGTTTCCTGAGGTCCTCTGACCTCTCTGGAGTTTCTGTTGTGGACCAGCCTGAGGGCTGTGACAGTGAAAGCTGAAGAAAAGGGGGTTTTATGGGTTCCTGGTGCTGTATGTTACAGCACAGCCCAAGGTAGCTGGTCCCACCTCTGCAGCACAGTGAGGACATCCATGGTGTGAGTGAATCCTCCTGAGGGGCTGCAGGGTGGGCTCCATTCTTCTGTGGTGGCCCTGAGGCTGCAGTCTCAGCCAGCTCCTCTGCCTAACGCTGGACATGATCCACCCATGAAGCACGACGCTTCCCAGCACTCTCCCACCTCAAGCTCCCTCACAAGCTCCCTGGCTCTCACGCAGCTCTGGTTTCTCAGCCTCTTTCCCACCAGAAACTGGGATTAGGAGGCGAGATGGAGGTTCCTCCTCTGGGTGGTCGCCACTCAGAAAAAGATGGCTAACATTCACCAAGAGCAGCCCTTGTCCCTCCTTTTCCCGCCTGGTGGTGCACCAGGCAGGTCCTCGGTCATGGGGCAAGCTGTGGCACTGGCTCAGCCCCAGGAGAGAAGACACCCACAAGGCTTGAAATCTGCACGTGGAGGGTTTCTCTCTGGGTTCCCACCTCCCTGAAGCTGTGCAGGTAGGCTCTCCTTGCAGTTACCTGCCCTTCGTGCAGTTGTCGTCTTGGAGGAGTGTGGGGAGTTGTTTGCAATGGGCCCGATTCACAGCCCATGAAATCAGACTGGTTTTGGATCAGACCCCGTAAGGGGCTTGTGTTGTATATCAGCGCACAGAACACAAAAGAGCAGAGTCTGGTTATGTGCTCAGTAATTAGCCACTCTGTCTCCTAAGGGGAGATAGATCAGTGCTGGGATCAGTCCCTAACCAAAGTGCCTGATGTTCCCCTGCAGTCACTGTGCAGCAGCCAGGTGTTGTGGGAAGGAGGGATTTTATCAGTGCTATGCACTGTTAATGAGTATTTACTGTGCAGTACGCTTTCAGTGAGCTACGCTGGTTACAGGCTCACGTGAGGTAAGGAAGGTGATCTCTGGGCAAACGCAGAGCCCTGAATTTGCTTTTAACATAGTAAGGTGTTTTGCATGGCCTAAATACACAGTGGAAGGTATCTGACAGGAAAGAAATGATGTGATAAATACTCAATGAGACATCTCCCAGGGAGAAATGCTAAGAGAAAGCTTTTTGTTTAAAGAGTTGGTTTGAAATGTCACCGTTTTTTTCCCATCCTTTCGTATTTTCATTAGAGGGTCAGTTTGCTGATAGAAAACCCAAAAGATAGTGTCGTGCAAATTGAATGGTCCACCCAGAAGGTGGGCAGTGAGGTTGCTGTGCTGTGGGCATGGCTGCAGCAAAGCCCCCAAGGTCTTGCACAACATCCTCCGCTATGTGGAGGTGTGTTCCTGTCGTTGGAGCTGGGCCTCGGGGGAGGAGGACAGTGTGGGGTTCCTCGTGGTCACCAGCTTCTCTCATTTGGAGCAAGTAAATGATGGTCTGTCTTTGCTGCAGGTCTGAGATCTTGTGAGCTGTTCAGGTTGTGTGAGGTGATTGTCTTCATTCAGTGTAGTATTTAAGCATGTGCTGAGTTCAAAGGCTCAGCTTTTGTGAATCAGGACTATCCTACCTACTTTTATTCTTACCAAATTAATTGATGAGATTCTTTGCAAATGTTCTCCCAGCATTTGGGCTTCTGACATCTGCCCTTTCAAGTGGGCAATGCAGTGACTGAGTAGAGCAGTTGCATTAATTTATTTCTCATAGGTGATTGTAGCATTCAGTGCAATCATGGCATTTTGAAAGCTGGCAGTGCTAGAACATGGATGGCTGTTGACATGCCTCTGACATCAGCTCACAGAGAGGCAGTCCTGTCTCCCGTTGTCGAAAACATACCCTTGGTTTCAGCATTCATCACCATTTGTCTATTGTAATTGCATTTTCCTGAGTACTAGAAATTAAATCAACAGTGACAGAATATTTATGGCTCAGAAATATTCTGGATGACTTCTAGAGAAGCTGTTTCCAGTTTGGTTATTTATGTTCTTTTATCATGGATTTTATAGTGGGAATGGGGAACTAAACAGCAAAAACCATATGAAACATGCTGAATGATTTCCTCCTAGAGCCAAACATACATTTACTACAGGCAAAAAGATGCCGGTGTGAGCGCACGCGCAGTTCAGAACATCCAGACCATGGCCAGTGCTTCAGCTCCTACCACCGGTCTGCAGAGAGGTGCAGGCTGGTTGCTCAGCTCACCTGGCACATTTTCTTCATTTGGAGGTTGCTGTCGTTCCCCGGAGAGAGGATGAGGATGGTCTGGGAGGAAAGGTTGGACTCATGTGGGTGAACTGCTTTGATCTGCTCCCTGCCATCGGTCTCACTCATGTATGGGCATTGCAGATGAAGCTTGTTGAGGGGTCTGACCACTCTCCCACTGGGAGCACTGCGGAGCCAGGCTTTTCCTTGCTAGTCAGAGTAAAAATTGAAATGTCTAAACTTCCAGTGAAACAAAAAATTGGAAGAATGCATTCAGGAAATAGAGAAGTGAACTTGTCAGGTCCGTTTTCCATGACATCAAATTGTTTAAGACTGACTCACCTCTCGCACTGTCCCACTCTCTTCTTGTCCATAAGGCAGCTGAAATAAAGCACTCTGGCTTTGCTGAAATCAAAGATTTTGATAATTTTCCTTGCTAGAAATTTTGCCAGTATCAGCATACTTCTGAGAAACGTTCTTGTATTGGTATTTTCTCATATAAAACTGTTCCTTATGCAAAACCGACTATTCTCAGTGATAAGATCTTTTTACGGTTCCTATCCTGGTCTCAGCTCTAGCCTCCCTGCGTTACTGTAAATTTTTATCGCATGCTATAAATAAATACTAATCATGTACAGAAGGAGTCTTGATCTCGCAAGGGTGTGTCATGATCTAGCCACAACGATGACGTATTGCCAGTTGAACTGATGACCCTGTTGCTGATTGCAGTTTTGCACATGGCTTAGATCAGGGTTAGAGATACGAGTGTCCAGCCTTCCTGCAGGATCCCCAAATTTTCTATATGGCCGTGAGCCACAGGATGTATTGCATATCTCAGAGAGCTGAGGGAAGGAGCGGCTGCTGGGCTGGCTCAGGCAGAGGCAGCATTTCTCTGGGCATCCCCCCGAGATGGAGAGCACTGGGGAAGGGATGCAAATGCCCTGGGACCCCACCATGGCTCAGATGTGCTGGCCCTTGCTGCCATGCTGCATCCTTTCCAGCTATTTGCATGCTTTAAGCAGCCCTCGTGCTTAAAGGCTTATGGGAGGTATGGGTTAGATGCTTTCTGTGGTTCAGGACCTCAAGCAGGTTATGACTGTGAAGATTGACTGTGGCATTTTTCTGCTCTCATCTGTAAAGACCAAAATAAATCATTGCATCAGTGCTGACAATCCTTTTCAGGTTTTCCTCTGGATAGCTTTTACAGCTAGAGCTGACTTTCAAAAGGCCCAAATTGCTATTCCTGAGATAATGTAAAGAAATCCTGTGTAGCAAACACTGCACATAAAATAAAAAATAGAAAGGAGGACCTTTGTCTGCCTTTAATAGCCCAAGTGTTTCCTCAGGCATTGCAGGCAGCCTGCGCTTCCTGTCGAGATGGCTGGCTGCAGCAAAGGAGATAACGGTGTATCTTTTTATAGGATGCTACAGACTGTAGGTGGAGAGCCCAGTTCAAAGTGCAGGTCACTGAGCTCCTATAAATTGTTCCTGACATCCCCGATAAAACCCATGCTCTCCCTTCCTCCCTGCATCTTCTTTTAGCAAGGGGAAAGGGCTGGTAGTAAAGATACTGTTTTTCCACTTCAGTCAGGACTTTGATGTTTAAAGCTGTTTAATATTCATTAAAACTGCTCCTCAAATGTAATCACAAGAATTACACTTCCCTTTTTATGATTGTCTGTAAGCATTACAGGACAGGCGGTTAAAACCATCTCCGTGACAGAGGGACAGTTTGTCCAGCACAGGGCTCTCCCCCCCTCAGAGGAGCAGGATCAGGCCTGGGGTCCCCCTGCTGCCTGACAGAGTTCAGATGTATGGGGGCAAATAGATTGTTTCCTGGGAAAAGATGTTTTTGAGTTAATTAAGAGTGTTTGGAAATCTGTGCCGAGTGGTGACATCCCTGCCTTCCCCTTGCACGCTCCACTCCTGGCAAAAAGTGCCGTTTTAATCTTTTCATAAAAAACATTTAGATTTCTTATTTCAACAGAAAATTAATTTTGAAATTTGTTGAAAAGTTGTATATGCCTACTTGTCTTTAAAAGGATTTTGTTTAGGGGATGGAAAATCTCTGAGAGATGAAGTGAGACACTTGAATTTGAGAATCCTGAAACAAAAACTTTTACTTGACTAAAACTAAGAAAACTGGAAGGAAAAAATAAAAGTCTTCTCAAGGCAACCTAAAGCAATATTATGCATTACTGCTGACAATGAGTTAAAAAAAAACCCAAACAACTATTCACCCACCTTGGGATGAGCTATTGAGTATCTTTGTCAAGGTCCTTCCTCAACTCCTGCAATTACAGATCTGTTCCCTGAAGAACATCTAAGATCCTTTCATGTCTTGCTATGACAACGCATCTGAGCATTTCACAATGTTTTCATCAGAATGTGCTCACAGGGAAGTGCTAATACCTCTATTGTTTCGATGGGAATATGATGAGAGACTGATTTATCTCATCTAATTTTAGTTATCTAAAAATCAGACATCTTGTCTAAGCTGCTTGTCTAAAGCCACATTGTAGTTGTTTTTTTCCCGCTGTTAGATCTTCTCATCGGGGTTGTGGAATGTGGGCAGGGAGGCTGTTTCTGCCTTTAGGAAATTTCTGAGCCATGTTATCAGGGGAGGAAGAAAAGACAGGAATTGATTTATTCCTTCTATGGTAGTGTAGTGCTCCAAGTGTCTTCTGAGATGTGAATTTGGACTTCGTGCTGCAGCTGTGAGAAGTGCTGCTCCTCTGGCCATCTGTTTTTAGTGGATATATGGTTAATGAGGCTGGGGAGTCATGAGTGCTGGAAGGGAAGCCAACCGCTTACCGTCTTCATGAATCTTTGGCTGGGAGGCATTTGCTAAGGTGACCAATAGGCCAGAGAGGCTCAGATGGACCTTTCTCTATGACTACATCTAAGAGAGAGGTTGCATACAGATGCAAAAGCCTTGAAATATTTAAACTCGGCAATTAGAGCAGGTGGCAAGACCTTTCAGGAGAATATTTCCACCTGTGATGTTAAGCTCCATTGGGATTTCACTGCAGTCTGGCTCCATGCTTCAAGGACTGTCATTCAGCTCCAAATGCACTCCAAGAGTTACAAAAGAGCCACTGTCCTCTGCTTAATCTGTGAATTGTATGTCTCTATTGGTGCCTGGCTGAAGTATAGTACACACAGCCCTAATAGAAGCAATTAATGTCAATCAAATGATACCTCCTCCCACACACCATTTGAACTAATACAACCATCTTAATTGCCCAAGTTTCTTTACTTTCAAACGTACGTTCCATTTAATGATGCCTTTTCTAACACTGAAAGTCTGTTGTAGCAATCCTGTTTCTACCAAAAATTATTTTCAGCAACAATTCTCTCTCCCCTTGCTCCCTTTCAGTCCTTTAACTTTTGCTTCCTTCATCCCCAAGCTATGCACAGACCAGTTGGCTCCAGCCAGTGCTAATTTCCTTAGTTGTCCTAGTGAGGCACTTGCAGAAAGGCTCTGACATTTGACAAGGTGGTATTGTTCTAGTTGTGTTAGCAAAGCTTCTGAGTTGTACAACAGGGCTTGGAAATGCTCTTCTTAGCACAGGGAGACGTCCTGAGAAAGGAAAAGTGAGTTGGCACACAAGGAAAGTGCAATTGCTTGGTCACATTAAAGCTGAAACAAAATGTTTCTTTTTAAAGAGCTTTAAAATAGTCCCTAATGTAAAAGCTTAGCAGCTGCAGCAACACAGAGCCTGAATAATTTCCATGTATTTGCTGCAGCAATGCAGAGCCTGAATAATTTCCATGTATTTATGTAAGTGTGTGTGCCCACATGTGTGTATTTTTTTTCCAATCCGTTTGCACCAGTGCCGTAATAAGCAGTACAATGTCACATGCTCTCAGGTCGACACTGATTTATTTGCCACTCAGGTGTGAAGAACAACCCGTTGGGTTATGTCAGTCTGAAGTGGGCCATCTGATTTCAATTCCAGCTCCCAACAATTAATGCCTTACACACAATTTCGGCACAATACCCAGCTACGGCCCTATTATGTTTATCATCAGACCATGAAGTATTAGTTACAGCAAGCCAAAATATGTCAGATACCCCTGGCTTTCTCTAGCATTCTTGAGAGCGAGTTAAAAAGAAAATGTTTCTTCTATGAGCAGGAAACTGAAGCTTTGAAACCCTTGAACGCACATGGTCAGCCTGTGAAATCTAGCTTCGATTCTCCTTGCCAAACTGGCTGGAATGGATTTCAGAAGAAATCAAATTTCTGACACTGAATTAGAAGAAGAATGGTATATTCTGTGCGATGGATGGAAACAGGTGGACATCTAGGTGTAAGACAGGAATCACAAGGGAATTGGTTAATTCTTTTAGGCATGGGAATGCAGAATTTTCTAGGCAAGACATAGGTTTCATGGTATTCAGTGAAAAGGTGATTTTTTGCTTAAATTTGCACATTAAGTAAAATATAAAAGGAGTGCATGCTGCCATCATGGGCCAGGTGGCATGGGGAATGAGCATCATGGCTGGGAGAGCTGAGAAGAAGCATGTGGACTAGTTCAACGTCTCTGTGTTTCCTAAGAGCTAGGGTGGGCTGCTTTGGCTTGGTCAAAACCCATGCTAGATGCCTGCATTCTGACAAAGTGAATTTTCCTGAAAGCCCCTTCTTGGATGTATATATATACTTTTTCTTTTTATCCAACACTTGCTTTTGGAATTTCTGGGAACTCATGAACTAAAAAGCCCTAATTTATGGGTTTGCAAGTTCAGTGCTCTCTGAACGTCCTAGGTAAAATGTTCTCTATAAGCTACAGCCTCATAATACTGTTTTTTTCCACGTTTCATACGAGGAAATGCAGAAGTATCTTACAAGCTCTTACCCTGTGCTTGTATTGATAGTGTGTAAGTGATCCTATGTCTATAAGGGAAAGATTGAAGTATGGGTAGGTAGGTAGGAACATTTATATGATTTTAGTGGAATGGATGGAAAGCAGGTAGGTGATGGGGTTCTGCAAGCTGTTTCTGTGGTGCAGAAACAGTCCATCGTGTCTCTTAAAGCAAGTCTGAAGAATCAGACACCTTTCCTTCCATTTGTCTGCTGATCTGTCAGCATGGTGCTGCTGGCTGTCATTACAGGAGCTGAATGCTCCTATATTAAAGCAATGGCAAAGTGCTTACTGCACTCCATGTGAATTAATGACTCTCTGATGAGATACTTGTACCTACAAAAACTCTTTGCCTGAGTTTGCCTTGCATGTGGAGGAGCCCAAACATGATAACAGCTCTCACATACAGCATATAATCTCTCTATCTTCAAAAAATTAGCTAAGAAATTGCTTTGAGGAATGGTTTTGTTTTCTGTTTCTTTGAGGTTTTTTTTTTTTTTCCCAAAAGGAAGCTGAAGATGTAAATCTTTTGATGTGTCCTGTTCTGGATGGCCCAAGATATACTTAAGAAGAGCATATATTCACTTTATAAATGTGTATTTTTTAGTATCTCCACATATAAGAAGGGAAAATAAAATTTCTAAAATGCCTGGCCCATTCCATAAGGGAGGAAAGAGTGACTTACCAGGGCTAAGTGCCTTGTCACTTGATGGAAGTGGAGGAAGATTTCTCAGACGCTATCATGATGCTGAGAGTATTAAGAGTGATTTAATAACAGATATTTTAGAAATAGTGTGGGCAATCCCAACAGTGTACATAGAGCACAAAGCTCTCATCACATCAAGAGGATGCTTCGCAAGTGGATGATTGGTATGAGATGTAAGGATTTTTACCACCCAGCTGTACTCTTCATCTTATCACATAGGTTTTAGTTCTGTCTGTATCTGTAAATAACCTTTGAGTAAGCAATTTCAATTTAGGGGTCTTATGACTCCTTAACTTTATGCATTCATGCCTGTAGCTATGGAAGGATCTACCAATCTCCAGTTTTTCACTAAAGATGGAGGCTATCATCTTCTGAAAAGATTACGTGCTATGCATTGGGTAATAGGTCTCAAATGGATCATTACCACGAGAAAGTGCTCTTTTGCTGATATACTGATTACTAGTGCTACACTGAAGAAATTCAGAATTGTCTCCTGTGTTTTTGTATTCCTAATGTGCTCACCAATTCTATCCTGGCAAATACTTACAAGCAGCAAACGGGAATGTCAGTCGGACCAGAACTCAGCCCTGCTCCTTGAGTCTGCAAAAGAGGATGAGAGAATCTTGAGAAACATATTTTCTGTCACAGTCAAGCTTTTTCAGAATTGATCAGTGCTTTTATGTCATATTTTGAGACTGTCTTAAAAAGTCCAGATACTCAGAGGGTACTACTTACTTTCAGTATATATTGCTCATGAGATATCAGGTTTTGTTGCTTCACTGAGGTCAAAAATACTTTAGCAAAAGCTGTGTGATGTTTGACGTTTCAGTTACATGCATTGGGAAAATCAAGAAGGGAAGAGTGAGAAATTTGGACATCTATTTCTATGGATGCTGTCATCATGAAGCTCAAACTCCTCTCAGTCACCCTATGATTTCTTCTCAGCAACATTCATGGCAGCAGGGAAGTGTAATCTTCATGGTATACCAATAGGCACAGTCTAATCATAAAATGATAGAATAATTTAGATTGGAAGGCACCTCTGGAGGTCATCTAGTCCAGTTTACTACTCAAAGGAAGGACAGATTCAAAGTTAGGTTCAACGTTGAAGCTAAGGTTGATTAGGTTACCAAGGCGTTATTTGGCAAAGCCAAGAATTAAACTGAAGTTTCTTGTATCCTAGTGTACAGCCCCTTAATTACCACTCTAACCCATATTCTGTAAGTGATTTTAAAAAAGGAGTTGGAAAACTAGGCTAATCTAGTTTAGCTTACGAGTTGGTAGCATCATCTATACATGGGCAAAGGGAGCGTTCAGTGGTAGGACACCAAGTTGAAAGAGTGAGCGATAGAAGGGGCATATGAAAAAATAGGTGTTTCACTTCTTTGAATGCATTGGGGAAAAAATTTATGATGTATGCTGAAGGTTTAAGAAAGGCATCCAAATGCTTTCATTTTATACAGCTGATTACCTAATGCAGTGCTCTAAAGTTCAGGCTTTTACTAGCTGACTAATATCTAAAGACGTTTTCTGCTTGTTTTCTCTGCAAACCTCATTGCACTGACAAGAAATACATTGTCCATATGGGGTGAAGAATGGCATTTAAGTATTGTGTGTTGAAATCCCACTCACTTTTACACATTATGCTTCAAAGCCCTGCTTCCTGGATACAAAAGTGGTTGTGTTTCCAGCAGAAGGTTTACATAGTTTAGCATGAAGTAAAAGCACCAGGGTATGAAGCCAGCCATGTATATAAACCATTAAACAATTTCTGCGCAAAGCTGCACAAAATGTCTATTAAATTTAACAGTACTGTTAAAAATCCACATTTAAGCTTTCTTTGTTTCTAGCAATGAGGCTCTGAAACATGGAAAAGTTGGTTAAAAAATCCCTGACAATAAACAACCAAAACCCAGCCTTTGCTTGGTACGTAATTTCATAGCAAAGACGAAATGTCCCGGTCCCATGCTTCCCAATTGGTCTTGCTCCAATCCTGAGCTGACTTTTAAGTTTTCTGCAGTGTAAATGTTCCCTTTATGAAGTGGGCTATAGCCAATGCCCATGGAAGCCTCTCCTAAGGAGGTGTTATTTTAATATATGAAGGGCAGTCATTTCATTTCATAAAGATAGCTTGTTCCACAGAGGAAATAAACATCACACTTGACAGATGCAGGGACGCTCAAAGATCCTCAGCTCCTGTGGGGGCAGGGAAAGGCCTATAAAGCTTTTCTGTGTTCCCTGCATTATGGTGCATGAGGCTTTAGATGTCTTCTCTGAAAACCAATTCTGAGGTATAACTGTAGCCACCTAATAATTTTATTTTACTTTTAAATACCATGCATGAATGCCATAGAATGCAGGGAGAAGCACGGCATTATGTGGAAGGGTGCTGATAGCAAATGGAGAAGCGTGCTTAGGTAAAAGTACATTACCATCTCTATATTCAGTTGTAGTGAACTTGCTGGGAGCTGGCATCAGGCAAGGTGACAGGGCTTCAAAACCAGCTTACACATGACTAGTTTATGGGAATAGCATCTCTGTTGGCATAACAAAGTGCAGGTTAATGGAATTCTGCAACTCTTGTTTCACTCAGCAATTTGTCTTGCCATCTGTCCCAAGCACGCAGGAGTCTGAGATGGTGTATTGCCCCCAAAAATTCCTATTTTAGATCCCCTTGTTTTGAAGATGTTGTGTCCCCAGCATGTTGTGGGTGACTGCCCCTTTTCAAGATGGGTGCAATCTCTGTCTTTGATTTAATTCTTTTTGGATGTTGCATGTACTTCGGGCTGATTGAAGACTACTTCTGACACAAGGTCTAGAGGCCAAAACGCTGGCTTAGCAGCTGGAAGGAAGAGTTCAGATGAAAGGGATGAGAAACGTCCTGCCTTATCTATTAATCCAATGCTGTATTTGTTATCCAGAAATTATGGGGAGCTGGCTGCCAAGCAGAGGTGAGGCTTATCCAGAGTTATTCCAACCGCATTTCTCAACGTCATGCTTGTTGTGCTTGGAAGGAACTGGATCGCTCTGTCGTCTCTCTCTCTCACTCCCTCTTACTGAACATAGTAGCTATACTATATTCTTACTGGAGGCCTGTGGCACTTAATGGTGTACGAAAGTTCCTTCATTTTTCCCTCATTTGATGAATGAAGCTGGAGCTGAGGCAGGTAGGGGGGGTGGAAGCAAGGAGAGAAGGAAAATTCACCTTGAGAAAACCCAGGTTTCCTTAATGAGCAAAAGATGTCATGCTGAGGACAACACATATTGCAGGAACTTCGTTGGCCAAAAAAAGGAAAAATGTTCTGTCTGTCTCACAGTGCTTACAACCCTCCTGCTCAATGCAAGAATGCAAAGTATATTGGAGAAAAGAAAACTGAAAGAAAGCTTAGGTAAAATTCCCTCTCTGTCATTCCAGTAACCTATATACATGCCATTCTGTCACCCAACATCACTGCTGCTTGAATGAATGCAAAAGAGAGAGGCTGTGCTGAAATCCATAGTGCTTTCTAAATAAAGCTTATGGTAGAGGAAAACATAATTTAATTCCCAGGATAAATAGCCCAGAAATGGAAGAATTTTCTTTTTCATGCACAATGTGTAACTTCTCTTGTAATAGAAATAATAATTTCATCATCAGCAAATGCTGTAGTTGGCACTACTTTAGCATTGTAGTAACAGTTCTGTGATAAAACAATTTGTTATTTCTTTCAGGTTTTTTTTCCATGATTCATCATATATTATGCACCAGCAATAGTTCTTACCAGTGAAGATTGCTGTGGAAATGACCTCTCAGAACAGTGTTGTATGATCTTGTATCCACTACTATCAGGGAGTTTCTTATGGAAGAAGTAAATACCACAAAATTAGTTGTACAACATTTCAGTTAAACTTCAGTTTCTTTTTAAAAAACTTGCAAAAATGGCAGCATCTACTGTATATTTTTTTCCTTGCAAATTTTTGGATCCTCTTTGGATTTTGCTTTTTAAAAGTTTGTATTTTTATCTAAATTAGTTCAAGCTGTCACCAATACATATACATTTTTGATTTTTTTCCCACACAGCAATTTCCCCGAGAAAACAAAGCTTAATTCACTGATTTGCATTTTTCTTATAGATATTGCATGTATTCTGTCTCATTATTTATTTCAGCAGCAGCCAGACAATACTATCGTAAAAGAGTTTTGTCGCGATGGAGGACTTTTTCTGGGCTTGGGAAAAATCTTGGGTGAAGCCAAACAGGGTAATTTGGCAGCTCCATTCTTTTTGCTTTTGTTCTCCTTGGACCAGATGGGTTTCTTACTCACTGGTTCCAATGGGACTTCTTTGTGGAGTAAAATACTATATAACATCCGTGAAGTTATGACAATCTGGCCCTCCCTGTGCAAAGAGATATTAAAATTCCACTCCTCCAGAGACTAAGAGAGTTAGAGAATCTGCTAAATAACAGCTTTGAAATCCTTTTTCCTATATGCATGTACTTGTTTTGAATGGGGAGTGGAGTTTCCTGGACTGATTCCAAAGCTGATGTGAAGGAGGGAGGGTGATGGACCAGCTTAGTAGCTGGTCTGGGAAGCCCCATGTGTGATAGGTCCTACACAATCAAAATCGGTCAAGTCTCAGACACCACAGCCTGGCCCCTTGGTTAGTCATTTATAACCGTGAAAAATAAGGGCAAGGTGGGTGCAGAAAGTTCTCATTTTGTACTAGTGGCATATTTTGACCACTCTGTATTTATTTTGCTCAGACATAAGCAACAACACAAGATGTAGGGCACAGTGAAGCAATGCCTGGGAATTTTGCCACTGATGCTAATGGTGTTGGTCTCTAATCCCTTTCCAGCAAAGGCGAGATGATGCATCAGCAAAATGGCCGCCCACACTAGGAGAGACACCAGGACCATTCACAGTTGCCGAGACAGTGAAACAGTATTTTGGGGAGGAAAAAAAAGAAATAGCTCATTCCTTAATATATGGTCTTATAGGGTAAATATTTATCCAGCCATCTAAAGGCAGGAGTAATCACTGCAGTTTTCCCTTCACTCAGAGACTGGAGATTTTCCCTGACTGAAAAAAAAAAGAAGTCCAATTTTGTGTATGTGAAGAAATCAAAGCATTGCCCTTGAAATGGGTTTTTCAGCTGTCTCCTGGGTATTCTGGGGTTAGTTTTCACCACGTGAGGTTCTGAAGTGCATACTCAAAGGTTCAAACACAGGAAAATTGGCTATCACTGCCAGCTCTGTTGGGTGGGGAGAAAGCAGTTCCTTTATAGAAAAAGGAAAAAAAAAGGAAAGACTTTTTTCTTCTTCTTCTTCCAAGGGACTATATGAGAATGAGCTGGAAGAAGTCTTGACTTTTATTATATCCTGTAATCAAATTTGAACATCTTATTTGCTTCTTTTCTCCAAGACCACCCTGGTGGTAACAGTCCACACACACACAATTTTGGTATGCATAAACCCATAAATTTCATAACAAAATATAGGAGCTGAGGTTGTAGGAGGACTGTAAGGCAGAAGGTGCTGAAATGTAAAGTCTGTGTGTGTTTGAAGGGATGTCATTTATTACATACTTCTGCCTTTTAAAAAAAAAAACAACCCTTACTGTTACCACACAGACTGTACAAATATATATTGCCTAATGCAAGATGGTGTGGTGTAAAGATTTTATTGGCATGCAGTAGCTTAGCTTGAGTAGCAAAGGCCTGAGCAAGCTCTGTATCACCTCGGATGTGTGCCAAGAAAACATGTCCTTGGCACAGGCAATGAGAACATCCCCAGTGACGCTGCATAGGTGTAAGTCTAATGAGGATAATAACCCATATGCTTCAGGGCATCAACCCATTACTGGCTGCCTGGGATTAGGAAGGAATTTCTCCTTTGGTTGTGTTATTCTAAAGCCATTTATTGTGGGGCTCCACACACTTCTCTCTGAAGCTTCTGCCATTGGCCACTGCAGGAAGAGGATAATGAATTTGACTGACTACCTGGAAGGGCCTGATCTGGCAACTCACGCGCTCTTCTGCGAATTCTGTAATGGTACCTGTTTTATGTGGTTTGGAAAATGTTTTGATGGGGCACTTTGTGCACATCTCTCTGTAGTGCCAGCTCCTGTAAAGCTTCTTTCATAAATGCATGGAATAATTTAGGTTGGCAGGGAGCTCTGCAGATCTCCAGTCCAATGCCTCACTCCAGGCGGGGCTGACTTCAGTGTTGGGTCAGATTGCTCAGGGCCTTGCCCAGTTCAGCTCTGAAAATCTCCAGGGGTAGGAATTTTACTGCTTCTCTGTCCATTCCTCCATGGGGACTTTCCAGCGACTTTAGTAGGAGGGACACTTCTAGATACATCTGTCTTAACTTGAGCTGTAGAAAGGTGGAGTCTCTCTAGTCACAGTTAGTAATTTTTTCTTTCTCCTATAATCAAGGGAGAGAAATACATGTCTCGTGATGGAGTTTCTTTCATCCAGAGATAGGTGGCTGAGACCACCCTTGGCCTGAATCATTTCTGGCAAGGTCTGTCTTTCTCCAGTGAACCTGGGAAGAGCGTAGATGTCCCCCTTAGATTTAAGGCTTACGTACTAGGCAGCAGTAGTTACCTGGAATGAGTCTCAGCCAGAATACAAAGTCATCCAAGGTGAAGGGAATAGTGACAGCTTATATAATACAGTGTTATCAGCTGACTATGAAAAAAACCCCTAAAATACTAGAGAAGGTAGTTGCTTCAATTTTTAATGGTGTAGAACTACTGTTCCTGAGCAACAAGATCTTACAGGCCGCACGTTTCTCGATATGGCTTTATATCTGACTTATTGTTGCACGTTTAAAATCAGTGAAGATTTACCCTGTTGAAAAATGGCTTTGGATTTCAACAGTGTCGGCTGATATTTGAACTCTGAAAGTTTGTTGTGGGCTATCCTTATTACAGCTGGTAGAAAAAATCAGACTATTACTGTTTCTTCAGGAGAGAGAAAGACATTTCAAATAAGATATTGTGAAAAAACACATCTATCTTTTAGGTGACAAGGAAAAAACAGTGGGAGGAAAAAGTAGGAAATTCAGTCCAATAGAAAAGCAAGCAAAAAAAAAAAATCACAAAATCTTTTAAAATATTCTGGCAAGAAATCATTGGCAGCTCCTAAAATTCCACTGAATTCTAGACTTCCCCAATGAAATCTGCTTCCCTGGAACTGGATCTGGAAAATCCCTGGACATGGTGCTCTCCAAACAGAAATCACAGGCGATATCACTTGGGGAAAACAGTCCCCAAGATTTTGGGATGAGATTATTCTAATACATTTCTCCAATGAATTGCTGTTTATTTCTTTCTCTGCTGTATGAACAGAGGCCTAATGCTTATGTGCTTCTTTCAGTTGTACAGTCTTTTATATCTCAATAAGTCTCAGTGAATTTCTTGAGAATGAGTAAGGTTTTCCTATTCCAACCTAAAGAGAAAAAAACCCCAAAAGGTCAAGGACAATAGAAAAATCACTTTTTATCTCCATCTAAGAAACTTCCGTAGCTTTTATTAGCAAATCCAATTGAAGTCCTGCCTGTTAGGCAAACCCTTTGCACACTGTCTTATTTTCAGAATGCTAGGGGAATAAATGGAGTGATGGAATCTGGAAAGATCTCGCTGCAATTCGAAGAGTAACTTTCTCCTTCCTTTCCCCCCACCTACTGCCACAGCAGGGGAAAATTATGGGAGTAAGAAAAATAAAGCTCCCGTAATGGTAAAGCTTGCTGCTCTGTCAAATAAAATTTTCTATATTTTTCTGTGAATTACGAAAAAAGAAAAAAAAAAAAGGATTCATGTGTTAAGTATGCTGCCCGAATGGTGTGCCAAACTAGTGCGGGCAACCCACACTAAGAGTCCACAGAGCTGCTGCATTCCTCAGCCCGTGCACGTGGGCAGCGCTGGATGGGAAGGGAAGCTCAGAGGAGCAGCAGCTTCGGCTTCCCCAGCCTGGGCGCAGGCCAGCATAGCTGTGGCTGGTGCTCCGGAGGCGGTGCGCGGCAGCGAGCCCAGACCCGGTGCAGGGGGGCTGCCATCTCTCCCCAGAGCCAGCAAGAGGCCTCGAAAATGGCAAAACTAAACACGCTTTTGGTTGCTTTTTTTACTGTGGGAAAGAGTCTGCTGCTTGAAAGCGGGGGGAAAAAGTTTGTCTTAAAAATCCTGAAAAGGAAGATGTTTCAGGAAAAAGGCAAAAAAAAGGGTAATGTTTCAATTTGGGTACATTTATATAATATCCCCTTTGGAGCTGTAGTTTGGTTAACCTCTGTGGGTCGAGCTCCCAGCTACAGAAACCTCTCCTCAGGCTCGCTGGCCAGAGAGCCTCATGAAACAACCACCACCCTGGTGCTTTGTGGAAGACTTAAGCAGGGAATTTGGTCTCTGGAGTAAAAGGGAACACAGCACACCCAAGCAATCATCACAACGAGATTTTTTTGAATTTTCTTTTTTAATTTTTCAGGAAGACTCTTTCAATTAACTTTATACGGGCTTAACATTCTTTTCCTCTGTTTGATCCCATGGCCACTGCAACTGTATTTTGCTTCTTGTTTGGAGGGACACAAAATACATGGTTAAGGTCAGTGGGATCATGTTGGTTTCTAACAGGAAGAGTATTACATCCTGTGCTTGCAAAATGTTCCAGTTTGAAAAAATGAAGTTCCCTCCAGTCTCCAGTTTGTTCTTCAGGAGTTAGCTCCTGCAGAGCCTCTCTTGACGCTGGCGGTGATCCCACTGATGTGTAACGTGTGCGTGTCTACAAAACATGTACTTATGGTCTTGTGAGAGGCAACAGCCAGTGGGTTAATCTTGTTCTTGGTATGAGATGTCCCAGGTCACGTTTAATGAGTGCCCCAGGAGACCTGGGTTGTGTGTTTGCAGCCCTGCCACTGACATTCTTTGGTGGCCCTGGGTAAATCAGCTCTCCTCTGCAATGGGAAAAAAACCACCAACTTTCTTTGTAAAAGTGCTGTGAGATCTACTGAGGAAAGTATAATATGAGAATTAGGAAATTATGATAATAATTGCAGTAGGAGTTTAGGTTACACCTCTCATTGGGGAATTTTAGGGATAGGTCAGCTGGGGAGTGAATACCAAATTTTAACACAGTTTGGTTTAAATATACAGCCCTGTGGATATTCAGGCTATTAATGAGTGGTGTATCTTTTCAGCTCCTTTCCTCTGCCCTGTCTGTCAGTTATCTGGAGCCTCTTGTAGAGCAGCAGACAGTGGTAATCTCTTTCAGATGCTCCCAGTATCTGTCTGTCTATATCTTGGCCAGATCACAAGTGAAAAGGGGATCATCAAAACCAGAATACAACAACACAGCAGCCATCCAGCATGAAGTGATGGAAATTTGTGAGTGAGAGAAGCTGAGTTTCTGCTATTGCTGTTGTGTTTTTGTTTTAAACGCAGAGGACATGTCAGTGTTTCTCAATTGTCATTTGCTATGTTGAAGCGACCTGTGGCTCCAGAAAGCTGTGGCGTAAATAGCATAGAAAAGGAAATATTTTGTCAACTGCTGAAACTGGCCATATGTTGCAATCAGATGTGCAGGAATTAGAAAAACAAGAACAAGGAAACTTTGTGTGTAGCGTCAAAGGCAGAGTTGGCTCATACTTTGTAGAGCGGAAGCATGGCCCATACTGTTTGTTGACTTTCTCCCAGTGCTTGAAGCACTTGAGCTCATGGGCATGTTAAGGGTGTGCTGACACTGGAAGGCAAAACCTGCATCTCATGGGTGCAGCAAGGCTGTTACGTAGCTGGGATATCAGAAATAGGTTTATAGGGACATCCTGAGTGCCTGGAGCCGTGACGAGGATACATCTGGAAAAAAAAAAAAGTGTAGTTTCAATGGATCATACAGAAGCAGACCTGATATTCGGAGCCATATGGCTATTATAGATTGTTAAGATCTCTCCCCTGGGCATGGTGTATCTATACACAGCCATACAGGATTACGTTTGTAGGTGCTGAGCAGAATCCTTATCACCTTTTTGTTCTGTATCGAGTTGTTGTTCTTTGAAGGCTTGACCCACTGTGACCAAATTTCTACTGGAAGTTATTTTTGGCTGGATTCTCAGTGTCTAGTAAGGGTTGATTTTGTGCTGCAGCCATGCTGTTTCTTTAGTGATTTTTAGCAGATTATTTTCTCCCTCGTTTGGTTATTTCTCTTCATGAAAGACGTAGGAGTTAGTGGCCTTACTCTCCCATCATTTTGATGGAAACTGGCCTAGGGGATTAGAAGTTACAAGAGAGCTACTGAGACAGGTAGATCCAAAGCAAGCACTGTTAGATAGGACAAAGGAAATTAGGCTCTGAAGAGCATTGAATGAGAAGTTCAAGTTGTCTGGGAAGAACACTTGCACAAAAAAATTCCAGTATGATTTGTTAAAAGTTGGCAAAGCTTTGCCAAAACACAGTCAAGGTCTTATGCTGGGACGTGTCTGACAGTGTTGATGTTGACTGTAGGCTGATGCAACATCTGTGGAAGCGTGTTACAAATTCAGGTCCAGCATGCACTTCACCTCTCTTTCTACCTAATAATCCATATGTATTATTTCAAACATCCCCATTTTTCAAAAACGATCTGTTACAAAACGCTCCTTCTTTGTCCCAGATCTGGGGTTTCTCTTCCTAACCCCATGTGCTAGTAACCCATAATGAGTGAGCTTTGCTGCTCGTCTTCCCATTCATCCAAATGTCAAGCATGCTCCAAGGGATGTTTAGTCCTGAACTATCCTTTTGTACACCAGGAACAAAGCAACCTTCCCTTGATTTTTGCTGAATGAATGGGATCTTGACATAGACAACTTCTCTTTTCCATAACGTCTCAAACACAGTATTGGTTCTTGAGTCTGTGTTCACGATTTGAGGTATGACACCTTTCCTGTGTCTTCTCTGAAGACTGAATTTTATCTTTTGTGATTTTGGGCCCATTCTCCAGAGTTCACAGAAGCTTGTATTCTGTGGCACTCTAGGATGTGTGTTACCAGACGGTCTCCAAATGTTTGTATAGATTGCACTCATCTCCCAGAGTCTATCTATCTGACGTGGCCCTGTGAGTGACGGCGGTAAGGATGGAACAGGACATGCGTGTGCTGGATTTATTGCCAGTCCTGAATCTGCTTGAAGTGGTCTAGATGTAGCTGCTCGGTCTCTCAAACTGTGCTCATCAGACTGAGGATGTCAAATTGATGGCCATGACTGAAAGCACTGACCATCTGTATTTTCTGAGGTTACAACAGAGGAAACAATGGTTAAGATGGGGAAAAGGAAAGAAGGGGCACTCATTGCTTTCAATAATTTTCAAAGAATCATCAGTTTTATGTAAGACTAAAAAAAGAGATTTGTATCTAATAAAAGTGGCATTAGTGCAGAGCTAGATAATTAACATAATCATGTCTAATTTCAGTATAATTAGCATGCTGTAATTAGAAAAGCCATTAGTATAATTAGAACATGTATAAAATTAGCACAAAGGTATTTTAAGTGTAGGATCGGTTGTACTATTGGTTAATCCGATGTGGTCACTAAAACTGTCATTGTCATTTTGCATTTCAGGTGGCTTCTGGTGGGTAGCTCATGTACTTGCATGGCAGAGGAACCGGTGGAGGGTGGCAATGGAAGTGATATGGCTGTTCTCTGCTGTGAAGTCTTTGCTGGTGGAGAGTGTGTTGCTGGGCTAATAATTTTCATGGGAGGATGCTCAAACATATAAATTAGCCCTGTGTGGATTAGCAAGATTTTCCTGCCTGCATCCAGCAGACAGTACATTTTGGGAACAGGCATGTTGTACTTCTCCGGATAAAAACTGTCCTGGATTCCATGGTCTTTGGCGTGGCTGTGTCAGTTTTCACCAGCCAAAGGTGTAGTGGCCTTCTGAATTGCAGCTGGACATTCGTTATTGGAGAGGTTAAGCTGCATAAAGGCTATTTAATTACAGACCTACAATGGTTTCTGCATGCTTTCCCTGGAATTCATTGTACGTTCAGGAAGGTGTGTAAATCAAACAACCAGCACATCAGGCGGATCAGGCAGGGGGGGAGGGGGAAGGCTGAGCAGGAGGAATTATTGGATGCCCTCATAAAACTTTAAAAGGCTTGAATGTCAAGTTTAAACTCTTGGGGCCTTAAAACTTGAGTCTCAAGGCACTTCTACCTGCTGTTTCATCACATAAGCTTTTCACCGTTCATGAGCTGCAAACCCAAGATGATTATGACTTCTATTTCCCTGCAGTGTATTTAATTTCCCTTTACTGTTGTCATCATACCCATGTCTGAACCACCTTTCATCTCCTTCTACCACTCATCATCCTTTCAGTTGTAGCCAGTGATGCATAGGCTTTTTAAATAGAGTGTTCCTTGTAGGCTCTTATATCAAAATCTGTTTAACCTCTGGTGCTTTCAAGCTTAAGGCAAAATCACTGCGTATTAGCAGTTCTAATGCGTAACTGCACTCAACAGGAGAGTTAGCAAATCTGCAGAGTGATACCGCAGCACAGAGGGGATAAGCGTGCTGCCAGCTGTGGCTGGCTGTTCAGCTTTATGTTCCCTGCTGAAGCAATGGGTGCCTCCACGCTGGCCTGATGCAGCAGCCAGAGACCTCTTGTGCCATGTGGCTGTGGACGCCCACTCTGGTTGACCTGTCCTTTTGGTGAAAGGACTGGCGAAGGTCCTAAACTCATCTGGCAGAGTCAGGAAGGCACTGGGCTCTTCCTCCCTGATGCCATGGACAGGCTTTCCAGACGTTTCCTTGCAATGGTTTTGTCTGGAGGAAACACCAAGTGTCTCATCCTCTGCTGTCCCTGCATCCCAGGGAGCCCTCTTGCATCCTCTCTCCTTGTTCTTTATCTCTGTGTGCACTGTCTGTCACCAGGGTAATCTTAGACACTTGGGCCTCTTCTCTGCTCTGGTATTTAAGAGCAAATGCTCTGCATGCACCATCAAAAATGTCTTACATGATACCCTAAGTGACATGGAGATTTACAATCAGATGAAAGTAGCGGCAACCACAGCAAAGCAATTAAACTGACATCTCAGTGGCTCAAATTTGAATTTAGAGGAAGTTTAGGGTCACGTGCAGTTGAATCTCCCCTTTGATTAGGGTTGGCTGGAGCAAAGCAACAACAAGTAACAGTTCCTAATGTCTCTGCCAGAAACTACCTCAGGAAAGCTGCGTTGTATTGTCATTTCTGTTTGGCGGCTGGAGTTTCTTCATACTGGTTCCTTCATCACCCCTCAAACCAAACCCTTTAGTAGAAGCTGTAGCAAAAATGATAGAAAGTGCATCAGGGGAGGGGATCCTGAATTGAACTCTTGGCTCCCCAATTAGCTCAGACCTTACATTTGTTGGGTCAAATCAACAACAACAACTATGACAACAGAAGAACTTGTAGATAATGGTTCAGTTTGGGAAGTTACCCATAAAATATTCACTTAATGCAAGATGCTTCAGTTAACACCCAAGTCCAGGGAGAATCTTATCACTTGATGATCATCTTGCAAGAGAGAGAAAAATTCTGTGCTACACAGTGCTCATTTCCTAGAGTAAGTGAGCCTCTTGGCTCAGTTTAAGGCTTCTTGCCTATTTCCATTCCACATATTTATTCTATCAGTCCAGTTCTATAACATCCTAGAAATAATTCACTCAATTTTCTTTCAAAGAGTCAGAAACCATGGCTAGGCATTGGATTGCAGAGTATCAAAATGCTTTGCTAATGAGAAATGGGCAAATGAATCTAAGGAAATAACTCCACTGTCCCTGAATATTTCCTCATGCCTGGGACCAAACCCAAAGCCAAGCTGAGCCTTACTACTAGGATGGATTTGTGTTTTTCCAATGTTGTTCTTGATTGTTTCTCACATCCCATCCCTGCTTTGGAGTTTGGGTTTGGATAGAAGTGGCAGTGCTGAAAGGTTATGAAATGGTTGTTTCCATCATGTCTCTGGCCCAGTCAGCCACAGAAATAGTTAGAAGTTTTGGTGGAGCCTCTGAAAATTCATTTTCAGCCATGAACTTTAGGGAAATCTGTGAATGGCCTGGGAGAGGCTGCATTCTGGGGCTTTCAAAGCTGACTAGCGAGATTATTGCTTTGGAAATGCAGACTCTAAATGGGAGATAATGGAGACATATCTTCATTTGGTTCTATTTCAGCACTGCTGCTAAAGTTCAAGGAGTAAAATATTGAATAAAGATTCCCCTTTTATCTCATCTTTGTGATGAGAAAACAGGGGGTGCTTCGGTTTAGCAAAACCTCATCAGTTGTTATGATTTGGTTTTGCGAACCTCAAGCCAGGGAGGTTGGGGTCTGGCTTCCATTATATTCTAACCAGAAAGTTCATGCAGAAGAGCTTTTCTGCTCAAACTGTCCTAAATTTGTCCTAACTTCAGTTTAATCCCAGCAAAACCTAAACTCTCAGCCCTTTAGGGTCTGTCTGTCACTGTTCTTAATGCATTACAATATACTGCCTAGGGTTTGATAGACAAATGAACTCTTGGAGGATATTTATCATACATGCACACAAACACACATAAATGTGTGTATATATATATATATATAGCAGTATTACGAGGTTCTCTTTCATTTGACCACAGTGGTTTCTACTTAACCACAGAAATCACATGCATATACTAGCCAGCTCCTATTTTCATTTGTGCTGGGGTGAAATCAAAATCTACTCAGCATGCTTCAAATGAAGGCAGACAGTGTGCCAACACCATGCCACCAAGGGAGAGAGCTCTGTGCTGGATTTTGTCTTCTCTGTCTTTATAGTGCTTGGTGAGTTGCAGCCTAAAGTGGACCAGAAAGAGCAAAATGAACATAGTAATTATGTGCTGGATGTACTGGATGTGAACAATATTGAGAAATCTAAGATCAACCCTTATAAATACACTTACAGTGTATGCATATAACTAAATTAATAGCAGGCATAAGTCTTTTAAAAGTCACTTGACTTTAATTGACACATCAATATAATTGGCAATTATCTTAATTGATATACATGGCATAAATATTGTGCTCTGGAAAGCTTCCAGTCCTTCTTTATTAGAGTATTAAGCCACAACATATGCAGATTACATGGAAATACCACTGAAGCATTTGTTAAAAGAAATTCCTTTCTTATGTCTCTTCCTTGTATTTTTTATATAAATGTGTATATATGTAAATATGCAGGAAAAAAGTTATGAGGACATACTGAGTATTGTCAATATAATCTTTTAAACAATTTCAAGTGATTCCACTAAAGGGTTTCTACAAGTTTCACACTCTGCTTTTGTGGAAATCAGCTTTCAAGTCAGTCAGGCTAGAGATTAGATCCAAAGATTTAAAACCCCTATAGATCAAAAGCAGATGCTCTTAGAAGACATTTCAGCCAAGAGAAGCCGTCTGGGGACATTGTTACAGCAGGAGAAGACAATTTATCATTAAAACATGAAAGCCTCTCTTCAATAATAACCAGATGTATTAAAAAAAAGAAGAAAAGGAAAAGAAAAAGAGAGAGAAAGAAAAAAATAGGGGTGTCAAGGTCTTGATTCATTTGTCTCCCACTAGAAATCATCTTTATCCCATACTTAGGAAACGAGTGCAGATTCTTTGATGCCAAGACATAATATAAGAAAAATTGAAACATTTCACATTGTAAATCCTTGGCAATTGTCAAGGAAATTTTAATTATATAAAAATCTGTGATGCCTTAGGTAAAGATAAGGAGCAATCAAGTTAACGAACAGTTTCCACGACTTAAAATACAAAGGGGGGGAAGATCTGACAGGAGCATTTCAGACCCTTCTCTCTTTCTTCGTACCAGTTTTCACCTTTCCCATCTTTACTCTGACCTAATGCAACTTGGTGATAGTGCTTAGCTTTAACCTAAAACCTCCCATCCAAACATTTGCAAACGTCATTGAAGCCTTCCCCATGTAGCACAGGGATTGCTGCGAGCCACAGATGTGTAGGGAAACCAGGGCACAGAGAGACGGCATGAGTTGCCTCCTGATATGCAGCATACCAATAGGAGAGACAGGAAGTGAAATTTTTTAAGATCTCGTTTTTCCAGTCTGGTGCTCTAACCACTAGAGAGCATCCCTTCCCAGTGAAATCTATAGCTCTGTAACACAGGAAATGCATTTGCTGCCAGCATATGGGAAGTAGGAAGTCCTCTTCACTCTATTCTTGTTTTACAGGCCATACTATAAGAGAGCGTGTGTGATTAACAACATTTGTTATAATATATTTAAAATCATTTCCAGGTCTGTGATTAGGCATTTCAGGCTAACATTCCCTAGAGAACGAGCACATCTAAGGATTCGGAACGAGTGATGTGAAGTCAGGACATGAATTCTTTGCCATTGCCACCAAGCAGGTCATGGAGCAATCTGCCTGAGCTCCCCGGTCCACCCGCAAAATGAGACGCAAACCTCATTGTGTTTGTCATAGGAATATGGGAGTGAAATGCACATAACATTAGAGAAATTGAAGGGACCTTGCTGAAAAATGTTTTCATTGATGTTGCAGGAAAACTCTCATTCTTTGACATGGAAGCTTTTGGGAGAAGTGTATTGGTTTTGATAAAGTTCTGGGAAAACTACTCCAGTTCAGAATGAAATTTTTGATCAGTCAGAAGGAGAGATCTGCCCATCCTGCACAAGTTCAGAGCAGAACACACAACTTATAGAGCTTTTTTGATACCTCCTTTGAATCAGGCAGATTTGAACCAAAGTCCTGATTCCCTGGGTATCCTGAAGGATGGGCTCCCCTATCGCTGACTGTGAAGAAGACCTTTGTCCTGGTCCTGAGGAACCTTCCCAATAACTGATGTCAAAACCAATACAGAGAGAGATTGCCAGATTCAGTAAAATATGAACCTCATTTTGCCTATCACATTGAGTGTCTTATATATGAGGCTGTGTCATCATCTGTTTTCTGTCTAGCTTCTGCCTGCGGTGTCCTTGATAGGGGGATTTGGAAGAAAGAACCAACTGGTCAGATGATAGGCAAAGGTGATGATTAGCCCCTCAAGAGAGGAGGGAAGACAATTTAGAGAATGTCTCCTAGACTCTGTGATCAGAAACTCTTTAGACATGGATGTTTGTGGATTTCCACAGCTCTTTGAGCACGGAGCACACGTCAGAGGTCTCTTGTCCGTAAGTGACTTCTGGGTTCAAAACCAGGAGATTTTGTCGGGTGAGAACATTTTCCAGGAAAAGTATAAGGAGACTGTGCCAGGGTCTGGAAAGCATATCAGCATGCTTGCCCTCTAGGAACTGGAAGTCTTTAGCAAACTAATTCTATTCCTTTTTCTTTGAATAAGAAACGAAAGACATATTGCCATCTTCTAGTCCAACAAGAACAGTTATGGTAGAAAGTACTTAGCTTTCTGGAAAACTCAACTTGGGTGAGCTGAAGAACTGTCACCAGGGAAAAAATGAAATTAATTGTATCATCTTTATTTCTCCTCTGTGTGCCAAGCACCACTCATTTCAAACAAATCTGTTTACTGTGCTAAGCATAATAACATTGATGTAAAGTATCAGGAAAGCGTGAGATGGATGCTAGCTTTCGACTATTCTGTTGATGTCTCTGGAGCCATATGTGGTAGTTTGGAGACCCTTGCAGACCTATAGACCCACTGGGGATGACAGCCCTTTAGCAACACATTTGCAGGTTGCAACATGCAACTCTTGGCTGAAAGTATATGGTCTGGTATTGCAATTTCTGCTACTTCAAGTGGGCTTCATCTCCTTTTCTTCATTTGGGAAGAAATCTCTTTGCATCTGGCTTGGAAGTCAAATGTTCATAAGCAGAGTGGACTGAAGCAGAGAAATCGGGTCCAGGCCCAGATTAACAGTACTGCTGTCATCAGAAAGCTGAGTACTGTCTTTCTTGTTTTGACTCACAGCAGAAGATCTGACTTAATTGGATCCAAACTGGATCTGTACATGGATTTGGAAACCCCAAAAGTTTGAGAGTTCATAGGGTTCTCGCCATAGGTATAAAGGCAGGAAAAATTGGAGAGAAGGGGCTGTTCAGTAATCAGAGAAAGACAAGATGAAGGAAAATACAACTTAGAAGGGGAATGACAGGTAGAAACACTTACCCTTTCATTGCCTAATGTTGTTTCAGTTGTACCTATGTATTCTGCACATGTACAACCTTGCCTGTGCTTCTATGTATGTCCCTAGCGTCCGGGTTTTGGAAGGTGGAGATAGATACACTAGCACGTGGGTGCTGATGGCCACCACACTGACACTGGCTGTTGTTGCTGTGCCTGAACAGAAGCTTTTTTGGTGCACAACAAGTGGTTCATGTGGCCACATACACCATTTACACAGTGTGGGAGATCACACACATAAAAGTTTAGTGCAGAAGTACACAAGCACAGACTCACACAGCCCTCGGGCCTTTTCTGTTAACAATCAGACCCATAAAGCACATTAAAATAAACCTATTTTTACAGCTCTGCACTGCTGTTCAACCAAGCATTTCAAGAAGCAAACAAAAGCACCCACTGCTCTGGAAATACGAGACTTCATTCCTATCCAGGAGCACAAATTGTACTCAGGAGGGAGTTATGAAACACTGTTTAAGTTCAGATTTGTATTCAGTTTTACATACCTTTGATTCACCCTTCTGTAGGAGGTGTTTTTAATTTTTAGCCTTTGATAGCTCTATACGTTTGTTGACAAACCATTTCCAAACAGTTTTTCCTCAGGGTTTTGAGACCATGAGGCAGAAACAAGTGAGGTTTTTTGCTCCCCTTTTCCAAGTGTAAATAAATACAAGAGGAAAGAACGTTCAAGTGCAGAGAGCCTTCTTGCCAACTGTTTCATGGCTGCCTACATGCTGAGTTAAAGAGAGTATGAGAAGATGCTCTCTGTCCACTGCTGCTCTCGGGCAGGGCTGAGTTCAGGGTTCCTGCCAATGGACCATCCTGCAGAGCAGCTGAACCCCTCCACATCTGATCCATCCTGATCACTCAGACAGGGACTGGGTTTCTTGTCGGGCACCAAAACACTTTCTGACTAGAGAGCTCCGATTTGCAGCAAGGGCAGCCTTGTAGTGGGGACTTCAGGACTCAAAGAGGTGACTGGGGTGGAGAGGCAGCTACTGTTAGAGAGGCATCCTCTGAGCAAAAAATAACCCAAATACTCTCTGTCTTCGAAACAATGTCTTACAGCATCTAGAACAAAAGGCTCTTGATTTTACTCAGAGATCCAAACCCAAAACAAATAAGCATTTATAATAATTGATTGTAAATGCAGAATTGTTTCTTCTCCTTCTAATTTTTCTTTGATTTTCCTGCAGTCCTTTCAAATAACATCACAAATCCTTTTGCATTTGTCAAGCTAAGTGAGCCACTCATTCTTCTCAAACCTTGCTTGGCTGTAAGGGCTTTAAATATTGCAACACCTGACATAAAGCAAAGATTTTTGCTGATAAGCGTGCGTAATGGTTCAAAACTGTTCCAGTGAGCAAATCTGGTTTCTCAAAGGTAAACGATACAAAGAGCTGGCCTTTGATTAAATATTCCAATCATTACATGCTAATGGTGCATGAAGCTGTGATTTATCAGCCAAAACAACGTGCTGGAAAATGAACATAATTAATTAAGCTTGAACCAAACTCCACTTGAGCTTTCCACTCACAATAATTCTTGGCCGAGAGCAATTGGTGTCATGCAGCAGAGGCCTGTTTGTAGGAGATTTCTTATTTTTTATGTGGCTCTGCTCTTGAGACATGGACTCTGCCATCTGAGCTGTACTCTGCAGAAAGCAACCACCTGAGCATCCATCAGCAGCACTGGCCTGAACTGCTTGCAAAAGACCCCGGGGGCCACGGGGGATTATTTTTCTTGCATACCTGTTCTAGGCACTGTGAGCTGGCCTCTAAGTGCCCTGAAAGGCATGAAGTTCAGGATGAGCAGGGACAGATCCTCACCAGAGTGCAATTTCAGGGGCTCGCTTGGCTTCAGTGCAGCAATGCTGCTCTTCTAACAATGAGCGAAGATGACAAAGAGTTGTTTTAACTCATGCTGAGTACAAGCAGAGAGCGAAGAATTACTGTTCAGCTTTGGCGTAGTGTGGCGTACCCCTCCTCTCTGCCAGCTCCCGCCTCGCTGCTGGGAAGCTGCGGGAGGAAGAACTGGTAGCAGATCCCCTCTGCTTGGCCTCCTGTCTCTGCCCTGTGAGAACAGTGCTGGGTGCCAATGAGATATAACTACTTGTCAGGCCGCAACATGTTTATTTTTAGGCACGCCGATGTGAGCTGGGGACACAGGCTGATCAGAAGTGGTTTCATGCTCTTTGCTACCTCCGAGGAAGGGTGTTTGACAGTGCTCGAGCGCAGGGCTGGAGATGGTGTGCCTGCTGCTAGCAGCACGTGTGGCTCTGTTTTGATAACGTCCTGGGGCTGGTTATTGTGTAATAACAAGGAGTTAGGTCTGTTTATTAAAAAAAGATGTCTGTTTTGTTACTGTGTCTTTGCTATAAAAGCGGTTGGGGAAAGGAAAGGAGAAGATGCCAAACTGATTGTTGGTGTCGCTACAGAGGAGGTTCATCACTACAGAGATATTTATACCATTAGATTAAACTCTTAATGTAAATCAGGGTCAGGACGCAGTTTAGTTTGTTCCCCGTAGTCTCAAAACCTCAAAACCACCGTGATTAAGTTCCTTCTCACCCACTTTGCACATCCAGACGAACACCAAAGACATAAACCAGAATTTCCTGCCCCTCGTATCACTTTATTTCTGTGTTCACATACACGGAAGAGAAATAACAAAATGATTTATAAAGTTTAACCAAAAACAACTTGCTCATCAAGCCCATGAGGCTTTAAAAGGAGACAAGGGGAGAAGGAGGAAGGTATTTTTGGCTGGAGAGGTGTACACAGGCGTGTGGAATTCACGCCCTGGCTGATACGTGATCACGGGGCTTGAGCAGTAGTGGCAGTGCCGGGACTCACCGGCTACATCGCAGCCCGGAGCAGCTGCCCCAGATGACAGCATGGTTGTCATTGTTCCCAATAAAGCCAGAAGTCCAGAAGTGATAGGAAAGGGGGCAAGGATGCCAAGCACTGTTCAGGAAAGTTGCCCAACACAGCATATGTGTGATATAACACTGAGCTGCGGTATTGCTGTGCTTTCTGCCCACGTTGCTGCAGCACGGGGTATCCGAACCACGCTGGGCACCTGCTGGTGACTGTTGTGTGCTCCAGCCTTCTCTCCCTTGCCCAGCCAGGACTCAGCCAACAAATGTGGTGTAGGAGCATCACATTTCCTGTGGCTTTTCTGCTCCAGAGACAAAAGCGCTGGGCTGGATGGGCCTCTTTGTCCAAGCTTGATGGTTTATGTCAGGGATGATGGATAGGTCTGCTTGTAGAAGTAGGTTACACCTGCAGTTAGCTGGCTGCACGCACATAGCTGTTCTGGGAAGCTGATGTACCACTGCTGCATTAGTGGTGTGATGGACTAATTTGCTTCTCCTTTGACCTAGCAGAAAGCACTTGACAATTTTGGAAGAGGGAAGAAGGGGAAACCCCTCTCACCTCTGTTGTGTTGTGTAAGCAGAGTACTGTGGGCTGTGCTCACAGCGTGCTTCTGGGTGGGGGCAAAGGGAGTTAAGAACAGGACAGAGTCCGGCCTCTCGGGCAGGGATTGACGCTTGGCCTCTGCAGCTGGAGAAAAAAGCAAGGTGCTAATCCGGAGAGTGGGATGGATGAGCTTTTTGCTGCAGCTTGGTCCTGGGAAATGAAAGGATGTTGAGGGCACTGGAGACATGCTAACAAATCATCGGGTGACTGAAGAGTTCATGGCACTGTATATTCGAGAAGCACAGGAGGTGGGGAGTGGATTGTCCTCACTGAAAGCTAAAGGGTGATGAATGTCCTGGTAGCTCTGTTGTGTGGACACCAGTGTCCCTCTTCCTGCTGCGTTCTCTCTGCCGCTGTTCCTCTTTGAGGAACAAATTAAATGCCAGGGTAAGAGCTGTTATCATACGATATGCCCACTGGTTTTAGGGACAAGACTTTTTTAAGTGGACAGAGTGCTAAAGACATTGAGCCAGGGAATGGAATCAGTGTAAGGAAAATGGTGATTAAACATCTAGGAGTTTTTCCAATGTCTGCCACAGTCTCTCCATATGACCTTTGGAAATTCCTGCATCATCTTGGCCCACCTTCAGCAGCCTGAGTGCAGTCCCAAGGAAGTGCAAACATGTCCTTTCATCCACTCTTTATTTAAATTATCAGATCTTCTGAGCAGGTATTGTTTTCTGTCTGGGTTTGTACAGTACCTGCCAATAGGTACAATGCCATAGCGAGTTGCGAGCAGAGGCTCAGACCTTCTGAGATATTTAGGTGCCTAATTCCTGTTCAGTAAGAGCTCTTGCTTACTTTGGAGATCTGGGCTTAAGACACAGTGGATCACAAATAATCCTCCTGGCACACTTCAGACTTTTGCAAAAGAATAAAATAATTCTTACCTTTAAAGTCCGTCTGCCTGTGTTTCTAACCCCTTGGACGCATTTTGATTTATTGGAGGACACAAATTTTAACCTTGAGCTTCCTTCTCAATATTCATTCATTACTTTTTCCATTGTAGTTTACATTCCCTGTTGCTAAAACTAACAAAATGTTCATGTTAACAGAAAGCCTTCTCCCTGCTGGGCCCCAAATTAAACATTCCTGGAAAGGCAGGAGGCAGTTGCTTTATTCTGCGTTGTGAATTAGCATGTTTGCATAACTTAATGGTCAGTGCATCAGATAGGAATTCCAGAAGAGATCAATCTTCAGCACTGTGTTTGACTTCATGGGCCGAGCATCCTCTGCTCTGTATGGCAACGCCGTGTAGGCTGCTGAAATGACCTTCTGGTGTGGGGCTATCCATCACTGGCTTTGTGTCTGGTTTCTGTGAGGAAACCACAGAGAATGAAAATACATCACATAGCCTACTGAAAAGCAGACATCACTTCTCAAAGCAGAGAGCAAGCAGTAGCACATCCCAGTGAGAAAACCAGATCCAGCTTATGAAGAAGAGTACCGAATTATTCCACCTTCAGCAGACACACCTCAAAAAACCATCTTTACCTCCAGCTGCAGCTCTCTTAGTGCTGTGAATGCCCATTTCAGGGATCTGGGGAAACTCCACTCCAGTGCCTCTGTATGTGTTGTCTCAGCTGCAGCATATGAGCTGCTTTGGAGGAGGAAACCACCCATGAGCACATTATTTCCTGTCCTGTGCTCTGCAGAATTTTCTTCTTTAAGAAAACAAGTCAGGATTCTTCCCAAACGTACATTTTTTGTGTATGCTCAGTGTTTCCCTTGCCAAGTTGAGGCCTGATCCAGGCTCAGTCAGATAACGGGAAAAAACTCCCCTGGGCTTCCACAAGGGTGAAGGTCTAAAGGATGGTGTGTATTTGAAAGAAGAGGAAGGGATGTTACTGTGCTTGTAGGTATTACACTGAATAGGAAGTAGCATCAGCAATATTTCTAACATCTGGGGTGGTGCTGCCAAGCTCACAAGGTGCTGATTGAAATCATTACTGTGTACCTCACTGTTTATTTGTAACAAATCGCTGACGCAATCACGGGCTGAGATCCAAATGGCTTAGCTTCCATGCAAGCTAAAACCCCCAAAATAAGCTCTGCCTAGGGAGTGCACAGTCTTTGAGCAAGATTTGCCCACCCTTATTGCCCATGAGCACTGTCTTATCCTATGTGACGTTTCACTAAAGTCACTGTGTGGGTAGGACAACCTCATGGCTAACATTTGCAGGGAAAGTTTGGGTTAGTAATTAAAATATGAACACTCTCGGGATCCTAAGCATGTATTCCCATTGATGGAGCCCACCCTTCATTTTTCCACCTAGATCCACCCAAAAATTCAGGACACAGTTTCTCATAATGTTTTATGGCAATCTGGGAATACAGAAGGATGATTCCCTGAAGAGCTGATAGGGCAGAGTTACTGAATGGCCTCTTTACTTCCTTCCTAGCAGAGTTACTTCAAAATTTGGGGTTTTAAAAATTCCTAGAACTGATTCAGCACACATTTTTTTCACCAGAAGTATTTACCCTGGTTTCTTAGAACTGATAATACCTGTTTTTAAAAAATGCAACAACATGCAGGTTGTTAATATTTTAAATATTTTTGCTGGTTCTGCTTCTTAGAAAATTTGCAGCCTTTTTCATATTTATCTTGCAGCCCATGCAGTATTTCTCAGATCAAGTCTAGAAAAGCTCTTTCTATTCTATCTCATTCAATTTCATTCTACTGTCATTTCAATATTTCTTTCCAGCTGGTCTCCTCTTGCTTTTGTCTTGCTCTGTTCAGCCACCCCTCACAGCCAAGCAAGTTAAAATATCAGGCATTTATCACTCTCTGGTAGTATTTTCTTACTGCATTTTGCTCAACATATTGTGTTTTTCTATTTGAAGACACAATGGTAGGCTTCCCAGGCAGGCAGTAAACATTTTTCTTTTATTGTTCAAATCCACTTAAAATCATCGCAATATGTTTAAAGATGTCTTTTTTATATACATTAAAAAAGAATTAAAGAATATATTGAAACTTACAAATAGTCAGTGGTCCTGTAAAACTTGTCTTGTCCATAATCAAGCATTAGAGTCTAAGTTAAAATCCTCAAATATCCGGGATGTGTCTTTAAAAAACAGATACCTAATTTTCTGAAATTTACTGCATAGGACTGAATTTTTTTAGTATATGATCATATTTTGTCACTTTGTGTATTTAGGAAATATGAAACTAATATATGTTATCAGTGCATAAGAACTCTCCAAGTTCTTCTTTCTAATAAATTCCCTCTTTTGCTACAAGAAATTGTTTTGTTTGGATGGGTAACCGCTAACTCCTCTCTGCCATATTGCAAATTATGAAGTGGTTTTGGATGTCTGCTTTCTAAATGAGTGTATTTGATGTAATAATGCCCAGACGTAACTGTTGTCTTAAGCTGGTCAAACTATTCATTACAAAAAATACTGTTTTGTAACGACATTAATTCTCCTCATAACTGTTCAGTGGACAATTTATGGGAATGCAGGCCATGCCACAGGTTAATTTATAAACTGCTAACACACACTTTTCATTTTTTCATTAATTTGTGATTAGTTGCTTAAATCATCTGTTATTGACTCTGGTTTTTGATTGGACAACAGAAGTGTGATGAATAGGAAAAGAATGAATTGTAAATTCACATTTGTAATACAGCAGTATCCATCACAAATGCACAGAAGCATTTGTAAATGAGAAAGGCAGGCAGCACCCCAAAGGTCTTCCAGCTGAGCATCCACTGAGATGATGAGTGCATGCAGAAAAAGATCAGGAAAGTGGACTTTGCCACTGTAGTGCTCTTGGTGTCCTGGCAGCCAAACCTCTTGCCAATTTTATTTTAGGTGAAGGAGAGGTTTAAGACAGAGTCACCGAAGGCAATGAGGTGTAAGAGAAAACAGGAGAGACTGAATGAGTGAATTTCTTTGAAAATGTAGCCAGGGGTGAGGAGGGCATTGTGGGACAACAGGAAATGTAAATTAACCCTTTGATACCAAATGAGAGATTATCAGTAGAAAGAGGTTGTTCTTGAAGAGGTGAAGATGAATAGTCTTGGTTCGGTAGCCAAAGAGGAAAAGAGAGCACAAGAGAGGTATGGGCAAGATCATCAAAATGATGGGATTCGTAGCAACAATCTGGAGGGATATGTGCCCAAAATAATTGTGTATCTCAAGCTCAGAAAAAAAAGTGATGTGAGGACTCAAACAGGTAAAGAGAGGCACGGGTTTTAAGTGTCTGGATGGAAAGGAAGGCCATGTCTTACAGATGCTTTGCTGGAAAAATCTGGAAGACTGATCTAAGCTGGATGTGAAGACCTATAAGATGTACAGAGTGGTCCAAAACATGAGGATGCCCTCCCAGGCTGTGGTCCTGAGGGGTGGGCAGGAGAATTACTCTCACCTAAAGGTCCCAGGATGTCTCCCTGAAGGGTGGTGTCTGTAGGTTGAATAACATCAATTACGGATGTCTTACTGATTAAGGGAGAGTGCAGGCTGTTGTTCAGGAATTTGGTGAGTGTGGTGGTAGAGGGTCAATTTTGTTTTAAATGACAGAAAACTAAAGCTGGTGATGTCCTTCTGGGCAGCAGTCAGCTTGAGGCCAACTTGTGTGCACATAATGCACAGGTGTATGAAGTTAAATGTTGTGAAGGGTTTCTGTCTTTGTTAACTTCATCCTATGTGTAAGGATGTGCGATAAAGTTAGATATAGACCTTGCAGTGTCTGCAATGAAAATACAGATATTTGTCCTAGGAAATACAACTTGATTTGGAAGCAGCAATTGGATTCTTTAGTTGGGTCATACACATCCAAAGCAGTACAGACAGCAAAATATTCTTAGTATCCACTGGCTGGCCAGCAATGCAGGGGAAGGTTCAAGCCATTCAACAGTATCTGTCATGAAGCTGCTATTTATTCATCTTTATTATACTAAAGTTCCATGTGTTTTTGCTATTCTATGAATATGCTGGTCTGGCAAAGTTCTTACAGATCCCTAAAAAGGTGACTGTTTTTAGAATTATGTGTTGTTTCTGGTTTCTTTTTTTTTTAATTTTATTTTATTTTTCAATGGCTGGAAATCAATTGATCTTTCTGTAACTGGCAAGCTGGGGTAAAGCATACTTAGAAAAAGCTATATCCCATGGAATTTTTGGCTTGCTTTCTTTAAACTGTGGCAGGACATCCTGATGCTATGAAATTACATGGAAAAAAAAGGCTTGGAAGGAAAGGTTGGGATTAGTAGCTTTGTTACTGAATGGATTTGATGAGTTCCTGCTTTGATAGGAACATTATGATGTTGAAAAGTAACAAAATCTTTGAAGAGCTCTGGCAGATTTCAAAATGAAAATTGAATGCAAAACTCTGGAACATTTTAAAGAATAGGCACTTAATGTTTATTAAGCCCCCTCCATGACTTACAGGTACTGAGCTTGTCTTTACAACAGAAACATCTGGCTTCTTTGCTGTCTTTATTAAATTGTTCCAGTGATTCAGAAAAAAAAGTAGTACTGAGAGAAAAGGGAAGTAAAGTGAAAAAGATACATTTGTGGAGAGGGACGGTAAATAATGCAATAATTTCCCTGTAGTTGCACCCCAAATATTGTATAGAGTGAGACTCACACAAGGGAGAAGGAGAGAGCGGACATCTGGACCAGCAGTTTTTCAGATTACCAGAAATTTGTGCCATGTTACTTGGAAAAGATGTAATTAAATTTATTTATTTTTTGAGTGCTCTGCTCTTTTGTATTGTTTTAGCACACATGGCATTCATATAAATCAATTACAATAATAATAGTCTATGAATATAGCGTCTCATCCACAGCCCACTGAAGTCTATGGGAGGCCTTTCTATTGACTTCACTCAGCACTGAGTCAGCCTCGCTGAGAGCCTTTGATCAACCAGTAACAGCCATGAAATTCCCCCACATCCCTCTGTGTGGGAGAGGTGGCAGTTTTCATTGCACATTTTGCTGCTGGACTCAGCGAGGAAGCGTGCGTGTGGGTGACTGCAGAAACTCAAGCTTGTTGGTCGCTTCTCCTCCAGCACCAACCTCTCCTGGTTCCTGGTGATCGGAAGGATCACGGCAGGTTTATGTTGCTATACTTGACAGGTTCATTTGACTGCTAGAAAGCTAAGAATCATGAAAGTCTTGGTAGGTAGGTCATGCAATACAAAGGAGTGGGAGGTACTGGAATATCTACTGAAGCCTACTGCTTTGGAGGAGCCCAGCAGACCATGTATGCAGTTAAAAAGGACCCACTAGCCACCAATACACTGAGCTGTGGTACCCACATTACCACCAGGAAGATCTGACTGCCAGAAATGGTTTTGAACCCACACACCCCACTTCCTAGTTGTGCTAAGAGCATACACCCAGCTTGCTATGGAAGCTCAGCTGACAGCCCATAATTGCTTTAGTTATGCAAGCCCGTTTGTTTCTGAATGTGGGACCATGTGTACGATAAACATGAGGACTGGGAAAGCAGCGTAACAAAAGCAACATTACATGCTTGGTTTTAGCCAATAGGAAAAGCAATCAACTCATCTTCAGCTCAGCTATGGCTTCTATGACTCACTCACTTAGCTACTGTCATTTTCCCAATAAATATTTTCTGAATGTAGAACTAGGAAAAGAGTCTATTGTTTAAATTCTACACCACATTAAACACAGTGGTTTTCTCTTTTATTATCTGCTGATGAAAAGAAAAAGATGTCTCCCTAAGAAAAATACTATTACATTAAAATAAGAAATGATGGTAAAGGAATAAATCACATTTGCTATGTAACAATATAGCAGAAAAGAGTCCTTGCTTCCCAGTACCTCTCCATCACTAGTGAAATCCAAACTGCTTGGAATTACTTTTAAGCATATACATTCATAAGTAAAGAGAGTAGGAGTAATTAATTTGATTTTGAACAATTGTCTTCCAAATAAATTCCATTCCATAGCACTGGTAGTGGTTATTTGGTAAAAGAGTAAAGAAAAAAAAGAGCCAGACCCTGCTCAGGCTATGGGACTTTGAGTTCATTTTCTAAAGGATAAAGTTATTTTGTTTGCTGTATCGTGAGCTTGGAACAAACAAACCCAGACATGTTCAATGTAAAAGATATTGCGCTAGTATGCTGTTGTTATGCCAGCAAAGACCTAATCCAATGCCTGTTAACATTGGTTAGTGAAACGCTGTTGACTCCAGTGGACTTTGGAGCAGACCCAGAGACAGTTTCATGTACTAGCGAATAATCCTACTGCAGGGTGGAACCTGATTCCTGGCATTCGTCAGGAATTTCCTCATTTATTTCATTAGGCTTTGAATCAGACCAATGTGGTGATATTCATCTCATCCTATGTCAACAATGTCAGGATTTGATATCTCATCATTTAGGCTCACTTTTTTATCAGAGGACAACATGGACACATTCGGAGGGCGGTTCAGCTCAGCTGACTCAGAGTGCCAGCTCTGGCCATCCTTCTCCAGATGCTCCCGTCTCTCGTGGCTCAGTATGATGGAAAGAGCCAAACCAGAGAGATGAGGCAGCTACCAGGTAGCTGAAATCAGATAAAATCAGCCCCACCTCTGTTGATCCCTGCGCAGCCAACTTAGGGTATTCTTAGTGCATGAAAGACTCAGCTGAATTACTTGGCACTTGAAGGTCACTGAGAATATCACAAAATATCACAGAGAATCAAAACCAGAACTTTGATTTGAATAATTGCAAGCATAATAGAAAAAAATAATAAATGCAGTACTTTCTCAAAAAGCAATCAGTCCCAAATGCATAAGAAGGAGGACAAGACATGGAGAAATCTTCAGCATTTACAAATAGTGTGAAAATACTGCCATCCTGAGAATTACTTTGATTAGCAGCATTGTCAAGTTCTGAAACAAGATCAGGACTCACTGTAGAGAATACAATATATGTACATGGTAAGAGATGTCCTCCAAAGAGCATGGACACTGCTAAATGAAGAGCTAGTATTAGGAGAAGCCAAAGTTAATCACTTGCAAAAGTTTGCTCTGTTAGTCAGTGGGAGAGCCTAGACAAGGACTGCACTCCTTTCTCCTTGTTTGCTGCTCTGTTCTCCCACTTACGGGACAAGTCAAGAATAGAGATTTCAATCCTAAAAAAAATTACTACCAGAAACCATTACACAGCTTTAAGGAGGAATATTGACTTGTGTTTGTGGTAGACACTTACTTGTGCTATTCTTAAGGAATAATGCATTCTGTTATTCTTTCTTTTCTCTTAAAATCACTTGAGTTCGTTTTGCCAGCATGTGTGACTTCCAGAGCCATCACCGCTTGGGCTGTGTGCTCACCTTGTCTCACCAGCTAATCAAGCTCAGGCACTATCAGTCTTTGCATGGGGGATTGCCAGGAAGAATGCAGGATGCCAGAGGAATGAGTGGTGAGGTTTGTGAGGCAGGTTTTCTCCCTCTGAGTCAGCGCTGAGCCACTGAGTCAGCCTGGTTTTCGGGGGTGGCACGTCCCCTCTGCGATCATGAGTAATCTGCTGTTTCTGCTTAATATCAAAAGGATGCATTGAATTAAAAACAAAACAAAAAACAAACCCAAAAAGCCAAAGTGTTTCAGACCTTTGCCTTAAATAAATGTTTATTTTACTGATACTTATCTTAGATGAGCAAGGGAAGCCGTGAAATACAGTGAAATATATACGCTGGGGTGAAAGTTGGTAAAGGTCTGCTCAATCTCCTTGCTCCAAGCCCTAGGAATATTCAGGGAAAGCAAGACTGGATTGAAAAATAATGAAAAGAATTGCCTTTTCCACGTAAGATGTTATTCATTTAGCAGTAGAGCCCATCACTGTAGGAGGGTACCTGGGACATGAAATTAGCTAGGTTGAAAGGGGGTTGAAGAGAAGATCAGTGTGTCCATACCAAGCTCCACCCAAGGGCTGTCACACTTGGGTGACATTGGCTGCATTTGCAGCCAAGATATTCAAGAACCTTGACCACGTTTTTTGGAGGGGGGTGAGGGATGCAGGCTGGTTTAGACTGGTGAAGAGGAGATACAGGGGTGATCGAATAGCCTCCTACGGCCATTTGAAGGGCAGTTACAAAAGTGTCAGTGTCAAACTCTAAGGAATGCCGCATGATAAAACAGTGAGCAGTGAGCAATAACAAATTACAGCTTGGGAGGTTTAAATTAGACATAAGGAAAATTTTTCACGAGGAGGGTGGAGCAGCACTGGAAGCACTCCTGGTTACCCAAGCCATCATGGTATCTCTGTCCTTGGAGGCTTTCAAGACTTGGCTAGACAAAGCCTTGGCTGACCTGACCTACTGTCAGCAATAGTCTTGCTATAAGTGGAAGGTTGGACTGAAGACTTTTAGAGATCGCTTCCAACGAGCATTTCTGTGATCTTACGATATCCAGTGTGGAATTTCCTTAAAATTATGTCATTAAAAATTGAGTCCCTGGAACTTGCCAGTCTCCATTAAAATCCCTTGTCCTGATTTCCCTTCTGATGGTGTCTTTTTTCATCTACACTGCCAAATCGCGTCATACCCCCTCGCAGGGTATGTCAGCCAGTGCACCTACATGAAGAGTATCCTCTGTGCTTGCTGAAAAAATATTTGCAGAACTAAAAGCATGGGTTTACTTTTTGTGGTACTTATACCACCTTCTGCTAGTCCATTTGTCTGGCCACTAGCCTGAAAAAGCTTTGTTTACCCCCAGTTGGCATTGTTTATGCCAGCTTTATTTCTAATGAAGTTTTGAAGTACTTCCTGGATTTTTATTTGAATCCTTGATCACCAGCTTTGTCCAAAGGAAAGACAACTCCAGCTTTAACCAATACTTGAAAAACAGAATGGGTCACCTAATACCACTCTGTTATCAAGCCCTGTGGCAGGAGAAACCCACACCTCTTCAGTGAAATTATAAGAAAGGAAGGATGATTTGAGGCTGTACAGTTCTGGCTGCCATCTCTCATTGCTATTGCCATGGAGATGCAGCCACAGTAGGCCCCCATCCAAAGCTGAGCCAGACATACTTTACATAGTAAGAAGATATTTTGAAGTGTTTAGGCAGATAAGTGAAAAGCAAGTGGCAATCTGCTCCTTTTATTTTTTGTCACTGGCTATTTGCTTTCTGGGCTGGAATAATTTATTGTTCCTTTTCTGTCCAATAGGAGAGATAAATGAGGGTGAATTCTTCGATGAGCAAAACATACATTTGGAAACATCATTTTAGTATCAAAATGAGATTTCCATAAGACCTTGCTGAATGAAGCTGTAGCAGTATGTCTTGATCCCTTGCTAGAAAAGGAAAAGCAGCCAGAAATTTCAGGACTAAATCGTCTTGTAGTTCGTCATTTTCTTTCTTTGTTATTTTTTTGTTTACAGAAGAAGTGAATTTATTGAGCATGGAAGAATACCAGATTGACAGCTCTGGAAAATAAAAGCCTCTTTTAATCCAGAGTGCAGATGTGGCACAGTCAGGATTAATGCAAAATGCCTTCCTGAGATCCAAAGAAATCATTGCAAGTCATTTGGCAGAGGATGGGCACTCTGCCCCGGTAGTTATCCAAGGGTGTTTCAGAGGGCACAAGTGCTGGCAAGTGCCGAAGTGCTTGAGTTTCTCTGTGCCACTCCTCTTGCCGAGACACTCTGCCAAGGGGAGCTTGGAGTAAGGGAATGGGAAAGAAGGCCAAAATGGGGAGGTTTATGCTTATTAAGAAGTCATTTAAGTCACCGAACAGGCTGTCAGCAATTCACTGCAACAGAAATGGATGAGGATCCAGAGTGAAACTGTCTTGAGAGGATTGGCATAATTTCTGGTTTCTGTGGAGACAATCCTGCCTTGAGCAGGAGGAAGCTGAGTTTTGACCTGAAAGCCTGAGAGCTTGGAAATCTCCGCTTCCAGGCTCTGGGGCTCAACACCTCTCTCAGTTAAGAGCTGATTAGCGCTGATTTGCACAGTTACAGGGTTTCACTGTCCAGCAGCTAGGCAGCGTAGCCTAATGCATGAGTGTAGCATGAGTATATAAGATGAGACTTGGCGTACACCCACAAAGCACCAAAGTTTATGCCTGACTTGAAGTGTGGGAATTAATGCATTCTGCAGACGCCACCTGCGTTTGATACTGCCTGTATGCTGGAGTGTGCCATTGCTTCGGGTCCAGCATGAACCAGGTGATGTCTTTGCACCTGTACAGGCATGGATGTGGTGCATGGGCAGCAGTGCAGGGCCCCTCACCTCTGAGGCACAGGGAGTCAGGGCATTAATGCTATTAAGAGCAGAGGATCCAAGCTCCTGCCCAGATTTTCCTCATCACCTAACAACCCCATAGCCTGGGGAGAGCTGTAGGTGGTTGTGAGTTGGATTTGGTATATTCAGTCTTTATTTTGCATGCTTCAGGGGCACTCTGTTGTGTGTGGGGAAGGTTGGTTGTTTTTATTTTGCATTTTTTCTCTGAAGTATATGACTTTTTCATCAGGGTGAAAATCTGTCAAATGGCCATTTCAGGCTGCCTAGAAATTATGAGGCTCTGGAATCTATTAAAGCATAAATGTCAAAAGAAAATTACTGCAGAGTTTGTCTGGCCTTTCTTGTTTTACTCCTTGATGTTAACTTTCCTTGTTTGCTGATGTGTGCTTTTTATGCCGGGGTTAAAGAAAAAAAATCTTCTTAAAAAAGATACTACAGTTATTAACTGGTTTTGCCTGTCTGCGATGTGCAGGCTCTGTATGTGTGTGCGTAGGTATGGTTTTCCATCAAGATAAACCTGATTAGAAAACTGTTGTGGTTTAAAAAAAAAAAGGAGAGAGAGACTGGATGCTAGAAACCCAGAACTAAGTAATTCTCTTTTTTTCCCTGTGAATATTTCTGAATTATACTTGTAATGCACCATAACAACAAACAACATGTTTTCCTAAGTGTAAGTAGATTTGCTGTTGAAGAAGTCTGTGCCAAAGCTATTTTTGAGCAAGCAGATGTCAAGGGCCTAAACAAAACCTGAAGTGTGCATAGGCATTATAAATTGCACTTGCATTCAGAGACAGACTGAAGACAGAGAGCTTGTTAAATTTTACGAGATTGTCTGCGAAAAGATGCCATTTAGGTGACTACGTGGCATGAGATTGATTATGGCATATGTACCAGCCCTTTCCAAAGCTCAACCTATAATCCTTGATTTTCTTTTAAAGCACTTTGTACTTCCAATATACAGTTGACATAAAATTCAAAGAAGGGTCAGATCCTCTGTTGGTTGGCATAACTCACCAGCCTTATTTCTGCTAGCCCTGAGGACACTGAATGCAGACTTGGTCCAGAGTAGGTGCCATCAGTGGCTAAGGGATGTCCCAAATAGAAGGAGATGGTACCAGGAGCAAGTGCAGAGGTGGCATGTATCCCTTCTCCTCAAATGCTGGAAATCACTTCCACATCTGTAGGAGTCATCAGGAGTTACTGGTGTACGCAATACTGGGAAAGCAATATGAACAGGCAAAATAAAAGACATCCCAGAGTTTGACTGCATTGTGAACTTTCCTTTCTCCAGTTTCCTTCTGCATAGACGTGTTTAGTTTATTACATAGTTCAATATAGCACTGGGAAAAGGTGTGGGACAGTCTGGAGGTTCCAAGGATTTAAGAACTGGAAACCTACAATTAATTTTGGTTAAGGAATTGCAATGGATTTAGATGTTTTTAGCAGCAAAGAATGAGCTAAGGGTCTTCTGCTGTTCTGCAGGGCTGGAATAACTCCAGGCATGGCTTGCTGCTGGGAGGGAAGTTATGACAATACCATATCTGGAAGGACAGGATGGGTTCTCGATTCAGTTTATCAAAGCCTGGGGGCCCGATGCACATTTACACGAGTGCTCCCTTGCACTGTGGCGGAGGTGTTGATTATTGTCAGCAGGCTGCAATGCCATAAGTGAAAATCAGACATGTTTTACAGGGAACACTAGGAAGGTTGGCAGGAGACCCTTTTTCCATGTTTGCAAATAACGTGATGTGAAATTCAGCAGCTTTGTGGCTGTTGAACAGGGCCGCAGAGAGTCTATTAGGGCACATGTGTTTCCAAACTTTACCAATGCTGAAATACCTCCCAGTAGCTGTGTATCAAAGAATAAGGCATTAATTTTCCTGAGCACATGCTGTAGCACTGAACTGTACCGGAAAGGAAGTTTACAGAGTTCAGTTTGATCGGTGTAAGTCTGCGCAGGGGATCACTAAAACCCAGTAAAATAACATTGCAGTCCTTAGAAAGTGAGCTTGGTGAGACTGCAGTGATACCACTTCCCAGTGATCCCTTCGATTGTCCTCGGTAGGGCATCCATCACTAGAAAACGCGTCTTGTTTGAAACACTGTCCAGAACTTGTCACATGTTTTATTATCTCACCAATTATGTCATAGGATACACTTAATAAAATACTTTGGAGAAAAGATTTAGCAATTTTAATATATGCACAACACCTTCATTGTATTATGTCTCTTGCTAGTTTGTGATCCACCGGCATTTGGTGTGATTACTATTAGCAATAAAAGCCTTCAAGGCCATGCAGCTGATCCCAGAGCCTGGCTACAGATATGCACGAGAGGGTAACAACAAGTTGTTTTTTCATTGACTTTAGCTTTAGGACTGTTAAACAGATGCTGAGATTCTTTAAGCATCTCTGAGTCTTGTTAGCTGCACAAACAGGGGTGATGGCAGATATAACTCTCGATTTCAGAAATGGTGGTTTTCTTTCTTGGAAATTCTTTATATTTACAATGCATAACAGTTTTTTCTGGGATCTCTGAAGTTTTGGAGAAAGTTAGTATTAGTCCCGAATTTAGAACTAGTATTTGATCTTTGTAGTACTGCTTCCCATGAGTTGAATTAGCTGGAACTAAGGCAAATAATTTGTTGTTGGATTGCTGCCAGCACTGAAAATCAAATAGTTTGGGGGTGAACTCCAAAGGAAAAGTTTTTTTTCATATCCTGGGTGAAATTAACCAAGAATAGCTTGAATTCAAACATGATTTTTGGAACACAAGATTTTCCTTGACTTCTGACAAAGACAATTGTAGAGTATTTTGAAAACTCAACATGTTATTAGGATGTGTCAGTCTGAGAAATAAAAAAGTATAATAATTTATTCTGAAACCTTTGTAGTAAAATGTTTTAAATAATATTATTTTTTCCATTGAAACACTTCAGTGAATATTCTAAATGTATTTAAATTTTTAAGTGTTATTAATTTAAATGAAGATCGTTTAAATAGATCCATACAACATATGCCATGTTCACAGTTTCTCAAATTTCTAGACAGCAGACACAGAAGCACAAAATGTTTCTTATTTACTAGAAACTATATAAAAGCTTAGATCAAGAGATTGCATTTGCAAAAACTCCTTGCAACGTGTTACTTATAATTTTTCCTTAGAATGACAAAATTCATTCAGTAGATTTCGGCAGGAGATGACATAAAATAGGCTTTAATAAAATCCATGTACCTCTGAATAGCTCAGAGACTATGAAGTGAAAAACAGCTATACTATCTATACATTGTGCACCCTTATTGCAGCTCAGGTGGTGCAAGCTGGGGTCTTTCCCCTCGTGCAAGTGATCAAAGGAAAGGCATAAATAAACTGAAGATACGACTGCCCAACCCAGTGCAGAAGGAAACGTTCCTGAGATATTCCACCATCTGAAGCTGGGTGGAAAGGGACCTGAGTTTCTTCTCACAAGCTCTCAACAGGAGTTAGCAAGAAGACGACATCCGTGGTATGGTTAGAAGGGAAAACTCCAGCCTCTGTGAGGCCAAACAGTGCAAATTTTACGGGCCTGTGCAGGCCACCACCACGTACAGGGCCTCTGAATGAAGGAAGATGACGCACTGGAGAAGGCAGTCCAGGAGAATGTAATGATAATAGCAGTCCTAGACCTAGGTTTGTGAGAGGAAACAAGAAGATTACCTCACAAAATAAATATTACTTAAGCTATTCACTTAAGAAAGGAAAGTTAATGCCTAGGCATCATGCCTAAATGTAAGAGATTTATCCTTCTCTTAGAACTGTGCTTCTTCTGCCAAAAGTTCTGCATTACTGCATTAGGTTCTCCTGCGGGACTATACTGCCATCTGGTTCAACCCATTGTTCTAAAGACTTCTAAGACTATGTTTAAGTATCTAACCTACATTCTGTATGCAGTTATGCATACAGTTATTTACATGGTTACACATGTGCACACACTGTTTATTGAGAAGCGCTGAGGTTTATGATATGTAAGCAATGCCCTGTAGGCTGTAGTAAGTGTTCACAAGACTTCCAACCCAAGGCACAATAGTTCCCCTTATAAACGAAATCCCTAGTCAGTGTATGTTTTATTACACTCTTGAAGAATGTGTTTTCCTCTCCAAATCTAATTCACTTTCACTTACTGTCTGTTGAAACATCTCTTTTTTGTAATTCAGAGGGACTTGCAAGACCTGTGGCCAGTAGAAGGACTCTAATGAAATCCATCTTGGGTAAAGAGGGACAGGCTGCTGCTATAGTCTTTATCCCAGTATGCAATGCTATGGGCAAGAGTGGGTATGACTGGAGGTCCGTACCCAAAACAAGCCACCATGGGAGCTGCAGGCCCTTGTGTGGGAAGATGGACTTGACAGAGGTGTGCTTGTCTGGAGCACTGAAAGGTGCTGAGAGGGTCTCTTGTGTACTGGTGGGAATTGCACTCAGTCTCAAGATGAATCTCATCACTGTGGCAGGATCAGTGCTTTGCTGTCCTTGGTAATAAATATGAGAGCCAGGGAAGTCTGGAGTACTGAAGTCTCCCCAGGAGAACTGCAGATGTTCATAGTCAATGGAAATGGTGCAAAAGCTCATGAAACCCAAGTGAAATGGAGTAACGGGTGTAGCTGGGACGGTGTCATGCAGGTAGCATGGCTGCTGATGGAGACAGATTTTCTCTTCATTACACATCGGTGACTCTAATAAAGCCCCAACCCGTCTTCCACCTGAAAGATCCTGGCCATGCATACAAACACACAAGCAAAAAATGGCTATTTGATTAACTTTCCCTGGGCCTCGTTCTGTGGGCTTTACTCCTTATAAGCAGGATTCACTTGTGCAGTGAGTCTGCAGGAGGTGAGGATGTTCAGCGCCTCTCTAAGCTGAGACTTTAGCCTGGAAATCCAAGTGACTTTCCTCTCCTGCCATATGAGTGCTTTCAGCTACCCATAATTGCACTTCAATTATTTGCAATTTAACTGGAGTCAAGGAGTTGCTACTCCACAAGACAAAGTGCTTGTATTTGGATCCTGGCTGGGGACACAGTTGCTTATAGTGGATTTATCCCTCCAGGTACAGAATCACTGGGGTGGCCCTTTGGAGGTCTGGGCAATGCTTGTCCATACCCAGTGCATGCTTTAGGCATTCAGACAGACTTTCCTTTCAGCCTGAAACCGGTGGTATATGAACATCATCTAGAGCCGGGGTATATGAACATCGTCTACAGCCAGGATGGGACCGCGCTAACGATCTGTGTCTGCACGTGTGTGCACGCAGGCTAGAAAAGCATTGCTCCATCCACAGATGGCTGTGAGGGGGGTAACCACAACACTGCAGAGAACCTCTTAACACTGCGGGCTAGAGGTTTACAAGCAAAAGAAAACCCCAATGAAAACAAACAGCCCCCAGGCTAATGATCTGCTGCTCGTGTTTTGTGAATGGGGATGTGGGACAAGGATGCTGGAGAAAGGCAGGGTGGATATGGAGCTGTTTAGTGTGCTCAGTAGCTGGGGGTCTTTTTCCTATCATGGCTCAGTCAAGCACAACCTCAGGTTTCAACAGCTGGTTAGCCACATCCATTCCAGGGTTTACTTTATTATATTTTATTTTTATTGTTATTGTTGTTTTGTAACCAGGAGGGCTGCAGTGGTTTCCAGCGTGCTACATCTCTGCAGACCTTGTGAGCCTCTCCTGTGTGAAGTGGGAAGGAAGGAGAAAGACACGTTTGAAACGAAAACAAAATAGGAAAAAAAGGAGTGCTGTATTTGCTGAGGAATGCTCCCCACAATGCTGAAGTTGCATAAGTGCCATCTTTGTTTCAATCAAAAATCTGCTTTTTGGGTTGAAACAAGGCCACCACTAACAAGGCCAGGAAAGAAATTTCCTAATGGTTCGAAGTGAATTTAAGATTTTGATGGAGCGTTTGATTCTGGGTATGGTTCATATAGCTGAAGAAACAGAAATACAGGCCCTCCACATCAGCCAATACATACAAAAATGCCACAGCACAGACGCAGCACAGGCACCCTCGCCACATGGCTAATGGATTTGAAGGGGAACCTTATTCCTCTATGAGCAGGGGAAATGATGAAGTGACAGATAAGAGAACTCAAAGGGAATGACACAAGGTATTTTGCAGCATTTGGGATGAATTTTATGGTGAGATGGATTGATTACAGGTGCTGTTATTGGGCCATATGAATCCTCAATGGCAGTGAACCAGCCCAGTCTGAATTTGGCTTAGATAGTGCATTATATAATCCTCTGAAGTTTGCATGGAGTGTGTTTTCCTGTCTATCTATCTGAGGTTTTTCCCCTCTTTAATTCCTTCATTTCCTTGGTCAGTTCCTGAAACATTCCCTTTTTCCTCTTTTAACGCTCATCACCCCAAGAACTAGTTTGGGAGCAATGGGCAGCCTGTACCAGTGAGTATGATGTTTTTTCTGCTGTATTTCTGTGTCTCAGAGCACCCTTCTGAGGTTCCAGGAGAGAAGCAGGTAAAACTGTTTGCCAGAACACACAAGTGCTATGTCGCATACATTCATTATTCAGTCTTGCATCTCCTCTAGCCGTGGGCCCATCCTGCACCCACCCTGCCCCTTGAGCAAACCCCATCTCTCATTAATCCAGAGCTGCTTCTCAGAAATGGGTATGTTGCCACTATCATGGTGTTAGTCCGTAAGAACTGGGTCAGATCCCACCCAGCCATCAGACAGGAGCTGGTGGTAAATATTCAGCATGTAAGTGCAGTGATCTTTTCCCACATGTTTCTGGCCAGTTTGGGGCAGACAGGCATTTTGAGAACTTCCTGAGTTGGAGGCTACATTTGCAACAGATAGGTCAGACCACTCCCAACAGTAAAAAATATTAGACAGCTTCATCCTGAAGTGTCTCTGAGTAGCCCAGGTTGGCTTTCCCAGAAGCTGCTCGTCAAATTACACCACCTGAAAACAATGAAACCCAAAAGGAAAGAATGGAGAGGGAGCAGAGAACCACTATCCATTGCTTTCATAAGCAACTCACCTTTTCTTCCTGTAGCAATAGTTCTTTCTGTCCCAGGTAATTGAATTTGACACATTTTAACCATGCTAACCTTTGGCTTTCAACACATCTCTCATATTGTGGTCAATTATTTTTTAGCAAGGCAAATACCATCTGCAGTTATACTAGAGAAAATAAAATCACATGGGCCATCAGTTCTCGTGCTTCAGGCATAAGCTCCCAACGGTTGAGGTCAGGAAGAAATCACACCACTCATAGCAGATTGAGGCTTTGACACCTTCTCCTGTAGCATCTGGAAGCAGCAACTGCTGGAAGCAGAATAACAGTCCTGCCGGGCCAAATCCTGCTATGATCAAGAGCAGGTCTTTATGAGGCTTTTCCACTATAGAGTATTGTTGTACTTACCACTTTGTTTTCCTTCCTTGTGAAACTAAGCCTACGTGATTGGCACTGATTAATTTTCATTCTTAGCTGTGCGGGCAGTTGTAGAAAGAGTAGGTCACGCAGGAAATGTGTGGCAGAGCCAGAAGTAAAAACTCAGCTGCCTTACCCCAGTCATAGGCAAAAGAGCCAAGCCCAGCTTTCTGTCTCACAAAAAAAAAGCCATTTTAATGAGAGCAGCCCAGAGGGGTTTGCATGGGTGGCAGATGAATGATGCAATGTGTCTCCCAGTGCACAGATTTCCTCGACTATGAAGCCAAAAAGTGAGGATTCCCTATTGCTTGTGCTTTCTTCCACGAAGCTTTGTGCAAATTTCTGCCTCAGATTCCCCACCTAATATAAAGCCTGATGGTCCCTTATTTTGCTCAGTAAATTGAGATCTCTAGTTGAAAACTACTGAAGCTTGTCACATTAATACTTTCCTTAGGAGTGGCACAGTGTGATTTGCTCGGTTTATTGCAAGGAAGGAAACAGGCCTCTTCCTCTCCCAGCTTTGTGTCCTGACAGGTTGTGCCATGGCCAGGAGGAGCAGCATTGCACCATCAGCTGCACCAGAGGCTTCTCCTCTTGGACAAAGCCAGGTGGACTCATGAGGTTCTGCCTGCCTGTGATGAGTGCCTGTGGATGACATATTGGCAGATTTCCTTCCCTTAATCATGTAGAAAGGACTTGACAGTCTGTATTACAGCTTTACAAGAACACAAGCTTGCAGGGAATGTTATGGATGAAATAAATCTCTTTAAAGGAATGCCAAGATTCTAGGACACTTGAGATTTGGGGTTCGAGTGTGTATATATTTATTTGTATATATTTATATGGTTCTCTGTTTCCACATGCCTTCCTCTGTGGAACAGTAATTATCCTGCAGATTCCCAACTCTCATGACCACCATGAAATGTTGATACATTAAACTGCCTGAGCAAGATGCTGATGCCCTCCATCTTCTCTTCTGGGGAAAGAATACGAGGAACCTGAACTTAATGGGGCAGCCAGCTGGTGTGCTGGTGTGAAGCCATTGCTTCCCCAAGGAGTGAAGGTTACAGGCCTAACAAGCATCCAGCAGCAAAAAGTGGATCTAAGAGTTTCTGGGTGGTAATATTAACACTTTGGTAATGGCTTAGAGGAAAGCCCTAAGTCCTCTTGGACCTGGCTTCTGCCTGGTTGAGAAACCGCGGAGCTCAGATGAACATTGTTCCAGCTGGAACGGAGCCTCCGAAATGCTCCGTCTTGGAGAGGGGGAGAGGCAAAGGAGAGAAGTGAACACAGACAACAGGGAAGGCAAGATGGAAATATCAGAAGACTCGAAGAGAGGCATGAACCTCTTTTGCTCTCTGGATGCTGCTGAGCCACCCCTTTCACCTTGAGCTGTTCTCGAGAGGAAATGGAAGAGAATCTGAAGTTGTGCTTGTGTCTTCACAAAAGTTCCCAAAGGACATCTCTTCATGTACAGATGCAAAGACACACATACACATTTCCAAATCCCCGTCTTGCACACTTCACATGCTCAGGAATGCCTTGCAGGGTCATGCTGTCAGTGTTTCCAACAAAGACAGTTAATATTCCTACACTTGCCAAACAGTGCGTGGATATAGGTAGGAGAATATGTTTTTGTTTAAACAGCAAAACAAGCAAATAGGTTCCCCATTCCTTCCCTCCTCCTGTCTGCAATTCAAGTGGACTCCTCGTCCTAGGGTATTATTCCTGGCTGAGAGAGAAAGTTTATATGAGTCCCTTGTTAGTGCTCTTGGCAGCTCATCGCACTGTTCCTGTAATACTGCAGCACAGGTGTGGCCAGGGAGCAAAGCGCAAAAGATGGGAATTTGGGAGAACCAAGAAATGCTTCAGGTCAGGAGCAGTATACCATGAGGGGAGATGGAGATGTGGAAGTGGGGTGAACAGATGGGCTCCTTCAAGCCTCCCTCCAGTTCATGCCCTGAGCTGAGGAAAGAAGGACAGAGCAGGGAGAAGACAGCAATTGCCTCTTGGAGTGTTTTGCCCAGATAAACCTTTTTCTGAGTGTATCCATTTCCAAATGTGCAAGTCCCTGGGGGGAAAAAAAAAACCAAAACCAAAGCAAAACAAAACAAAAAAAGACAGGAAAAATTGTTACCACTAGTACAAGACTTGAAGTACTGGGCTTTAGGTACAGCCAAGGAGAATCAGGTTTGACCTTGGTGAGGTCTTTCCTAGCAGAAGACGGGGGAGAGATTGGGCAAGATGTCAGGCTTCCACCACAGGAGATTTTTCAAGGGAGATTAGACGTGCATCTGTCAAGAACTGGCTTATTTTGTGCAATTCCCTATTAGACCTAAAGATATCTCCATTACAGATCGCAGGAGACTAAACTGTAGGCTGCTGGCAGACATATGGTGATGGTTCCCACAACAGCAGAAGACTGCTTAGGTGATACACACCTAGATAACCCTAACAGACCATTCTCCACCATCGCAGGCAATTTCACTGGGGTGAGGTACAGGGAGGTAATTGAACACTTAAACCATGCATACCAGTCAAGCATTAGTTTTCTAAACCCAGTCCATAGCCACTGATCTAGGCTGCTCAAACTCTCCTCTTCCACTGTTATAGCCTCTGGTGCTTCTACAGAAGGTCTACGGCAAAAATAACCTCTAGACAAGCGTGGGCATGTGTATGGGGGAGGAAATCCTTCCTGATCCTGAAGACGTCTGAAGTCCTGAGTTTGTTATATCCATTCCCTGCAAGCAGGGCCAGGATTAAGACAGACTATGTCAGAGTGAGTCCAAATAACCCTATTCGCCTTAGCCCCATGAAAGATGAGAAGGAAAACACAGACAGTCATTCCAGTTGCAAGAGGGGCCATGATGATCATCCAGCCTCATGCACTGAAGCTGGTTTAAAATGTGCTTTCTCAAGAAGATATCTGCTCCCTGGATTTATTTTTTGATATTAAATACACAAGACAGTAACTCCCTCGCTGTTCAGATTAGCTGCATGTTTCGTAAAAACTGCAGACTTGAGACATTTTATCCCAAAGTGTTAGCTTGTATAGTCCATGAGTCATACTGTTTTTAACTGTCATAATCTAAAATCACTCCTGTGACTGCGCCTGTTAAGAATCTGGCCTTGGCTTTGGTGCCTGTCATACGCACATCAAGTTTCTGCTTTGAATAACACAAATGGAGCAGGATTCTGCAACTCCAGGCACTCACTGAATTTTGAAAGTGTTGCCAGCAAAGGTCTTAAAGCTTCAGCTCTCTACCACCCAGACCTCTATTCTGTGTCTTTGCAAAGGATGCCTGACATCCTGAATGTCTGTTTTATAAGGCGCGTTTGCCTGGGAATAATCCTGTGAACTTGTGTGGCTTTCATGGTAATTAATTTTAATACAAGCATCCCTGTCTATCTGCAGAGCTGTAAAAATATGGTCAGATCAAAAGCATTAGATATTGCCTTTGGATGAACGCTGAAGCCAGCACTAGGGAAAAAGATGAATGTTGGGTGTGCTCTGTGCAATCTTTGCTCCTTGTATAAGACACATCGTGAATATTGAGTAGTGAAAGGAAGGACTTCTCCCCTCCGAATTTCACTCCCATGTAAATGGAGTGATTTCAGTTGTTCTCATGAACCAAGGATGGGTCATGAAGGGTTAATCCGTCCTTCCTTCCTTCCTTCCTTCCTTCCTCCCTTCCTCCCTTCCTCCCTTCCTCCCTTCCTCCCTTCCTCTTTCTCCCCATCAGCACAGCCCATGGTGCTGCCAGGCCTGGGACATGCAATGCAATAGCAGCTAGGCTAGTTCATGCTTGTGTTTGTTTCATTTTCTGAAATTATGTTTGTTTTCCCGGCTCCTTGATAAGGCTGTGGTTCATGCTGGACTCCAGGACCTGCGTGGGTTAATGTGCACATTGGAAAGGTAACAGTGAGCAGGGCTGGGTTCAAAGCTCTGGGGTGCGACCTGCCCCTTGCAGCCTGCCAACTTGCAACTTGCAAAGTGGCAAAACCAGGACTTGCGGAGTCACAGCATGGCAGCTCAGCAGTTCTGGGAGTGATGACTCAGCAGTTTACAGAGTTGAGTCTCAGCAGTTCTTGAAGTCACGGTCCACATAGGCCTAATCCTTGAAAGCGCTCAGTTCCTACTGTGAGTGACCACATTCTCCTTTCCCGCTGGTTTACCTCCTTTTCCCTGGTTTACCTTCTTGGGGCAGGACTGTGGGAATACAGGACCGGCAGAGATCTCCTCCATCACTGCATCCAGGCTCCTGCTTTCTTTAGCAAGCAGACTAATTATTTTTTCATAATTGCTATTAAAGGTATTATCATTTAAGCAGGTATGATATATAATTATGCAATTAGGATAATAATGACACTAATAACAGACACTATAACACTACCTTCCCCCCTCCCACACCCAGGCAAGAGAAATGAGGCAGGTCCTGGATGAAAGAGGGAAAGAACAAATCTGGCTCTCTCCCCCTTCCTCTGCCAAGTCCTGTATGGCAGGCACCTCAGGCTGAGCTTCGATTTTCAGCCCTAAATCCCATTAAGCCCCTGATCCCTCTAGCAGGGAACAGCAATGACACTGTATCCCAGGGCAGTGGATCGGCGGCTGGGAGCTTCAGGCCTGGGGTGTTAAATCAAAGCTTTCTTGCTGGGTTTAGGTAATCCAAATGGGCACTGTTCCCTTTTGTTCACCAACAGGTCTGAGGGGGCCAACGCTCAGTTATTTTACTGGACTGGGAGTAAAAAAAGATTTTTAAAAGAAGTAATAATAGCCATATTAATAATGCATCTGGAGAGTATGTCATAAATTAGGGGACTGAATACCTTTGGAGTGGGGCTCTTGCCCATGTGAAAATTTCTCTGTTGTCTTTCTTCATCAGAGGATAGTTTATGGATTTGAAATAAAAATTAAAATACTTCCTGCTAGGAGAGAGGAGTGCAGAAACCACAAACATCCCAGCTACTTATCCTTCCTTTTACTGCAGCAATGGGTAGTCATCTGTTAAAACCCCCAATCTCACCTCTGGCTGAGAGGAGTACTTGAAGCCATCCCTGGAGAAAGCCATGTCCATGGCTGCCACCCTCAGTTAGGAGGTTGTTTTAGGGCATTTCCAAATTAAGAGCCAAATCCCTCATTACTGGAGCTCCATAAGAAGCTGGGGGCATCGTGCCTGGATGGACTATTGTTCCTACACATGGTGGTGGGCTCCATCTCCCAGGTGAAGGTCGCTTCAGCAGCCTCATGTCACACGTGCCCATTTACATTCAAGCCACTTGGGGAGGACAGATGATGTTAGGCTGAATTTGGGAACGTCTGAAGCTAATGCTCCAGGAAGTTTAGTTGTTCCAAAGACGAGGCTTAGACTCAGGGGGAGATCTGACCTCATTGTTGATGGGGAGTGAGGTGGGATTGATGTTTCAGGCTCCTTTGCACTGGTAGCTAGGCTTCTTGTCTTGCAAAAATTTCCTGGGAACTGTGATGGGTTATCATCTGATGGAAGACTGGCATATTCTACATCTCCAAAAATGTTTCCATCCCACAAGATACCCATAGCCAACACCACTTCCCGACTCCTAATGGATCACTGGATGGGAGGGGTGTCTGTCCAGACAGCCATACTGCACGTGGGTGTATTTGATGTGCTGCCACCAAGTGCCTTCTGATCAGAAGCCAGATGGGGATCTATAGAGTACTTTTGGCTTTATTTTCTGAGGCATCATTAACAACAAGTCTGGGTTTTGCTAGAGCTGGACCTTGCCTCCAGCCAGACGTGGGAGAAAGCAAAAATGCAGGTGATGATGGTGACACAACAGAAGTTATTTCAGGACAGACTTCCTTTGCAGCAACTTGTCTCTGCAAAGTGTGTAGTTATGGGGGGAGAGAGCTGCTTGTCAGCTACCAACGCCACAAAGGCTTGAGCTTGAGTCTCGCTTGGGCTGCTGCCAGGCTGGCTGGAGAGGATCCATGCGTAAGGCAAAGGTGGAAATCCCCTCAGCGTCGCAGCAAAGTTCAGCTTGGAATGCATCTCCAGAGGTCTCTAGTCCAATCCATCAGTGAAAGCAGGGGCAGCTTTGAAGTTACAACCCCTCTACGTGCTCCCGTGAGCATCTGAGTCCATCTCAGTCCAAGTAAGCCCTGTTATCTTTCAAGTAGTGGATGTGTGCTGGCTCTGCACATTTGGAGAGCAATGAGTTTGGGAGTGCTCTAAGGCACAGCTGAGCTGGCCAGTCCCAGCACCATCTCCAGCAGCGTGGCTGTGCATCTGTGAGGAGGTCATCTCTGGGCTGGAGCAGCTGGAAGGGAATAAGTGAGCACAGCCATTGGGACCACCCCTGCCCTCCAGGGACTGGAGTTAAACCACCGACACAGAAAGAAAGTGTGGAAGGGGAAAAGAGAAGTCAAGTTAACATGCAAAAAGACCATGAGAGAGCTGGAAATAGAAAAAAGCAGGTTTTGGGAGTCGTGGGCCAGGAATTATCCAGTAGGTGAGGTTGCCTCTCCGGTGTGGCATGCTGTGGCCATGCTCTTCTCCGTGAGTGCTGCCCTGATGTCCTGCTTCCCCATGCCCAGCTGCGCTTCAACACACAGCTTGATGGCTTCAGTCAGTGGGCCTCCAGGGAAAGAGGTGGTGTTTCTGCTGCAGAAATCCCATCTTATGCTCAAAAAGGTTCTTGTTTTTTGGGGATAAGAGGCTAACAAGGTTGAACAAAGAAAACGGGAGCTGTGGGAGAGCGTTACCTGGGACAGTGCTGGGCTGGGGCTCAGCAGAAGTGGTTTCTGACACAGGCCAGTCATGGGCATGTTGCTCTGACCTCCCATGTGTCGGTTTCCCCATCTCTAAAAGTATCCCCCTGGGTGTTATTCCTGTGCGTGCTCGCTCACGCCGTGCTGGGACCTTGCATTTTGTGGCGTTGAGGACCTCTCAGCTCTGCTGCAGTTCAAACCGTTGTTGGGCCCTGGGCAGCAGAGGCAAGAGGAGGATCTAATAAAGCTCAGTGTTGACTTACAGTTGGCAGTTCAGCTGCCAGATAGAGATCAACAGCAATACAGCTGAATAAAGGCATGGACAGGAGTTTCCCTCCATGAGGAACAACTTTGGGCTAGGGGCCAGAGCTAGGGCACAGCAGGGATGACCAATGTTCCTGCAAGTAGCGAGGAGAGGATACGTTTCTGCTGGTCAGTGCTGTGCTGGCTGTCTTGGGGAGGGCAGGTTTGTGCCTCCAGTGCCATTTCCAGCAGAGCCCGTGTGTTTCTTTTCCATAATGGAGACAAACCATTGCAATGCACACATTTTGTCAGACTGTCACCATCTGATCAGAGCAAGAACCATCTCTGCTGGAAGTGCTTCCCTCATCCCTGCATGCTTCTGCTGTTGTCCCTAAACACAAGTGACACCTGGAACTATGTGGGGTGGCCACAGTCAGAAGAGAAAGTCCCTTCTCCCTGAAATCTGATAGCATGTTATCAGGCATGCTGATAGAAAACCTTCAATATTACCAGGAGATTAGAGACGTCAGGCACGGGTCGTCTACAAGGACAGAAAATAGTGATATAGGTGGTTAGTTGGTTTTATTTAGTTTTTCCTACCCATGTACTGGTTTTCTGAAATGTATATTGTGCCCTGGGAGCAGTGAGCAGCGTTCACGTGAGCCCTTTCTGGTGGCTGTGCTCTGAGCATCACACTAAGCAAACACAGAAATCACTGGCGGTGCTCGGTGACCCTTGCTTCAGCTTGACCTACCAGGCTCAAGATCTCTTTGGTGAAAGTCTGCTATGTGTTAGCACGTAACTGTTCAAACACAGATGCTGCTTGTGTCAAGGAGGCTTTTTGCTCAGAAAGTACAGACAAATATTGATCCTCTATTGAGCCTGGAGAGCAGGCTGGAGCAGCGCAGTGACGTGTGATAGGAGCTGAAAGAGGTCCCACAGCACAGGAATTGAGGATACTAAAGGGCCTCTTATTTGCTGATTGGGCAAAGTTTGACGTGCGTCTAATCCCCTAGGCCAATGTGGTCACAGGGGTTTAGTTTTAACCAATTTCTAATTAAAAGTGTTTACAGATGAGCGCTTTATTTACCCAGCATTAATTATAAAGGGCTTTACTCTAGCGGGGAGCAAATGAGTTTCCTGTCTGCTGTAGCAAAACCCTTGCTGGGAGCTCACTTTCCCCAGAAGGTCCATAATAAAGTTATTATAACGACAGTCTTTGTGATGAGATCCTGAGCAGATGGGGGCAGGAGAGGTGGGAGCATTTCCACCATACATGCGCCTGCTGTCACAAGTTTAGGAGTCCTCTATTTCCATGTTTTCTGCCTGGACCCTTGCCAGTCACCATCCAAGGTCTTCTGGGTCCAGAAGTCATTAGTTTAAACCCCGGCGTAATCATGTATTAAGTTATACATGTGTAAAATGAAAGCGGGAGGATATTGGCTGGTTTAAGATGCTCTCTGTGGTTGGAAAAGGGCTGGGTATGCACGGGAGACACAGGATCGTGGCTCTGCAGGTCCATGTGTGTCCATAATAAACAGCAGCATGTCTCCTGGCAGCTTGAACTGAGCCAAATGCTAAGGTTTTTTTGTGTTTATCTGCTTTTTTTGTTTGAATAAAAACAAGTTTTTTCCTCCACTCCTTGCCCATTTTGACAAGATGTCTCAGAAGGAGAAAAGCCAGTTGGGAAATTTTCATTGCAGAGCAATTGTGACCTTTGGTTATGAAAAAAAAGTGCATTTTAAAATATAAAGTTTAGCAAATTATTACTTTTTAAATTTTTTTTCTAGATGTTTTATCTATATTTCTCTACTGGTTTTCCTACACATTTTACTGTGTATTGTAACAGCCTGTAATTCTATACACATTTGTAACGAAAAAACTTCCAGAACTGCTGTTCTTGAGAAATCTTGGTTCCTGGGAATGCAGACTCCAAGATGTTGACATTTCCCACACAATTCGCTGTTCTGGCAGTTTTAGTGATAGCCACCACTGCATGCAGAACTGCTAACAGGGTATGTGGGAATAAGGGATCAGATGGTAAGAGCCAGCTTCAGCCTCCTCTCTTTACAGTGATGTCCGTTGATTTATTAAATATAAGGAGTTTTGTTGGACTTTTTGTCCCTTTGTCAGACTTTTTGGTGCTATTTAAAATTTATTCTTTAACTTGCACATAAGTGATTTCTTTAAAATTCAAAAGAGAAACTCCAGATACTGTAGCCAAGAACTGACACACATGAAAAAAAGACTAATTCTGTACATTGCTTGTATACATCTATATTGAATTCCGTTTTTTTTAAAAAAGCTGACATGACATAATGCCCAGATAAAAAAAATAGTTATTCCCTTGTGAGTGTAGTGTTGTGATTCAGATAGCTTTTCTTTGAAGTACTGAGGAGCATTCACCTTGAGAGAGAGACGTTCTGGTAAAGAAGCGTATTTGATCATGCATAGCACGCGCATTTTAGGAGCAGTCTGTAAATCAGATGTCTTCTGCCTTGCATTTCTTTAATACCCTATGTACAATTTTGTTTTTACCATGATCCAGTACACAGCCTTGCAATGGTTATGTTTAAGCCTTCTCTGTCTTACTGCAAAATATCATCCTTTAATAATATGGGAAAAGAAGGGAGGGTCCAGGAGGCATCATTAAAGAATCTCATAAATCTGTGTATTGCAGATCATTTTGGCTCGCTATACCCCAGCTGCATTTGCTGTGCTGTGGACCAGTTCCTCCCCATGCCTCTCTACCAGGAAGGATGCTTTTAGTGTCGATGTCAGCTTGGGGTGAGCGTGTGGCTCTTCCTTGCTTGCACACATCTCCCTCTGTTGCCTGGGCACACCTGGAGAGAGATGTTGGCCTGTGGTGAGAGCTCGTTGCATCTAAGATGGGGGGCTTTGTCCAGGCTTTACTTTGCTGTGAATTTGCATAAGGCTGTATTATTCAGCTCAGCAGTTCCCCAGCGATCCTCAGGGTAAAGTTGTGTTCTAGGCTGGTGCCCTGTCTGCAATGAATATGCCTGTGAAAGCCCGATTAATGCCAAATTATACTTAAGGGAAATCTTTACCTTCGGCTATGATATTGTAAATTATTGAATGCTGCAGAGAAAATTACCACACAGTCTTCTAAAAATACCTACCTCTGTCATAGTCATACAGAGCTTCAAAAGGTTTATTGAGGGGGACTGGGAGATTAATTTCCGTTAAAGATGCAATTTCCTTATTTAAAAAAAAATTATAATTTAAATGGTGCTGTAAAAGCTAAGTTAAAAATAAAGGGGAATCATATGAATTCAGGGCCATGTGCTCACTGCAAAACTTGCTAGACTTGTACTATTCTAAAGCAAGCAAGCAAAGGAGGGATTAGGGACCGGTGACGGCACGTGAGACCTTAGTTTGGTCTGTTTGTGGTGCGAATGATGCACTTCATGTCTTGAAACCCACCGGAGCCAGCGATGAGCCTGCAAAACCAGATGATGTGCTGGGGCCGAGCAGAGCAGCTCCAGGTGTGATGGGGCGGTGGGCTGCAGGCTCTCCACCGTTGAGTGGGGCTGTGAGCCCAGCCTTCAGTCTGCTGCAGGATCCTCTCTGGGATCCTGCGTTGTGTTTGTGTGATGTTAAGTGGTTTAGTGCCTTCTCAGGCATGCCTGGACAGGCTGCCCATGGCTTGTCTGCAAGCGTGCTGTGGAAGGTCCCCTGCCTGCCAAGGAAGCCACTGCGCAGGTGGGAAGTGCCCCAGCAGCAAATAGATCTGGCTCACTCCTGACCATCACTCTGGACCTGTGTCATCTGAGCATCTAGTGCAGGGCCTTAGAAATTACCTGAATTGCAGTGGATTAATCAACTCTTTCCAGAGAATTGCCCATCTGGTGAAATGTGTCCCATGAAAAATACCTCCAGTATTCCTGGCAGCAGCAGCAGCCCGGTACCAGTATGGGTTCGGGAGCAGAGTGGTTACCAGTGGGGCCCAAGGTGGGACTCTGCTAAGCCCCAATTCAGAATGGCAAGGGAGCTGTTTTTCCTGGCATGTTGTCCTCTCTAGGTACAAACCCGCTCTGTAAGGACAGACCAACAACCAGCTCTCCATCCCATGCCAAATGCAGGCAGGCTGGGCCCTAGCTTGGTGAGCGAGCTGGCTTCAAGCCTCTGGCTGTAGCAAGCAGACAGTAAGCAGATGAGAAGAGGTGGTGAGAAGCACCTTTGCTTTAGGGAAGTCATTCACGTGGTGTTAGTAACGCAGGATGCTTTATTTTTACCTTCGTAGCAGCCAGGCATCTCGGCTTCTTTATGTGTGAGTGGGGCCTTGAGTCCCCTAGTGAGCAAAAATCCCCAAACTCTAATCCCACATATCTTCAGCTGCTATTTTATATCTTTAAACTGACATGGAGGCCCTTTAGCCCATGTAAGCCTGCGGATCTTAAAGACTTACCCCACCAATTTACAGACTGTAAGTAATGGTTTTGTCAGTCCTTCACTGTAGGACCTCAGTGAAAAATCGTTTCACATACAGATCCATCCTATACCCCAAGCGTCGTCTGAGGCTAGCAGGGTTTCCTTGACTGCCCTGCGCTGCCTCCCCTCCTCCCTCTCCCTCAGTACATGATTTCATTTAAAACGATGGTGAAAGATGTGAAAGAAGATACGCACAGCAAGTTGTAAAGCCCTCCAGTCTGTCAGCATGCCTGGGGGGGAAAAAAAAAAAAAGACCATCACGGGCAGGAGAATTGTAACCTGAGAATCGACAAATTCAGTATCTTCAAAATTAGGGGTTAACTTTGGTAGGCAGAGAGAAGTTTGGATGGTGGTCCAAGGCTTTATTAACAGGAACACTACCTGATGATGGCAGCATTGAGATCTTGGCCCCAACCAAGAACCAGGCTCCTTCGTTCTGCAAAACCAAACTGGAAATTTGAAGAGGGTTCATAATGCTTTACATTTTGACAGCACTTCTTCAATTCAGACACCATCTAGGCATTAATAAATGAGACCTCTTGACATCCTTGCTGTGAGCAGAACTACATGGCAAATGGATTTTCCAATTTGTTGAGGTTTTGGGAAGCAAGCAAAAGAAATTTTGTTCCATGTTGGAACAAAAAAAGCAGAATTGTTTTGGGTCACTTGAAACATTTTCAATACATTCAAAGCACTTCATTCAGATTTCATCCCCTTATAATTTAATAGAAAGTAGAGTCTATTTTAAAGAAAGTAATTTTGCAGGAAGAAACCAAACTTCTCAGTGGAAGTATGGAAACAGATCATTTGAATCTTAAAAAAATATTTCCTTGAATTTTTCCAGTAAAGAAATATTTTCATAATGACTATGATTTTATTTTTAAACCATTTAATTAAAACAAGAGTTTTTCTAAAGAAAACTGGACATCCAGTTGATGCCTTATGTCAGCTCTGTCCGTTTCTTGTCTTCCCAAGACAAGAAGAGGAAGTAGGTAGAGACAAGTAAGAAGGTTGTTCCCCTTCTTACTAGATCTAAGTCACAACTGTGGCTATGTTTAGTCCCTTGGTTTTCCTGTTTTCCCAGGGAAACATCCTTCATAGCCACCACAATTAAGGGGATCTCCTCAGATGTCCCTTTTCCCACGGGACAGTTTCAGGCATTGGCCTGTGACTGTTGAAATTCCCTTGTTGGCTTCAGAGTATTTTATGATGAAAGTTTAATGAAAACTGATGCATTTTCATGGAAATTTTCCAATTTTAATGAATCGGTATTTTCTAACAAAGAACATTTTGTCAAAAACATTCCTGTCCAGTTTTCCTGCCCCCTACCTCAATTAGGTCTTTAAAAAACACAGACACAAACAACACATATATAACTGGATAACAGCATTTCAATAGTCTAGTAAGGGGATGAAAATCTGAAAAAGATTAGGAGAAAACAGGGAGATCGTTATTATTTTTGAACGAGGTGGAAGGACACGTTCAGAACTGTGCAGCCCTGAAGATGTAAGATCCACACTTTTCCGTGTGCGTGTTTCTGTGCAGGCTGCCACATTCAGAGAAATCACCCAGGTCGATGAAATTTATGAAGTTGCCCAGTGATGGGTCTGCATTGTAAATAAAGGCAAATTAGCTGGCAGTATGTTAGCACATATTTCACTTGTGTCACAGTGTAATAATGAACCTTGTATCAAAGTCTGCAACACCATCTGAGTTTTATATGCCCCATTTCCTACATGTTTTGAACAGTGGAACCAATTTATAACGTAATGATTTTTCCATACATAATTTCTTTCTTATGATTTCCATAACTTGGAGTTTTTACTATGACTAGGGCTGAAGGCAGCCTCGTAAAGGATATGAAAAGAGGGCTGGCTAAAGTGTCTCATAAAAAAATAGCTCGAGCAATTTGCTAGTGACTCTCTGTGGGTTTGATTGTGCCTTGAATTTTGGACCATGCCAGGAACTAGCAACCTGCATTTCCAACTGCCTTCACACCGTGCAGCCTTTCACACCAGGCGTGCAGCGTTGCTGTTTGCTGGCGGGAGATGGGAAAGTGGGGATCAGTGGGCCAGGAGGAAAGGGGCAGCCTGGCTACTTTTGCTCATTCAGTGGCCAACGGGGAGGAATAGAAATTTACTCCTGGTTCAAGCCAATCTGAGGGCGTGTTGATGAACTAGTTAAAAAAGCTCAGTGGGGAGCCAGAAGTGCGAGTACGGGCCCTGGTCTGAAGCTGGACTCTGTCTCCCGTCAAAGATGAAAATAAGCTGTAAAAGCAGCTGAGTATTAAAAGGGGGTTGGATATGTTGTTTGCCATGTCGCTTCGCTGGGAGCCAGTTTGTCTTAATTGTGCTGGACAACTGGATAGGGCAGGTGGGGACGTGAGCATACCTGCTCCAGGGGAGCAAACTGTTTTCTCTGTTTGGCATCACTTTGTGAGCATCTTGGAGTTGGCGGGTACAAACCTACCATTTTTAGGCAGGTGAGACAATTTAGCTATAAAAGCTCATCTGGTGGTCAAAGGACATCCTTTATTCTATGGAAAAAAAATACAGAAAAGAGGGGGAAAATCCCAAACATTTGTTTCAGCCATTTCAAGACAAAATCCTTCCAGTTTTTGTTTCCAATTGGAAATTAGTAATTTAGGAAGAGTTTTAATTTAAGCAAGGTTAGAAAGGAAAACTTTCAACACTGAAGTACTTCATTTTAGGCTTGAACAAAAAGTTTGACCCAAGTGAAAATTTTGCTTATGTATTAATTTCAATGAGGCTCCCCCATAAATCTCCTCCAAAGCCAGCCTAGCTTGAACCAAAATTCTTTTTTCATTTCCACCTGTTTCCACCAGCAAATTGAAAAAAACAGTGCATTATCTGTGAATCACAGTATCTTCTGTCGCTGGTCCTGAGATGGTGCTATACATCCACCATCCTTGCATGCTGCTGTGCTGAAGGAAACCTCTGGGCCCTATGTATAAGGACGTTTCAAACATTGCAAGTGATCTGCCTTACCCCACCTCGCTGTCCTGGACCCCAATCCCATGTGCAATATAACAAAATCCCTGCAAAAGCAACCTCTCAGTCAAAGCCACTCCCAAATTACTATTTTGGTTTGGGAACATGGTCCTGCCTTGTCAAAGCCCTAACCTTCAGTAATACCAAGGGAAACTTTTTATAGATACATGCTTTCTTTTTCACCCCTGGGAAGAGGTTAGTTATAGGCAGGTGCTTGATTAGCTGATGGTCTTTTGCCTGTTGCCTCCATCCTTGCGGAGGAGGATGCTGAGGGATAAAGTGGAAGGGGGGAGAGGCAGATGGGGAATAGGGAACACCTGGCCTAAGAAACATGAGTTTCATAAATCTGTGACATTAAATCCTTTGATCTGTATCCTTCATGTCTCTGCAGGATCACTTCCACCGTGGGCCCGAGGTTAGCTCGAGAGTTTACTTTTTTTCTCTTTCTTCTTTTATTTGATAAACTTCTCTACATACAGTTAAGCTGAAAAATAAAATAAATTTGAAAGCCACCATTTATTTCTCTGTACAACTCCCCAGCTCCTGGTGATTGTATATCAAAAGTGTATCCTGCCAGTACTGCAATCTAATCTTGTCACAGGCAGAAGTTAAGAAACTATCCATTTAACACATCAGATGATGCAGGTCTTGCCCACACTAACAAGCGTAACAGAAGACAAAATAACCAGGTGGCGGACAAGAACATGTAAATATTGCTTCCTATCACTTTCCCCATTTTTAATTTCCAAAGTTTCCTTTTGGAAGAGGGTAGACCTTTATCCAGGTTATAGCTATTAGGTTGCTTATTCAATTAGGGAGAAATGACATGTTGATGGGAACCATGTTTTGGGCACGAATGTGGTTGCACAGCGATGGCGATCTGCTCTGGAAGCCCCTGGAGCTTCGATTCTGCCCGAGCGGGTCTGAAGTTCCTATAGACGCTGTGCAATGGGTGAGTGAAAGCAAAACTGCCTTAGAGAAAATACATGGTCTTAAGTAATCTCCTCTGCTGTGTTTAGAAATTAATGTGGACAGCATGGCTATATGAACCATGTGTTCCTCCTAATCAATACATCTGCCAGATGCTAATGATGTCCTTTTCCTAGAAATGTATTACTTTTAATCCAGAGAAATTAGTATTGTGGGTTCACGCCATGTGACTTTTGTCTCAGCTGGATAAATAGCATGAATCACTTTCTCCTTTTAAAGCCTCTCAGCTGCTCAGCTCCAAATACCCATTTAATCTGACTTTATAAGTTAATAAATCACTCATGATAATTAAGCATTAGCTCCATGTGCCAGCAGAGCACTGGGGAAGGCAAATGGGCTGGTGCAGTCCTGTGTCTTGTAAACCTTTTTGCACCAGGACTATCTTTCCCAGAGTGCTTAGAGCCTGGCACTGCCATGTTTGCTGGGGTTAGGATGTGACCATTTGTAAGCTGATGACTGGCTGCTAAGTGAGGGTGTATCCTCCTGGGGATTAGCAATAGCTGTGGCTGTTTGCAGGATGAAGAGCAGGTCCCCGAGTGTGCTGAAGGGGGGAAAGCCCTGGGCTCAAGCGTTTGCTGGTCACAGAGGTGCCTGGAAGCCTTGCTGTAGCTTAAGCTTAAAGGTGAGAAGAAAGGGGACTGTATCTCACCTGACTTCAGCCATTTAGGAGCTAATACAGTTGAAATCGCTTCCTCAGTGGGCAGTCAGAAGGAGGAGACACATATAGTCCACATACCTAAGACACATTGAGGGTGTGTTTGCTTTTTGCTGAATGGAGGTGGGGCCTGGATAGCTGATCCCATGTGCCCATGTTGTGTTTATGCAGACCCAAGCTGGGGTCATCTACGTGTCATTCAAAACTGCTCCTGCTTGGCAGCACAGGTGTGCTCAGGAATTGGGTGTGTGGGTTTATGTATTTCATAGTTATCCCAGTCTGAAGTCAAGATGCATTTGCAGAGCCTCTCTGAAGCTCTGTGGTACACAGCCAGGTTTATCCGGGTATCTGAGCTGCTATGATCTGCAGATTTTCCTTCTATATTTTAAAGAAAATGCTGTGAATATGTCTTTCACAGGCAAGCCATGCATACCTTGAGCTCTGGTTGTAGCAGCCAGCTCAGTGTCAAACACGATTTGACCATCAGTGGCTCTTTGCCTTCTCTTATCCTGCAGTTGCTGCGTCTTTGGCCACAGGTTTTTGAAAGGGAGCATAACCTGGCCTTGAACGCTACTTTCTCTGTTAATGTGATGGTCTGTACTGGTTAGCATTGGGCAACTGATGATTTGTTTTTCAGAGATGCTGAGCACCTTGCTTTGCCCTGAGTTTCTGAAGACTCAAAGCTGTTAACTGTGGCCACAGTGGCTTGTGCCTCTGGGTTGGTGTCTGCCTCTTACCTCCAACTCTGAAAGCTGTAGGTGCAAAATCATAGGTCACTTTTCCATCCCAAACCTTTTCCCTTGATATCATAACTCCCTCACTCCTACCCCACACTCTTCAGCTTTCTGTGAGCAGAGATTTATACACAGGAAATGGAGAATATGACATTTTGTTTGTGCCTCTGTGTATGTGTAGTATCTTTAATATGAAACTAGTTGTCACTTAATTATACAGGCTAAAGACCTCCATTCAGTGTGTTGTATACAATTTATGAGTCTCAGGTCTCCCAGACACACATTACAGCCGTGTGGCAACACCCAGGTGACTAACATTCCTTTTTAATTTAATTTCCTTACATAAATAGCTTCATTAAGGATCAGTTATTTGGGCAGAGAAAATACTATTTGAATAGGTCAGACTAAGCCATTGAGTTTAGGACCCTGCTACTGTTACAGCTGAGAGCAGCACCAGACCTCAGCATCACCCTCCTATTCAACAGTTTGCTTTCACCTTTAGACTGGGAATCTCTCTGGTGAAGGTGATGGACATATTTCAGAGTTAATTCAATGTGCAAGGTAGGATTGGAGCTTTTATGGGAGCAATACTAAGGAGGATATTTTCAATCTTGTGGTTGAGATCGACCATTTTGCTGGGATTTCCAATTTGTTCATTTCTCTCTCTTTGATAAAAAGAGTTTCCCTTTCTTGCTAAGTCGGTTCACACAGCACCTAGAAAATCGATTCCTGTCTTTGAGCCTCTAGTTTTACATCTGGAAACAAATGGAAATCAATGAGATGTTGCTGAACTCCTTGGGAAGCTGCTGACGGTCACCTCTAGGCACTGCTGTGCTGCTTTCTGTAAGAGTGGGGTGTAGATGCCTTAGGGCTCACAGGACTCAGGTCCCAGGCTTCAGGCAGAGAAGGGGAGGGAGAAGCACTGGAAATGGACTGAACAGGGAGGCATCTTTTCACTCTCTGAACCTGGATTTGCAACGCTTACACTGCATAGCTGCTGTCAAAATATCTGCTTAGTCTGCAAAGGCAGATTAGACCAAAATTCCTAACTGATCATGGACAAATTATATTCAGGCTCTTACATTAGAGAGTTTTTCCCTGATACCACGTTAACTTACCCCTTTCACACGAGCGGAAATACAGTTCATGTATCAAATTAACATAAAGATCACTTCTGAGGTAGCCAAGATTTTTCCCCCCCAGAAACACCACCGGATTGCAAGCCTCCAGGCTCACCGCTCCTGCCAAAATTGCAAAACATCGCCAGAAAGGTGAATATTGCTGATGGCTTTGGCATTTCCAGGCTATCTCCACAAGATTGTACTGTTAAAAGTATATTCCGGGAACGTGGGAAAATGTGAGGAAAGTTGGACACTTACATAGCTCTGTTCACTTACATGACATTGCATAAAGATTTGTAAATGGTACAAACATGCTTTGTCCAGGATATAAGCCAAATCCTAACTGTCTACAGCTAGGACACAGCACTTGTAGTAGACATACTGTTATATCATTATCTATTATGTAGAAGCATCTGATTTTTATTACTCTCTGAGATAGGATATCAGGCTCACAGGACTATTGCCCTGAATGTGTGTGCAAGGCGTAGCGATGGCTGTTTCTTAAGATGCTGGCCAAGTGTAAATCTTACGAAACCCTTTCGAGATGGGTGGTCTTGCTTGTTGGACACAGGCTTTCGCTTTTCAGCAGGGAAAGGGTTGAGTGATGATTATCTCTCACTTTTTCCCATTCTGTTTCTTTTCGTGATAAATAAAACGAGCCTTGCTTCAAGTGATTGCTTTTTAATGATGCATGTCAGATGTGAAAGCACTATCGCTCCTGTTTGAAAAGGGCATGTAATGTAACAAGCTGGCTGAGTTTCATTCCCAAATCACCACCATTCCCTCTATCAAGCATAGAAATAAATGAATTCTCATTGCCTGTGGAGGCTGGGGGGGGTTTACCTTGCCTGGATATTACCTCCTTGTTCTCTGTGGGGGAAAAGGGACATAAAATAGCAGACCCCCCAACATTTTTTTTCTGATTGCCAAACGGCCTCCAAGTAGAAAATACGTGTGATCCCTGAATACCTGTCCAAGCAATAACATTTCTGTGAGGCTCATAACACCATTAGTAACTGCGCTAGCTCCCCATGGGGTCCCAGCTCTCGTTTGGGTATTGCTGACCTAAAGAATAGGTTGAGCAGCTTGGAGAGAAAAATCTTAGAGGCAGCTGAGCCTGTGGAGAAGCACTGAGTAGGTCTTTTGTGTTGTCTCGGGGTTGTTCATGTGGACACCAGTGACTGAGAGCTTGTTACTACTTGTTGGTATCGCCAGTCCGTGGCAAGCACAGATTAAAGTGGGTTAGTTTGAACTGCTCTGGAGAACTATGAAATGCCACAGCAAAGAGAAGGAGGGGAAGGCTGCCTGGGGAGGTTAATACCAGGTATGGATGGTGAGCGTATTCATTATTTTCCACAGTAATTACCCTATGTTGCAGGTGGAAAATAAGCCTGGGCTTGATTTGAACCATGAGCTATTTTCAGCCTGGAGAAGAGAAGGCTCCAGGGACAGCTTATTGCAGCCTTTCAATACTTAAAGGGGACTTATAAGAAAGATGGGGACCGGCTTTTTAGTAGAGCCTGTTGCGATAGGACAAGGGGTAATGGTTTTAAACTAAAAGAGGGTAGATTTAGACTAGATATAAGGAAAGTTTTTACGATGTGGGTGGTGAAACCCTGGAACAGGTTGCCCAGAGAGGTGGTAGATGCCTCATCCCTGGTAACATTCAAGGCCAGGTTGGACAGGGCTCTGAGCAACCTGATCTAGTTGAAGATGTCCCTGTTCACTGCAGGGGGGTTGGACGAGACGACCTTTAAAGGTCCCTTCCAACCCAAACTATTGTATGATTAAGTGATTCTATTTGCAGAGCAGGTGATGGAAGACAGCAAGTCAAAGAGACAGAAATGTACCGGCTCTACTCCTTCATCCTACACATTCAGTGCACAGCCTCCCAGAAACTAGGATGCTTTCCAATGCATTATCCAGTCGAATTTGAAATGACCCAAGCGGTGAACCAGCACTTCCCCTGGCAGCTTGTTAGGATGTTTTCTCCCCCTATCCAACTCATATTTCCCGTTTCTTTATTTCAGCTCATTACTTCCTTTTGCCTGGCTGAGGACAAATGTGCTTCACCACTAAACAGCCCACAGCAATCATGACTTCAGTCATGTACCATTAATCCCTGGAGCACAGCATTACTTGTTCACCCTGCTGCATGCTCCAGGAGAGAGTGAATGATTGACACTGGTCATAAATGCTTATAGTGTTAATTCTTTAATGTCTTGCTAATTTTAATTTGCTCTGTTCAGGTTGGGAGGGGTGTGATAACAGATGCTGGACAGAATACTGCCCTGTGTCCGCTGCTTATCACTGCTGGAAACATGCCTCTCCTATCGTCGTTTGCACAGCCTCAAGGCATGGAACAAAAATGAAGGCTATTTTCCTATAAATAAACACCAAACTGCATGGAGTTCTGCATCTTTGGTGGCCAAGAAAAGGGATCTGTGTGCTGGAATCTGCTCCGTGAAGTAGGCATAACCTTTCTCATGCCCCTTATTATATGCGAGGGTTTTGCCTGGCTACTTAAACCCAACCTCGTTTTTAGAATGCCTTTATGCACTGAAACCCTTTCACGTTTCAGCCTCAGCCTTTGCCAAGCACTTAGGCAGGTGGAGCATGTTAAGGCCATAAGCTGCGTTACATGAGACTGTGCTTGTACTCATTGTTGCTCCGCTGGAATGTGCTCTGAATTGCCCCAAAGAAGGTGGCTACGTTGGATTCATCTGCTCCCGCAAAATAAATCAAACACTGCATAAAAACACCTTTTGGTTCACATATGATGACCTGTACTCCTGGGAGAGAGTGGAGTGGGCAGTGTATTTCAGGTGGAGATTGAGATACAGTTGATGAAATGATGGAAGCTGGAGTGATCCCATCCCAGCTTTCATCTTGGATTCATATCCCTCCATGTCTGGCTGCATCATTGGTCACAGCATTTCTTAGCAGGCGGCTCTGTGACACTGAATTCTCATTTTCGTGGTCGTTCATGCCACACTTCTTGGGCTGATCTCATTAGTGTTGCACTTGAGACCTGGATTTCAGCCGACTTCAAGCCCTGTCAAAACCACCGAACTTTTGCCAGCGTTTTGAATGAAGTGGTTAGAGTTGAGGGTGTTTCCAGTGTGGGCAGTGATTAGCAGAAATTTCAGTTCATGGCGGTTTGAGCTGAAATTCATTCATCTTGATGGGATGCTCAGGAAGACGAGCACCCCTTACATGAGTAGAGAGCGCCCTCCAAGAGGTTCAGAGAGATGAAAACACAAATGAGTTCATGCCTGGCAAGTTAGATAAAGAAGTAGTTTCTCCTGTCTCTTATTTTTGCTTCCAATTTACAACTAATCATAGATTTCCTTTGTATTTTTTAAAATACCCATTTTTAGACTAATTGCAGACAATAAATCAAACCCTAAAGTAAGCAAGAACTGTCAGCAGTTGCAAGGGGGAGATGTGACAGCAAATTGGCCTGTCTATCCAAACTTAGGTTTTTAAAAAATACATGGAAAGTGGTGGGATGAGACAAGAGATGAATTCCACGGGTCACCCAGTACTTTTTTTTCCCTTTGAACAGCATCTTGCAAGTGCCAGGGCTAAAGAAAACATTCTCTAAAAGCCAGTCGGGAAAAGAAAGACCCACTGGGCAACACTGATTTGTAACTAATGGGGCTGCGCAATTTTGAGAGGTTGTTTGATCACCTGGTTGCTCTGACAAAATCTGAAGATGGCTCTGATATCACAGGAGAAGATGATGGAGCTGTTGGCATCATAGTATCCCTTACATTGTGGCTACTGATGGACACAGCAGAATCCAGTGGAAATCTTTTGTTCCTGAGCCCATGTGGCAGTAAATTGTACTTAGTAAAGCATGCAAACCAGATACTTACAAACCCGAGGGGAAAGCCATGAAATATTCATGAAGTCTTTCTTATGAAAGAGGCCTATTCATATACATATATAAAAATATATATATGCACACTTTTGAAATCTATTCAAACCAAATAAGACTTTCTTAGTCACCTTGTGTAAAATAGGAAAGCAGATGACTTGGTTCTACCTCTATTATACAGTCATCAGGAGACTGAAATAGCTCTGGAAAAGGAGCCTCTGGTGCTCTGCCGCCTTCTAAAGACGTGTGCCTTTCTTCTTGCTCTGCTGGCGCTTTCAGCAGAGCAGCTGCTCTGGGGGAAATCACTTGCTGCTACCTTGATGTAGTAAATCAATCAGCCTTTATAATTTATCACCCTCTTTGCAAAAATAATGCATAACTGTTCAAATGTATCAAGGGACGAAGCTTTTAAATATCCTGGGAATGGCAATGTTTATGATATGGTGGAGGCCAGGCTCCTGGCGTCCCTGCCCTCTCCATCTGCACCGCGGGAGCATCGTTCCCATCTGCTGTGCCTGCGCTGGGGCTGTGCTGTAAATCGGGTTGGTGACTCCAGAAGCCTAGCTGTGCCAGTACGGCTGGGAAACCCCAATAGAAAACGTGTCCCTAGGTAGTGTGCCCAAGCCACACAGAAACCCAGTTCCTTTGCTGAGAGCTTAAATAGAGACACCCATCTTCTGTGCTTATATTGCTTATACTTCATCTGTCAATAAATGCTCCAGTTTTTTTGCCATCACTGAAGTCCTTTTTGAAAACAAGAAGGAAAAAGAAGGGGGAGAGAGGAGACTATAAATAATAACCATAAGATTATTTTAGGAGTTTTGCTTGATGCCTGAAAATAAGTAGCTCTAAATTAGACTCTCACTTGCCTTTTAAAGCAAAGTCATCTGATTTAGAAAAGAGCCTTTTATTCTTATCCTTATTAAAATATAGGAGAATGTTTATGGTTACATTTGCCAAAGTAGCTTCGGCATTTTCTTTTCTGGGAAATTTGTAAGCAGAGTTTGCCAAATGCTCTCTGTATATTATGACAATGACAAAAATAGCAAGTTAGGAAGTGAAATCACTGGTGACATGACTTTAATAGGCAAGAAACAGCTGATTTTGTTTCTGTTTGATTCTGGCGAGGAATGCTGTCCCACTCCCTTTCTTTGCTCCTGAAATGTCGGGGTACCAGAATAACCAAAGGCTTGCAAGATGGAAGGTATTTTAACCACACATATCAATATTTTCCTTTTCGATTACAAGCTTAAGGGTGTCTTTTCCCTATTTGACATTATTCTAGACTGGAATCGGTTGGCACAGTTTGCCCTCTGCAGTGGTGGGAAACCCTGCATGGGCGAGAAGAGAGAAGGAGCTTCTGCTCAGAGTAGCTGTGCTTGGTAGGGCAATTTGCCATGGCTCCACTTAGCTGAATTTTTTTTTAATCTTTTAGGTTTCTTTCTGGTCCCCGTCTTTCTAGACCTCAGCTGGTAAATACTTGTGGAGTTGTTTTAACGTGTGCTAGCCAGAGATATGTCAACTTGCTGTCTATTTAATATATAGTAAATTCTGTGGGAAGAGACTGCCTCTCACTGTGTTTGAGGAAAGTTTGCATAGTATTTTCAGTTCCCATGGGAATTGCCCTGCTCGCTGCAGTTAGATATCTGGTCTAAGACGGTCATTTGGTTTCCCTGTCTAATCCATAGACAGAGGGAGGCACCTGGAGCAGAAAGCTCACTCCTGCAGCGCAAGGGTGGGCAGAGCTGCCAGCTGGGGTGTCTCCTGGCTCAGGTGAGCAGTGTCAAATCCTGCTGCTGATTTCAGATTGTGCTGTCACAGGTGATGGGGTTAATGCTTTTATCTCATCTTCAAGAGGATGTTCCCTGAATGGTGCTGTTGGGTTGGGCTTGGTAGTGTTGTGAAGGTCTGGCAGATGGAGGGTGTCCTGCTGATGAGTGCCTTCCCAGGTCAGGGAGCTGGCACACAAATACATGGTGGAGCCTTTTACCAGTCCCGGCTGCAGGTACCTTCCTGTGCCAAGAGTCGCCCTGCTCTGGCTGGTGGTGGTGACTGTCCTCGTACACACGGTGGCTGAGGCTGCACTTGTGACCAAGAGTTTGAAAGCTCAGCCCTTCACACTTGTGGCTGTAGCAAAGGTAAAAAGGTGGAGCAAGTATGATGGGTGCTCCTGCCCCAAATCTGAAAGTGTTTTAGTTTGGGCAGAATTATGTAGTTTCAAGAAATCCAAAATGCTTGTTTCCAGTGTTTCAAAAACACACACCCCCACCCCAAGCAAAACCAAACCCTACCAAAACTTCATCAAATGGAGATGTTTTCCATGTGGTTTCCATTTCAGTGGGAGGCAATCTCTTCCTTCTTACTTTCTGTTGTTGCTGGAGAAAAAAGGGTTTGAATAAAGAATATGAAGCTCCTGTAGTGTAGGTGTGTGCTGATTTGGATGCTGTTCTGTGTCTACACAGAACTGGTGAAGAGTAGGATCAGGGAGGAGCACAGCAAACTGAATTTGAGAAGTAAATTCCTTGCCTCACCAGATGGGATCAGGGCGTTAAGGATCATGCCTGATGTGGCTTCAGATGTGAATTTCTTTGTGCACCTCCTCATTAGCTGCCAGCAGGTACTTAGGCAGGGTTGTCAATGGCCATGGTGATTTCCTTTCCCTCCCCAGGTATTCTTCCACACACATTCCAGTCCACAGGGTTAATATCTTCATCATGTTTTATCTATGGCCAAGTTTGGCAGCCAAACATTCGCTCTCACCTGTTTCTTCATTTGTTTCAAGTGCACTACTTTTACAGAGAAAATATCACTGGCAAAAACAGTGTCTGACATCACTGTGCCTGGGGTCTGTTTATTTATCCTTTCATCACCTAGTAAGTATCTAGGACAAACAATATTGAACTGGAAGACGCGTACGTACCTTTCATAACCTCTTCATTTTATTTAAATGCCCCAGCCTTGGGCTGTGTTTAACATGAAGCTCTGGGAACTGCATTCATAAACCAGATACTCAGCTGTTGTAAGTTACTGTAGCTCCATTACAGTCAGCGATACTAGGCTGATTTATAGTAACTGACCTGTGCAGGAGCCAAGGAGAACACATATAAATGGCAGACATTCCAATAACTAAATTAAGCATGGGAAAATGCAGGCTGGCTCCTTGGAAAATACTCCTAACCAGGTCTGTAAGTGCCTGGAACAGGTACCCAAGCAAAGTGTTGCAAAGTTTGCCTTTTGTGTGTGTTGCAATATGGCAGGGATGGAGCATTTGGAGAGCTAGGAACTACCCAGAAATATATTAACCAGATGCTGCACATGCCTAGGTAGAGAGCATAGTAATAAAATGACTTCACTCCTGACAAAAATGCTCAGATTGAAACCTGGCCAGTTCGCAGGTATTTCTGTGCCAAGTCACAGTGTTTGCTGCATGCACCTCCTGACACTGCCCGAAAGAGCAGATGACAACATAAATACGAGATAAAAATTATCAAACCAGGTCTGGGCAAGGATCTGGCTAGTTCAGCATTCAGTGGCCAGAAGCACATTCATAGGCAGATACACAGACATTGTCCCCATCCCCACCTATGTTCTGACGGTGTGCAGCTCACCTCAGATGAATGCCATGCTTGTATTAAATATTGCTTGATGGCTTTTTACCTAAGGTTTAAGAGTTAAGACATGTATTTGCTCAGCCTCCCAGCCCGCCCTGGCACTGTGCTCCACCACTGCATTCTGGTGTTGTGTTCAGCTGTCCATGCGTTTCACATCCGCGCGTGGTTGCAGCCCTCTGACACATCACATGGCTCAGCTTTTGTTCCTTGAGATGAGGTAAGGGTAAACCTGTTTTGGCCATCTTACATGACATCATCCGCAGTCCCCTCAGGCTGGTGCAGTTTCTTCTGCTGTTTGAAATTCATACAAATTCAGAATTCACTTGTGCTGAACTTTGTATGTTATATGCCAACATCCCACACATGGATGTTGGAACTGAATCCAGAAAAAGGTGTGAGGATGCCTGAAGTTAATTTGAGAAGTGAGGGAGAAAGCTATATCCCCGTCCTGAGGCTGGACCTGGCCTCCATGCCCTGTGAGTAAGATCCATGACAGTCTTTCTCCCAGGGGTGATTTTCACCTGGGGTGCACTGTCCTGGAGAATATTCTGCAGCATTGGCTTGGCTCTGGGCGGTTCTTGCCTGGGCTCTGCCTCATGCCAGATAGCAATTACTTCCATCAGGATCTTTGCTGTAGTTGCTACCTCGCTGCATGTTTAAACCATTCAGTGTGGGATCTCTTATGTGTCATCATCTGTCTTGCCAGGAGGCTTTTCTCATACTGGTCACCTTGTGCACCTGATGTGCATCCTAGGAGTGCTGCCAGAGTCCCCTGCTGCCTTACCACAACCTCCCAAGGTTTCTTGGAAGAGCATAGCTTCTTTGGTTTCATCATTAAACACAGCTGGGCTCTTACGAGGAGGACCTGGGGCTTGTTCGGCATTTTTCACTGAAGTGTCTTCCGATGCCTAGGCATGATGTAGAGCTCCTTCAAAGGTCTGAGCCCTTAATGGTGCCCATCATGTACTCTGTTTTACAAGCCACCAGAAATCAGTCTGAAGAGTAGCATTTACATAACTCAAGCCCTCAGGCTGCTGTGCAATTAGTAAATAAGGCTAACCAGTAATGCCATACAGAGGAGGTGTTTCGTCTGGCCTTGCTCTCCACCAGTGTGGGTTGTTCCAGGGGCCACACCATTTTTCATTCCCTCTCTTAGCTGGGCAGCATGCAGTCAAGTTCTGTAATAACAAACAGTGAAAAAGGACTGGGCTTTGTGAGCTTTAGGAAGTAAGGCAGAGGATAAAACATGGTCCATTAACCTGCCAGAAAAGATACATGGAAGACATAGGAACGACTCCTAAACCACCCTACTAGAACATGAGAATTTTTTTTCCTAAACTGATTTCCTTATGAATTATTTTTTTACTGCATAATAACTACCAAGAAAAGTATGTTTTAGTTATTCACACTGACCTTTTAAACTTCCAAGAGAACTGCATGTTTTCTGAGGCCCCATGTAGGGCCTATTAATAATTATGCACTCCCACTGAGCTCCATTGATTAGTTTGGGTCCTATTTCACACTGTAAAATGAAAAAAAAAAAGTCCCTAGTGTTTGTGTATGTTTTTTCTTTTTATGTTCAGCTCTCCTCAGCTATAGATCAAGTTTTGCTGTTAGCACAGGTTTCGGCCCATATTGATGCGTTGCTGTGCTGTGGGCTCCAAAAACCAGGGAAAAGGCAAGACTGGATGGCAGGAAAAGGGGGAAAAGGTGCGACCTGTGATCCTGCAGCGACAACGGAGTTCAGCTGGTGTGATAAGGGGTAATGTGAGTGACAAGACTGTGCATTAGTATGCTACAGCCCCACTCATGCCTATGCTTTCATTTCTGCTAGCAAACATTTCTTTGTGAATAAATCTACTTTCTTGGCAATGCTGTGTTAGTGCTTTAGTTTCATTAAAGAGCCTGGAAACACCCCAGTGGTTCAGGCTGAGATATATAATACTGCTAACACAGATTTGTTTCATAACCCACAAACTATTAAAAATATTAGTGTCCTCCTGGGAGTTGCCTTTCAAGATTCCCTTTCTCTTTCTCTCTCACTTTCAGAGCTGGGCTAAGACAGCCAGCAATAATGCAAAGCAAGCTCAATTTATTCAGCTAAAAAAATAGATAACAGTATTTTACTACTTCTGAGCACTTTCTTCATCTGAATGTTGCTTTGTGTTCCAGTTCTTATCCAATGTAAACAACCATAAAGGAGAGTTGCTGAGACAACACGTGGACATTTCAAGAGGTAGACTTTAACCGTCCAAAGGGAGATGACTTTTTGTTGGGAGTGAATTTAGTCTGGGACTTTGTAATGGGATATGATGGTCCCTTCAAGACTGAGCAGGGAGTTGCAAGTCCCTTCAGGACTGAACAGATCTGTATGTGTGTTGGGGGTCTTTATTCCACCCGTCTGACAAAGAAAATAATAACTGAAAGAAAAGTTAATGGTCCCTGGAGGGAACTCAAGCAGTGAGTAGGTCCAGTGTCCATGGTGCGGGCTTTGGGATGTAGGGGGAGCAGAGGTCTCCTGGGAGCCTCAGCTGATGGGGCTGTTGGGACCTGTGGGTCTGGGAGCAAGGACGGGAAGCTGGCTCCAAACCCCCCTCTCCTGTCAGCCAAGGTTGCTCAGGGAGACAGAGGTGCCAGCAGTTTCTTCTTGGTGGGGAGACATCTACCAGCTTGTGTTTTACTTTTGGTGCCAGAACTGTGTGTGGGAAGGAGTCTGGAAAGCTGACGGGGACGTTAAGAGGAAGGAAGCTCCAGGAGGTGTGTCAGGGCTTGGCTTTGAGTTTTGTTACTGCACCTTTTGGGGTCTTTGTTCGGATTTTGCCACCAGGCATCCAGGGAGAAGATGAGACAAGGAGGACAAGGAGCCTGGAGTCATAAGGTGTGGGAGCAGCCTTGCCGTCCAGAGCATTGGGCAGCATCATGGACGAGCTGGAGTATCATCTGTTAGAGATGGGCAGAAAAGCCCGTATTTCAGGAACTAAAAGCCCATTTCAAACTTTAATTTGGATGTTCAGTTAGGCATAGTGAACATCAACTTTCCCCTTCGCTTATCTCCTAGGAGAGTCAGAACTGGGTGGAAATTGTTATGAGGAGCTCTTCTTATGCTGCTTCTGTTATTAATGTCCATCACAATAGCACCAAGAGGTCCCAGTGGAGATCAGAGCTTCCCAGCCCACTGTCTCCCTGTGGTTTCTGCTGCTTGCTTATGTAGCACAGACTACTCCTATCTAGTTAAGGAAAAGAAAGCGTGCAGGGAAAGTGGGCTCTTTGTTTTACAAAAAGGGGATGGAAGCACAAAGAGAAGCAAAAACTTGTGCAAAGTCACCCAGGGAATCACAGACAGAGCTGGGAACTGTGATGTAGCTCTCTTTCATCCCAGTCAGTATCTTACCCACAAAATAATCCAGTTTAGTTCTGCTGAAAAAGCAAAATTTATAAATATTTGCTTAAATCCTAGCTACTTTGCATAGCAACCTGATTCTTGTGAAAGTTTTTATGTAAGATTGGCAAGTCAGAGCTTGAGATTTATTTTTTTTCTGGGTCGTTTGAAGAAAGTGTGAAGAAACTTCTGAACTGCCGAATCCAAATCTGAACCAAATTTTCCCTGCTTTGAACTCTGCTTATTGCAGACTGTAATAACATTCATCCACATTTCATAGGGTATCCTTGCAGATGGAAGGAAATACAGTAGCGCTGTTTGACACAGAAGAAATTAGATTTACGTGAAATTCCCTTTCCCTGTGTCCCTCACTTTATTTCCAACAGACCTACAGTTAACAATCAGCAGTGTTTCACTTTCAGACAGTGTGGTTTTCATTACAGAGGCTAGGGGAGTTTAAAATATTCTCCGAGCACACAGCATACATAACATCCTACCCCATTTCTTTTGATTTCCCTTTGCAGCACTAGCGTTACAGATGCTGTACAGAACGTGTTAGAGGACACTGCTTTTCTTTGCCATCATTACAAGGAGGAGATATATTTAGCTCTTTGATTTCAGCTGAATGTAAGACATCTTTGATGAAGAGTTGGTTTTGGAGCAAGGTTCTGTCAAAGCTTGGCAGCCGTGCAAGCCAAGGGAATATGGCATCACAACATGCCTCCAGCCTAATCCGCAGGTGTGGACAGCACAGCTTTACCAGGAGGGGGAATTTAAGCTCTCACCTTGTCAGAGTTACCTTTCCTTGGTGGGAAGTTCAGCTCTGTTTAGGTTTCACATGGGGTCAGCTCCATTCTGCACAGAGGGAGAGGAACCTCAATGTGGGGAGGGATCCCATATGCTGGAGGCTTCCCCCTGTGCAGCAATACAGCAACAAGGGTGCACTGCCTCCACCTCACCCTAGGAAGCATAGGCATCCTTTTTTTGCCAGATTCAGAGCCTGAACTAAAGTAGGCACAGTGTTTTCGGAAAGTGAAGCATGCTTTTCCTAGGATCTGGGGTACTTTAGGAGGTGCTACTGAGACTGAGCTGGACAGAGTTGTGTGCCTGTTTCCAAAGAAATGGCGAAACTTCAAAGACAACACTGGGGATTTTGAGAGGCAGGGAGGGTTTTCGAGTATAATCCCTGTCTGTTGGCTTTCAGATCTGTGCTTGGGTAAAATCTAGGAGCAGTTGTTTTCCTCATAGGGGCTGAGATATATTCACACATTGGATTATACCTTGCAAGAGCTTGTTTCCAGAATAGCTCCTTACATGATGCCAACACTTGTAAGGATGAGTTTATAGGGTTTCTGGGACCATGAAAGGCTTGTTCTGACTCTGCTTCTGCCCACCTGATCTTTAGGCCATATTACTGTCAACTGCTCTCAGCCCTAATGGAAAAGGGCAAAAAGAAAGATCTTAGAGGTCAAGTACTTTGTAAAGACAGTTTAAAGATTTTTCTTTCTACCCAGTCTTGGAGTATATCCCTGAAAGAAAAAGTTATGTCTTAAAGAATTTGCTTTCTACATTTGGATTTCCATAAATATGACAAGCAATATTCAGTTTATGTAAACTCTTTTTTAGGTTGGCATACCACACACCACAGACATCATATGACGTATGCCTCATAGTAGGACTTGATATAATGTTTACTTCTTGCTGTGTGAAAACTATATAGCAGCACAAATAGCATAGCTCACTTCTAGTGGTGTGAAGCCATGATGGGTGGCTAATGCTGCACTCATTTGTAGTCAATATAGGTAGAAAATCAGGCTTTGCTGTTAAAAAATCATCAGAAGCATGCCTGGTTTTGTCAAAATAAGACAATATGGGATAAGAATAAAATTAATATTTAAAAGTTATGTAAATCTAGGTTTGTATCTTTAATTACCACAGGTAGGAAATACTGGAAGCTTCATAGTTCAGACTTCACAGTGATTGGAGATGATCCAGCTCTTCATAAAGCTGTCTTTTATTCTCTAAAGTGCTAATCTCATATATAGTTGCTTATAAAAGCAGGGAAATCCTCAATGAAAATTAATAACCACATTAAACAGTTTCTGGGACACTTCTTTATAAAAAATAAAGGAAATCAAACACTTGAGAATATATATATATATAAATATACACACACACATATATATAAATCAGCAACATTAGAGCAAAGCAGTGTAGATTACAGGTTTCCCTGGAAAATCCTCATCAGCAGAATGCCAGGCTGAGTTATAGATCAGAGAAGATCCCTGGTGTTCTCTGTGCTAAATGCTTTATGGTGGAGTGAGTTCATTGACTCTAGTGTCAATACTGGTGACATATTCAATACAGCTCATTTAAAAAATGCTATCAAAACTTTTATGGTGGACAGCTGAGTTCTTGACAGTATAATGTAATGGGGTTTTCTCTTTTTATCCAAATGTGTCTGTTTTCTGTGAGAAGTTGGATCTGTATTGAAAGCCCATTGGCCAAGCCTAATATTGTTCATTCCAAGAGACTTTGGTGGGTGGCCAAAGGATTAGGATTTTTCAACAAAAGTTCAATATTTTCCATTAGAAAAATCCCCTACGATTTTCTGGGAAACTAGTACTTAGCTTCCCATGTATCTTCTCTTCGTCACCATTGTAAGAAACTAAATGACATTTCTCGCTGACATTTTTAGAAAAGAATATTTATACTAGAAACAATGCAAATAAAAATAAGTTGGCAGAAACGAGTGACATTTACAGTATGATATAGTCCTGACATTTTTATGCCACCAGTGGGAATTTGGCCTGTTTGATGACTGATTCTGTCAGTCTTCCATCATCCGGGTAGACCTGTTCAACTCAATACAACTACTTAGCTAACATCCCCAGTCTGCTCTCTAGTGAAACTTGTGGCTGGGAAAGGAGGTGAAACAAAGCCTAATGTTGTAGAGAATGAGCAGTGTTGTTGACCAACTACACTGTGATGAACCTGTCACCACCTTGGTTAGATTAGCAAGGTTTGGACAAGACAGCTTATGTGCTCCTTAATATATAACTAATTATGTCTTCCAATTCAGGGGAATAATTAATTCATAATCTCTATGGAATAGGAACCAAGGGTCCTATAGGACATTATTACTGCAGGGTTGTCAAAGTCCTGCTCTAGAGACGAAACTGTCCTTTATGCTGAGGTCTAGCACAAGGTGTGTGCACTGGTGACTGGCCTTACTTGGAGACCTGAATTTCATTTGAAAGATTTTCTGACATCTGTTGAAAAAAGGAGGTTGAACATTTGAAGATGGCAAAAAAAAAAGGCCATGCAAAAACAATGATCTGAAACTTGGGAAAATTTCTTACACTGGGAAACATGAAGAGCTCCATCTGTTTAGCATACAGAGTTGGAGGTGAGGAGATGTCTTGATTCCTTGATCAGGTAGAAGGACTGGGTACCAAGTGGCACTTGTGTGTAACGAGGAACAACATAACTAGCACCAGGAGCGGGAAACAGATGCTGGTGTAATTCTTATTAAAAATAAGACACTGTTTCTGACAGCTGGTGTGATTACCTGCTCTGAGACAAGTCACCAAAGGCAGGGCTGGGTTCTCAATCTCCTGTTGAGTTTTAGAGTGGGTGTGATTTTCATATTCAACCCAACACCTTCCTGGAAGAGACATCCTCCATATCTTCTGGGGAGGGGGGAGAGGTTGGCTTCAAGACCAAACTAAAACAATACAATCAAAGAGCTTGCGATATTTTATGTTTAGGTTATTTTAGGTTTAAGTATCTGAGGGGAGGTCAGATCAAATAATCTAATAATCACCTCTGACCTTAAATCTGTGAGTCTAGGAAGAAGGAAGGATGATTGCCAAGGAAGAGCCTGGGTGCCTAAATGCTTCGCTTGTTTTTTTCGAAGTAGTGCAGCTGTTGTAGTGAAAAGGTATTGCCTCTTCCAACAGAACTTGTCCTGCTTATAAACCCTCCATGTAGTTTTGCAATGTTAAAGATTAATGCTAGCATTATTCCACTAAGACACAACTAGCTCGACACCAGTGGAATCTGAGAAATGCTGAGAACTGATCAACTCAATTCTGACTGAACAGTTTTTCTTAAAAATAAGGCACATTCATTGACATTGAGTATGATTCACTGGCCTGTGTTGATTTTGATGGCAAATGAATGACTTCGTATTTCATTTTGCTAATGCTTTGATATGTTTTTTTTTTGTTTGTTTTCTACATGCCAGGTAGTAATTAAAATTAGCAATTTGGTAGTCAGCATCTTGGCCTTGGGCACTAGAAACGAATGTACTAAATAATGCCAAAAGTTATTTCAAAACCAAAGGAGACTGATGGTAAGGACCTCTACTGAGGCAACTCTGTTGAATTCAGTGCATCCAGCTGACTCATGTGGGAGGGGCTGAAGCCCAACATTTCAGTCAAGTCTTGTCGTCTGCCATCCCAGGCAGAAGGTAACAGGTTGTGTGAACTTAGCCATGACTTGGCCTGAAATCTTATGAGTTACATCTTGTGATGGAGATGAAAGATCATGTCCCCAAAATCTGTCCGTGGAGATGAACCAAGCCTTGCTACACAGCCCAAGCCCTGGGACACACAGTGCAAGCCACTTTCTGCTGTTAAAGTCATTTTTCCTTTAACTCTTCTGCAGTTCAGCAGTGGGTGAAGAAGCTCTGAGGAGGTTTTGTTTCCTCATGAGAAAGCCAGATTGGCATCAGCTTCACCCTCACCAAGAAGAGTGAGCAAAAGAAGGAGTACAACCTCCACCTTCCCGTCCTGCTTGGCATCTTCTCCCTCCTTGATGGGAAGCCGGGCACAGGGACACAGACAGGCAGCCCCAAAACATCTTCAGCAATGGCACACCAGCTAGTCCCACACATATCACCCCTGCAGGAAAGCCTACAAAGGGACCAAAATCTTGATGGACTCCCATCATAAACCATCCCTGCATTTCTCCTGCTGCTGGGCCCATGCATAGGCTCGCTGCATTTGCTTGGTCTGCACAGGCAACGATGGGTGTGGGTAGACTGGGGCTGCCATCACCCGGGGACGGCACCTTCCCTCCCTCCCCTGCAAGCACCGATGTCCTCTCCACAGGCCTCTCTGCTCCCTCCCCAGGAGCTGGGAGCTGGTCCAGCGAGGCCAGCCGGTGCTAAAACCGAACTCTGCTTTTTTACTTGTTTTATTACAGTCCGTAAGAGTGGGCATTGGCTGTGTCAGGCGGCTGTGGTCTCGGTGGATTGTGTTTGTGGTCGGGTGCTCGGGATTCCTCATTTCTAGTCCTGGCGCTGCTGTTTGCTCAGTGTGTGGCCTTGTGTCGTGGTTTAACCCCAGCCAACAACTAAGCACCACGCAGCCGCTCGCTCACCCCCCACCGGTGGGATGGGGGAGAGGATCGGAAGGGCAAGAGGGGAAAACTCGTGGGTTGAGATAAAAACAGTTTAATAACTAAAGTAAAATAAAAAATAGAACAGTAGTAATACAAAGCAAGCGGTACACTGTGCAATTGCTCACCACCCGCCGACCGATGCCCAGCACGTCCCCCAAGCAGCGATCGAACCCTTCCCTGGCCAACTCCCCTGCTTATATACTGAGCATGACGTCACGTGGTATGGAATAGCCCCTGCCCAGTCTGAGTCAGCTGCCCCGGCTGTGCCCCCTCCCAGCCTCCCGTGCCCCTGGCAGAGCATGGGAAGCTGAAAAGTCCTTGACCAGTGTGAGCACCACTTAGCAAGTACTTAGCACTACTTAACAAGAACCAAAACGTCAGTGTATCATCGACATTGTTCTCAACCTAAACCCAAAACACAGCCCCATACCGGCTACCAGGAAGAAAACCAACTCCATCCCAGCCAAAACCGGGACACCTTGGAAGAGTCACTTAGCTCTGCTGCGTGGCAGTTTTTCCTTCTGTTGGATGGGGAAGCGACACCTGCGTTGCTGAAGGGCCAAGCTGCAGCTGGGATAAACAGTAGTGTCTTGCTAATGAGTATAACTTCTTATACTAGTAGCTCAGAGGGAAGACATTAAAATAAAGGCTGTTACATGTGAATCCTGCAGCAGTTACTTTCTATCCCAGACACGAAGATGCTGAGTTCATGGGTCGTTCTTTGCCAATTCTTTGAAAAGAAGGTGTATCATCAAATTGCACCAGCTACTGAAAGTTCATATATTGGCTTATTTCTTTTAGGGCAAGCATGGGCCTGATCTAACTGATAGAAAAGGGCTGCATTAATAACGGGGTGCTGCATGACAGTGTGGGGACGAAGGTGGAGGAAGCTCCTTGGCTCCCCCTTCCTCTTTCTGCAATGCTCAGGAACTCTGCTTGGAAGTTAATCTGCTTGGTGGGCTCCTGACTCTGTCCAGAGCTGGTTCTTCTACTGGCCGCGTGTTTTGTGATGATGAAGGATCCTGTTCTGACTCTTGGATGTTGGAGCTGCTCATTGTAGTGTTGTGGAAAACGGTACCAGAATCTGACTGCTCCCTCATTTAGAAAATTCAGGGGAACAAAACAGATGGAGGTCTCAAGTGAGAAACCAAGTGGGGGGCGATTCCTATGTGTGCCTACATGACTTAGGAAGGAGACTACTCCTTTTACCTTGAGAAGGAACTGCGCGAAGCAAAAAGTAGTTCCGCCATATTTTTGTCTGAGAGTCTTAAGTGTGTATTGGCCTGTTCCCTGGAGAAGTGGAAGGAGGGCTGAAGAGTCCAGGTTCTCATTATACTTGGCTCCCTCCATGCCCGTGGCAGTAACCTCAGCAGAATCTACCATCAGCAGCTGCAACAGGAGATCTTTGTAAGGTGTGAAGGCATCAAGCTGAAGAAGTATATGGTAAAACAATACCACATGTTGAAAGCACAATAGGAGTAAGTCCATTTTGGCACAGCCTTCCACATGAAATCCCTTTTAATTTCAGTGACATCACACTCCTGGTCTCAGGGAACCTATAGCAATATTTTCTGTGCCATAAATAAATCCACTTGGGGACTAATAAACTAAACTGTTGCTAATTTGTAATGTGCCACTTTTGCAGCAGTATCCAAAATTCATATGCACTAAGATTCCAGGGCTGGAAAGAATGAGGTGGCTTGTCCCTAACCACTGCTTAACTTTTTAAGTTACACTGGTGAGTCGGGTGCAGTTTGGCTTTTAGTGAGACCCCTGGGGAAGCAAGGCCATCTTAGCCTACGGTCTTAAAAAAAGCCTATTAAAATAAAAGCATACCTATAAATAAAATAAAATTCAGGGAAATGATGTCTTTGTGACTGAAGCAGGAACACTTGTGCCATTCAGGGGCCTCACTTGCACTTGTGACTATCACCACTGATAAGCGCGAGCAACTTTGCCTCAGTATACTCTATAGGCACAGGTGGGCTCTCTTGCATTTAGGATCTCTCTGCTTGGGATTATTGCTTGGCTCAAGGAGGCCTTTTGGTCTGAGGTCTGGTTGTGAGCAGAGGGAAAGGGAGCATGGCATCTCAGCGGGGCAGGTTGGTGCTTTCTTGCGTAGCGGGTAACAGCTGGTCGTTGTTCTGATTGCCAGTTTCCCATGTGTACCTCGGTCTCCCTGTTTCAGTGTGTTGTGGTCTGATAGTTGGGGCTGATCTTAGGTTAGGCTGAACTTTTTTCAGGGTTAAAAGTAATGCTCCAGGAAACACACAGATGCTGCTTCTCCAGGGCAAATCTGTGTGAGAGCTGTTAGGAGACTGTTTTGAATTTGCCTTTTTTTTGTTGCCACCAGAGGAGGTGATGTTCTCTGTTTTGTCACACCTGGGAGTGGGAAATTTTGCTCTTTCAACTTTTTGGGCTCATATCAACATGAAAGCAAGTGTCACAGGACTGGAATTTCTCTCAGGACACAATGCCTTTTTTCTGACAGCTCTTTGGGTGGTTCATGACTGGGAAGGCGTTCAAAGCAACCTCAGACAGCTGAGTACCCTACTGTTACCGCAGAATCATCAAATCCTTGCATAGCATTGCCTCCTCTTTGAAAACCCTTTCTTTCCAGGACTGGCCCCATCCTCCCATTATACAGATAATATGCAGCATCTCTCACTGAGAAGTGGCGCTCTCTCCCAGGCTGAAGCTCCTGCACAAGTAAAACCTGCAGTAAACTAATAATCAGATACAGCAAGATTGTAGTTTGCTATCCTGTGAAAAGAAAGATTTGTCAGTTCTCTCCTGAAGGAGTCATTGTCTGACACACACATCCTATGTGGTTCCGGGTAAATGGGTTAAAGCATGTCTCTCTTCTCCGAGAAAGGACCCCAGATCATCTTTTCATCCTCATATTGTCATTAGAAGGGTGGATGGGACAGCTGAAGTTTGCACATTGCAATGGGCTCATGTATGCAGTCCATAACTAATGCACTGGGCACTGGCCAGCAAAGCCCCTCAAGGTCTTCCCAGCCATGCTAGCTGACACACTGAGCAGAAACCCTGATAGTGAAGGTCATGTAAGCACCATAGACAAACACGACCTGACAGCCTGAGCTTCTGCAGTGTTGATTTTATTCTGTATTTTTACTAGATAAGAACTCGTGTCCTGTTACCATTTCCCTGGAGCTGTACGTCAGCCCTGTGATTCTGCTGTACCATTTGTACGGGGAGGGCGTTGCAGCCCTCACTGAAGGCTGGAGGGGAACTCCAGGTGGAACAGGTCTCCAGTTTTAGCAGTTTCTCTGATTTGTTGTCCACAAGTGAATAATTGGCATCTATCTGGAAAACCTCATATCTTCCCTCATGGTCGAACTTGATCTCACTCAGAGGGGCCCCACCAAATGTGGTGGTTCAGCAGATAAACCAGTGTAGGTTTAAATAAGTCCTAATAGGAAGGAGTATTGTTGAGTGTTTATTGCAGGGTCGGATCGCTGATATTAATCTTTCCCTCCAGCATTGGCAACCCACCCAAAAGTAACATCTCAGAGTTCAGGTATATGGGACCTTTGGGAACTCAGTAAGTTGCTGCCTGCCTGCAGAGCTACCCTAACAGGCTGCATGAGCGCTCTTAAATGATGATTAAGTCAAGTTACCTTCCTGTGCAGTTGTGGCAGGCTGAGGGTTGGCATGTGGACAGCTACTTTACCTGACTCACTAACTTGCTACATTGCAGTAACTTCACCTGTGGTTTGCATTCTTTGCCCATGAGACTCCTTCCTACCCCATCCCTCCCCAAAATGCTTATAAACTATAGGGGGACTTAAGTTAGTCTGCACATGAAAACAAATTTGAGGTTGTCCACATCAGCATTTAGTTTGGATTAGGAGCTTGCTTTTGAAATGTATCCCTCAGTCTTACCCCTCTTGCACATTGGTGCTTATTGTGGGTTCAACAGGCGTTCAGTCCATGGGACCAGCCTCATGCTAAGACAAAATAAACCTCCCAAAATGTATATAATGTTTATATCAGGCCCCACCTCTCCCCTGATCCATTGCTGTCGAGCCACGCTACTTGCCAATTTAGCCAATTCAGACTTTGATTTTTAACAGCTTCCCCCAACCCCTCCTCCATCTCACACATTACAAGAAACCCTTTTCACACAGTTTCACTGTAGTCGGTGTGAATTGGTGCAACTCACAGGGGCAGGATTTACTCACTTGAGTACAGGCTGTGAAGTTGGACTATGAGCTATGGAAAATTGTCATCATTGAGTCTTTTGACTCTTATTAGCTGACCTAGGCTGACTTGCACCAACTAAGTCTATTGTTACTGCATTAGCTGTATTTTCAATTTCACTCCTACTTATCTATCAATATATTTTGTGCTAACAGCATTATTGCAAGGCCAGAGGATTATGTTATCCAGACTGTCTGAGCTCAAGTCTTGCAATGCTTTTAAATCCTTCCTCATTGGTAAAGGATCCTGAGTGATTAGCTTGTATGTGATTGCTGTAGCCAAAGTAAGATTTCTTTCCCTGACATTATTCAATACACTGAGTAGTGGTAGAACCTTTCAATTTCCTTTTTTTTCTTTTTTCTTCTTCCTTCTTCCTCTTCCCTTTCCTTTTCTTTTTCCTTTCCTTCTCTTTGTCCTTCTTCTGCCTTTCCCTTTCCCTTTCCTTTTCCTTTCCTTTTCCCTTTCCTTTTCCCTTTCCTCCCTTTTCCCTTTTCTCTTTTCCCTTTTTCTTTCCTTTTTTTTTTTTTTTTTTGTCCCAGCCCTGCCATCTGGTCCTTGCTGGGCTGGAAAGTCACAGAAGCTGTTTTCTGTCAATTTGTTGATATCTTCTTCCTCTCCTAGCCTGGCACAGAATCTGTTTTTATTAGTTTTCCTTTCAGGAATACATGTGCACTTCAGCATGAGGTCTGACAACCTTGACCCTCCAGGCATGACTAATTCCCATTTACAAGACCACTACAAAATCCATCAGATCAAAAGTGTCAGGAAGCCAGGAAAACCCCAGAGTGTACGGCAGGCTGGAGCTGGTCTCCCTGTGCTGCGTGACAGAGTGCGCTCGGTCAGCTGTGCTTTGCTGCGATAAGGTCACATAGAAGTGGCACTTGGAAGGAACAGGAGGTAGAGGGGAGGGAAGGAGGGTTTTGCAAGCAGCCAGTGATGTATTGTTTAATACTGTGCTGTTCATAGCCAGACATCGTGGCTCTAATAACAGCCAGGGTTAAGGCAATGATGTAAATTGAAACTAAGGAGTTACGAGATGTCTTGTGGTGTTTGAAAGCCTGGGGGTGGAGACTTTTGTGGGGTTGAGTTTGAAAGTAGGAAAATAGCAGTACAAAGCCGCTAACAAGTTTTTTGGAAGTTGCCTTCAAAGTTTTATCTTCTTTATGCTGTTCAGGAGTGGTGGTAGTGATAATCCCAACTGGTTTTGGGTTTTATGTGGGTTGGGGTTTTTTGACAGTGTCGTGTATACAACTGTGTCTTAGAATTGAGAAACAGGATGAGTAGAGTGTCACAAATATCTCTCTGGTGGTCTTATCCAACAGCGTCTTCTGAACCAAACTCTCAATGACTTCACCTCCCTGTGAGGCCAACTCTGAATGCTCCTCAAAAATCCCACCCAAAGAGACAGAAATCAATGTTACACTGTGGGTCAGTCTCTTGACACATTCAGTCATAGCCCACAAAGCCAGCACAGAAGAAGAGGAATAAAAACTTGCACAGATGTGAGGTCTGAAAGAACGAGAGCACTCTGTGAATGAGGCCTCAGGAGGCAGGAGGTGGCCTTGAGTGACAAAAATGAGGTTTGTATTTAGTTGCCCAAAGGGAGCTGGAAAAAAGAGTGAGAGAGAAAGACAAGGTCTAGGGGGAACAAACCCTGGAGAAAAGGCAATATTGAAAATAAATGAAGGATCTCGATTTCTGTTGCAAGCATGACCCTTGGAGTTCAGCAGGGCTGTAGCAAATAGTGTTTGGTTTTATGGACACAACTCACATACAAATCTGCGCTGGAGCGCACAGGAGAGGCATATAGACGGCTGATTCAGCAGCTTTACTGGCTTTTGCCCTTGGAATTGTTTGAGCCCCTTTTCATTTTCCCCATTGGACTTCAGGATGGGAATTTCAACATTGTTTAAAACCTTCTCAATCACGTCTCTGAAACCAAAACCTGGTATGAACTATGGGAAGGTGGTTTTGTAGGGCTTCTGTTCTAACCTGGAAAGTACTGAATTCTCTCTGTGTGGGCCTGATCCAAGATCCATAGAAATCAATCTTAGGCTTGCCATATAGTTTAATAGAAATTGGACCAAATTGCAGAAGTTTCCTATTCCTCTAGCCCATTTCTGTGGATTTTTGCCTACTCAATTTAAAAGAACAATTTATATAATGAGAAACAAACCACTTCTGTTGTGTTTTCTGTGTTCGGATTTTTTCGCTTAATGTTCTTTCCTTACTGTTACTGGCTGAGAAACGATGACTGAGACTTTTTTATTGTTTTAACGGGACATGAGAAGGAAAAGTGATTCAAATACTTGCTAAACGAAGTTTTCTCACTCAACTTGAAAGTGGAAAGGTTGGTGTGAATGATGCCCCACTTGAGTACTCAGAAGAAATGAGATGTCCACCATTTTATGACCAATTACTGTGCAGTGTCTGAGGCTCTAGCCTGGAAAGCAGCAATACCGTGGCAGAAAATACCATGCTAATTGAAGACAGCTCCTCTCCGTGACTGGCTCTTCCCACCTCTGTGCATCAGAGTCCTTTGGGACATGGGTTCATGAGGCTGTACCAAGTGACTCATCTCCATCTTCCTGTCACCCTTCAAAAGAAAGAAACCCATTGTGTCTCACTCTCCTCTTACCAAAGGGGATTTATCCAAACCCACATCAGGAAAGCTAACCCACATCTTCTAAACACAAGTTAGTGTCTTTACCACTGGGCACAAACTTTCTTTCTTTCTTTCTAGCTCCGTTGCAAGGCAATACTGAGACACATTGGCAGAGCTCTCTTATGAATTAGGGCTGGAACAGCAGAAAAATTGTATAGGTGGTTGAGATGAGGTAATTAGTTTTTGTTACCTGAGTCTGTAAACCTCTGACATTCAGTATCCTGCAGTCTACTGGGATTTTCACAGCCTTCACCACCACAGGTCCTCAGCACCTACTGCAGTGCTGGGCCACCCGTGCAGTCTTGAGCTCTGTTGCATGTCAGGATCTGGTTGCATTATTTTATGTGGGGAGTTTACACAAAATGTGCCACCTGCTAGCAGCCCGCCTGACCATGCTTCAAATTCAGCCCCAGCTGTGAAGCCTGAACCCTTTGCCTTTGCAGAGCAGAGCAAGGGGAAACATAATCTCTCCAGGGCTTGTGTCTCTAGGATGAAGTCCTACATGGATTCCTTGAGGGCTGAGGTTACTGCTCAGCCTTCCCTTCACATCACCTCTGTCTCATCACTTTTTTTCCCAGGACTTGTAGGAACATAACTGCTTGGAGACCTGTACCTGTCTATCACCTGTTGTAAGAACAGGCAATAAATTCAGTAGCCTTGAAAGAGAAGGCTGCAAAACTAACGCAGGGACAAATGCATTCTTGTCCCTTCAGGCTTCCAATGCCTTATACACTTTATTTTCAAGGGTGAGGAAATATTATGCAAAACATCCACTTACGTCAGCAAACACAAAAATCAAAATAAACTCAGGAGTGTTTAATCTTTTTCTTTTTTTTTTTTCTCTAAACCTTGTTTAGTTAATGAAGCTTGCAGTTCGCATCACATTTTTGACAGCTTTGTACAGGCTGCAGGATAAATGTCTGCTGATGGAAATGAGAGGGATTCTTTGCATATCCTGTACATATGTGAACAGTAGCCCAAGATCCTCCTGCTCAGCCTTTTGGGGGGATGCAAGTGTTGTGTTTCTTGTTTTGGGTTTAGGGTTTGGATATTTATTTTCCATCTTAATGTACTAACTCAGAAGTAATAAATATTTTAGAACAAAGTTGGAGCGGCTCATTTAGGGTTAGATCTGACCTTATGGTTCCTGCTGCTATCCCAACCACTGGCATTTAAATTGAAGCCCATTCATCACATGCATAGCAGCAGGCGGCAGCTGCCACTCAAATTCTACAGCATCTACATGTTCCAGCCACAGTGGACTTCACTTAATGAGGCAAATTTAGTAGGGGTTTAGACTGGCCTCTGGGATTTCTGAAGCTGCATTTAAGAATCCCCACTAAGGAGAAAGGAAAGATGTCTAAGTAAACATGACTCTCTGAAGGAAATATCTCCATCACCCATAAGAAACTGTTAAAATTGATCCTTCTCAATTTGTCCCTTCAGTCAATTTTTCTAATGTATAGGCAAAGAAGGTAGGAGTCCCTCACTTTCATGGTGTAATCGATGGAGTGGTGTAGCTTCGTGCAAATCCATCAGCTTGAAAGAGTTACTGCTAGATTATATCAGTGAGAACCTGAAAAAATATCACCTGTAAATAACTGATGTAAAGGCAAATGGTTGAAAACCTCACGGATGCTGAGTTCTGATTTAGCACAGCTCAAGTATTATATTTAGCTATATATGTTTAGCCAAGCCAGTATTGGTCTGAGCTGAGCTTTATTGACATGAATCTGCTCCAATGAATCAGGCTTCATTTCTCCTTGCTGACAGTCAAGTGAAGATATGTCTCTGAGCAGTAGGCTCTGCTAAAGTGTAAGTGGCAGCATTTCTTACTTGAGCCTCTTCAAGGAAATGCTGAGTGCTGCTGAGTTATATGGACCAGGTCCTTACAAAGTGCTTCTGATTTTAAGGTTTGTCATAATCTTCCTGTGCTGCACTACTGACCTGAGAGGGTACAGGATTGTGGCCTGGCTGAGGATCTAGTTCAGAATATGAATTGCCAAGCTGACTATTATGAATCTATCATTATTATGAGTTAGCATGATATTAATCAACGAAGTGATGGTACTGGGCAGGAATGGATCTAGAACGTAATAATCAGTGATTTAATGCTTGTTAAATCAACTGTTGGAGGAAGATGAGCGCTTCCTGAGCCTGGCCTTGCCATTTTCTATTGAGTGAAACACATTTTCTAGTGTTAGCCTTTTTTAATTGAAAGCCACATAAGTCTTTTGGAAGGTAGTAGGGAATCCAACAACTGTAGATCTTTTAGAGAAAATAAATAGACTCTGTCATCTGTTGCAGCACTGTCACATTGGTTTCCATTTACAACTGGAAAAAAAAGAGGCTAAAGACTGTTTATTCCTATTATTTTCCCTTCATTTGTTTCTTTCTTTGCTTGCATGTGTGGGTGGGTTGTTAAAAGTTTTTGTCTTGCTTCATTTTACAATTTTTTACGGCCCACATTCTGATGTGTTGCAGCTCATCTGCAGGCTGCGAGGCTGGAGTCCATGAGGGTGGGCAGTGTTCAGTTTCTGCTTATAACTCAAGCAGGTAGTAAGTGGGTAGGTTATAATTTAGGGAGTGGGAGGAAGACAGTAAAACTAAATGTTTGGGAGTTTTTCAAAATGTCCAGTGACCACAGTTCCTATGTAGGAGGAAATGTCCTTCCCATCCTTGTTTCTGAATGGTTTTGCAGAGCAGCTATGACTAAGGCTTCGCTAAACTGAAAGTGCCACAGCCTGGAATGATAATCAAAAAAGATGCGTGTTGTTATAAACACTCAATCATTTCCTTCATTCTTGTGGAGTTGTTATTAAGCCCAGAGGTTCAGAAGTTCAAAAATGTAAAGGAATAATTTGTACAAGAAAAGAAAGGAGTCTATTTCACAAGCCATTGATGCTTCCACTGGGAATTAGCAGTAGCTGTTAGAGTAGCCGAGGTCATACAGAGCAACCATGCATTCTGCTCCCACTTAGGAAACCCCTAATTTTTAACTTTTTAACAGCCACAAGCTTAAGTTTCTGGCAGTGAAAAGTGGAGGGAATGTTTGAGGAGCTCTTATTAAAAAAATAAACTTCAAATGATGATTGACTCCCCGTTTATGTCTCTAGAATGGGGCCCATAAATCTCAACAGTTTTCTCTTCAATGGCTACTTGTTCTTTTTGGTTGGTGACAACTTTTATTTTAAGCGAGCTCAATTCTTAAATTAACCCTTGTGTTGACTCAAGCCTCCTTGTTTGTCTTTGCTTTGCCTCCCACGAATGGAGAAAAGCTTAGCATATGGTAAGAGATCCATTCCCATTTCATGGTTGACATGAAATGTGGGCATTGGTGTGGCGCTGGAAGAGGGAGGAACCAGACGTCAGGAGATCTGCTTCCAAAGACAACACTGAGTCTCCCCTTTGGGTCCTTGATGTAGGACTTCTGATAGGCAGATGAGCACTGAAGGTTTAACTCACTTGAGCACAAATATTCAAATTCAGATGTGGGTATTCAAACTCCCAGTCCCAAACAGTATGGATGGGTTCTGGCACTCCCTTCATCATGCTTTTAGTAGCAACTATGGGGATATAGCTGTCCAGCAGTCCCTGGATTTTTCCTGTGTTTAGAACAAAATCCAACCTTTGAAGCCTAGTAAGGAAATACTTAATATAAAACCCATAAAAATCTCAAGCAACATCAGCCACTGAACCTACCAGAAGACACAACTGAAAAATGGGTTAGCGAGCAAGAGTGCTGTGCCCGTGGCTGTCCGTTTGCTACTGAGTCTCCTTCACAGGTATGCAAGCTCTGGGAGCCAGCAGTACTCGTACTCCAGTGCCTGCCTGTGTGTGGCCAGCCAAATTTGGAAGCTCTATCTTATATCTTTCTGTCAGTGACCTATTATACAGTCCTGGGGCCTAATGCTTGTGTCAACATGAGGTTAGGTTTCATGGCATCCTGAGCAGAGCAGGAATGTCCTGGCTTATATTTGTCTCCCCAGGAGAGGGTGGGAGAGAAGCATTCAGCAGCTACTGGGCAATCTTCTGCCATCTCTTGACAGGTAGTGATATAAATCAGGGGCTTGACTGGGACATGAAGGCAAGACCTCGTTACTCTGTTTAGATCCCTATCAGCCATGATTAATTCAGTGCTATAGGTGGAAGGATAAATGTGGCTTCCTGTCATCTTAATCTTTCCACCAGCCTTTGAACTGATGCATCCATCTGGTAGCATTTAGTTGTGAATACAAAGGGTCAAACTATGCCCAAGGCAGCATGGTGGGCAGCAGGACCAGTTCTGAGAAATAACAGTGCCAGTTGGGAATCAGTCTCTTGGTCATGCAGTACAACTGAGGCAAGGGGACTCGAGTTAGTCCTGAATAGGTGGCTTGGAATATCATCTGGAAACTTTTAGGTGCCAGAGCTTCTGAATTTATTAGAGAGGAGACTGGCAAAAGTGCCTTAAGATGGCTAGGGATGGACTGGAGATTTCATACGATGCTACAGGGACTTCTGCGCTGCCATTCCCAATGCTCTTATGACAAGTCCAAAGAGAAGACAATATGGATTGCTTTTCTTGAGCAACTCCCATTGTAACTGGAAGAGATGTGGTGGATCTTTCACAGAATTACTATCTTCTTGCATCAGGTGTTCTTCCCCTCCTCTCAAGACTCGTTAATGGCTTAGGTCTGCAATCTTTACAAGTAACTGACTCATACGCTCATCCATCTACCTTCAGTGCTGTTCACAGGGCTTGACTTTGCTTTGACGTTCCTGTGTACAAAGCATTCCCATGATAATAACTTGAAAAATACCATGCTAGTTTTACTCCCTCTTTAATGTCGCCATGTACCTGTGGGAAATTCTGAAAAGGGCAACAATCTTGATATATTTGGTGGAGGGGGCGTGTTTTGAAAGCAGAAAGATCTTTGGCAAATGCAGCCTGCAAGGAACAGAACTAGCTTATTTCAGCTGACAGCTTTGGAGAAAACCAGCATTGCTAAGTTTCAAATTAGCGTGGGTAGACACTAATAAGAAAATTTAGGGCTAACAATTCAGAGGGAATAGTTTATTGCTTTTTGGTTAATCCCTTTTCAATTTCTATCAGCATAGAAAGAGCAGAGCTTTTTCTCTCAGTCATTTATGCACAAAGCAAAATGTGATGAAAACAGGCAAACTAAAATGTAATTTAGCTTCCTAAAAACAAAGAGGAGAGGTCACCCCATCAGAAAAAAGAGTCAGAATTTGCAATTTAAACAAGACTCCATGAAGTCTTTGTCTTAGTAATTTTTGTATCCTAATGCTTTGAATCCAGTAACTTCTAGTTACCAGAGCTCAGTGAAGAATTTTTCCTGGGTAACTTCTTTTGCAATCTATTCAATTTTTGCCTCTCTATATGAACTGTCAGATATTTTTTTTCAGATATATTCATGGTTTGGAGTCATTTACTGAATAATTCCAGACCTGCAGCTCATTTCTAAGCGGTCCTGAGAATTTGCTATTCAAAATCCAAGCTAAGTTTCTTAGAATTTTGTAATTATATCTCAAAATCTGAGGAACAATTAAATGGCACGCATAGCTGCCCTTATACAAAATAGAAACGTGGAGAAAAATTCCCTGTCAGGTGAATTAGCAAAGCATGGTTGGGGCAAACTAAGCTGACCAACTTCCATCTTCAAAGAACTTGATCTATAAAACCACCTGAACTTACTCCCCATCTTACCTACTTTAGGGAAGGTAAAAAGATCAGGAGCAGGGAAGAAATGCAGAACAGATGTTATCTTCAAAATGAGCTGATCCCCCACAGGTTTGTGGAGGATGTCATTTTCCACCCCTTGCATCATCCCCTTCTCCTCCTCCAGGGCGTGCAGGCAGGATTTCAGCGGGTGTAAATCATCAGAACGATGCTAAATTACACCAGCTGAGACTGTCTCTGAAACTCCTTGGGCTCCTAGGAGTTAGGCTTAAGAAGTTAAGTCAAACCTTGAAGTGATCCTCTGTGCTCTGCTTAGTACCCACACCACTGCTTTGGGATTCCTTGTTGGATGTCTTCCCTACTGTCCTGAGGTAGAAGAGTAGGCTGCAGCCTCTGAGCTCCAGCCCCACAGTCATGATTGTGCAAAAGGCTGCTATTCATCTATATTATTCCAGGGCAACAGCAAAGAGATTTGCTTTGGGGAGCTGCTTTTTTTCACCTTGGGGTCCCCAGGACTTGTCTGAAGTGTGTCCCCATGTGCAATGTCTTCAATGGCTGTAGGATTTCTGGGAATCTTCCTGGTGAAGCACAGCTGTAGAGGGAACAACCTGCTGAACATTTACAGAGTATTTCAGGGGATGGCAGAGTGTGCTTGCCTACATGTGGGTGTATTTACAGAGCATCAGTATTAAACAGGCAAGGAAAAAGAGAGGAGGGGGAAAGGATTTTTTTGGCTCTGCTTCTGGGAGTGCATCTAAGGAGTGGGGAGATGTGGCTAAAGGAGCAGAAGGTGAACCTGAGGCTTATCTTTTGTTTGGGTATTTTCTCTGCTGTTTGTGTTTGTGGATTAGAATGGTGCCTGAAAACAGTATTAATTACCTTTTTTGTTATTTGTTTTTGTGGGGAAATATTCCAACTTCAGGAATATTTGAAGCTGTGCAAAGAATATTCTTCTAGATCCTTTCTTCCTAGTTAGAAGAAAAAAGAAAACCAAAATGTTACTTGAATGAAGTGCTTTCTTCAGAATTTGCCAATTTATGTAAATGTTTTACAGCAACATCTGAGTCTTGGCTCTAGCCAGGAGACCAAAAATCTGTGCACACTCGATTCCTTAGCAGCATTTCCTCTCCAGTAGCTGGTTTCATAGGCATTCTCTGACTGGAGTGGAGACTAGGCTTAAAAAAGCTTCAAGCAATATGACCCTTTAGTCCCAATGATAATGAAAATATAGCAGTTATAGCCATCTCTTGAAAGATAACTTCCCATAATTCATAAACAACAGAATTACATTGAGGGAGCCTAATATATAGTAGAAAATAAAGTGTCTGAATTTATCATTCTGACCTTGAAAGCTAACAGAGTAGTTTGTTACAAATAATTAATTTTATAAATTTCTTCAATCTTGGCAATCTGACTGTGAATATATTGTAGTTTTCTTGAAGCTTTTTGTTAGCTGAATTTATTTGCTGAATAATTGATGTAAATAACTCCATGAATAGTAAGTAATTATTCTTGGCCTCCACTTAGTTTGAAGACAAGTGCTTGGCTACAAGTAGATGATATTAGAAATTTGAGCTGCTGTGATTTGATGGGTAGGTCACCTTCTTTCCCTGGATAACTGAATTTTGAATAATTTTTATGTAACTTGTTCCTTCCAGGCAAAAATCTTGTAGACTGCAACAGGGCTGTAACACTATACAGGGTGTATACAGCACTCCCTGGGCCGTAAGGGCAGCAGCATACAGATCTGATGCCTCTGCCTCTTCCCCTGGGCAGTCTTGCCCATGTGCCCTGAGCTCCAAAGTGACATTTTCTTGTCTTGGGCATCTCTACCTCTACATTTGCCCTTTGCTACGTCTTCCTCAGGCAGGCAGCTGAAGCAGGAGCTGCTGCATTTATTTCTTGTTAAACTCCTGGCTGCATCTGTAGCTTTTCCCATCTGTCCCGTTGGACAGAGGACCTGGGGATGAGATCAGTGGTTGCTTGCAGCAAGCGTTGCAGCTCTGCATTAAAACATCCTCATATCAGCTGTAGTGCATGGATCGGTGAGAGCATTTTAAAGGGTCCATTTTCAGCAGCAGGCTGCTGTTCTGCAGAGGGACCCCAGCAGGCTGCCTTTGAGGAGCATAGTGGTGTAGCTCCAGCCTTGCCCTCCTGCAAAGTGCCTGCTGGTCTTCCTGGTGAATTATGATTGATCACCTTTGGTGCCCTTTCCCAGGCTTTGATAAAATATGCCTCCCAGCAGTTGTCTGCAGGATTTTTGTGACCATCTGTTGTTACCCAGGACTGTAATGTCACTGCCTAATTGTTTTCCAGACAAGCTCCCTTTGCACTGGCTTTTTGCTGGAGGAGAACGCGGCCTAGGGCATGGGCTGTTTACTTGTGCACTGCTTCTGCACCCAAAAACTCTCTTGCTGTCAGCAGGAGGATGGGGATGAACTGTTCCTTCTGGGCCTAGGGACGCTTGGGCCAATGCAGCATCTTTATTTACAAAAATCATGCCGTTTGTGTTTGGCTCTTTCCTCTGATACTTTTAAGGAAATGAGCCTTTTGCTCCAGCTGCTGGTGTGATGGGCAGAGCACTACGTGTCCCTTGTGCAGGCTCCCTCTCCCAGAGCTGCTACATCAAAGCATGAAGGGCTGGAGCCACTGACGGCGCTCCCCAAATTACATACTTTGCAAGGTCTGCATTGCAACCCCAATGCTGACTCTGAGGATATAACTGAATTTCTAGCAGGAAAAAGGGGTTGCCCTGGTGAGGCCACCTAGGAATCACTGTGCCCCATAACAGCTGGAACAGGTGGGATCCCATCAGCTGTCCTGATTAATGACATGGGTTTTTCTCTAGGTAAGGAAGACCTGAAGAGAGCAGGCTGCAAGATCGAGCCCTGTGTTTATTAACAGACATGGGGTACCCCATGCTTGTTCACTGTTTCCCCCAATAGCAAGAACATTTTGCATAGTAAAATGAATTAAAACTTGAAATAATGCTAAGCTAAAAAAAAAAAAAAAAAACAACCCACAACCCAAAACAAGTGCTTAGCCCTGATGAGTTCAGCTCCCTGCTTCCTCTTGAAGGTTTCTTTTTCTCATGCTCTTCCAAATCTTGACTTTTTTTTTCTTTTTTTTCTTTTCTTTCCCTGCTGACCTCACGAGGACACAGTTACCTTCAGGCTTAGGAAAGGCTCCCTTCTCTACACCTGCCGACTGAGTCGTGCTCACGTGGAGACTGGAAAACTGAGACAGTTGTTGCCTCAAACTGTTTGTCCTTGGCCAGAGGTTGTAGCCCCATCTGGCTTGCAGGAAAGTGCTCCCCTTCCCAATGGGCTGTGATTTACGCTCCAGCATGCTGACGTACATGGCAATTGGCACCTGTTTGTGCTGATACCCAGGGCCGGGAGTTGGAAATTCAGGATATATATCATTATGTCCCTTTCAGCCGTTCTTGCTGCAGGAGCAGCAATCTGGAAAAGGGCCATGCTGGCATCACAAGGTGTTAAACTGGGATGGCTGAAGGAGTTAATCTGCTGCCTCACTGTAATATAATAGAAAGAAAAACATGCCTGTGGGGCTAGTCCATTTTACTATGTAGTTTCAGCTGGTAATTAAAAAGAAACAGTTCAAAATTAAGCAGTAATATGAATAAAACCCCAAATTAAATACACCCAGGACAGGTTGCATTTTTCAATGGGGTGGATGCTTAGCACATCATGAAACCAGGCTTTGTAAAAAAAAAAAAATAAAATCTCAGGCTGGGTGCCTAAAACTGGGAGCTCCCCAAACCCCCCCTAGAGCTTGGCTTTTTTCCGTGAGGGTGCTCCTTTCATTGCAGCCTACTCGTCACTGGAGTTGACTGGTACGCTTTGCTTGGGGCATGTTCCCACATTCACCCTGTTACAATGGAGACAAAAAAGTAAAATTGAAACCCCAGATGGGCCCGCTAACAATTCTACTTGCGAGTCAAGAGCGCAAATGTGGTTTCAGGTTCTTGGGAAGGATTTCACATGCTCCCTTTGAAGGTGGTGATCCCAAAAATGAGGACAATGTGCCCATTTAAGGTGGAGGAAAGCAATCGTGGGCACTGCCCTTTGGGCATCCTGCCAGGCATCAATTTGGGGAATGCAGTTGCTGTGCAAAGTAGCAGGCTGCAGTCTTCTGTGTGCATAGATCAGGCAGCTGGCTACTTTTAAATGGAGTGGTGCAACAGAGCACAGTGGTGATTTTGAGGTAAAGGCATGGGGAGCAGGGCGGTGGGTGGGAAGGAGCCGTAAGAGAAGAGGTATTTTCAACAACAAGCTCCCCAGCTGGCAGATTTCCAAAAGATGGGAAGTGTCTGAAAAAGGCTCACCCTCTGCTCACCTCATTTCTTACATTCTTTCCCAAAGTATCTGTTACTGGACACTCTTGGGGGGTGTTGGACTTATCTGGGATGACTGCTCTTGTTTCAATGACACCTTTGGAGCAACGTGCTACAGCCCCCGCAGCACCTCTCCTGGAGTGCTGCTCTTCTCAGCAAACCTTCTCACAAACTTCTAGTGCCCACGAAACTCCTTAGTTACATGGGGGGATTTTCCTGACATTGAGGCAGCATTTGCGTTTCTGAATATAGAAGATTGCTATTGTCTAGTAAGTGGTGAGATACCTCCAGGACAGGAATAACTGAGCAGAGCCTGAGGCCAAGCCTGGCTTGCTGGGGTGGTGGCATGGGAAGGGACAGAGCGGGGACCAAGGGGCATGCAGGAGCTGGGCTTGCTGAGGTGAGTTCCAGGGACAAGGCTTTTTTTTTTTTTTTCTTAACCACTCTTGGTTCAGCTATAAACAAGGAAAAAAAAAATACCGTCTCCCTTCGAGAGCACAGTCTTATGCTAGAGGTACGAATTGATTTTACTGTCTGTTTACCTTTTTGTTGACAAGATCTAAGACTGCAGTCCAGAAGCCTAACGAGTGGCACTGGGACCTGCAAGCCGTGGCTTCTGGGCAAGGTGTTGGTTACTGGAACTTGTTGCACTTCAACTAGAAAAACACTTGCGGAAACAGACTGGTCAGAGTGTAACTCTTTTGTTGCAAACATGTAGCCTTTTAGGTAGGTTTAGTCGTCACAATTAATCTGCTGAACTCAGTACAACTGAGAAACTGGACCTATGCAAGAGTACTGGATGCGAGTAAATCCCTCATACAAAATCCACAAAAGCTGTACGTTTAGACTGCAAATTTAACAGAGGTAATTCCATCCTTCCAGTGTTTCAGTTTTGATTACGTTGCAAATCCTTCTTCACATTATTTCTTAATTTATTTGCCTAAGCTTGAATTTGGGCATTGACCAAAGCAGAGAGTTACCCTACAGAGTTACTGCTCACTTACAGCATTGCTGGTCGGACATCAAGCTGAGTTATTGGCAAAAGAGACTGTACCGATGATGTGGTGAGGACACTGAAACTAAAACATCCCTCCACCGCGGTGTGGTGGTTCACAAAAGGGGGAAGGAAATTCCATGTCAAAGCTCTTTTTTCCCCTCCCTTTCTTCTAAATTAATCTGGACTTGTAAGTACCTTTAGAAACTAACACAGTTCATTACATTTAGATGAAAAGGTTTCAGGTTGTATCCTTCTTACAATAGTGCCTGTGGTACAGCTGCTGTCAACTTCAGTTTACATATGTCAGACCTCGTTTTGACCTCTTTAATGTGGGTGTGGTATTTATAGTATAGGTACTTGGAGTGATACAATGTTTCTAAAGAGCTGTCAAAACGGAAATTAACTGAGATTAGGTTTTTACTCCATGGTCTTTGTTTGTTGTCTCAATGGCCTTGTGGGAGGGAAGACTTGTATCTAAGAGCACAGACTATAGCTAGCTCACCTGTTCTATCGGATAACCCACCAAAACCCCCAAACAACTGCTCTTCAGGCTCTGAGTTAATGATGTGCCTGCCCCAGCCCTGCTGAAGCCAGGAACTTGGTGCAGAAGCAATACTATAGTAGGGTCAGCCCAGGGAATGCGTGAGACCTGCTGTTAACCAGGAATAGTCCTTCTCTGACGTAGGGGTCTTGGGACTGAGGGAATGGGGGTCTCATCCACATTGCAGTGTTTTCTGTCTAGGACTTGCTTCTGTTGTTTCCGAAAGCCTTGATTCAGTCGAACACAAAATACCAAAAACCCAAATTTTGACTTCTTCACTTGTAAGTTCATCATGGGAACTTTGTATAAAGAGAAGAGTCAGGAGGCTGAAGTCAACTTCAGCAGCAGCTTTGGGTGTGCAGGGCTGAAGGCTGGAGCCCTATCTCACTGCAACTTTCTCAGCATCAAGAAAACCAATCTTAGTCCCGGGGCTGCACATTAGTAGCATGACTGCTCTGCACCAGACCATGCCCCCGTGTCGCTGTCATGGCTAAGCCGGTAGGTTAGGTGGTGGTTGGGGGTTTCTCCGAGTACCTTGGTCAGATTCAAACTGTTTTATTAAACTGGTTAATTGGCAGTTTGAAAGGGAGGGGGGAAAAGCGAGGTCCTTAGGTCTCCCTGGTCAGTGCCAAGCCGCAGACTGTTAACTACTCCTGCCTTTCAGAAGCAATAACTGTGGGTTTGGGGAACATATGGAACCAACTAGCCGAAAGGCTTTTATGAGGAGCTTTAACAGGGGGCACGGTTTTGTGAGCAGAAATTCCAGTGGATGAGTTAATAGTTTCACTTTCCTTAGCTGTCCCTTTATAGGAACAACAACAACAAAGTCCCGCAGCCCCGGCTGTACAATGTGCCGATGCATCCAGGATTTCATTTGGACACTGGGGGAGTCCTTTAGTAGATCCCCCAGGATGTGTTTTTTGGAGCTATTTCCTGATGCTGACCTCATTAGGTGAGTTTCACAGCTCACTAATTCCTAGCAACAGCGCAAGAGATTCAAGGAAAGGGGAAACCCGTCTTCTAGAAGGCAATGGAACTGAACAGATTTGGGCAAACACTTTTAATGCTTTTCATTAATCTGGAAAATCAGGGACTTGGGTTTTTCTTTCTCCCCCCCCCCCGCCACTATTTTGACCTGAAACTGTATATTTGATTCTCTATTTGAGTACAGAGAACGTTAACAACAAAAGAACCACCCCTGAAGAACCATATACCTCAATATTTATGTTGCGGTTTGTTTTGAACCAAGCAGGAAAGTGGGCATTTCTTTTCCGGAGTTGCAATTTGGGTATTGACAGGATATAGTCACTTAAATGCTTCCAGTAATGCTTATTTAGTATTTACATTGTGATGGCACACATCCAAAATAGAGAGCAAAGGAAAACAATAGTTGCCTGCTCAAGAGCTGACATCATAGTACAAAATTTAAGTACTTGTTTTTGTGGTATTGTTATTAATCATGGCTCTATGCAGGGATCATCCTGTAACTCCAGCTACTGGAGTCCTGTGGATGCAATGTTTTGTAGTTCAGCCATGGTAAGTTTAGGACTGGAAAGTCATTTCACCCCCATTACCTAGCAGTGAATTTTGTCTGAGCACCAAAGTTTGGTCTGAGAGTTTTCTCCAGGTTGCCTTTCATTCTCAAGTCACCTGTAGAACAAACACTCCAGAAGAACACAGGTCCATTTCTCTTCAGCTTAACACAAAATTTGTTTCTTCTGTTGTAACTCCTGAATTTGTTGTCTATTTTATTAGCAATACAGTTCATAAGAAAGTTTGGGACTGCTCAAGTATTTTATCTGGTAATAAGGTTTCTTTGTCTTATTTTACGATGGCCTCTCAGATGCCCCCACGAAGCTGTTCTTCCATTGTGGCACCATTTGGGACCATAGTCAGACAAATTGAAGAGGTGGCCCTAGCAACCTTTCCACTTGGTTAGAAATCCATAGTATTGCCTCCTAGACAAGGTGATAGGCACAAAGTCGAGCTGCTGTCAGAGTTTGTCAGAAATTGGTTTCTGACAAAGCATGTGAGCATTCAGGGTCATCAACCAAAGTCAACTCACTCACCTATGCAAAAGTATTAAAAATGTAGAGCTGAAAGGATACGGTTAACTCTGCATCCTTGAGCTAATGTTTGGTGATCATCATGGCAAAGAATCCATGTACCGAATAGCATCTTTTAGAAAAGTGAACATCTTATTTCTTATTTTATGCCATTCAGGACCTTAGGACTAAAAGACCTTATGAGCCACTGCCATAAACCAGGCATAATACTGTATTTGATGAAGGATAACTTGGTTTTTGTTTTCTGGGCTTTTTTACTCTCCTCAGCCAGGGTCAAATGCATTTAAGATGGGTAAGGAGTAATCTCTCCTATACAAAGGCCATGATTTCTCCTTGTTAGCTACTACATACAGCACTAACATGCTGTTGGCCTTCAGGAGCCTTCAAACGTCCAGTCTGAAGTTGCAGACTTGTGGCACAATAAAACATGATACATGAAAGTTTGCGAGAGTACCTTGGAACAAGTAGGATTTTTATCTAGCTTTGCTCCCAAACCCAAATACAATGAAGAACATGGTTTCTGGTGGAAAGCCTCAAGTGTTCCTAAGCCCAATCCAGGTACACATCTATTCACTTCCCCTCCTTATTTGAAAAGGTGGCAACGCTTTCTTAGATCTGTTTCTGTGGATTGGGTTTACTTGTCTAAAACCCAAATCTCATTAAAATCTCGCATAAAATCAAACCATCTATGGGCTTGCAAAACGAAGTTCATACTGTCCCAATGGCTGATACTGTCGTGTGTATACCAACACTTCTATGCAATGCCAGCCCCCTTTGAAATCTTGAGACCCAATGCAGTTTTGTCTGCTTGCTTCATGTGAGGGGTTTGGACGTTTTCTTAACTTTCAACTTCAAAAGGTGAAATATTTATGGCTTAAACATTCAAGTCGATTTATATGTGAAGTAGACTTTTGTAACCCATGCCTTCCATTAGTGTGTGTCTCGTGGCTCTGTAATCCAGAGGCATGTGGGGGAGAAATACTGTTTGAGTGCCAAGGTAATCGGTAAAGCTGTTTGCATTATTGGGCTTCATTGGGCTTGTTTGGTCCCTTTTGTCGAGGCCTGGAGTGAGCTTGCACATGGGTGGCAAAGGCTGGTCTCTGCAGATTTGGTTGCAACTGAAGTGCCCAACATCAGAAAGGCAAAAGAGCAAAGGTTAAAGTGAGGAAACAGCACACATACTGTTGGGAGATGGTGAGAACAGTTGGCACGAACATAAGAAATGGCCCAGTCTTGTTCACCAAGAAATGAAGCTTGAGCTTTCTCTAGACCTTGCCCCTCCTGGGGATTCTTCAGCTGAAGTCACCAATGATGCAAGAGCTGTCCCCCTGCCCAGCTCTGCTGCATCCCCTCTAACCTTCCTGTCGCAGAAATGACTGGTCCAGCCCCCTTATCCTTGAGATGGCCGTAGTCTGTGCAAACAAGCTGCTAAAAAGTCTGGCCTGGTGGTTCCTGGTGCTGTGTGGAATTGGTGGTACCCACTCTCTTAGGCAGTAAAACAGGACCCATAGGTCTGCCCTAAGGGCTGAGCTGGCGTCTCCAAATACCCAGGTAAAATCTTTGTGCTGGGTTGCTGCTTTGCACAGGAGAACAACACCACTTGGATAAAAAGGCTTCCTCCTGGCAGGGTGAAAACCCCTTTTTAGTTGTCCATGGTTGTTCGGTTGCAAACAGGGGCCAGAGACAGCCGTGCAAAAATGACTTTCAAAGCACACCGATATGAGGACCATAAATTGCGTGAATAAAAATGCACTTTCCCAGAGCCAAAGTCATCACTTCCCATCACTTCCCAGAACAAATACTGTCTGCTATATTTATTAGGTGGGACTGGGTATAGGCAGTCACTCTAAGTGTGTTTATTTTGAAGTCATCAGTTGTTCAGTAATCTCGGGCACCTCTGGGAGATATAACTCAGATAGAGGTTTAGGCTGGAGGTCGTGGGGTCACTGATATTAAGATAGAGAGAAGGAAAGGAAACAGCATTGTTTTTGTGGCATTATCTGAACAGTAAGGAAAAATAAATTCATGTTTCAAGATGGCTTTAACCTGACTCTGAAGGAAATGGTCTACAAATCCAGCCAACAAGCAGGCGGCTGCAACGAAACCCCACTTCTCCTTGAGTTTGTTTTGAGCCGCCTGACCAAAAACCATAGTGGTTATGGCTTGATTAAGAAGGACTTCTCTAGAAATCTGTTTAAGTGCTTACAGTTTTCCTTTAGCATATTCAAGTGTTTGAGTTTCTAATTTTAAATTCCCTCCTAAAATAAAATATCTGGAGTTGCTTTTTCGGGCAGTAGTTTAAACCCAGCAGTGAGCTCCCTGGGAGTGGTAGCAGCATGCTGGACTTCAGCTGGTGGCCAGCATCACCTCTAGGTCTCAAACCTGCTCAGCAGCAGAGAGCAGGGACACGAATGTCCTGACAGTAATGAAATCTCGGTTCCAGTGCATGGGGGTCCATCTACTGTTGTAAACTCCAAGAAACTCATTCTGTCTCATGTGGAGTCTTTGATGTCTTGTAAGAAGTGAACTAGTACTGTGGGCTTTTCTGCAGCCCAGCACTTATTTTCAAGCAACATATAGGCAATTTTCTTTAAGACCTCTAACCCTCTGCAAATGTGACTGAAATCAGCTAATAGGTTCCAAATTTATTAGGAGGAGACAGACAGACCCAGAGCATTAATGCACAGGGCTGGTTTCCCCAGGAAGCCAGAATAACTTAAAAAAAAAAAAAAAAAAAAAGGCATTGGGAGTAAAGTAAGGATTTGTTTATCGCTGCCTTAATAGTTTATCATAAAACACACTGTCTTATCCTCAGGGTTTGTCAGGGGTTTGTATATGTATGTGCCTGTGTGTATACATATTTTTGTATATAAAAATCCAGTAACATCCATTGTTTAAAAAATCAAAAATGAGAAGGATTTTACTAAAAGCATTTTGGGAAAACCTCTGCTCTCAGTTTTCCTGTCAACGTTTTTCTAAGCTTTTATTTTTATTAGCCAAAATGTTTAGAATCCCCAGGAAATCCTGGGATGAACCATTTCCTCTTCAAGCTATAGCCCTTAGGGGAAAAACAAAAACCTCAGACCCTTTCAAAGGTTAGAAATTTTTCAAACTGTATTTTTTTCAGATTTTTTAAATTAGTGAAAAACTAAGTTAGGAAGATGCTTAACTTCAGGCTGTGGTCCTGGGAAAGATTGATCTCTTTGTAGAAAAGCCTGAAGAGACTCTTAGATCTGGGCAAGGAAATCTTTTAGGCTTGGATCTTAATGGGGAACCAATTGCCGAATTGAGGTATAACAGGTTCAGTTGAAACACCATCTTTATATTTTTAAAAAGTAAATTAAAAAATAACATTTGCTTTTCCTCAACCAATTTGTGTATGCTAGTTAGCATGTAACAGCTTTGTATTAAGAGGCTGTTAATGCCCTGGAGATGATTGTGATATTATTATTATTATTATTATTATTATTATTATTATTATTATTGTTGTTGTTGTTGTTGTTGTTGTTGTTGTTGTTGTTATTGTTGTTATTGTTGTTGTTGTTATTGTTGTTATTGTTGTTGTTGTTATTATTATTATTATTATATTTTATTAAAAAATCTCAGATCATGTTTGTTATATACCTGAGGTTTTGCAAGAGTAAATTCAATTGGCTGTTTCCTTTCCTTCAGATAAACTTGAATGGGAATCATAATTTTAAACTAGTAAGAACTTCCATCCTGCAAATACATATGTACATTGTTAATTTTAAAATCCTCTGTGGTTCACTCCTTAAAGTGGGTTCAGTTGCTTAAAGTTGAGAACATAAGAATATGTGTCACAGACAGCGGCCTAGCTGGGCCAGATGGAGCTCAGCATGGGTTACTTTACCCAGATTTTGAGATGATGATTATTCTTTGGGATGGAGAAGGCACTGCTGTTATAAATGAGAGAAGCTGAAAATGTGGTGAAACGTGAGGCTGAGGGATGCAGGAGTCTTTTCATGAAAAATGGCACATCAATATAATTTTTCAGAACTCTGAATTTGAAGTCACTACATATCACTTTATTTTAGGAAAAGTGCATTTACTTATGTATATAACTTGTGACAAACAGTCTGAACTGATTTACTCATCTACTTTTTATCAAGTTTCTTTGGAAGTTTTTTGGAAAGATGGACATGAAAAACCCAGACTTTGTGGTTCAGTAACTGGTATAAGTTACTCCACAGTCATCACAAATATAAAAAATTTGTGGTAATTCATGTGAAATTTAGTAGCCTTTTTGGTAATGCAAGGAAAAAAATATCATCTTTTTGGTTACCTAAATGTACATAGTAAAGGGTGCTTCTGCTTTCTTGGTATTTTCAGGTTTGGGATGGGACGCTCAACTAGTCTGCTGGGACAGTGTTACAATTCAGTATATCTGTTCACTTTGCAAAGGGGTGGGTGAAGGGGGAAAGACTAAAGGAGGGAGACTGATAATGAATTTCCTAAAGTTTCTGCTACTAGAAGCATGCAGAAAGTCCCAATACTACAACTGTGACTTCAGAAGTACAGAAGATTTTGATTTTTATCAAAAACTTTCTGACTGAGTTTGGGCTTTGGATTTAAGCTAGCAGACAGGAAACAGTCAGAGGCAATAAAAGTTTCCTAATTTAGGGGATTTTTCATTTCAGTGTTTCTCATGTAGCCAAGTAGTCAGCAAAGACAGCCTAAAAGTCCTCAGACCATGATCTCTGTGCAATATATGTACGAGTTGTGAAGTTACACTTTATGAGGAATATTAAAGGTCTTATAATAAGGTCTTCTACTAGTAGAGGACTTTACATCTGATCCTGTTTCCAGTTGGGAATGCCTAAAGACCAACCCTTGTTACTGTGGGCCAGGATGGGTCAATAGACTTCAGGTGCAAGAGAGTTTTTCAAAGTTTGGCCTTATAGGCTTTGCTGCCTTGATTCCTAATATCTTTAACTGCTTCCTGTTTTTCCTGTCTGCATTTCTACAGGTGCTGTTTGCTCTAAACCAAACTCTGCTCCAACATGAAAGCCTCCGAGCAGGTAGTTTGCAGGCCCCATATACCACTGAAGATCTCATCAAGCATTATAACTGTGGAGACCTGAATGCTGTCATATTCAACCATGACACTTCTCAGGTAAGCAAAAGCATTGCGGATGGGCCAGCTAATTGAGAAAAATCAGCTGCTTTAACAGTGATGTCCCTTACAGAGCCAGGAAGTGTCTCCTACCAAAACCCTGATCTAAAATTTCTGCACTGGATATAATGATCTGTATTCATTAAAATTGAGGTGAGTTGATGTACAGATTAAGAGCCTGGCATAAAGCTTACAGGTGCCTATAGCACAGCAATAAGTAAAGCTTCGGTCTCAGGGTTATCACTTTATACTCCGTCTCCTCTTTCCCCCTCTTTCTTTTGATGCCCTGTGTTTTCTTTCCACATGTGCCTCATTTGCTTGGTGAGAGAGTGGTATTGCTTGAGCTCTGGGGGAGGGACTGCCTGGAAAACTTTCCTAGGAATGTTCCTGAAAAAAAGTTAATTATGGATGTTTGTGGGGCTGTTGAATGTAGTCCCCTCATTAAGGGGGAAAAAAAATCTTTGTAATATTTGAGCTTATATATGAAGAGGAAGTGAACCTCATGTAAATACTCTATAAAGTAAATAACTTCTCAAAACTTCAATAATTTTGTATGTGTCTCAGGCAGCCCTTCAGTCTCTGTTTATCTTAGTTATCCAATGCTATTAAAAACTCTCAATGGACCAGAAATCTGCTTTCCAGACCAGTTTGATAGTTCATAGCAAACTCTGAGATTCTCATTTAATATGTAGGTTCCTCTTTCTCCTTTCCCATTAATTCTTTGGAAACTTGGTCTTTGGATGTCATCTCCTACCTCTCCATTTTTTGATAAATGTTCCCAGGTTCCTGTCTCAGGTGCAGTGACTTACGTGGAGGGGACCTGTATAAACTTTGGCAGCCACAGTCTTATGTATGCTTTGCCAGTGAAAGTCTATTAAATCATGGTAGTCGTTTACCATTAGCAAATGCAAATCAAGGATAACTATGTGACTTCAAGAGAGAACTGAGACAGGGTAAGCTGTCTCTGAGACATCTTATCTTGCCATTGCTATCTTGAGTTGTACAGGGCTCTGTGGGTCACTTGTTTCTCAGAGGAACAGCTGGGAAAGCGAGGATGACCCCAACCTGGCTGTAAGGTAACAAAGTCTTCCAGTCACGCTCCATGACATGGGTGTTTTCCCAGAGGTCTTCTATGCCCCTCTGAGAAGTTCCAGATAGGAGTGTAAAGGACACCCAGCAGTAGCTGGAGCTGCTCTTCCATGTAACCTGTCAAAGAACTAGCCTGCCCCTCGACAGGAGCAGAAAGACATCAGCTTGGACAATCAGAGGTCCTCAAATTCTGGACAAATGGTCATGTCTCCTCTTTTTCCCTATCTGGTTATCATTTTCAAATAGCAGAGAGAGTGGTTGATGGTAAGGAATGGGATGAAACCCTTTGCTGTCCCTGTTAGTACAGTCCTAGAAAGTGAAGCATTGTTTTAGCATGACTAAGCAGGACATAACGGGGTGGTTAACATGGCAATACTGAAACAAAAGTCTGTGTAGTACCAGAGCTGCCAGAGCTGTTCATTGTGGACAGCCTTGCACTGAAAAGTGAAGGGAGAAAGCAACTCAGGTAGGAATACATCTCTAAAGATGGGGTGTGTGAGTTGGAAAAGGTAGAGAGCTCATTACTTTAGAGGATCCTGGGGAAGTCAATGGTTGTAACTATTCCTGCAACGTCGAGGCACAGCACATGAGATAAACACACAATGATTTTGGAGAAATACCTCTTGCAAGGTGTGGTGGTATATTTGCCATGGATGCAAAGAAAGGATTACTAGTAGTAAAATCATGAAGACAGTCTGGCATCTGAATGTCCTGAGTCATCTTTTAATCTCTACAGCAATAACGCCTTTGTCCCTGAGACAAGTTGTGGCTGTTCACACTGGTTGCATTGACTTGCAGACATCTATGATTTGTTGACACAATGTCCTATAATAGACCTGTGGGTTAGACTTGAGAGGAACAGATTGCTGTAAAAACTTCTTTATCCCTGCAAATTCTTGGATCAAATGTGAGTTTAAAAACAGTGTTAAAGAAAGAAGAAAGAAGCCAACAAGCAATCAGAGTTCAAGCACTGGTGTTAGTCATGGTCCCAGAGCACATGGAGTTGATAGAGATTATAACACTTACAGGCCATGGAAAATTAAAATCCCTATATGTATACTAGTCCCTGCAGAACTCTAAATGTTGTGGAGTATTTTCCTCTCACGGGTTGTTGTTTTTAATTTGGGTAAAGAGGTTTTTTGTTTGGTAGTGTTTTTATAAACCAGCTTTATACCATTTATTTTTAATTGCACGCAGAACAAAATAGAAAATAAAACCTAAAATAAACTCCCTATTCAGGTCAACTTTTGCCAGTTGTGGTAATTCTGAAGTTTATTCTATGTGGTTTTTTGCAAGGATGGTAGACTCTCTCTGCCATAGAGAGTCTTTGCCATTTGATTACCAGATTAGATTAGCCTGGCTTAAATATTACACATGAAGCGTCCCCTGTGGGATCTTTCTCTTGAGACGTTAAATGTAGGCACAGGGATTTATCATGGCCTGAGAGTGTCTTGCAGGTCTCATCAGGTGACAACGAACGATAGGCCTACAAGTGCAGAAAAACTATAAATATCCCAAGTGAGATGTATCATCACTTAAACTTCAGGGCAGGTACCCATGCCAATCTTGGGAGACAAGAGTGTCACAGGGTTTTTAGAAGGTGTGCCCATTCTTCCATGATATCCAACTGCTGTCCTAGCACTTCAGAGGTCTGGTAAGTCCTTGCAGCTGGTAGCATTAATGCAACTTTGAAATATCACATTGAAAGCAACAAAAGATCAGGAATGGAGTTGTAAGACTCAATGCTTATGTGAGCAGTGGAGGCCAGGAATTCAGCTCTGTCCTGCAGGGGCATGGGGACCTGCAGAAGGCTGTGACTCTCACTCTTTGAGGATTCGTTTGGGGGCTTTTTATAAAGTTACTAGTGCCTGCTTGTCCCTTGAAGGTTAGCAGCAGCTGCAGAATAAAGGTGAACTTGTCCATCAGTTGCCTCAGTTCAGAGCCATTGGTTTAGGTCACTGTAATGAACTGGAAAGTAGCTGAGAAAGTCTAACATAGCTGTGGGGACAGTGGTGGTGGTAGGTGCAGTATCCAGGTGCAGTAACTTCTTAAACTCCTCGAGCATGAATCTTGGGAGATGGAGCATCTTCAGTAGCCATCTGCAAGATGCTGAGATGCCTTTAGAGCAAAACTCGTCCTGGAGCAGAAAGAAGGACCAGAAATGGAAATACTAATACTGTTGACTTGAGGTGTTATGGATGAGTTTCTTGAGCCTCTTCAAGCCTCCCTGAGGGAGTCTGGGAAATCTGCAGTTTCTCGGTGACAGTCTTGTTGACTCCCACAGCGTTTGGGAGGAGAGGGCAGAGTCCCCCTGGGGCCAAGTCTGTGCCAAGGGGGTGCACAGAAGGGACAGTGCTGGCAGGAAAAGTGCAGGGAAAGTTATTTCCTAGACTGAAGCAGGAGCTTGGGCACTGGGTCAGAGGACAGCTCCTTTGGCACCTGGGGACAGGTAAAGAACTGCCCCAGGGAGATGCTGCCCGCCTTGGGGTTGAGAAGCCCAGCTTAGCCAGGGTAAGGTGCTTGGAATTGGAGGGGTGTGAGCAGGCCCCCAAATCCCTGCCATTTTCCTGTCCCAGAGCCATCAGCACTGGTGACAGTGGAGGACTAAACAAATCCTTCTCAATTTCAGGTTTGGGTTTTTTTTTTTATTTTAATTAAGAACAGTGAAAGGGGGAAACACCTCTGCTTTCCTGTGGTTATATTACATTCTTCATTCCTTCCTCCCTCTCTTTTTTCTTAAATTTTGTTTCCAAGCACCATTTTTCCAAACGTATAAATCCTTGTTTAAACTTAATAAAATTTTAAGGGGCTGAGTTTATTCACTTAGACTATGACCCAAAAGTGGAGTAGGAAACATCTCTCCTGCTTCTACAGCCTTCTGCAAACACTTGATTCTCTTGTGACTTCTGCAATCAAGAGGCTTACATTGAAGTTTCTGGGCAGAGAATCAAAATGATACTGAAGAGAAAGTATTCTAAGTTAAAGATAGGATAGGCATATTTTCTGCTTGTTTTTCAGACTTTTCGCCTCAAAGAAGTCATAGTTTCTTTCTCCCCTTTTGAAAAAACTTCTCTACAAGTGAAGAGGCATCAGACTAGATCAGCAGCTTTAACTTCTGTATTCTGTCTGACGTTCTCACAAGGGAATTGCCATCAGTATATCCAGATACATTAAAATGCAAAAAACTGTTAGTGCAAAATCAGAAAACGATCTACCTCCAGAGAATATTTTTTCTTCCCTGAGACAGTTAAGAAATTGCCTAATGACCTGAAGCCTTGGTGAGGAAAAAGTAGGGTGCAGAACAATTTATCTTGTATTTTGTTCCCTAAATCTGATCTAAAGGTCTTTATTTAAACATTTTGAACTTTAAACATTTTAAACTGATATGTCTAGAGTTTGGGGTTCAGGGATATCTTGCACCAGTTACTTGCTGTGGGTGGTTTTGAGATGCTCAGTTTTTTAAGGACAATTCTGTAAAGCAGATTGATCTTTGCCAGCCTGGAATTAGCTGGTTCTGTGTTTCCTTGTATTCCTATGAACACTTTATTAAGAAGGAAACTGAAAAGCCGAGGCTGAGATTTTTCTTCTTCAACCCTTCCCAAAAAACTATACCTGTGGTCTCTAGCTATTGTTTCTCCTCTTCTGTCTCAGCCATTCTTCTGACCTGAGGAGAGGCTGCTGTCCAGGAGAGGATGGTTTCTCCTCTCTTGTTGCTGATCTGGTGTATCAGAGGTATGCAGCTACACTGCTTACTTTATAAACAGTTTTCTTCAGGCCAGGTCCTGCTGGTTGCATACTTGTTATTTGCCTGTCCCATTTAGGTTTAACAATAAAATTCAAGAGTCATACCTGCCACTTATAAAGCATCTTTCATCTAGAGAGCCTTTATCTTTTGCATGTGTTTTAGACTGTATTGAAAGCCCATTGAAATAATGGAGAATATTTCCATGCCTTCAGCAGGCTTTGTATGAGTCCCATAGGCTCAGCTATCATCCAGATATCAAAATGAAGAAATCAAATTGGGCCAGTGAATAACCCAGTTTGTAGGCTTTATGCACATGAGTATAATGATCTTCTTGTTGCCAGGAGAGGTGAGGTCTTGGCTTCATCCTACACAGAAGAGCAAGCTACACGATGAAGTTGCTTGGTGGTCACTGCAGCCTGCAGACATGTCTCAACCCTTTTTGGGTGCTCAGGGCTCACTGTGCCTCCTCCTTCAAGCTGTGTCCATCAGAAACAACTGAGCTTTTTGTGTAACTTACTAGAATGATGTCACCCATATCTTGAGTTGCCTCTGCAACTTCAAAATCCCATGGATTCATGCTGAAACAGAGTGCTTGCCATCTGAAAACCATGTGATGATCCTGATAACAAGACTTTAGAGATCCGTATGCTAACACCATGTCAGTAGTCAGCCTTCCTAAATTAAAGAAGAAAAGCTTTAGTGCATCACTTTCACAATGCGCTTGCTGTTTATAAATCGCCAGGTTGTGTTATGTACCCCTTTAAAAATGTTATCATCCTGCATTTAACCCTGTCCTTGAAGATTTAAGGGTCCTGATAATTCTAATTAAATCCTTAACTTGCCCCATTCTCATTCTGGATAAAATACAACTGGATTTCTGGCTCGCTTCTCAAATCAATGAAAACTATCTGTGGAATGCTCCAGCTTCAGTAACTGCAGAAACACACAGCTGAGACCATTAGGTAGAGTGTTGAATGACAAGCAGACCTAATTTGTCCAAGGAATGGAGTTTTATCTAGGGCAAAGGAAGATAAATACATGAACCGAAGGCACAGCTATTGTAACACAGCGCTTTGGAAGCATCTTATCATTTTCAGCTGTAACAAAGTGCAGGCAAACTGGCACAGCCTCTCGTTCTTCCAGGGAAAATGATTATAGGCTTTCCAGCAAAGCAAGTGCAAGGTTGTCCCGGGCACCAAGGGAGCCAGTCCCACGAGTTTCTCATTCTGGATCCAGGTGATGGGTCAGTAACACTGCCACAAGTGCATGTTACAACTGACATTGATGGCAGTCCCAATGCTGCCCGGGTGTTTGGCAACACGTGCTCATCGCCGCTTGTGCCCCGATAGAGAGCAGAGGATGTCTCCCACCTTCTCTTCTTTGGGCTGTAGCAGAGGATGCTGCTGGAAAGACGTTGCCTTCCCATAGTTCAGAAGAGCTCCTGATCTGGTGTGGTGGAATTGTACTTTCTTTCCACTTTGCACCTGAGTTGCAGCTTTGTGTCTTGGTATATTGTGAGCATTTGGAAGTAAAAAACCAGAAGTGCAGCCAAAATTTTCAGAGTCTAATTTTCAAATTATGTCAGAACAGGATTCCAGATTGGAGCAATATTATATTTTGGCTTATGTGTTTCAGAAAATTGGTTACAGATCCAGATTCTGAGAGTTAAATCTACTTGTTGATGACAGTGCTGGGGAAAACACTGCAGAGATTTTTTTTTTTTTTATTAATAATCTGGAACATGCCCAGGTAATTTTCATGCTACAGGTTTTGGAAATAGGTTCTTGCTTGAAAATTTTCATTACATGTTTGCATTTAGAGTTGTCTTACCTTGGAAGTTCCTTCCTCTTTCCAGTTTCCATGGAGAAAGCGATGGGAGAGGGAGAGAAAGTCAGAGAAAAATTGGAACAAGGCATTTAAAGGCAAAGATTATTCTTTGAAAGACTGCTGCGTTATTAGAAAAGGAACATATTCACCTACAGAAAAGGGCTGATTTACATTAAAAACATTTAAGGATTGTTGACGACCTGTATTTATTAGTAAGGGAATAAACTATAAAAGAGTACGAAAGAGCAATTGATAAAAACATTTGGAGTTCAAGGTAGTAGCATGCTGCTTTCTGTGTATTGCTATATGTTTGCTGTAAAGCATTTACTATCCCTTCTTTTTAAGGAGCTGGTTTATGAAGTGTTTCTTGGAAAGACTTGTTCTAGAGAAATGAGAAAGACTTGTTAGTTTTTTAAACAATATCTTGTGGGTTGAATGTACAAAATGCTTTTTCTCACCTTGTGTTTTATCCACAAGATGTATTCATCACCTCATTATGACAGGGAGGGGAAAAAAGTGGGACAAGGGGGCAGTTTGGTTGTCTTTGCTGACTTGGCAGGATTAGTATCAGACATTATCAAAAAGACCATGTTCTTGGGTACTCCTTGACACAACATTTCTTGGTCTGACACTATTATTGTGCATTAACAAATAGCAAACATCGTAGATCAGGTTCTCCAGTGTAACCTGGTTTTGGTCTCTGATGGTGACTTCAGATGTGGATCTTCTCTTCTCTGGGAGAGATGATTGCTGATAAACCCAAAGTCAAGGTTTATACAGTTCCACCAGCTGAGATGCAAAGAAATCAGTTTCAAGGATAACTTGATTTGTCACTACTTCACTGACTTCATTTGAATTATTCCTTATTTTTGTCCTGACTGTTCCCCGTTCCATTTCAGAATGCTTTCTTGGAGATGTTCTGCATCTTTACATCCTATACTAGACCTCTCAAACAACCACACCTTAAAAAAATTAAAATTAGTTCTCATGTCATCATCCAGTTTGTTCCAGATGCCAGCATGGCTAGAAAGCTTAGGCTGGTTGGATTGGGAGTAGCCTGGAGTTTTGCTAGGACTGAACAGGGGGGCAGGGCTCTCTCACACAGCACTGCCTTGTGGCGTCGGCTCTGGAGGTCTTGTGTCCAGCCCGGATGCTGTTGCGTTATTAACCAGCTTTTTGTTCCTTGCTAAGTTGTGTGATATTTTGCAAACCGTATCTTTTGGATCACGCTTGCCTTGGGTTAAAATCATATTGCAAACTTGACAAAAACATTCAGGCTTTCCCTAACATCTTATTAAACAGCGATGGGAAGAAACTCACTGAAGAGCCCTGAACAACCAAACTTGAGTTTGTACCCGCTACTGACCAGCTGGTCTCCCACTGTGTAACAGAAGGCAAAATGAAAAATACCTTTGGAAAAAGAATTGCAATGCTTTAATAAACCAACCCCCAAAACCAAACCTTCTGGCCCCCTTTTTTTCACTTTATTGCCCTGCTTTGCCCTTTGATCAGTATCTTTACTTGGGTGTCATAGCAATATAATAGGTGATGGTTTTAGTGTCAGAATAGAAAAAAAAAATATTCTTTGTCAAAGGAAACAAAGCATTTGGAAGGGAAATAGAAAAACTTGAACTTTTCCATATGTTTGCAAGCTCGTGAAAGCTGGCCTCAAAAATATCTCAATGTTAAAGGGGTTTTAAATGGGGCAGGAGTATCATTAGGTAGTTTAAGATTTACCCTCCCCACCGAAACCCAAACCTTTATTTGCATACACTGAGGGCTTGTCATCCTTATTCAATTAATGAACAGGTCCCTGTAATCTGGTCCTAAATATATACTGCATAGTTGGGTGAAGCTTGCAGAAAGGAGGCTGGGATCATTGTTCTGACTGTGTTTTGTTAAGACTTCTTTAATCAAAACATTCATTCAGATAGAGAGGCCGGCTGCGTATTTTGGCATTGCTACCAAGGGGAGCAGGGACGGGTTTGGGGTGGGGAAGGAGGACTTGGGGAAGGGGTTAGTGTTGCTTGCTGCTTCCCCGCCCGCCCCCCCCCCCCCCAAGTGCTTGGAAAGCAACTATTTAACTGGTGTGGAAAAATGAACAGAAAATATACATGGAGGTCATGACTTCTCAGGGATTTGTTGAAAGTCTTTTTTTTTAGTAGGGATAAAAGTATCACCCCCCAAACTGTTTGTGAGATGCACAGCCCATCCCATCCCTGTGGCTTTTCTGCCTCCCCCCCCCCTTTATTTATTTATTTTTTTTAACCATGCTTTCCTTCAACCCAGCTGCGTGAGAGAAGGTAAAACCAAGCCGGGCACGTGACTGTCATTTGGCCAGGTACCATGTGGGAGAACAGCAATGGCAGGATGGGTTTGGGGCTCCCAGGAAGGGTCTCCATGCAGGTGCAGTGGGGGCCGAAGCTGCAGGGACACGGGTGTCCAGGCACTCTGGGGGCTGCAGCCCAACCTGCCTGCAGGCAAGTTTACACTCAGTCCAGCAATGACTCCTACAGCTTTTGTGTGACCTGCAGAATTATTTTATAAAAGTATCATGCACTATCCATAGAGACTTCCCTAGCTTTCATCCTGCTTTTCTCCCTCCCTGTCTCCTCCTATTTGTAATTTTCCTCTATTTATAAATTTAGGTGCTCCAGTCACTCATAGAGCTGAGCTAGCTAATTTGAAATTCAGTTTCAAAGACCTCAATTTTTAATCTCAAGTTGCCACATGATGCTGAGAGGAACCCAAGCTAGCTTTAAATCGGGTAGGCCAATTACAGAAAGCTTGCTGGCGTGAACTGCAATGTATCTACAACGTGTATGGATGCCGAGCAGTGATGTGTGTGGGCAGGGATTAGCTCACAGCCAGAAGTAGCTCCCCACAGCTGGTCCCAACAAATGTGCTTACTCTTATACTGGGTCCCCTTGTGCTCTTGGACTTTCTTCCCTCCCTCACTTCCCTTCAAGCAAAAAGCATTTTTACTTTTTTGTCCCCTCCCTCATCCAGATACTTTCTGTGGGTTTCTGATGCCCTACAACACTGGATTTGTGAGAGGAGACTCTTCTCCTCCTCTTCCAGCCCAGGGAGAAGGGTGCAGACAGGCTGCCAGGGTAGCTAGCCATGTGTCCCCTTCCTCTGAGGCAGCAGATGGAGAAAACGATGGATTGGAAAAGAGCAGGGGTGGGCCCACTGGCATGGGGGTGTAAGACACCGCGACCTCAGCCACTGCACCAGGAGCCTGAACACCCGCAGTGGGATAGGAACGGGGGCCTTATCAGTGCAGCTCAGCAAAAGGAGTTGTCAGCCTTTAGCTCAGAGAGGATTAGACATGCCTAAGTGGAGCAGAAATGCTGGAAACTGCAGCAACGCATCCCAGTTGCAGTGAATCAGAGCCAGAAAATAGTTCAGGGTTCATAAGCCCCTCTCTGTTAGGCCCCTGGTTTGCAAGACCAGACTTTCCATTGAGGGAGAGCTGGCTGTCCCTTTGCCTTGCGGTTTTTCAGGGCTGTTCCCTGCTTTCAGAGGTTTGGGACACTACAGACTCCTGCTAAGCCAAGGGATGTGATGGAAAATCCATTCCTGCCATGGAATTGCTGAGTTGGTCCAAACCCCAACAGCACTTCCCAAAAGGCTCAGTAGCGTGGGGATGGCCATGGCGGGGCAGCATGGCTGATGGGTGAGTGTGGGCGGGAGAAGTGTGACTGGCTTTTTGATGTGCGCTCAAAACTTGCAAGCCTCCAGCTGCAGTGAGAGTTGTCCCTGGGGAACTGCTCCGCTTTCTGCAAAGGGGTGGGAACAAAACTGGATGAGCACAGACTGGTGATATGTTTAAGCTCTCTGTGACTTCAAATCAGTCGGAGTCTGTATCCGAGTTTGATGTCGGGGTATGCTTCTAACAAATCATTTTAGCAGCCCAAAATCCACCAAATCGACATACCTATCCTGACCACAGCCTCCAAAATGTGCTGGATGTGCCTGTAGTGTATTCTCAAGTCCCATCTTGGGTAGATGTTTGCCCTGGGAAAGGGAAAGGAGTGATGGAACTGACTTCTCCTGAAGAGCAAAGACTCTTTTTACAGTCCACTCAGGCTTCTAATATATTACTTTAAATTTTGGTGCTTAAAAGAAAGCAATAATGGGTTAATGACAACGTGCTTGAACTGGACACCATTTTGCAGAGCTCCTTCCTGGTTTCCCTTTTCCATAACAAGCTGGAAGCTCATCTTCTTGGCAGCTGCCAACTTTGGGCTTTGGGGTAATTCAGATTAACCAGACACACCCCCTCCTTGGCCAGTGAAGGTCTCCGTCAGGACAGGATCTCAGGAGTGCTAGAGAAAAACCAGTCAAGTCGGCAGCAGCATTTGTCTCTGCAGCAGCCACGTCCTCCTCATGGAGATGCTTGCTCTCACAGCCCATTAACTTGGCGCTATTTGAATCCTTCGTATCAGAGGCTGCAGTAACTGGATATTGCTCTTCCAGATGCCGGAAGGGTCCATAAATCAGAGGGAAACAGGTGTCTTCCAAGTCCAGAGCAGTATATTTTGCAGCACTGCAGTAAAAACCACAGTGTTCTGTCAAGGCTGGTTAACGGGAGGGTATCCTCCCTTCGTAAATGAATGATAACTCGAGCTCAGATGTCAGCCTCTGACCCAAGAAGGGCTGGTGTGAAGTTAGGGCTGTTCAGTTTGTTGGAGGAGCTGGCAGGTTTTGGGATGCTGCTTTGGCTCCCTGGCAGCCCCCGTAAGCCATGCTGTCAGCTCTTGAGATCCTTATCTTGTGTAGTGCTGTCAACTGTATAAAAGTTCCTGACCTCTGTGGTACAGGGAAAATCCTTCAAAGCATGATCCCTTATTTGTCTTGTGGCCTCTGCCCATGTAAAGCTCATAAACTAGAAGGCTAATAAAGAAAACCCAAACTTTATCATGTTTAAAAAAAAATTAATGTAGTCAGCATGATCTGGGAACAACTCCCTGCTAACAACTGGAGATAAGGATTACTAGCATGGATGCTGAGCCCTCCTGTTGGGGAAAGACGGATGGGGTTTGTACTGAGGTGCTAGACTGGAACTCGGGAAGCTGATGGCCAACTCTCTGCCTTGCCATAGACATCCCTTTTGACCCTGGCTGTGCCTCCTCCTATTTTCTCTATTTAGCCTGTGAATGCTCTGGAGAAAAAAGGAGAAATAAGGCATTTTTATTATTAAGAGATTCCCCTGCGAGGATTAGTGATGATATCGTACTTGCGGTGGTCTGGAGTTTGGACATTGCACAGGAGGTGAGGCTGGAAAACTGTTGGTTATCTGCTGGTTAGGACACAGTGGGAGAGAGGAGTCTCAGAAGCCAAGAGAGTTGACCAAGATATAGAAAGATAATGGCAGGAAAGGTTTTAGGATCACTATATTTTCCACGGCAGGGGTTGGCTTCCCATTTCCCTATCTCAGCTTCCTCTTCTCCATCTGCAGATAGACTTATGGTTGAAGACCACCTCTGCCTGCACACAGGCAAGAAAGGGCATGCAGCGCTTTGTTCTAATGTTCGTAATATTGGTTTTTCATTGACATAATCTTACAATTTGAATGCACATTCCAGAAATAGGTTAGCATCACTGGAACAGAACGAGGCTAAAAGAGGTTATCAGAGGATTGAGAAAAGTAGTGTGTAGGAGTAGGAACGATGACATTATTCCTCCACATCTGATTGTGATTTGATATTGGACTGAATCTAGAGCAGTTCCACTGTAGCCAATAGATCCAAAGAAGGAAAAAAAAAATGTTAACCAAAGTTGATGGTGCTTGTATGTGTCCAAAAAAATTATTTGCAGATAGATATTCACAACTCTGGCATCGTGCCTCTGCCCAGAATATGTGTCCAAATATTAAAAAACAGTAAATAAGAAAATGTACTTAAATGTAGTCCAGTGTTTATGAATTTTCAGCTGAACTTTGGCAGTAAGCCCTAAATGTGATAAAAGACTGTGCACAAATATATGTTGCTTTTCTTTTTTTTTTTTTTCCCCATTTCTTTCTCTCTGTCTCTATAGACAAAGCTGACAGCATAGCATAGATCTTGAGATATGGTTGACGCATTTTTCTAAGCTAAAGTATGTTGTTAGCTCTTAGGCTAATGATTGCAGCAGAATCCCAACCTCCTTCCACAAAGTATTTGTGGGAAGAGAGGTTACCGCTGAGCATCGTCTTGGACTTTGGATCTTCCTTTGGGTCCTTCAACAGCTAAATTAAGCCAGTGCCTTGTATGTAACATCAAGTCGGAAGGTCTTGCTGTCCCCATTTTACAGATGAACTTTTGAGAGACAGGAGGAATAAAGCCAAATGCTTCAAAGATACTTAGTGGAGGTTAAGTGCTAAGTTTCCTTTGAAGGTCTAAACCCAAATGACATGCTTGTGATCATGCAAGAGATTTGTGTTGCCCATGGGAACAGAACCATTTTTTCAGGGTAGTGTCATAACCACTCCACAATCCTTCCTCTTTCTTCTTCCTAAAGCTCCCACTGACTTCAAAGGTGAAGAATTATGGCCCGCATCCCACAGCACTGTGAGCTCAGACGTGTGTGCAGAGCTTTACCCACACATATATTCCATCAGGGATACTGACTCAAGTAAAATTACACAGGCAGTGTGGAGGGGAAGAAATTTCTGCAAGGCTGGGACTTAACTTCTTTTTTGGTCTCATATTCTCTTCCTTTAACCTCAAAAGCTTAACTAAGAAATGCAGGGTGTACCTAATGACTGAATTCAGGGTCCATCTATGCTGTCCATAGGAGAGCCATAACCCAAAGTAAATAGGAATAGAAAAAAGGAAGAGCTCTAGCCAATTCAGTCAAACAAAATATTATTTCTTTTTAACACCTCTGAATGAAATATATTATAGAGTTTCCATGGGAAATATGTTGTGTGTGTGTATTTTTATATATCTATATATGAGTTGGTTGGATTCTCAGAAGACTGCGTGGCTTGCAGAGACTCTACAGAAAGAATGTATTTATTTCATCATGTCTGTCCACTACAAAGTGAGCACACCCCAGGTGATAGGTAGCACTGTGTTTTTCTGCTGATCCAACTGCTACTCTCCTAGATCAACAGCAAAATCAGAAGTTAGGACTTTTCAACAGTCACATTATCCACCCCACTATACATTTAAATACTAGTAGCAGTATTCAGCTGTTATCAGGAGGTCAGTCTCTCACCGATTGGCACAGCACATCTCATCCATTCACTTTCAATTCAAAACAACAAATACCTATCATTAAAATGTTAACATTAAATTTGATGCTGAATGGAAACAAAAATATTTGATAAAGTGGAAGAGGGAAGGTGCACCCCTCTGGTGCATTCTTTAGCCCATCCTTTTAAAACAACAGATTTTCTTTTTTCCAAAAAAAACCCTTAAATTCTGGCTGCAGTTAACAGCTTCCTAATTGCGTGTGACTGTTTCTTGACTTCCTGATCCCTGTCTGGAGGTTAGGAATCCAAAGGGTTTCTTAAATAAACAGGAGCAGCTGCCTCCTTGAAGCCAGGCATGGTGTATGTCACCGACTGTGGAAAGGAACTGTGATACAGAGAGGAGCAGAGGTGATTAATGGGGCCAGTGTCATAGCTCAGAGTGTGATTGCACTACTGTGTACGGGCATACTTACTTCAATCATTTATCTTCTGTCCTCTGCCACACACATGCAGAAACATACATGCATGTTTTATTTTTGCCAGTGATGGAGCAGTCATACAGGAATGCACAAGGTGCAGCGGGACCTGTAGCTGATGATGTGCCTCTAGAGGTGGTGCCCGCCTTTGTCTTGTTTCTTGAACAAGCATGAGAAATGTTGACAAAACCCAGTCCTTGGTTTTAAATTTATCTCTCTGCCATTGGCAAACTCTTTCCCACAGAAGAGAAAGAAAGAAAGTGAGGGGAAAAAAAGACAAGTAAATGGCTCCATTTTGCAGACTGTATTTTAGGTTAGATCAAGAGGAGGAACAAACTGTAGGTTGAATGTGGACATAGGATTGCAAGTGATGGAGTGCAAGTGGTTGCACAAGCTGAAGGAAGGTGCTTTCCTTCGTGGCAAAGACCCACTTGGTCAAGATCGGAACACAACTTCTGTCCTTGGGCTATCTAGACTTTCAGCATCAGAGCTTTCCCCTGGTTGGAGTAGGATGCACAAAGCCATTTGATCCCCCAGCATTACTGCTCCTGCTTTATGTAAGAGCAGGTTGTCCTCACAGGCAATGCCATATCTTGCTTTCCTCAAACCATCTCAGGTGATTCGAGACCAGGTTCCATCAGTTCCCAGCCTTCACTTCCCTTCAGCCAAAAGCAGGGAAGAAGACACTTCTGTTATATGGGTGTTGAGCCTTCAGATGTTCCCAAAAAATTTCCCCTTTCATTTCAGTCTCTGAAGGCTCCCCTGACTCCTGCCTCAGCTGCATCAACCCATTAAACACAGATCCTCAGTATAGAGGAGATACAAAGGCTTGTGATATCTGTGTGGACCAACTGATTTACAGCTTTGCGCTGCAGAGGTTATTGCAAGTGTAAAATGGCTACTCATTCCTCAGACTTTATTCCTACAATAAAAATCTCTCCCTGCCTTTCTCCAGGAATCGAAGCCGCTACATCCTTCGCTGCTGTAGCCAGCAGCATTTTACCCCTCTGACACCAGCAGGCTGCTCCTACGTCCTGTTAAGACAAACGCATGTTCTTGCTAGACATCGAGGCAGCTTCCTTGTGTATTAACAGGAAACTGTTGTCTCTGATAGGTCTGGCTTAATGAGACGTATTATTTGTTGAGTGCCGGCAAAGGGCTAAACTGAGAACAAGGTCCAAAGTGCTTGCATGCTCTGAGGAGCTCACAAGATACACTGGCGAAGCCAAGCCATGCTGGAAAGTCCAGAGGAAGAAATCACTCAGGGTAATGCAATTGAACCCTTAAGGAGGGACATGCTGTGAGAAGTACCAGTGATTTGGCAAAGCAGGTTGAGAAGTCATTTGGAAAATCAAACGTCCAGCTGGTCCACGTGGCCCAATAGGCTGGGGCAGGTTGCTGTCAGCAGCAGTATGAACTCCAGCCACATGGGATTCCCTGGCTCAGGAGATGTGGTGCCCATTTCTGTCTCACCCAGCTGGGTACAGCCTTTGGGGGGAATCCAGAGCAAGGCCTAGACTTGTCCTTCTGCGTAATGCATGGTGAGAAATCTCTGCTGCTTTGTCCCCCACACGTTAAGAAAGCTGTAGATGAGGCTGCAATGAAAAAGCTTTAAGGAGAGCCACTGGGAAGATGGAAATTAGTTCTTTCCCTAAGACTTACTGAAAGCTTTTGGAGAGGCAGTATGAATGAACAGGGTGGGAAGAGACAAAAACTGTTGTGATAAAATCATGTGGCCAAGTGGGAGGGTAAGAGGTGGGCTGAAAAACAAAGACTAAAGGCAAGTTTTAGAAAGAGCATAGGAATTTGGTACAGTAGAAAACCAGAGAAAGAATTAACCAAAGTAACAGAGTCCTTGCATCAAGTATTTCAGCACAGTGAGTGAGGGATGTTCCCCTTATGGGCTGTGCGTGCAATGTCATTACCACTGACTCAGATTAACAGTGGAAATCCTGGCAGCTTTACATGTACCCAGGGACTCAGAAATCTGAATCTGGGTTTTGCAGCTTAAGCTGCTTTCCAGTCGCGAGGCACAGAAAATCGCTGGAAGGTGCCTGGGTACTGTTAGCAGTCATCAAACACTGCCCACTTACAGCACTTCTTGCTGCAGGGCCCATAGGCTCCCGAACTCTCATGGTGGACCTTGGACTCTCACCATGTCAAAACAAGTTGCCTGCCCTATTAATCAGAGACTTCTGGCTTGCCTGTCCATTATGGCTTGGGTCTTGGCTCATTCCTGGGTCTGCTGCCCTGACTCGAATGGTCCTTGGCATTTTGACCTTTTTTCTGTGCCTATGAACATCTGTCCTCACAAAAACAGGGACTGAAGGAGAAGTTCTTGTGGAAATACCTTCCTCAGAAATATCAGGAATGTTCCAGGGATTTATGTGTTGCAATGCACAGTCTTTTCTCGTGAGACCTAATAGCATCTAAAGCTGTAAGAAAGATAAGGGGGTTTACCCTGTTTATATCTTCCTATGTCTGGATTTGCTAACTTTTCCTACTTTTCTAACTGTTTGTTAGGTTATTAAAAAGGAGCATATAAAAGCCAAATCTTGCAGTCCTTACTCAAGTTCATGGTGACCTTGGCTGAGGAGAGATCACAGGACTTGTTCTGGTATTAAATAGCCAATGAGCTGTGTTGAACAAGCAGAGAATAAAGGTTTTAGTAACTCACCCAAATGTAACAACTAAAACAACATTCTGCTGAAGAAACAGAGAAAAGGCAAAATTAACTTAAGTTTCATTTAGTAAAATACTAGTTTCACTTTAAAAAAAAAAAAGTGTGTTGCTTTGTTTTTTCTTTGTAGAGATCCCAGTAACCTCACAAGCTCTTATCCTGTAGTGGGGTTTTTTTGTATGACAGTGATGGTCAGGTGGTATAAATAAGGCTAGATTAAAACAGCCAGTATTTTGGGGATTACTTAACCACTGTCACCTGAATTGCAGTCTCTCTCTCTCTATTTCAGGTCCCTAACTTCATCAACACAACACTCCCACCCCATGAGCAGGTGACGGCTCAGGAGATAGACAGCTACTTCAGACAGGAGCTGATCTACAAGAGGAACGAGAGGATGGGGAAGAGAGTGATGGCACTTTTAAGGGAGAACACAGATAAGAGCTTTTTCTTTGCCTTTGGAGCAGGTACAGCATGAATTTTTCTGTTTTGCTTGGTTATTGTGATTGAATGTAAAGTTGTTTGAATGCTTCAAGATTTTGTCTCTGGTCCTGCGGGAAGATTTCTTAGGGGGCTTCCCATTGAAGCACAAAGGCTTTTGTTTGTCCAAACCTGCTTCTAAAATGCAGTGAGTTGGTGTAGGAGGTGAGTCTGTGTCCAGCCGGGCTGTGGACAGGCTGCACTCCTTTGCTTTCCATCTGATCATAGAAATGTGAAGCTGTTAATGCTTTTCATGCTGTTGTGTTTGTTTCCTTCCCAGCCCAGCCTGTGGGCTGCTTTGGTTACATTCACACCATGGTTGTGTTTGTGGCCACAGGTGTAAGAGATGGTTGAAGTGTCTTTGAATTTGCAAGCCCAGGTACTGATGGTAGTGACTGTGGGAATACAAACCTTGCTGTGGTATAGCATGTGTGCGTGGCTCAGGGTGCTGCCCTGGGATTTCAAACTTTTTGGCGTTGCTTTAGTTAGACTTTCTCTGTGGGTGACTTGGCTACTTTGGTGGTGTGTCTGTATACACCAGACTGGCTGGTTTTGGACCTTGCACAAGTGCATGAGCTGTGTGTGTAGCTAAATACCAGCATTTTAAATCATTAAGTAAAAATTCAATGCGTCCCTCTGCCTGTTTAAATTCTCTACGTGAAGTCTGCAGAACAAAGATGTCTATAGTACTTCTGTGAGTCTGCAACAGTACGTGCTACTGTCCTTTTTCTCCCTTTCTTTCTTTTTCCCTTTCCAATGGAATTTACGTTTCTGTGTGGTAAGAGTATAAATAATAACTGTTCAGGCCCCAGTTCAGCAGAATCCTGAGCACTAGCTTAAGTGGCTCTTTGAGCTCCCTCAACTTCAAGGCAGCCTGAGATTGTCGTGCTGAGAACTGATCCGCTCCTCCTGCTCCCTCTCCTTGACGATTTCTCATTTTTGACAGAACTTTGCTTCTCATCCCATGGCTCTCGCTATGAACTTTGGCAACAGCTTGCCTTTCGCTGCTCACTTTAGTGGGAATTTTGATTAAAGACTGTGGGGTTTAGCAGAGATACATGCATTTTGATGTATTTATTTTTTGAGTGTATCCAGACTGAATTTTCCCAAGCTTATTTAATCTCAAGCTTGCCTGATATTTCTGTCCAAGGAGTTTTGCTTAACTGTTTTTACAGTAGGAAAATATATCATGGTGGTTCATAATTGGACAGGGATTCATAAAAAACAGCTTGTCTAACCCATGGAGCAAGGTTTATCAGAGATTATCGAACATGATGGTTTTGATATAGTCTCCAGTTTTGGAAGTCCCTTAACCAGTATATACTGGAGCTGGGAGGATAAACGACATCATTGCCTGCTTGCCCTGCTCTGTACGTACTTTTTCTGGGCATCAGTTACAGACCATGGCTTGAGACAGGATCTTGGACTAGATGGGTCATGGATACAATCCACTGCAGCTATTTGTATCTGCTAATAATAGAAATGAAATTAAGCAAATGGATACTCATTGCTTTCCATAGAAAGTAACACTTAAGTTGTAGGAGGTTTGAGCTTTCATTCCCTATCCCCGTCAGAGAGCATCTACCTGAAACTCCCAGGCAGCATTGCTTGGGAAAGCTGGCTCAGAAAGAGCAAGTCTTGTTTTGTCCTTTAATCTCCATTTTTGGTGATGTTGAAAACCGCCTTTGTCACTGGGTTATTTCTTTTTCCCAGCACTTACTGTAGCAGGACAGAACAGACACATGCAGCAGGATTTATTGAAAACCAGGGCACAGGAGACGCTGAGGAAAGCTTTTTGGTTTGGGTTCTTTGTTCCAACATCCCTTTGGCCGTTCTCAGTAAAGCAGGCCATCCCTGCGGGCCATCTCTAATTTAAGTACAATTAATTCCTCCTCTCTTCTCTGGGGTGTCTTTTTCTTCAGGTAGTAAGTATGGAGAAAATTATTAATTTTTCAATGCCAAAACTTTTATGTGGCTGAAATACGAGCAAGTTCATTTTTTCTTATGATTCAAATGCAGTTTTTCTCCTGAAGGGTTTTGTTGGGTTGGCTTTCTTTTTTTTTCCCCACTCACTGAATTATAAGGGTGGCTTTTATTGTTACATTTTGTATTTTGCATTCTTATATCTACTTCTCTGACTTTAAGGGAGCTTTTTGGTATGTGAGTGGGTCGTGAATTCAAATTGTTTTCTGAAACCTTGAGGGTTTGGTGTTGCTTTTTGTGAAAGTGAAGGGTGTTTTTGATGAAAGGCGAGGCTTTCACATGTTCACATGAATTCTGAAGTACAAAATTTTAGGAATGTACCTTTGGTTATGACAGGCATGATGGAGTCTGCAGGAATGCATTTTCTCTCAGAACAGTGCAAAAGTTATTTTAATTCATTTAAGATTCTGCGTATTTAAGACTAACATGAAGGAGGGGAAATAATTTGGAAAAAATATTCTGGATAATGTACTCCAAAAGGTACTGTTCTTATGCTAAGCATGGTCTCTGCATTAATCCATTTATTTTGAGGATATTGGAACTAATGAATGAATAATAATTTAATTATATATGTATATTATGAATTGGTTTCCAAATTTCATAATCTCCATTGTAGTTTCCAGGAAGGGAAGAATTGGGTAAAACTGTGCTGACAAATAAAATTAGGAAAATAAATATCTTCCAAAATAAGAAAATAAGCCTGTTATGAGAAAAGCACCTGGGAAAAACTTCACCAAATGCAATGTTACAGACCTGGGCTGCTGTAGGAGGGAGTCCCAAGCCCCGCACGGTGATTCATTCGGAGTCAGTGGCATACTGTAACTCACAGGTATAGCTGGATCCAAGGGGCTTGGGGACAGGGTCCTATCCTGAAAACAGCCCTCCTGAGGCAGAGTCCTGCCTGATTCCTCCAATGGCCTCCCCACGGGGAGCCATACCTCATGGAAACTGCCGCAGTTGGGTTTACCCAGCTTTTGCACAGATGCGTGTAGCAATTGAAGCTCTGTTGCTCTGTTGGAGCACTGTCCTCAGCTTGATTTAAGATCCCTGTGCCATGGATGGGTAGTTCAGTAGTGTCTAACACTGAATTAGTATAATGGGCTTGAATAGGCTAGGAGACACTGTGCAGGTGTCTTTGCAAATTGCAGTCTGGTTTTGTTCAGCGTATCCTTCTCAATGATTGCAGCAGCAAGACATTTTATAGACTCCTCCAGGAGTATGTACTGTTGTTTAGAATCAAAAAAAAACCCAACCAACAGAAAAGCCAAACTCAAACCACACACAGTCATCACCGTGACCAAAAGCAGTAGTTTACAGGATGAAAACCATGGCTGGCTTCAGTTGTAAACAAGATGATGATATCCTGGCTGCCTGGTGGTGCAGGAGCCCAGCGCTACTGAGCTGGAGGATGCCGGTGTCTGTTCAGCAGAAAGTGTGGTTGGTGTCCATGGGTTTGGACTGGCAGAAATCCCTTCTGGGTTGAAACATGGTAGAGTGTGAAGCCCTGTTGCCATAACAAAAAATGTACTTTACTATCAGGAAAACCATAGCTCATCTAGCATAAGCTGAATTCCCACCTGGCTGGATGAAAACATGTGGCTGGAGGGGAGTGCAGGTGGAGGGAGATGTGGCAACTCCTCTCACCAGATCTAAATAACCTTTACTTAAGGGCAAGATCCCACACCCTGGTCCCACCAGATCTGGCAGGTCAGGTCACCACTGGAAACATGCCCCCTGGCTTCAGATGGAAAAGGATCAAACCCAAGGAAAGGTGCAAGAAACAAAAATTGTGTGGAAATTGGTGCAGAGTGCCACTTTAGGTGCAGCAGGAGTCACCCTGGGAAAAGCACTGCTGTTGTGTTTTTGAAGAATGCTTATTTCCCAGTAAAGCTGTGGCCATTGGGCTGATTGGAATATAGCAGGCAATTAATTTAGTTGCCTGTGCAACTCTGCACGTTTATGGCCTGGTTATTAGTTATTTTATACATAGAATTTCTACTTTCTTTATCCTGCCTTGCTTTTATGTGAAGGCTGATCAAAATCATTCAGCTGATAGTTTTTCAGTAGAAAATTGGGCATTTGGGGAAAACAGAATTTTTCTGTTTGCTTCTGAAAAAGCAAGTCCACTTCTTGCAGACGTCAATCAAAATCCGAAGTGTCGTTGTTGTTCTCTGTAAACTGGGATTCCCACTTAAACTGTTTTGCTATGTGCCATTTAGAGCTGAGCTGCAAAGACATTGAGGTGCATTGTAGGAGAGGTGGTTCAGAGTCTGGTTCGTAACTGAGCATGAGGCCATGACACATCGAACAGACCAGTCCTGGGGACAAAGGAGTGGTAAGGGGACAGGCATTTGAATATCCATGCAAGCTGAGATAGAAGTTTTTACATCCACAAAGTGAAGCGAAGAATTTTTATGCTGTTGAAAGATACTTTTTCTTGTTGTTCCAGTCAGAAGTATTAAAACAAAAAAATTACACAATTCTAAATGGAGCTCTTTGGTTTTCTGCCATTTTTAAAAATAAAAAGTAGACTTTTCAATAGATTTCCCCCTTCCTTGCCTTCTCATTATGGCATTACTCACAATTAAGTTATTACTCATAAATGGCATTACTTACAATATAAATGCATTGGAACAGTTCAGACTTTTAATTTATTCCTTTATAAAACACGTAGAAGTGAAAATAGCCATTTATTCTTTCTACTTTCATTTCTTTCTCCTCTCCAAGAAAAATACAGGCTTTGGGTAAAATGGGACCCAGCTCTGTACACTTCATTCTTCGCCTGCCAGGGTTTACCGTATTCAGACTTAATGTGAAAATCTCACCATACCTATATTCACAGTAACTATACTCTAGCAATGAAACAGCATTTATTGTTTGTGCAGTTAAATGATATTGTTCAGGTAACAGGTATGGTAATTTTTCCTTTTGAATGAATAAAGGTAGCAAAATAGAGTACTTTCAAGTAAAATTTGGGGGTTTGCTTGGTTTTTATGTTTTGAAAATCCATCCTGGATTGCTAGGAATTGTTGATCCATAATACCAGTGAAGTGCCTTAGACCTGATATATACAGGCAATTTATAAAGGTCCATTTACAGTCAAGAAAGAGAGACACAGCCAAGAGCACATGGGCTGTTAAAAAGAGTTAATATTTTGGCAACTAAGACTATACACATGAAGTCAATGTTTAAGAAAAAAATCACTCTGGTTTATTTCATTTTTATGGGCAAATAATTTTCAAGTAACACTTATGATAACAGATGGATAAATTTATGTCTGCAGTTAATTTGAACGATAATTTCCTTAGGATGTTTACTTACTTGCATTTCTTTTTCTTTCTTTTATGAGAGCTGTCAGTTTTGTAGCTGAGAGCTGGATTTACGGCTTCAAAAATTCGGATGCTGCTCCAGTTCACAATGTTTTTTAGCAGCCAAATCAGTAGGCTTTAAGACAGTGGTTTTGGTTATTTAAAATAATAAATATATCATGGAGAATATTCTTTTAGTGCTGAGAGAGTTGAAATGCAAGTACCATAGCATCTCCCACAGCAAGAGGGAAATCAAACTGTCTCTGGACCACAGTACTGTGGTGGAGGAAAGCACATGTTTTCCCACCCCACCAGGTCCAGGCAGCCCCCTGCATCTGAGGTGTCAGAGAGAGCTGTTGTCCATGGTGTGGACACCAGAGCGGGCTGGTGACCGCAGCTCCTCATGAAGTCAATGTGTGTTAATAGGGATCGATGCGTGTGAAAGTTGGACAGCTTTTGCTCAGCTGTAGGCTTAGGTGGCTGAGATTAGGTACCTACTTGTTGATGGATTAGGTTTAAATTCCTGAGATGTTCTGCAAGAAAAAAAGATACAGGCTCTGTTGGAGATGTCTGTGTGCTCCCATGAAAGCAGAGGAATTTGTCCCAGAGTAGGAACAGCAGAAGTAGATTTTGATCATTTCGATGCTCAGAACAGGTGAATTCCTTCCCCATCCTGCAGAGTTTTCTCAGCCAGCATTGGGGAGGCAGTGTTATCAATAATGATTCTGATCATCATAAATTAGACTGTTAGCAATAATCATAGAATCATAGGATAGTTTGGGTTAGAAGGGACCTTTAAAGGTCATCTAGTCCAACCTCCCAAACAATAATGTCACATATTGCTTCCGAAGTATTTTGTAAATGTTATTTGGTGGTCCTTCATAATAGGACTCAGAAGTGGGTTGCACTGTGTTTTCACTAGGGAAAGAGAGAATTGTGCAACTTTTCTGTAGGATGGGCTTGTTGTGAGAATATAAAAATCTCCTTTTCCTAGTCCTCAGCTCCAGCTATTTCCCTTTTGTCCTCTCTACAAAGGATTCCCAAGGGGAATTTTAGCATGTGTCATTTTAGATATTGGAGATACCAAAGATACAAACAGGCTCACCCTTCACCTTCTGGAGTCAGTAGGGAGTAACAGGCATCTCTAAGGTGACTCAGGTCTTGCGTGGTCTGAATCACCACTGAGATGTGCTTATTTTTCTCTATAAACTAAAGAGTGCCTGGGGAGACACCGAGCTGATGCAGCTATCTTGAACATGCTTCATCCACAGCTAAAAAGGTGACCACAGCTGCGATCGAACATGATGGCTGTTGAATTTGGGTAGGGGGGAAGATGTGGAGAGGTGGGATTTTTTTATTACTGGAAACCATATTTCTACTCAGTAGTTTGGGAAAGGAAGCAATGGATACTCTACACAGCTTAAATGCAAGTAATTAAAATCCAGAGAGCCTTTGTGAAAGCCATTAGCACCTGCCACCAAATCCGGGACTCAGGTTCACATATGTTACTCGAAAGTGTTTTTTCAAAAGGGAAATGCCTTGAGGCCACCATCCAACTGCACACTGAGGACTCAGGATTTACAGATGTTGAATATGCAAATAGCTGTTTTGCACTCCCAACTGATGCAATCTTGCATGCAAATCAGGAACAGAGTTACACCCACTGTGTTGCTGAGAACTAACTCAGCCTGGCATCGGAAGTCCAGTCCTCTGTCTTCCAGAATTGTGTAGCTCTTTTCCATTTCCAGTCTGTCTTGGATCCTCTGTAGAACATAAAAGAAAAAAAGGAGCGGGGGGGGAGGGGGGAGAAAACACTTGCAGGCTGGAACATAAAGAGACTTTATCCCCTGGGTCAGGCATCCTGGTCCAACACTGATTAGTGGTGCTACTGACATCACCAGCGCAGTTCATCAACGGGTTGTCTCAGTGGGGCAAGAAGCTGGCGACCAGGAGATTGAACTTGGCGAGCCTACAAAAGAGAAGAAAAGGGTGAATTAACAGTTTACAGATGCTAGAATTCCCTCTGCTCATGTTTATTTGGGCATCCAGATGCTTATAGCGAGGTTAGGCTGCTTTTGTGTATGGCCTTCTTTTACTATTAGTTTTTAAGGTAAAGTGTCACTTTGCTTTTAAAAATATACTTGCATGCTAATTTTGACCAAAGCCATGTAATTGATTCATTTAAAAGTCTGCATTAAACAGGCAATGCCTGATTCTCTTTTCAGATACTCTGTTGTAAATCAGGAGATACTCCACTGGGGAAAAGCTTGTTCCAAGTGCAAATCCAGCCTGTAGCCTTTTAAAATAAAATTTTAAAAAAATCAGGGTAACTTTTTTTTAATGCACGTTGATCTTGTATCGTATGGAGGTTTGGGAGCCTCTGAATATTTGCTTTTCACCTGAAGTTTAAATCGGCAAAGAGAGAGCGCCTGAGTTAGGGAGGCCAAAATAAACATGCCTGCACTACCCTATTGTGAAAAAGGAACTACCATTCTGAAGGCTGATCCCTGTAATTCTGATTTAAGAAAATATCCTCTTGTTACACAAGATATTAGTCATAGAAACACAGTATAGCATATGCAATGGTGAGAGCTATCTTGAGGCTGCTGTCACCTGTACCAACCAAGGAAGGCAAGAGACATAGCAAGTGAAAGAACTTGTACTTGGGCTTGCACTTTGCTTTTTCTCCTGGACCCTTTGGTCCAGTGGAGATTTTATCATGCTCAGCAGGGAGTCCTGCCTGGCCAGTTCTCACTGTTGCTTTCATCGTTGCTCCACTGAAGTAGGGTACAGTCCTAAGTCCAGGCCTTTATGTTTGCTTGCTGTGGGTGTTCAAGTAAATGTTAAAAGCAAGTAAAATGGGCCTTGCAAACTGCAGTGTATACGTTTACCATCTCTGGTGTAATTCTTCCTGTGATGAATGGGGAAAGTTGCCTGTGCGCAGTAGGATTTTGGTTTAAAAAAAATGCATACATTAATGTCAGCTCCTCTGGGTCCCTGACATTTTCATATCATATTTATTATTATGCCTGTGCCAAGTTCTACTGTATAAGTCTAATTCTGCCTGCCTGTTCTCAAAGAAAAGAAAGCTATATTGGCCCCTCCTGTCCTATAATATAGAGATTTTGGCTATGCCCTTGCTGTATTTCTCTTCAACATTTGAGATGTAAAAATGTAGACATAATTCAGGAAATTTTCTCTCTTCAGAACTGCAAAGAATCATGAGAGATTTACACCCAGGCTTAAACACTCTGCTGAACAGGAATGGGCTTAAACATGGGATGAAATATTCTTTCACCCCCACACACATGCAAGAACTTGCTGTGGATCCACAGGCCACCCTGCAAGCTCTCAGGAGACCAGGCAGAGGTCCCATATAACTCTAGATTTCGTAACAGGAGTGTTGAAATGAGCATATGGATGCCAGACAATTAATCATTTTCCATCCCAAAACTGTCTCATCAGAAAATTCCCAACCAGCTTTAACAGTGCTATTGGGAAGATTTTAAAAGGGCAATGTGGAGAACCCAAAGACTAGCAGCGTTCCTCTAACACTGAGGTTCTGTGGGATGCTTGTGTGAAAAGGCAAACAGGATACAGATTGCAAAGGATCCAAGGATCTTGTCTCACCTCGGATACCTTTGTGTGCTACCTGCAGTGATTAAGATGTCTCCACACCCGAGTGTACTTCCAGCCACCTTGTTGCATGGTGTTGCCCCAGAGCAGACGGAAATTTGGCTACTTGGTTTCCTTAAATTCAGAGCCTGGTATGCTAGCACAAATCCTTCGGTAGTGTTTCATGTTAATGCAAGTTGACGGGGTTGATATGGGTTCATGTTCCTTTCTGCTGCCCCTCCTGCCTGGGTGCTTACCTCCAGTGGAGGAGCAGGAGTGTCCGAAGGCATCCTAGACCACCATAGCTGTATCCCCTGCAGCTCCCCTGTCGGAGCCTCAGGCTATTAGACCAGGAGCTGGGAAGGGAATTTAGTAAAGCAAAGAACCAGTTTGTACTGCTTGTGTTATTGGTCTCCGACAGGTTCAAGCCATTCTGACCGGTTTTGGGGCCAAGATGCAGGAGGACAGCATATGGAGAAGAACCAGTGATCTCCTTGGTGGACTGGAAAGACAGGGCATGACTGCTGGCTAGTGTTAGCTGTTTTGCAAAAGTAGATGTGAAACTGAAAGCCTTAAAAAGCCTGGCTGTAAATTATGTGGATTTCTTGAGGATTTTTACTGGTATGGGAACTGGGACTGGAAATCTCATTAAACTGGGCGTTCTTGTGAGAGCTCCAGGTTTTCTTGGTCGTGGTTATGCCAGGAATACCATCAGAGCAAACTTGCTGAGAAAGGATTTATGGATTTGGGAAGAGATCCGATTCTCACTGAATTAATAGTAGTTCTGCAGCTGACATCAAGGTGATTGGTGTGTGCACCTGGACGAGACAACATTTATTTGTCATTCCAGTTCTTTAATCTAGGCTGCTACTTTCACGTTACTGGAAAACATCAATACCCTCTTTATAAGCCTATTAAGTCTCAGTTCCATTGTTATTTTCTCTGGTAGATCAGAAGAGACATGTCAAGGAAAAGAAAACGTGTGTGCAATATACCTTTGCCCCAAAAAAATATTTAAATATCAGAAATGTAAAGTGAAGATAGAATTACTTAGAGAAGCAGAAGGGAAATAATCAGAGCTCCAGCCAGCAAGATGAGATGTCATAAACTTTAGTTATTCACCTCTCGTAGACATTCAAAACACAAACTCTGCCACTGTTCAGCCATTTCATAGAGGACTGTAGAAAGCAGCAGAGGTCTGTTGGACAAAATTGCTCTGGTGGCAACTAAAACTGGGCTCAAACCCAAGTCCAATATCTAAACTGCCATTCGAAATTGGAAAAAGTTCAGGTTCATGCCTGAGTCTCTGCTCCCTTTCTGCTCTGTGCAATAGACCTAATGAAACCCCGAGTCTGAACTTGACTGATGGGGAGTGAGAAGCAACTCCAATTTGTGGAAAATGTTGCTATTTCAAATTGGTTTTTAAAAAGATCAGTAACAAAATTTGAAAATATGGGAATTCTTAGCAAAAGTGGAAAGCACTGGTGCACTGGTACTGGGGTGCTGCTTTTGGTAGAAGCTCCAGAGCTGTGGCTGCTGGAAGCCCAGAGGTGACTGGCTTGAAGGTAGTCCCAGAGGTCTAGCTCTTGGTAGACCAGTTTGCTAAAGAGTTGTGAACTGAAAAAATGTCAAAATATGATTTCAGAACTACCAAGCTTTACTCCTATTGACTTCCAGGCAGGCAGTGGGAAAGAGGTGGCAGGTGAATAAGCAAGAAGACAGATGAATCTGTCTTGGAACTTCTGTTTTTCAAGAGATATTCAATGAGACCTACCAAATGCTTTGGTTTCAATAAACTGTTATTCATCAACTGAAAATTATTCTGCCAGAGAACTTCCAAACACCTTTTTAATCTAAACACAACATTTTGGTGGAGTTCAGCTTTGGATATATCCCTGGCAGAAAAGTAAAATCTCCATCATTTTCCAGGAGTAATGTTGCAGGACTGAAACCTATGTGACTTGTATCTAAAACAAACAACTTGAATATTTTGAGTATTTTTCTGTACTTTATTATGGGAAATACCTTAAATACTGAGGTTAGCAAACTTTTAAAAATTGTATTTATACACTGGAGGTAATTGGAGAGAAAAATCAAATGCTACCACTGGGTTAACTCAGTATGAAATTCAGCACTGGTTTTCAGTATTTGTACAGAATTCACATTCACTTTGCGTTTTTCCTTGAGGTGTTTGAGGTACAGTGAAACTGCTGTGAGGTTCTTATCACTTAGCAATCTGGTCTGGTTCCAGATGAAAATTTTGCAGTACCTCTCGCTGGGAGGATTGGTTTAAAAGGAACAGAAATCTGCCAAAGAAATAAAGACTTCATTATTGACATCAATGCTATTTTTAATCTGGTTTCCTAAGGAAATGAGGCTTAAGCAATTATGGTGTTTGTGAGTATGCGTGTGTGTATATAGGTGTGTGTGAATATGTCTTTCCTCCTCGTAAATTTTTCATCTGTTGACTGATTATAACCAAACTTTACAGATGGCTGGAGTCTCCAAGATAATAAGTTCTTGCATGCTTCATGAAAATAAGTGATTGGATAGAAAAAAAAAAATTCATAGTGCTCATCCACTGAAAGAGCACAGCATGAGCTCAGCTTTCATTAGATCTCAGAAAATCCCTATGGGAGAGGAAGGTGAGACACATCTCCATAGGCAGCGGCACTTTACTGGTTCCTCTGCATGCGGGAGGATGTGGTGTGTAGTCCATATATCAGTCATGGCACGGTTTGAATGGAACAATGATGTTTAGAGTAAATAGTTATTATCTAGAGTATCTCAGGAGCCACGTGTTACCGCTGGGCTGCCCTCTAATGAGATGTTCATTCTCAAGGTCAGAGCAGTATCAAGGAGCAGGTTTGTAAATGTGACTGAGGCATGGCTCCAGGACTCTCTGTAAACCTAATGAGTTGTGGGCACTCAAACTGTGCAGTCTCACTGCTGCTAATTGGCCAAGTGTGCCATCAACCATGCTCAAAAATATTCTTAAGTAGCCAAGGGGTGAAAAGAGCATCAGAAACTCTTATGAGTCCAGGAGGCAGCCTGGGGCGGCATTCCTGTGTGCAGATTTCAGGAATGCTTTCCCCAGACTGAAGGTCATTCCCTTGAGAGCCGAAACAGCTCACTGGCAATGGGGAACAAAGTTAAGAAACAAAGGGAAGAGTAAAGCACTACCTGGAGGACAGTGGTTTTGCAACATTAGCATATCAGACAAGGGGATGGTTGTCACTTAGCAGTTGGAGATGATGCTCAGAAAACATTGTTACGAGGACAGTACTTGAAACCTTTCCAGAGCAAAATACAGATGGGGATCAGAAAAGCCAAGCCAGAGTTAGTTCTTAATTCTATTTTTTTTTTCATTGAGATTGAAAAGTATGTATCTAGTATCTTGGTAACAGTGATAACTGTTGAGGTGGGACTCTCCCTCTTGAACTCTAGGTGTCTGAAAGTTCTGTGCATCTTCTGTGTAAGATAATCAGGTTCCTTTCAAACCCCCAGAGGACAAATCCTCCCACTTATCTCAGATGCATATTTTAAGATGGAAGGAATTGCCCTCTGGAGACATCTTTCCACTGACTGCAGAGGAAACCTAGAAGACTGGCCTCCAGTCAGATGCCTGACTCTCAGATGAGTGGGATTAATTAAACCCTGAGAGCAGGAGTCAAGAATTCAGTGTGTTTTGTCCTTGCCTCTGCCTGACCTTGAGCAAGCTGCTCAGTGTGCTAAGAGCTCCCTGAGCAATGTTTTGCATTGCTGCCAGTGGAAGAGTCTTATTAGTCCTGAGGAAAAAATGCGAGCAGAAGACTGACACAGGAGTGCTTTCCATCACACCTTGGAGAGTACCTTGGCATGGACTCTAAGGGAAAAGAAAGCCCTCTGCCACCAGCTCTGGAAAACTCATTTGGGGACAGGTTTCATTGTTGCGGGGGAGGGAGAACTGTAATCCTCCCTGTAACTGTGTGCAACTTTTGCATCCTATCATATGATACGGTTGAAGTCCAAGGTTGGCCAATCATTTTGTTCACCGTTCAGATCCCCCTGTGAGCCCCAGCGCTCAGAGCAAACTGTCCATCTTTGTGATTGCACAGAAGAGGTGGATTTAGCCATGTAGAAGTGTAAAGCATTCCATCTTTCCTCACCTCTTGGCTGTAGGGAGAGAAAGCCACTTTAGTACAAGCACGGTCATTCACAAGCCTGACCTGCCTGGAGCTGTGCAAAGGAAACAGAACTGCTGACAAGAGAGGAGGCTCTCGTTTCTGTTCATCAAGGACGGTTATCCCTTTTGCAAGGGAAGAAGAAAGCAGTCAAAACCAAAAAAATGTTTTGACATACCATGTATCTGATTTTTTCACTGTTCTCTTAAAGCAGCAACCAGGCCAAATGCCTAAGTGCTGTCAATGAGGAGTGATTCAGACCTGGAGACCCTTTGAAACAGCTTTCTGATATAACTTGTCTTTTTGCATGCAAGACTTGGGGAAAAATAGGAAGGTATATGGGTGGTTTTTTGTTTCGGTTTTTTAGTGTTGTGGAGAGACTCACCAGACAGTCTCCTCTGTGGGGCCACTCACCGAGTCTGCAGTATTTATTCAGTATCTCCCTGAAACAGCAGCATCTTAGAAGTTGTCTTCCTGAATTTACATTCCCAGTTCAATCATCTCCCACACAATAAAAGCTCCAGTGTTGGCTCGCCTTTAAGTTCTGCACTGCACAGCACTCCCATCAAAAGGGAGCCCTTCCTCCTAGAGTTTTTGTTTTTCTTAATACCTGCCAATCACCCCCCTTGCCTTTGCCCAAAGTTTGTTGTCTTTGCAGTTGGTCACAGCGTGAGCTACCAAAAACCTCGCTGAGCTTGACGGGGTATTCTGTTAGCCTAACCCTAACACACAATCTTCCACCTCCCTGGCACACAAAGGGCCTTTTCACCAGCCCACCACAGCTCGAGGATTTCATTTCATGTGTTACAATTAATCTGTATTTATTGCCACTTATCTTAAATGGCTAACAATATCAAGAGTTTAAAAAGTGATTTTAATGTCAAACTGGGTCAATTAAAACTCTACTTAAAATATTTGCAAAACTTCTAGCCTGAAAGTTGCCCCCTCAGTCTGCTGTTAACCAAAATGTTTTAAATAAATACATGCAGCTTGAGGAGACTGGCATTTGTTAAAATTCCCTTAGATATTTTAGTAGTATCCAGCATTAATTTCCTTATTCCTACATTCACTTGTTTTTTTTATAAAAGGAGAAAAATGAATAATATTTAGATAGTTAGAAATATTTGAATATTGTTTTAATCAATTAAAAAAAAAAAAACCCAGGAGTTAGCCTCAAAACTTTTAAGGCCAGAAGAGACCATTAAATTGATTGATCTCATCTCCTGGAATTTCATCCTGTTCTTCTGTGAACCTTAATAGTTTATGTTTAACTGAGCTTCAAACCATGGGCCACAAGTAACAATTTTATTTCTTTTAAACTCCTTTAGTATTGGTGTGTGGGCACAGGAAATAAAGTACTAGAACATAAAATATTAAAAAGTTAAATAATGAAGGAGCAGCTTTCACTAGTGTATGTTGGGTTTTGCTGAAGGTTGAAAATGGCTGGAGGAATCCACTTTTTCCACTTCCAGAAAGCCCATAGTTTTGCCTTGAATTTTTTTTTTTTTAAAAAAAAGCTCAGTTTGCAGGATGGCCTTAATAAATTATGTGAAATAAGTGCTGGTGTACTGCCCATGAGAACACCGAACTCATGTAGTTCAGCCAAGGTTGCACCGTGTTAGGATAGTGACATGCATGACAAGGAGAAGTCCCAGGAGGGACCCCCAGGTAGGGCTTAGTTGTGTTGGATGCACTAGATACACAGAGTAAGTGAGATTCCAGGCTGGGGGAATTAACTACCTAAACCAAAGGTCTGTCCGCGTGGAGCTATTTGGATTTTAAGCTCTGATCCTCAAACACTTACACTTTCCATGAGCAGTGACATTAATGAAGCTTGGTTTCCTATGGTTTTAGGTCATTTGCTTGGATTCCCGGCAGTCTAATAAGGTTTGAACTGTAGCTGAGGCATTTCTGTTAATTAGGGCATTCATATTATCCTTATGGGTCTCTGATGTCCCTAATAAGGCTCACCCTGCAACTTTTCTTTCCGCAGGAGAGATCGGTGAGTCTCTATCCAGCCATCTGTTTTCATAAAATATATAAGAAAGGGCTGTCTTGGAGACAGCTACTCTGCTGTCTAATAGATTTGAAATTTGCCCGTGGGTTCAGAATATTTCAGGGGAGATCATAAAAACAAAAGCATTTGCACAAATGGACAGCAGGATCCTGTAAGCCTCGTGTTCTCTGGAAACAAGGTTAAAATGAAGTTGTCGTATTTATGCAGTGTAAATATTGCACAACTTGAGGTCACCAAATGGTTTTGATCATTTCTTTAGTCATTTCTTCTTGTAGAATATTTAATTAAACAAATCTGGCTTTCTCAAATGATCTGTAAGTCTATTTTTATAGATTGGGGATGGAAACACATCTTGAAGAATTGCTTTTGTGTAAGAAATAACATGAAAAAATATTTTTTTTTTTTTGCTGCTTGTCATCCATAAAAAGAGTGTGATTATGTCAGTTTGGAGGAAAGCAATTGTTCTTCGGTATCAATGTTCTAATGAATGCAATGATATTGGCTTGTGGACATGCTTTTATTGCTCCTTAGTTGCTGTCCTATTTGTTATTCTTTTTGGATTTGTTATTAATCTTAGGCACTGTATCAAGAAGCCAGGTGATGCTGATGACTAATTGCATCCCAAGAATGGCAAACAGCACAAAGCCAAGAGCTTGCAAACAAGTCATAGACTGAAATCTGGTCACATAAACTTTTTTTTCAATGCTTGCGAGCGGGAATACTGCGAGTTTCCCATTCCTGCTTCTCATCCCCAGATTATTTAGTCCTGTCAGACTGGCTTCAGACACATGTGGCATGGAGCCTTACATGGCCCTAATTCATTTATATTCTCCTCTTTGGATCTAACAAAAATATGTCTCTTGAAAAGGTCAGGTTTGAGATCTTTTTGAAGACTGTTGCCTTTGGCAATGTTAACCAAGGCCCCAACAGGCTCTTATCCTGGACAAGGAATACTGCCTTAGACTGACTTTGTTCAAATCTTTCAGTTCCTCAAAGAGCCATTTAGAGACTGGGTGTTAATATTCAGAGCTTTCTTGTGTGGAGATACCAAAGTGCTCTGGCCAGCTTCACAGGAGGCCAGTGATGACAAGCTGAGAAGTGTAACAACAGGGAGGTGAAAACTCTGAAATTTGGTGGCAGTGTGTAGTAAGGGAGGAAACTGGTTGCAGTTTCCCATCAGATGGACTAGCCTAGCTCTACGCATCTCTGCTAGGAACATTGGAACCCATAGGCTAATTTCCCTTGAATTTGGTGGAAGGTGGAAGTTCATGTGGTTATGTTCCTATTTGGAAAGAAGTGGCTTTGGCAAGAGGAGGAAGTTTCTGTTAATGTTCCCATTCGGGAAAAGGCTATGATATAACTCAAACTCACTTCTTACTAGGTATCACAGATCCATAGGAAAATGCACTTTGCTGGTTCCACTAATCAGGAAAAAACTTGTATTTTAATACTATTTTCTACTAAACTTAAGTGTTCAGGATTCTGCAGGCTCTCAGCTCCTCATCTGCTTCCATTGGATCCAGAGAATGAAATAAGGAGGCTTTGCCAAAATTTGGCTGAAATGCAGGAGATACTTGATTGAGTCTCACCAAGGGGCTGGCAGAGAGGAGGTTGGGTACCAGTCCAGCATGGCACAGGCACCAGTCTAGTATTAACAAAATACAAACACAATTGTGTTGAAAATCTCTTCCTGCTGGGTGAGAAAGGGAAATGAATACAGGAAAATAAAACTTGAGTCTTAAAAGGGAAGGGGCTTTGAAGTGCAGTCTAGTTACAGCCTTGGATCACTGTAACTGTGGGAAAATGTGATGAGACAGTGTACCCAAGCATATTTGCTGGGGTTTTTTTGGTGGGTTTTTTTTTTTTCGTTAATTCTGCACTGTTGTGCATAAGCAGGCAATGATGGATTGTCCCGGAGTTCTGTGCATAGTATTGAAGAGAGCTGGATTTAATTGTCCTGCATTTATTGTACAAAAGGAATGAATTATGAGCCACTTTACAGCATCTCCAGTGAAAGTGATTATCAGCACTGCTCCTCGCCAGAGATATAACTCTGTCAAGCAGACTCCCTCCTCTCTTGGGTTCCTTGGAAAAAGCTCGTGAATTTGCTGTCTTCTGCCAGTGAAAGCTCAGGGTGAAACACAAAACCAAAAGCTGCCAATACCTATATATTCAGTTCAGATGTTGTAGGAATTTCTTATTCCTTTTTTTTTTTTCTTTTTCCCCTGAGTGGAAGATCAGTCAGGATTTTTGGAGCATGCAACTGAAATAATGCAGCAGAATGTTTTCCCAGTTGAGTGCTCTTTTGATTTTGTAGGTGAATTGTGTGGTTGAGAAGACTTAGCTGTTGGCTTTAATTAGCTCTGACCAAGGCTCATGCACACTTAAAATACAATTGGTCGTGATGCTATGGAAAGGCATCCTTCACCCCTACGCACCCAACTATCTCATAGCTGTTTTCACACTGCTCCTCCCTGCAACGTGCAGATAACCCCAGAAATAAGTTTAAGCTGAGGTGGATGTATAAAAGGAATGTTATGAGCTCTGCCTCTGAGACTGTACAATAACTCATCTGTAGAAGAGCAGGGAGTTTTACTCTTTTTGTTTTCTATTGACTACTGCGGACAGTGGGATGAATTGCAGGGACCATAACATTGCCTGCCAGAAAGATACTTTGGGGGGCATGCTCCCCAGTGTTGTGGAACAGCAGCTGCAAGAGGAGATTTTGTGTTAGGGTTTGTTTAGATCTGCAGAAGTATTTTCAGTACCTTCAAGAGAGCTGGCTCATGCTGTGCGCTTTGGGGAGCTATGGGTCCTGTCCACTCTGCTAGTAGGTTTCTGGTGCTGTCTTGCAAACAAACATGAGATTCCTGTGTGCTCACAAATGCTTTTATGCCTGGGATAGCCCAGATAAACAAGTGAAACAGTACATAGGTAGAGATAACAATGTGTACGCAACTGTGCAAACTCATAAATCGGTGCCTTTCTGCACCCCTCCACATAAACAGATTTCACATAGATTTATCAACAGGTCTACAATTGCCAGAAAGTCTGTTCTTGAAAAGAAGAAGAAAAAGGCAGGGGGGTGGGGGGGTGGGGACACACGACCAAACTGTAAAAAGCCCCGGACTCTAATGGCACTACCAGGTAGCATGTGCAATTCATTTAACTATGAGTCTACAAATGTGTTAGCTCATAGCTGTGGTAACACTCATGGCAGCAGTCCCCAGGCTGAAAAGTGTCCTGCTAATTAATAACAGCTAAGAACAGAGGTTATGTGGAGTGTCATAGCAACAGGTCATGAATTAGGAGAGGAGCGCTTGTGGTCACTTCTTCTGGAGAAGCGGAGACTTATTTCTGAAACAATTCCCTATGTAACTGTGCGCATGCATTTTGGAAAATCAGCTGTTTAATGCACAAACCAGTGATGAGTCTTTCACTTCTTCCACTCTGTCATTCAACTGATTTATTTGCAGTCCTTTGACTGTAAGTCAGAAAAGTATCAGCTGCAACAAAGAGAAAATTTAGGAAAAAGGACTTGGAAATTTACCTTATGTTTTGTGGGCTGAAAAGGTTGCCTGAATGTTGAACAGAGTGGCTGGAAAAAGTTGTGGAGTTAAATGGCTGGATGAGCCTTCCATGGGATCGGGAGTCATGGGTGTTCACTTGTCCGTTATCCAGAAGTGGGCCAGAGTCTCCTGGGAAGAGCTGGATGCCAACCTTGTGACAAAATGGTCCTTCACTCCAGAATGCGAATTCATGGTGGCTTTTTGTAGGAATATAAGGGACGGGTTCTTCATGGGGGGGAAAAAAACCACAGCACAGCAGCATCGATATTTTACGCAGTGAGACTTTTTTCCTTTGCAAATAGCTGTTTGCCTAGTGGTTGCTAGATTCATTTGGGATGTGGGAAACAGAAGTTCATGTCCATTCCTGATTCTTGAGTCAATGCAAGGAATTGAGCGTTTGATTTGCTTTTGGAGTAATTACTGCAGGAGGACGACAGCGATGGACAGAGCATCCCCAAGAAGAGCTATTCCAGAAGCATTATCGCATAGCAGCATATTGCATGTTACCTATCATGGCCAATTTAACTGGATGGCACTGCTCCTCTTAGGATTCAGTACATGCAGATCCAAGGGCTAGATTTTCAAGTACCCAAAATCTTAAGACAATTTGGCTCTTTAATCAAATAGAAGTTAAATGCTCAGCAGCCAGAGCCTCTGCTGAGGGTTGGATTTTCAAAAGGCCTAAGCCCTTAGACAGCAGTTTTGAAAACCTGGCTGAATTTCAGTGCAAGCCTGGCTTTAGAAACCTTTTATATCTTCATTGAGCACAAAGGGACAGACTGTCTTGTAAGTTCGTGCCTTCATTAGCAGGAACTGAATCCTATTGATTTCAGCATGCATTATGGCTGGATCAGTCCTCTTCAGTGTGTGACCTGTTAGCACCATACTTAAAAGCACTGCCATGGCAACAAGGGCAGCAACCCCAATGGCAGAGGAATGGGAAATGGCATGAGGTGAAGAAGGGACATCCTCTTCTCATTGAAGGAGATTTTCCCATAATAGAAAAGGGGGGAAAAAAAGCTTGATAAGTCAAGTGGCTTGATTCGTAAGTGAACTTACTCGAAAGTAAACACAATGCCGTATGTGTCTCATTTGCCAGTGAGATCATCTGTTTCTTTGTTAGGGAAGAAAATGTGTTTCCCTTCCAAGTCCAGGGTCACTCCGGCAATTTACATGAACAAATAAAGATGAGGTTTAGCAGCACTAAATAAATAAAATACAACTCTAAGTGGCCACCAAAGAACAGAGCTGCTCAAATGGAATAGTACTGGGACGTGAGCCATGTGGCTGCTGTTTGCCATGCCTGCTTACAATTCCCCATCCAGGCACTGCTCAGATGCTTCTTACTGAGGTCAGGTTTACGGCTGTAGCAAAACATATACTGGGAGATAAACAAGCTATGCTACAGATGAACAGCAGGGCAGAGAACATAAAGTAAATCTATGCCTTAGCCATGGCCTTACAGAAAGTAGTTGAGCTCTTGCCCGAGCAGCATGGATCTAGGCTGAATAGGGCTATGCATATTCATCTCTTGGTAAAAGAGATGGACAGCTTGTTTCTGATGTCTTCTACCAGCTGCATCCTATAGTTGTTCAACTGTATTAAAAGGAGTAATTCCTAATTTTCTTTGAGATTAGGATCTGGCCACCCTTTATTTCAGTGCTTCTAGCCATGGATCAGGTGCATAAAATATCTCGCACATGGGGAAAAATCAAAACACTCCATCGCAGAGCTGCATTTCGTCATGGATTCAGCTAATGTGTAAAGGCTTTAAGTGCTGTTGGTTCATTGCTTTTTCCTCGTTGCATTAAGAACTGGTGTGAGTAAATATCAGCTGGATAAGACTCTCTCTCCTTCCGTCTCCAACTCAAACTGCACATCTTCCATGCCAGTCTGGCATGGAACTGGCTGGTGCAACTGGGGCACTGTGACATCCCAGGTGTTTTTACTACAGCTCAGTTTTGAGAGTGAGACTGATACACCCAAACAAATCTCAGCCTTATGTAAAGCTGTTACCAGTGGAAAAGCTTTGTACCACTCTTGAACAAATCACTCCCATGCTCTGTTCATTATGTAGCTTCCCTGTGTGATTCTGGGGTCAAGGTCTGATATGGAGGACATTAGTCTGAGCAAGCGGAGACATGTCTCTTTGTTCTGTAGTCATGACTTTTGGCAATAGCTATGTGTTAGCTCCACCCTTAGTGTGGGAGGCCTGAGAGTATGGGATGGCCCTTGAACTGACAGCTTGACTATAGCTTCTGAATAAATCATTATTTCCAGTGAGTGGGGAGATGACTCACTTTGCTATGACCGAGTAGCTGAGCTAACGCAGAAGTGGTTCTCTGTTTTGCTCTGGAGTGAAGGCCATAGCACTTTACAAATTTAAACTCGAGGACCAGAGGTGCTGTAGGGTTTAGTATCAGTTCAGCATACATGAACATAGCTGAGTGGTGGAAACTCTGCAATGGAGAATTGGTCTCCCCACCCTGTCCACTGCAAGTGAGATGTCATCTCCTGCTTCCGTCAGGATCTCATGTCCACAACTGGGCAAACTGTTTCTGCAATGGATTTATCTCAAATGAGTTAGCTACCTAAAATGCAGGTGTTTCATCAATAGCCAGCAGAAATGGGCACCTCCAAAGTTACTTCATCCATCCTAGTACAGTTCTTTAAGATGCCAGAACTGAATTTCTCTGTTTGCATTTCATTGCTTCCTTTGACAATAGAGGAAGCCAATACAACTATCTTAAATTAGACGTCTAATGTTTGGATGGCTAATGCTGGGTGGGATTAATCTCTCCAAGAACACCCTCTAATCTGAGTTTCTTCTGTACTCATAGTTGTCCCTGACTTCCCAGTCTGAAAGTCACTGTGTGTGATCTGAGCTTAGATCAAAGGCAATTAGCCCAATTCCAAATTCTTCTGTAAGATTCATAACGGCAGTATTGCTCAGAAACTGTCTCAGGACCTCTTACGATATATTCTTGCCATGATGGAATTGCCATGCAGGCAAGCTGCGCTGGGGCTTCCTTTAGTTCCTTTATGTCCTTATTTATTTGCTCAAGGTTCAGGAGTAAGCCTGGTTTGACAGCCCTATCAAACCTCTATTCAGTTACATACAGAATGTTTAAATAACTAATTTTAGATTCCATCATTCTCCTCTCTTTCCCTTTCTTGCCCTCCCTGTCCCCATCTCTTTTGTGCCTTCACACCCCAACCCCCCAGAAAGGTGAATTTATAAGAAAACAAACACCTAGAGCGTATGTATAGCATTTGACTGTATAGATAAGCTGGAATGAACCTAAACTGCATAGTGCATATTGATAAGTACTATTAAACCAATGAAATCTTTCAAAAGTTGAGCTACTATAATATAAATGTAACTGGTGTGGAAGCTGTGGGCTGTAACCTATGTGCAGACCAAGAATTGGATGAGAATATTGATGAGAAAGTCAGTGTGATGCTAGAAAAGCCAATGCTTTGCATCCGGATGCATTTGGACTTTGGGTTTCACATCTGCTATCCTCAAGCAAGTCCGTGAATGCGTATTTGAGTTATAGTCACCCTTGTCTGTAGCTCAGCAGATGGGATGTAGTTGTTTAGTGCTGTTATTGGAAGTATTCTTTATATTAGCTCATTGTTTTAAATGCTAAGACCTGGATATTCATGGTAGCTGACTCCAGGTATTCTAGCGAGGTAATTATATTAGTTATTCAGACATTATAGGATTTCTTATGTGTATCTCAGGAGTAGGAAGTGTACCTCTCCAGAGGAAGCTACAACTCTCTTAAGAGATTGATCTCACTCTCAAAGTGTCTGTCTCTCTGCATTGACTGTAATGAAGCCTAAGTAAAGTGTTGTGGTTAAATAACTAAAGTTAGGCAAAATCTGGGCTGGGAATTAGTACATCCCAAGGACCTTATGAGGGGAACAAACCAGCGTAATTTTTCCTAGTTGACAGATAAGAGACTGAACTAATATGCCCAAAGCAAAACAGAAAGTCTGTGGCAGATTTAGGAACTTATTGTGGGTGTTCTGAAGTCCAGTTATGGCCTTAACTGTTTGCACACCATTCCCACTGCACACAGCTGATGTTTTACACTCCTCTGAACAAAATATATATTTCTAAGATATTGTTAAGATAGCTGTATATTTTTATGTATATATATAAAAATATGCTGTTAAGATACACCTGCACTTCCCTGATGCCGTACTACCAGACTGGTGTTATAGAACTGTAAAACTTTTCACAAAAAGGCTGCTGGGTCCAACTGAGCTTTGGCTGATGTTGTATTGGAAGTAAATCCACTGAGAATTATTGAATCCAAAGACCTCACCTGGCTCAGGAAGCCCCTGAGCTGCAAAAGGCTGGAGGCTGGGAGGGTATCAGGGGAAAGGATCCCTACAGAGCTGCCCCTGGTGTTTGTACTCCTCACTAGATATCTGTGCTGGCCATTGGCAGTGGTGGGATGATGAGTTATATGGGCCTTTAGTGTCATCCAGTACCTCTGCTCTTAGATTGTTATGACAGAAAATAGTTATTGTCTGCTGGGCTCAGCCTAATCCTGATGGACCCTTCCCATGTCACAGAAAACAGCAACAAGTTGACAACACAATTTACCCCAGAAAGAGCAAGAAGAGCCTGGGTGGGCTCTTGCAGTGTATCAAGGAGCATGAAGCATGAATTCAAACTTCTGTTCAACTTTCCAGCAACTGCAGTGCCATGAATGCAGTCAAGGATCCAACATCGACAATCTCATGGGATATTGTGATGCTGCTAAATTTAAAAGAATAAAACTATTTTTAGCATAAACAGTTAAGAGTGTCCCACAAATCATTGAGAGGCATGGTTCTGATTACAGATCTGTAACACATTTGCTGTGATAAAAAACAGAGCTGCATCAGGTGATCTTGTTAACACAGTATTTGTACACTTGGGTAGTAGATGCAGCTGTGGCTAAAAAAGGTTTAAAAAAATTTAAAATCAGCAGTTCTATTTTACTAGCAATTACTCATTTATAAACTAGCAGAGGAGTAGCTAGAATCAGAGGCAAGAACTGCTAGTCTGGAGGTTGAGAAGGACTATAAAATGAGAAACATGTTCCACTCCGAAGACAGATGTCCTTTCCCCTTTGCTGACCCTCCTCAACACCTGCTGCACTTTAGACATATGCTTACCTTAAACCTGACTTCGTTTTGACATAAACATTGCTTAAAGTTTAACACGTGCTCATGGGCTTTGCTGGATAAAGATGGACTTAGGTGTGGGCCTAAAACTTTTCTTAAATTGCCCTTCTGAATAGTTTCTTTTAAGAGTGGTAAGAGAGAACTTCTGCTATCAGACTTGCTGATCTTGATTTTGTAAGGGGCCGAGTGTTCTGGGAGATGCTGGAAGTGTAGACCCTTCTCAGCCTGGTCACCCTGGTGAATATGTCACATTTATGACATGCGTTACTGCCAGGGAGCAGGTTCTTAGCCAGTGCATGTATAGTTGGCTATAGTGAGCAGCTTGGTGTGGGGTGAGCCAGTATTGGCCTTGGGTCACTGGGCAACGGGGACGCTCACAGGGTTCACCACAACCATGGATGATGGGACTTGTACGGCATTGGTTTCTGATTCAATTTGTTCTGGTTCCCTTTGGCTCCAGTCAGCTGTTTCTGTGACTTTAGTGTGTATCTGAACTAAGTAGGGCTGTGAGCCCTAAGGTATTTTGAGTTTGGGAAACATGGGGAAAAATAAGTGAAGAAACATACTCATTACTTACCTCACCTGTCCAGTCCCCAGTAGGTCTAAGGATTTACAAGGAGCTCTCCCAAGATTAGACATCCTGGTTTTTATGGGGCTGAGTTCAGCAGTTTGTGAGATCAAACAGGGAGCACTAAGTCCTGAATTTGTTTCAGATACTAAATTTAAAGTCTGATGGGGAACTTGGGGATTTTTTTTCTTTTTTCCCTGCTGAAGAGTTTTATTTTTTTGCAAAACGAAAACAAGACCTGGTGCATAAAATTCCAGGTAATCATTTTCTCTTGGAAAATGTCATTTGCTTAAAATTAAAATTATTCATAGGTTTAATCTGGCAAAATTCTATTTTGTGAAGGAAGTTCACTTGGATGTTTTATGTTCCTTTATTGGGACTTGGATGTTTTATGTTCCTTTATTGGGATACCAACATGAGCAGTTCTAGCTTGTAATTGTAGAACGATCTTTTGTCTTGAACTTTGATTTTATATCATCACATATGAAAAATTAATTCATAAGTGCACATCAAAAGCTATTTTCATCCTTCTGGGCCTATGAGATGCCTTTGGCATCTAGACATCAGTCTGGTTTCTTGGATTCATTCATTATCAGCCACATGGCACTGTTTAGTCAGCTACTCCCTCCTGTTGTACACCCAAGATAAGCTCATGCCTTGGAGAGGCAAAATTGCACAAATTCCCACCATCTTTGAAATGCAACTTGTTCTTCCAGAGTGGACCTGTATTGGGTCCACTGGGCAATGTCCTGGGAGTTCACTTAAGGAGTTTTTCCAATAAATGTAGCTACTGCACTTCTGTCTAGACCACATTTGAAGAGGTACTTTCTGTCTCTCCTTCCCTTTGAAAGTCATCTGCATCCCACTTGTATGAACTCTGGTAGGGTGATCTGTGACTTAGTTTTTCTTTCTTTAGCCCAGATAATCCTAAACTCAGACCTGCAAACCTGAGCACCCCCAAGCTGAGAGAAGCTTGAAACTGAAATCTAGACCCGCTCCTATTTTCATAGGTGATCCCTGAGGGGTGCAAAGAGTACTCTGGGTTGTAACTGCATTGTGTGGTGTCTCATTGCCCTGTGGGAAGGGAAGTGTCTGAAACTGAGGTCCAGGTGTGAGTTTGGGGCCATTTGCAGGTACTTATTCAGGTGCAGGTTGTGTGGCTGGTGGGGTTGCTGATACCTTTTCAGGCCTGTGACTTCCCATTTAGTAAATGTGCTGCGGCCTCTGATTGCTGTGCTTGCTTTCGTCTCTGCTCCCCTTGTGATGGCCTGGAGACATTTCACTGGGAGCGTTTAAAACGCCTTTGGAATGATGCCTGGTAGCTCTGCATCCCACAGTCTCTGAACCAGAGACTGCAAGCCAGCTTCACCTGAGCTGAAGGTGGTTCTCCAGAGGCAGTCTTCCCAGCCTCGATGAGGCCAGTGGTGGGACTTCGAGTGAAGGGAGATGGATGGAACTGGATGGACCAACAGCAAAGTGGCCTGGGGAGAAGTAAGGGCTCCATAGGATTGTGATGTTTTGTTTGGGATGCATTGGCCCCCCGATGTCAGGCAGTGGCATGGCACCAAGGGGACACTGCGGGGCCCAAAGGCTCACATCTGCTGAGACAGAGCATGAGGATCAACAGTGGAGCCAGAACCTCCCCCTTCCCATTTCTTCTTCCAGAAAATGGCTAATGTAAATAAATTGTCTGTTCGCATGTGTTTTGGCATCTGAATGGAAACACTTGTCTGTGCGCCCCTACCAGCCCAGCTCCCTCCCTCCCTCGGTGCTCTTGCTAAATGAGCCTTTCTTGCTCAGCCTCAGCTCAACCCAGAGTTATCCCATTGGTATTTCCCTCTTGGACTGATAATGAGCCGAAGGAGCGGGCTGTAAAGCTGGTGACATATACCAGCCCTAATAACGTCCGGGAGCTAAAAGGTCCCCAAGCCCTGGTTTGTGCAGCAGATAAACATTGGGCAGGGACCCAGGGACTGCCCGAAACCTGTGTGTCAGGCTCTGTACATACCGCTCCACTTGCCCTCGTCTCTGTAGGAGCTCAGACTTGTTAAAAACTCCTCCCTTGGTGCTAGCAAAAGTATGGCAGTATCCATGGTGTTCCCTGGAACACTAGTCTTGCATGGAAACTCTTGATGTAGCTATACCTTGACATTATTGTTAGTAAGTTACTGAAGGGGAAAATGACATATTTAATAATAGAATTTCATTAAACGATAGTACAAATAGGTTATTCCAGGGAAAAATACTCATACAAATTAATTTTGACCAGGTCACTCTAACTTCAGATTGTTTTGCACAGACAAGGAGAAGAGAGGTGGTAGGTCAGATGTTGCAAAATGCTTCAGATGCTTCCAGTTGGAAAAATAAATATTCAGGCAATTACAATGCCTCTTGTTAAAGGAGGAGGTGGAAACATATTGTCATCCTCCTCATGATGTGCATTTCCTGTGCTGCAGGGTAATCAGCCACCGAGACATCCTTAATCTTGTTGGATTATTTGCGGCTGCACCTGCCTGAACTTTTTCTCTCTTGATTAACATTTGATTAAATCCACTTTTAAAATGCCAGCATGACTGCAGCACTGGGAGGGCACTTGCAGAGAGTGTTTTGCTCTCCATCCTGATTGCATCTGAATTAATTATGCTAAGTGCAGCGACAGGAACAATATTGATGTAACAGAATTTTATTAGGTTGGTCATTCTGACAAGAGGGCTGTAAGCAGCTTCACATGCTTCAGCTGTGGCCTCCCATGAGGAGAAAATGTCATCTTGTTATTATTCAGATTGACCTCATTTGGGTAATTTCTGGGAGTGAGGTAGTTTTGGAATCTCATTAGCATACAGATATTTGCATGTGTTAATAGAGTTCTTGCTTGTTTTTAATCTTCCATTCCTTCCTTACCATTGCAAATGGGAGTTTGGTGAAAATCAGGGAGTTGGGTTAGGGGGCTGAAAACTTTCTAGACAGTATTTTGGACCAGCTGTGCTATCTTCTGTTTGTGGACCCCCGACCCGATGCACACCATTGCAGGAAGGTGTTTCTTCTCCCTGGGGAGCAGGACTCATGCAAGGACATGGGGTGCCACTACCTGTCTCGGATCTGCCCCGCTGCATAAGCCATTACCTGTGCCAGAGGGGAAGAAGTCCTGATTTCATCATAAGGATATGTAGCATTCATCACATCTGTTTCTTCTACCTGTATTGTACACATAATCACCAGTGCCTCAAGCGTATCCAAGTTTTTGTCCTGCTGTGTGAAAATGCAGGAGTAAATCCTGCCAGGAACAAAAGTCTTAAGAATATAATCCATGTTCAAGTATGGTTATCTCTGATGGCAGAGAGGGCTCCCTTTTCAGCAGGCTATGGTGTGATGGAGGGACTAACCATGAGCTCTGCTATGCACAGATGTCCTGGGGTCAAAGGGGGCTTCTTGGGTAGCGTTTGGCAGCTCCTCATAGAGGGAACGGGAAGCCATGGAGTGGTCTGCAGCAGCATGCTCTGGGTTTGGCAGGGTTTGCTGAAGCCTGAGACTTCCAAATGCCCATCGCAGCCCTGACTGCTGAATCAGGCAGAGAATTGCATCCTTAACAGCAGTTATATTTTACATTGTATGACTTAACCATAAAAATCCAGCCTTGTGTTATTGCCCTTGTACTGACAGTTGTTGGCCCAGATTCAGTCAGTCTACCTTGATGGTCTTTAATGGAGGATGCTACGAGGGACTTCAGCTTCTCACAATCTAATATACAATAGATAAGTTCTTTGAAATCTTATAAAAGAGCTTTAAAGCAGTTTTCTCATGCCTCATAAGCATCTGTGTACTGTGATTATCACACACACACACACACACCCCGCCCCAACAGGTGTTTGTGCATGATTTGCTTAAAGAAGTCACTTACCTGCCAGGCAGCCCATTATGGGGATGCGAGACACTGAACAAATATTTTATCTTGCTCTGGTGGGATACCTCTTTCTGTTCTTCTTAATACTGTGGCCCATTGATATAAAACCATAGCTTTCTCTGGAAACTACGCAGCAGCTTTCCTCAAATATCAGCTCATGTTTTGAACCTATGACAAATCAGGAAAGGAAAAGAGAAAGTTGTTGGGCTTTTTTTGTCAAAAAAGCTTTTTTGTTTTTTTTTCCCTTAAATGAATAACAAAAAAATTGTTCTCCCAGATATTTTAGATTTTTTTTTTTTTTCCCCCTCTCCCCTTTCTGAAAAGGAAAATGAAAAGTCCAATAACTCATTAAAACAGAAACTTGGGGGAAGATTCCTGGGGAGGCTTTCATGGGGGGAAAGGGAGTATCTTTAAAACGTTTTCCTGAGAAATAGCCTACTCTGTAACACCTGTGCCTGGAACTAAAAATGAATAATGTTTGTTTGTTTAAAGAACACTTGGAAAATTCATTTTCAGGCCAGCTGCAGATTAAAGGTTGGGTTTTTTGGTTTTAGGCTTGGTTATTTTTTCCTCATAGCCTCGCTGTTTGTTTGCTGTAGGCTCATTTTCCTTTCTGCAGCTTCTCTCTCATTGCTGAACCACATCAACTGTGTTCCTCCCATCATCTACTCCTTACTCAGACAAAAGGTCCTGCAGTGGGAGCCTGGACATACTTTTGCAGGGTGATGCCCAGTTTGCTCCTGCAGATCTCCGCAGTGATTCTACATTTGTTTCACCTTTTTCCCATGAATCCAGTGAACTCCCTGGACTTTTTTTTTTATAATTTTGGAAGGGACTTTGACTAGTTGCTTTTTTCAAAGGGTTTTCTTGCCTGATTGCTGGAGGCTGAAGGGGTGAACAAAAACATCTGGGCTAAAAAAAAGTAAAAATAAGTTAATAATAATCGAGACAGACTTGTTTATTGAGTTTTGAGTCTCTGGCAAATAGCTGACTGTAGCTGTATTAAATTACCCTTTGCAAGTATCTAGTCTTCATTTGTAACCCAGCCTTATAATTTGCTCAATACTGATTCTGCACCCAGTCTCCCTCCCACAGTTCCCATTTCAAAACATAGGCGTTTTACTGATTCCCCCCCCCCCCATGATAGTATGGCTGATAATAAATTTTATCACCATTTTACCTCTCAAAGGGGCCATTTGTAGATTAGTCCTTACTTTTGCTGTATTCTCTACAGGCATTTTCCTCCTGCATAATCAAGCAGTGTGTTTTCGCAGCGGGTAGGTTGTTCAGGGGATATTTCTTTCCCACCAGTGATACAAATTATTGAAAAGAAAAGCAATATAAAGAGAATAAAGCAGGTGACATGTCAAAGCATAATTACTGCAATTGATGCATTTGCAGTATGAAGGCAACATTACTGTTAAAAGATCTCTTGAAGCTCCTCTGGAGGTTACTCATCTACTGAGTATCAGGGTAGCAGTTTTCAGATTCACTCACAGACCCTTTCTTTGCATTTATAAGACAGCTCTACTGCATGAAATGGTAGGAAAGCATGTTATGGCAAATAAAGAAGTTCCTAAGCTCTTTTGCTTGGTTTTCCAGCTTGGATAGTTGGGTAGTTCCATCCTTGTTTGAATTAAGAGTGAGTAAATGCTGCCCATCTTCATTTACTCTATACTGTTCCCAGCTTTGAGATAGCCACTGTGCTTTCCTCAGCTTTGAAGCTGAAGAGGCTTCATGACCTGAATGACTATCAGTAGGACATAAAGGGAAAGTGCTTCATTGAGAGGCAAAGCCTTGTTCTTCATGCTTGTTCTTTGCCGCCTGGACCTGTCTAGCAGGGCTGCCCATGGTTGAACTCTTCTTCATTGACTGGGAAGCCTGAGGACCCTCACTTTGAAACATCTAAAAAGCATCTAACTTGGTGCAAAAATTCAGTCTGAATAACCTGAATAAGGCATCACAGTTCCCGTGTGTCTGGTGCTGGGATCCCTGTGCCCAAATGCAGGAGCATGCCCTAAAGGGGATGCTCTTCCATGAACAGCTGGTTTAGTTCACAGGATATGTGGGGAAGGTTCCTGTGCTGGCCACAGGCTTTGGGCAAACCCCTAGGCTGCTCCTCTTGTCAGAAGGGCTGAAATATTTCCTTTCTGCTTTGGCTTCAGGATATGAACATGCATTTGTAGTGTAATCCAAAATCATGGATTGAGGTTCAAGGAATTACTGTGGTGTAGCAGAGGAATAATTAAAAGGCTGCAATGTCCTTATTTTATATGTACATTCCTAGTACAGGAGATGTGTTATACTTTTTTAAGCAGCTTTATTAAAGGACTTAAAACTGCAGGTGTCCATTAGCTTTGGTGTGTGTTCTGGAGGAGTCTCTGTGGCTGTGCCACCAGAGGAAAAATCTCCTCATGCTTTCCTAAGCTCCTTCCAAAACAGTGGTTGAAAATCAGGGGAAATGAATGCTGTTATCATCACCACACGCGTGGGATGTTGAAAAGCAGGATTTCTCTTCCAGGGAAAGAAATGTGTTTGTACTCTGAGTTGAATCAAAAAAGCAATGTTTAAAAGGTTTTGGAACAGAAATTCCAGCCTGCCCCAAAATGAATCTCAGTAGAAACCCTACTGTGTTTCCCTCTTGAGGATGACCAAACCCTGCCAAGTATTGAAGACAGCAGATTAGCGATCATGCAAAGGTATGATCTGTGGAATCCTTTTAACATTGACATTAATATTTCAACGTAACATGGCAGTCAAAAATGAATGCTATTCAAAAAGTAAATGAATGCTATTAGAAAGAAATGATGAAAATTCTAGCAATGATATGACAATGTCCAAATGACTGAAACTAATTTTTCCCTTTCAGTAATTTTGTCAAAACTGACATCTTCTGCAAAATGTTTTGGAGCTCAGACAGCATCTCCCAGGAGAAAAATATTGCTTAAAAAATATTTAATTAGGCAGATTCAATGCACATTATGAAAATTAATAATTGTTTAGGTTTATAAGAGAAAAGCAACATGGAATTTAATAGCAGAATGTTCTAATGAAGTGCATCTTTTAATCAATAAATTACTGTGATTCTGGTTCACCATCTTTCTCCACCTCCTCTAGCAGCTGAGTACCAGCTGGGTTGGAAATGCTCTTATTGATATAACTGAATGCAGACAGCTAATTTGATAGTGTGTTAACCTATTTTGTACTTGTCTTTATCTTTACTCTCATTTTTGCATGGCCTCCTGCTACAAACCATCCCCTAGACGGTAGGACAAAGGGAGATCTGACAAACACACCTTCTTTTGTGGGTTTACAAGGTTGAGTAGCTAAAGGATTGTTTTCATTACCAACATCCTGCTGTAGCAAAAGATCAAATTTAGTACATATGACAATTATTATATTACTTAATCCACTGTTTGCCTTCTAATTTAGCTTGAGTTTGCCTTGTTAGTTGGTATGTTAGAGGGAGGCTACAATTTAGCTATTTGGCACACCCTTATTATCATCATATGTACTTTAGTATTGCATGCTAATGGAGCCTCCAGCTGTAAGACGTCACAGGATAGCAATCTCATCAGCTTGTCCTAGCCGACTTGGGGGGAGGATGCATCTGGTGTCAGTTTTGTCAGACCTCTCCATCACAGTTTGACAGATCTTTTTGTTTATGGTAATGCGGGTATACAAGATGCCATGTGCTGTGCCAGGGAGACAGGTGTCTGGATGCTGGGTTGTGTGCTTGGTGCATGGAGATTACAGAATGGGTGTGTGTCTTTGGGGACCTCTGGTCGCATGGTGGTGAACTGCATCTGTGCTGGGTTTCTGGTTGTCCAAGAGGGTACCTTCATGCAACACCTGCTGCAATAACATTGGAGGACAGCAGAACCAAGTGCTGTATCCATACTGCCTTCTGGGAGCAGTTCCCAGCATGGACTTCCCGAGACCCGTGTGTCATACTTGGGACAGGGAGTGAGCTGACTGGTACCTTGCATGGAGGACCAGGTGCACAGTGCTCAGGAGAGCTGCTTGCCTGGTTTCTGTGCAGCAGTGCACAAGTAACCTGTAAGAAGGGAGCCCAGTTGGGAAGCACAGAGCTGTAGCTTTTCTGTGGCTTCAGAGCTTTGTGCAACCAACATGACTCAAAGCTTAGGAAAAGCCACCAGACTGTGTGGTAAAGACCAGAAGTGCGAGCAGCATGTCTGGGGAAGTCGGTTCATGGATCTTCTGTGATTCTAGGAGACTGCTTTTTATTAAACTGGTTTTTATTATGCTAGTTTGCCAAACCTGAGAGCAATAGAGAGATTTTTCTTTCATGCTTTAGAAGGCGTGAGAAAGTAGAGCCAGGCATTGCAGTACTCATCCCAGAAGGGCAAGTCACATGTCCAGCAGCAGGATATCTAAGTGAGCTTTGCTCTGCATCTTCAAGCACAAATCATATGGAAGCCTTCCCCTGCCAAGCAAGCTCCATGGAAGGATAATTTATGTGTAAGGTCACTCTCAGGGCATTAAGCATTGTCCAGCCCATGCAGAGACAAGCCTGGCTACTGCTGGTAGGAGAAATTGCCGTGGAGTAATCTGTGGCATTGTAAGACTTGGTGAGGTTGATGGGGTTTGTAGGTTGATATCATGAATTCCTAGAAAGGTTTTGAACGGTGCTAACCTTCTGGTTCTCATCATTTTGGAGTCTAATAAACCACTTGTCTAATTGTAGGCAGGCAAATTCTGGATTCATTGAAGTAGATTGAGCTCCTGGGTCACTATTCCTGGGTGCTGTCCTGGCTACAAAGCAATGGGCAGTGGAGCACCACTCCAACTCAAGTCACATCCAAATCCCTTATGGGAAGGGGGGTGGGTAGTTAGATATGGGAATGTTTAGTAAATAACATCTGGGATCCAGGATAATATCACGGTGTTTTCTTTGGGTTTTTTCCTGTTGTTTTTTTTTTTTTTTTTGTGGTGGGCAAATTGATTCCAGTGGCATTTTAGGAAAAGTCACATTGCAGAAGTGAAGATGTGATTATCGGACTCCCTTTTATTTTGAGGATAAGCAGGATTCAGCCCATCAGAGGCAAGATGTCTGCATGTGGCCATTCGTTTTGTGCCACATATGTGATCAATTTAACCAGGGGAGGATTTAGGCAGGGTGGGGACGCCAATGTTTCTTGTGACATGTGGAATGTTAAGCCACAAAAATGCAACCACAAAATCAGCAGATTAGAATTCCCATTTGTAAAGAATAAATAATCATTATGGTGAGATAGTCCACTAGGGATTAACACGTCTGCTTCCAATTCCGTTGCTCTGTTGTTCGATGTACTGTGACATTTTTTCCACACGCCTATCTCCCTCTTTTTTTTTTCTTTATATTTTCCTTTTTTTTTTTTTTCCTTTTCCTGGTTGGTATTGTAATTGTCACAGTGATTTATGGCAATGAACGCAACTTTGCGAAGTTTGTCTCTGTACATACCTCTTGTTTTTCTTCTTGCTTGTAATTATGTTATGCACCTGTTGTTCCCCATTGGGGCCCATGTGCTCGGAGAACCGATGCTCATGTTGCAGTTGGTTTACTCAGTTTTACAACATTTGTTAGTCGCATCTGATAGATCTGTTCTGGCTTTGTGCCAAAGAGCTGCCTGGCAGCATAAATCATTATTGGGCTGAAGAGAAGAGCACGGTATCTATTTCAGGTTCCCACCCACCAGAGCCTCATAAATCTACACAAATGTTTCAAGAAACAGGTTTGATTGTTTAGAATGAGCTAATGCTGCAAAGCCCTTCTTAGTCCTGAACTGAGTCTGGGACTCTGACTCCCCAGGCTTATAGGGTTAACTTAGATTTATAGGATACGTCTACATTGCTCTGAAAAAGCAAGCTTGAGAGCAGTGGAGAGCATGTTGGCTTCTCAGCTCCACAAGCTTCTCATCTACATGGAGGCCTCCCAGACCATGTGTCTTGGTGCTGAGTACCTGATGTCACGTTAACTGCTCTGTTAACCTGCCTGGCATGCGCAAGCGTGTGTCTGCATCCTCTGATAGGAAGTCTCCTAACAGGGGTGTTGAAAGCATTACTCTGCCTTTTCTTAAAACACAATGTGCATGTATCCTTAATTTGCCCTTTTAGCCCGAAGACTAGGGAGGAGGCATGGGCTGCTTTATTAGACAGAGGAGAAAAATGTACATTTCTGAGGATGACCTTAGATGCTCTGAATTTCCTTGAGAGGAGCCTCTCTCCTCCACTGGAGGGAGACTGGCTTTCTAACTTAGACCTGCAGTAGTTGGTGCGAATGAGGTAGGTTGTGTTACCCTCTGCAAGCCTTCAGGGCCATACAGGGTGTTTTTGTCCAGGGTGAGAAATCACCTGTGGCCGTTTGTAGCTCACAGCTCTTCCATGGCTTTCTGTTCCAAATTAATAGCCTGTCTCCATGAGCTTGGAATTATCCTTTATCCCACGTAGATCCTGTCTAGTTTGTCCTCGAGGTAGTCGCTCTGGTTTTTGTAGATCTCTTCTGTGCTAAGGGAATTCTTGGAACATGACAAAATTCTTTGGCTTTCAGAAATTTTCTGATCATCCCTTGATCAAAAATTAACTTGATGGCAGAGTGTCTCTGTTCTCAACATCTTACCAATGGGCACATTTTCTCTCCTAATATGGTAGCTGCAACTATTCCCAAGTGAGTAAGGAAGTCACTCTTTTGTGACTGCATGCAATAGGGAGGCAAAGAACGGACAAGCACAAGCAGGGCAGACGCTGCACCTACCGTCTTGTAACATTAACTTCCCATAGCATAGGTGTATTTAGAAAGGACCATCAGAAGTTTCATGCAGTATTCATCTTTCAGACAAAATCATAGTAATCAGCAATAATTCTCAAGGCACTCCTTGGAATCCAAGACAAAAAAGGATTAAAAAAACCCACCAAACTTGGTATTTGCCTGTTTTTTGTGCTGTCTGATTTTTCCATGTAATCAATGAGGATTTAATTCAGCAAAGGGCTTCCTGCCATGCCTAACTCTGAACATGTGAGGAATCCCATTGACTCTACTGAAACAGGAGTGTTGTGCTTGGCATGGTGTGTGTTGTTGGAAGTGTGGCATGCACTAACCCAGCAGATTCATGTGATTACAAAGCATTTCTGCACAACTGGTTCCACGGGTCAAATGGGGGCTTCAGGTATTTCATACAGGCTTGAAATTATTTCACTTGTGTTGGCATCTTCCAAGACAAGATGCGTGACTGATTACAGTATTTTGCTATAAACCTCAAGGACTGACTTTGACATTTGCTCTGGACATGTACTAAAGGCCATTGCCATTTGCTCCAGCTGTAAGTGTGCAGACCTAGGTGCAATGCAAGAGACGCCACTCCATTTTGCACTCCAGATTGGTGCATTTTAGTGATGCTAAACCAAGGAGGTTTGGGTGGATCTGTGGCCTTTTTAAAGGTATTTTTTCTTATGAAGTTGTGAGCCTTTAAATAATGTAGGTCCTCCACCAGAAATGCTAAGACTGAGGTATTTATGTTTGATAAACTGTGTGTGCAGTATGTTTATTAGGGATGGGCAAGGGGTCATGGGTGATGAAGCACCCTTGGACTTTGCTGGAGAGATGGAACTATGCAGTTAGAAATGAGGTAATTACATCTGACCCCCAGCCACCAAAATGTAGATGACAAAAAGAGGAAGCAATTGCTGTGAACATTCTGGAGTTCTAAATGGAAGAATAGCCTTTTTAAGGGAACTTGAAGTTTTACTTTTTGTGCTGTTTATGCAAACCTCGGCAAAAGAGGAGGACATGCGGTTGCAGACCATCACTGATTTGGGATAGCTGTGTCAAGGAACAAGGATGCTGGTGAACCATTTTCTATTAATTGCTCTCTTTTTAGTGGATACACAGAAAGTTCTGACACATTCGTAAAAGACAAGTTCACCAGTGGCTCATTAAAGTTATGATTGAGGTGTAACCTCTGGTTCAGCAATTCCCTAAAGCAGAGGAAGTGGAAGGATATGCTGAGAAATGCTCATCTGTGACATACGTGTTCTTTCTGCTATTTCTCTAAGCACAGACATACTGTGTAGATCCTGGGCTAGAGTGGCTGCTGGGGAAAATGGCTTGCTTGTTGATTTTAAAATATAAAATCCTCTGAGTGTCGTTTATATCCCTAAATGTAGTAGAAGAATTGCTGGCTATCTCTGTACTGTAGCCTCTTCTGTTTACAAACCGATGTGTTACTGCCTTAACTGGGGATTTGGTATAAATTGATCAAAAAAACCCCCTTCCAAAATTAGCCTTGTAAAATTCCCATAATGATTGCATGACAGAAAACTGGCCGAGTACCTCGGCGATGCTCCCCAGCCTGTGATTTGGAGAGGCGACTAAATGAAAACGCGGCCTGGCTTGTTTAAGCGTAGAGGACTCTTTCCTCTGCATGCAGTTGTTGCTAAGCAAGAGAAGCTGTGGCTCTGTCTCTGAGGCCATGAAGCCAATTTTTAGGCTCTCTAGTAAAATACTTCATTACTTAAATATGCATTGTCTTTGGGGAGCACCTCTCTCCTCTCCCCTCTCCCCTCCCTAATACACTTCATCATAAACTTCTGCAAAAATGTATAAATAAATAAAATAATCCAGGTTCCTTTTTCTTAAACAAAAATTTAATTAAATGGAAGTTAGATCCCTTTGGAATACAGAAAAGCAACTTTAAAGACACTCTAGACATTGGCTTTAAGGATTTCCTTCCCTCTTTTTACCTAATAGACTCCAATCCTAGGATTGTATTTCTCTGCTTCAATGCTAAAAGACTTCTTAAAAGAAGCAATATTCAAAGGCCTAACCCAGACATTTTATGGGATGTCATACATTTTCAGCTGTTCATAACATAAAAAATAAAATAAAATACTGCAGGTTACTTTATCAAAGAGAAAGTTGATTTGTATTTCCCAAGGTAGAATTATGAAAATACCTTGAGAGCATTACAGGAACAGACATTTATGAGAAGTAATAAAATTAGCTGACTGCAGTACAAATTTGCTGAATGCTTTTGGAGGAGAAAATATGTTCCTTCCCCCACTGCCCAGAGAAAATCAGATGAAAACTGCCAGTTTGTGAGGCCTTTTCTGCGACAAATCAAAGCCATTCTTTAGCAGAGTAGTGTTTCTGCAATGGTACCCTGGGAAAATGATGTAGACCTGATCTTCCTCCCACTGAAACAATAGAAAAAGAGCTAATGGTATCAACAGGAGCAGTACCAAGTATTAACAGAGCTTCATGTATACAAATGGGGCTGTTTCTCGGCCGTCTTCCATCCCCAGGCTGTTGCTTCACTTGTTGGGTTGACTGAAGGATAAAGGGGGGGAGGATGAGAAGGCTTAGCAAGGGGTCAAAGACCAAATCGTAATAGGTGCTGAATGCCTTCAAGTCCATACAAAATCGAACTCGCAGAAATAGCCTGTTGAGAGAGCAACTGCAGAGCTTGTCCCATCTTCTCTTTTTGAACATACGTTGCACCACCTCTGTCCAGTCCCACAAGGAGGGGACCTGTAAGAGTCAATGGGAGTCCCCTGTGGAGTTGTCTGCATCCAATGTGAGTCACAGTGTGGCCCTAAGGCCAACAGATGCCAAAAAAAGTACCAGAACCAGGTGGGGCACTGTCACTTGCTATTGCCCTGCATATAACCAGTAATGTAGAGTCCATTAAAATGTATCTTCATGGCATCTGGAGTTATTTTAAGGACATTGAGGGATTTCACTTCCCTTTGATAAGCTTTTCCAATAGTTTTTACTTGCAACTGGCAAAATAAATAAATAGACAAAGAACCTTCTTTTTCTTTTGAATGCATCTCATAATTTCTGACTGACTGGGTTGTGCCTTTTTCTGCTAAACTGATTAATCTTTCCACATTCACAAGTTTTGCTAGCAAAGATGTGTATAACTGCAGTCAGTGCATCTCCATCTTACGCTAAATTGACCAAGCTACTTAAATCTCCTACTGTGAGGCCTGTTTCCTGGTCCTTGAATTATTCTGTTGATCTTCTTTGTATTTGTGGTTTCTTAAAAAAACAAGGCTTATGTGGGTATACTGAAAGTGGATTTATGTGTCCGCCTGCTTCCCTCCTTCTCCCTCCCTGTTAACCCTTGACTAATTTCACAAATGCAGGAAGAGTCTTAAAGATCTTTAGGCTGCGCATGTTACCTGAAGAAGTGGGAAATCCTATTAGTGTTCTAATGAAGGAAAATCTGGAGCGTTTGTGCTCAGCCACTATTAGACATCCGAAAATCCATACTGGAGCGACCTGCCAAAACTCGTTTTCTTGAGTTACACTGCTCCTGACGATGCTTCTTTTGAAGGCTGGTCACTGGAGCTGTGCGTGATGGTCATGGTTTAGTCTCGCCAGACTCAGATACTCAACCAGGTATCTTGTACATCCAGCCCAGGAGAGCAGCGTGCTGAGAACTGGGGTCTGTGGTCACCGACGAGCATCCAGGCTCATCATCCAAGAGCTCTAGCTGGTATCCTCCATCTGCAAAAGTCTCCCTCAGTGTTCGCTGTGTTCGTGCCTGCCTTGTTTCAGGAGGCAAGTCTGTTCAGATGGCTCTGTGTCTTCCTGAATCACCACACTGACAGTCTCTCTTGTGCGTGTGGATTTTATTGGCAGCGTTTTGAGAAGAACTTCCAAATCATGGATGAAAATGTTGACTACTGTTGGGCTTATTACCAATCCCTATAAATTTTTGCTAGAAAAAGCTCCAATCACAGATGATTCTCCATTTTTACAGCTGCTTTTTGAAATCTTTCAGTGTAGTCAGTTTTCAAACTATTTGAGGTATTTTCTATGAATATTACATAGTTCTAGTTCTATTAGCAGAAACTTAATCTTCTTTGGCTTACTACTGTAAATCAATGCAGTTTTACCAAATAATGCTGAATAATCTCAGAAAGGAAAGGAATTTTTTTTCTTTGATATGACTGTTTTTTCTAACATCATATTGACCACCATAGATGATCTTACTTCTTTCTTAAGGATCTTCTCTGCTCAGTGAGTACTCTATTCCATATCCCTGTTCTTCTTCAAGGATTTATTCCAAACTAGCTCATTCAATCAAAGTCAACTAAACTGATATAAAAACTGACTTAAATTAAAATGTGTTTCTTTGTTTCCACTGTATCCTGAGCACAGTTTGTTTGCTTGCCTGAACTCTATAATGCTGTAGGTGGCATTGGAAAAAAAAAAAAGAGAGGATTTGCTATATCAAGTACTTTAACAGCACAAGAAAACTGAAATTTAAGTGCATTTCCTTTTCTCAGATCCGGATTTAATCTTCATTCTGTGCCTAATTTACTGCAGAATTTCTCACTTTTTCAATTAAATTGTGAGTGTTTAGCAAAATTACTTAAGTGAGAGAACATATGCCTTCAGGGTTTGTACGTGTTCCCTGGGCTAAACATGATTTCCTTTTTGTCTTCCATTGATTAATCATTTTGGTTTTCCCTCTCTCTAAATCTAGTTAATGAATCAACTTTCCTTAATCCCATGTGAGATTTACTGTACGTCCATCAATAGCGTTATTCATAAATCTTGTGTTCCCCTGTAGCTAATAAGAAACAGTCCAGATATTTTCCATCATCTCCGCTATGGGCTAGAGCTCTAGCTAGAGCAATGGAAGGAGGACAAATTACTCCATCTCAGCATCTTCTAGCAGAGTTGTTTATGAATGAGACTGAGGTTAGAAGTACAGAAGAGCAAGCTTCAGTCTTCATCTGAAACATGTATGAAAGTAAATTATTTTTAGGTTTGACTAGAGAACACACTGCTGTTAGTAACAAACAATATGACCAGCATGGGTTGCACCTTCAGGCACTGACTTTTTCTAATTTCTTTTGCTAAGTTGGAGAATTTTCATCATCAGATGCATTCTAGCCTAGCACTGTATTCTTTATTGAGATCTCTTGCCATTTTTCATCAATTCGCTGCTTGCCAAATGGGTGCTGTTACATTTTTTTTTTTTCTTTTTCTTGGTGGGAAAGCGTCTTCCCCATGTCACCCTTTATCAAAATAACCTTTGCAGCTTCCTGGAAAAAATGCGCTCCATCTCTGCAACCCTGCAGCATGCATAGCATGAGAGGGAGCACAGTCCCACATTTGTAAAGGGTTCAAACACTTAATCCATGAGCATCTTCTGACTGATACCAAACTGACAACCTAGAAGACGACTAATTCTAAAGCTCTCCTCAAGCTGAGAGGATAGGCGGGGAATATGTTTGCTACAAAAGGGAGGATGCTGAAGAGAGGAGAACGTTTTTAGCTCAAAGCCAGTGTTAACAGAAGAAACAAAGCACGTAGATTGGCCAGGGATGAAGACAGACTGGACACTTTCAGCATTAGTTGAGTCAGGGGTAAAAACAGATGCCTTTAGGAGAAGTTCTGGGCAAAACCAGGTGAATGTCAGCTTAATTATGGAAAAGATTGTATGAAGCCATGTCTTTGACAGTAAGAAACTGGATTTGCTAATCTGGAGGGCCTCTTCCATCTGCGGTACAGTCCATTTTTGAAAGGTTTCCCTGCTCAGATTGAAAAATCTGTGTAGCATTCTCTAATCTTCAGCTGAAGCTTTTCCACCTCTTCCTCAGTCTCCTCCACCTGCCTTTGCCTGTGTATCTCAAATAACAGAGTAGTTGGGTGCCTTTTTCATTAATGAAGTTTCAGCAAAGGAAAATACCTGAAAAATAGCTGTTAAAATTGAGGTACAGTCTTCACATCACTTGACCTTTTCTATAAAATGTGTGTACATACATGTATTTAAAATATATATGTGCATGTATATACCCATATATAAATTGTTTGTGTAAATGTATGCAAAAACAGTTGCAGAATATGCATTTTCCCGTATTCATATATTTTGACCTTGTCAATTATCTCACCCAGAAAAAAAAAAACCTTCCACAAGAAAGGAGTTCTTATTTCCTGCTTATTACTCCTTTGCAAATCTGCTCCTTTTCAAAAGCATTTGAAAAGCTTTGCTGCTTTTCCTCTCAAATGGAAAGCACTAACAAAGCCTTTCTACAGAACAATAAAACATAATCCTAAAATTTTCAGGGGAGGCTTTTGAAGTGCCTAATGTAATAGTGTGCTTGTCCAGTTTTTAATGTGTTGCCTTTTTTTTTATTCCATAGTGTCTTTAAATTATTCCCATCAGTTGCAGATTTAAGGTGCTCATCATATCTTTTTCTTCTTGATGCACAATGTCAGTATTTTAGATCTTCCCTTTATTCTAGAGAGAATTCCTAAAAGTAACAAGATTCAGTACCAGTGCTACTCAAACAACATAATTATGCTAAAAGTAGAACTAGCTCTCTTGCCTAAAAATCTTGTTTTGATGCAATGAAAACTACATAGTAACTTGGGTCAAGGGTGGCAAGGAAACAGTGGAAATACATCCCTTCTCCAGTGTTTTCTGTATCTTAAAAAAAATCTAAAGATTTGTTATGATGTATTCAACATGAGGCGTCTTGATTTTTTTTTTTATTTTTCAAAATAAAATTTGTGAATATGTTACAAGAAGAATATAAAAACCCAAGAACAGAATATTTCACATAACAATTGGCTGATCCAAAATAATTTTGCAAATACATTTTAAGACATTTGTCCTGGACAAACAAAACCAGTATTTTTCTTCTCCCCCTTTTTTTTTTTTAATTGATTTACTGAAATAGTTTGTGAACTGGAAAAAGAAGAATCAATATCTATGCACATCTATCTAGATACTCAATGCACAGTATATTTCCTTATAAAAGAAGCAATCAGGATATGGCAAATTATTTTTTTCTTTTTTTTTTTTTGTCATTCCGCTTTATTATTCTTATTGCTTGACATGAGGGTTAAAGTAGTTCATGGCTCCATTGAACTTGGTGCCATACCATGCAGAGTAAAATGTGGATACTATGCTAATGCAGTTTTGAAAGACTTAAGCCAAAGTGTATCAGATTTTACAATGCATTTCGGTAAACTAATTGTGGCTCATTCTGTGGTCACAAGGAAAAGTGTTTAAGATATACATATAATCATACATATTTCTTGACCTAGAGACTATGGGAATGAGGCCTTAATGCTGTTTACCGCCTTGGGGGATATTAAAATGATGGGTCTGGAAGGGCTGTTTAGGTTATAGCAACCTAATTATACCCAGAGGAGAGAGTACCACAGCACTCAGAACCAGCTGGTAGGGCAAACCTCCTGTGGATCCAAATTACGTTTTTTTTTCACTTAAAGAGTAAGCATGTTTCATTAGCTGAGCAACTAAACTGTGACAGTTTTAAATACAGTTCATACCCACCAAAATCAGGGAGTTTTGTATTGGGTGACTGTGTTCAGATGCTTCAGTATCTCAAGAAGAAAACTCCTTGATTTTCTTCTTTTATTTGTTTTTTCTCCTTTTCTGTAGCTGCCAGCAGCACTGCAGGTACAGAATCACTCAATGCAAGCAGAAGGGCTTTGTGTTGGATCTGCACAGTGGTGCAAATTTTAAATTGCAGATCACATTACATGGTGTATCTTAAAATACCTGTTCACTATTCCTCTTCACAAGCACTTCTTGTTTTGTTTCTTCTCAAATGCGACTGTGGCAGCTAGGTGGAAAGTCTGAATGAAAAGTGGGAGTTTGCCATAACTGTCTGATTGGTGCTAGACCAGATAGGAGACACCTAAGACACTGGACATTGTGCTGTAATGAAAATAATAAAATATTGTAGCTTTCTGGGTATAACTAAAAGAAAGGCTAAATAATGATTTATCTCCTCTAACAAGTTAAAATATTTCTGATTTGCTTCTAAACCTTACAAAACTTCATTTATTAATCTAAGTAACCAAGCTTAGATTTAGCTTTGTTTTCGATCACTTCCCAGGCTTTCCTTGGGACAATCACTGCATTTTATTGTGTGTGTTTGTACATGTGCATAGATACAGATACAGATTAAACATCACCAATACCTAGTTCCCCAGGTCATGGCCTGCTTAACAAAATGACTGTTCAATCTGGGAATGCTTTCTTTAGGATAGGGTTTCTGCCTGTTTTCAAGGTAAGACAGAACAGTCAAATATTTATGAATGTTACAACATTCCAGATTTCCTTTCCGAGGCTACTTGAGGCCACTTGAAGAAGTAAATCTGTCGTGGTGATGGAGACAAGCTTCATTTGCACGCTTCCTTTCATCTCTCTCCAAACAAACGGTTCATTCACACTTCCTAGGTCAATGGTAGCAACCATGCTTGGTTTCTCTGGAATGAGCAGGACCTATCGTGGTCGTTTACATGACGCTGGCCTATTATTGAGGAAAGGATTTGCACAATCTGGGCACATGTTCTCTTTGCTCTTCTTTTCATGCATTTGATATACTCAAGTGGATTGGTAATAACTGAGACCCCATGTTTACCCTGGAATCAGGCAGACTGGGCAGCTATCTTCCTTGCACAACTGTTCTTCTGCAGAATTTCTCCATTAGAAATTATTTAGTGACTTTTCTCTAATGCACTCACAAGCTACTGCAATGACTAATGAATTCTGGTTGCTGTGTACAAGGCCAGATTTGGACCTGCAACTTTGAGCTGAAGGATGACTTTTTTAATATCTCTCCAGGCCTCCCACCTCTGTGCTTTTCATGCTTACATTAGTGCTTTCTGTATTCCTTAATGAAGTGACAACTCCATCTATTTCATAGTCATTTTTCTCTTGACCTCCCACAGTTGCTGTTGAGTTCAGTTTGCCTTTGCTGCAGATGGGGCTCTGTGCCTAGAAATCTCTTCCTAGCCCTAAAAATCAAGTCCCTCAGCTGCTGCAAAGGAAACTTGGCTGGATGCTGGGAAACTCTCTCATAACAGGGCTGGAAGGATACCTTCCTCCCAGCTGCAGAGAGAGAGCAGGCTGGTCTGTACCTCCTGTTTCAGACTCGGAGCCCCATCCCCAGCTCTCTTGCTGCCCAGGAGGATGCTCGTCCCTCTCCCAGCTGAGATCAGCTGGCAAAACCAGCCTCAGGCTGCTGTCCTCCTGATGGTGTGATGCAAGGATCTGTGTGTTGACCTAAAACAGGTTGTCTCCAGTCTCCACCAATCCTAAGTCAGGTTTTTGCGTTCTGGCCAATCATTTGTTGCCATTTCTGACCAATCCTGTCCAGCCATCCACCCCTGGAGAGTATATAATAGGCCTAAGTAGAGGCAGATGTGGGTTTGCTCTGCTAAATGCAATGCCAGAACTTCTGTGGGTTTGGGGCCTTGTTTTAATCCTTCCTGATAAGTAGCTGTCAGTGTCCTATGCAGTTATGTTTAGTGGTTCCTTGTTAGCTTTTCTCAGCAGGGGCTGCTCCCTCCTTGGGAAGCGCAGGAGACAGCTTGAGCAGCTGTAGTTTTTCATCTCCAGCGCTCATCTGGAAGGCACCTGCTGCGTCAGGCTGAGGAGCGGAGCGGGGTTGTGGACGGATGGAAAGTTATGATGTGACTTGAGAGCAACTCGTGCTCTCTGGTGAAATCCCAGGTGTAAAGAGGTTGCAACTGAAGCTGTGAGGAAAACTCCTATGGAAGTCAATTGTCTGAGCTCTATGTCTGCCACATTCCTTGGGGAGAAGGTGGCCAACTGTGTGTCCCATCAGCTTTAACGAGAAATGAGCAGATAAATGGTGGAGGGGGGGGTACTGTGCAAGGTCAGCTCCTGGCCTGCCCTCTATGGGATCATGTTGATGAAAGCAGTTGAGTCACCTCTCCCTGGAGGTGTCTGATGGATGTTACAGCCAGGTCTTGGCACTAAGGAGTGAGCTGGGCCTCGCTGCCCAGTCTGCATCCCCAGCTGAGGCACGAAGTAATGTCTTAGCCAAATGTTCGCTCAAGCACACCGTAGCTGCTTAGCTTCTCCTGTGTGAAAGAACTTCCTTCCCTTCAGGGTATTCCCTTGATTTTTAAAAAGTCAAGCAAATATTTAAGAGTGGATTAGAGTCTAGCTCAACATATCCATCATTCACCATCAATTATCCAGGTCATTAATATGATTACACTCAGCTCGGGACTTCTCTGTGTCTGAATGTACCAAGAGCTAGGAGGAACTAAAGGTGGAAATCTATAGCAAGAACCTTTCCCTCCCCCCCCCTTATTTAATGGCACACAGGCTTTGACCTAAAGTGTAATTTTCTGCAACATTTAAGGCAGATAAAGTGTCTTTAGCAGCCAAAGGAAAGCTCAAAGGTAACATTATCTAACTAGCAAACAGATGGAGGATTTAACATTCTTGGTAGCTGAAATTTTGGACTCTGGCCAAACCATGTTAATGGATTTTTTAGCAGTCGTTCTTTTCCTGTGGAAGTGTATCTAGCAATACAGGCAGGAGCAAGGAAAGATACCAGCTTGATCATGAGCAGTGTGTTTCAAAAACTGTGGCATGGCATGTAGGATTCAATTAAAGAAATAAGATAGTTCACCTCAGAAGCCCCAAGTCTTTGACTTAATAGAGGAGACAAGCCTGTTAAATTTGCCTTCCTATGAAAACTACAGAGAAAGATTATGTCCTTTGAAGAGCTCTTGTTCCAGTTGAGTTGCGGGGAAAAAAGACAAATCCTAAACTCCCTGATCCACAGACATGTCCAGCTCCTTGTACACTAGCAGCAAGCCCTGGTGCTCCCTTACGGTCCCTGGTATTTTGCTGTGTGCCAGAGGGCTTTCCCAATTACCGCAGCCATAAGCTTTCTTGCTCGATAGCATATTCTCTCTGGGTTTTAAACATGACAGATTGGGCCCTGAAAAAGCTATGTAATGGAGACCACAGGGCTCAGGAGACAAGAACGTGTTTTCCAGGAATTATTAGTGAAAACTCTGTGGTGTACAGAAGGCAACTGAGGGGGTGTGAGCCCTGGGAAACCCTGGTGATTTGGATCTACCAAATCCTATCATTTAATATCAGTGAATCTTCAAAACCATATGAAATTTGTGAATTTTTCATAAACTGTATTTCATGATAATAGCTTTTATCACAACACTTATTGGGTGAGTTTTGTTTTTATGCTCTATAAAAATTCCAGTCTCTCTAGCAGGGAGCTAGGAAGTATCATGTGGCTGAACCAATTAATAATCAATAGGAGTAAAGATGCTAATTCAGTGGATTGGGTTGAACTGCCAGGCACCTCTGCAGAGATCTGGAACCACTCATTTCACAAAGAAAAGAGGCTGACGCTGGAAGGTTGGGAGGCATTTGCTTTGACTAGCCTTGCTCTTTTCCAGGTAGAGGTTTGGGAGCAAATGGATGACATTAACACTCTACACTGATTACAAAACGCTGAATAAATCATACATAGGTCTAATTCCACCAGATCTCATTACCACCAGATTGAACTTTTCACTAACTTGTTTGTCTCAAGTGATCTGAGTCAGCACATCAGCTCTGAGCATCCCAGGATTTGGGAATGCTGGAAACAGATCTGGTTCCAAACACTGGCGCTCAAGAGCATTCTTACAAGTCATTTTCCAGCAGGCAAAACCTAAAATATTACAAGGAGAGAGTCGGAGGCCAGCAGAAACTCCAGCTGAGAGCTTGGAGCTGCTCCAATGCCAGAGCATCCATCTTTCGAAAGTTTAATGAGATGAGTTTCCATCAGGCGCTTTCACAACCGGGCCACCAGCAGTGGCCTTGGACGTGGTGTCTCGCTCCCCATGGCATCTGGACAGCAGGAGCTGTGGTTCAGACCTCAGTGAGAAAGCAGGATGGTGAAAATTTTTGAGAGCTAATTAAACAAGACAAGATTTTGCCTGGTAGGGATTCATGCCAGATATACTACGTCCCGGGAAACCATTTCGGGCTTTGCCATAAAGTACTTGTGGAGAGAGAGCAGGACATCTTGCCAGACTTCACTTCAAACATAGTACTGTAGCTTTTCCTTTTCTTTTTTTGGAATTGATATGGTCATAAATTATCTGCTTAGCATAAGGTTAAACACAGGACAGCGAGAGCTGTGAAGTCTCATAGATGAAAGGCCCCAGCCATAAGTAGGGAAATGGTCATACATAACATTATCAGGCTGCGATTCATCTAAGCGTGCAAAACTTGCTCTGAGAGCTCAAGACGTGACCATCAGTCTCAGGAGATCTATATTCACATTCCTGCTCTGCTACTGGCCACCTGTTGGTCTTGGGACAAGTTTTTAGCTTCTTTATGCTTTGGTTTCCCATTGGTAAATAAGGATGGTACAATTCCTCTGCTATAAAAACATGAATGCCATACAGTTTGGAGACTGCATTAAGGAGGGTGGCAGGGAGCTAAGTAGTAATGCTGTCCTCCCATGGAAACCTCCCCACCAGCAAGTCCTAGCTCTAACCTGGAGGCTGCAAGGTCTTGGGCAATCGCCTCAGCAATGACTGGTAGGTGAAACGGCAGTTCATTTATTCATGCAGATCCAGCCTTGTGTCCTGACCAAAGAAGTGTTTGAAGTAGCATCATCAATCAAGCACAGGTGAATGAACAATCCATTAGCAGGAGTTGGTCTCTGCCCAGACACCCCAGCAACACCAGTTCTGCGTTACCACAGAGGAAAAACAACTCCGCAATGGCTTTATCATTAAGTCTAGAAACAGTAGCAGGATGTGAGGAGCAGATGATGTTCCCTCAGAGCTCCTGGGGTACAGACGAGGCTTGCTCCAAACCTGGCCTCTGAGTTGGTGCCTGTAGTCTGGAAGTGGGAAGCTATGGTGTTTGCAATTTAGGTCCATTTTTAATGCCTTGTCGGATCTGTGACTTAGGGAAGATTCAAGCAATTCCTTGGCTCAAAGCTGAATGTACAAAAAGATCTAGCTGATACTGAGGACTGTTTCCATTGTGGTAGGCAGTAACTGAGCTTTCCAGAGAAATGACACTAATACTAGTAGAGACTCTTAGAATTAGCTACTGCTAAAGTAAGATTGGGGCAGTTAGAGATATATTGCAGTTTTGCAGTTGTACAATCTGGATATTATTTCTCTGAAGAACTGTGTTTATCACATTCCTCAGCTACCTCCAGCCTTTGGAGATCACTGTGCATCCTGCCTTTCTCTGTTAGAGAGTCATAGTTGCCTCAGTTACTATATTTTTTAATTCACCTGTTTCTACATCACATATAATACAATTTAATTAAAGCCAGAGCTAAGGAGAGCCTCTTCCAGAGAAAGAAATTTGAATACTTCTGAGTACTTGAATGCTTCTGAACTGTATTTCAGAGGGAGCAGTGAGCAGGTGTCAGGAAAAGAGAGATGAGTTCTGAGAATAAAAAAAATAAAGAGGATTGGTCTGGAAGAGTAGTAACTGGCAGATGTATTCGCTGATTCATTGGCAATTAAAAGCAGATATAACAGTTTGGGGAAAAAGTTCTGCAACACCAGATCTGCCTCTGTGTACAGACACTTACGGTATTGTTCCCCAGTTCAGGAAGGAGATGTTTTTGATGTTGTATGCCAGTCCAGTCTCATCCAGCCCAGATTTTAGTCTCTTGTGGGTAGACATCAGTCGTAAACAGATTGGAAAACTTAGACACTTTTCTTGGAAGGAAGCATAGGGGGGGTTTTGTTGTGTGGGTTGGTTTGTTTTTTTTTTTTTTCAACGCACCGCTGATTTCAAAGCTGTGTGGTTTGGGCGATAGCCCAGAATTCTTGGTTTTCTGTTCTCCTTGTTCATCTTAAAAAGCATAAATGTCATATTTCCTCTACAGAAAAACATATACATACTTGTGTATCTGTGTGTATAGTACATTTGCATTTGTGTGGATGTGGAATTGTTAATATTATGAGTTTTCAGGATCAAGGTACTGAATGCTGAATACAGCAAAACAGCGTTATGGAAAAGGAGCTCAACGTTGGAAAGGAAACCGATCCCTGTTGTGGCAATCCCATCCTCACACCTTACTTCTGCCACCCCAGTGCCACAGGCTGGCAAGTGGTCTTTAATGCTCTTCATTAACTGCTGTCAGTTGGCACAAGCCACAGGTGGAAGAAAGCCACAGCAGAGAAAACCAGGTGCTGAGGGAGCTGTTGGCAGCTCAGAGAAATTCTCTACCTCGTGCATCAGCACTGGCTGTTCCCCTGCGTGCCGTCAGGGGATGGTGAGGTCCTCTCTTTCGCAGTGATTCAGGAGCCTTGGGCAGGGGTTGCAGTGACTAATGGTTCGGTAGCATGCTTTGCAAAGAGACTCCTTTGCTCTGATGTCCCAGCCAAATTCTTTTCTGGAAAATTGGATGGAATACTTTTCCCCTGCAGTTCCAGATGCAGAGAGTATTCCTTGCTGCTCACTGTCATAGACTGTCAGCTAGTCAAGGTTAAGGTATGCTGTCTTTTCTGTGATCAGCTAAAGGATTCCCTGAATATATCAACTATAATAATAATAATATTTAGAGACAATAATGGAAAGGAAGCTTAGTTTGCTATTGCATAGTAGTACTGTTCTCAGGATCTTTGGATGAAGAAAATGTGTTGTATTTATTAGTTACTGAAAGATAGTCTCACTCCTGCCTTCATTTGCAAAAGAAGTGTGCTGCAGAGGACGTATTGCAATTCCCCATAATGACTGAAAAAATTGTGGGATCTGATCTTTCCCGTAAGCATAGTATTTACAGGAAAGCTCTATTTTCAAGAAAGAAGCAACACACTATTCATTGAATCTCAGCTGAAAACTGAGCTGAAAGAACTGTCTTTCTGTCTTTGACTGTGTTCTGTGCTCATAGAGGGCTGGAGTTGGGCTTCATCCAAATGGCAGTCAAGTGATCAGCAAGTGGGATCGGTGAGTGATGGGGCAGAGGGTGCCCGAGCATGGGTGTAGCGTAACGCACAAGTGCAATGCAAACACTCTCACCAAGCTCTTGCACTCAGAGGTAGACTTCAGATAACGTGTTGACAACATCAGTCAAAGAAAAATAAAATTGCTGAGGGGTTGTGAAAGGCACTCTCCGTTGAAATAAAATGGTGTATGTAACCTCTGCTTTCTGCATGCAGTTGCAGTGACATAGGATGGAAGGGATGCATGATAATACCAAAAGAAAATCCCAGCAACTCTGGTCACAGCAGTGATGATACTGAAAAACAGTAGCTTAATATGGTTCATTGTTATAGGGATTTTACTTCTAAGGTTATAGTTTAAATCCTCTTCTTTCTCAGGAGCAAGTTGCATTGCCTGTTAGTTCAGGTGAGGTTGTATGCAGCAGAAGCTCTGGTTCAGCTATTGAGTTGTGAGAATTTAAGCTACTTAACAAAAAATAAGTATGTTGTAGGTTGTCTGCAAATCTGGAAAAATGCTTATTTGTTGGTCCAAAGTAACTGTGTTACTAACCAGCGACAGGGTTTTCTGGAATAAGAACGCTCCGTGTTTCAGTTACTTTAGTACAGCACCAGGAGATATGGTTGGGCTGTGGCTTTGAGAAACAACCACAGTATAAATAACTCATTTTATTAAATTGCACGGCTGCACATTAAACAGACTTCTGCAAGCAACTCTGCTTATTTTGATGGGAAAGCTTTTTAATTAGCTCACACTTGTTAAGTAAGGGTCACAGCATTGGACCCTAATTTCTGTCCTTAAACTGCTTTGAGATCTTTGAGGGCTGCACATGAAATTATATTGCTATGTATAATTTACAGGGTGTTGTCAGTTGAAAGCTCCTCTGTGTTTCATGCATCAAGCACCATTCAGGCCAGCTGGCAGTTGGCTCAAGATAATGATACCATGATAGGAAAGATCATTAGACACTGCCAAAACTATTAGATGGCACATCTTCCTGCTGTATGCTAGCATCAATGCTGGCTGTGCTGCTGGTACTGGTCTCTTGGGTAGAGATGGAAACATCTTCCAGTGTAGGTAAGGTGGGTCACAGCTCTTCAGAGAGACACAAGCAATGGCTTGAGTTGGCATCAGGGTGCTTCCACTGTGCTTTGTCTTGTTCAGGTTAGTATCACTAGTAACAGCAGTAATGTGTGCCAGATGCACCAAAAATGATCAAGTCTGTGGCAAACCTGAAATGTCGATTTAGTCTAAAGGGCGTTTCCCTCAAAACATTTCAATGTTTTGATGGGTTCTGTTTGGCTGTTGGCACTGAGAGCAGAGCAAGTGTAAGGCACTGAATGAGAGCTGGTTTTCATAGAGGAGAAAAAAGCTGTTTTCTCTTGTTATGCTGATAATATGCATTCCCAATACTGGTTGTTAGAATAATACTGCTGGCAGAGTGAGAGAAACAGAGAGACAAGAGGGATCATGTTTCATGGGCCATAAACTGGGGCACACTAAAATAATCCTCTCAGATATGGTCAACTGAATATGAATCCATGTAATCTTGAACACACTCTGCATGAACTCAGAATTAATCATCAGAAAAAATGAACCGGTGAACACAGAGCTAGATGTCAGGAGGAATATTTTGTTCTCATGGTGAAATATTCAAGATCAACTCGAGGCATTGTCCTACAAAGAGTGTCATAAAAACTAACCCAAAAGATGTCATTATGAATTATTTGCTGAGAGCCTGACTATCCATTGCTCAGTATATTATGATACCATGTGGCATTTATTTTCCAAAGAGATTAGAAAGTGCAAAGTCCATCATTAAATAAAGCCCAGCTGGAAAACAGTGATTTCCCTCCCGTCCCCTATAGCAGCCTTGGGCCCTCTAAGACTGATATCCTTTGAATTAATACTTAAAAAAATTTGAAAGGTGAGCTTCGGTTCTAATACCAACAAGTCTGTGGGTCTGATGTCTACAAGCATGGGAAAAAAGAGGTGTTTGCTGCTCTGCTGGGGCTCCTCGTCCTGGACATGGAGTCAATGATGAGCATTGTGGCAATGGTGGGAAAGGCAGTGGTCACGATATCCTGAAGTTCATTCCAGAGTTCAGTCATCAGTAATTTTATCAATATACAGGCATGTAATGGGACACATATGTCCTCCTGGGAAGAAAGTGGATTATGCTTCTTCAAAAGATGGGATGGCAGGGGCACAGGCCAGTTACTTTGCAAGGAAACCAGGTGAATGTTTCTTGAGAGAAACAGTTCCAATATCTCAACCACAAAGAAAATATTTTCAAATAGGGGTTTGATTCCTTTTTGTTTGTTTGTTTGTTTTTCCCAAAAAAAAATAAGAGAAACTTTGGAGCATTACTGTAGGATTCCCCAGCCCTTGGTTCATTGTGACTTTGAGTGCCTGGGACCACGGTATGTATTTCTTGACTTATCATCCTCTTTCTGGAGCCCCATGATGTACCTCAGAAAGGAATGAGAGACAGAGGGGAAAGTGAGACTTCTTCATGTGCCTTGGGAATTCACGACAGATCTCGAATCTCTCTAGGAATGTTCTTGTTTCACTCCATTGGGAATTGGCTCTGACATAGTAAAAAACATTTTCAGAACAAGTCCCTTTCATTTTCTTGGCCTCTCTATTGCTCTTGTCACTGACCCAAAGCCTTTTGATTTTTTTTTTTTTCTTTTGACGTTCTTGAGCTAATTGGCCTCAATGAAAAGTGTTTTGTTTCCTGCAGAAACTTGGCTGTGAGAAAAAGTGTGGAGGTTGGGAGAAATCTGGGACAGGCCAGTGCCAAAGGGCTTATATAATAGCCCAGAACAGTCAGCCAAAATATAGTGTGAGAGCTTTATAGGTCGAGTTCAGTGGGATGAAAAGTACTGCAGGGTTTGGACACAAAAATGTCAATAAGGCCGGCAATGAATTTCTTATTTCAGTCAAGGATGATCTCAGTTTCATCCACTGAAGCGAGCAGATAATTATTGAAGCAGATAATTATTGGCTGAATTCCTGCAAGAATGCATATTCTAAGTGCTTTTACTTATTAACATGGGCCTCTGTTTAGGCAAGAGGACCTTGTCTCCTGTTCATGTTCTCCTCACCTCTAAATGCATGTGCTCAGTGCTCTGGAGCTCTGTCATCTTCAAACCAGCTGAAAGTAAGGACCACAGATTGCACAGGAGATGCCTTCTAGGCATTTTTCTGTTGATTTCAGTGAGCTTCTGATCAGATTGGACACAAGGGGAAACTTTTAAGCATTGTAAATAAGAATAAAGAGCTAGGCTGGACACGTACTTAGCCCCAAAAGTGAATTTGAGTGCTTTGAGTTGAAGACAGAAGGAAGCACAGTTTCCTCGTGTACAAAATTTTCTATAGCGTAAAGCTCTGATCAGCTCCCTTGAATTCAATGGGAGCCTCATTATTGACTTTAAGGGAATAAGATGGGACTTTCTAAAGAGATATTTTTTTTTTTTTTTTTTTTTGGCTCTGCCAAGCAACCATCCTGGCCCACTTCTCCATGGTCAGCCATTGAGTTGGCCTTAGCATGAGCCACTTGTCCATGGATATGTCCTTAACACCCAGGGAAGGTGCCACCACCATACTCAGGCTTTAAGGTACTGCCCGTAGATCTCGAGTGTCGTGGTTTAACCCCAGTCGGCAACTAAGCACCACGCAGCCACTCGCTCACTCCCCCCCCCCGGTGGGACGGGGGAGAGAATCGGAGGAGTAAAAGTGAGAAGACTCATGGGTTGAGATAAAGACAGTTTAATAGGGAAAGCAAAAGCCGCGCGCACAAGCAAAGCAAGGAATTCATTCACTACTTCCCATCGGCAGGCAGGTGTTCAGCCATTTCCAGGAAAGCAGGGCTCCATCACATGTAACAGTTACTTGGGAAGCCAAACGCCATCATGCCGAATGTCCCCTCCTTCCTCCTTCTTCCCCCAGCTTATATACTGAGCATGGCATCATATGGTATGGAACAGCCCTTTGGCCAGTCTGGGTCAGCTGTCCTGGCTGTGCTCCTGCCCAGCTTCTTGTGCACCTGGCAGAGCACACGAAGCTGAAAAGTCCTTGGCTGGTGTAAACTCTACTCAGCAAGAACCAAAACATCAGTGTGTTATCAACATTATTCTCATCCTAAATCTAAAACACAGCACTCTACTAGCTACTAAGAAGAAAATTAACTCTATCCCAGCTGAAACTGGGACATTAAGGAAAAGAGAGAGACTGAGGATCGGGAATTCATCTGCATTAACAGAGACCTGGGCTCAGTCTAGAGCGGTGGAAATGATTTATGTCTTGTTTTGTCGGCTGAACCAGATGATTGAAGGAAAAGTTATATTGGGTCAATGCCGAACAAAAATGTTTTCATTTTCTCACCAAAACAAAAGCTTGGAAGAAACTTCAGGATGTGCAAAGTGTTTAATTGTTTAATATCCATGTTTGTGTTCTTTATGAAATGAAATGTACGTATATTACATTTCAGTAAATTATTTCTAAATGCTTTGAAATAAAACCGTGACTTTTTTTGTTTGTTTGTTTTGGAAACAGCAAAAGACAGTGTTTCAGTGCTCTTAAATTCCTCATCAGTATTCCTCAGCAAATGTAATTTGGGAACTGTTTTGGTTATGCCAAAAATGAATTTTTTGGTAGATAAATTACGCAGTCTAAACCATCCCACCCCATGTTCATCCAGTTCCCAGCTCCATCATGAACTCCCTCTTTAAGCCTGAGACCCATTGACTTATCTGTAGGACTGGTACATATACACAGACACGCAGCCTGAGCATACGCAGAGGCATAGCTGTATCCTTAGAAAAACAGCCAATGGAGATGAGGGAGAGAGAAGATGGGACCGCTCGCTCAGTTTGTCCTTAAGGAAGCTTTCCTCTTCCAAAAGTAAAGTTTTAACTGGGGAGGGGTTTGGTGGTTGGTTTGGGGTTTTTTTTTGGGGGGGGGCGGTGTTGTTTTGGGTTTTTTTCTTTCAAAATAAAAATTCAGTGTTATATCTTCCCTGTTCCTCTAAGTGATTTCTTTGTGTTCTGTCTTTTGTAATCTTTGGGCCAGTTGCAATGATGATTTAAATCAGTGTGACTCAGCTAACACTATTTAGCTTCTAACCCATAATGCTTCAAAACACGCGAGCCCTGACTTATCTCAAGTAAATGACTGCTTCCCCTGGAGTCGGCTAAGGCTGCTGGTGTTATTAAAGTTAAGCAGGAGTCTCCATGTTCTGCTGTGTTCAGGTTTAAACAGTAAGGTGATGACACTTCTCTTTTGCTTTTGTTATTTCTTGGAGTTGTTCTCCTTCTTTTTGGTATGTGTGGTTTAAAAGCATTCCATCATGTTGCGGACTCTATAAACTGTGGGTTGCTTAATTTGTGTGATTCATAACACAAGAAAAAAAGAACAATCATCATTCTTGGTATTACATCCAGCTCTGTTATCCAGAGCATTGACCTTGACCAGCTAATGATAGGTATTTAATATATGTGTGTGTGTGTATATATAGATATAAATATTCATTATGTGAGGTCTGAGATCGTAAGGGAATGATGGCAGTGCCAAGCCTCGTTCGATGGTTCAGGCCTCCCGCTGTGCCAAACTCTGGGTTCCCTTAATGCACCATTAAAGCAAAACCTAGGCTTTGCTTGAATGTCATCCAGCTTTATTAAGAGAAAGATCAAGCATAATCTTATTAAGCTTGTCACTCAGAAACCATAAGGGTGCAGCCTTGGTGTGTCTGTTTGGTCCACATGTGCGAACAATTTTGCCTCGTGATACTCAAGCAGGGGCTGTTATTATTTAATGAAGGCTATGAATAACAGAGCTACAAATTGCAACGCAAGCTTGATGATGTGTGCACACACTCGTGGGTTAACAGAAAGGGGGTGAAGGTGTAGATTGTTTGCTTGAATTTTAACATATTCCTCGAGCATGCTTGAACCCACATAACCACAGTGTTTCTCAATCTGTTGTGTATATTTTGAGGTTTCTAAACTTCCATAACTTGCTCAACTTTTGGGTGTGACCATGTGTCAGAGTGGACAGTCATGTCATGGAAAACTAAGAGGATCACTGAATCTCCCTCTTTTTGGTTTCACTAGAAGCCTGCTCACTGGGCCAATATTATGAGAGAGATATGAAGATATATTGTGCTTATCTTCATTGTTGCTCCTTTTCCCCAATGTTCACAGCTGAGCAGCAGGAGATAACAGTGAAAACCACTACTGTTTATATCAGTGTAAAACCAGAATAATGCAGTGGTGATTCAAATCAAATATTTCTGCTTGCTCAAAACATGAATGCATATAGAAAATCTGTGTGTTTATACATTTATACAGAAAAAAACTAAATTGAAATTAGTCAGGATGTTTGGCCATGTGGCTGAGAATAGATCTGTGTGGGTGGAATTCACAAAGTAGTAATGACTGGAATGTAGATACACATTTGATAGTCTAATTAGGAATAAATTTGTAATAAAAAGAACTTCTCTGCAGGCATACCATGTATGAATTAGTACTTCAGGAACACAGCTTTCCATGATTTTTGGTCAATTAAATTTAACATCTGTGATCAAAGTATCCTTTGTGCACAGGGATGTGGAGGCTTGATACAACTGTTTGCATGCACAAAGTAGCTTATGAATGGAAGTATTTGCAGGATGGAGCTCATCACTGTTGGGTTGTGACAGGGTGTGTCTGAGAGCGGTGGCATATGAGCCTGAGAGTGACCACTGTTTGTATTCATACAGCACCTTTACAGCTGAGAATCTCTAAATACCACAGGACTATTTTCTGTTCTTTTCCCGCTGCACAGATGGTCTTTTTGACAGACAAGATTTACTGACCCTCCTGGTAGAGTCTTTGCCATTGCTGGCTAGAAACCCCCACTCCTTCCACCATAGGACCTTTAGCCAAAGGACTGTCCATCCTTCCTGAAGCACTTCTTTCTTATGTTTTGCTTTTAAAGAAAGAAAAAAATAATAAAAGACACAACCAAGGAATCTCCTAATGCTTTAAAAATATTGCAAAGTGTCCTATGGAGATCCTTTTTCTAATTTATACCAACATCCTTAGGGTCAAAGCTGTTCTGATCCATCATACCCAGGCAGAGCTGATCCTGATTTATGACATTTAGATGGACTAAAATGGGTACTTTCTAGCCCAGTTTTCTATTATTCCACAGGCTTGGGCACGCTTTGCACTTCAAAAGAGACAGATCTCCAGATGTAGGTACTCTAGATCACTTCCCACACCACTTGTATCTGAGGGTCTTGCAACACCATATTAAGCAGCTTAACAAATGTCTGTGGTGTGTTTCTGCCTTCCTTCTCTCCTCAGAGGCAACAGTTCGTTGTTTTGAGCTGCTTTGTTTTGTGGATTTGCTTCCTGGTGTTAGAGCAGGCACGAATCAAGCCTTGAGCTTGGAGTGTAAGGTGGGAAGCAAGTCCCAGTTTACACCTCCTGAAATGCCACAGCAGCACCATCTGCACCTAGTGACCCCAGCCTGAAAGGGTTTTGTGGACTCCTGGGGCTTGTTTCCCCCGCTTTCACAGAGGGAAGGACTTCAGCGTGCAGCCTCAAATCACTCCTTGAAAAAGTCCATTGCCTGCACTGGTGAAGCCACCATGATGGTGCAAAGACATCCTTAGCTGAATTAAAAGGCTCAGGAAGGTCTTTCGGGGCAGGTTTCCTCTGTGTGGTTGAGTGGATTTGGAGATGCCTGCTGTAAGTCAGAGGAGGCAAATGATCTACGTAACACAAAGCTGTTTTCGATGGAGATATTAGCTCAAACCTTGAAAGTCATGCAACTACGCTAAACTGCTTTCAGCAGTGCCACACAGCAAAACTACATGTAATTGCTTTTAATCCATGATCAAGGACAAGCCTGGAAACGTGCTTGCTGCAGTATGCTCTGCTATATGGCAGAAGAGAAAGGGTTGAGTCCAAACTGGAGACCAGGTTGGATGTGTCATGCAGACCAAGGGGCTTAGCAGGAACACATCTCAGCAAAACCAGAGGGGAGCTAGCAAGAAGAGGGGACACACATCTGGGCACGGGTGAGTCAGGGTCCATGAGCTCCATGATGGACTTGCCCTCAGATGGCAATGGAGACCTCAGCCCCATTGAGTGCACCTTGCCTCCAGTTGTTTGCACTGGCGGGGCAGCCTCCAAGTGCCACCGGCACTGTCCTGGTTAACTGAAAGAAAAGGACATTTCCAGGTTTGGGTGACTTCACCTCACCTTATTCACAGTCCGATTTGTGAACTTTCTGGTATGTTTTTCTGCAACAACAGTGACATCCAGTGGCCAGCTGGCTTTTTCTGGGAAAAGCATGAACCATCGATGGTCTTAAGAATGTGAAGCTTTTATATTTAAAAAGATACTGACTAAGGAGGCTAGGTTTTGGTTTTCTTGAAGAGTTTCCTTTTTTAAAAAAATCTGGTAAAATGGCTTCTGTTTTTCCTATGCCAGCAGGGCACTGCTCGAGAAGCAGGCTAGAAAGCATTGGTACTCTGCTCCAGCACGGAGTTTGTACCGTGTCCATAAACTTCAGGCGACCACCAATTTGCTGAGGAATCACTGTGTTTTGTGCTAGGGCATCACCATGTTTTTCACTTGTGAGACATCCACAATCCAAATAAACCACTAGAAAGGAGCTCCTGGAAAAGATGAAGAAACCAGTGTAGTCTGTAAAATAGTTGACTGTGAGGTCAAAACCAGAAAGAACAAGCAAGGGTCCGTGTCCTGTCAACTGGGAGCTTTGATCTGTGGTTTTCAAATTCATTTTTAAACATAAAATGACAGCTTGTCTTGTCTTTTGAAATAATTTCACATATTTGACAGACATTGCCCTCAACTAACTTTCCTGGCATGGTTTTATCTCACAGTAGAGCAAGATTATAATTTTTTTTTTAATTCAGTTTAGAGCTGCGCTTGTGCAAACTGGTGGAACTGGGGGAGCCTAATGAAATTATCAGTGGGCAGTTCAAAATAAACACGGGGAAGTGCTGTTTCACACCATGCCTAATTACATTGCAGCCACAGGATATTGTGAGAAGCCAAATGCATCCATGAGGCCAAAAAGGGATTAGACAAACTCAATAGTCCAGCTGTGGAAGTCACTGAACTTCTGATTCCCAGAGCCTGGAGTGATATACCAAGGTCCTCACCACTATTTATTTCCTACAGCAAGCTACTAAGTGCATCCTTATTAGCTACAAGAAGCCTTTGCCTAAGGCAGGCAAAGATGCTGCATTTCATAGTACTGGCTGTGTCCTAAGAAAAGCTGAGGTCCCACAAGATCTGGTCCTTGCTGGGCCATGCCTCAGAAATGTCTCCACAAGTTCAATTAGATACTATGCATGCAAAAAGCTGTTTTGCTGACCAAGGAGCTTTCCAAGGCTCAAAGCTGCCCTGAGCTCAGACTCCATCAAGTCATTGTAGGTGTTTTAGTAACCCACTCACAGTTACCTTCTTTGCAAAGCACGAGCGTGGAGCAGGGAGGTATGGAAACGAGTTTTCTTCCCCCTACCCCAACCCTTGCCTGGCTTTGGCAAGCAGGTCCATGTGCATTCCAGACTAGTTTGGGATGGCTTGGGGGATTTGCGATGGGATATGAAACACTTTGCTCGGAGGCTACCTGCCTAGTGCCAGCTCTCAAGACTTTACTGTGGCAGCTGTCCGGGGGGGCCCGGCAGTGGCTTACATGAAAAGAGCTGATAACTTTGGTTCAGATGGGAGCATGTTGTCTACTTCAGCAAGGCTGCAAGCACACTAATGAGTCACCTTGGGCAAAAAAAAGACTGCATTTCCTTACCGATTTCCTCACTGCTTGAGGTGTTGACGACAATTGGCAAACAATATTGTACATAAAGACAGTGTGTTTCATACCAGACCATCTGTACTTAGGTGATCTGATGGTCCTATCTGGTTGGGCCAGTCTCAGAGATGTCTCAGTCCCTGAGATGCTGGGTTTTCTCTAGACTTTCCTCAGACTCATCTCCTTGTCTCCTGCCACAGTGCTGGGGATGGGTGAAGTTCCCAAGATTTTGTATATTGGCCCTGTCCATTGGAGAGGATCACATGAGGGACAGAGAGACACGTTCCCTGTCACACAGCTCCATGGCTGGCACATGTCTCCAGTCACACCTTACATCACATCCTTTGTGTAGAAAGGTGTGTTCCAAACAATGTGATTCAGTGAGGAGCATGGCCCTTAAAAAAAAAAAATTAAAGAAAAAAAATCCCATGTAGTCATGGCATTCTGCTATAGCAGAAAATGCCAATAACCATTCTCCATGCAATATCTGACTTAGCAAGCCCTGTCTTCACTCACAGTAAAACATGGGGACAAAATAACAGGCAAACCTTTACTTCAGCCCTGCCCATGTCATTTTCCTTCCACAGGTTTCTTGTCCTGGTAAGTTGTTCCAGCTTATGCCAGCAAACACCACAAATACATTTTAGAAAAAAAAAACACTTCAAATCTTTAGGCTTTGTTGTTTACCCCCCAAGGGACCTTTTCCTTAGCATAGTCAGGAAGAGATTAAATTCATCATATCTCAAACATACTGGGCTGAGGTAATAGGATATTGTAAGCTACTCATCCACCTCCTTCTGCCCTTTAAACTTGGATCCTTGATATCCAGTGAGTTACTTCTTTAAGAATATGTACTGAAAGGGTTATCCTCTGTTGGACCTTCTCTCTGTGGAAAACTCCTCTAATGCCATTTAAGTAAAGCTAGAATATGAAATAGCCCAAAAGGCCCCATAACCAACCAGAGCACATTGTCCAGCACAGATCAACACAGCTCCCCCTCCTTTGCAAACTCTGGCACGGTGAGAAAGGTGGGGGACAGGGCAGAAGAGGGAAGGATGGGGAGGAAGGATGGGCTCTGTGCAGTGTTCAGGAGCCTCTAGGCAGTGGTAGGGTAGCTTGGTGGGCTATCATGCTATGTCTGATAGATGCCGAGGCTAAAGGAGCTATTTAAACTCACATGGTTAATGGAGAGAGAATTGCACAAAGGGCTTATGTTCTTCCCAAACCTTGTATTTAAGATGTTGGAATGAATTGCTCTGTGGAGGTGCCTGTCCTCTCCAGTGAGACTGACCAGCTTAGACTAGTCACTTCACTTTGAAATGTCTGAAGCAGCTCTGAACGCTGTTGTTGTGTTGGTCTGACACAGAGGCCAGAGGAGATGCTTGGGAGGTGACCTCACTTCAGTTCTCGCTTGTGTTGTTTTTCTTAAGTGAAACAGCTGGTTTAGACTTGAAGAAAACTGAGCTTGGTGTAAAGAAAAAAAAAATCACTTTATTGTTTTCCTCATCATATATTTAGGGCAAGTCTGCTAGGGAAGGTGTACAAAGACTTCTTAGTACAGAACTGAGTGGCTGAGCCCACATGATGGCACTGCTTTGGGTCTGAAAGTGGAGAGCTATGCCACCATGGCACCAGTCCCAAACTGGTAAGCTCTGTCCCATCTTGTGCTGAGCCTGTTGAGGGCTCTGTGCATTGCACTCCACGTCACTTCCAGAGAAGGATTTCCAGTGTGTGACATTTGGGTGCCTCCAGAATAGCTTCATGCCCTCAACAGGAGGGGTGCTCAGAGGGACTAAGGAGAGAGGAAGAGCAGAAGGGGAGAGACATGAGGGGAGTTTATTGTATCGAGGGGCAGCAAGAAAATAGAAGGCAGCTGTGGCAGTCTGTCAGTCCTTCAGACTGAGATGCTCTGAGTATATTATTGCACTGCAGATCTCAAAGACACCCCAGGGAAACACAAATCAGTGCTCCATTACCCTAGCGTCAATCTGGAATAACCCCCTCAACTTTTGGCCCCTCATTGCTCCATTCTCCCCCTGGCTACAGTGTGGCCTTTCTCCAGAGCGTATTCTGTAAGTGCTCATGGGTGAGAGGGGAGAGAGGTGATTACATGCAAGGAAGGAATGAAGGAGAGCCATGGGAGGACTGCGGGACATTCAAAGTGCTATACGCTTTGGCCTTTTATGTTTTATTGCTTTGCTTCCCGTGACTGTCCGAAAGTGGCTATGAGTCAGTTCCTCGCAACTGTGGAGAATAACAACATCAAACAAGAGAGGGAAAATGATTTCTCCATCTGCCTTGGAGAAGGGGTGGCATGATGTAAGGAGGCTATGATGAAAGCCTGCTTTACAAGACCATTGCACATGGCTTGTACAAAGTATTTTTTAAGGCATGCTTTGGGCTTGGATACTCCTGCCAAAGAGGGGAGGAAGAAAGCTCATTCCCTACATCTCCAGCTCTCCTCCCCAGCTTTTTGCATAATGCTGAAATTTCTAAGTGCAAAACCGTGTTCTGCAGTGGAGCAAAAGCCAGCAACCTAGGGTGACAGACTTTTCTGAAAGGTGGGGTGCAGAGTTCCCAGCTTTGTCTGAGCACCGAGCACTCTCCTCTGTGGTAAGGATGCTTGGGGTAGCATCAACAGACCTAGTGGGGGTGGTCTCTAAGGCTGCTGAGTTTTTGTGGGGTGCCAGTTCACGTAGCCATGAGCTTGTCTCTCATAGCATCTATTGTCCATAGTATTTGGGTGCTGTTACTACTCAGGAGTTGCCCCAAGGCATTCTCACTTCTGTATCTTTGAAAGTTACTTTCTCTTTGGAAAGCCCACACTGCAGCTCTTGATTTGAATCTGAATACCAGCTTCTAGGAAGCCTTTGTTATATCTGGTCTGTCTAAGGTGTGGGTAGGGATGCGTTTGGGATGCTGATGATACATACACTGCATGTCTCATCCTCTGGCATGGAGCATGGCTCATGTTGTTTCATACTAACTGGGGGACGTGGGGGGACACTGGGGTCCTTCCAGACATTCCCAGAAAATTCCCCTGCTGGATCCCCACAAGCACTAATTTTGTTCGTGTTATCAGTAAAATCTAAAATAAAAATTTTTAGATAGTTCTAACATCATACTCATCACTAGATGCTGCATATCAGCCACCTAATCCATTACCTGGTGATAAGACACTTCACATTAGAAGGGTACTCGGGCTGGAGGAAGCTTTTAGATACATCCCGATCCAACTTGCAAAAGCAAGATCTGTGTGCAAATCCAACGTTTGCTCCTTGTCAAAGTGCACTCAAGATACTGATTCAAGGCAATCCCTACCACTAGAGTGAGATTTCAGAAAAGTAAGTGGTTTAGGAAGAAAGTGGAGCAATCCTCTGGCAGCGATGGCGATCTAAATCTGAGTCGTCATGAGAAAGGGTGAAAGAGCCTCCAATTTTTAAAGGATGATATTCATTAGCAAAGAATGGCTGGGTACAGGGATAGAAGCAACTACCATGCTGGAGGAGGAGTGGAAGGGAATTAAAAATCTGGAGGGTTTATCCACAAAACTGATTCCCCATCATGGGTCCGGGACATCTGCCATGGCAGGAAACAGTAATATGGGATGTCATGTGGTTCCCACCAGTAAATTCATGCTGTTACCCAGAGACCATTGGGTTAGAGTGGAATGCTATAATGGGGAAATTAGCAAATTCAGATAAAATTCATTGCCTGAACTGTTTGCTGTAGCTCCTTACTACAGCTTCTTCTTGACACATTAATCATTCAGCTTCCAAAATATTCAGTTTGACCATTCTGAGAGTAAGAGAAATGGTGGTAAACTTTTGAAGGCAGCAAGCAAAGGAACCAGTAAGTATTTGCCCCAACTGTGAATGTGCAGCTTTTGGCATTTGCATTTTTTCCTACACTAATTCTTGTGAAGCCTAACTACCATAAACACTCTGGTGGTGCCAAGAGGCTTGAAAATCAGCATTGAGAGAGAAGGAGGAATAGAGACTGCCGCCTCCTGATTGCAAAGCAGCCCAAGGTCTAAATGGCAACAAAACGTTATACATAACATCTGATTCACTGTGTGGAGAATGTAAAGAATTGAGACCTCCCGACACAGTTTACATTGGCCCTTTTTATGACTAATTGTGCAGAAAATAGCTCTGCTTGTAGTGTGCATGGAAACAGTTCAGGTTTCTGCTGTGTGTCAGCTAATGGGCTAGCAAGGCTTTTTTAGCACAACTTCAAAGGCTCTGGCAATGGAGGTCCTTTGTGAGGGAATTATCTCCTGCTCCTTTGTACCCCTTTATCCTTCTAAGCTGTGGAACAAAGAATTGTGAAACGAAGAGACAAAGTAATTTGTAGTAGATCTCTAGACCTAGATAAAGTACATAACGTTTACTTAAAAACATTTTTTCTGCTTCTGTCATCAAAACAAGGTTATATTTTTCTGTGTAGGAACACCCAAGTTCATTTAACTTTTGAGAGATGCAACCTTATGCTTAGGTATGCTATTGATGGAGGTCACCAGAGTGTCTGAAACAGTAAAGGAGAGCTTTAGTTTCTGTGGTCAATTAGAAAATATGTGGCTGTTACTGTTAGAGTGGGCTAAGAAGTGTATTTCTCTCCGACTCGGGATATTCCACTAAGAAAGGAAGAAAATGTATTTTTTCAGCAGTGTGTGTGCATGTGCATGCTTTAAGGGAACCATGTATTTGTCACCTTTTAGTAAAGAAACAATGTGGTTTATTCTTTCTTTCTTCTAGTGAAAAATGAAACCTTGGGGAGATAAGGAAATACATTACATGCATCTGCTTTGTGTAGTCTATAGCACAGTTCTTAATTAAAAATAAAAAAAGCAAAGCAGGGATGGAAGGTGTTTGATTAATGTTAGCAACCATGCTGTATAATGTGTTCCTCCAGTGTCTTGAAACAGAATCTTTCAATCCTGTCTCGAAAAAGCAAGACATGAGTGAAAGAAGAATAGTCTTGGCCTCATCAAATTTAATGAAGAAACACCCCTCAAGTGCAGTGAGCCATGCTAGCCACTCCACTGTGTTTGTGTTCAAACTACAAAATGACTCTGTGTTTAGCACTGGGTCTTGTCCTCTAGCAAATCCCATTAGTATCTCCTTATCCTTTAGAGAGTGGAAGGACTGCATCCATGCCTTTTTTTTTTTTTTTAAAATAATCTTAAACTGTTAGGAGAGGCTGTACTGCATATCTCCATGCCCAAGTACAGACTTTCACTTCAAGTCCCTATCTACAAAATCTTTTATGTCTTCTTTCTCTCCTCTTCCCATGCTTGTATGGATTTCCCGAGGCAGTTGGTGTTCTGACCTCTTGGATCCAGTTTTCATCAGCTGTCAAGGTAAATTTGGTTTATACTGCACGAATAGTTTATTCAGGTTTAGACTGAAGAGGGAATAAGCGATGGAGAAGCAAGATCATTCCCCTGTCTCTCTAATCTGTCTGATGTCTCTAGATGCACTAACTTTTCAATAGTTATACTTTCTTGATTTTTCGTAATGAAAATTTCCAGGACAGGCAGAGAAATTTTTTTAAATATTTAGCAGAATCATATGCACACACACACACATATAAAGTTCTTTTTTTTTTTATATCTATAAATAAAAATTAAATCCACTGATGTTATAAAAAATCTGGTAATTATTACATATTCTGTTTGCGTATATGGGCAGTCAGAGGCAGGGATTTGATATTTTTTCATTGATGCTGAGCTTAATTGTCTCTAATATACGGGTTAAATTGGTTTTCATTACTTACCATAAGCTGTCAAAGGTATTATATTGTTGTCAATATCTAACAAGTGGATGTTTATCTCAAGTTGTACGTGACGAAGGAGAGTCATTTTATGTAATAAATTTCTCATATAGAAAATTTTCCTGGATTTTAAAACTGGGAAGGAGGCAAGCCAAGACATTTCTTCCAGGAATTCTTTAACCCTGGAAGTACAGCAATGACACGAGAGTGTTTTCATTTTTCACTTTACCCACCTGCACTGGACCTCTCAAGTGCCACCTTTTTCCTCAAACCTTCCTCTTCCACATATCTCTGATCCTGAGGAGTTCCTTGCTATGGGACACCATGGATCACTGTTGGGAAGATGTCTGTGTTGAGTGGGAAGGCTGCTAGTCTGAGCATGCATATTTTCAGTTTTTCCATCACTGAGGTAGAGCATGACTCTTGTTGCTTGTAGTGTGCATAATGAGGTAATGAGTTGACCACAACAGCGTTACTGTGACGTAAAATAAACAGATTGATACAAAACCAATCACAATATGTGAATTCTGACTGAGCAGAGAAGTTAAGACAAGTAGAAGTCAGAGCTGGTCTGTATAAAAATCTTCCAATCGGCTGGAAAGGATGTATTAACAGGGCAAGCTGATGGTGAGATGGGTGGTGATTTACCCAGATGTACATGGGATAATGCAAACAGGAAAATTTTAAGCAGAGTCTAAAAGTAAAGCTTTACAAAGACCTGCTTATGCCATTTCCTAGTGGTTGTTAAAGCTTAAGGCTCTGTTAATGTATGTGGAATGGAGAATTATTTGGGGGTCAGCTTGAAGCTGGTTTTTGGTTTTGATTTTTTTTGTTTTGATTTCTTTTCTCTTGGTTCAACGGGGGCATTGAAAATATTTTAGTATGTGTTGAATTATGGACCTAAAATTGAAATAACTATGTTCACATTGAAGTTTGTAATGAAGATTTTCATTTCTTCAGGGATTTGGAGTTTGGTGGGGTTTTTGTAATGGAAGCTGGTATTCCTTCATGTTAGGAAAAGCAAAAATAAAGGAATAAGCCTCAAGCTTGGAGCAGAAAGTAAGATGATTTGTGATATGGAAAGTCAGTCCCTGGTCTCAGAAGAGGTCCTGGGGACATTCATTCCCCACATGGGTGGGTGTTACCTTGGCAGGAACCTCCTCTGTTCACCGTAATTGCAGTCCAAATCCAACACACAGTCGTAGATAGCTGGAGGACAGCTCCCAAGAGAAAGGCGTATGGCAGAGGACTGAACAGCTCAGGGTGACTTACCCTGCAGAAACACGCATCTCACCACACTTACATTTTTCTGCCATCCTGCACAGCACATCACCAGTCCAACAAGCTAGCAGCTTTCATCATGGTCTCCACACAGAGGGCAGGAATGGGAAGTCCAGGAGGTATCACCTTTTGGTCTTCATCCATCACTCGAAGGGACTCACGAACTTTGCTGAGGAGCTGGCATTGTTGACAGTCCTACCATTTTATGGATGAGGAATCAGAGCTGTTGCACAGTTACTTTTTTTCATGGGTTTAAAGCAGTTAAAATTTGTTTCTTTTGTACTGTCATGATGTCAAAGATTTGCTGGATTTGGGACAATTGTTTACATTAAGAAATCTCTTGGCATTTAAGACTACGGTTCAGGGAAAGTAGAGCATTGTACTGTGGACTCAGAAACATCTCTGACTTTGACACCTTTGACTTTGGTTCCTCAGTGTCACTTTGCCAGTGACAGAATGGGGACCTTTGTTTGCCTTGGCCACTGCATAAAAAACCAGGATATGATCAAATCCAGTTAATCACTCACAAATGTCTCATTTCTTGAATCTCTGAGGCTGTGTAACACATTTTTGGGACTGCTTTCTGCTCCTTTGGCTTCTGTTATAAGTAAGTTAGGGGAAAATCAAATTTTGAGTTTTCTTAAAAGGAAGCGGAGGAATCCTGGAACACTCTAGGGCTCTGCAAATGTACTTTTAATCATTTAAAGAAATGTCTTTTGGCTAAAAGCTCTTACCGGTGCTTGCAAGTTGCACTAAAAGCCATACAACTACATCATTCCCACAACTGATGCGAATTAGCGCCCTTGTTGGCAGTGTGAGCAGAGAGATGCAGGCTTAGTGAATACTAGGGACTGAATTACTCTCAAATTCATAGCAACTTTGTGCAGTATGGGTGAAGTGTCCTAGGGGTGACTCTGCTGACGGTTACACCACCTCCTTACACAGTGGTGTGCATGGAGAGACTCGGGCATGTTCTGCCTGTCTTGCTTTTTCTGTGCAAAGCATTTGGCTCTGCTATGGAGCCAGGCAGTTACAAGCTGCAAACAGTTACACTATACTTAAGGCAAGCACACACTCTCTAAGCAGCAGCAAACCAGAGGAGTATGTTTTTACACACGGCACGTGGTGGAACTCCCTGCTGCAAGATGTCATGGGGCAAAAAGTACATGGAGGCAGAGGCTTGAGCACATTCGTGGCGAATTGGTCTATTCAGAGCTGGCAGTGAGATGCGATGACCTGGGTGTAAATGGGGGTCAGCCAGCCATGCAGAGCTGGAAGCTAATGGACATAATGGAGGAGGATTGTTCTGTCCTTTCTCAGTGTCATTCATGTATATATTTATATACTTTTAACATTCACCAAGGGCTACAGTTGGAGACAGGTTACTGGGATATGTGGATTTTAATAAACCTGTTAGTGGACTTCTTGCCTCCTTACTTTATACATCTAACCCATCCTGAAAACAATGTGGGACTCTGACAATAAGTTGAAAGCTTTGGAGGGATTACACTGCCTTATTGAGTCTGTACCCAAAGCCCTTTGAGGGCTCCCATTGACTCCAGTGGGATTTGGTTCAGACTCCCTTAAGTAAACTCTTTCAAGGCCCGTACATGCCGCAATACTTATTGGGCTCTTTGTTACTTCTGTGAATAGGAATGCGACCTTTACACTTCTAGCAAAGAGCCCTGGTTTACAGGACTAAATCTTCATGTTTTGGGATAGATAAAGTTACCGTCCCAGCTCCTCCCAACCCTGCTGTGCAGGTGGCTGAGCAGTTGATGAAGCAATTCCTGAATCACTGCCATTTTAGGTAGATAAGCACTGAGTGTGCAGTACAGCAGCTTCAGAGCTTCTTCATAAGCAAATGTCCATGAACAGTGATGGGCAGGGTGGACATCTGGGGTTGTAAGTTGTTCCAATTCATGAGTCAAAGCCCTAGCCATAGTCTTTTTGCCACTGCAGGGTCATTCTGATATCCATGTTAGAAGTTTATTTAGTCCGTGCACATACTAAAAATGTCCACGGTGGAAGACGAGACTAGCAATTCATCTAGGTTTTCTTTTGTCCCTTGGCCATGTGAGGGGATGGGAGGGGTAAATAAGATGGAAGAAGACCATATTGGGCTGTACACTGTCTCTTCCTCTGGCCACTGCTAAAGGCTGCAGTGGGCTACGTGGTGAATAGCTGAGTCTGAATTACAACAAATTGCATAACGTGCCTTTCTTGCTTTTGGAGCTGGTCTAGCTTCTGGTAACCTTGCCTCCCAAACCTGTTATTCCAACAGGAGAAACTCAAGTGAGTGAGAGGAGCAGTTTGATTGACAATGCTATTTTCTACCTGTATTTTAGGTCACTTCCTGGGTAACAACACTGTGATTGATGTACTGAGACAAGCAGGATTTGAAGTGGAGCACACCCCTCCTGGACAACCAATTGGAAAGTAAGCAGCTGCCCACAGATTATTCATCACTTTCTTTCCTTTTCTTTTTTCCTCTCCCTTTTTTGATGACTAAGCAAGATTATTGCATTAGTATAGGAGGTGGGTGAGGGGGTGAGGAACCTCCCTTTCCCACCCAAGTTCCAGACAAAAAGTGCATTGTAAAGCATCCGTTGTGTGAGTTTGGAAACATATGGAGCGTCAGTGGCTGTTTTTTTCACTTGGGGACATTATTCATATTACAGCTGCTTTGCTATACCAGATCAGAAGTGCCACACTTTCCTTCTGTTTTCAAGAAACATCTCGTACATCTCATTTTCCCCCATGGCTGTTTGGTCTTTTTCTCTCCATGGGATTTTAGTTGCTTCTCCATTGCAGGGCAGTAGACTGCCACCAACTTAATTTTTCAGGCCTCTCTGTCAGGCTGCTCTTCTTCAGGTGAAATTTCAGTTTTGCCTGAAGGGCCAGATTTAATGTAGCAGATGCACCTTGGAAAGTGTGGTGAGTAGGTAAAAAGCAGTTCAATATTCCCTGAGCTTCTCCTTCTAGCTGATCAAGTAAAGCAGGCAGGAAGGATTGATCACCAGGCTCTTGGCAATCTTCATTAGTATAAGATAAAATATGGCACAAAACTGTCCTCAGTTGGTGAAATAGACTTCCTTCCTCCCCTAGACTTTTCTCTTTCCTGGCCATTCAGATGAGGTCTCTGTCTAAAAATATAGACAATAAAACTGGGAAGGATGGTGAGGGACCATCTAGCTTTGCAAAGTTAGCCTTTCCCCTGCATTCTACAGATAAAAATTGGCCAAGATTACTCTGTCATAGGATTGTTATCCTCATTAGGAGAAAGTGTTAGCAGCATGCTCCTGTCCCTGGTGGGCAGACATGACATGGTCCAAATATGAGGTGAGTTTCAATATGGAGGATTAATCGCAGGGCTAGTAGACCATGTCTGAAAAAGCTATGTTTAATACAGTTGGAAAATCTGGCTGATCTAACCTTGTTTGTGAAACATCTACAATGTTTCATATAGAATATAATATGGCTCAACTGTACATAAGTGTCTTTGACAGAGCATTTATCCTAAATGCTTCTTGGAATATGTTGAGCAATAAAAGCACAGTCTTAAATAACAGTGGGGAAAAGTGGAAGAAAAAGCTATCAAACACAAGGAAGGGAATATATTCAGAGGAGGTTTAAGCAGCACTTTGGCAGAGGGAGAAGAGTCAACATGGCACAGGGAAGAGCAGTAAACACTGTAACTGACTGGAGCTGGAAATTTTGGCTAAAATCAACAAAAATGGCTCTGTCTAAAAATACAGAAAAACAGAAAAACCAAGCAAGCAGCTGAGGTGTATCGTTCCTAGGTTTCTGACAAAGAAACTTTCCTCTCAGGGAAGCAGGCACTTTCCTCAGCAATTTTCATTTAGTTGAAGGTATCATCTTCCCATGAAAAGTATTTCAACTGGAAATTGTGAAACTATTAATTTATTGGCTGTTTGCAAGCCCTTGAGAAGAAAGAAAGATACAGTAGTGTGAGAGATGTCCAAGAATAGTCCAAGACGACTCTTTATGGTCTTGGGATATGTCTATACACGTCATCACAGACTTGAAATAATGTGATGGGGCAGGAAACTTGAAGCAAAGCCACTGCTTAATGTTGACTTCTTTGCAATATGGGGCACCTCTGTGTATGCATTCCCCTACCTTGGCAGCAGCGTCTCTTGTTCATGACGTCTTCCCTAAAATTGTCAATCCCTGGGGAAAATGTACTTGAAAGCAAGTGGACTTGGACTGCTGCCTAGAAAGATGCATATGTCCTCAGTTGAATTATCCTACACTTGGTAGCTTCTGTTCCCAGCTCCAGACCAGAGTGTTGAGCAGGTTGGTCCCTTTGTCTGGACTAGTACCCTAATTCCAGTGGGGTCTGTTCTGAACATTCAACATACAAAACTTTATTAAAGGGTATACTGTTGTGTATGAGTACTGGATTTAGTTGAGAGCAAGCATATGGCTGTACTCCATAAAGATTAGATGCTCTGTATGTTTTCCTATGGTCTGGTGGTCGAGGCAGATCAGCCAGTTTTAGATGAGAATACAGAAAGAAAAATAAATGGCATGGTAAAGAAATCCAGAGTTGCCACTAAATTGCATTACTTAAGGTGCAGAAACAGTAGAAGATTATAGAAAGTTTAAATAAAGAGAATTTAAATATATACACAGGAAGCAGCTTGCTGCCTTTAGAAGAAAAGAGACTCCCAGACCTGCACATCAGGGACTGTATTTTCATTGTCCTACAGCTGGGGCTGTAGCCATCAGAAGTGCTTGGGGCTCCCCCTTAGAAATGAGGAGGCTACTGCAAACCATTTTGTCTATCTTAGAATAGCTTGTATTTTATGATTTCTGGGCAAGCTGCAAAAGACAGTCTAGTCAAACACAGTTATGACAAAAGTTGATGGCATATTCAGAAAGCATGGCCAGTTAATTGTTGTGATGTTGGAGTTATGTTGCTGTAATTGAGAGTCTTAAGGAACCTTGCATTTTTGTCCACCCTTCTTTTTTTGCTCTCCCCTTTCCTTCTTGAAAGATGAAATAAAAATATTTGAAAACAGTTAGGCCCAGAAGAGGAACTGTTTCAGGATAGTGGCTATACTAACCACATGTATACATAGAATAAACAAGTAGAAGCTCAATAAATTTTGAGCTGCTTGCAAGCTGAAATTGTTTTAAGAATTATAGAGATGCAGGTGTTTTCCTCTTGATTCTTGTGGAGGCATACATGAAATAAGAGGTATTTCTCGCCTCTGCTGAAACCTAGAAGAGACATTTCTGCTTCCAAATAAGTTGTATATGGGAGTCAAGCCTACTGCATTGCATTCTGGCACTGACAACTGAAAAATTGGATAGTGTTCAGGGAAGATCAGCTGGACTCTAATGTAGAGGTTGGTGGGGGTGGACTGCACATGGAAAAAATGCAAGGGTTGGAAAAAACTGAAGCAGCTGCATGCTTATGTTTTGGCCAAGGGAATTCAAAAAAGGATTGTTGTGGACGGATTGTGCGCGGAACGAAGAGGAACAATTTGAGCTGGCACATAGGAATGTTTAGAGGTATATCGTATTGAAACTGAAGGTGGTTTTGGTTATCAATTATTTCTTGACAGTAATTTTCAGGACAATCTTTCTCGGGTTAAGTCAGAAGCCCCATTATTTGAAATGATGAGAGTAACTTTAGCAAAACACTACGTCCTACTTACTACCAATGCTGCCTTGCCAAAAAAGCAAATACTATTTTTCTTTAATATCTCTGTTCCTAGAAGAGCATGATTATTATTATTATAGAAATGATTAGTAGTCTGATCATTATTGTTCAGTAATAATGAAGCAGTGGTACCATAAATAGGTGAAGTAGTCTGGTATGACGTTTAAGCTCTGCCATCCATTTCAGTTTCAGAAAGGACAAGAGAATACCTTTTTAGAAAAATAACTAGTACTGTTTCTGTATATCAGAAAAGCCTTGGGAAGAGTGAAACAGGACAAAGACCAAAGCTATTTGTACTTTGTTACATACAGGCTGGGTAAAGGCAGAAGATTGTTGGCTTCCTCTGTCCAAAATGCTAAGCATGGGTTGTGAAATGGCTGCTCTTTAAGCCCACCAAAATGAATACCTAGAGTCTCACACTTCTGTTGTCTAGTGACAAGCAAAAATTTGAGCCAAGTTCTCCCTTTCTTAAGGTACTGAGGAAAAGTAAAGCGAGACCTTGGCAGGGTAGAAGAGATAGCCAAAACATGGAGGGGTTTGATGGCTCCAGAATCAATGAACTGGCAAAGAAAAGTTAGTAAAAAGTACACTTAGCTGGTATGGAGCTATTTGGGAGCTCTCACCAACTGGATTTCTGAAATCCCCTAGCTCCTGTTGATCTGCCTGGTGGCCCAGTGCTGACCTTCCTGAGCCTCTTCTAGAATCCCACCAGCTGACTATTGAAAATACCTTCTTTAAAGCTCGATCCCTTTCTGTAAAAGAAACCCTGTTGTACTCAGCATGCAGAACAATGCCATAAACACTTGAGAACTTACCCACACATTAGCTTCATTTGTTTGTTTTGTTGCCTGAGGGAAAGTGTCCCAAATCTGTTTGCCTGACAACCTTCAACAGCATTCATATTTGCTTCTTATTTTGCTGGCTGTCCTCCTTGTCCCCATATAAAGGCATTGGAAAATGAATGGCTGAATCACTATCTCATTGCTTTGCCCTGAGATAAGAAAGGCAACTTTTTTTTGTGGGGCTTCTGCCAACTGGCCGTCCCTGCTCCTCTCTGTCTTCAGAAAGCAGAGCTGCATGCTTGGGGTGGGGAGAGAGGAGGAGATGGGAGAAAGTTTCCCCTCAGACGTATTCCAGTGACTTGAGCAGATAAAGGGCCACAGCTGCTTCACATTTAATTGGAAACAGCCAAATTGCAAGATCAGTCCCGGAAGCACCTGTGTCCATGATGACTCTATTGTTACTGGGTTCTCAGAATTGGCTCTGACCTTCTGCCACACGCCAAGTCCTGACGTACTGCACACCGTTCTCTTGGCCAGAAAAACATACAGCAGTGCTCATTTCCATCAGACTGCTCTTGCTGATATTATGTGCAATGCTACCCTCTTTCACAATGGAAGAATTCAGGACAAGCTTTTATTTCTGCCCATCTGAGAGTTCATTGTAAACTCTCAGAGCTCTGCTGTAGAAATTAATTACCCTTCCTCCTTACGTTTGAACTTCCTGGCCCAGTTGAAGCAGCATGTCTTTGCTGTTGTAGCTTATTCCTTTCCTTCTTTCTGAAGCAAAGAGCTTGCTCCTTCACCTTTTCCTATAGCATCCTATCCTACAGGTGTGACCGTGGCTCCTCCTACTCAGCATTGTCTCATGGTGGAAGTCTTTGCTTCACTATGAATGCTTTCTTCTTCCCCACAGGATGAAAGCACACCTAATCCACACAGTGATGCAGCCATTTCGCTCCATCAGGTTCCCTAACCTTCACGAGGTGATATGCAGAGATTGGAAAATGTTTGACATAACATTCCCCACAGCCCCAAACTGGTAAAAGTGCCAGTTCAATAGATTATATCCCAGAAACTTATGGATGCCACCAGAGCCTTCAGGAGTCTCCCAGTAGTTGCCAAGTTCCTTGGGATGTGCAAGCAACTTCGGCTTTCTGGTGCTCGCCTGGCAGGGTTCCTCCACTCTGCTTAGCTGTTAATGTTCGGAATGTGTTTGGGAGAATGTTAAAATTGTAGTGAAATAAGTAAAATTTTATTTAGAAAAGAGACAAGTTAAAAAAAATTGTGACAGCTGTGACTGTTTCATTGGAAACAACTGAGTTAATTGAGAAAAAAAGAAGAGCTGGGGAGATGTTAGCCCATTCTGGATCCCATCTCTTCTTAGACAGGGAAAAATGCACATTTTGTTTGGGTTTTTTTTTTTTCTGTGGGTGGAATAATCTCCCTGTTGGGATGCTGCAGTTCTTCTTAATCCTATTGTAAACCTTTTGGATCTTTCACTTGATCTGAGTCTGAAGGTCATACTCCCTTCACTAGCTTCCTTCCCTCAGAAGAAAAGGAAACCCATTATTTAGGGGGTTTCTCTGACAGCATAATTTGCAGTAAGAGGTGTACAGGGATTGCATGGGGTCGATCTGCATGCATTGGCAAATTTATTGCCTCATCTAACATTGGAGAATATGACTACTTAATGTGTAAAATATTTAGTCATGAAAATATGCATATTACATTTTCAAGGGATTCCCACGTGCCTTTAAAATATCCTCCTTTGCAATTTAATTGTCTTTGTGTCTATAATTACCTTACAGCCACAAAGTCTGAGCCAGTCAAAGTAACACTTAGGGAGAAAGAAATTGAAGAAAATCTCCAAGATGTGGTAGAGAAGCAAAGTCAACTTACAGGTTCTCCAGCCATAGAAACTTAATTATCCTGTCACTTCCCAAGCAACACATTACTTAGGGCCAGTGCATCTGCATGTTCTTTAGGCCACCTTTAAACACCGAATACTGTCTGAAGGAGTAGAATTCAGCAACTTGCTACAAAAAAATCTGGGAAAGAGCAAGATTTATTCATGGTGTTGGTGAAAGAATACTGAACAAAACTTCTCAGGAATTTTGTGCTTGACTAGTTCTCCCAGTGGGACATTCACTTTTCTCTATAATCAGATTTTATCCTTGGCAAAATTTCTGGTTTCTTTTGAAAAAATTGTTTCATATTCCATATCGTTCTGTTCCTTGGGAACTTGCACACGGGGCCACTGGGGAACCTGGGCTTGCTTCTTTTTGCTCAACGGCAGCTTGCTCGCTGAGCTGTCCTGAAGCCAGTGCTAAGGTTTCTAGGATTTTTGCTGCTCTGCAGCCCATCAGTTTTAGAAGATCTGTATCTCATACTCTGTAAACTAGCTAATAGTCAACTTACAGAGCCTTGGAGACTTCAAAAGTTCAGAACTAGTTCTTACTTTATTTCCTAGCCAAATTTTGGAGTTCTTGTTTCCACAGGAGAAGCTGATTTTTCATCCTCTTTCTGCTTCCAGCCAACTCTAATGCAGGTCTTTTCACCTAAGGTCATTAGTATAAGATGAAAATTCTGGTCTGTAGTTACTAGAGATAAAGCTGATCCAAGCTGCAGTGAAGTCAACAACAAGGCTTCCATCAGTGCCAGTAGCTTTTAGAGGTCATTGTTAATATCAGATTGTTGCTGATTGTCTCCCGTCTTTGCTAGAAGACTGAGTAGGTTCACACAGTTGTGCAGATGCTTACTATAGTCAATGTGAAAAGACTGGCTTTTCCACAGGACTGTTCATGGGTGTCTTAGCTGGCCCAACTTGCCTGCAGTAGTTGGCTGGCTAGTTTTAGATGACTAATCATTTTGTGAGATGAATTCCCCTCTTATTTGAAGGACTTGGGCCCCACGTTCAAGTCGGACAGTGTCACTAGACTCATTTAAGCCTTTGGAAAAATTGCACCATCCCCTCTCCAGCATTATATTGAAAGAGTGAGATTGTGTGAGTTTTGTGTTTGTGTATTCAGCCTTCACTTGTCCTGTGGATTGATGGCCTCCGTCCCAAGTGATATCAATCTGGGCTGAAGTGCAGCTGCACTTTGTAACAGCTCAAGGGGCACAAAGGTATCAAGTGGTATTGTGTGGTTTGAAAGATGTCATTTATCTAAGGAAGTTTGTGGTCTGTTTGCTGTCACTCTGTCTTTGCAGCACCGACTTCCCTTACCTTCACTATCACGTTGTCAGGCAAAGAGACCTCACACGTTAGGACAGATAGCTTTTCCACTTCCAGAGCTGACTTCTTTTCCTTCAGCAGGAGGTCTGTGGGTTGTGTTGCAATCAATAGAGCTGCTTGATTCAGTGTGAGTGTAATTGCTAGTAATTTTGCTTGCAGGGAGCTCTTTAACATGCACAAGTTCCTAAAAAAGGAACAGGAAGAAAGGGAATCAGTGGCTTTTTTCATTGACACTTTCACTTAAAATTCCTTCAAGAATAGTGCCTTAAAAGAAGACAGTTGGGGATAGTTTTCTACATAGGAATACACTGACAAGTACATTTTCCATCTTTCATGAGTGATCAGGTGTTCATAGGGACATTCTTCACAGTTTAAATGGGGTTAGAAGCCCTCCAAAACAAGATTGTGTGACTGGTGGCTTGCCCAAATGACTCTTTGTGGGTGGATCTTGTTGTGGCAAGCTGAGAAATTTACTGAAACCTTTCTGAATTGCCCCCACAAGTAGAAGGTCAGTCTAACATATGTATGTGATGTGATCTTGTGCCATTTCTTGTCCACTTCAGTGCAAAATAGTCTCACTTTTAATAACTCATGGTATCTCAGCCAAGCCAGGTGGCTTCACGCTGGCCACAACCCAGCTTTTGGTCTGAAATGACTGTGTGGGTGTCCCTTTAGGAGAACCATGGTGAAGGGTCAGACTGAGAAGCATGTATATCAGCTGCTCCTCCTCGTTAAGTGCTAGTAGTAGGAGCAGAAATGCCAAAAAAAGTAAGTTCTTACAACAGGACTAGCAAGTTAAGAATGGTGAATGTATGAAGCACTTGTCACAGTAAATAACTTAAAAGCCAGAATATATTTTCATGTCATAATCGTTGAATCATTTTTATGAGAAGTCAAAGTAAATTCATATGTAATCTGTAAAGTATGTAAAGAGTTTAATTCATCCAGTAAATCATGTGTTGGGAATACTGTACCCAGCTCCAGATCAGATATACTTCAGAGAAGCTTTCAGGTTTTAAATCCTTCCACAAGCTAAACTGATCTCCAGAACCTTTGGAGGTTCACCCTTCTCTGGAGCTCATGCTCCATGCAAGTGAACGTCATGCCAATATGTTTCCCATTTCCTGGGGATTAAACTGCTGTGTTTGATGACTCAGGACTTCCCAAGAAAGCAACTCAGTCACTCACTCTGTCTGAAGCGGCCTCTGGTGTCTCAGAGGACATGTCTTCTCTTGCACAGTGATTCATGATTTTAGAGCAGAGGAACAGCTCTAATTTTTTTTTTCTTCCCACAAATTTAATTAATAAAACAAATTTCTGTTAGTGGGTGTTGAAAGACTTTGGCTTTCCATCTACACTCCCAAATGCTCCACATTCCAGGGAGAGTGAAAAATGGACCTGTGAATAGAAACAGGAGAGAGGAAAACCAGATCAGATGCTGTATATGGATATAGACACAGTCGCTGTCAGTTGATATGATGGAAGAACATCCTGAATGAAGACAATTTCCTGCAGTCGTGATTGCTAAAAATACACTATTACAGTAATCCAGTTTCAGAATTAATACGTGTAAATTTAGAGAGAAAGATTGGAGCACAGGGAGTGTCTGACAGAAACTGAGTTATCTGTTTGAGCCTCCACCTTGACCTCTTGTTCAGGCGGGTGGCCACACGGACAGCAGTTGTTCTGCTTGGGAAAACTGGATTCTTTGCCACTGTCGCAGACCTCTGAGACTCCAGCTGGTCAGGAGAAGCACCTGGAGGATTTACCCCATCGTGGCTGCTGTGGACCTGGCTATGCCCATCTGTCTGCCTCATCTGTAGCCCCACCATAGAACAGAATTTTTCATCAGCACCAAGAATTAGCCTAAATTTACACCCAGTGTGGTCTTAACTCCTGTTGACTTCAGCGAGAAAACAGTTGATCCCATGGGGAACCAGAGTTGGCAGAAGAACTAGATTTGGGTTTTTTCCCCTTTCTGCTGCTGTATGGGACGTCAGACCAGGTCACAACTCTGCAGTGCCACTCTCTGCTGGTGGCAGCTTGCAGAGGAAGAGAGACCTAATTTGGTGCTCCCATTTGTGGGTAAGAGCACACTGAAGCCTTTCTCCACTGACTCCCAAGAGACACGTCAAGTCAAGGATACTAAGATTTTCCTGCTAACTTGCAGCAACTTAGCAGCAAAGTTGTAGACAGGCTCCAAGCACTTTGGTATCCAGTGCCCTGTCTGGCCACTAGATTTGAATCTCCTGTCCTCTGACCCCAGCTTCACATTTCCAAATTACTCTTGCAAAAATAAAGGCAGTCACAGGAATACCTCTGTCGAGACAGCACATCCCTGTTTATGTTTGAACGGCTGATACGAATCTGGAGTCCCCAGCGATCAAAGTGCATATTCAGAGAGATGAGCCCCATGTTGTGTTTGAAGTGAGCACAGCGCTTTGAAACAAGGATGAAGCAGGAATAAATCAGGATGAAGGATGTGGGGCATTAACTACTTTACATGAAATCCCTGCTGGAAAGACATGGCCAGTGTTACAAAGTTTTCCTTGGAGAGCGCTCGGAAGTTGCATACCAGCGTATTTGTGGAAAGCTAAACAGTTCCCTATTGTCCTTGATGTGAAACCGCTTCCCAGATAAACACTTCCCCCTCCATTGAAGAAAAATGATACAGCCTGTCCAGAGCTGTAACACAGAGGACTACACTGGGCTGCTGCTCAGCCTCTGCAAAGTTGCTGGTTTCTGTTGGCATTGAGCTTTGCTAAAGGCTATAGTTCATATACGTGCCAGTATTATTAAGAAAAGTCTAAGTTATTGAGTGAGACTGGGATAACCTTCAAATCTTTAATGACATTGTGTGCCCACATCTTTGCGTCTCTGGGTTCATTATACCCCTGGAATGTAAATCCCAATCCACAGTGGCTAAACAAGGTTCACATGGATCTCAAATACTTTTGTGGTATTGTCTCCTTCTGATTTCTGAAGGGGAAAGAAAACATTGCTAGCTGAAATAAACACATGTGGTTCTCTACAAGGAGAGCAGTAAACCTCTGCTGCTGTAGTGGGTTTAGGTTGTAACATTGCCTGCATTTGTGGCATTTTAAGTCATTTTAAGGAATTATTCGTAACACCCACAGAGTCAAGGCATCATATTTCAGCACAAGGAAGATCCAGAAGTCCCTGCATGAACTTTGGAAAGAAAAAGCCGATTTCTGAAATCAGCAGTGCTAAGAATCAAGGCTGTCTAACACCACTGGTGGTGGTTTGGTCCAGGTCAGTGGGTGGCTCTTCCTCTGCTTCTCTCATCCTGGCAGATGCAGATCTGAAGGACCTTGCTGTGTCCTCACCTCTGACTCCAGTTTGGGCACACACATGGTTTTGGTGGGTGCCTCTTTCCTTCCACCATAGTGCCACCCAAGCTGAAGACCTCTTCCCAGGAGCAGCGGGTCATTCCACTCATTGACGTACAGTCAACGGATGCAATAGATGCACAGATTGGCTTTTTGCCACCATTTTGTCAAAGCAAACCTTGCTTTGCGTTTGTGACAAAGGAATCATCTTTCTTTCCCTAGAGGCATGTGATTTCTTGCTAATATTAAATGAGAATTTTGCACGTGTGTGAAACTTATATGTAGATTAGGTTTTAGGTCACAAATGAAACTGGGAAGTGCAACTTCCAGTGACATTTAGCAGGCATTGAGGTTTTAAATCTCTGAGGCAATTTTAGAAAAATCCCCCTCAAGGAGAAAGGACATTGACTTGAAAGAAAGCAGAGTTAACTGGGGTTTTGTTTGTTTGTTTTACAAATGCAGCCATGAATTTAGGGCCATTTCTATGTATTCAAGCATTCATACTGATAGCAATTATTGCTGAATGGTCAGCAATTGCCACTCAAATCAGTGAAAGGCAGCAAATGAAATGCACAGGCAACCAGAAGTGTTTTAAATGAGATGATGGAGCAGAAGACTGATTTTATTTTCTTCTTCTTTCATTATTGGGGTGCACTGTGCCAACTCCCTCCCTCTTTATTTTCCCTGCCTTTCCAAGAAACCCCTGGTCAGTCTGCGAACAACAGACCTGATGAGGTCTAGGGGCCCTATGGGTCTTCTAATTGTTGGAATCTGGTATCTAGGAAAGGGCTGAAGCTCGTACCTGAGCCTTTCCTCATAAACCCTGACTCCTTCCTGCTTATTTTCATATAAATAAGGACATACACTCTTTTTTGATCTCTGTGCTACTTGGGATAATTCAGTTACAACTGGCTGTCAGATTGAGTCTTACTAGAGAAGGGAAGAGATAGAGGGTGTCATCATTTGCTTAGGAAAAAAGCATTGCTTGAGTAGCCTGTGCTTCTGTTCAGAATTAACATCTCCATCTCAGCAGGCCCAGTGGGGCAGCCCCAAGCGCTTAGTCTTATTGCAGAGAGATGAGTCAGATGAATCGTTCTGCAATTTTAGTTAAAACATCTTAAGTGGGCAGCATTTCAACAGCATGAGGTGGCAGTTTTGCAGTCTGGCCCACGCTTATCTGTCCACAATGCTCACGTGGCCCCACCAGCACAGCATCTCTGAATCTTTGCTGTATTTCTTCTCTCTATCTTCATGTGAGGTGGGGAGTTATCTCTGTGGGTGGATGGAAAATTGGGACATAGAGTTTTTTAACTCCCTGAGGGAAACTATGATAGTACAGCTAGTTTAGCGTTAGTTAAACTACTAACCCCTAAACCACTGGGCGATCCCTCCCATATTGAGATTTGATGGGCAGCGCTCAGGCCAGGAAAGCTGTGAAAGCACTGGCAGCTCTGTGCTGCTCTGAATAAATATGAGACACATCTCAGTCACCACAGAGCTTGACGCAGAGGTCATCTGAGTCTCCTTCCCAGTGCCTGAGACTCACCCACTCCTCTCAGCACTTTCTTGTACGGATGTTTCCTGCGTGGAGCTGGTTCCAGTGAAAGTCAAAGATTTGTATGGGCTTTCTGTTTCTGGGCTTAGTGTCGCCTGGTACGTGCCTGTCAATCTCACACTTGTGAATGGAGGCATCACCTATCCAGGATTGATCTTAGCTACCAGAGTAGACCGCAACAGCAGGAAAAAGAAGTCAAGGGCTTTCTGTGTCTGACACCAACATAAATTCAGCTCTGCTGTATAGACAGTGTTGCAGCAAATGGGGTTCCCTAGGGGCCCTTTTGGCTAAGACAGCATCCCTGACCTGTGTTGTGAATCCAGCACTTACAGTGGACGGTGGTCTAAGACGAAGAGGAGTCCTCACTTACTAAAAGATGAAGTCCTTACAGAACTAGCAAGGAATGATATTCGGTGTGGATTAAGAAGCAGTGGCAAAAGCTGAATGAAGGTTGCAAGCACAGAAGTTGAACCCTTGCTCCTCCAGACCCTTTGAAAATCAAGTGTGTATTCCAGTGCAGGGCCATGTTGCAGAGACAACCTGATCTCATGAGGCTGGTAGGAGGGCACATTCTCCATGGATAGAGAAGACAATTCACTTTAATAATGTACACTAAAAAAAAAACAACTTTAAATTACCAAATTATTCTGAGAATAGAAGTGTGATTTTGAGATAAAAAGCCCTCTGCTAGCAAAGGAATATTGGCTTTTCTGTAGTTTGAGCTGGATTACAGCACCGCCTCAGGAGAAGTCCTAGTTTGGTCACTCTCAAAGTGTTCCAGCTTTGCGTTGTGATAAGAAGCTAATGTGACTGCTAGAACCCGTGCCAGATACCAGGCATAGTTTTGATGAGTCTCTGACGTCTGTTAGACTTGTGATATTACATGCTTTTCAGTAGCTAGGCAGTGCTACAAATACTAGGCTGTGATACCCTCTCAAACAACTGGCACTTAGATAAAGCATTTCCAGGCAAACAAACAAATAAACACAGACTAAGAAAACAGACATGCACATACAATGGAGGGAGGAGGCTTCCTAACTGACTTACTGTGCTCTGGGGAGCAGCAGAGCAAGTGGGTTTCATTTTCCTGGTGTTTCACTTACTGCCGTGTGGGGTTGTCTTCATGGGAGGAGAACTAGGCTTAATCGCTGGTTCTGTGTACGTTTGTGTGTGTGTGTATAAATAGTTTATGTAGAAGTTGGGCCTTCTCAAGCTTGTGACAAGAGCTATTTGTCATTCATGTTCACAAAGCACCCCCAGTGAAGGTTCTGACCGCTGCCCAATCCCCAGTCTAATTTTATTATTTTTCCTTGACAAATTAAATCTGCAGAGAATACACAAAGGGCACCTGAGGATCTTGATATCTTTCTGGTCAAGGAAGCCAGCTGGCCTAATTCTTCTGCTGGGCCAGCAGAAAGCCCCTAGTAGCCATGCATGGACATTCCCTCCCTTTCCTCCATTGGAAGATGACTGGCACCAGAATTGCTCCAAGACCCATCACTCTTCTCCCCTTTTTCTCAGCAGAGGCTGTTTGTAGAGGACCTAAGTAGACCTCCATAACTCCTGGTGGCCAGTGCTAACCAGTTAGACGCAGGAGGAAGGAAGCACTGCCTTTATGCAGACCCTCCTCCTCCTGTGTTTTTAGCTGTGTTGATAACTCCTTGGAGCAGGTGAGCCCCCAAAGCTCCTTTGCAATGAGGTCTACAGCAGAGTTCAGGCAGGGAGGCTGCAAAGGCTCTCACTTTTGTACGGTTGAGTGCTGTGTCATTGTATCCTCATGATGCTCTGGCTGTATCTGTCTGTCATCATCTCATACCCTTCACTTGTCAGCTTGCTGAGATGGAGCTCTTTAATGTGTGCATACTTTATTTCTGGGATTCTTAAATGTACTACTACTACTAATAATAATAATAGACATCACAATGAAGGAGAGATATTTTCTGGGGTCAGTGCAAGTTTTCCTGTTTTAAGGGGAGAAGACCTGGGCCCTGTTGTTTGTAACTAGTTAGTGAGATTTGCCCGAGTTCATTAAAAATCAATCTTTCTTGTGGCTTCAGATGCCTCCCAGATATTCAAGCTGTAGTTCAAGGTCTAATCTCATAGTTTTCAATTAACAACCAAAAAAGAGAATATAAAACCTTCTTTTCTTCCTTAAGGTTTCAGCAGCAATATGCATGCTTCACTAATGGAGAATTTTAATGAAGGATAGATTTATCAGACAGAAATAAGTATTTGATATAAGTAGTTTTATCAGCATGAGTTAACATGGAGAGGGAACCCAGGTGAAACCAGGCTAATATGTGGAGAGACGTTATATGAAGTCCTTTAACATTGAAGTTGATAGAACAGCATTAGACATTAAAGCAAGTGGAGTCTGGAGGAAGAACTCTCCTGCCTTCGTCATGTTTTAAGGGCTCTGTCCATTACCGTGCAGTAAAAATGCCCACAGACAGGCTGAAGTGTTGTCTGAATAGGGTTTCTGACAACTGTTTTGTTCTTTTCTTGGAAACACTCAGGCTCTGTGATAAAAACAATGCTAATGGGCTATAACAGTATTTTGGAGAAAGGCAGACTGGCTCTGTGTTCCTTTTTTTAGCTCAGCAGCCATCAATGGCTAAGCAGATCAGATGTTTTACAGTGTCAGCTACAGAGAGGAAAAGTGGATTCAGTGTAACAACGGAGATGTGAGATCTCTTGCAAGCATGGTATTCTTATGGCTCTTTGGTTCCACACTTCTGCCTGCTGCTCAGTTTAAGTGGTCCATGTCTCTCTCCTTCTAGTGATAGCAGCTACTTATGTGCCTACGTTATCTGTCATCTTGCAATTGTAAGAGCCTCGACTGAACAAGGTACTTAAGGAAGACGAGTTGCCATGCTTGCACGGATTTGTGATCCCCACCCAGTATCTTATCTCTGCCAGGGGATGAGATCAGCTTCAAGAGCATCAGAGGGAAGTGCAGGAAACAGTGCCTGGCATACACTGAACAATCTGCCCTGAGTTTAAGTCTGAAGTCAGTGAAAATGTTTTAGTCCCTCAAGCTAGGCATTTGGTACCTTGCTCAGTTGATGTCCCTGTAGAGAGTTTATTTTCAAGATGCGAGGGAAAATATGGACTCCTGCAGATGTTTCTTCTCTCCAGAGGATCTAGCAGAGAAGGGAAACCAATTCCCAAAGGAGACAATCTGGGAGCAGAATTCAATTTGGATTGCAAACGAGTAAGATACAGACAACAGTTGTGTATTAGCTGTAATTCTACTGAGGAATAAAAATCAAGCAGCCAGTTTGGTTTTTTTTTTGTCAGTCAGCTTCTTATTCTTGAAACCTGTCTGGATGACAAGTGCTGGGATGGAACAAATGCATCCTCACTTTCTTTTCTATGCTTAAACTGAGGTCAGGCATGGTTTGGGAATAACAACACATGAGATGAGAATAGTTTTGTCTCTGAGTTAGTAAACCTGCCTTTACACATGGCTATACAGCTTAGTGTCCCAAAAGCTGACAATGACTAGAGAGGAACAGACAGCCATAGACATTAGGAGCTCCACTGACTTAAAATGGAAGTAGGAGAGAGATGAGTTTTGGTGAGTATTTCTAGTTTGATTGTGGCAGCTGGAGGAGAAAGAAGGATTTGTTCAGCCCTTGACTTGCTCTGCAGTCACTGGAGTCTTAGATCGTAACTGCTGAGATGAGATGGTGACGTTTGGTCATCATTGTCCAGTTTCTCAGACACTCCCCAAACCACCGTAAATACACTGTAGAATCAGAACTGGCCCAAAACCTAAGCCCAAACCAAAACTTTGGAAATGTCACAATTAGACCTGAAGAAACTTGGTGTTGCAGATTGGGCCAAACTGGATAAGAATTTTTTGCTTTGCAGAACCTGTTGAATGATGGAAGTTAATTTCCAGCACCTGAAAAATCTCCTGTGTATAATTAATATGACATCACCTTGAAGAAACATAGAAAGATCAGAGGGTTTATAAAGAGGAAACAGAGATTACATTGCCCAGTAATAAGTCCACCATTGTTCTTTATTAAAGCAATATATATGTTTATTAAAAAATTATTAAAAGAAAAGAGCAATATATTTACTCTTGTAACTAATGGTTTTCAAGGAATAACAGAAAAAAATGTGTGGAATAAAGCTTGAAAATATTCCAGTTCAATAAAAATGCAACCCTAAAATCTTCTTTTGTGGTGTAATACCATCACTTTAGATTCATCAGAAAGCCTGTGTATTCTTGGCAGATTTGGACAGAAGTCAGGATTTCCAATCCAGAGGTAATGCTGATACTCCAACATTATTTTTTGCCCAAAATCAGGGAGGAAAAGCAGAAATATTGAAAATTCCTTGCAAAGTCAGCATTTGAAAATGTATTAGAAGACACTGAAACATTTCAGTTAACATTATGTGGCAAGTCGTTCAGTGGTACATGGACATATAGGAGTTGTAATTTGAATGTGAAGCGCTTTCTGTTCTCTGTGAAACAGACTTCCAGAATGAACCAGATGTCCCAGGACAGCTGCATAGCTACATGCTCCCATGTTAAACCAGGATGCTTGAGCAGAAAAGAGCCCATCTTGACCTGTGGGATAGGTATTTAGTCAAAGAAGCTTTAAGTACAACTTCCATAAGACAGTGAGGCACCAAAGGCAGCTGTGTTATGATTATTTTGCTTAAACCAAACTACCCAGGTGGAAATAGCTTAGTATGGTGATAGTAAGATTGAAGATTTAGGGAATAGAGTCTGAGGTGAAACTTTGTGTGCCACGGGCAGAGAAGGTTCTTATTTGCTATTAATGAGGGAGACGGAAGAAAGACTGGAGGGTCGACCCATCCTTCCTTTGTGGGCACAGGCCATCTGAGGCTGGAGTGTGCAGTTTACACAGTTTACACTAAAGATGCATGAACAAAGGATTATTCAGTTCAAAAATTGAACCAAAAAGTTGAGAAGGGGAAATAAGTTCAGAGCAATCTGAAGTGTAATGTTTTGAGGACATTTTTGAAGGCAGGGGTTGGGTTTTGTTGGGTTTTTTTGTCATTTTTATTTATTAGTTGGGTTTTTCTTTTTAATTGAGATCAATTTTTAAACAAAAAAGGCCACTTTGTAGCATTTAAGTCTTTGAAAACAAGACTAAAAAAAACTTAAAAGCTTTGTTCAGAAAGTGCTGAAATGAAACATTTTGAGTGTTCTGAAATAAAAGAATTCATATGAAAATGTGGAAATGGCACGTTACAAATGTTTCAGCTGTCCTCTCTTTTTTCAGCAAATTCAACTGCTCAAGTTGCAGAAAGCTTGCATTTCTTCTCCTATGCCCTAGATCAGCTCCACTTTTAATGAAATGGAATAGATAACAGAAGTTTTACTCACTTTTCTTATTTTACAGTTTCTTAAACTGGGAAGGAAAACATCACCATCCATGGGAATGTCTTGACCTCATAAGCTTTTCATTAATTTATGCACAGATTTGAGGGTTTGCGTACATATATGCGTATACTGAGGACCAAATTCCCTTCCAAACTAACGCCACAGTTCTTGAACAACAGTGTTCTTCCCAGAGAAATAGCCTGACATGGATTCTGAGTCCAGAGATACCATCCAAGTTTGGGGTGGACTGTAATCTAATTTAACTACTTAATCTAATTTAACTGCTCGTGAGATGTAGTTGACTCTGGTGCAAAAAAGAAAAAACAACTTTGTTTCCAAATTCTGTTAAGAAATGGAAACGCTTAACTTTAGTGTACAGGCCTAAGGCAACTGCATCCTAAAGAAAATAACCTCATTATAATTAAGCCAATCAGGTGAGTGAATAATCAGGAATTTCACAGGTATTCTCTTTTGCTGTCTCTTGAGCCCAAATTCATCCTCAGTAATTTACGGCACTTACCTGAAGCAGCTCAGATAAGTTACGTATGGGGAGAATCTAACTCTGCTATCTCTTTTTTGGAGTAAAAAAAAGGGTTTATGTTTTATATATATATATATATATTCTTTCATCTTGAAGGAGGTAAACTCCATGGTGGTATGCACTGGTGTTACCTGGTTATGTGAGAGACCATGGTCTAAATCCATACTTCACATCACTAGTAAGAAGCCTTATAAGCTATGCTGCGGTGAGTTAGGATTTCTGCCTGGCTTTCTGTTCTCCTTTTGTTTGCTGCTCTCCCAAGAGCTTTGAAAATCTGAGTTTCATCCTAGCGTGGAAGAGAGAAAAAATGTTAAACTTCTTGTGGGACAGGACATTCTGGTGCCCGTCTTGTGGATGTGCATGACTGCTCTCTCTGAGATGTGTAAGGAAAAAAAAGCAAGAAGCAGATGTCTCTGTGGCCTGTGGCAAGGGGAGCAAGGATGCGTGTGAGGGACTGACGAATTCCTGCCTTGACAAAGACTCCCAAATTGGAATTTATGAGAATCCGTCTATAATAAAATGCTCTTAACTTAGTGTCTGGCTGTCATCCGGGTGCATCCCAAGAACAGTGGCATAAGGATAAAGCTGCCACATCACACATTCCTTGCTATTCACCACAGCTTCTCTCTTGATGAAACAAAATCTTTCCTTGTCTCACAATTCTGAAAATTGAAGCAAGAAAACCTCAGCGATGTTGCTGTACTTGGAAGTGCATGCAAAACATGGCACTCTTCAGAGCAAAACTTTTCCATTGCTCGTACTACAAAGACAAGATGCAAATAACAAATTGGCAAACTTGCATTTTAAAAGACTCTGCACGTATCTGAGGGAACAGAAACATTACCGCAAGATTGCTGAAAAAATAGATTGATGATTTAGTTGCATGGAAGATGGGTATGGTCAGCAAAGGCATGTTCTCTCTCATGAGTTAAACCAAGGGCAAATTCCTGGCCCTGCTGAAGCCCAGGGGAGGCTTGATGGGACTCACCCCAAACTTTATTAGCATTACTCCAGCAGGGTCAGTGGGCAGAGGCATTAGTGAGGTCTGCCCTGCCTGATGCTCCCCTCAGACAATTGTCAATGAATCGGTGGTTGGGAGAATCCCTGTTCATGGGGATGAGATGCGGTGCAAGGTGTAGCGTTAATACCACACAGCGTCCGCTGGTGGGGAAAGTTGGGTTATTTGCAAGGGCCGTTCAGAGCAGGAATGAAACGTGGATGCTCTGATTTGCCCTACAGAGGACTTTACCAAGCCAGGAGATGGTCACAGCCCTCTGAGCTGCAGAAATTGGATACCTGATGTGAGGGATAGATGCTTGCCTGGGCAGGGAGAAAGGCATGGCCAGATTGCCAGATGGCTTGGGCTTGAATGAAAGTGGGACCTGGGCAATTTTAAACCTGGGAACTATGAAAAGAAGCTATTACAGGACTTCATGATGTTAATGTCATTTTTCTGACCAGATCCACTCGATAACTCTAGCAAATCCTGATGATGAGTCAATTTTCTATTGTCAGTGCCAGCACAGAGCGACACTAGAGACCACAAGGCAGAGAGAAATGCTGAGACAGCCTAATTGAGCATACAGCTCAGCCTAAACTACTTGCATGTTTTGTTTTGTTCTTTTAATTTTTGAAAAGAATTAGAAAAGGATGGCAAATTTCACCAGAAGTGAAACAAAACCACAGGGGTCTTTGTGGATTAAGTGTTTCAAGAACTAGCAAGAATAAATATTTTCCTGTTTTCACTGTTTTCTGTACCTTAGGACCAAGCCACATAGGATATTTGCTGGGACTCCCAAGTTTTCTTATTTGGATTCTGTTCTTTTAGAGAACATGTTTTGCAGAACTGTGCATCCTAGGGAAGGAAATTAAGGTCAGAGACAAGAATAACCCACCTAAGGGCCTGAAATACTTTTAGTTTCTCAAAGACCACCCTGTGTGGCAATGGTAGATTTAAAAATGGGTGGAATTTCTAAGCCTGGAGTTGTATCAAGTTATTCATGAAAAATCTCTGAGATCTTTGTGTGGACCAAGATATTTGGGTGGTACTTTCTCACTCTTTCTTCAGAAGAGACACTGTGGCCTCACAAACTGAAAACTAGCCCTGCTTTTTCTTTGGCTTTAAAAATAACTATGTATCTTGAAAAGCTGTCTCAGCAGTAGTGAAGGAGTGGAAAAAAAAGTGTATTATATCCCCATGGTTTCATACAGTGCAGCTGTGCTAACAGAGTGCATTGAGACCAAGACCAAAGGAAAGGCATGAAATAGTCCATGAAACGATCAGCTGAATCTAACAGTAAAGCTTCACACAATGGAGAGATCTGTTGTCCAGGTATCCTACTGCAGATGGGACTTTTTTGTCCTTTTTTTTTTTAGGGGGAGGGGGGGAAATCCAGAATATTAATAAATTCAAGCCCTTTGTATTAATAAAATTTTTACTGAAATGAATGAGAAAGTTATCTTCTGATAGGAAGTCTACTTTACTTTCAGTTAAAATCTTTAAATATTCTTACAATTAAATATCCATATTCTGTGGGATTAAAAGTTTTTATTTTACTTCTGGTTGAATGTCTGTAGGATGATGATCAGATTTGAAAACAAACAGGTCTCTAGATTTATTAAATCAGTTTAAAAAAAAAAAATTTTTTTTTGAAAGAAGCAAGTATGCATTAGCATACAGCTTTCAACAGTCCCTCCTAAGTCTTGGGGTAATTATTAGTAGTACAGGAATAACGGAGCAAGTATCGACCAAATGTAACATGCAGTTGCCACAGTGGAACTATTCCCCCTGCCTCGACTCTAAAGTACAAGTGGTTAGTTTATAACACTCTTTAGGTTACAACATTTTAATGTTTCTTCAGTGTTTATTCATTCTCTTCCCAAAGAATGTTCTGAAATATTGAGTTTACAACCTGTGGCTCATGTGATGGTAGTGGAAACAATTAAGCTAGAAGCTTTCAAAGCCACCACTGGGATTTTGATGCCCAAACTCATTAATTTTAATAAGAAGTGAGCTGCTAGTCATCTTAAGTGGTTTCTAAAATCTGAACTCATAAAAACACCTCTCTACTGGTTCCAGTTTACTAGGAGCTCAGAGCAAGGTAAACACATGTAACAAAATAGTAAGTGTTAAAAGGTGGAAAGTATGCATTCAGATGTCTCTAAGACCATTCAAGGAACCAAATGGCAGCCCCAGCCTTGAGCTGGTAGATGTGGGCTGACGTGGGGGCTGCTCCTACCTTCAGCATCTCTGGGAGTTACTGACTGATCAGAACATGAGGCACAGTCTCAGTGGCAAGGAGAGGAAAGTCAATGGAAACAGAAATCTTGGCAACAGCTCAGTTCCAGCTGTGATGATCACATTGTTTGTCTACTTTGGGCTCTCATGTCTGCTCCATGCTATTGCCTTCTTAGCATGTTTCTGCCCACCACAGCGTTGTGGCCAGGGTAGTGCTCTTCTCCCTAGTGTGCAGATGGGCAGCTGGGCTGCAGGAAGACCTGGGTGAATTCACACCACACAGTGAAGAGCAGAGGTATCCAGAGCAGTATCAGAATGAGCTGTCTTTGGGCAGTATCAACCAGCTTGTATTCCCATTGCTTTGGCATAAGAGCAGCAGGCAATGAGGCTGGGGCTTTCTTGCCACCCGTTGCTGCCTCCTGTCATTGCAGTTACCCACATGGTGCCTGTAGATGCTTAGTCCGGGTCCTTGCTACCTGCCTAACCCATCCTATCCAAGTTCACGCTGTGTTATCTTCTCAGCTGCTAAATAGCTGTATTTGCATGTTGATACTTCACTGATCCACCATCATGGTTGGATAAAAATTAAGAACTGTCTGCTGTGGCCTGAGGGACCCACCCAATACAAACCTATGAGAGCCTTTCCTTTTACATGAGTCTGGAGATGGCTTTGCTTCAGCCATGAGCCTATGTCACAGCCTAAGAAGTCTTGAAGACTTTGCAGAGCACCAAGATCTCTCAAAAAAAGTTGCTGCACTGATGAAAACTCATCTTCAACATGAATCATGGAAGAAAGTCTTAATGGGGAAAAAATCCAGAACCAGCAGATCTCTCTGTAATGTAAAATAGAGCGTGGAGTGAGTACGAATGAGTTTGAAAAGGACTCACTGAGAGTCTGAATGCTTGGGAAAAGAGGAAAAATAATGGGATTTTCTTGTGTCTTTTATTAATGAAAGCAACCTTGGAGAATTTTAGAATTAGTTTAAACAAGTGTCTTTATCTGTTATATGATCTCTGAAGAACTTCATTAATGTTGGCTATGAGTGCCAAAGTTACTGTAGTTTTTGCCAGTGAGTCTCATAGTAGCAACGATTAATTACCAGTAGCTATTGGAAGCACCTTTGGGTGAAACATGATGCAGTGGAAATAGAGATGACCATCTTGACTGCTGTCGTAATGGACTTCAAAAAAATCAAAAAGAAAAAAAGCTGCTATTAGTAGTAGATGTGACTTTTTTGGAAGAGAACAAAATGTTCCATAAATGAAACATGTGGTTTCACTTGCAGCACATTTTGTACATTGTCACCAATGAAGTTTAGGATTTTTTATTACTTTTTCATTAAAACGTCTTACTGGTTTCACTCAGGAGGCAAAACTTTTCACGTGGCTTTAATTGTTTCTGTCATAAAAGTCATAGCATCCATGTAATAGAAATAGTTTTGCAGACCACAGCTTCATATCGCCTATTAATTCTCTTCCATTTTCTATACCTACGACTCATTGGGCCATCCCAGAGACAGAAAAAGTTCCTCTCTTGCGATTAAGACCAAACAGGAACTTCTACTAAAGTTATGGGAAAAAAAAACACTTTGTGTCAGTAGTGGTTTATTAAATTTTTGTTTCAGATATCTTAGCTAACACATATAAGCTCACATGGCCACATATCAAAGGAGAGAGTTTGTATTGACTTTTCTCTAAAATTAGTGAAACTCTAGAAGATGAAAACAATAAAAGGCCTTTTTCTGCATAGTTCCAGCCAGATGCAAGAGGTGGTAGTATTTTAAACGGGAATGAAGAGCTCTGGCAGTATCGTTTCAAGGTGGCTTTGAACAGGTCATTTACCCACTGTTTTGCTTCATTTCTCCATTATACAAAAACTGCTAGAGTGCAAGTCTCACATATCCCATCCCAGCAGCCTAGCTATTAGACCATGCTTCTGTCATCAGTCTGGGCTTCCCTGTCACCAATCCTAACTCGGATGAAGAAGCATAGTTATTGTTGCAGTCAAAACAATGACTTGTTTTCCACACATGATATCCAAAGTTAAAAAAAAAAAAAGGAAGGGAACTAGTATTGTCTCATTAATTTAAGATCCACTTCTGTTAAGGTATCTGTTTTCCTCAGAGAGAGTCACAATTTTGCCATTTAACCTTCAGCCCAGCAGGGGAGGTGACGTTTACCCCTACCACAGACTCTAAAGCCTGTAAGAAGTAATTAAAATGCCAGAAAACAGCAATAGCATATCAACTGCCTTTTCCCACTTTTTCAGTTTAGTGTTTATTTGAAAGCTTGCTATGAAATGCCACTGCTGTCTTTAGTTGCTGCCCCAGAGCAAAAACCTTTTTCCTTGTACACCTTCTTGGCAGTTAGGAGCACCCACCAAGTAGCATAGTCCTCTGCTTTCACTTTTTCTTAGCACAATCCCTCACTTATTCATCAAATGTTTAAATGCTGTGTTTTGCAGTTCAAGGATGACAAAGACAAGCCCAGCCTTGGAAGGGTCCTCAGCAACAGCCCTGCCTGCTGTCCAGCTTTCTGAGCAGGTCCCACTGACATCTCCTTCCTTGAAGCCCCTGCAGATGGACGAAGAAGACAGCCTGTCTCCTCACCTCCTGTTGCCAGATAGCATCAGCCAGCTGGAAGAGTTTGGCAGGCAGAAGAAATGGCACAAGAAGCAGCACAAACACCATCGCCAGAGGCAGTTCAATGACCTCTGGGTTCGGATAGAAGACAGGTGAGTCATAACTTTCATGGTCCCTGTCCTCTTCCTGCTGGCTCCTAACAAGTTGCTCTTTACAGATCCCAGCTCTTGTTGATTAGACCATAAGGAGGGTTGGAGAAAGGCTAAATGGGAGAGACAGGGAGTGAGGTGATGTTTTTGGAGCCTAAAGAAGAACTAGGAGGAAGGCTCATAGGGATGTCTGATGTAAAAGTAAAGAGAAAAAAAGCTAATGCTTAGAGTATTTAAAATATACAGAAACAAAGACTTGTCAGAGTAAAAACAGGAAAAAAATGACAATGGAAAATATTCTGTGTTTGCCTTCTTTCTTCCAATAATTATTTTCCAGTCTTTACTGTCAGTTTTCAGCCCAAAGACTCGCCCATTTTCCAACCATGCAGAATATTCCTGGGAGTTTTTAAGATTCTGACATATCTGACTTTCAATCTTCCTAACTCTGTTCTGGGGCTGAAATGTTTTAACATCTCAGACTGCATTGAAAACAGCAAACTGAGGCAAAATGAACTACTTAACTAAGGCCTCTATGTGAAGAGAATGGAGGTAGGCACATTTTCATGGCCATTCCAATCTTGGTCCAAGGTTAAAAACTCCCAGTGTTTGAATAAGAGCCTTCATGTTTGACCCAGGCTTCTCGATGTGTGCTTTTAGGATTCCTGGGCAATTTATTCTCCCACCTCTAATACTGGGAAAGCTCTTAGTGCCTTTGTCCAGGCCAAGTCATGGACAGATAAAGAGCCACAATGTTTATAGATCTCCTAACATGTAAAAGGAATGAAATAATCTGTTGGGAACTGGCTGCTTGCCTATACATGTAATGATTGTCTTTGAGCATTACTCTTATTCCCATTTTCGTAGCACCTAAATTCCTTGCAAGTAAAATGAGTCAGAGTCTCTCAGAGGCTTCTCCCTTTGCTAAGGAGAAAATTCCACATATTTGTGTTATGGGATTCTTTTTTTTTTTTTTTCATTCTTTTTAATGGACCAGTTGCCTCATTTTTTTTGTAGTTTGTTGTGTTCTCAGGGTGAGTGATGTAAGGGTCATTATTAAGGTGGTGCATATTAATCTTAACGTAGTAAGGCTATTTCTGAGGTTAATGCCAGCCTTGGTAAGAAGGATTCATGTGTTTTGTTCTCAAAGTGTGTTCAGGGGTTGCATCCTCTTCACAGAGGATGTTTAAGCATGAACTAAGAGGCATTCGTTTCAACATAGTTGATTGCCTCGAGGATAAGGGACTTTTCTTTCTTCTGCTTGGGGCCCACCAAGTCATGGTGTCCCATGATGTCCCAGCATTTCACAAGGGTGTCTGGTCCAGCTCACCATATGTGTCATACAAGTGAGGTGCTTAAATAGATCTGGTGGGAACCTGATAGTTAGGCACAATCCTCCTGCCCCCATCCTATCTATCCAGAAAGGATATTGGGCCTGATATGGCTGTGGAAATGTGTAGCTGGGAGCTTAAAGCAGTGGTGCTTGCATAGCTTTGACAGACTTCTGTGCCTTTTGCTGTTTTTATTTCAGTAAGAAGTGTTCCTAGGAAAAGTATTTAAAAGGGTAGTTCCCCAGATTAGAGTTAAATTATTCATTCTGTGCTCCTGTGAGATTTCATCTGAATCAAAACCTTTTATCCCTGTACTTCCATTTCATAAGGATGGAGATTGGGATAAGGAAACGTAAGTTTCCGTTCCCACCACGCTGGTGATGAACCAGACGCTGTGTGTCGCCTGCCTTGCTGAAAGATCCCAGGGAGATATTAGTGGGAGATCACAGCCCTAGAAATGAGGAAAGGCTGGAAGAAGGGAAGTCTGCCTTAGTGCTTTCAGATGGTTTTAGTGCTTCTACAGTTCTGGAGTAACTTCTGGTGTTTTCCTGGAAACAAAACAAAACAAAAAATACAAACTGTTCAGCTAAATCAGAGACTCACAACCAGCTCTGGTTTCTCCATAAATTGGATGGGGTCTCAACTTTCATAAACCAGCTGCTGCATATTGTGCTTTTGGCAGTTGGGTTTCAGCAGCATTAATTGCAAGCTGGACTTTGCACAAGGCAATAAACAGTGAGTTTTCTCTAACTGGTTCCTTTCTGATTGGCAAGAAAAGAGCAGAAATGTGTGCCTGTCACCAGACTGTAGCGTGATCATTCTTGGGATGAAACAGCTAGGATGGCTAATAATATGGGCAATGGAGTGTTACCTGTGCAGGAGAGAAGCATGTGAACTTATATTGTGTTGCCTCAATAATGTTCACCAGCACTCAACAGTGAGACACTTAGCACTCATTTTTAGAGGATAATCAGTGTGCTAGAGCTTCACACTCTGGCCTGTCCCATAGATCCATTGTGCATTTGCATATACTTAAATTGGAGCCCCCCATGTTCTATATGGACTGAGGTCTCTGCATATAGTATTACCTTGAGCTATGGCCCCATATTTCCAAATGGTTCTTCTTCCAGTTTGAGTTTCCTAACTCACCTGTTGTCACCTGAAACTTGACTTATTTACCTTTGAGACAAAGTAGAGGGATTTAGGTCATTGTTATGGCTTTTGGGTGAAAGCTGCATTGTTTCCATGCGAGGTCTCCAGAATTCATCTGTTGGAGCTGCCTTTTAACCTAAAAAGTCAAACAAATATACAGGTGGAGGACAAATCCAGGCAAATTTAAACCAGATTATTGATTCTTGTATGAACCTCATTGAACTGTGAAATGACTGTGGTTCATACAGCTCTTTTCCAAAGCTTTATTGACTGTGGATTAGAGGACTTTATGAGCCATGAATTGCAGGGCTTTTATGGACTAAGCATTTCTAGGCTATCTCATACATTTCCATGGAAGTCTTCGGTTGTTTTTTTAAGCTACCAACACAGAAACAAAGGAAATGAACACAGGAGAACAATCTTAAAGGAACATCAAAGGTCTGACTCCAACCTATAAAAGCCAGAAAGTCTATAATTAATGGTTCCACTAAGACTTCTGCTCACACAGTCATTTGGGTCTGATCTGAGGTTACAACTACAATTTGAAATGGCCTCGTGAAAAATGAGTCATCATTTAATGTCGCACATCATTAGTAGTACTTACTTTCGGTTATACCTTGGAGATTGTCCTTTCCTTTTTGTTCTGTCTTAACAGCTGAGGCATTTGAGTTGGCACCCCTGAGTGGATGGTGGTTAGATTTGTGTGTTGGAAGGTTAGTACTGCTATAGAGGATGAGAAAGCTTCTGCTCTGTCTTCTCTCTATCTTTGACAGAGCTAAGATTTGCTGGTCTCCTGGGTAATCGGCTACACTGAAGGCTATTAAAAAATAAAAAATGCTGATGAAATGTGTGGTTTCCTCTGCCTTCTGCCTCCTTCCCCCAAAATCTAAACAAAATGAAAAAGTCTTGCCTGGCTGCAGTTTGTGTTTGAAATTCTTTGTTGAGAATCAAAATTAAATGGAGATTTCACGTAGCAGGATTTTTTCTTTAATTACTTGATTTTGCAGAAATGTGCAGATCTGAAGTCTGTCTTTGAGAGGAATTTGAACTTAGACAAAACTTAAACCTTAGCTAGCTCCCATAGTCAAAAGCCAGCTGGGGCAGCAGGGAGGGGAGGCAAAACCCTTGGGTGGAAGGCTGCAGTTTGGCATACAGAGCGTGTTGGTTTTCCTGTTGATACTGTGTTAGCTAAGCTTCCCCTTCTAATATAAATAATTAATTACAGATCATTCACTGGCTTTTCATGATGAGCTGCTCAGTTAATTGAAAGAGTAGAGAAATGTCTGTGACGTTTCAGAGTAGTCAATGAAGGCCAGATCAGGATCGCACCTTTGTTCTAGCGGGCAAACGGTTTAAGGCTACAAACAAAACCAACCCAAGAGAACAGAGAACCTCTCCCAGCTCGGGGAGGGGGAGCGTTATAGCTCCTGGGGCCCTAAGGCAGGGTGGGAGGAAAGCTCCTGGGAAAAGGGAAGGAGGGGAGTTAGTGACTGGGAGGGTGTTTCAGGAGGTGTGAGGTTTGGAAGGAGCGATGGCAGCTGGAGGATGTGAAAGAGAAATACAGTGGTGGGAAGAAAGAATTAGAGAGTATGTAATGGGCAAATTCAGAGGTTCATTCCCACTGCCGAGGAAGAGATCTGGGTGAAGATGGTGTTTGGAAAGACACTGAGGACACACAGATGCTTCACTTGCACAGGAAAGAAATTAAAGGAAAATAATTGTTATCAGAAGAGAAAAAAAGAAATTCTTGTCCCAGATGTAAGCTCAGCCCTGCAAAACCTTCCATTAGCGGGAAATGAAATTAATTCCCCCTGTAACTGGAAATGGCATTTCTCTGATAGCCCAGTGCTGACTATTCAACCCCAGATGAATGCAATAACATCACAAATACCAATTTCTTTTGGAAGCAACAGTTATTTTAGGCCAAAAAAAAAAAAAGTTATACCAGTGATGGATGAAGGGAGACAATGTGTAATAAACTGCACTAAGTGTGCCTGTATAGAGTGAACCTTATCAGTTTGGATGGAATTTAAGCACTTAGCCTGTTATACTTTCTTTCAAGACAATGCAGTGATGGAAAACAGAGCTCTTGTCAACTCAGACAAACTTTTAATTTCACTTAACTGCATCTGAAAGGTAAATTTCAGTAAATGAATCCAAATTGCTTCCTTTTCACAACACACGGTGCTGAAATACAGTACTTAACTTCATTAAAGAAAAGACTGCTTTTCTTTAGAGGAGACCTAGACACTTTTGAAGTCTAACAGGTAAATTGTGGTCAGATGATTTCCCTCCATATGGTAGCTTTGAGCTTGAAATTTCCATCACTGGGGCCTTGTTTGTTTAAATTACTCTATCCGCCTCCCTGGTAAGGATACTGCTCAGAGAGTGCATGCCTACTGATGCTCATGGGGAGGGGGGATCACTCCCTCCGCCAGCCTGTCTCCGTGCAGCCGAGTAAGCCGTTGCCACCATTGCATTTATTTGCCCTGTGTTCAACCAGGCTGAGGATGCAGCTTCACTTACAGTGAACCTGTCTCCCAAAGGGACCGCTCCAGCAGCCAGGAACAGCAGGAGCATAGGTGTGTTGGGAGTCCCACCTTCCCTCCCTTGTCACACCTCATTGCTGTTTGGGGCGTAACTGTGTTGTGTGGCCCCTTGGCTTTCCTCCAGCACTTCTGTCTACCATTTCTTTCACTGTTCTCCTGGCAGAATTTCCTTCTCAGGAAACTTTCATGATCACAGTCCCTATCAGTGACTGCCCCCAGGGCATGGCATACAATTATCTACTCATCAGATAAATCTCATGGTTTGACAGCTTGAGTACAAGACCCTTCTGTCATGCTGAGTGGTCGCAAAGCACCTCCTGGACACATGCTCCCTCCTGGTTCCTCAGTGGAAGCTGAACCTTTATATCTTGAACTGGCCTAAAATCTGCTCTTAGTTTGCCTAGTTATTTATGAACTCTGGTGGAGTGGCCAGAAGAAGACAATTTGGGCAGGGAAGCAATGTGTCAGTTGGCCCTTCTCTCTCCCCACATTGCATGCCTCTCTCGAACACACAGTCTTGCTTCTGTGAAGGCATCCTCAGCTCCTCCTGAGCAGAGAGCAAAGCATGGGGAATACTGCGTTTTCCCCTTCTTAGTTTCTTACTGTTTCCATTTGATCCCCCTTTAAGGCTAGCAGATGGCTTGATGCATCCTTTAAACAAGCACTGACACTGGCAATTCTTCCATCATGCCCATTGCACAGCTCCAAGTAGGCAAGCCCTCCAGTGGAAGTAAAATAACAGCATGGTATAACTCTGTGGAGTATAAATAAGAGGTATATCTCCTGACTGTAACATATGATATGGTGATGACATATCCTCCCTCCCTAGATGTTTTTTATTGAGGCTTCTTGGATTATCAGGTTGGTCAGAGTGCACAGAACATATTAATTAAAGCTGTGAAACCTGGGCTCAGCACACAACTCTCTTGTGCATTGCAGTAACGGATGGGAAATCCTGACGTTCGTGTCCAAAACTCTAGCATCTCCATGCTAATAGGCCCTGCCTGTCAGCTGGCCATGAGTGATAACTTCTTTCCCCTTGTAAAGTCAAAGAGTTAATTTGTTATCCTCCAGATGGGGCTGAAAAGATGTGCAGCCACGCTTTCCCCTGCTAGACACACGAAAAGATCTGTATGTTTTACTTTGTTCTGTTGTTGTTCTCTATAATGTGCTGCCACTGTGTGATGAAACAAACACAGATAAACTTAAAAAAAATAAGTGAAAGCCCTGCATATTTGCTTTCACTATTGCTTAAGTGTCTCACTGCCAGTATGAACAATTAATATGAAGCAGTATGCAAACCCTATTTTAATAAAAGCTATAAATATCTGAAAATAAAATCATTAGAGATAAAGAACACGGAAGTCTCTTGGAAATAGAGACATAATTTCTATATACATTTCAATTTTATTTCATGAAACTAAATTCTTTATTGGTAATGCATTAGGTATTTTATTTTTGTGAAATTTAAATCCATCATGAATATTAAATCCATATTTTTGAAGGTGAGCAAGTAACAAAATTGGAACACACAAAAGCTAGGATTTTTGAAGAGTGAGGTATTTTTTCAGCACTGGATATCCAAGAGCACTTTCTGGTCCTTCCTCCTTAATGCTGATTAAGATTGAAAATACAATGCAAGATGTTTTATGGAACCTATTAAGAGCTTTCTTTTCCTTTCTTGTTTTCTACTTTTCATTTGGGATGTGTTGAGTAAAGATTGTATTATATATTATGGTCTATATTATATTTATATCTGCCCTGTTTTGGTGTATTTCTGACTTGGGCTGAACATAGCCCTACCATTGCGAGCTTTGTTAAGCCACCTAAGATCTGTCTGATGCAGCACAAACAAAATGTTTGCTTAGGATTCAATTTCAAGAAGGAGCAGCTGCTGAGTTATGATAATCTCTTCCCCCGTGATGCACATCCCCACTTTTTCCACTGTTTCTCAGCCAGCGCAGTCTCATTTCCTCACCCAGTGCCAGGACTCCTCTTGATTTTGGAGAACCTGTTAACTTTTCAGTTCCATGGTTCTCCATTTTCTGCTTAAATTTTCTCTTTCTCCAATACTCTTTCTACCTGTCCTTTTTAACTCTGGCTTGGCATGGGCCCTGGAGCAAGTAGGAGGAAGGGACCCCTCCAGCATCTCCACCTTCACCCCCAGACCCCTGCACTCATTTCCACCTCTCTGAGCTCACCTTGCAGGAGGCTGTGATCCTACAAACACTGCACGTCACTTTGCAGTCAGTCCATGCCAATGGAAGTGTAGGCATTTGGAACCTACAGCCTTCAGCAGAACCTCTTTGAGATGGGGGCATGTCTCACTTGTAGCTAGCATGTCTTTGTCATTTGGCATTACTGCAGACTGCAGTAGGTAGGAGGCATAGCTAGGCATTCTCCTTCATTTTTTAACCAGGAGGTAGATCTCCTCCATGTTATTGCATCTTGTTTGCTTTTCCTACCATTTTCACACAGATGTGTATGTGGCCAAGAACACTGCAGACTGGACAAGACAGTCAGCATTGGCTCCATTTATTCTTTGCCAAATTCATGGACATCGTAAAGCAGTCCAGGCTCTTTCTGCTAATGCTTTTCCTTCTATTGACAAGTTGGCAGCCTTGTGGGCAGTCTCTGTGACGGTGACCAATGCCAGGAGTGTTGGAGGCCTATTGGGGGCAAACTGTGGTCTAGACATCTACAATAGTAAGTGGTCAGCAAAACCTTTATGCTTATGCATTGGATCAATTTTTTATTTCTCCGGCATCAGAAGTGCACTTACAGTTGGCATTAAGCTGGAGAAAAGGTGCCTGTGGGTATAAATGTAGAAGCAAGTTTGTTTTACCTACAGCTTGTTTTACTGTTAATATTAAGCTACCACGGTTGAATAGGTTAGACTCTATTTTGAGATTCCCATCCACAACTACTCAGTCATAAAAATAAGGTCTCGGGACTGGACCTATAGTACAAAGTGTCTCCTGTGGAGCAAGGCAAAAAAGGAGGGCGCTTACTCACCGAAAGAGTTAACACTAAGTGAGTTTGACTGTCTTCTGTGTTAATGCAAGGCTTTTTCTCCAGCTATTTTTAGTCTGTTCCAGCAGCGTATCCCACTGTGGGCTGGTATGCAAGAGCTTTGCTGTGAGGTTTGCAAACACTTGTATTTCTGTGTTGTGAGAACAGAGCGTGTGTGTTACTGGAGCGTGTGTTCCTTCGGTGACTGAAAGGAAGAGCAGACCGCGCATGTGATCCATGCACATGTTTATTGTTGCCTGTGAATAACCATGTACAGCAAATGGGCTCTGGAAGAAAGCTTGTTAGCAGATGTCATCATGGCCCTTCCAATTTATAAATATGAGCCTTGACATTTGTATTTTCCATATCCAGGGCTTTCACTAGCCAGATGTTCTGAGGATTGGCTCCTTGGAGCCTTTAACTATGACTCCTCATGGCATATTGTCTATCACACACAAAAAAAAAATAAAACCATATTTCTGGCTCCTATCAAACAGATAAGAAAGGAAAATGCACTGATTACTCTCAGGTAAAGGGAATTCCTCTAAATGTGAAATGCACTGTAACACAGCTCTACAAAACTCTTTATGTTCACTCAGCTGAAAAGTAAGTTGTCTGGTTTAACAGGCAGAGAAAATTCAATACACAGTAGTGCTTTTACCCTCCTGTTTGGGTTGGTGAAGGGTGTGGTTTGTGTTAAACTTGCAAGGCTGACTGCAGTTGCAGACACTGTAAGAAGTGTTGAGCGGGCTCGTGCCCAGGGGTGAGCTGGATTCCTTAAACACAGAAGCGGGTAGTAGAGCAGCTGTGCTCCCTAAATTGCAATTCTTGATATAGAGGTTTTTCCTTTAGCAAGTGTTGTGTTTTCCCTATCGAGTGGGGCGGTGGCCAGCTCCACATTCAGACTCCTAACTTGCAGCACTACTTGGCTGACAAAATGTGGCTGTTTCCATCTTCTTCAGAGCGAACTGAATTGCTCCCTAGACTGGTACATCCAGCACTGACTCTGCAGGGAGGTTGGACCCCTGTGCACATGAGGTTTGGAGCTGTTGGGGTCCGGAGGAAGACGTTTCCCCACTGCTCAGGCTATGGAAGCAGCAGAGACCCATCCGTGCCGTGGCTGCTCCTTGCACTGCACCCATCAGGGAGAAAAGCTAATAGTTGTCTCAAAAGCTGGGTTTGGGTTGAAGATGGGCCCTCTGAAAGGACACTGCTTGCTCTGTTAATGGCTGTCTGCCTCTCTGCCCCAGGAATACACAGATGCGTTGAAGAGATTGCTTACCATCCAAAAGCCAGAACAAACCTTCTCAAACACTGCAACCCTAAGTTGGACATATTATACATTTGAGTGATCTTCGTATCTAGCAGTACCTATGACCCAAAAGATTGCAAATCTGCTGGTTCTCAAGGTAAAGCTCCAGACTTAGCAGAGCTGCATAAAATCCACAAAATGTAAAAAACTTCATCTTCCACTAAAGGCAATTGAGTTACCATAAAGAAAAAGAAATGTCTTTAAAATTCAGTGGAAATGCAAACACACAACACTGTCAATGCTAGCCCGAAGGAAAAGGGTAAGGGATACGGGATTTATTTCTGGTTCTGCTATTCCCCTTCTGACTAGTGAGTTTCATGCCCTGTGAAATTAAGTGAAGAAAAGTATGACACGGAGGAAGATGACATTACTGCTGTGGTGGGCAGTTTGTTTATAAGAGGGGTTTAACCACAGTTATACTGTGGTAGCGGGTTTATCTAAGACGACAGATTCACTGTAGAGTGAAATGGGAGGAAATTTGATTCCCTGACGCTCCCGGCAGCACGAGCTGTGCTGCATGCTGAAAACCCAGCAGGACCCCAAAGGGCAGCTGTGGTTTAAGTCCAGTTACTTACTAGGATGAAGGAGAAGTAAGATTTATTTAAATTTTTATGGTTTTAATGCTATAAAAGCTGGGTTCCTGCAATTATGAAAATGCCAGGCCAAATTCCAATTTCACTCAGATCTCCTCCTTACAATTCCTGAATAACTTAACTGAACAAGGTAAGCATTATACCTGGGGCCTGAGCCCACAACACTGGAAGGCGAGGGAGCCAAGCCTATTGCCTGTGAGCTGCTGGGTGTCAGGGATGCCTCATGTAGCAGTACCGTGGAGAGACGTGGTGTGGACCACGCTCACAAAAGCTCGGTTCTGTGGAGACACTTCAGGGTCCAGGTTATGACACCCAGCAGGAAAAGCTTTTGCAGCCTTTCCAGCCCTGCAGGCCAGCAAGCAGCTTTTTATGAGCCACTGATGGCATCTCCAGGATTTCAGAGGGTTTGGAAGTGCCTGGGGAGAAGGAGTTTACACTGTGGCTGGTATCACCGTAGTTGCTTTGCAAGCAGCAGGAGGAACTCAAACCTTGTGGGCAATGCAGCAATTTAATGTCCTTAGCATTTCTGCCTGGTAGGTATGCCCTATGAACCTTTTTTATTTTGAGACTGAGTCTGTTGGAAAGAAGCAGCAGCCAGTGCTTTTGTTCAGTGGAACAAGCTTGAATTCAATACTGCTCTGTGCTGGTTTTGGCTGGGATAGAGTTACTTTTCTTTATAGTAGCTAGCATGGGGTTATGTTTTGGATTTGTGCTGAAAACAGTGTTGATAATACAGAGATGTTTCATTATTGCTGAGCAGTGCTTGCACAGAGTCAAGGCCTTTTCTGCTTCTCACACCACCCCACCTGCAAGTAGGCTGGGGGTGAACAAGAAGTTGGGAGGGGACACGGCTGGGACAACTGACCCCAACTGACCAAAGGCATATTCCATGCTGTATGACGTCATGCTCAGCATATAGAGCTGGGGGAAGAAGAAGGAAGCTGGGGGGGGGGGGGGCATTCAGAGTGATGGCGTTTGTCTTCCCAAGTAACCATTACACATGGAGCCCTGCTTTCCTAGAAACGGCTGAACACCTGCCTGCCGATGGGAAGTAGTGAATGAATTCCTTGGTTTGCTTTGCTTGCATATGTGGCTTTTGCTTTATTTATTAAATTGTCTTTATCTCAACCCACGAGTTTTTTCACTTTCACCCTTCTGATTCTCTCCCCCATCCCGCCAGGGGGGAGTGAGCGAGCGGCTGTGTGAGGCTTAGTTGCTGGCTGAGGTTAAACCACGACATGCTCCAAATAACATGTTCAAAGATCTGACCCAACCTTAATTATTCTTACTAAGAGAGACTCTGGAAAAATATAAGCAGTGAGCAGGAAAGTGAGCCCAGTGAATTAGAGAGAAAAATGTGATACAGACTAAGTGGAGTGCAAAACTGTTATGCGGAGATGGAAAAAGAACAGGGAGAAGGAAAAAGAAAATCAAAATCAAATGGAAAAATGCAGTATATTGGACATCCATTCAAGCCAGTTTATATTTTGGTTGTTAGTTCTGTTCCTTAATACATTGCACAGGCATCTTCTTAGCTGAAATAATTGTGTGTCTTAGAGAACAGTCTTGGAGAAAATACTTAATTTGACAGGATGTTTTAGGTATTTCCCCACTACTGCCTCTTCTAAATCATTTTAAAATGTGGAGGGGGAGGTCGATATCTTTTACAGTGTTTAACAAGAAAGTGACAGGGTCGAATATATACATCTTTATGAATGTATGTGTTCCCTAAGCACATCTAAACATGCATGGTTAATTCTGTGCATCTGCAAAAATATTTGAGCCATAGGGCCCACACAATGCCAAACAAACACTTGAGTGCACATAGGAGAGGGCAGACAGAGTCACTCTGGTTCTAATTAATTGAAAGGTTGAGCCCAAGACATAAAATATGGATTATGATTTTGACCACCCCAAAAATGCCAATTGTTTTGCATGTGGGGCTGTACTGGGGAGAGCAGGCAGTTTGCAAAATACAGACAAAAGATAGATATTCTGCTCACGCTTGGGATTTGGTTCAAAACCACCTTACTGCAAGCACCGTCAAATGAACTCTTTACACATTGTGTATCAGCAGGTTGCCCAAAAATCTTCACAGATTTCATCACTGGCAAGATTTTTACAATACTAAGCCCATCTGTGTATGCACCCTTGATGTTCTTGCTTACTTTGGCTGTAAAGACTGCAATCATTATCTGTCCAAGGACCAGTGAAACAAGTACTTGGTTATTTGAGCCGTGATGATGAGTGCCTTAATTGCACATACAAGTCAGGTACGCAGCCAGATGTGTGCAGTGGGTGGGGGTGAGTTTGTGGATGTTTTTGAGCCCACATCACTATTTAGACTATCCTGGCTCAGATGTCTGTGCAGAACTGGTGAAACAAAGGGCTCTGAGCTGTCCCCTCTTAGCAAGGGCCAGGCCCTGGGTAAAACTGGGATGCATTATCCCAGCTCTGTGATTGCCTCGTCCCAGTGCAGAATCACGGGGGAATATTCTTAGGATATTAGAGAATCATCAAAGCATTTCTTAGAAGGGCAAAGGAAAGAGCTAATGTTGTCATGTCCTGCCTCGGGACCACCCAGACCCTCTACAACAAATCATGGGTCTTCAGCTACAGTATCTTGAATTATTGTTCACAGGGATTTTAAAGAATTTAATTTCTTTTCTTTTCCTCTTTTTTTTTCCTTTTTTTTTTCTTTTTTTAAAGGATGACATGTAGTTTCCTGACAGGCTGGTTTTAATAAGGTCGAAATCTTTGTTGTTGCCAAATCAGAGAGGAATATAACATCTTTAAGTCATTAGATGGGAATGGGGTAATTACTCAGAGGGTGTGCTTCAAAGGTTATTGGTTTTTACAACATTCTGTATTTTTACACCATTCTGCAGTTGTCTGGAAAGGAGCAGCGGGCCTGATTCTGCCACTGCCACATGTGTGGGTGCAGGATTTGTATTTGCAGGGTTTTCCCCGAAGGATTTCAGGGCAGGCAGTTGACAAGGGCCATATGCAGCCTAATCTGGAGATGGAGGAAGGCTAAAACTGACCGCAAGGTGCAGGAAACTTTCCCACATGCTGAAAGTTCACTTCAGAAGAGGGCCCTTGGGCTGTGCTGGAGTTGTTTCTCACCTGCTCCTTCCCTACCTGCTAGATGCATCCTTGTGTCCACCTTTGCATCACTGTGTCCCCGTGCCCGGGTGACCCTCAGGCTGCATCGCTGTGACAGCAAACTCCTCTCCTCCTCTTTCCCCTCTCTCTGATGCAGCAGTCCCCACCGCCCCTGTCCCTTCCTGTCCCATCCTCACAGCAGATGATACATTTTGCATTAACAACGTGACCCACCTGTGGCTTTAGGATGCCCCTGTAAGTACTCAGCCTCGCTGCAGGGCAATGTCACTCCAGGGCTGAATTTGTCATCACGGAGGTATTTTGCAGGTGGCCTGGGCAATCGGGACCTGCAAATCACAGTGAGAGCCTGCAAAACACTTCACGTTGGGTTAATGCCGGTGGTGTCACACTAACGCTTCAAGGTCTTGACTCAGATCAGAGTCAGGGGAGTAATAGAAGTAAAGTGATTTAATGAGGTTTTGATGGTTCCTTGGTGGGTGACACTGGGATAAAAACCAAATCTCCTGGCTTCTAGCCCATGGCCCATTCAGAGAGGGGGTCAAAACTGCTCCAGAGGCATTTGAGCTGGATTTCAGCATTGAGCCTCCTCCTGCTTACACCAGCATGGCCTCCCTGGAGCCACTGGGCCAAATAAGCTACCTTTTCCTCCTTCATGACAAAGCTCAGAATCAAGACCCCAAAGAGGAGGACACGAGGCCCTCCCATGCCCATTGTTGGGGAGCTGCTATGGGACTGAGGAGGGGAGCTGCATCCCCACCAGCCACTGCTTTTTGTGCTGCAGAATCAGCAGTTTTCCTCTTCCCCACCCTGTGGCCCCATCCCAGTTTAGGAACCTGTCCTTACCAGTCAAAGCCCTCACTGGGGCTGGAGCTTGGTTGGGGTTCAGGAGACATGAATTCCAGAGACAGAGATCTTCAGAAGCAGCTCATGTCGCCTGCCTTAGAGACATGCTTTTGGGAGGAAAGGATTGTGCTCTTGAGACATCGTGTTCCCCATGGACTGTAGTGGGAACACAGTTAAATAGCTCCAACTATAAGCCTGCACCTGAGGTAGCTACCATTAATCCCACCCTTTAAATCCTATTAAATGCCAGGGCATGTGAAGGACTGCTTATGCTTGTCCTTGATAGCATCCTATGCAGGTGCTGCTGACAGCCTCGGGTCCTGCATGTTCAGGAGGGGATGGTGCCTCAGATTGCTTCCCCAACCATCCCATCCTTGCACACAGTGTCCTGCTCCCCACCACCACCCTTCCTGCACTTGAGCACATGGTGACAGTGTGGCTCGGGGTCCTGGCCTGCTTGTTCACAGCTTTCCGTCCTTTCAGAGCCAATGGCTGGTGAAACTTCTGCTTCCCTTTCCCTCTTTACCCTCAATACCCTCTTGTTTCTCATAGAGATAAGCCATGGCAGACATGGTCCTAACAAAGAGCAGGGCTGGGGGAATAGACCTCTATCAGCAGACATGCACTGCCTTTTGCCTCTGCACAGGGGTTGGAGGTTCACAGGTGCCCACTTCAAAGAAGGGAATTGCTCGCTGTCAGTCTCTGGAGGAGTTACAGCATTGAAATAAGTCTGGATTGGAGCTTGACATTCCTCTCAGGTGGAAAGATGGTTCCCATTTGAGTCTTGTCAGAAGGAAAGCTCAGATCAACAGTGACGGGTTGTTGAAATGCTCCCAATGTTGTTGCCTGACCCCTGTATGGATAGCATGGCTGTGCTGCTCACAGAGAGGGTGGATGCTTGCAGTATGGAAAATGGCCAAAGATCTGGGCTCCCAATAACCCTGGGGTAAAGGGAAAATGGTAGAGATAAGGCTCTTCTTTGGCTCATCCTGTCTTCTCTGTTGGCCACAAATCAGCATGTGATATTGCTTACTCCTTCAGACATGCAAAGGCAGTTTACTACACTACTGCAAATAAGTAGTGGCCTCCTCTGGACCAAAACTGGATTCCTTAATCAGATCCAGGTTGGATTTTTTTTTTTTTTAAATGAACTGAACCTTGTGAAAGCATGAGCCTCTTGGCCTTGATCCCACAAAGGACTTTAGGACGTGCTGAGTTGTAGGTATGTGAATACTAGCCTTGCTGGAAGCACTCGTGTGCTTGCAGTGCTTAGCATCCTGCTAGTCTGGGACCAGGAGACTCAGCATCCTGCAGGATTTATCCCTCAGGCTGCAAGAACAGTGTCCATAAGGAAGGCAATGATGAAGAGATAGATGAAGCTTGGGGGGGAACGGAGCGTATGCTGATCTAAAGAATCCCTTCCAGAAACACATCAAATGATAATATGAAAATTTCAGGAGATGGGGACTTCACATTCCCTTTAAGTGGGCACTCTAGTGGTTTTCACAGTTAAATCCTTGTGACTTATTTCTAATGTGAGTTTTTTTCCCCCAAGGTACTCTTTTTTCCTCTTGGTTGAGCACCTATTCTTTTCTTTCAAACGTGTGGTCAGACTTCTTGCCAGCCAGCTTGTTTACATAGTGCAATGGGTTGGTCTCAGCGCTTTAAGCAGATGTATTTTTCAAATCTTGATTAATAAATTTTGGTGACATAAATAGGTCTGGTTAGTTCCAAGAATAATTGTCTTCACTAGCAGAACATTATTTCTGATCACCAGTAAAATAACATGATCAACTCCTTTCACATCTGTTCATTAAATGAAAAGGAAAAAAAAAAAAAAATAGGGCAAAATTTGTTTGAAAAGAAACAGGAAGCATATGCTTAATATCACTTAAAAAAACCTAGCCATCATAAGGTTAACATCAAATCACAAATGCAAAACAGCCATTATTGTATTTACTCAAAAATTTTCTTTCCGTTTGCTAGCTCTTTAGGTTTTCAATTGAAACATGCATTTTTTCAGGGTTCAATCTATGCTGGCACATTGTCTTGATAAGCTTCTTTCATCAGATGCTATTGTAAGAACGGCTGTGTGAGTCTACATTTGTTTACATTTATTAAAAATAGTTGTCATGTGTTTATATAGTTCCTTTGATCCAGAAAAATCCCCACACTTTGTAAGTTATGCTTAAAAGGGTCACTTCCTCCACCCCAAACAGAAACCATGTTGGGACCAAGGCATGGCAGCAGATTAAAAATGCATAGAAATATCACCATAATTTGGTTGGTCTTCACTCCCTCAGAGCGCCATCAATTTTCCATCAGCTTCAGAACAGTTACTGGGACCATAAAAATGGTTTGCACTTTGGGGGCAAAAAGTAGTGACAAGACTGTCTTCCGAGAGATTGCAAATTTTTCATGCACTTTTTTTTGCTTTGCAAATAAAGCAACAGTGGTCCCTACTGCACAAAGCATAGGGCTGGCAATATCTCAGCTAGACCTTCTGTATCCAGTTTTGGGCATCTCACTCCAGAGGAGACACAGATCAACTAGGCAGAGCCAGGGGAGAGCAGAAGAAAGGATGGAGGGAGAGCACCTGAAGACTTGCAGAGAAAGGCAGAGGGAATTGTTTGTTTAAAGGACAGAAGGCTGAGGTGAAACACGGTTAAGTCTTCAAAACATGGGAAAGGTTGCTGAGAAGAGGAGAGGAATAAACCTGTCCATGGGGACAGGAGAAGTCACGAACTTGCTCTGTAACAAGAAAGATTTGGTGAAGCATTAGGCAGTAATTCTGGACATCAGGAATGGTGAAATGCTGGAATAGATGTCTGCAGAGACTCTGGAATTGCTGTCATTGTAGGGGGTTTTTGAGATTGGATTAGACATAAATGTCAGGAAGGGTTTAGGTCTTGTTCCTGTGTTTGGGACAGATGGGCCAGAAAGTCCCTTCTGGTCCTATCTTCTGTGATTCTGCTGTGGTGTCACATGTGGTCAGATGAGCCCTGCTTATATGGATAAACCAAGTAACACTAAAAATTAGTTTGTGAGCTCCTTGCAAAGTCCTTGCAAGCTAAACCAGAACAGAAATTCCCCTAAAGGCTTGCATGTGTGTTTGTTTTATTTTCAGTTTTAAAATGCTCCCAAATCATCAAGGTGCTTCAGCACGCCCCCAGTGCAGAGGACTTGAATCGTGTAATTGGATTCAGTAGGACAAAGCCTCTGCCTGGGGCCCCATTTTTGGGGAAAATTTTACATGTTCTAATGATGGTAAGACAATGTATAACTAATGCACTGATTTGAAAAACTGCCCTATTATCTGATCAAAAGTACAAGCTCATGAATATGATACCGCAGGTCATTTGGCTAAAAGACACCTGGAGTCTTCCAAATTTTTAAAACAATCTCATACACAGAAGCAAAAAGTAGAGGTATGAACAGTGGAGCCAGTGGTTGCCTGTTTACCACAGATCATGTGAAATGTTTTATTAAAGATATTTTTATCAGACACAAAAGATTGAAATACAGAATATCCTGGGCTGGCAAGAGAAGGCGTGATAATAATTTAGACTCATTCCTCAGATCTGTGGTTTATTTTTATTATTCTCTATGCTCATTTCAGGAATGATCAAAACCTCCCTGAGGACAGTGGAAAGTTTCCAGTTAAGTTCAGGGGACTCTGCTGCTGCTTTCATCCTTAGGGAAGGTCCGAGGGTCAGTGAGATCCTATGTGCACATGCAAACATGCTCAGAGGGAGTTTGGAGAAGTCATCTCCTGACACCAGGGCCACCTCTAAGATCAGGTTGTATCTAATCTGGCCTCTGTAATCCCTAGGAAGAGAAAGACCCCGAGCAACAGTAACTACCCACTAGAGACCTGCACTGGAATGAGGTGGACCACCTTCTGGAGAGGTTTCTCTCCCCATTCGCTATAGAAACAGCCTAGTTACAAACTTGGAAATTTTACAAGGAGTTTTGTAGCCTTTGGTAAAAGGGATCATTCTCTTTAAATATCTCTAAACCACCTTGGCAGTCAGCTAGGATGCTACAAGTAAAGTTGCATTTAAGAAAATGTCTTATATGGATAAACTGTGATTCATTTGCTATTAGAGTGCTTTGTACATGTTAGTGGAAGCACGCTGTTCTTCTCTTGTAAAGCCCTTAAGGATTTTTTTAAAAACAAACAACCCCACCTAACAGTATTTATCTTAACAAGGAAGCCTTTATAGCAATCTAATGTCTTGAAACCAGAAAATGACCTCACTGACTGAAGAGAAAAGTAGTCAAAAATTCTCAGGTCTTTTGACAGGAAACCGTAGGATTTTAAGTAAACCATAGGGGTTTTTTCTCAAAAAAATACCCATTTTCAAGGGAGAAAAAAAATCAACAAAAAAACAACAAAACATTTCTGGCAGTTGATGAGAAAATGGAAACATCGTAAGGAAATGTAAAATGTTGATTTAAGGCTGCTTTAGGAATCCCTTAGAGGTAGCTGGCTGATGAATGGGCTCATGATTCTTTTACTCGTTCCCTGGCCAGCCTGTGTCCCCCATCAGATATCTCACACAATGCATCCCTGAGGTGCAGAAGGACAGTTTGCCCAAGGGACATTTTAGCTTCACTGGAGGTTCAAGCCCCTAGAATGTGTCAGGAGCAGGATACACCCAAACTGCAAGTCTAAATGGCATTTTGGCAACGTTTTTTAAATTGAAATTGAAATTGAAAACCAGACCCTCCTTGCAGTTTAAAATTTAATTTAGGGCTAAATTGTGTAATTCTGTAAAGGGACAAACAGTAACCAAAAGATGAGTACAAGCACCTACCCATACTTACCTTAGGGAAAACTGGTACAGGGGAAAAACCCCAAAATTGTGATCCCACTGTCACTGTTACCCAATCTGTGCAGCACAGCATCACTCAAAAGGATAAATGAGATCTGGATCAGAAGTTGGAGCATGACTGCATTTCTGTTGAATTACTCAGAGCGTGTAGTACCTAGTTCTGTCAGAAGTATGCTTTAATGATGCTTTGTATTCACTGTGGGAAGGCACTTTGTACTTGATGTTACGTATATTACAGGAGCTTGGATAGACAGTGCCTAATCTGGTACCATTCTTGTGAGCGCTAAATTAACTGCTCAAAAAAGCTGGACAAATTTGAAACAGCGGCATTAGCTTATCCCAGATCAACTCTTTGTATTAAGTGACTGCAGCGGTTTTGATGCAATATAGCAGAAGCTCTAAAGCTATGTGTCTTGTATCATCAGTTCAAGACATAAACCAACCACTCACCATGGGAATTTAGATAAGAGCTTTCTCTGGCAAGGCTTGATTTCAGCATTTTCTATTTACAGCAGTTTGTTTCTCTGGAATGAGCACCGCTTCTCACTGTCAAAGACCTAATACTGGTTAGATGGATTATCTGCTCCCATGAAGCAATTCCCATGTCTTTATTTCTAGACTGCCTTTTTTTTTTTACTCTAATTCATTGCACATTAGTTAAGATCACTTCTAGCTACAGAAAAACTGTCCCACCCAGAAGATGTGGTCACAGTATAAAGGATGAGGGAAGAAATGAAATGAATGATCCCAAAACCTGGGGTGAAGTGTAATGTGCAGTGTTTGTGCATTGGATCTGATGTTGACCTGCATGTGTGTTTACCAGTGCCCTCTTCTGGGTGGACTCTGGTCTTCTCACAGTTTGTGAGTGACTCAACACATTGGAAGCATCTGAGCTAAAAGCTGTCTCGTTATTGCTTAGACAGGGCAAGACAAAAGCCTTCAGTGCTACTAAATTCTATTTCTGTGCAAGAATCTGGAGCAAGGTATTGTTCCTTTTATATTATGCAAGAAGTAGCCTTTTTCTTCCAAGGTCAGGATCTCAGATACTGTATCTAAATATTGATAGGACTGCATAGCTTCTTACCCCATAAAAAAATTATTTGACAGTCATTTTCAGTGCCTCCAAATCCCCTTTATGGAAGATTTAAAAAGTAACACAGTGAATCTGCAAGTATTAGTGTCACATCTTGTTTTCAGGGGAACTTGTCTTTTTTCTCCTTGCTCCATAGCAGAATGCCTTGTTTTTAAGTCCAGAATCCACCTTGCGCAGTTTGCATGCTCGGTTGTGCTGCTCTGTGATAACTGGAGGATTATGGATCATCCAATAATGGATGCAATGGAAGCATTTTATGAAATGGAGATTCCAACTTAAAACTTCCAAATCAATTGTAAATGGACCTTTGTGACCTTCAGTGTCATGGGAATCATGATGAATTCCAACCTGCAAATTCAAATCAAAGTACTAAAGCTACAATCAATAAGCAATCACACCGCTATTGAGGCAAATACACAGACAGGGAAACTTCACACTGGCATTGTGATTTGATCCAAAATGGCTTAAAGCCAGGAAAAGAAACGAAGCTGCTTGGTCTCTTGTGCTCAAGGTTATCAGTTGTGTAAGGGTATTCTGAGAAATCCCTATGGCTTGTGAAACAGGGGAAGGACGTGTTTTGTGGCCCCTCCTGGACTCAGTATCCAGTCCATGGTAAGACATGTCTCCAAGACATGACAAATTTTGAGACCTTTGGTGGCAAGAAGGTACCTAAGAATATAAGAATGAGGTCGTCCTGGGTCAGCACAAAGATACATCTGTCACAGTCTCTGATGCTGGCCAATAATGGGTGCTTAAAAAAATGAGTGTAATAAGTTAGATGTATCAAGAGTGATGCCTCTTTTGGTTATATTCTACCAGCAGCCAGAAGCTGAGGGACATCCTGAATCAGAGCTGTTGCCAGATCATCACACTTATCAACCCCTAGGGCTCTCCCTGCATGTCTAATGTGTGCAAACAATAATAATGATTGTGATTGTCATTGTTGTTGTTACTACCACATAGAATGACAGCTCACAGAGCAGAGGTAAGGGTTCTCCTGTTTAATTTCCTTCTCTTGTGTTTTATTTTAGCACCACCACGTTGCCTTCCTATATCAGGATAACTAATGGCTACATCACAGTCAAACCTCCCATTTGGATTTCAAACCGGCTGGATCAGAGACCGCGTTCAGATCGCCCATCTCAGCCTCAGCCTACAAGCTCAGCTTCAGCCAGCATTTTATGGCCATCAATAACTTCTCCTCTCTGCGTGGCCATAGCTTCTTTTCTCCTGAATCTACTGCAGCCTTCCTGACCACATTAGTATTACGTGCAATCCCTTGGAATAGAGAAGAAAGATAATTTATGAACGAATTGGAGGTTAAGACAACAACAGTTACAAGCTGGACCTTCTCAGTGAATCAATAGTGCCTTCTAGCTGATTTTGTCTCTTTGCCCAGATACATTTTGAAACTCTAAAGCTTTATTGTAACACTGACTTACATCTTCTTTTTGTAGAAGGATCTTTATTTCCCATAGTGCTATGGGGTTTTGTAAAATATACATGTTCATATAAAGAAAAAAAAGAAAAAGAAAAAATGTATTTATTCGACTGGTAAACTTATTTTTCTTGTTGTATATGTTAATAACATCCCTATTAATCAGTAGCGATGGTGAAACAGATAAATTAATATTTTCTATATTTGTTTTCTAACTGACAACTCTGCAAATGTCTGAACTGACACCAAATGAATGGCTTCTTTGTTTCTTTAACCATTACTTTTTACAGCAACTGTCCAATAAGTACATTTCTGCTGAACTTCTTTATTTTACTTTTTTTATCTCATTAGCATAGCTTACACTGAATAAAGCAGATCCTGCTCTCTGTGGCATATGCCCATTAGAAGAATAGGTGCGTTCTTAACTCAAGTTTTAGCTGCTACAAACTAAAATCCCAGTTATTTTTATATGACTTAGTAAGTCATTAGTCAAGATAACCCTCTAAGTTCCCCTGTTGTCTTTAACTAAACTATTTCACTTCTGTGGAAATTACCAATTTCCCTCTTTGCCCTGGGATTAATTCATTAGCTAACGCAAATTAAGACAGCTTTTTGTTAATAAAAAATTGCTTTTAAAGTCTGGAATAATCCCACTGGAATTATTTTCTTCTCTCCCTCATCTTATATAAACACAAGCCTACAACCTTTCCCAGCATAAATGAGAACAGAACTTGGTCTGTCTATAGGGTATAAAGATGTAGATCCTGTTAATCTATAGCACTTCTTTCTACCACTTGTATTAATGCAGATGGACAACCTGAAGGGCAGAAAACATTTACAAATTCCTCTTCGTCTTGCTATTATGATGCTTAGAGCTGGTATCTCCATGCTGAATTACGACTTGTCCAAAATCTGTTCAATACCACAGGAACCAAATTAACCTCTGTGTCATGGAGATGTGCAGAACATTCCTCCATTTGTAGACTATGGTACTTCTGTTGACTTAGATGGAAATGTTATGACACCTTACACTCACAGAAAAATTTACTCCCTATCCAAGCAGCTACTTTTCGTGAATGCAATGAACAACATCTATGGGAAAAAGAACCTGTCCATCTTAAAAACTATTGTGTTTAATAATGCATGTTGATTTTTTTCCCCAACAAAACATGATGAAAAATCCCTTTGGATACAAGAGTTTCAACCAGAAAATTAATTTGGGTTGAAATAGTGTTTTTCTTTCTAAGTCGTCTACAAACCAAAAATCCAAAATATGTGATGAAACCATCTTCGTTAAAAAGAAGGCTCAAAAACCAGAAAAATACAATGCAAACTTTTCTTTACGAAAAAGCAGTGCTTTTTCACCTTGAAAAAAAATCAGATTATAATGATGATGATTATAATAATAATACTGATAAAAGTCTGATGGAAAACAGTCATGTCACTTTCCCACCAGCCCTACAGCATGGTCTCCAGGACTGGAGAGATGATTCCATGCAATCTTAAAGTCTCTGCAGTGAGAGATGGTTTAGGATTCATGGTTTGTTTGTCATTGTACGAGTTAATTCAGGAACATAGGTTAGGATGTAATTAGACTACAAAAGGCACATAGTTTTATTTGAAACCGTGATGAAATACTGAGCTTTTCCATCATGCATCCCAACCCATTGCCTTGCAAAGGCCAGGGACAATACAGATAACTTCTTTTTGACTTACGGCATGCCATGACCTCCAGCCTTTGCTCTATTTTTGGCAGAAGGTTGTGTAGATTTATGGTCAATTTAAGTGGGTACACCAGACAGTGCTATAAGCTACCCTTGTTTTTTTCAAGCACAACAGTTGATAAGGCTGACTGGAAAACTTTGAGCTTTGCCCCAAATGTGATCTTTGAGCACGCCCTGTGCATACTTTTATATTGTGTGTTTTGGCTAGCAGAAGACTAGAGATGTTAGTTTTGGACAGCAGCCATTCACCTTGCATAATATTTATTGCATGGGGCTGGATATTGGAAACTTATTTTGAGAACTTTCATTTCGGTTTTATTTGAGTTATTACCCTAGAAATGCCTTCATTTGAATATAATGGCTTAACAAACCTTCAAATTCAACCTTAATGCATTTAAAAAGATGATTGGTTCTCCTGCTGTATTCAAGACAGATCGGAACTGAATTATAATGTCTTATTTACAAAAATGGAACTGGAAATAAAGTAGGCAAATCTTAAGGGTGATGATAAGTTACACAGTAAAAGTGAACAGCCAATGAACCAAAACCCATTGAATTTTTTTTGTTGTAATCTGATCGAATCCAGAAATGATTCTGTGGTACCATCCCAGAAATAATTCCAGGTGTTGGAAAACTTACAGTATAAATAGACAAGACCACATAAAGATAAGGGAGAGAGAAAAGAGCAGAAAACAGAAACTTGTCCAAGACTGTAAGGAAAAACACCAGTGGGACCAAGACTAGAAATTAGAGTTCTACAGTTTTGCAACCTATGGCTTTCTCCATAAGCCTCCAGGGTTTTTTTGAATATTAGGAGCACACATATATCTCCACACTCACAGCTGCCATTATACTGCACAGAATAGTCACTCCTTTCATCACTGATGAGTTACTCCTCCACTGGACAGTAATATTCAACATTTATTAGCTCAGATATCACGGTATGTTTGGATATCACAGTGTGTAAATAGCTTGGCTATCAAAGTATATTTTGACATATTTGCGTTTCCTGGCATTTTGTCCATAATTCCCGTGAAATGAATGAATGTTACTGGAGCTCACTGAATTTCTCATGTGCTGGTGCCCCCCGTTTGTCACACTGCAGTGCAGGTGTCAAAGCACGGTGTGTCCTGGCTTTGGGGTCAACACACTTGACTTCTGCCACCTAAAAGCATACAGCTCAACCAGTCATCTGATCTTCCTCCGGTTAGGGGAGAAGACACGACTTACTTGCAATAAATATGAGATGAAGTAGCTTCCTGTAGATCCTAGCTCAGGAACCCCACATGAATGGCTTCAGCACAGTTTTCTAACCAAACATTTGTTTTATTCTGTTGTCTTCTGTCTGTAACGTTTTTCAATCCATGGCATGTAAGCATAGCAATACTAGAGAATGAGACCCTCACTGTGACTGATAAAATTGATTATCTATTAATCAGCTACAGCAGCCCAGTATTAATTAAAATACACTAATACTGGTTAGCACAGATCTATGCACATCCATTGCAATGGATCATGATTATATTCACCATGAGTTTAAAAAGCGTGCATCAGATTTGATACATGCTCTTGAAGTAACACTGACTACCAGCTTCATGGGACTTCAGTTTTCTCTGTGGGTTTCTCGGAAAACTAGGAACCAACTGCTTTCTTTCTCCAAAGGAAAGTTCAGATTTCCATGTAAACACAAGATTCCAGGAGCAGGAGAATTAACAAAAACATTCATGCCTGCTGTACATAATAGCAAACATGGGTGATATTATTTACCTCTGAGAAACACAATCAAGAGAGTCACACAATGTCTAACAATCAAGGACATGAGTTTGGATGAGTCCAAAGTTGAATGTTCGTAAGATTTATCTTTTCAATTCAGCTACAACTGACACCAATACAATTCACATATATAACTGTAGCATTATAAATGAATGCTAATTATCTGCCAAGCTCTTGCCCTGGTGGAATAAATATCCCATACCACCAGCAACAGATCTAACTTCCACTCTTTCATTGTTTTATGCTTTTCTTGCCTATGTTTAACTATGGATGCTCTATTAACATGCATTGCCACTTGGAGAACCAGCTAGTAAGCTGGGACAGAAGGTATTTTATATTTTATGACTGATGTAGTTTCTCTACAGCAATCCCTTGGGCTGTTGAATAATGCAATACCTCTTCTGGCAATAAATTATGAACATGATTTATGATAACTATGCTTTATACAGGTGTCAAAATCTGCTTTGTTGAACTTCCCTTCCCATTCCTCCAAGCTCCACTGTAATTTAGGAACACCCAAGGTACAGAGTTGTATATTTATCTAAGTTCTTCAATATACAATTGTGGAGAGGGAGAGAAATGGAAAGAGGGAGAACTTAATCTGTGTTTAGTGCATTGATTAGTCGAATGATATGACCCAGTCATTACCATATACCACTGTTAGGGAGGAATTTCCCATCATATATTTATGTTAGAGAAACCAAAGTGCCAGAGTTGTTATCTCAGCATAAATGTTATCATTCCAAACTTTGCTTAGTACCATATTTCTATATTATATCCAAAAAGCATATGGGCTTGTCATATCTCTGAAGTGATCAATGTTCCATGGAGTGTGCTAGAGTTCAGCTTCAATTTAAGCTTGTTTCAGCTTAACTGAAGCAGAAAGATGATTGCCTAATTTTGAGATCATAAGGTGTACATGTGTGTGCACATGCACATGTGTACGTGTGTGTGTGTGCTTTGTCCCAACCCAAACGCAACCTTTCCTGTGACTAGCTTAGGAGGCACCTTAATCTAGCTAAAGGCAGAAAGGTCTTTCCAATAAGTAGTCAATACTTTTCTTCTACAGGAATCATTAACGATCCTGCAGATTCATGCTCACACTGAATTTTAAATTGCATGTTTGTCAGTTTTCAATTCAAATGTATTTCAAATATTTTTTCCTGTTCCGCCTCCTGCTTTCGTGAACTGTTTTGAAGAGTGTAATAAAAAGATGCTTTCTAATATTATTTTGTCGAAATATTTTTGTAGCATAATATATTAATAAAATGTTATTATAAATCCATAGCACAAGAATCTTGTATGTCTAGGTTCTTTCCTTTGCACTAAAAACTAGGGAATCACTGAAAAAAGGGAACATTCAGGTTGTGGACCTTATGCACACTGCTTCTCTTTTGCACAAGACCAACAAGGAATGGAGGAAAACATACTCTGGGGAAGGCTCCTCATAAGTGATGTGGTTTTGTCAAGGCCATTCCTACGGACGTGTGGAGAATCTCTCTGTATACCTTTTTATTGGTGAGAAGTTGCTGCCCCTGGTGTGTAATGCGTCTGGAGCAGCCTCAGCTTCCTATCCATGTCACTCGAGAGAAGCCTCTGGGTTAACTTTATGACATGTTTTGATTGGAGCTTGGGCACAGGGAAAGTCTCTGAATGGCAGATACAGGACCTGGGAGCTGTGCTTGCCTCTGCTATTTCAAAGAGTCAGTGGGAAAACACAAAAACCACAAAGGCCTTTTTGGGGTGCAAAGGGGTGGGGGAAAGTGCTCCCTTAAGATCCCAGGGATCTTAAAGGGCATTGACCTGAATTCTGGGGGAAAACTCTGCTATATGGATGAGACTGAGGCAGAGGGAGAGGTTTGGGGTTTTTCATTCTTACACCTGCTCATTTGCACGCTGCCCAGGCTAGCGCGTGGTGAGGCCTGCAGCCTTTGGGCCAGACACGGGGGCACACAGGACCACAGCTGGGAGATGGAGCAGGATGAGCACACGGACAGCCAGAAAGTCCTCCGCAGGGCTAAGGACAGTGGCTTTGCCAGTGCGGCAAGGCTTAATACCAGTATCCCATGCTCTGCCACAAGCGGATTCACCTCTCCTTCCCAGGCAGCAAGGGACAGGCAAGAAAATGCCCTGACAGCCTCTGCAATGTTATTTTCTGCAGAGTCAGTGGACCTTTGTCAGCCTGAGTGAAAGCAGAAGTGAGCTCTTCCCTTTTAATGACTCCCTTCTCTCACTACTAAATCCATTTGCCTGGATACTTAGGTTGTAAAACAACATTGCAAGCCATGGAGCTCTACCAGCGCCGTTAGTTTCTATCACTGCTGTTAGTCCTCAAGCACTGCCCCTGGGAAGCACAGAATCAGCTCTCACGTGGGGCAAGGGGCAGCAGAACCAGGAAGCCAGTCCTTGTGCTCAAACTAGCTGGAGTGTGTGGCAAAGCCCAGATGAAGCATCTGCATTCACGCCTGGTGGTTGCAGGAAGGACTTTTCTCCAGTGCAAACAGCTGGTGTCCTTTGAACCGCTGTTGTTGCTGCTGGCAAATAAAATAACCCTGGAACTCTGTCTCCATTGGGGATGGAGCAGAAGCTACCTCTCCGCACCAAGATACAGAGACACAGAGATTTACTCATTTTTTTCTTGGCATACTCCTCTTTCTTGCATCCAAATCCTGCCTTGTAGCTGACATTGCAGACTTCTTGCTGATCACAGCATCATTGTTTGCCTCTTAATTATGTGCTAAATCCTTTGCTCTTTAACACACTGGTTTGAGAGCAAAGCTGCTTTAGAAATATCTACCATAGGAAATGCAGTGGGAGGTATAAACACTTGAGCTGGTTTAAACTGAACTAACCATGGCATAGGAAGGAATTGCCATTGCAACGTAGAGGGGAACCTCTCTAAAAACATAGTTAAAAAAGAGCCCATCTATTGAAATACCAACCAGACAATCAAAGCTGCTTGCCATCTCTATCTTTGGACTTGCAGCCAGTCTGGAGAGTCCATGTGGTCCAGCCATGGTGTTAACCCTACCCTCACGATCCCTGCCCCAACCAGTCTTGCATTGCCAGCTATCCCTGGCCCGTCCCAGTCTGCCAAGTCCTTTCCTCTTAAGGGTCCTGTTCAGCCACAGGTTTGAAAATGATATAAACCTTCAGCCAACAGAGCTAGATATTGGCTCAGTGGTGCCTTTTCCTTAAGCTTCTCCTTCCCTTGACCTCTCTCTGTACTCCTAGGCTGTAATTGCAGCTTTTTACTCTAACTTGAGATTTTCCTGTTTATAGATTTGCACCGGAAAGAGGGAAAGCTGTGATCAGAAAAGTTCAGGGCAGACATTTGGGTTTCTTGTGGAATAGCTTAGTAGCCGCATTGCCGTCCAGCAGTCTATCTCCTTTTTGGATCAGTGTTTTCCGGATCCCAAACCGCCTGAAAACCACCCACAAGTGCTCCCCATGCCAAGCAGGTTGGAAGGAGTATTTAGCTAAATTAAGCCTTTACATGCTCTCCACATTTCCGTCTGCTCAGTGGCTTCCAATTGTTTCAGCTTGTGACCTAGTATTTTCCACTGAGAGTGCAGACCCCTGGCTGTGCTTGTAATGTATATCACACCTTTTTGCAGTCTATTGCAAACTGTAGAATTAGGCCGGGGATTCCCAAGGGCCCAAGGGGATGTCCCTGAGTGGAGGTCAGCACCACCATCCTGCACCCATCTTTGGTCCAGGCTAAGGATGAACAGCTTCTGCAGAGCAGCTCAGTGCACAAGTACCCGACTGCAGTCCACTGCCATGTATTTATTTGTTTGTTTGTTTATTATTTTTCTTTTTAACCAGTTTGGGCTCAAATTAAAATGCAGAGTGTTCTTGGTCCTCTCTTCCTGATGAGCATTTAAATGGGGGAAAAAGTCCTAGGAGAGTTTCTGCCTTTGGAAGTGTTGGGGGGTGGTGTCATTTTCTAGCAGAGAACTCAAGCGTAAAATGTCTGTGTGTCTTCCTCTTTTGGCACAACATCTCATTTTTTATTTTTTTTTAAGCATGTTGTGCTGTGAGCAGCAAACCTAATGTTTTTGAGGGGTTTTTTTAACATGTCTTTCCCCTCCACTCCACTGCAGATTTGCCAGTATTTATTAACAATTGGTCTTATTACCTCTCCCTGAGCAGAGGTACTAAAAGAGCTTCCCTGTTATCTATTGCCTGCTGCTTATTCTCATGAAACTCCTAGAAATTATTATATTTGAGACCTCCAGCCCCATGTGAGCAGTTTCAAAAATTGCTAGCCAAGGGGCAGTTCCAGCACTGTGTGATCATATAACCATCATCGTTTTAGAAATGAAGCTACAGTATGACTTACAGGCAAATGTATTGGAGGCAGCACATCTGAAGGAAGACCCATCATTGCTTGTGCACTTAATCATCATTGAATAAGGGCAGAGCTGTTCCTGCTGCACTTGATTTGTGGAGGGACTGAATATGTTGTACCAAGCTGGGGGAAAGCTGGAGTTTAGCTTAATATTATGACAGTCTGTGCCTCTAGCTCCAGACTCATCCCAGAGATGTGCCCATCTAACACAAAGGAGCTCCACAGCATCTCCAGGAGCTCAGCTGGAGCAGAGGGGACCACTAAGAAATACATTAAAAGATCAGGGCCCAGTTGGATGTACAGGCGGAGCCAAAGGAACTCCAAAAATCACAGAGGATGTCCAAAGTCAAAAATAACCAGACACCCACAAGTCTGCTATCAGTAATGGAAACAATAGTAATGGAAAAAATAGTATGTGTTTAGATTGCTAAATAGCTGGATGGTGGGAATATGATTACTTAATTTCACTGGGGTCTTAAAATATAAAACACTGAAATTTTATTGAGCATTACAAGTTCTGTATTAGTTTTTTTAACATACAGTTTCTCCTACTACAAAGAAGAGCTTTTTAATATCTCCCTGTAGATCCAGTGAGTGAGTTTCAGGTATTGGGGTTTTGGAAGGGCAGATAGTAACAGCAGTGCAAGCATGCACAGGCTGGGATAAAAAGGTGCCCGGCAGCCACATGTGCTACACCTACACCAGCCCATGCCATCTCACACACCTAAGGATGCTCTTTGTGTCAGCACAAGAACATCTCGAGAGCACCGCTGTGTGAGGTTCAAGTGCCAGGACTTCAGGATGATGACCTCAAGGCCAGTGTCCTGGCATTGCCACCATACTTTTGCAGATGTAAAAAAAAGGAGTCAGGACTCAAAACCCCAACAGGTACATCGTTGAGTTAACCTGTGCCTACATAACAAGCCATATACTTAACGAACCACTCTGCCCTCTCCCTAGGTTTAACACCTGGTAAAGTGCACTATGTGTGCAGCTTTGGTGAGAGTTTGAGCCAACATCCAGCCAAAAGCCTTCCACCGACTGCTGTGGGCTTTGCATTAAGTCAGTCAGTCCTGAGCACCTGATCCATTTGAGCAGCAGGTCCTAATCCTGCAATCTCAAACCCCTTGCTCCACAGCATGTCAGCACTTCATTAGGTTAGGTTGCACCTTTGGGTGCAAGCCATCATCCAAAACACTGCACTTTATTCCATTTTCCACATTTAACACGGATACAGTTAAAACGGCAGAACAAATTACATGGAGCCAAACCTCCATCGAGCTGATTTTCAGAGGAATGATAACAATAATAACTGCAACAGTGAGTTCATGCTAACAGCCCTCATTCACACCTGGAGCTCCCTACCTTCTTGGAATGAAATGCAGTTTGAACAAAGGGACCAAGATAATGTGAGAAAACATCAACAACAGGCAGATAGAGGCAAAGCAAATGAAAGACAGATGTAAGAAGGAAAGTGAGAGCTTTCTGCCTTGATTTGCACAGGCCCTGTATCTTTATTGTCCTAAGGAATATCAGTTTGTTGTCCTAATGATATCACTTCTCCAGTCCTCTTGCATGACTTATGATGCACCTTTTCTTTCTCCATGTGAAAGCCATTGGTTTTAATTATAACATGATGGATACACGGCCCCAACTAGCTCTATGTGGCTGAATTATTTGAACAGCAGTGCAGTAGGGCCCTTTTTCTTTCCAGAGATCTCTGCAGCTGTTTGTCTTGGCAGGGGTAGGTTTGTCCTCAGCTTCATCCTGTGTGAAGTCCTTTCCACCCACTCAAGTTAGCTGGAGCATTCACCTCATTTTTAATGGGAGCATTATTATCTTCTATTTTGCACTGGCAAAAATAACTCTCAAAAGGGGAAGAGACAGAAACTCACACCTACCCATCTTTCTTGAACAAACTGTCTTCATCCAAACTGTAGGAAGCAAGCACTTCGAAGAATTTGCCAAGAATTGTTTTTGTCTTAGCAACAGTCCAGACCAACAGTGGACGCAGAGTCTGTGATATCACCTCTCCACCAGAAGGATCCTCTTGAAGACACATTAGTTCAGATAATTGTGCACTGCAAACACAATAGTGGTGGTTGTGTGGTTGTAGGATGGACAATGCTGGTTGTGTTCTTTGGCTGTGCATGGGCCAAGCGCGGCCCTGGGGGCAGGATCCAACCCACACAATGACTCTATCCTGCTGCTGCCTTTTCCTCCAAGGGAAATGCAAGCAGTTCATGAAAAGCCAAACATTTTTTCTTGATCGTTTGTGGTGATGTGCATTGAGTCTGATCTCCTACTACTGAGTCCATGAGGGAGGAAGGCAGATAGAGACATCGCCGTATGCAGAGCCTGGAGCTAGAGATAAGGCTTGGTTTCCCATTGCTGCAGGTTTAATGATGACACAGCAACACCTGGGTCTTTCGCTGTGGCTGAGCAGCCTGTAAAAAGACACACAAAGTGAGATCATGATGCATGTAGAGAGAGTAAAATTCTGAGATCTGGTTGGTTTCTCTTCATAATACTTACCTTAACTTTCCTTGAAACCTCAATGTTCCTGGGCCATCTTTATCCAAAAGTATTAACACTAAGGGAGGGTGGGGGAAGGGCTACAGTATTGGTGTTAATGGAAGACTCAGACATGAAGACAAAAGTGTATACCAGGTCTGGAGCCTCTGTAGCATGCTGCCAGCAACAGGCTCTGCTTGAAAGGAAAGTACCTATCTCAGCATGCGGTCAAGAGGAATAATAAAACTCTAGTCATTCAGAGGCAGGGAAGAGGAGAAAAACACTCATAAATGTGCTGGCTTATGTTTCTCTTGAACTTTCAAAGTAATTTTTCTCTCCTGCCCAGAGATTAGTCATAGAAGCAAATGATACCCTATCTGGGAAAAAAGTTGGAGGGATGGAAATGATCTTTGGGGAGAAGGAGAGGAGGAAGGGAGCAGACACATACTTCTCTCACTTTCTCACCTTCCCCTTTCTCTGAGCCTGAAGGTACAAATGAAAGAGTTGGGAAAAGTCAAGTGTTTGGGTCCGGCCTAAAGCTAGTGGGGGGCTTTCCATTGCTGTCTGGTGGGTCCAGGGAGCTGACCTCGCTGCTCTGCGATCTCCCAGGGCTCCCAATCTGCAAGAAGCTTGATTTCTCCCAGAGGCCCCAGTGAAATGATTTTCAACACATTTTTTCTGGACTCAAAATGAAAAAGAAAAAAACTAAGGGACTAATGAAAGTATGCTCATAAATGCCGCTCTTTGGGAAAGGCTAGCACTTGCTATGGTTTTCAAAATAAAACTCCAGTTCTTTCAAGCACTCAGTCTGAAGCACTGAGTTAGACTTCACAACACCCAGAGGTGTCAGGTAAGGCAACAACCTCAGCCTCATCTTAATAAGGTGGGAAAATGAGATGGACAGTGGATTTTATGACATGCCTGAAATCACAAGGGACACCTATGGGAGCAGGATTCAAAAGGCAGCCCTTCCTCTATGGTACACTGTTCTCAGAAGCATGGCTCATTTATTTCAATTAATAGAGCTTTATAGGGGCTCCCCTGCCTCCTTTTTTTGGCACAAATTACTGCAAAGACAGTGAATTAAACGCACCAAAGGGCATGATTTTCATTTAGTGTTTGAAGAATCTGTTTCCATAAAAGCAGAATATGTGAAATTTTCCCAAAAGAGTAACCTTAGGAATAACCTAGAGGATTAGAACAAAAAAGAAATGTCTTAAAAATCTTTTCTCAGACAAGGCTGATCTGACAGTTCAGGTCCGGAGTGGTCTTTCTCTGTAATACCAGTCAAATTTTTCAACCAGGGACTGGTTCCTGTCATAACGTTCACCCAAGCCTTGCAGGATTATGTGTTTCTCCAACCACATGAGATGAAATTTTAAAAAGCATAAAGCTAACACATGTAGTCCACTGCCACTTCATTTTCCCTCTTCAAAAACATGCATGGTGGGATTCAGTTCATGTACCGTGCACTGTCTGAAAGCTGTCACCCAAGCTTCTTCCTTCAGTGGTGCCACCCAGACTCACTCTTCCCTTAGAGAAATAATTCTAGCTTATATGATTTGTTGTCAGCCATTTTAACAGATGCTGTTGTGCTTGGTCCCAGCCAGCTTCTGCCCTGAGAATGCAGTTATATGTGTAGTGTTTGCAAAGGCATTTCAGTTTGTCTCCTATTAAGGGTGACCAACTTCAAAATCATTTGAAAAAAAAAAAAAAACCAACAAAGCCAAAACTCAACAATGGCTGACTAATATTCAATGTTTGTGCAGCTCCACTGTTTGCTATGACCATGCAAAATATCTCTGATGTGGCAGGGATGTGTGATGGCAGAAGTTGCCAGGCAAGCTAGGAATTGGACAAGGTGCAAAATGAGCTGTAATCCCTATTTAAAACACTTCCACTGCAGGATCTGCCCAGAGCTTGACTATGTCAAAACTTACTGTTTCCTAGAATTAGAGCCCACCATCACTGTCTGCATAACATATTTTGGTCAGAATTGCAGGACTGAGTGATGCTGAGAGATTCAGTGAATGCCCCTAACCTTGGCTGACATTTGTATGAGAGAGAGAGAGAAATCAGGTAAACTCAAAATGGTTCACTATGAGACAGAAACATGTAGGTTTTAACTTTGGCTTGGAATAACTTCTTGTTACAATTAGTTTTCATACTATGAGTTCAGAATGAAAAAAAAGCAACATGGTTTGGCGTTGTACAAAATAAATAGCCTTACGTGAAACAACCCAATTTTCAATTTTTTTTTAATTTTTTTAACTGCCAAATAATAATACATCTGTCATTGATAAACAGCAGAAATGTTCAAATGTCAATGAATGGAAAAATCAACATTTCTACTCAAGATGAAAATGTTGCTTAAACTGTTGATATTATAGTTTCATTGTTGACTTGCACGTCCCGTCTCTCCTAGTAGCATCATTCCCCTGTTCATCCTAGTTTTGAGGCCAGGAATTGGACTTTGCTTAGCTTTTGTATGGGCTTCTATAACTAGGGTCTTTTAAGTACTCCGTCCTTCTGAGCTTATAAAGTCTGTTATTAAGAAAAATTGCTAATGGATGGGCTCTATCCAAATCAAACTTTGTGTAATCCTCCCGTACTTCGGACTGCTGAAGACCTCAACTCAATTCTCGCTCTTAGCAAATGTTGCCTTGAATGCAATAGCTATATGTGGAGCAAAATGTCATTGCAATGTGATAATTTGATGATGATGCTGCCGAAGTACTGGGCTGCACAAAGTAATAATCTTTGGTTAAACCATAATCACAGCACTGGAAACCATTGGTTAATCATGGAAACGTCATATTCAGTGTGGTCTTCTCTGCTATTCCAAGACATTATGAGAAATGGCCATAAGCAGGCTGACAGGAATGTATTTATGCTGTTATTCACATCTTGTGGCATGCACACGACATGCCAGAGGTCATTGGCCTGTGGTTTGTTTTGAAAAACAGGGTTCATGAGTAAGACCCAGTGTTGGAAGACGAAGTAGTCTGCAGCCCTCTGTTCTCTTTATTAGGAGAAATGAGGCACCATCTCCAGCTTCATTTAAATAAATTGTATTTTCTTTTATCCATGATTTCTTCCACGACAGTAGTCTAAAGTCATGCTTAGAGCATCATGTTGGTTGAAATTGCAAGGTGAGGCTAACATGTGCTACAAGTACCGAAAAGGCTGCCTGCCTTGTGCAAAGGCAGGCCAGATACCAGCCTCTCATCAGGAAACGAAGCCTGGCATGGCACCAGTGGGTGCTGAGCTGCAGTGGGGATCTACAAGCTGTAGAAGGTCTCTGTAAGGGTCTTGTTTTACTCTGAGGTCTCTGCACATTGGGACTGAGCTTTCTGGAGAACCGTTTGAAGGGCTGTGGATGGCCATGCTATTGCCAGTAGGGTTGCTCAACCCATGCCATGGCTAACACTAGCAAAGCAAGAGCCCTGGGCTGGCAGAGGTGGGGAAATAGCAGAAACCTCACCCTAAATTGCCTGAATGCAGAGGTGCAGAGGTCTGAGGGTTGCACACTTGTGTTGAAGCAATGATGTTCTGAAATCTGTGGAATGGTCAAATGGGCCAGTTCTTCCCACTTTGAGAGAGACCTCTAAGCAGTGGGTGTGAGTCTAGGTCTGGTCTGTCTCTGCTGACCAAAGGGCAGCACAGGCAGGCAACATCCACGCTGCACCAGCTTTCAGACACTGACATGTTGTGGAGCTGAAATCCATCCACAGGCATGCTCAGGCTCACCCAGTCATGCTTCCTCATGCTTCTCCACCATGCTGGGACACATAGATGCACAAAGCCAGCTCAGCACTGAAAAGGCAGCACAGTGAACTGCCTCTTGCTTGGGTGGTTGTTGAACAGCTGTTTCAGCTATGACATAACTGCTTTTAAACTTCAAAAGAAATCTATTTCTGAGTTGAAAACATACAGATTGTTTCATAAAAAAGCAAGGGTGAGATGTTAGCAGGCCATGTAGCGGATAGTGGACACAGTGGAATTGCAGAGTACACATAACATCCTGTCAGCCCCGTCTTCTACTCAGCTTTCACTCCTTAGGGGTCCAATCCTGCAATTTTTTCTCAAGCAATAACCACATCCATGCCAACAGAGTCTGCTATTTCATCTGCTGGTAGCCACGCTGGAATGTGTTTGCTTTGGGATTGATTGTGTGCTTTGCTGATGGGCTCAAAGGACATATAAAAGTTAGTGCCCAGCTCTGCAGAGTAGTTTCTGTTGAGGTGAATGAACTCATTAGTAAAAGATTCCTTTAAAAAGCTGGGTCTTTTGCAAAGCCAGTGTGGGTTAGACCTTTTGTGGGGTAGGTGGAGTTGAAGCACGGCCAGACACAGCTCAACTCTGTTTTATGCTACCTGCTGCCCTGGTGAAAATTTTCTGATGCCGGATGGGACAGGCTGAGAGAGTACAAAAATCATTGAGACTGGGCTCGGAGGCCTGGAAGTCTTACAAAAATGCAGAGGATGCCTGTCTTGCTCAGACAGTTCTGCCGCAGCACAGGCCACACAGATGCTCTGTGGCACTGGAGCTGCACCTGAACTTCTGACAAAAAATGATGGAAATGTTTTGTTGCAAAACCCAATTTTTGTTTTACTGATATATGTAAGGAAGAAGGAAGGGATTTTTATCAAAAAGAAACAAACAAACAGATTTCTGGCTGGAGCTACATCATCAGCCTGCCAGACCCCAATTTTTCTGTTTCACTGCCATGGGAATCCTTCCCTTTCCATGAATGATGACTGAAAGCTTCATCTTGCAAACAGCTCTCTGAATTAAATGGCTGCCCTTGAATTAACTCATTGATGCTGGCAGCTAGAACACGGCAATGGAAGAGAGGTAGAAGAAAAAAAAGAAGATGCTATGTTTAAAAACAAACGAAAAATCTCTCGATTGCCAAAACCACAGTCAGTAGAGGGATGTGGTGGTGGTTCCAGACTGTGGCAATGAAAAGCAATGATTGTTGAGCTGTTTTGGGGGAAGGGAAACACACTCCAGCAACATCATTACCCAATTAGTCCTAGCGACGGTGCTGTGGAGAAGGGGCACTCTCGCGAGTGTGTGAAATGGGATGAGCTCCTGACGTGACGGACAGCAAATTTGGAAGAGTGTGGTTGAGGATCACCAGTCCTGGTGGGTCCTTCCTGCTGAATTCAAGGGGCTGGAGGTATCTCAGGTACGTGAGATTAGGTGTCTGGGGATCTGCTGTTTCACTCCTACCCTGCGGACCAGCTCCCCAGGGAGCAATAAGTGGTCCCGTCTTTCACCTCAAAGACAGTGGGGACCACAAAGCAGACAGTGCTGCTGAGTATAAATGGTTACAGCTTAAACCAAGAAACAGTGGTTTCAGTATGTATTGAATACTTAATGTATAATATCTTTATGTTAGGAAACATGTTAGTGACTAAGAGAGCTTGAGAGAAGACTCTGACATAAATCATCTCAGCCCCTGTTGAAATCCTCATGCCACACTGATCAGCTCTCAGATTTTTAAGGGCAGACTCATGAGCTAGGCATCCAGTGCTCTGCTATGAGATGAGCAAGTGAAGAAAATCTCACACGAGCAACACAGCCTTCAGGAACAGTGCAATTTCAAAAACATACTGGGAAATATTTCCACATCACTGAAAGCATTTGCTTGGAAGTCTTGCACTGGGTCCGTAATTGCTGTCAGGTATTGCAACTCCAAAAGAAATTTAATTAGTCCTCAGTTAAATCACCCTGCTTCTAGATTAAGGTTTACACTGTGCAGCTCTGTCCCGTAGACTAAATATCCGCACATAAATGCATTCTGGCATCAGAGATTTGCATCGGTGGGTGGCTTGGAGGGGAATTCATGCTAAGTCCAGAGCCGAAGATTGTGCGAAGAGCTATCCCAAACACACATTGTCCTTTGCAAAAATAATAGAAAATTGATGATTCTCCACCCCAAAACCACAGCGTTCCTCAAGCCTAATTCCAGAGGGCAGCCTAAGTGCTGCTCTTTAAGCACATGTTGTACAAAGGCAGGGCAAGAACTGCTGCTGTGCAGGGCTGTGGCAGGAGAGGTGTTGCCCCAGGGGCTGCCAGGTAATTTGGATCCTTGAGGCACAAAGTGAGCGGTGGGAGCTGATGGGGACAGCAAAGCACATGGATCACCAGCCCAGGTAATAAGGTTGAATCCCCAGTGCGCTCCCATGCAGGTAGCCTTTAATCTCTGCATCTCTCATTTTTCACTTGCACTATAATAGTGCAAACTGCAGCAGCCCTCAGACAGCAGATGTCAGCATTTGTATTCCCACATGCTCGGGTCTAGCACCAGGGCTGGAGCAGGTCAGACCCAGACATGATCTGTACCATGGCCTGTGACACATTATTTCTCCTTTTGGCTATCAGTGATTGGTATGATATTAATTTTCCCTCTAAATGGTGTGCTTTGTGCAAGGATGGGACTTGGCTGTTGCAACAAAATTGCTTTAGGTTACAGCAAAAGCAACAAAATAAGCACTCCAAAATTATTCCACATAAATACTGCACTGATATACAGGAAGACTTTATTTATGTCATGTGCAATTAGATTTGTTTTCCACCTTTTGACAAGAGCATTTCAGTCCAGAGTAAGAAGAATGAAACACACACAAGCAGCAGGAGGCCACAGCCAGAAATGCTCCCTTCATCCAGGGAAGAAAGGGCTCTTACATTGTGAAAGGGAGCCTCCTGTTGTCTTCCAACTGGCATTTTCTGGCCAGCTGAAAGCTAAAATAACCCTTCCTTTATGCTTTCAATACTGTGATCTAATGGCTAAATGGATTTTTAGTACAAAGCATAATTTCCTCCTTTGGTTTCACTCATCACTTAATGGAAAGGCCCCCTAATGTATTGATCGCCGTAACATTCTGCTTATGTCCCAAACAGTGGCTGCTCAGCAGAACTGAAGAACAGATTGTCTTATAGCGCTGCAGTTATCTAATAATAATAACGGCTCCATTGCAGCTGGCTGCCTGAAGCTGCTGCACACTCACACTGTGCAGGCAGTTTCCAAAGATCAGCGGTCAGAAGGCACAATTAATTTTTGCATGATACATGGTTCACCTCTCCTCACATTTTGCTGAAAGGAAGGCCCAGCATGCCAGCTCCCCAGAGTTTAGCTAAAGACCAGTGATTCTCATTGCACTATTCAGTGGCATTGCTGCAAATGACCTGAGAGTGAAGCCACGCCGTAACCTTTTGAGCAACAGCCTTCTTGCTTTGCGTTAGGCCCTTGTGATGCCCGGGACCTGGATGATGTCTCCTAGCAGACCAATTCTGCCAAGAAAAACACATGTAGCTTTAGGCATGGAGAACATTAGTGCACTGAGGCCACAGCAACGGTGAAGAGCAGCGGACACTCTAATTGGGCCTGAGCTCTGCCCTGGGGTGATGGCCTCCAAAGGCAGAGGAGCAGCAGCAGTAGGGTATGAACATAAAGCAGGGGGAAGCAGAGGATTTGGGTGCTCTAGGACATCTCCATGAGAAATTGAAGACACCCTGAACCTTAACTCATGTGCACAAAGAGGTGCTATAGGGACAACACCTAGGGACTGACATATGACAGGGCCCAGACTGGGGCAGTGGTGGGGACAGATTGGGGGCTTACAAGGACACACATCCCATGGCATCAACCACTTCCACACATGCTATATGCACATGCTCTCCCCAGCTGTTTGGGGCTGTCTTCTTAATTTTCCCCAGCTGTTCTCATTGTAGCAGAAGCATCATTGCTCTGAAGGGGCAATTGAATGTCAGAAGTGCAACACCGCTGAAAGGGGGGGATGGAGAACCACGTTCTCCTCAGAAAATTCAAGTAACATATCTGGAAAGGGAAGGTGCATATTGCATGTGTTTCACTATGGAAAGAAAATGCCTTTTAAAATCTAAAATCAACAAGTTTGTGGAAAGAAAAGTCCTGGAAATGAAACAAGTTCATATCTTCCATTAATGTTCCCTGTAAAGAAATGTTCCTGCTTCTTTGCTCCACTAGTCATGGGTTTCATGCAAGCTTCAGATATGGCTGTTGACTTCTTTAGGCAGATTGATGGCTCAGCTGAAATTAAATTTATGGGCACAACCCTCCCCTGGCCAAGGTTCACCTTCTCAGATGGATCCAGGTCTGTAGCTCCCACTGAAGTAACAGGGAGAGGAGGCACTGAAATCATTTGGCATGATCTAAACTTAGGAAGGAGGATGAGCCACTTCTACCTTAAAACACTGAATTTGGATGCTTTCACCCACTATCTGGAAGCACCTACCTGCAAACACTGATGTCCATACTTCAATTAGATTCCTAAAACTGGGCTGTAAGAACACCTTGGGAAAAGTTCAGCATCCCAAAGCTCTTCACAGGACACTGAAACTAAACCCAGATCTGCTGCTGCAGTGGTGAGCCCTGCAGCTGTTAAGCCCATGATACCATTGCTTCGTCTGCAGGGTAAGGGCCCAAGGCAACAAATGCACAGCGACAGGTCTGCTCATCTGCCCAAAGACAGGGCTGTGCTTCAGCTTCTTGCTTCATCCAGCACTGAAGTTAGCAGCCAAGAAGTAATTTGCTTCCTTTTTTTTTTTTAATTATTAGGAAAGAAGTAAAACAATTCATTGTTCTGGGGAGAAAATATCCCTTGAGCCTAACTACTGAAAAGTCAAACAGCATTTGAAAAGCAAGACAATAAGCCTAGCTTGAACTCACAAAGCATTAGAATTGCTCTGGCAGGAGCACAAGTGATTTTCTGGTAGATGCAATAACAATGCTGCAATTACATAAAACAATATGTAAACTGAAAATGCGATACCACCCTGCTATTTGTACAGTCCCTGTTCCACTCTCATCCTCTTATTATTAGCCCTTTAAGTATTGTCTCTCTTAGGTTTTTAAATACTTCGTTAGTGTGAATTGCCACCAATCTTTTTGTCTTGAAGAAGAATACTTTCTCCCACCAGGACTCTAATGAAGCCAATTTTTAATGTGGGGAATTCAGGCTTCAGTGATATCTCCATGCTCTTGATAGATTAAGTGGGAAAGTCACGGAGAAGCACCTGATACCAGCAGAAAAATAACACCTGAAAACCTAATGCAGGGTGGGAAGTATACAAAAATGAATCCTTCCCTGTGGGGAAGAATTTATGGAAAATTTGTAAAGGATGATGAAGGTGAAAGAGATTGACCTCTGCGCTACTCCCGCCTGTGAAGCACATAGAGATGCTGTAAGAAATGAATCTCCTCCAGATCATAAAACTAGTTTTAACCCCGAGAAAAATACGAGTTTACTTTTTATGATTAATGTCTTGTGAAGCACTTAAAAAATGATACGAGCTCTTTCCCCTCCAGCCCAGGAACATCACAGCAGAGGGCAGGAGCCGGCAGCCTCCTGGCTCGTTCCCTTCAAATTTCTGCTTGTAAAACTTCTACTGCCATAGTGCCATCTAGAGACAGTTAAAGAAATTAAAGGGGTTTTGTTGCTAAGGACAGCTTTTAGTGTTGTTTGAGGGTTTATATGGTCATATCCCAGCAATGATTATTGCTTACTAGTCCAGCAGCCCTTAATTTTAACATTGTGTTCCAATGGTTTGATACCAAGCCCCACTGAGGCCAATGCAAAGACATCTGTTGGGTTCAGGGCTGCCAGGATTAGTCTTGTCCTGCTTCCATGGGATGGGGATCTCATCATGGTTAGCTCTTTATTAACATAAAAGTACTAACTGAGCACCCACCGCAGCAAACAGCTTCAGACACTTGTGTGCATGACTTCAGGGACAGTGGTACCTGAATCACAAAAATAACATCACACTATTAGAATTAGTACTATCTTTTCCCTAAAACCCAGTGCAGACAGGGAGAGAGAGAGCACACAAACACTTGCTACTTGTTCTAGTATTTTAACATCATCATGTCCCTGTGACAACCTGAAGAAAAGCAAGTATTTTGAAGGGTAAAAAAGGGATTTCACAAAAGGAAAAATTAAAAATTTAGTCACATTGGAGGGAAAAATAGCATGCTGACATTTAAAACACTGGCCTGGTAGAGAAGACACAGGTTTAATTCCAGATTTCCAGCTGTATCATAGACACTGCAGGACCTGGGGCATCTGTGCCTTAGTGTCCCTCTTTCCTATACAGAAAGCTGACAATGACTCCTCCACTCTCTCTTTATCGCTTTCTTTTTTTCCTTTCTCTTCAGATCTCTGTGTGGTCGCTCAGTACCTCAGCCATGGCTTGCACTGTCATAAAAGTAATGAATAATATTAATAAAAAATATTGCAACTGTGTCTCCACATAAGAATGATTTAAAGAAGATGTTTTCTTACACTCCCAGGAGAACAGATTTACAGACAAATTTAAGCTACCAAGTCAAAGGCAAATTATGGAAACATTGTAAAGTTGAGGACAGGAAATTACAGGAGATAAAACTAATGATCATCTTGCAAGCACTGAAACACCTTCTCCTAATCATAAGGCAAATGGCCTCAGATGGCAAAATACCTATGTTCCACTGCAGCTGGGTGTCCCAAGGAGAAAGCTGGATTAAACAGAAGGCAATAAAATACAGATCTCATTCAATGGCTGCACGAGAGCAAAATATGCATCTTTCATACATCCCTAAAAGATTTATCATTACCCATGGTTATAAATTTTCCTATAAAAGGGGTTTGAATGGAAAATACCTTTTTGGTCACTTGGAAAGAAAAGGCAATAACATCATGATCAAAATCCCACTGATGGGCTGGTTTTGCTGGGGAAGACGAAAAGCTTCATTGTTCTAGAACTGGTATCTTGTCTAACAAAAACAGGTCCACAACTAAATATATTTGTGTACCTCTGTAGGTCAGAGTACATGAGAACACGATAGCAGCATCTGGAGATGTGATTTTTGAGTCTGCTTTTGCCTGTGAGGCTTACATGGGTGGACCCAGCTATAGATGGGCACCTTGAACATTCAAAGCTGGGCAGTTGAAGGTGGGTGGGCCTGATACTGGCAAATCACCATCCTGAGAGCCCTTGGCTAGTAACACTGGTGTTGCAGAGTCCAGCAGTAAAACAGTAAAGGGCTAAAAGGAACAGTATTAAATATTTTGCTTTTCAACATTTTTGTTATTTTAACTACGTCTTGCAAGTTATCACTGAATAAATACTCTTTTTCCAAACATCTCTCACTAAAATTTGGTAGTACAAACCATCTACTAAGCAGTTACAAAGACCATACAGAAGACTTTAAATTACCATTTGCTTAGGACTATGTGGGTTAAAGTGTGGTTAAAAATCACTGTCTAAACAGAGGGTCTGTCTCTGAGACAAAAATGTGAGTCATTGATATTCATGTGTGCATTTATTGACTTTGCTCCAAAACCCCCATTGCAAATGATACAAAAATAAGAAACCAACCAAATGATACTTCCCCATGTGCAGATGAGTGATCTGCAGAGAACAATTCCTAAATGGCAATAAATTTATGGAGCATATCCTGCTGCTGAACCTACCGCAAATTGAAGGAGAGGTGGAGCTGAGGATCCAGCCCTCAAGGAGAGTCCAGAACATGCCCTTGAGATGGCTCAGAGGGACTGATGGGGCATGGAGAGACAGCCTCCTGCCCTGACACAGGGAGTTTTGGGGTTGAATCTTGCATATTCTTCAGTCCTACATGAGCATGGCTATGGATAAAACAAGCAAAAGGTACTTGTCCATGAAGTCCCCTGGGGTGAAGAGCCCAGGGCTGAGGATGAGGAACCTGGAGGGAGTGAAAGCACAGCAGACCCAGAGGAGGACTGTCACCATCCTCTCTCCTGATGTGGGGCTGAGCCCTGGTAATGAGACATGTCCCACTGCACCCTGGTGAGCCAGGTGGGCTGCCAGGGCCCCCTGCCCACAGCACTGCTGTGACATGGCCTTCTGCAGCCAGCCAAGGACCTGCTGCAATCATCAGAAAGGCTCCCCATGGCACTGCCTCACCTCCTCCCCAGCATCCCCTGGGAAAATGTCCCCCCAGCACTAGCGGGGCTCAGGTCCACAAAGAGGAGCATTGCGGTAGGGAATGAATTCCTCCCACGTATTTTCTCTAGCACAGTGAAATAATGCGGGCCACGAATCTGACACTCTGCCTCTCATGTTGGAGAAGTGAGAAGATAGCTGTGTTTTAACATTAGCTCCTAAGTATAATTTCCTGTAATTGTAAAGCGCTTTAGAGGTACTTGTGAACTTGGGTGGATAGCTCCTAACTAAGTTAATGAATAACCCAGGACTGACTCATCTCCTAAACAGACCGAGCGCTGAAGGAGGGAATGTGGAGAAAGGTATTGCCTTCCATCAGCAACACTATCCAAACAACTGACCCTCTCCCCAAGAGATTAGTTCACAGCAGGTGAACTATAATCTGCTCTGATCGGCAGGCAAGGAAAGCATTCATTCCAGCTACATTACAGCCAGAGCTTTTCTTCTCTTTTTTTTCACACATTGTGAGCTCCCGACAAAGGGCTCCAGCTATCATATCGAACAAACATTTTGCCACTTATTTGCAGAAATGGTTCTGGTCCCAAGTTGGGATGGTAACCAGCTGAAGACTGGCTGAGGAGTATTTTTTCCTGGCATGGCCATCAGCACTTTCGCAGCTGGAAAATGGTCATTTGATAGTGTCCAGAGCAATAGGCAAGTTTTTGATCAGGGTCAATTTTGTGCTGGGAAGTTGTTGCCAGTTTATGATGTTAATCTACTGGAAATTATTATTTGAATGTTACGTGGTATTACCGTCCATCTGATGCACTTGGTTACCAATTGGAAAACATTTTTCACAAAACAATCACACCATTTCTGGCTTTCTGGTCCAGACCCTCATGAGAAACCTACAAGGTATCGTTAAAAGATAAGTTTAAATTCTGAGATCTGCTGCGTATTAGAACTCATAGACTCACTAGTTTTTATGGCACATACATTTCCCTAAAACCAGCAGCAGTAAAGCCTTCATTATGTCACAGCCAGTAACCATCCACCTCTCTTTTCTCCTCTCTTTCTCTCTGTCTTTGGCCAACAATCTTATCACTCCTCTCCCTGTTAACGCTATTGCCTTTTCTCCACAGGTATCAATCAGACTTTTCTCTCCACAAATCTGAATAACTAACAAAATCCAATTAGACTCAGAGCAATTGTTCTCAGCTAAGATTTAGTTTGAAGATGGCGGTTCTTATTTTTGGAGTGAAAAGGACCTTGTGTGTTTGAAAGCTTAGCTGTTTGGGTTTGTGGGTTTTTTTTCTCTCCCACCTATACCCACAGGTCTGATAAAAGGTGTCACCTCTGCCTACACATACGCCTTTCCTCTGCAATCCTGTTAACTGCAGCAGGGGGGATGTTTACCAGGGATGTTGCCAACTGCTGGCCCCAGGACCTCCTGCACAGCTTGTGGTCCAGCACGGGCCCCTGTTTACCAGGCTGGAGTCATGTACGGCTTGAAGAGACATCTCGTGGCTGTATCATATACTGCAAAGGAGTTATTTTGTGCATGAAACATCCCTTGTGTGCAGAGGGCCAAGAATTGCCTGAGGATAGTGACTAGCTACATTGGGCCAAACAGCAGAGGATGCCAAAATACCATGCACCTAATTCAGCCTCCAGCCATTCTCTCTGGGTGCCTTCAGAGCACAAAGAAATTGGAAATATAGACATATTATGTCCTCGTGCATTTAGCTGGGACTTGTAAGTACGTAAGAAAGAAACAGTTTGGCAGGGGATGGTAGAGAGCTACAAAATCCTGAGTTACTAGGAGAAACCTGAAAGGTTGCTCACCTTCTTCCAGCACAGGGCTCAGAGCCACCAGGTGAAGCTTTTGGGAGCCACATTCAAGCAGGAGGATGAGGAGATGGTTCCTCCTCAGCAGCAGAGGATCCGAGGAAGTCCTTGCTGAAGGACGGTGGGGATGCAGAAAGTCCACCAGGGTCAAAGGAAAGATTGGACAAACATCAGGAAAACAGAGCTCCACCAAAGGCTACTAGCAGGCAAACCACAGCAGTGTCTGGAAATCCTCTGTGCTGCAGACAGTCATTCTGGGAAAGCACTTGGGGGAAATACGATGTCTTTGCATTGCTGTTGCTTTTTCCAAGGCATGTGCCCATGGCTACTGTAGGGGCCCTGCATACAGCACTAGGCAGACCTGGGTGTGACCCAGTACAGCTGGTTTTACACTCACACGTAAAGTTACAGAGAAAACTGAGAACATCCTGGGAGCATAGAGCAAGTGCCAGTTTGATCCTGACTTCTTCTCTTTGAGAGCTGACATGGAAGGCAAGCAGTGAGAGTACATTGGCAGCGGGGAGCTTCAGCTCTTGGTTTAATGTGGGTAAGGTCAGGCTCAGCACCAGGGTTTTCAAGTGAACTGGGAGAAGAGTATCTCATAAGGAGGAAGCCAAAGGGCTGCCCAGACCAGCCAGGAGGATGCTCTAAGTCATCAGCAGTGAGTGGTGGGGCTCTGATTAGTCTGTGGCTTGTGACAGTTATGCAATGAAAACCTCATTGCACATTGCTCCATACAAGAGTGCTGGTGGCCAGTTGGGGCTGCATCCTGTGCCTGGGGCTCTCAGGGACACTTGCCAGTGTAGGTCTGAGATGCTGCTGTGCATGAGGCAGGCAAAGCTTCCCACCTTACTGGGAAGGGGCCACCTCCACTGCTTCCCGCTGCCAGTACTACTGCTCTCTTCTCAGTGAGTAACCCCTTGCTGTCCTTCACGTGCACACCCAGAAAAGGTGAAACACTGCAGGTCTGTTATACCCATGCTGGGAGCAGGACCGATTGCCCACTCCCAGACACTGAAGCAGCTTGAAATAAGTCTCATTTATCCCCATTCCCTGACTCTCCCCTTTGTTTTTTTTTCATTTCAAAATGTATGGCAGGACTCTGGCAAGCAATCTTCCTCTGCCCAGACCTGTGACAGTGAGACCCAGCACACCAAGTCCAGGAGTAAGGTATTTGTATATTTGAGTATTTGAAATAGGCCCACCCCTCCCAGAGGCTTTCAACCAATATGCCCCATGGAGAAGCTTCCACTGATGCTGGGACACACTTGAACATCAGATTGAGGCATGATTTTAAGCATGCCAACATCAGAGACTGAGGCAGGAGGAGGTGGCTGGACACCAAGAGGCCCTTGTGTACCTCCCCAGCTCTGCAGCCACTGGTGAGGCAGACCTGCTCCCCGTGGCTTCACTGTTTTGACTGTACCTGCTTCAGGTAAACAACCATCTCTTGGACCCCAGCTGTGGCTATTGCCTCCTGCAGCAAGCAGGATACAAATATGCAGGAGTCAGTATGCCAGTGTACACCTGTAGGGGAAACACTCCTGACACATAGTAATGCACTGACACTGATCCCCACCTACCCCAATAACACGTTGCTTGGTCTTGGCTTGCTATGAATTATCCCCTCCTGCTCCCTTGCCTGCCTGGGCCCCCATCCTGAAGTCCTGCATCCCGAAGTCCCCCATGCCTGGGCAGGGGAGGATGGGAAGCTGAGGCTGAGCTCTGGCTTCACCTCCCATATTCCTTGTGCAGTCCCCATCCCCTTCTTAGTATGGTGAAACATCTCAAAACACGTCCAGCCCCAGGGTTTCAAGACCTGGCCCACTGCCCCAGAGCCTCTATGCATTGCTGCATGAGTGATGCCCCCGGTTTCGAGAGATACACAGCTCAGTCCCACAGCTAGCTAGGAAAGGGGTTTAAATTAATCTTTGTTGGCTCCTGCTAAATGCTTCCTCCATGATTAACACCAGGATTAACACCTGATAGCAGGATTCATTGTCAAAATAGCTTATAAAACAATTCCATAAAACTGTGTAAATCTTGTGTTGATCTTACTTTTTACAAGGAGTCTTAAAGCCATATATCCCAGTGCCATTTACAAGGTTGTTGCAGGTGTGGGACCAGCCTTAGAAATATAGCTACTATTTAAACTGTGTATTTTACAAGCCTGGGGAAACATCCGTTTGAACTGTAAAAGGAGCTTTCCAGCCTGCTTGCTTCTTTGTGCGAGAGACTAAGCCATTGCCCATCGGACTTCAGTACCTCCTTAGTCATAGCCAAGGTGCGGGGACAAGATTCCTTTGTCAACACACCTTAGCAAAATTTTCCAGTACATTGAACTTTGGCTTCAGGAAGAGCTGGGCTCCCCAAGCCCAGGTTTCACTGCAAGCCACTGAGCACCTTTTAAAACCATTTGCCACTTGCAGACGTGGGGATGTTTTGCTGTGGGCTGCAGTCATTCCTCCGGTGAAGCTCGCAGGCTATTTACTGGTGTTTTGGAGTGCAAAGAAACAGGTGGAAAAGGGAAGAATGAATAGCCCAATCATGTAAATCAGATGGCAGAAGGCATTTAAGTAGGCAATATATACTGTAATTACATAATAGGTATTTAATAGTCATCAGGCTGAGTCTGCTGGGGATAAAGGAAGAGCCAAGAGAGATTTCTAGCCCTTGAGTTAAAAATTATCAGGATTTTAACCCCATATTAACACTCAAGATTGCATCCCATCCTCCATGCCCTCTGAGCTCTCCTCTGGCTCCCAGCACAACAATCTTGAGATTGCTCAAACGATGGGAACTGAGCCCTCCTCCCAGAGTGTCTACTAAATATAGCACCTGTTAGGTCCCAAACCATCACATATATCTGTTTTGCAGTGTACATGGGCAACCAGCTGCCATGCTGCACCCCAAAGAGCACTATGCTTTTCAGCTGGATACATGGGCTCCCCATTTATAACACTGAGAAGAAATGGGTTGCAGTTGGGTTTGAAGTTCAGGGACTCTGGGTTTTAACAAGGATTTGTTCTTTGACCTTGGCCAAGCTGCTTATTCCTTCTTTTAAGGAACAACAAGACTCCTCCACCTACATGTGACCTGGCAAAGAGAAACATGCAAAGCAGTGCTACCATTGTGTCAGGGGGGCTACGAGCAATCCTTTGCCTCACTGTCCCCACCTTCATCTTCCTCATCAGATGCCTGGCCTCACCTGCCCAGCGGATGTGTCTCAGCACCCTCTTATCTCCTGCTCATATCTTCTGTGTAAGACCAAATATTGACACTGTTCAGGAATGGCCCTTGGCTGCGAGCACATCTCCTAACCTTCAGGATAGCCCTTGACCTCTTCCCTGATCCCTGAAACACACAGGATAATTGCAGGAAAGCGTCACAGTAACTCACTTAAAAGCTTTTTACAGCAGCTGGAGGGTTAAGCCCAAGACATGACTTCTGCTTTGCAACAGCTCTTTTTGAAGGGTCTCAGCAACACTGAATGACAGACGTTTGGATCAGTATCATATCATCATCCTCAGCTGCAATGAGCTTTTCTGTAAAGCCAAAGCTCCAATTCATGATGTCCCTCAGATTTAATAAAAACCTGAAGAAAATCCTTTCCTATTTTTCTAAAATAGGCCTTTCAAGATAGCTTCCAGCTCCTGAATTTGACAATGTCATAAACCAGTACAGCAGCTGTGGCATGTGATGCTTGAAGAAACACCAAGCTGGAGGGGCTGGGATCATCTGCAGGTTACATGCTTGTACAGCACCTGACACACTGAATCTCCTTCCTAATCAGGGGTTGTTAAGATGCTGTTGCAACACAATTCATAATATAACATTCTATGAAATGCTTTATGTATTTAACATACTAATTAGCCATGATAATAACAAGTAAATTTGTAGCTGAATTTATGAAAAACCCCATTATCTGAATCTCCTTTCTATGTAGCTTCACTGGGACTTAACAAAGTGCTGGGCTCATTCAACAATGTTCCCTTCAGCCAGAGCAGTGATCTGGGGTCCTTCCCTCTCCCCTGGTTATTTATTTCCACAAAAAACGAAGAGTGCTAATAGGAGTCTGCTCCACACACAAACTTGGCTGAAACCTGCTTGTTTGAGTGATTAGGCAGGGACTGATAGACCGATGTGGGCAGAGCAATCACACAAACCCCTGGTTCCTTTGGAAACCAGGCTAAAAATAGGGAGGAGACAGGCAGGAGAAAACCAGACAGGAAGGCAGGAATGGATCTATCAATAGCTCCTGCCCTGTTTCCTGCTCATTAGCGTCTCTCGGCAGATGTCAAGAGACATCTTAGAAACCCTCCAAAGAAGTGTTCATTTATCAGATGTTTCTTAAATTGAAATAGAGGGAATTTGGACCCTGTACATTTATGGGCATCCCAGGAAAAAATAAGAAAAAAAATAAGAAAAAAATATCTTCTGAGTGCATGCACTGTATATCATAGAGAATTTTGTTTCTGTTCTTAATACAGCCACAGACCACCTGTGGACTTTGTACTACATACATAGCTAAATGATCGTGTCACACCGATCTGTCTCCCCATTCCCTTGGTGCTACCATTGCTCTGACTGCAATCCCAAGCAGAGAAGGGGAGAAAACACATGCTTTAGCAGCAGTGGTCCTCCCAGGAGGTGAAATGCTTAAATTCTACATAAGACTAATTTGCTTTCTACCAAAGCTTTCAGCAAGATGTTAATGACAGTGGGTAGTAGAGTATGATATAGGTTTCAGCTTGGTATGTTAGTACATTCTTACAGAGGTGAGAAAAAGGGTTTTTCATCAGAGCAATGGATCAGCCCTTCCTTCAGCTGCAGCTGCTGGTGATGGTGTGCGTTGCTCACTAGATGGCGAAGGCTGCCTTCCTCCCTGCAGACCGACCGCCCCGCAAAGCTCCTACAGAAGCAACTAGGGATCCTGCTGGGGATGGAGAAAAGGATTTTGGTCACTGAGGGGAGGTTTAGGGGAGATATTTGGAGTCTGCTAAAGGCACAAGGGAAGGGGGGGTGGGTTATTAAGGTTTAAATGGTGGTAAGGTTCTCCTTGAAGAGATGGTGCCATGTGTTTGAGAATCTCCCTCTTCACCTGATTTGAAATGGACCTTTAGGCGAGGCCACAGCTACCAAGAACTGGTAAGGAATGAGATATCCCAGTGAACCTCTTCTGCAGATTTCCTCCAACCTCTAGGAGCCTCCCTGTCTTTTCACCAGCAAGATCAAGCTGACGTGACCCACATTTGTCCCTCAAATCTATCTAGGGAGGACACAGGGTGATACAGACTGGGATTAATCCATCCTGAGTCCCTGAAGTGCTCTTTGGGCAAAACTCACCCTTTAGAGATGACACCTATCTAACAGAGATGCTCCATAACATTATCCGTCAGCCACAAGAAGTCTCAGTGCAAGACTCCTGCTGCTGCCATGGGTTGAGCCCTGCCCATGTAGAAAGTTGCGTGCCACCTTCACGGCACCCTTTCTCTGCTGTCCCAGGTGTGTTCAGCAGATGCAGGACTGCAACAGCAGGGAGAAGAACACGGCAGGGCCTGATTTAAGTCCTTCCACAGAGGCTGTGGATGATAAAGCTGAACAAATCTCATGACTTGCCAGGTTGGGAGACATGGCTGCCCCAGGTACCTGCAGTCTCTCATGCACAACTAAGGAGGTACGAGAAAGGACAACGCTCTATCTAGGGTACTTGGCTACAAGCCAAAGATGTCATTCTCAAAAAAAAAGAAAAAAACCACACAAATTAAAAAAAACTCAAGTGAAACAAAGCCGTGAACCAAGCAAAACTGTTTTGAAGGTGTCCATCTGCACTAGTGAGCCATAAACCACCACAGCAGCTATAGAAGTGAGTTAGAGGAGGGTAATTTCAGCCCCATTTTCAGCAGCAGCTGGCTTCTGGGAATGTCCTGCTCTTGCAAGTCATCAGTGTTTATAAGGCAAGTTTTGCACCATTGTAGCTAGAGTCCCTTACACATCCTTAGCTATTTGCAAACAGCTCGTCACCCATGAGTGCCGGTATTTTCAGTAACACCAGTTCAAGACAGAAAGCAAGCCCTCTACCAGATGTCTGTGTTGTCAGGTAAAGAACTGGCTGAAACAAGCTCAGCCCTGTAATTTCCAGGCTCCCCATCTGCATTGCTGGCTTTACTTTGGCCATGGCCAGTCTGCAGCTCAGCTCTCAAAAAGCTGCATTTAGGCACGAGCAGCATCCTACAGTTCTTGGCTATATTGGGCTTGAAAACCTCAGCTCAGCTGGTCTTCTGGGTGATGCTGGCTACCTGGGCCCAGGTGTGCTCAAATTTACATGTGCTCTGTCTGTCCAGACTGTATGAACCTGTGGCTGAAGTCTGCAGAAAGGGGCAGGGCATGTGTGCACTCTCATGAGCACCCAGTTCCAGCATGAGTTTGGTGTTCGTGGTGTACAGATGCCATCTCAGGCATCTGAAATGTACTTGTGGAGCATCGCCCATTTCTCCCCATGAGATGCCCTCACGAGATTGAAAGCCTGTCCACATGAACCTCTCAGGTGCAGCACCAGCAAGTCCACACCTGAGCCTACAGACATGTGCTAACACAAGCAACTAGTGATATGTGGAATATATGCCCAGACATAAATATATAGGGCAGCAAACAGGTTTTTGAACATTGGTCACAGCCATTTGGTGTAAAATTAGCCCTGAGGGTAACGTTTAGCACCCTGAGTTTTTCATTGCTTCCTCCAACCCAAGATCCATTATACCCCATGCTACATCTTTTGCAGAATAATGCAAATGTATTTCTATACAGAAACCCAAGGCCATTCCTACCCACCTCGCTGGGATATGAAAATACCTGGAAGGTGGTACTGACATTTTTTCTGAAGCTCTTTTCTATTTAACAGAAGCAAAGTCACATTGCTGAGAGACCCCTTAGTAACAGGAAGCAGTTGTCCGGTTTAAAGAACCGGCTAAAAAGCAAACAGCTTTGCCTCCTTTTTAAAGCCCCTCAGGACAATATTTACTTTTCTAAAATACCATTGTGCCATGGCTTTGGGACTTTGCTTGACAAACTTGGGGGTCTCTGAGCAGTTCAAAGTGGGCTTGACCTATAGCTGAGCATGGAAAACAGGAACTGCATATAAATAACTAAATTACAGAGAGATCAATTCTCAGTCAACTCATTAGCAATGCCCGGCGTCTTTAAGTGATAACTCCACTCTCTAAGACCTTTACGTAATTACTTGCACAAGGCACATTTTACCCTTTGGTTCGCAAGTTTCATAAATGAAGGTTAAGTTTACTTAACCACCCAGGATTTACCAGCCATGTTAAAGCATAAAATGCGCGTGCTGCCAGGTGTCTCTGCAGAAACTGCCTTGTTGATTCAGAGACTCCAAGGTTAAATGATGGCTCCTGAGTCCAAGTTAGTTTCCCATTGGGGAATGGGAGGATCTGCACTGTAACATTGTACCACAGTTCAGGGGAGGTTCATTTAACAAGGCTTGGAGTTAAGATAGCAGTGATTGCGAAAACCTGAATGAAAATCGGAGTTTTGCTGTACATTGCACGCATAATGGGGATCTTGAGTGTGCCATGCTCCAGTCTGTTACAGAAAGATGCTATACATTTTTTCCTAGCCAGATACCTCTTTTTATCTTCTCTCTATCTATGTTATTCACATACATGCACATCTATAGGATGCATGTTTATGTAGCCTGCATACCTCTTACTCCACACAGTCCATACAACTGAGCGGTGGACCAAATTTTCAGCTCATGTGAGTCAGCATAGTCCTATTAATGTTTTTGGCAAGTCACACTAGCCAAGGATAGATTCAGTGTTTTCAGTGTGGTGGGTTTGAACCTATGTGTTTGATTGACTCTTTCTTGACAGCATTTTGAATGTCCTGGCTGTGCTCTCCCCACTTTCACATACATTCAAGTCTTCCAGCCACCATTGGAGCACCCAATGGCTTAGGAAAGTTTTTTGTGTACCAGGAGAAACTGGGTCAGAGGCTGTGAAGCCACTGGCTTGTGTAATGCAGGAAACCTGGGAGAGAGCAGCCAATGGGACATGTGTTTTCCATCTGCCAAACCCCACCCTTTACCTGACAGCAAAGCTGTCCAAATTCTGCCCCTCAGCCCACGTATGCTCCACCAGAGCCACACAATGGGCCATGATGCTGTTTTCCAAGGAAGGTCCTCAGGTATGGCCAGGGCTGGACCCACCACTCCATGGAGCGCTTCAGCAACCTCTCCCCACTGCTGCCCCTCTCAGAGGTCCTGCACTCCCTCATTCAGCACATGGCCAAAACAGAGAGGTGTCTCCTCATAGGTCACACATGAACCTGGGCAGGAGCTGAGAACTGGCATGCACCTCAGGTAGTGCAGAACGATCTGCTGGGGACCTCTTCTAGTCCCATCAGATGACAGGGATGCCTGAAGTCTGCTCACCTGAAATTTGCTCAAATGTTTGATCATATTTCCAGACACCTGACAGAGGAAGGACTGGTGTATCTGGTATTCCACTGTCTTCAGATGGAGTGAGTTAGACCATCCCGATCAAAAGTTTGGCTCTCATAGCCATGCCGTAACTGCTCTGTCATTCAGAGCAACCCACTGGTGTTCTGACAACCCCATTATCATCCTCTGATCCTGGGAAAAGTGCATAAAAGTACACGATAACATAACTTGCCACTCCTTTTTACAGTGACAAAACAGTGACCTCGTTAGTGTCACAGCATGAGAAAGCTCAGTTTTCTTCCTTCCCCAAAGTACAGCCTGCCTGAACCAGCAAATCATATTCTGTTCAAATTCTCACTGCTGTCCTCTTTTTTCTAGAGACCAAAAGAAGATCAATGAAAAAGGCTTCCAACACATTTGTTCTTTCACTGTGATCGTCCACAAGGTTCACTATATGGGGAGGTCTACAGTCCTAAAGTTGCTGTGTGACCGGAGTTATGTCCAAAAAGTTATGCATTAGACATCTGATGGCAACAACATCCACACTTTGACCTATGGAATATCACAAGGAAATTCATACATACCCAGTAATTCCTACCAGCAATACAGAAGAGTGCTACCAAGGTCTTACTTCTGCCTCCACTTTCCCCAAGCCTCGTGGAGTTGTAGAGTTGTCACTAAAAGAGAACATCTATCCTTACGTTTCAAAGCAAAGCAGATAGATGGCCACAAAGCCCTGAGTGAAACTTCTCCAGGTCAAGGAAAAGAGTCTAGATGATTTTGGATTCACCTGTAGAACTGGGCTTTATGACTTAGGTAGGGCTAATCAGTACCCAGGTGTTGCCAAGTTTCTAAGTTATTTGGAAAGGTAGTTTTTAAGCCATGGTGCAGTTGAATAGTGGTAAGTGTTTGCCCACTACTGATTTGAAAAACGTAAGCTCTGCTCAAGCTGCCAGCACAGGGTTGGAGCTGTAGGTGTCAATGCACAGATGAAAATGTCTTGAACCAGTTGTATCGACATCATCGTTGGACCTGAATTCAAATGTGAGTCAGTCCCATTCTGCCAAATTTTCTTGTGGTGGACCTAGAGGCAGACTTTGAGCTGATATACATGAATGTGAACTAGTATAAGTACAGAATGGTCTTGTTTCATACAGACCAGTAGGATGGGTTTAATACCCTTTCTACATGTTTAACACCATATTTAATAATCTATAACCATTCCTATTAATGTGATTATAACCACTAATGAAACACATTACTCATATCTGAACAGGATTATAGCATCTCTCTACCACTGATTATCCACCTTTATCAATGGAAACTTGATAAACGGTTGGCAGTTGAACTTCCAACACAATCAATGGTGACAGGTCAGAACTTCCACCCTCTACGATTCTGGGTGCTTCTGTGCTTCCTGTTCTTCTTGAGGGACTGTTGGTGCAGCCATCATGGTCTGGGGGTATGAACAAGGCAATGTTTGCAAGGGGAGGTAGTATCTTTTATTAGAACGTGCATAGTTGGAAAAAGTAGGTCAAACTTTAAAGCACATGAGTCTTTCTTCACGTCTGGCCTAATTAAAACCCTGTGACCATTCTTTTTGCAAATCTAAGTGTGATTTTAAAGGCAGGATAGAAGTGGTGGTGCAAAGATTTTGGCTTAGCACAATAGGCTATACATTGCAATAACTAACCGTTAGTCTTGGGGAAATAACTCAGCCTCTGATCTGACATTTTAGCAGCTAAGAGCTCTGGCTAACAGATCCTACTCTGAATTACTCTCTCAAAACCTTATCAAAAGGAAATGGAGCCTTTTGAAATTGCTGGCATCTCTGGAAGACTGGTTTATCAAATTTCCCCCGGTTCAAGCAGAAAACCTCTGTTTTCCTCTGCTCTTTAACCTCTTATTTAAAATGTCATTTTACTTTGAACTGTCAAACGAGGCAGTGAGGGAAGCAGCTAGCTCACCATCAGAAGGAGGTGAAAGCTGAAACTTTACCCGTCCTTAGTGAGTTTATCCACATATCAATGGCATGCTACACCAATGTGTTTATTTTTATGACTAGAGCATATCCCTTAACCTCAGGGATCTGAACATTTCCCTGGAATGTACAGACGTTTCGTATCATTTATTTCCCAGTGGCCCTTCCCCACACCAGCTTCACACAAGCATACATAAACACACACGCTTCTATTCACATTCTCTTGATCATACTGGTGTACACAACCAGACATCAGCTTAACACAAACACACACACATTCCTATCCATAGTGCCGGTCTTATCCATAGCCCTCTGCATAAAATATAAACGTATGCATTCCTGTATTTAGATGTACATATTTACAACACATATATGAACATAAATTACTATTATTTGTGTGTGCATCTATTTATACAAGCCTACATGCACATGTATGTACCCAAATGTTTGTGTGAAGATGTACATATATGGAAAACCAGGACTGCAAAGGGCACTAGCACGTGCCACCGAGTCCCATGGCTGCTCAGGACCTTGCTGCGTGACTTCCATAACCAAGGGAAAGCATTTGGATGGGATCCAAACAACTTCCATCAGCTGAACAGCTGGATTTCACTTACCTTTGTCTCTGTATCATTTTTAAGGGGATAACTACTGCCTAGAGCTAATAACCAAAGTGATGGACCAGATTCCCCCTCAGAAGCCCTACAGCAATTAGGATTCTGTGAAGCTGCTGCAGCTTTGCTCTATTACAACTATGTCCCCCCCGCCATATTGACTCAGGCTCTAATGAGATATTACCAAGCACTGAGGTTGCATTCAAGCTCTCATATAAGCGGCCAGCTGAGGATTGGACTCCTTTATCAGTTTGTGCTGCTTATTGTGGGCCAAGGTCTTCAGCTGGTGTAAATCAGTGCAACTCCACTGAGGCCATGAAAAATTAGGTGCATAAGTTAAGCATCTGTCTCAATGGCTGATGTTTATCTTTGCTCCCATGGCCTCAATTGCACTTAAGATGAACGTAAACCCATGAAAACAGTTAATGGGACATGGGCTTTCTGCTGATCATCTGCATGCAGCTGAATTTTACTCCATTTGATTGCTAAACCAAGTTCAACAGATACGCATGTTACAAATAATTTGTCATGCTCTTAGGCGCGTTCCACCCCAGGCCACAAAATGTTCTCAGTAATTGAAATATACAACCAAATTCCAAGCTAGCATAAATCTCCACTGATGTCAAGCCATATGGAAATCCATATGATTTGAGGGATGAAAAAAAAAAAAAAACACCATGCCTTCTAGTGAGAGACTTATGCAGCTCAATCTGATTAGTCTGTCACAAAGAAGATTAAGAGGTGACTTCACTAGGATGCCCAAGTACAGCTGGAAAAAGAAAATACCAGGTACGGAACAGTTCTTTAATCTAGCTGAGAAATGCCAAGCGAGATTCATTGCTTGGAAGTAAATGCCAGACAAATTTGAATAAGCAATAATGCATGGATTTTTTTTAACACAGAATCATTGATCAAACAATAAGGTGGACTCTATCCCTGAAAGTCTTCAGACCACAGTCAGATGCTTGTTTTCACAAGGTTCTTTTGTCTAGCATAACTTGTTGAGTTTGATATAACAGTAATGACATCAGCTGTTGAATCTGAAGTCATCTAAGAAGCTGTGACTATTTCTAAGAAGCCAGTGAATTAAGATTGAGAAAAGCCACTGTACTATCGATAGGATTAAATTTACTACAGATTGATTTAACTTCCACTTGAAAATGCTTGTGGGACTGCTAAGTAAAAAATTAGAGCAGAAACCACTGAACTTGATAAAATACAGAACTGAAGGACAAACTAATGATCCCTTATCTTCATAATTATTTATTATTTATTTTATTGATATTATTATATATTATTATTCATAATTACTTATTTTATTATTACTTACTTTAAAGCCCAGTCAGTCATCCCTGAAATCACAACATTTTTAGAGCTGTGAAACTAAATTCTGTTAATTTCCTTCCAATTATAATACAGGAAAAGATTTGAGCCCTCTCAAACATGAAAGAAGAAATATTACTGATCACCAAGAAAGAAATCTGTATCATGCTAGAGCTGCACTCCTCTGCAGCAAAATCGATGGTTTTCAATGGATCCCAACCACCGACCACTGCGGTTGCTGCAAGTTAGAGCATTTATCCTAAGAAAGGCCCAGGTGCCAAGTTCATTTTTTTAAAAAAGTTTCCAAAATATGTCTTTGCACCATCTGTTCTCTAGCAGTGGTGCATTCCTCAGGCCACAATGTCATCAGCTTCTCATTATTATTTTTAACAATTCTTCTAAGTCAATCAAAATCAAAGACAGAACAGCAGATTTGGGGTGTTTGTGCTCTGTTTGCATGTAACATTGAGCTGGAGGTACATAAGGTTATTTGGTTATTTCCATCCATGGCTCTTTGGCAGCAGAGCTTGAAGTCAGAACCTCAGCTTGTCAAATAGATTATGATTATATCACAATAAAAAGGAGATTTTAGATGAAAATCTAAAATTGGGATGGGGTAGGAATGAAACCAGGGCACTCCAAGCAGCTTTCTAAATTCACTCATTGGTTCAAATCCCTCCCAGAACCCACAGGGCAATGCAGGATCCCTAAATTTCTTGGAACCGGTCCCTTACTTTCGCTGAAGTCTGCAGGATACTCTGTTGTGCCTCTGCTGGAAGCTTGGGAAGGTTTGAAACGAGGGATGTCCCAGTCCAGGGTGGACGCACACCCTTTGCAGTACATTACAAGCAGAGCGGGGGTGTTGGGGCCAGGAGGATATGTTTGCTGACTGTGCTTTCACCAGTGGCAATACTCACAAGGGAAGAAAAGGTTGAGGGAAGCCATGCTCCAGATGCAGAAATAAAACTCACTTCCCAGAGAAGTGAGCAGCAAAGCCCAGAAGTCCAGATCTCACTAACACATTATTGGCTTCCCTGTGGCTATGCTCAGCTAACAGCTGTGTGAGTAGCTGCTGCTTTATCCCACCACGCTGCTTAACTGTGATTTAGGAAATAAACCTGCAGAGACTGGGATTAAACAGACAGGGTGGAGGTGCAGGGCATTTCCCTGGGATTAGCAACTGCCTAAGAGACTGGCCAGTGGCACTTCAACACCAGATAAGGCTCAGCAGCAATGCTGCTAGGGCTGGAGGGAGACTGAAGCCAAACTCCAACCAACTCCACCCTAGAAAAATGCCCAGACCCTGAGGACATTGTTGTTGTGTTCACTGGCCCCTAGCAGTGATGAATGTTGTTGGATAGAGCCATGGGGAACATGTTTCTGGTGTCAAAATAGACTTCAGCTCTATCTGATCTGATGGCCAGTGAGTCATGACCAAAGGTGGCTGAATCATGTCAGGTCTCTGCTTTTCGGAAAGACCACTAATCTACAATGTAATGCCATAATGACCCTTAAGATCATCAAGTCCAACTGTTAACCTCACACTACCAAGTCTACCACTAAACTATGTCCCTAAGCACCGCATCTACCATATCTGATGGTTAAATGGTTACAGCAGTATTTCAGATGAGGCTACATCATGCTGGAACGTTAATGATGTCATTATAATGTGGCCACCAAGTCATCTTGCCTCTGTAGAGACTCCCCACCCTTGCAGAGCAAAACCTTGAGCCTCTCCAGACAGCAGCTGAGCCCCAGCACCCCAGGCTGAATGCAAGTAAATGTTCTTTAATTCTGGCTGCTGTATGGCCCTGGGTGTTTTCCCCCTCAGAAAGAGTTGTGGGGGGGAAATGAGAGGCAGTTAATACAGAACTGGTATGCACATTTTCCTCTAGCAAGCTCAAGGTCAAAGCAGCAGTTTCCCCGCTACATGGTGCTAGAAAGCAGAAGCAGATAGAAATCACTGTAGAGCAGAGACTATAGCTTGCACTTGGCAAAGAGGATATCTCCAAACACTTAGATGACAACAGTTCGGAGGATAAATCACATTTCCTGATCCTATTCTTTAAGCCCTTAAATGACTGGAAGGTGGTAATCCAACAAGTGTTTTTATCATAAATCTCTTGTTCCTGAGCCCATCAGGTAGATAAACATTGAATACTTTAGAGTGTGTAGTTGAACCGTAACCCCTTGGGGGATCACTACATGGCAGAAAATAACCCAAAAGTTTGTGAACCTGCAGGCAAGGTGCTGCACAAACCCCCTCACAAACCCTCTTTGTAAGACAGACAAGTCAAAGTCAAAGGTTGGAACAGCTCTCTGGTTCCCTCCCCTCTCCCCCTACCAGTTTGTTTCTGATTATTTTGCAGACAGAGCACAAGGCAAAAAAAAAATGTGTCTTATTTCACTAGGGAGGGGAAAAGAAACGCACTTGATGGTACTTTAAAGAAACTTCTTTTCTTTCCTTTCAAAAACAACAGTGCAAGTAAATTAATAGGCCTGGTCTGACGAGTATGAGTCATTTTTAGTACAACCTAACCACAAAAGCTGGAAATCTGGTTTTAAATTTAGAGGAGAACGCAGAAAAGAAAAAATTACAAAATAATTCATGCATTTTTGAAATATGCAATATTACCAGTGATCAGAAGAGAACAATGGGCTTCCAGCATCAGAGATCGTAATGTAACCCCTGAGCCATGGCCAAGCAATAAACAGAGCCCTTTAGTGACCAAATAATTACAGCGTTTGGAATCGAAATAGTATACTGTGTAACTAATGCAGAGAATAAACTCCACTCCGCATGTGTTTTTACAGCTTGATACTCCATTAACATTAATAGGTTTCTCTGTCAATTTGCATAGATTAGCCTTTGAGAAAGATCTCCCTCACTGTCTTCCCAAATTATTTTTTTAAACCTGTGACCAGTTGATGTGTCTGTGTCTACCCCTACTCTATTTTTCTTTATTTCTCTCGCACACATATCCTCCTCAAAACATGAACTGATTTTCTACGGACGTACACATGTTTCCTATTGACGGCTGTGGGATCCATGTGGGTGTTTGTCTGTGACTTACAAACACGCACATGCAGGCTCATATGCACTCATATTCCTGTTGGAAATCTTAAGTTTAAATGATTTCTTCAAAAATCACATAAGAAACGCTAGCAGAGATGAGAAGAAAATAGTTCTCTAAAGCAGCACCCCATGATGTTAGTTAAAAGACTTTTTCTTCCTACAGTTCTGAATAGCTACAACAGGGAAAACTGAGCTCCTAAGGACAATTGTAATGTGCATCCCCGGCTTCAGATCACAGTTGCTTTAGCAACATAGCAAAAGACACGCTAGCTCTTCTCTTCACTGGCTTAGCTCCCATAGCTTTCTCCTCCAAGTGGGCTAGGTCATTAAAGAAGCTGGAAAACGAAGCCTCCAGCTTTTTGCCCAGTCCTAGCATGGACATCACAGCCCAGAAGTGCAACCAGCAAGCCAGCCTTGCTCTGGCTCAGCTGCAGCTTAGCTCCACAACGATTTTCCTTTCCTCCCCGGGCTTTTAGCTTGGGCAGTTTTGGGTATATGTCAAAATCACACACATTCCTTACAAAAAAGACTTTGCCAACCTTGAAATTTTATAGTTTTACAAAGAAATAGTATTCATATACATATACAGTGACTACACACACACAATACAACTTTGCAAAGAAATAGTCACTAGATATTGTGACTACACACACACACATATATATAAAAATCAGGGACACAGTATTTTTGCATGCCTCAGCCTCAGAAACAGCTGATGTGTTAGGGCTGAAAGATTATGTAGGTATCGACCTGAAGCAGCAGTAGTGTGCGATAATTTAGTCCCAAGGGTTAATTGACTATGAATGATCTTAAGATCACCAAACAACCTAACTAATAGCTTGTAATACGAGCTTTACATACAAGACACGTACAAGACATACCATCTTGCAATATCCCACACATTACTATATGCCTCCCATTATCGCAGATTCAATATCATATGTTAACAGTTGGACTCAATGATCTTAAGGGTCTTTTCCAACCTTAACAATTCTATGATTCTATGATTCTATATGGAATATGGTGCGTGTTTTATGCTGTGTAGTGTTTCTTATATATATTACATATCGAGTGATAAGTATTACATTATATTACATATTGTGTAAGCTTGTACGTAAGCAAGGACTGGATGCCAAACCATACTGACGACAAGCATGCAGTATCTGTGAAAAGCAGAAACCCAGAAGTCCAGCAGTGCTGGCGCTGCGGTGTGCAGGGGAGCACGGTGCTGCTGAACGCAGTCGGGACCATTTTCCCTGCCTGCAGAAGGAGAAAGCGGGGAGACGACGCGGGTTTCTGGCTAGGTCGCTTGGCTACACACAGGTCACGCTTCAAATTTTCTGAATTTCACCCATCAAGGTGTTAAAACAACACCTACAAGTGGCTTTCACCTCTCTCCTGCTCCAGACAGCCTCTAAGCCTGTAGGCTGGAGGGACACAAGGCGGGCAGGCAAAACCAAAACGTGTGTGCCCAAGAGCAGAAAGCAGCCGGGTCCGGGGACCCCCCTCGCCTCCCCTCCGGGCTCGGCTCGAAGCGCATTTAGCAGCAGAATTTAAGCTGTTTTGCCTCCCCTCCGCTAAACAGATTTGTTGGCCGAGGAAACTGCCCGCAGCCAGCCCGGGTGGCAGCTGAGTGGGAACTTTCTGCCGCGCTGAGTGACACTAAAGCACCTGAATTCAGTGTAAATCACTGAGTCCACGTTTACGTCCTTGGGGAAGGAGAAAAGGAGCAGGATTTCTGATGATTTCGTGATTTTCACAAGGAGCTTTGGGGACCAAGAAGCAGCAGCAAGCCCGCAGCACACATGTGCTCTCGCGTTTCTGGTCGCAAGCCCGAGGCGAGCCGGTGCCTCTGGGTTTGGAGCCGACCCCCTTCCCTAAAATAACGTTTGCTTAACGCTCATCGCCGGCTGTATTTAGCCTTCAAGCTTTGCTTCCCTCGGTTTTTCCTCCTCTTTCCTCCGGCCCGGCGTCCCCCTGCGGGGGTAGGTACCAGGGATGTTCGCACAATCCGGGGTCCGGGTGGCACTAACGGGGGACGGACCGCACCGCGCCGGGCTGACACCGGCACCTCCCCGCCGGCGCCGCTGGAAGGAGAGGGAGGGCCGGTTTGTGCCTCCCCGGGAGCCTCGGGGAGGGGGGGAGGCACCGGGGAGGGGGGAAGCATCGGGCGGGGGCACGGGAGCCGAGAGCGGCGGGGAGCCTACCCTGCCCGCGGCCCCCGGGGGCTCAGCGGCTCCGCTCCCCGGCGTCCCGGGACATCGCCCCGGCGGGCGGGGAGCAGGAGGAGGAGGAGGAGGAGGAAGAGGCGCGTTTCGGTGCGGGCAGGTCGGCAATCAGCTCGGCGCCCGGGCACACGGCGGGAGGGGGTCGGGGTCCCGTCCTCTCCCTCCCTCCCCCGGCCCCCCTCGCACCGCCCTCGGCTGCCCACGGTGCGTGCCCGGGTGCGCCGCGCGTGTGTGTGCGTGTGCGCGCACCCGCCTGCCTGCGGATCGTTTGAGGATGTGCGCGCATCTGTATCTAAACGGTCGTTTCAGTAAATGTACAGCTCAAAGGTCGTTTAGAGGTAAAAATTATACAGGTATATATATTTGGAGGCCATTTCTATAGATATAGACATACACGTGTACACGGCCGTATATTCGTAAAGTCTTCCTCCAGATATCGTGTGTGTATGTATGTATTCATCTGTGTTGTAAGTCTGTTTAAGATATCTGCAATTGTGTGTATCATACGAATATGCCACTTCCATAATTTATAATTCTAATTCTCATTTAAGAACATAATTCATCTAAATATATGTACTAAATTGAGTTGAAGGATGTACTTAAATTAACGAGATACATAAATTTACTTCGAAATATTTTCTACAGTATGTAGAACTGTATATACAACAATTTCGAATTACAGGCAATGTGTATATAATGTACCTCATACGCATGAGGCATATTTCATCGCATGTTTCACAAATGTATCGTGTAATGAATTACGAATTTGTCATGTGTGTCATATATATATACAGGTATAATTGTGTGTGTGTGCGCGCTAAACTTGTAAATTATCGGGGAATGAACAGGACGAAGTAGGAGACAGAAGCCCCGGGCAGCCATCTATCAAAGAAAACCCACCCCGGGGGACATAAACACGCTGATTTTGTTTCGGAGCCTGGCTCGGCTCACCGGGAGAAATGTCATTTCGAAACCACGGGGCAGCCGAGCTGGTCCCGCCGGCGGAGCAGCCCCCGGCCTGGGGCGCGGGGGGGGGGCGGGCGGCCCGGGCCCTGCCGGCGCTGCCCCCGGGGCAGGAGGGGCCCGGGACCCCCGGGGTCCCTGCCAGCCCCTGGCGCAGTTGCCCCGGGGCAGGTAATGATGGTTGCGGGACTGCAAACGCTGTGTTTCCACACGCTTGCGCTCGGGAGGAGGAAGGGCGGATGTTTGCGAACAAATCTCTGCAGAGAAATTAAAATAAAGATGCAACAAGAAAAAAAAAATCATAGCGAAACGGACCTCAGCATCTTCTCCCGGCGGAGCCAGCCCGATCCAAAGCCACTCGTTGTTTGTAGCAAAAATCAATCGGGGAAAAAAAAACCGCTGGTTTTGGTTGACTCGGGACAAACGTTTTCCAACATTTTTGTAAAATGATTTTGCATCAACCGATGTGATTGCGTAAAAAACCTTTCGGGCTCCAGCCGGCGAACGGCTGTACGCCTCTGCCGCAGGAGCAAGAGAGGAGGGGTAGGTGGAGGGAGGAAAGAAAAATTACAGAAGGTGTGCGGGGGTGTTGCTAAATAGAAAGATGGAAGAAGACTGAGAGATGCTAAAAGAGCGTGGCGGGGGGAAGATGGTAAATTACGGGGACGACAGTTAGAGAGGGGCTGTGCGGTGGAAAGGGTCGGGGTGCTGAGGGGGGCTGCGGGATGAGGCGGATTTCGCCTCAACTACAGCAACCCTACGGTGGGGAAAAAAAAAAAAAGATAAAGAGAGGTGCAGCTGTGCTCCAGGCGATGGTGCCGAAGCACCCGGCGGCCGGGAAGCGGCCCGGGACGGCGAGCAGGACGCAGCCCTCGGCTCCGAGGCGTCCGGGGAGAGCCCGCCTGCCTTGGAGGTTTGTTACTCCCTAATGATCAACATCTTTATTTGCTAATTAGAAGTGCCTGGCGATGCCGGCGCCTCAGCGCAGCGCCGGGAGGGCACGGCCACCCCCCCTCCGCCGGGAGACCACCCCGCCCGGGGCATCTCTGCCCGTCCCGCCGCGGGAGCTGCCTTCCCGCATGCACCTGCGCCGGGGGTGGGGGGGGACACCAAACACCTCCCTTCCCCTTCCTTCCAACGCCAGCAACACCACCCTGACACCGCGCTCATGAACAGGGCGTTGCGCTTGAGCAAGTCCTGCAGGGTCCGGCCGTTTTAAATTAACGCAGTGACATTTTTTGTTTTCCCTTTTTTAATTTTCTTTAGATTTTTTCTTTTTTTTTTTTTCCCCCCACCCGAGAGCAGCGCGGTTCCCCGGGGGCTGCCCCGGGCGCGGAGCCGGTGCATTTCCCTCGGCGGGGCGCAGGGGGTGCAGCGGGACCGTGCGGCGCCGCGGGCCGGATCGGGGCGGGAGGCGCGGCGGGGCTGCCCGCTGCGGGCCGAGGCGAAGAAGAGCCGTCGGGGCTTTTACTCGTCGTTTCTTCCCTATTTTTGCTTTTTCCCCTTTTTCTCTTTAACGTATCCCTTGAGGAGTGAGCCGAGCAAAGCTGCCCCATGCATTTCCCCCACTCTCCCCAAAAAGAGCCGGGGAAACCCACCCCAGCAGTCACCCCTCTACTACGTCTGACCCCCGGTATTGCTCCCCTAGAAAGATGGCCTAGAAAGACGGGGGGCAGATGCTGAGATAAATGTCTCCAGCTCTGCAGCCAAATTCCCATCAGCCCGAATAAACAAACACTGTCACCTTCCTGCTCGGGGACAGGCGAGTCCCCCTGGCCCCAGCCCTCCCCCTGCCACCCCAGCGAGGGACACCCCTCAGATTTATTGTCCCTAATCAGCAAATCGTTTAGGTCATTACAAGCCCATTACCGAGGGACAGGCGGGGCGAGGAGAAACCTTGGCCGCGTCTTATCGTGTGAACCAGTGTCTTTGAAAAACGGAGAAGAGAAAAGGATTCCCTGCATAGTCCCCCTTATCCCTCTCCTACAAGGATGTCCCCTTGCTCCTTTGCTCTCATTTGCTCATCTCAGCCTCCTGTGGGCCCCTCGAAAGGGGTCCAGTCCCCCTAAATCTGACACCGCCAACCTTACCCAGACCCCTTCCTGCATCATTTGCAGCCAGGGCAACACATCTTCCCAGTAAGGCCTAGGGGACAAGACCGTTTCACTGGGTTTGGTGGATTTTTTTATACCACCCCCACCTTTTACAACCTTTCCCCCTTATGTCTTTCCAAGTTCCCCTCACTGACATGTTTTCAGTAAAAACACCAGGGATTTGGTGCTGCCTGTTCTCTGGATAATCCGGGGGTTGCCATGTTCATGCTGGCAGTGCATCCCATCAGGGAGGAATTTGGGGCAGAGCCTCCCGGGTCTGTGTCCACTTGGATCCACACTAGGGATCCAGCTTGGAGTGAAGGGAAAGGGAGCAACCCAGCCCCCTGAAAATCAGGACTCCTGTACCACCCCTGATGCGGCATACTGCAGCATCCCTGGCACCTATCCCAGGTACCAGGGGTATCACCAGCCACACGGAGCTGGGCAGTTGCACAGATCCCCAGGCTGGGGCCAGAGAGACCCTTGTCTCCCCCCTCACCCTTTTTACCTCCACCCTAGTAATTATGCAACCTCTCCTGACCCTGCTTTCTATCCCTTTTATCCTGGCCTCAGTGCCTGTTCGCCCAAGCAGGCAGGGCTGAGCCGTTGGAGATTGCTCTGAGGTCCTTCCATCTGGCACTTTCTCTCTGTTCCCCCACTCAATAAATAAAATAAGGGTCACCTTTTTTTTTTTTTACTTTTTTTTTTTTTTTTTGGATCACACACCAAGGCCCATCACAAATGAGACCCCCGAGGCTTTGATGCCTGTGTTTGGACACAAGCAATTATCTCTAATTATTGTTTTGCTTTTCAGTTTGCCCAACTTTCCAACAGCCTTGAAAAGAAACTTCAAGGAGGGGGCTCAGCAGACTGAATGAGACATTTCTCCACGAAAGCCCCTCCCAGAGCCCCCTCTCGCTTCCGTATTGAGAGACACAAAATCTTCACAAATGTTTAAGTACAATATGGGTTTGGCAAGGGGTTTTCTTTTCTTTTTTTTTCTTTTTTTTGAAGATGATTTCTAAAGACACGGGAACATTTGTACAAATAAGGCGCAGATGGGAGTGGGGTGGGGGAGCACACTGGAGCTGAATATCTGGGAAGGGAGGTGAAATGGTTTTCAGCTGGGAAGGAAGTGGAGAAGCAGAGATTAAAACCCCCTTAGACTTTCCCACCACTCATAAATAATACATTAAATTGCACTTACTGCTTTCTGCTCACTGATGAGCACTGGGCAAAGGCCTCAAGTCCTGAAGAAAATTCACAGTCTGGGGAAACGGCAGGATTGGGAGGCAGGAATGGGGAGAAAGAGTGATATTTTGGGAAGCTATCTGGAAGGATGGGAAACAACTAAAAATAGCGTCAAGTCTATGCTCGCGCATGTGTCACACACCTGCATATACACACACAGATCTACATATGTGGGTTTTCTCTTGCTGGTAAAATGCATAGGGATACATATATGCACCTACGCGCACATATATATGCACACAAACATGCAGCCTGGGCACAAATATGCTCACAGAGTGAAACACGTCTATGCACACAGGTATTGCACACACACATACATATAGCGGGCACAAGTGTGCACAGCGGGATGTGCATATGTATGTTCGCATCCACATGTGCACATGCACATCCACAGGTCCATCACATCTGTATGCTCATACACACAAGGAGGTGGGGGAAGGATGTAGATGAACAGGTAGACACACTCATAGTAACAACCATACCCCCTGCACTGTATGTATATACGATAATTGACTCAGACTCATTAAAGTAATTTGAGAGCCAGGATTTTACTCAGGCTGCATTATACATCCCTTCCAACTTCTTAAAGTGATAATAATAACAACTCTGCAACGCAGGTTTCTCACTGAATACCCAAAGCCTGTGTGTTTTAACTGTGTTTATTTAGCAATCTTTCACAGTAACCAGAGCAAGCTAAGCAAAATATGCCCAGCCTGCTGAGACATCTTTGGCTGAAGGACACCGATCATTTTCTGCAGCTAAAATGCCTCTGTAAATCAATGCCATCCAGTCATTAGTTCTTCCCGAACCAGCCTAACAGGCCATCACATCTCCATCCGAGAAAAGCAAAACGCAGCCCTGCTCCTACCCCAGACCTAATTGCACAGGCCAAGGGTGCAAAGGTGGGGGAGCTTTTGTTTATTGCTCCCCTCCTTTGGCAGTAGCACTGCAGAGAAGTGGTGTTATGAATACTTGTCTTTCTGCCTGTCTGTCTGTCAACATATACGTCTAAAGAAACACTCTAGCTATACATATATAAACATGAAGTGATAATGCATGTGTATTTGTACACATCATGCTTATATATAGTGAGCATATCATTATATATATGTGTATGTATACATACATGCATATAAATAAACCTAGGCATGTATGTCCCTTGGGTATTTTATTTTGCCACTTGATTATTAGCAGTGGTAGCAGTAATAGACATATTTCTGTCAGATCTAGACTGGTAACATAAGAGCATATTATCCTTTTAGGAAAGTAATTAGCATCAGGGATCTGATTCCTTTTGCTACCCTTCTAATTAATTATACTTGGTAATGCCATCATTAAGAAGAGCGGAGTGTTTGTTCTTTTAATCTCCATGTAAGGGACATGAGTTGGGAACAAGCTGCTTTGGGGTAGCTTTGCTGCGCTCTTTATTCCACCACTCAGCCCTCCTCTTTTTTTTTTCCCAGCCAGGCTTTTTGCACCCCCCCCAAACAAAACAAAACACCCTCCCCCCAAAACCTCCATCAAACTCCTCCCTCCAAAAAACACTAGGAAACACAGTGAATTAAAGAAGTCTTGACTTAAAAACGACCCATATGTTTGCAAATGCTTTCCAAATGATCCCTTTCTGAATCCATGTGTTGTGCACGGGGTGGCGGGGAGGGGGAGGACACCCCACTACAGATTGTGGCTCTGATCTCTGGGTTTTTCCTGAGCTCGGGGGGCTGTCTGCAGCGCGGCGTGACCCTTCTGCCAGGGGTCGGTGCACTCGCCCGGAGGGCGGCTGTCCCCATCGTTCTGGCACAACCGCAGGTCCCGCTCCCACACGTGGGGTCCCGGATCTAAACTGCTAATTGCACGGGTTCACAGATCCTCCATCCCAGCGCCTCGCCGAAAACCAGCTCCTCACCGGGCCCACATCTCTTGGGGACCACACACAAGCACCGTGCAGAGCTTTTGTGTGGCAGAAAAAAGGGGACACATAATAGAAAGGGCGAGAAAGAGAAAAAGAGTTGGTAAACACATTGGCTGTGGTACCTAGAAACCAAGGCAGTGCGACAGGTTCCCAAGAGAAGATCAAAAGTTGGCCTTTGGGATAAGCAACTGAGCAAACTCAAGTATGTTTCTATAATGAACTGCACAAAAGCAGCAGAAGGAGTACCGCACTAAACTCAATGAGCTGCTCATAATGCACGGATATGTATATTATACAGATATTCCCGTACCTGCCGTACCAGTCCTGGCCAACATAGGTGTGTGCATGGGCAAAGTACAGCACATAAATCCACTATATGCACCACGCGCCGCACAATGTATAAATAGATATGCACCACAAAGATACACGCAATTCTCTCCACAGAGAATTAGATCAAAAAATTCAGAGCTCTGCCATGAGACCTCAATGCAGATAATTACACAACTTTACCTACAGGTACCTGCAGAGACGTGTGAGTGTATGGGCCCAATAATAGTGCTGAACACACAAAATATGTGCGTGTACCTCACATGTAGTTCTGCATGTCTGAAAATAAATCTATGTGTTTAGATGTCTGTGTTATATATTCATATAGTTCTGTGCATATATTTCAGTTGCAAAAATGTACAATTGATTCTGGATGTAGCAGGCACAGATGGCTGTGTGTTTATTTTTGTGGTATACAGGCTACTTTTACATCTAACAAAAAAACCCACACTAACAAGCTGCTCAAAAATGTTATCTTTTTACTCAAAAATGTACAGTGAGAATTTTCTTAAGAGGGTGGGATGTGTTTTATATTCTAAAACTTCAGCAGTCTGGGAGATCATTAATACTCATTTATCTGTCACCTGACATGACATCTGTCATGTCACTTAGCTGTGCATTAAGAAGAACAGGGAGCAGTTATATTAAGCTATGTCCCAGCTATCTTCTTATAAAGAAAAGACTCTGTTTGAGGAGCTAATATGCTAGTTTCCTTCACTGTTACTCACTGAGGCAGTAAGTACGGATGTGACAGCCAGACAGCTGATATAAATGCACATGGACATTTAAGGTCCAAAAGGAACATAATACAGCATAATCCCAGTTTAACATTATTTTAAAATAAGGGGGAAACACTTGAACTCTCCCTACATAATGATATGAATTTTGCCCTGGATAAGATTACGTGTTTTTCAGGCATGATTAGCCATATGTCTAAACTGAAATGAGACAAAAACAAACCAAGCAACTGCAGTGCCTTGTGCTGAGCTCAGCGCTTTTTAAAAAGAACAGTACGGAACTCATTCAACTGAATTGTAGTCATAGCAATTGTTTCATTGAGAGAAATATGTTGCTAGAAAAACTAAGGGGATATAGCAGCTTTAATTTGTCCATTGCTTTAGAAGGATGACACCTGATATAACCTAATTTTTCAGCAGATAGTATGAGTTACAATCAGTTTGAATCCCATGCAGTAAATCTAGATAGACCTTAATCAACAGTGGCTTCTTACAAACTTATTTAGACCATCTCCTATCTCTCTTAATTCATTTATCTTAACAAAATAACCAATATGAATTTGTAAAGAAATATGCCAGTGAAGACAGAAAAGGGTCAATCTATGCATACATGTGTTTGGAGCATCTGTGATGGAAAGGAAGGAAGAATACCAGTTTAAAACTGTAAGTAGCAGTTATTTTTGCCTCTATGTTTACACTAGTATCCTTCCTCAGACCTCACAGAGAAGGTGGACAGGGAACACTTAACTCTTTCTCAGTTTACAAGAATTAGGGACAAGCCAAAGAAACAACGATGTAGCAGGTTTAAAACAAAAAAGAAGAGCTTTTCACAAGATGTGTTGTTAAACTGTGGAGCTCACTGACACAAGTGCTGAGAAGAGTTCAAAAAAAGAATTAGAGCAAATCCTGGAAGAAAAAAGTCATCATCAACACAAAAATGAAGACACAACTTCTGGCTCCAAAAGCCATGCTGGAGGGCTGCAGGAGGAGAGAGATACAGGCATTCCTTCAAAGCTACAGCAGATTCAATAGTTTTTGGTACGTGCCTCCAAGCTGCCCCTGGCTAGTGGTTAGAGCAGTCCCTTCGGACACACATCGGCAGCGGTAGGGACTGAACCTCAGACATCTCCATCACCGGCAAACACAGTCACTACCCAGATACCACATAAAAACAGAGGATGGAGACATGCTTCCTCCCTATTCTCTGGATGTATTTTAATAGCAAGGAGTGATTCTCTGCCTGGCCACGGAAAACTGACTTTTAATCACCATCTACAGCCAAAAGCAGGTCTCAGTCTGTTTTCCAGAGGGACACCTCTCCAAGAAGCAATGTGTAAGACCCCAAGGCAGAAAACAACACAGATTTACAGGTCCGACCCTAATACCACCATTGTCTGCATGCTCATTTGGTGACCCACTGCTCAGTGGGCTGGCTTAGAGGGACAGTATTTTAAGATGTCCTTAGCATTGCAGAGGAGATTGTGACACGTAAATAGGACTCTGACATTGGAATGAGTGCTTATGTCATCATCTCCAAAGTCAATATGTCTCTCTCATCTGTCTGGAGAAGCCACCTACCTCTTCACTGACTTTAGAGGGAATCAAACTACCTGACACTAATCAAGCAGTTTCTGAAACATTTTGAACTTGCCAATTGACAGGACAATAATTTCAAGCCTCCTGAGGATGGACCAGCCTCTCTCAGGTGGCATTTGAAATCATCTCAAAGTAGCCTCTAGAATCTTTACACTGTAGGCTGAGAACCACAGGAGAAAGATTACTCCTTCCCCAGAAGACATGGTCTGTTCTGGCTCTGCAACAGTCAAAGGTTTCACACTGTGTACCCTGAGCCGAGGATACTCCTTGCACTTGCTGGCTGTCATCTTTCTGTTAACCAGCTCTATAAGTGAGCTGAGCTGAATGTCAGCAATGGTACAAAGTCCACGTTAATAAGCAGCTCGGAAGCAACATGTGATTGAAGTACTGTACCACAGATTCAGCAGAAGCCACCTGAGAGGTCTCTGGGCGTTAGGGGACCAGCTTTACAAAGTGAAGGACAACCTGTGCCTTCCTCGCTGTGTTGTCAGTTGGGTGGTGAGCAAGACTGATGCTTCTCTGGGATCTTCCTTGGAGGAAGTGGGGGGGCAGGGGCGGACGGGAGGTTTTAAGTGCATTGAAGCAGCTGCAGTGGCACTGAAACAAGTGGGTTGGGAAAGAGCAGGGGGGAGTGGAGGAGCACCCACAGGTCTCACAAATGCAATCTGGGGTAAGGCTACTCTCATGCAACCCTTGGAGCCCTCACATGCAGCACTACTGTCTGTTTATTTACAAAAAACAAGACTTTCTGACATGGCTATGTGCCTTTCCCTTTGCTGACGGCTGAAGAAAGCGATGGAGCTCAGACTGCCAAGAGCCTGGAGAGGAATTTTAGGAATGTGTCAATTAGCTCGAGAGAGTGATTAGCAGTGATTCATACCGGCTTAGTGTCTCTTCCTTGTTGCTTTCTGGCCGCATGATTCGGCAGGTGAGTTTGCCCAGCTTGAGCTCGTTTTGACCGCTTGAGCCAGTTTTGCAGCTGATGACTTAAGAGGTGTAATTTCCCCAGCAGTAGCCGGGTGTGAGTTCAGCCTGGGTGTGAGCCGGGTGTGAGTTACAAGCTGAGAGGGAAGATGGAAGTTATTCCAGCTCCGAGTCCTCCAGAGTCTTTAAATACTTCAGTTCACCTCGGCCTTGTTGAATGCAGTCCCTTCACTTGGCTATAGCTTTTCTGTCAGCCTCCCACACTCTGTATAAAACCAAACTCCAACCCTCTGTGTCCTTTAAATTATTTGCCTTTATTGTACAAGCTCCAAGAACAAAGCTAAAGAAAAACAATGAAAATAAACACACTTTAAACACAACCACATTTCATGCCCATTCCTCAAGCCAAGCTCTTATTATTCCAAAGAACAGGGCCACAAATATGAGGGACAAGAAGTGATAAATGAGTTCCTCTGACAACCAGCAGATCATGGTTCTTGCTCAAGAAAAAGTAGCTCACAGTGCTCTTTTTAGGTCATAGATATCATGAGACTTCATTAATGACTCACAAAGTGCGCAGGGAGCTTTAAATGAGAACTATTTTCTCTGTGTGCAAAATAAACTGATATTAATGGCTGGAGCAGGAACAAGTTGGCAAGGTATAGGCAGACCACAGTGTGGTCAGCACAAATTACTGTCATTTGCTAGAATAATTGCAGTGGCAACTGTTGCTGTTGTTGCTAAGTATTTTTTTTTCCCTGCATGTCTTTGTGGTGCACACTGTTTACGGCCAGATTCTGCCATTCCCATGGGGTCAAGGCTGCCCCCTCTGAGATCTGCATCATCCTGGCTTGGTCTGGTCTTGAGGATGGAGACAACTTCATTCCCACCAGCTACAGTCACTGCCTGAGGCAGGTAACTCTATTGACACCAGATTTTGTGGAGTGATAGGAAGATATTATGGTCTATTATATTGCAACTTAGTGGCTGCAACCCCTAAGTCGGTGAGTAGGAGGGGGTGAACAATTGTGCAACATGCCCCGTGTCCTGCCACGTGATGGAAGGACACCACATGTCACTTGGCAGACACGGGGCATGGGACTGCTTTCAGGCTTGCACAGAGATGCTGGTTGTCTCCAGCTTCCTACATCTGCCACATAGGACCTTGGAGTGGGGAAGACTTGTGGCACCATGCTGAGTGCAAGCGACTTCCCCAGGTGAGCATAAAGCAGAAGCAAAAGGCTGGGGCTGAAGCAGCTTTCTCCTTTTCCGTCCAACAAAGTAACTGAATTGTCTACAAGTCAAAGCTGATCTCCAGAATGGAGGTAACAGGGTGCTGGTCTTAACAGAAAGAATGGAAGAAAAGCACAGAGCAAAACAAGGAAAGGGAATAAAGAGACAAGAGTGTAATTTTTTTTCCAGTCACTAGAAGCATTTTAAATATGGTGAACCAGAGAGCTGATTTATTAGCATCCAATTACCCTACGAGAGCAGAACAAAGACCTGAAGCTGTGCCTGAAGGGAAGGTGCTTTCTAACACGGTCGGCCCTGAGCTCCCCCGGAGAAGTGTACCTGATAATTAAAATCAAAGAGGGCCAGGTGCAGCCTGGGTACAAAAGAGAGAACAAAGACGTGAACTACTCTTTGAGAGAGAAAGAGCACATTTTCCCTGTAGCCTTTGACACAGCTTTGTGTTCTCAAGTGATCTCTAACTTCTGATGTGCCAGGACTCTCCATCACACGTTATATGAATATGGGAGATGCCACCTTTGAACTCTTCATGCTCATATTTAAGCTCACAATGACACTACTCATGAAGGATGGATGCTGAGTTCCGTTGTCTTATGTACCTCCAAACCTTTCCCAACCAAGTTTTGTACTGAAGGGTGCAAGGTCAGAGCAAGAATAAAACAAGTCAGGTCCAAGCCGGGAGGTTCCTACTGTTTCTTCTGGGTGTGAAAATGCAAGATCAGAAAGACCTGAAATGTCTCTGGGTTTCAAGGGTCGGTGCAGACTCAATTCTTTTTTCTGTGTGTGAGAATTTGAAAATGGACAGTATGTTCCAGCTCAACACTCGGGAGATGAAAAGGCATCTGAACACTACATTGAGGAAGTACTTAAAAATCTTACAGCTTTAAAATCTTAATACCAAGCATTATGGCTGAATCTTTATCTTCCATTATTAGTCACAAAGTAGTGGAAGATTTTGACTTTTCATCTCATGACTAAAAAATACTAATATCCTGTAAAGTATTGTAGTACATAAAAATCATACCCAACATGAGACAGAATAGAATAGAATAGATCTGATCTCTCCTGTTGCTCCAGTGTCTGAAATTCCCTTCTCCATAGTCCCTAGAGGATCTGTGTTCAAAACACTGTCATTTGGCCTTCAAATTTGTCTCCGTGTGAAAACCAGCATTCAAACACAAAGCAAAACAAGCCTTTGGTGCAAGCTGGGTCTTTGGACCCCTGACTTAGTCCCAGCCTTCTGTTAGGAGCGAGGAGTGAAACAGTTTTTCCATGCAAGAGATCACAGAGATTTGGCTGCAGTGCCCCTCATGAAGAATGAATTGGTCAGTCCATTTCAGCAATGACAACTACGCCATTGCTCCCTCTTCTTTCTCCTCCCTCCCCACCTAGTTTTATCCGCATAAATATTAATACTGCAACTCCTAATTAAATCCAGGAATATATTTACCTTCACAGATGAGCTACTTAAGCAACACAAGAGGGGCCTCTTGTTTCCATGAAACTTTGCAGCCTGTAAAATGCAGTAGTTCTTTCCAGGGTTATTTCTGCTCAGTAAATAATGGGAAAAGATGAGGAATATTTCTGAAATAGATCAAGTACACTCCAAACAGAAACATGCTAATAGGGAGAGATGTAAGAACAATGTCAAATGTCAATGATCACAAAGTAGCTCCCGAATATATATTTACTGAATTCAATACTTCTCCGCTGAACAGAGTTGACATAATGACATGCTCTTAGAGGAAACTTTCCTGGTTATTTTATTAGAGGTGGGGGTTTTTGTATGTGTTTTGTTGTTTGTTTTTTTTTTTTTACTGAAGTGCAACTAGAAAGTTCCTACCCTCAGAAGACAGGCTCTTTGAATAATAATAATAATAATAATAAAATAGCCTGGAAAAGGCGAACGACATCTATTTTTCTCAGAATGGTTTTTATAAAGCAGTCAGCTTAGCTGCAGTTCTCTCCACACCCAATGCAACAGTACAGCTGAACTAGTATTGACTGAGCTGTTAAATTTATGGGAACAGAACATGGGCTGATGCTAAAGTCAAGATAAAAGACCCCAACTGCACCTTCCCTGCACACAAGAACTTATTACCCTGTCAGGCGAAAAAATCTAGACTGATTTGACATGAGATTGGATAAATCCATGCTGTCTGGTCCTTATCAACAGCGTGCATGCAAGCAGTTTGGCTGATAACCTGTTATACTATTATGCTACAACCAACTAAAAACCACTTCCAGAGTGAACACTGGCAGACCCATGCCAAAGAGGACATACTGAACAGGGTTTTGCAAAAGTCTATCTGGAGCCTGGCAAATTGCTGTTCTCGAGCTGGATGATGACAAAGCAAACCAGGAGGGCTGTTATTCCAGTAAGGCTGTGGGCAAAGTTCAACACTTGCATGGTCCCTCCCTCTCCTCTGTTCCACTGCACCTGGCTGATCAAAAGCCAGTGTGACATGTCCAAGAAAAAAAATCAGCATCACGCTGAAATTAATAAACCTAAAATTATCTCATGCAAGACACATGAGCTAAGCCTGTTCCACCACTCACTACCAGGAAGGTCTTCAGTGTGTTTATCTTCTGCTGCTGCTTTAAAACTGCCTCATCTCAAGGGACCAATGGGAAAAAATGCCATGGGATTTGTTTGCTTTGGATCCAGTTCAATTCAAAACCACAAAGATGGTCCATAACCAACTTTTGATCAGAGCTGATCAAATCCAGGGACAGTCAGACTTGAGGGGAGGTCCTAGAGACAGGCATGGAGCAGATTGAATCCAGAGGAGTGTAACAACCACAAAAAGTGGGTCAGAAATCTAGAAAACATAATATATGAGAATTAGCTGAAAATAAGTGGGTTTGCTCAGTCTAGAAAAGGCAAAGAGAACACAGCCTAACAGTCCACAAACCCATGAATGAGAAGAGGGAGGTTACAGAGCTCTGTGTTTCCTATGGGAAGGAGACGAGGAGTCTTGCCCTTGAGCTGCAGCAAGTGGGGGATGACACTAGACATTACTGGCAAAGCTGTTCAAAGTGAAGATGGGAGTGCTAGAAGAGGTTGCTATGGGAGGCTGTGGTACCTCCATCATTAGCAAGTTTTAAGAAGAGGTTTGACATACATGTGCCAAGAATGGGTTAGGTCTGAATGCTTAGGTCCTCGATGAGGAGGACAAATCAGTACCTTCTCAAGGTCCCTTCCCACTCTGTCTTCTAGGATTTGGTAATTCAAGCATATGTAAAATTCACTGGGCACACTTCCTCAGATGCGCTCACAGTTCAGTTCATTAGCTACAGTCTTCACTTTTTGGAGAAGGCCTTACCCAAAGTCTCATGGAAAAAGCACCAGGCAGTTCAGTCACTTTGGAATACAGCCCACCTTGATGTACTAAAGATGGCTTCATAAATCAAAGTGGGGATGAGTAGATTTCTTATCCTGGTAAATCAAACATGGACATGCTGATAGCTGGGGATCCAAGAAGGCCTAGAAGAGCTGGGGACCAGGGATACAACGTGGACCTGGCTCCATATCTGAACTGCCCCCAGCCCCAAGATGTTTACATCTAAGCTGTTTGTTGGGGGCCTCCCTGTAACTTTCCCATGTCGGCAGCTATTGTGAAGCACCACATGAGGGGGGGTTTTGTGCTGGGAAGCCTTTCAGGGATCTTTATTTTATCTAAATAAGGACAAAGAGCTTGTGCAGTGCCAGCGCTGCCCCACTGGAGTCAAAAGGCAGCTCTGTTCAAACACCAATGGCGTGAGGCCTGAAGATGTGCAGCTCCGGCAAGGAGGACCTGGGAGGTGATGGTCTGTTCCTGCCAACCAGCAACGTGGCTGTTTATCCAAAGGAACAGTGCTCTGTGTGAATGATGATAAGTTTATTTTGCAGTCAGCGTCACAAATTATGGTGCTTTTCCATCTATTGTCCTATATGCTAAGTAAACACCATAAACCATTCTGTGCTATGTGCTTCTGAAAATCATAACACAAGAGTTTTACCATCAAGGAACAATGAAAGGGCAAACAAGGAAGCCAAACCATATAAGTTAGCTTTGTTTTCCATACAGCGGAGTAGTGTATAACTTGGTTTCTCCTGTCATGTGTTTTATGGTGTTTTTTTAAAGCTACTATGCCGTGTTACATGGCTCCATTCATAAAATTAAATTCTACAGGGCAGGAAATCATTCCATTTTTCATGATCATATCATCTGAACCCATGCTGCAGGCGACAGGGAGAAATTACTAGTCCTGATGCACATTTAAGGAGTTTCTTCTGCTGCATGGTTCCCACATCAATAAGAAACTCTGCACATGCAGCAAGGCAAGAACCCACTGGGTAGGCTGAAATGATTTTTGTGCATGTGTGTGTGTGGTTTGGTTTAATTTACAGATGTGCAGATAGAGTTTTCACTCAGCGCGCAGTATTCATTAGGGCAAGGCAGCAAACTTGCCTGAAGATCTGAAGGCCCCAGAAATCAAGCTGTGGGCGGGTAGTGATTGGAAAGGTTTAAAGGGTGATGATTTGATAATTTCCCTAGTCCAGAAGCCTGCAGAGAACACACACATGCAAAGTCTGGTCTAGGGCTGCCTGATATCCCAACTGCCCTGGACACAGGTACTGCAGGGACATGCACTGGTCCCTATGGACATACTGATGTGGGATGGACCCACCTAGGGGCATCCCAGACAGAGGTATCTGCGGACAGACCCAGGTAATGGGATGTGTCCGTTCAAGACCTGTTTGGCCCATGGGCTACGGAGGTCTCACAACTGGCTACTGAAAACTAGAGAAATAGCTCTTAAATGCACAACAGCAGTTCGAAAATGAGAGGATGAAAGATAATGCCCATCCCTAGACGATAATGCAGCTCCTTCTGGGTTTGCCTTGATACATGAATAATGCTCAGATCCTGCTTGGACAAGCCTGGCAGCCCAGGTGGGACCAGCCTACAGGTCTGCATGAGGTTCACCAGTGTGGTTCCCCCACCATGGTGCTGGCACATCCTTGGCACTGTCGCTGTGCTGGACCAAAGATGACTGAATGACCTGTCACCCACCTTGTGTAAGGAAGAGCTGGTGGGCACCTCTACAGCAGATGCTATTGGGAGCAAGTGGTGGGGCCAGCTGGGGCGTCCCCACTCCATCCCATAAAGGACCGATGGGAATCTTCTCTCACCTCCTGCCTCCAAACCACCCCAAAGCCCAACCCCCACCTGACTCCCCTGAGTTTATGGACTGTCTTGTGGCTGTCAGTCACCTCAACACCTTGTTTTGCTCTTCTTGCGTAGGATGTGCACAGCACACAGGGATTTCAGAGACATCCCACCACAATCCAGGCTGAAGCTACATGAATTCAAAATTCACCCTAATGCAAAGATTTCCTTCAGAAGGAGAGACAAAATGTCTGTTATTTTTTTTGTAAAAAATGCCTTCATGATTTTTTTAACCTGTTGATTCTATCTATTGGCAAAATATACCACCAGACTGAAATACTGGCATTTAGAAAAGGGTGGTAAATCATAAACAAATGCTGTTGCCAGCACCATAATAGGGCAGTTAGAAGGTTGTCTGAGCTTCCCATACCCCTGACATGAAAGCAGCTGTGTACTCACATATGAAAAACAAGCTTTCAGAACTTAACCGCAGAGATCATTTATTATTTGGAGTCCTTTCTCAAGAGAGCTCATTACATTTTATTTAAATTTAAAAAAAAAGAAAAAGAAAACCAACAAAACCTTTATATTTCAGCTCTGCTCATTTACTATAACTATGACAATTTACCAAAAAACTGCAGAGCTTTCAAAGTAATATAGCATATTACCTTTGTACTTTCAAAGCCATTCTCTTAAGTCTTTAAGAAAGATCTAACTCCCATCTTCAAACGCACATAGCACATACAGTGTCAATCTTATGTTGTTGTATACTATACATTGAATATATCTATATGTGCACAGCTGGAAACACTAATTCTTGAGAGTCTCTGTATGAGGAAGCATACTTTAAAGACTGTATATTATACATAACATATTTATAAATGCACATCTCTCCCTGTCCTGCAAAATATACATACAGTTTGCTCTTTAATCAGTTATCTACCTGGTATATCTGAGAAAGAGTCACTCTGTAATTATCCAGTTTCCTAAGCTTTCACTTGGCTGCTTCTGCTTTCGAGTATCCCACTAGGCAGAGGGTACACATAGGGCACCCACCTGGCTGCCCTGGCTGGGAGCAGTCCCGGTTTTTCCCCAGCACAGGGTACAAATGTATCTGACCCTCTTCTACAAAAATCACTCAGGCACTTCACTCGCAGACCCCCACTGGACACAAGTAGATGAAGCACTATCTTTAAATACTTTCCTCCCCCTGTGACCAGCAAAACCTCTGCTATGCCATGGGTGTTTTGCTGAACTGCTCAGTGAAGCCTTGTAAAAACTGTGCATATTAATATGGTGATGATGAAACCCCTCCTGCAGGGTTTGGGTTTGTCACCATTTAATTCAGCTTTAAAACCCCAGTTAGCTTAAAGTGAGCAAGATCCAACCCCAAAGTGAAGGGTAGGGGAAAGAGGAGGAAAGGGGGTGAATGCTCTTTTTGCTTGGATGTGGGGGTGCAGGGATGGCAAGGGATGCTCAAATTCTTCCCTAGACATGAGAAACAAAATGTGAAGCATAGAAAGTGAGCAAAGCTCTTCTGCATTCCTGCTGTATCCACCTTTGGTGTAAATATGAGGAGCAAAGCACAGACCCAGGAGAAGCAGCTGAACAATTTGTGAGATGGAAAACCTAGCCCACAGCAGCCTGCACCCCCCCCATCTATGTCACTTGGGGGATGTAAGGATTTTTTTCAAGTTTTGCACCTCTGTCTCTCCTGGAAAGTCCCACATCAGTGTAGGGGGCTCTTGGATGGATCCCCTTTGGGGCGGCGCAAGCCCTGCTTCTCTCCACAGCTCTGAGCACGGGGTTTCATGCAGCCAGTGTCCCTGCTCTCCTGAAACCCAAACACGATGCTGACAGCTGGGTTTTAATCATGCAAGGGCCGATAACCATCAAACGCTGCTAATTTCCAACAAATTATCTAATCCAGATGCTTGCCGGATTTGAGTAAACACTGCACCCAACAGGATCATAAAGCAAATAAGCACAAAGCGGTTTAGGGTTTCAGCTCTCCCTCCCCTAGCCCGGGACCCTCAAATAGGGAAAAATGCAAATCAGGAGATCCAGCACTTGTGTTTGAAACCAGATCAGTTCCCGTGGGATCACGTAGAAGTGCCCCCCACAGAGCAGGTGGGCAGCCCCCTGCACAGGGCACTGGCAGTGGCGGGGGCACGAGTGGATTTGGGATAGCTGGTGCTCCAGGCAAGAAGGGTGACAGCCAATATTGCTCTTGGCAGGAGCAATGATCATAGTTGGGAACGTAGCAGCCAGGAGGCATTTAGGGATGTTGCTGTCTCCTGGTGAGTGAAGGAGCTTTGCAAAACCTTGCTGGGACCCTGATTCAGCCCTTCTCCCCCTCCCATGCAGGGAGATGCTCAACCCATGTGCTGCGGCACAGCTGTACTGCAGCAAACACCCCGGCCGCACAGGTTGACACCCACAGCATCGCCCCAGTGGGAGGAGAGGACGGCATGCAGGCAGAAAGAGGCGGAAAGCATCTCCGGCCTGCGTGGTTTGTGCATACAGGCAGCTGCCTGCAATCTGCCTGCCCGAGGAGGGAGGCACAGGACTATGCTGCTGGCCCACTGCGGTTGGGTTGCCTCTGAAATCGCCCCAGCTCGTTTTCTAAGGCAGAGGAGAATTTAAAATTCATGTGTTCAGAGAGAAGTGCACACACAAATATGAACAGAGAAGCGTGTTTTCAGCAGTGTGAATTGGTTTGGGAAATGGTTAATAGGTTTTATTCTGTCTTGGGACAAGAGGTAGATCCTGTCTCATGTAGGAGCCCTTTTAGACTTCAGTTTTGCAAGGGCTGTGACTTGGAGAGACACTTAAGGGTGTATGTATACACACACCAACACACATCATTATAGATTTTTTTTTTCACTCCTTCAGCACCAGACTATTTTCTTAAATAATTCTCCTATAGGATCACATATAAGACATTCCTCTAAAGGAAAGACATCTTTTCTGCAGTCATATAATATTTTCTAATGTACACATATGCCTTTTGTACAGTGTGTAGGCAGGGTATATATTTAAATATACACGACATACAGTCATTGACCAATACTGTATGAATGCACATGACACAGCCATGCTCTGCCAAGGCTGGGGACTCATGTAAATAAAGGATTTATTTTACAAATTTCCTTACACACAAACACACACACACAAACACACTGGAAACATGTGGGATGGAAAACATTCTTTTGCATAAGTCTGCAATATTGGATTCAAAGATAAAATTACCCGGAGGTTATGTAAGCTTTGAACAAGGAGGGGAAAAAATGTAGTATGTCTGAGCAGGCCTTCTGGTGAAAAAGGGGAAATGGCACCTCCCCACTTACAGTGTATTGTCTATTCTGTCTCAAATTGGGAAAAAAAATGTTTTCCCAATTCCATAAACAACAGCCATCCTTCTTTCAGCAATTCATGGTGGTCCTCGTTCACAAATGTTCATTAAAAGAATAGCCCCAGCTATTCACCTTCCCAGGCTTTTTTGCCATATGAAGAAATAAACCAGCCGTGTTGCCAGTTCCCGAGAATTTTCTGTCTTCCCTCTTTGCAATTAAAGCTGATCTCTTCTTGCAGCTTCGCTCCTCTTCACTCTCCCTCCACCTCCTTGCCTGTCTAATCTCCCCTTCCCCTCCAAGTGCATTATTTGGTTTTGGAATTATATCTGTTTACCCGGGGTGGAAGTTGCACAACGGATGTGTTTATGCAAGAAAATTATATCACTGACAAACGTTGATTGGCATGTGGACATTGGGAGAGAAAACTACAGAGGACATTTTCATCAGCTTGGAATAACACAATGATTGTGTTTTCAGCAGAGCTAATGGATCACACACCCCTGCTCACTCTGATAGCTGCTTGCACAAAGGACGGCTTCCCAGATGCGGCCAAAAAGAAGAAAGAAAAAAGCTTAGAATAAGAAAACCCGCCCTGGCAAACAGAGTAATAATAGTAATAACGGGCAATGAGGGATAATCCTTCAGAAGAAGATCATGGTTATAATTCTTATTTGCACTAAGATCCCTTCACGTGGTGCTGCTGGGGAACGGGGCGCTGAAGTGGATGCAAATGATATGGTTGTGCATAGGGAGGTCTTCACCCTGCCGGGGTGGGACAAGGCCCCGGGGGATGACGACGACCCCTTTTCCCCTGGCTCTGTGCTGGCAGAGGTGCCACAGGGTGCAAGTGCTCCCCAGTCCCCCTGCGCCTGCCACAGTCCCTGGCTTGCTTTGGGCGTGGGGAGGAGGATTGCTCATGATGGAGATTTTGGTTATGCTGGCATTTGGGGTAGGGCAGGGAACTTGTTCTTTTGTCTATCGGGCAAGTGAAGAGGAATTTGGATTTTTAGCACGGAAAGATGATAACAGAGATCACCTGGTCAGTCTCTGCTTGTCCATGCTTTGAAACAAAAATAAGGAAGGGGACAGAAGTGTAGGTGGTCAGGGGAATCAGAGCCCCCTCCTCACCCCAAAACCCCCTCCCTTCTCATCATGCATTTGACCTTCTCTAGAGCTCACCTGTTTTGCATGCAAATATGTATAGCAGGGAACAAAGCTCTCAGCCCAGGGAAAACACTTCACACAAGCTATCATCGCTCATAGACAGGCTCTGACAAATGAGATCGACAGACAGAAATACACAATTTCATCAAACACTTTTTGGAGACCAGATCTGCAACACCCATTTTATCAGTCTGTCTCTATATAGTCTCCCTTCTGTCTTTTTTTTTTAAGCAAAGATGCCATTCATCTAAAAATCAAACAAATGACTTGTTGGAATCCAGAGTGTTCGTCTACCGCATGCTCCCAATTTCACTTCTATTCAGGCCTTTGAGAAATCTAAATCTGCCACATGCTGTCCAGGGAAACCTGGCTGATTTTGCTCTTTATTGCTTCTTACATGCCTCAGTGTTTAAAGAAGACCCGTCTTTTGAACAGCAGCTCACAATCTGATAATATTTCTCTTTGAAAAGTCAACATACTATCATTGTTTCGAATTCAATTATACAGCCAGCTTTCTCTCTGTGGTATGCAAGCACTATATTTAGGTTATATTAAATTATGTTTTAATAACATCCAGTGGCTTTTTTCTATCCACCTCAGCCTTTAAAAGTCTTAGTCCCTCCAAAGGGGGGGGGGGAAGCAGTTTATTAATGCATCACTTCAGAATTGTTTTTTAATTGGAAACATTTTGCGGAGAAAAGACCATTAATAAAATTCGATTCCAAATCAAACTTCTCTGTGTATGTTATTTTTACTCTGCAGTCAAATGCTTTTATTAGATTTAAAACTTTCACTGTTCTTTTTTATCTCTAGCTGTATAATGTTCTACAATAAAAAATAAAGGGCCTAGCGACTCCAAAGTCTGGCAAAATAATATACTTTTTTGGATGTCTGTGTATGTTGCCAATTAGTTTTGCTGTAAATACAGACCTCCATCCATCATCAGTCTCTGGGTGGCTATAAGAGATCTAATTTGTTTCAGATGCCTTGTGCTTGCCGAGCTATTCACCAACTCTGCTGACCTGCTGCGAAGACCAAAAGCTGCAGAAGGATGACTGACAAGGTAAACTGGAGAAAGACCTATCTACTTAGGGACAGATCCTGCCTCCCAAACAGGGAAGAAAGCTTTCCCCCCTCCCTCTTCCCTTTTTCTCTTCTCTTTTCAGAAGCCTGCAGTTTCAGAGAGGAGCTCAGAGGCGTAAGACCCGCGTTAGGGAGGCTATGACAGGGTAATGGAAAACTCTCCTCCTCAATCCATTCTCCCACCTCCCCTCTCCTCCTTTTACAAGCCATGCTTCAAACCTCCCATTCCCTAGGAATTTTATGAATGCCTGAGCCCAGCCAAAATAAACTCATAAAGAAAAAGTTTCAAAAAAAGGTCACAGACCCATACAGCAAGTGCGAACCGGTAAATATCAAACCTTGGGCCAAACGGCATCGCGCAGGAGCCTTACGGCCATACGCAGCCCGGCCATGTGTAGTTTGTCAATCTAAAGAGCATTTGATTCTCCAGCTCCCACAGCAAGATTCTGCCAGCTTTTTCTCCCTCCCCATGGGCATCCCACAGTCCCCAGGAAGGCACCTATGGAGGTAGCAGCACCTCCAAAACGGAACAACACAGGAAGACCTTTTTCTCCAGAGACTTTCATACTGGGGAGGGCCAGATCAGACCCATCAGCTTCGGGGCTCAGTGCAAACAGCCAGAAACATCCATCTACATTGTTTTTCCACAAACAATTGGGATTCCCACTAACTGCATGGTTTGTCTGTGTGTGTGTCTGTGTGTGTGAAACACATCTTTTTTTTTCCCCCTACAGAATTTATTTTCTACAGAAAATAATCCTTATTTATTTAGGGGGAATTAAAAAAAAAAAACGAACCACAAACAGAAAAAAAAAATGGTTGCCTGGCTGAAAAATACAAATTCCCCTGATAAGTAGTGAAACCCTCTTGATACCTGATGCCAGTGGCAGTTTATTTATCCCCCCTATTCTCACTCCTCTCCTGGGGTGCAGCAGTGCCATGCAGTGAACAAGGCTGGGGCGCAGCAGGGTCCAGCAATGCTGGGGCACCACTTGCTGCGGAACCCCGGCTGCTTGCTTACTGCCGCGCCTGGGTTTCGGCTTCCCCCATGCAGCAGTACTGGTGTGGGAGCTGCTTCTGAACTGCTCCCACAAATCACATAGCCCAGATCTCTCACCCTAGTCTCACAGTTTGGGCATTCGCACTGGAGAAAGGAGATCAGAGTTTCAGTTCCCACCTCGTCCTGGAGAGGCTCAGACACATGGTCCCCAAAGGCACACCAGCAGGGACAGAGTGAGAGCATCCCCAGCCCTTTCAATGTGGTCATGTAAGAGGCAGCTCAAGAGTTGCTGGGATAAGGGATTGAACAAGGGAGTTTGGCTTGGCTGCATCTGCTCAAGGGTGCTGGTGAAGAGTCCTGGATGTTGATCATTGCTGCAATTGCTGAAGCATTTTAAATGGAAAAGTTACTGGATTACAACAATCCTTGGAGCTGAGACCAGAATAGCTGAGAAGGAGCTAGGGTCCTGCAAAACACAACAGTTGGGAAAGGAGAGTGTGGCAGTTGCTTCCTCATGCTCCTACTCTTGCTCTCCCAGCAACAGGCACTCCCATGGTGCATGCACTCCACAGCCAACAAATAGGCCCTGCCACAAAATCCTTTGCCCGGCCTGTTTTACAGTTCTGCTCCGGGGATATTTTTCCAAGCTCAGGGATCCAGAGCACTCGTGTGCTCAGGATCAGAATGCACAGATCACCCCTGAAGGGTCCAAAACCCATCCCAGCTCAGGAAGCCTGAGCCCTGATTTCCCAAGCAGCAGCAGTCGGACTGAAACAGCCATGGGCAGCTGTTTCTGCAGCCACACGGTGAAGAAGACGGGGAAAGGATCCATCAGAAAATGAATCCAGCTACAAAGAGTGGGGTTTAGGGGTGCATCTACCAGGAGAAAAGGCTGGGAATGCTTAAATTAGAATCTTTGCTTTAAACCCCGCCCCCCATAATAGCACAGAATCAGCTTTGACTACGCAGAAGGGTTTATAAGCACCTTACTGTGTCCAAGGTTAAGATGCTAAAATTGCTTTGGGGAAAAGGATGTAGGAGTGGAATGGCTCAACAGCCAAACTACAGCAGGATGGTGGAAGCAGTTCCCACCATCTCGCCCAGGTGGTTCCTCCCCTGCCCTGACAGATGGGGGGGCCACAGAAAGCTCCGTGTGCCCATGGTGGGACACTAACAGAGACCACCTCCGGTGGCAGCACAAGCAAAATTGGGCATCCTGGGGGGACCACCTGAGCCGTCAGCACATGGCCAGGACCTGCCGGGGCAGCTGGGAACACCATGCCCTAACCCATGCCAGCGCTGCATCCATCTGTCCAGGTTATGGAGATACTTATGAAAATGCAACACTGCTTTTCAAAATTAGCATCATTGTTCCAGTGGTCAGGGAGGGGAGGGAAGTGAGGGAAGGACCCTCCCTTTTCAGTTGCAGGGCATGCTTAGTTTTTGTCATGTTGGGGGGGGGAGAATTACTTTTACTCAAAACCATATGTAGAGCATCAAAAAATGCATATCCTGTGAAGTTGGGCGTGTTGCAAGAGGGATTACAACGCTGGCAATTTATAGCAGCTGCCTTAGTAGCCTCTTCTTCCACACATTATTCTGTCAACATTGTATTTTCCTTGGAAAAACATCTACAGTAGTTTAAATCTCTTTACTGAAAACAGATCTACTACAGGTGCTTTAGAGTTCATCCATGGGATATGAGAAGGTTGAACGTCCCCAAGAAAGGGAAATTTATGTCAGTAATGACTAATTGATTTGCTTGGCTTTAAAATCCCTAATGTATTTTCACATTTTTCCCTGCCTTCTTTTTTACAGTGCTAATAAAAGAAGCTACATCATATATTTGTGTTATATGTGGGTTTATTCTGGGAAATCCTGACTTTTGCAATGTGTTTATGTTTTCCCTCATTTCCTTTTACCTTTCCTTTATAAAAGGGCTTGTTTTTATAGCAAATCAATAGGTTAAAGGTGAACATTAATGAAAAAAAAAGTGGTTTTGGAAAATACATGGTGAAAACAAGGCAGAACTGGAAACCAAATCTTTGTTCACTGGAAATTAAATACACACTTTCCACATTGAAGTGGGATAAATGCAATATATTGTGGTAGAGCATAGTGAGAACTGCACACTCCTCTCCAAAGGCTCCCAAACCCAATCCCAATCCCAAAAGTCTCAAGAAACGTTGTGATCCTCATAGGGATGAGGACAGGGGTTAGTGCATCTCTGTTGGGGGTCGTTTATGGAAAAGGTTCCTGCAAGATCCTTTGCAAAAATAAATATTTTTACTAAATCCCTGGAGCAGCTTACAATTCCCCTTGCTCACAATTACAATTTCCCCATTAGGAAACTTCCTTGAAAAACCCACTTTGGCTCAATTGGAATGTGTTTTTTCAACAAAGCTTGATTTTGATTTTGATTTCAGCCTATTTTTTTTTTTTACTTTGCTCTGCAATCATTCATCATCCACTGACACAGAGTATTCAACAAGACAAAAATGGCAAAGTTGCACAGAGGAGCCAAATATGCTGTTCTGAAAGTGACAGCCCATTTCATTTGGGGTGAAATATTGCTCCATTTTGGGGGAGGGATACAAAAGAAAACAGTGGTAATAGCAAAATTATTCCCTTAAATATTGCAATTTCCAAGGCAGCAGAAAGTGGTTCCACCAAGGGTTTTGTTAATGTGGTTGCAGCATGTGCCAGCCTGTCTGGACATCTACCTGGAGATGCAGACAAGGGCCCTCTCCATGTCCTTCGAGGCCACTCGAAAATTTCAACTGAATTTAACACATGATTTAGTGGCAGAGATGAAGGCACAAAATTGGTACAAGCATCATTAAATCCCTGAGCACCATGGGCAAGGACACTGGCAGAGAGAAGGGTACAGGAGGGCTCTGGGGGTCTTCATGGCTCTGCCATGGCTTGAAGAATCCTGTTGGACCAAATCACATCACTGCACTGTGCCTGTTTCCACCAGTGCTCTGAGGCAAGCTGCAGGAAAAACCTTTTATAGCATGTTTTGAGATTTATGAGTGACATTGTATCACAATCTGGCTGAAAGTATGAGAGCATACTTCAGTTTCCAACTTCACACTGTTTACAAACTGGTATTACTAAGATGACTGCTAATAGATAAAAGTAGAAACTGAAGCATTTAATTAGGACTGTACTCAACCCCACTATACCAAGTAGAGAATAAAATTATTTACAAGACCACTTGGAAGGACATCAAGTAAGAAATTCTGTTGCTTTTAAAATAAATTCCTCAGTTCTGTGAAATTAATGTCATTCTGCTTACAAAACTGTCCCTGTTAAACTTGCATTCCGATTTTAAAACAAGAATCCTGAAGGAATACTCCATGAATCACTAAAAGGCCTGCTAGGAACAGAGGCATTCCTTTAAATTAGAAGGAGTATAGGAGAGCCTGGGCCAGGGAACACAAGGTCTCCATATGTCTCTATATGTGTCCATACAGGCTCCTACATACAATTTATAAACACCCTATGGAGCAGGGAACCTAACTTGCAAGTTGACAAAAGCTGTGGAGGTTACTGAATGGATGGTTGCCCATTTCCTCCTGGGATCCTACTGTCAAGATCTTCTGGGATGCAATCTGTTCTAAAATCAATTAATTTTTACAAGGACCACTCCCGCTGAACCTTGCAATATCCATCCTCTGCCACTGTCTACTCGACTTATTACCCTCAGGTCATGAGAGCTTTGGCACACTGAAGTATGCACATGGTGGTGTACATTGCTGGAAGCTATTATCCCAGGGAGCTCACAGGATACGACAACTTGGGGATGTTGTTTCCACTGAGAACCAGAAATCACTTTCTGAGCTGACTGATGTTTGAAGAGGGGCCATCTGCGCTGCCCAAACTGACGTTGACAACTGTGTTTGATGTCTCTGTCTCAACCAGTAAAGAAAAATCACTGTTCTGTTTTCTTGACTCTGCAATTTCTAACTTTGTGTCAGTGAAGGATAAGATGAGGAGTGATAGGCTGATACTGCAGGAAAAGAGTTTGGATAAAACATTAGGGAAAAAGAATAGCTCTTTTAAACAGGAAGAACTGTGAAAGCCTGGAAGAGGTTGTCTGCAGGGGAGGTGGGATCTCTGAAAGTAAGGGCCATTAAGAACAGGTTAAACAAACGTCTGACCAAGAGGCTTAGTCAGAGATGGACCATGGTTGGGGCAGGAAGTGGACAAAGATGACCTCTGATGATAATTTCCAGCACTATTATCTGTTCCTAATAACGCTCAAGTAACCTGTGGTGTTTTAGGTTGAGTGTCTTTCTTAAAAGGTGCTTACTCAAAATGCTGTCTGGAATTAATTAATTCAGACCCAAGGGGCTGGAATGGTCACACCAACTACATCTCCTCCACCCAATCTCAAGAAAAGCACAAGAAAGGGAAAGGGACCCACATCCAGTGTTCATGGAGGTCAGAAGAAAGCTCCTCTTGGAATAATGGACTTCATGTCAGCCATGAAATATCCTGAGTGAAGAGAAAGCAGTTCAGAAGCAGAAAATCCAGAGGGGTTATTTTTAATTATTATGTTAGATTTCAGCATAAATCGGAATATCAGGTGCATGTTGGGGGACAGCTGCAGAATCACTTCTTTGATACAAGTTATTATAATTACTGGTGAACCACAGTAGTGAATTGCTTTGGAGCACCTGGTATGAAACACAGACATGCCAGAATTACCTCTTTCATACTCGAGGCTGTTTATAAAATCATTACAAAACCAATTACAGAAGTTCTAGAATTACAACAGTTAATATTATCTTTATATTGAAAAGGATTTGCTATCTCAGCCCAGAACAGGGAGGACCTGCTTTGGTCTAGATTAGTGATGTCAGTGTCTCAAGATATCTAAATGTTTTAATCCGACTTTGGCAGCCATATGTATGCACCTCAGTTACCTTCACCTATCTAAAAACTGAATATCTATTTGAAAAGACTCCTCTAGACCCCCCTCTAAAGCCAGTGGAGAAAGGTTCACACCTCTGGAGAGCTTTCCATTCCTTCCTACAGCAGATGTCTAGCTAGGTCAGATGAACCATCCCATGGAGACACCATGCTCACCATACAGGTTATAGAAGCAATCTAGATATTAGACATCTAATATCTGTACCTCTGACAGGAGGTGATATCCTATCCTTAGGAATATTTCAAATGAATGGGTTAAATTGATCAGTGTAAAAACCCTTTCTATCTCAGTGCTTTATATCCACAATCCAGTTTCATGAGAAATCTGCTATTTGACTTTCCCAAAGAGAGCAAGCCACAGCTCTGCCTGCTCCGAGTCTGCAGCGCTGCACAGTCCTTGCTCTGAGGGGAAATGCTTTTTCCAAGACACCAGAAGTCTTTGGTAAAGGAAACACAGGGTTTGGGTTGGTTTTTTTGTGTTTCTGTCAAATCGAGATATCAGATATGGTTGTTATTATTTAATAATGATAATAGTAACAATTTCTCAGATGTAAAAGTAATACAATAATGATAGGCTTCATGGAACATACAAAAAAAAGACTAACAAATATAATCAGTTGCAGAAGGAACTGAAGAAAATCTGGGACATGAAAAGCAGAGTAACAACTGTTTGTGGTGAGCTGAACTTTCATGATGGGGGTATCACAGCAGCAGCATAAAATGGAAACAGGGTCTATTGTAAAGCTGTGTGTCCTCCAGATGGCAACATTGATTGGTATTTCTAAAGGAGTTTGGAAGCAGCAATCTTTCTCTGGGATACCCGGATCAGTCTTTGACACAGACTTGCGATAGTGCTGCCCTCAAGACCCTGGGCTGTGGCAGGAAAAGGCGATATCTTTGACAATATTCATGACAGTAAAAATGAGGAAGAAAAGGGGAAGTCACTACACACCCTTCGGATTCAGCAGATTATTCCCAGGAAAAAAAAATATTAACACTTATGACACAACTATCTGGCAAAGGACAAAGAGGTATTTTAATCCTCAAGATCAATCCCTAAAAAGGGATGAAGACAATTAAAGATGAAAAACCATATCCTGGGCTGCATCGAAAGAAGTGTGACCAGCAGGTCAAGGGAGGTAATTCTCCCCCTCTACTCCACTCTCACGAGACCCCACTTGGAGTACTGCGTTCAGCTCTGGGGCCCCCAACAAAAGAAGGACATGGAGCTGTTGGAGCAAGTCCAGAGGAGGACCACAAAGATGATCAGAGGGCTGGAGCACCTCTCCTATGAAGTTAGGCTGAGAGAGTTGGTGTTGTTCAGCTTGGAGAAAAGAAGGCTCCAGGGAGATCTTACAGTAGCCTTCCAGTACCTGAAGGGGGCCTACAGGAAAGCCGGAGAGGGACTTTTACAAGGGCACATAGTGATAGGACAAGGAGTAATGGCTTTAAACTGAAACAGGGTAGATTTAGACTGGATATAAGGAAGAAATTCTTCACTATGAGGGTGGTGAGGCACTGGAACAGGTTGCCCAAAGAAGTTGTGGATGCCCCATCCCTGGTAGTGTTCAAGGCTGGGCTGGATGGGGATTTGAGCAACCTGGTCTAGTGGAAGGTGCCTGTGCCCATGGCAGGGGGGTTGGAACCAGATGATCTTTAAGGTCTATTCCAACCCAAACCATTCTACAATTCTATGATTCTATGAAGAATGACTATGATCTTAAAGATGCTTGAGTGCCTTCTGAAATCAGTGTATTTCCCTCAGCATTTTGAGTCACCAGGGCTGCTAGTGTGAAGACCTCTCTTATTTTGCAACAGCACCTTAACCTCTGCAAGTCTTGAGATGAAGAACTGACAATTGATGGACATGACGGTAGCTCCTAGGACTGCAATAGTAATGACATTTAGTGCTCCTCTGAGGCTTTTCATTGAGGATTTCGTAACCCTTCAGAAAAGAGATCAGGAGGATGAATTGTAGTTAAGTCTGAGACTTATGTGCATTTGCCACAAATGAATTCTAGTCCCTGAACTGAAGCCAGGTGAAAATAAAGAAATGGATAAGCTGTTTTGCTTTTATTAGCTTTACTAAGGTATAATTTTCTTTCCAGTACACTGTAGGTCAAGTTGCACTGAAACCACATAGTATGAATTTTGCCTTGATTTTGTGATCACCATAATCTCCTGAAGTCCAGCTCTTCAGGCCACGGTGCAGGGAGAGATTATGGTCAAATACCATGTTGGCATGAGATTTAGGGCCAAATGGCAGGCTGGTGTGAACTGGCTCAGCGCAGGTGACTGCAAAGGAGTGTCATCCAGTGGGCTGGGAGGAGAATTTAGTCTCATTTTCTGGGTTGGAAGAGGTGGTTCATATTGGCTCAAATCTTCCATAACCTTGCCATTTAAAGAGCAGATAAAAAAAAATAAGTTCTATTACTTTCTTACACAATTTGTTTCTTTTTCATTTTTTGCTAGTTCATGCTCAAAATTTCTTGAGGTTTTCATGACTCATCTGTCCTCTCTAATAATGTTGGCTATTAATGAAGGGTTTCCTGGAAAACAGACGAGTTCAAAGTTTCAAAAATCCTGTTTTCCATTGAAGTTTAATTTCTAGAATAATTTTCCACTTTCAGCAAGAATGAGACTGAAAAGCAGAGAACATTTTCCATTAAAGTCTGCAGAGAAATTTCCTTTAGTTTTTCACAAAGGACTGCAGGGCTTGAAACAGCCTTCACTTTCACCACCACTGCCAGGACAATAGCCAACATCTTCTGCTTCCCTCTTCTGCCTTAAATCAGGCCTGAAACACACACTGAGTTCCCAATTTCTGTGCCATTAGTTCTTCTTTTACTTATTCTCATCTACCCAGGCCACTCATGATAGTCATGTTCCAGTCCTCACTTATTTCAAAGTATATGGAGTTGCCTACTGAAGGAGATGAAGCTAATCTTTGTCTGATATGGGGAGTTAACTGGAATTATTCTGTCCGGGGAAGGGATAAGACCATGGTCAGTGACTTTATTCATCCCTGTAACTCTCTAAAGTGATGATACTTTTTCCCAGTTACCACTCTGCTTCCCATACATTTTCCATACTCACCAACAGGTTTTGCAGCCTGTTGGCTCACCAATAGGTTTGGTAGCAGCACAAGCAAGAGTTCAGCCTATAATTTTTGGATTTTTTTTTTTAAAGGTCAGTCCTGCTCCATCTGATATGAACAAAAAAAAAAAAAAGAAATTAAATACAAAATTCCATATATGTTTGGATTGGGGTTTTTAGGGGTATAGGATGAGAGCAGGGCTTTGGTTTCTTTGTCCACTAAAAAATCTCAAAACTACAATGTTTAATTTTCAAAAATATAGATTTTGGTAAAAGAAAAAAAATAGTTTGGATAAAAATGTGAGCTTTTAAAAATATCTTCAGATAAACTTTTAAAAAGTCAAGCCATATTTTTACTGAACACTGAGAATGGTTGCAGAAAGCTTTTTCATTAATTAAATTTTCATTGAAAACCATCCAGCCAAATGTGCTGACTCAGAGCTATTCCCCTCAATTTGTTACCAGGGCGGGCCTGAACCAAACCATGAGTGACATGTTGCACCTTCACCCACCATTGGCATAATCAGTGCGCCAGCAGTGGGAGGGCAAGGTTTGTTTCTTCTGCCTTCGTTGTACTTGTCAAAATTGAATGAGTGTGATTTAAACCTGCAGGAGCTGACTGGCTCAGATATGGGTTTCGGGTTGTAGAAGGGAACTGATGCAGCAATCCTCCCTTATTTGCTATCTTGGTAAGAGCAAGGCTGCCTTTAAAATTTGGCTGATGTGCTCGAGAGCTAATACACAGTTGTTAGAAGGGGATCACTGTCCTTTCAGGAGATGCAGACAGCAAAAGACCCTTCTGATGAAGCCGCAAAGCTAAAATGTTAATCTGATGAATTCTACCTCTATGGCTCTGGAGTAAGAGGTTAGCAAAATACTTTCTGTGCCAAGAAGCTGTAAAATAAGCTTCATTTTAGATGTGATAGGGGGAATATCTTCTTACTAATTGTACCAAGGTGTCTGCTGAATTAGCTGAGATATGATATCAGCAGTCACTGTAAAACCTCTGTGTGAAAACATCTAATAGAGTCAAAGAAACCAGCACTGCAATAGACCCCAAGGCAGATCAGCTGTGCCTAAACCCAAACCAGGCTCAGCAATGTCCACTCACACTATACAAACCCCCTGACTGAAAGGAGAAGAGCTGTGATTATGTTTGTTCCTATTAACTTCTGCCAGGTCTGACTTCCATCAGCGGGCTCATTCACAGCCCACGGTGACCCGTCCCTAACTGTATCCACTGATGCTGTTATTGGTACAGAAGCAAAGCTGAGACCAAAACCCCGTTATGACCTCACCTTTCCGTAGTCTCTGTTCTAAAAACCATACAGAGAGAAGCAGCTGGAAATGCTGCTATACCTATTCTACAGGTGAGCGTGAAACGGCACAATTATCCCTGCAATTGTCCCATGGAGATATCATGACCAATGCTCTCTGCATTTAAAAGAGTGACAAAAAATTCAGACCGAGCCTGGTTTCTCTACAGCCCTAGAAATATGCAATCACAAGGCCCTAAGCAAGGTCCGAATAGCACCCTAGCTTAGACCCCAATATCATACAGAAATCCGTGACAGAGATGGGTGGGAAGCTCTGATGTCCAACTCCCAGGTCTGCACTGCTGCCAACGGTGCCACACTTCTCTTGCCATTTTGTTTTAACTAAGTTGCAGCATAGACTTATTTTTCATGCTCATGTTATATCTTGAAAATTTGGGTCTGGTTTGGAAGTGTGTGTGGGCCTTATCTTTTTGGTCTCTAAATAAAGGGTCATTTCCAATATTCTGCATCTGTCTTAGCAGAAATGATTTTATAGCGGCAGATTATTCTACAATATGTTAGTTTTTTTCTCAGGCACCAGTAATATGAGTTAATTTATATGTCCAGTGGAAGCCAGCATTTATTTTCAGTAATTTTTCCCAATTATGTTTATCAATAGGTATCTCTCAGCAAAATGCCAAATCTCTCAAGCATGTTTGGAAAGTCAAATATGTTTGTGTAATGCAAACCTATGTCATGTCAGGAATTAGTTTGACTAATAGGCCTTTAATTAAATCCTTGTGGGGTCTTGGTGTGAAGAATAGACCCAGTTTCCAAAAAATTTAATTTATAAGACAAATTCACAAATATATCCATCTAATAAATCTTTCCTATATCCAATATTTGTCCTAGAAACAATAACAGGACAGATAATTTATTAGACTATTTCCTATTGCATTATAATGACTACGCTTGATACTTCAAATGTATTCTTCAGAGCACTGGAATGATGGAGGCTATAACTAATGAAGATAAAGATTTCCAGGGCGCATTGATCCAGGAGAGACATACTTAGTGTAACTTCCAGACCTATATGTAATCACAGAAATATTTCCCTAGAGAACACAAATTATAGATGACTTTAAAACTGCCACTGGAGATATTTTGCAGAAACCACAACAGGAAATGTTTATTTTCTCAACCCTAATAACCCTTTCAATACAAATTATTTTGGATTTTTGAGAAAATTACATTAATTCCCAATTAATTTTTTTCTTGCAAGATACTTCACATTTATATAAATATCCATATTTTTCTTCACTGTCTTTTCTTAAGTCATGTCCTTGATTTCTCACTCAAATGGCCATTGTGTAGGAAACAAAATGCCACCTAAAGTGTCTCCATTTTTCTTCCCTCAGAGAACAGCATGCTTGCAATACAGATGAGCACAGCAAAAGGTCAATTCTACCCTGGCACAAATGCATGGGAATCTTAATAGCAGAGAACAGAATGGAAGTGCCAGGTCTAAGGTGTAGTCCCAGCAACGAGAAATACCATTCTGGTATTTGTAAATACTTTTCAGAGAGTTAGACCTATCCCTAACCTATCAAGCTACCACACCTCAAATTCAGAGGGATCAGAGGAAACACGTCCTTGTTGCCCTTCTCTTACAGCACGTCTGGTTGGAACATGCTATTCCTCCAGTGGCAGAGGTCCCAGGTTTTGGGTTCTTTACAGTCTATTTATTTTACTTAATACTGATCATAATATTAACAGTAGTTTTTGATACCAAACAAGTCAGTTCCAAGTAACTCTAGCGATTGACCATACATCTGGCATGGAAACTGCACAGCCCTCCTCCTCATGTGAACTGATGGATGGCTTCACTTAATTCAGGCTGAGGGGGAGGAAGAGGAGTGGAAGACAACAGCTGAGGAAAGAGATGTGTTATGTTTTGATCAAGCTTGTTGGAAGGCTAAGAAGTGCTATATTTACTCTTAACTGTATTGGATATATTTCAACTCTTAATGGCCTTAGCATCGCTCCTGCTCAGTACACAGGTCTGTGCAGGTACAGTCTTTGGGACACACATCTGAAGTCAGGCAGCTGCTCTGACTCCAAAGGCTATCAAGCTGAAGTCAAGACAGCCACCTCCAAAAGAGTTTGAGAAATAAAATACATGAAAAAGAAAACACCACTTTGGGTTGCTGATGATTTTTAGAGGAAAATCTAATTTGCAACCTGTGGTTTGGTTTGCAGCGTTTTGTGTGCATGGATTTCAAACTGGGGGAAATGAGGCACTTAGTAACCTTGGCTAGTGCTAGCCCCACTCTGGGCAGACGCTCCCCCAGGAAGTCTCATATCTCCTCAGTCCAAACACCACCTCTGCTCCAAAATCCTTTGCATGGTATTGCAGGCAGAGATCTTTGGGCAGCAACACAACTATTCAACAGTAAGGAATGGATTGAAGAGCAGGGGACAGAAATAAGACAGTAAAGCTGTTTCCCACTGGTTTGGAAAAACCATCATGTCTGAGAACTTGTACTCAACCCTAATCCAATGAGCAGAATGTACACTTGGTTTTTCACATGCATCAGGCACTAAGGCCCCAGCACAGCAAAGATCAATGTTTCTGTATCACACTGATTCATTTCTTGCTGCAAAGTACATGTCTACCTAGGAACAGAGGACCAAAATGAGATCAAGTCCCCTGCAATTGCAAAAATGACAGAAATGTAGGATACACAGCACTTCTGCTTCTGTTTCCCTGCTCATACACAGAGGAAGCTGCAAAACATTTCCCCCAAACTTGTAACAAGCTTAAAACAAGCTGCAGAAAAGACCAAAAGCCACAAATTACAACACAAAACAGGAGGAGAGAAGGAAAGATTACAGGCATTGAGTTGCCTAGGGGTCCTACAAACAGCAAGGGAATTTGTTAGGTGCTAATTCTCAGGTGATCCTCAGCAGCGAGCTGTGCTCTGTGTTGTGGCTGAAGACAAAGAAAAGGTGACAGGTCCCTGCCTCTGTCATCTGATGAAAAACTTATGCCTGACCCTAGGCTTGATGATTTAGTGCCAGTCACGTGAGCAGGACTCCCTCACTAGGCTCCAGAGAAATTGCTAACACCAGCTGGAGCGCCAACACAACCAGCTCCATGTCCTGCCTTAGCTGTGGCCAATTTCCAGTGCTCCAGAAGAAGGCAAAGAAAACTCTCAGAAGTCAAGTTCTGTAGCATTTACACAATATTATAAACTAACACAGTTCTGGTTTGTTTTTTTTGTTCCCATGAACATGATATGACTCAATGGAAAACTACTCTGCGGGAAACAGGCGGCACATTTTGAATCTTAAGCTTTCAGAAATAAGATACTGCTCAAAAGAATTTGGAAACAGCATACCTGTTGGAGGGATGACCCCAGCTCAAAACCTAGAGCTGAAGAAACCTGGAGTTTGGGAACAGTTGGGAAAAAAAACCCCACACTACCTTTGGTCTGACTGTTGCAATCATGGTAACACTGGACCGAACCCAAGCCATGCATCTATGTAAGCTGTGTGTCAATATAACAGCATTCGTGCTTACCTTGAAACAAAACAGAATAATCCTATAGTGGGACTTCTTTCTTTCTTTCTTTCTTTCTTTCTGAGTACTTCTTAATGTTTGTACCAGCATTTCTTAAATCCTGTTTCAGCTGCTACTTATAATCCTAAAGTGGTGTTTGAAATCTGTCTCTGAATTTCAGGGTGTGAAGCCAACTCGAATCTCTTGTCTCCCTACCAGCTCTCCTGACAAGGATAAAAAAGGACAAAATGTTATGCAGACTTGTTGACGGAGGTGAAACTCAGTGGTTGCCAAAGATGGTTTCTGGAAACAGTGCAAACCCTCCACTGAAACCTTACTGGCATGCAAGACAATCTTTGCTTTTTTACTAGTAGGCCCAAAACTAACATTTTCATAATAATTTTCCAGTATCAAAGTGATAGTTTTTATCCAAGACAGATGAATACTACAGAACTGTGTAACAACAATTCAGTGCCAAACATATGCTATGTATATATTTTAACACCTTTGATAATAATAAAAAATGCATGTTCCTAGCAGTTTTCTCAACTTTCATTCAATAACAACATCCTCGAGTTGATGCTTTTTGTTTTCCTTTCATATTATTACGAACCTGTGTTTAATTCTCAGTGCCAGTTTGGCTTTTTAACCTCTCTTTCTACATTCCACTAGTAATGTCTGATTAAGAAATTAGCCTTTCAAGTGCTATAAAAAAATCCAAGAAATACAGTAACACAATACCATGGAAAACTGATATAATCTTTTCAAAACTATAAAAATTGGTCACCCAAAGGAACATCTGCATGGTAAAAATTTTAAACAAACTGGAAGGGAATCAGATAGCTCATAAAGAACCAAGCGGCTAGAAGAGCCATTGGTCGTTTACATATTTTGCTGTCATCCTGACTTGGAGAAGACTATCATTTTGAAGCATGTTTCTTCAGTTTTAGTTACCAGCATCTGGAATGAATTCCAGGATGGAACACTGAAAGTTTTTAAAAGGAAACTCAACCTTACAATAATTATTCCTTAAATCATTAATATGGTGAAAGTGCCAGATGTAAAAATATGAACAAAATAAAATAAAATGTGCTCCCAGGTATCACTCAAATCCCTAATGTACATCTGTCTGTTTTCTCAGTTCATTAATATCTGTTGTAGTCTCAGATATTTTCTTTTATGTAAAAATTTCCACTTGCTTGTTATGTCTTCTGTCTTGCGTTAGAGTTATTGCTTTACCTCTCAGAATAACTCTGGCTGTGTACATTGCAGGACTGTGGATCTACTGTAATATAGGCTTTCCTCCAGCAAAAGATAACACTGTATTTGTCTTCTATCCAACAGCATGGGAAACTTTTGGTTTGATGGATATTCAAGAGGGACACCATCCTGAAAGAGTCGTTTTGTGGTGACAGCAGGGTTTTGTCAGCATGGAGCTCCTGACAGGGTCCAGGTTTCATTCGCAGGCACAAGATATGATGCAATGAGACCTAGGTGTGAGGGACTGTTGGACTTGCTGAGCTTGGGATAGGACCGAGAGCCTGAAGACCTGGAAATTCAGTCTATGCCTTCGCTCCCTGTTCACACTTTCAAAGCAGCAGGATGAAGGCAGCAGAGGGAGGGATGAACATCACTGTAAATTAGTACAAATTGTTTGATGATCTGTTCTTTTCAGGATAATGATGCAAATCATAAGGCCAAAATCAAATTCACTTTTGTAAGTGAATCCACTTGAAATGAGATACAGTTCAGCAAAGAGTTGCACTTAAATCACTCAGGAGGACCCATTTAATTGAAAACTCCTGGAACACCTAACTAGATCCCACCAAAGCCCCAGCCATTCATTTGTTTCCACTGATGTCCTCCCTCCCTCCACAAAGATGTCTTCTCAGAGCTCCACTGAGTACTCCCAGCACCACTAAGTATTTTTGCAGATTAATGCTTGTCTGAATGTTACTAATTAGGCCAGGCGACTATATAATGAGATGCTTACAAAGTTTATTCATCACTAAAAATAAATGTTAAGCATCTGCTTTGCAGGCTATTCCCATGTGCCATTCAGGTCTGCGTGCTGTAGAACCAGATGGAGCTGGAGGGAGACCAGTCACAGCGCAGAGGGATTACATGTCTTAAAACCATGGTTAACTTAAATAAGCAAGTTGCCATCCCTCCATAAATCCCACATCTACCACCAGATGTGTGACAAGACTATTGCACAGGGCTTTCTAGCTCGGGCTCCCCTGCTCCGTGGGGGCAGAGGAGAAAGCTGGCCGCTCATGGCAGGGGCCATCTCTCCCTTGCACACAGCCCACTTGTCAGCAAAGCCACTCTTTGTTGGTGACCATCTGAAAAGAAAGCCCCGATGACTCACAAAGCAGAAAACCATCAAATGGGGCTACACTAAGTAAATTCTCCTTCTGTCCCAGGCAGTGGTGGAAATGACTCATCTCTCGGCTAAGCTTGGGGCAGAGTTTCTCTCTGCCATGTTAACCAAATGTTAAGTGGGTTTCTCAAGATGTTTTTTGCAGTGAAAACATTGGTGATGTTTGCTTACAAGCCCTCATTTAAGTACTCAGAGTAGCAGTAGATCTAAACAAGGACACTGTGTCTCCTGAAAACATTTATTAGCCTGTGTACACGTTGACAGAGAAGGTGGGATTGACAGCTGGATACTTCATTTTCCCTTTTTGTTCCTGAGCAATGCTGTGCAAGCAGCAGCACTTTTCTGGTGTCATGGGCTTCACATTGACTGTGAAAGCAAGATCTGGGAGATCCCAGGTTCTGGGGGAAAGGAGGTCATTCCTCATCCAAGAGAAGAGAGAAGGAAGGGAAACAGCCCAATCCAACATTAGCAGAGAGAAGGGAACAAACTGGTTTTTCCCAGAGCTGGCTGAATCAAACCCTCTAGAGAAGAGGAATATTTAAACTGTATTTCTCTTTTTGGATGGGCTTAGAGGCTGCTTTCAGGTTGGCAGCCTTGTTTTGCTGAGCACTGCTGAGCACAAATAGAGGAGCTGATTTCTTGTCATCCTCAAAGAGCCAACCATCCAAGGAAGCAATGCACAAAGGCAGAACTGATAGAGGGGATGACTTTAACCATGAAGGCAATTTTTCAGCACTTGTGGTTTGTTCCTAGAAAGGAGCACAAGGTGATAAATTCATATCTGGATTTCAAGCACCCCAAAATTCATGTTTTTCAGATTCTGGGTTTTTTTGATTCAGTACCTTACATTGGTAGGGAAACATAATAAAGTATGTTGCTTCCAGGAACCACAGAGTACAAGTAAACTATGTAGATGAGACCATTAACATAAGAAAAATACTCCTTTCCTCTGAAATGAGAAATGTACAAAGCTATCTGAGTGTGAGAAGGGAGCTATCTCCCACTCTTTAAACCAGCAGTGAACCTTGTAGCTGACTGCTATTTGAACACTGTTAAGTGTTGCGCTCTGCCACATTTACCAGTTTGCCTAGAAATACAAAACAACTGGATGAACAGAGTAAGATTTTCAACCTGTCTGATCCCCCAAAATACTAAGATTCTCAAGAGGAACTGTGGCACAGAAGAAGCCCACAGTGCCCCAACCTCGAACAATGGTGAATCCAACCACAAGACACAAAGCTGCAGGACATATGACCCTTGAAGCCCCACTGCTCACAGAACAGGCTGATGCTACATGGTCCAGACTTCCTTTCTGTCTGCTGCCACCCCCTGAACACTGCAGAGTCCTTGATGTGGGGTGGAGCACGTTAGGAAGAGCTGCACAAGGCTGCAGTGGATGTCATCCACGCTCGCCTGTGTGATATTAAGCAGAGACACGACATAGTGTCAGGAAGGGTGGTTTTGTGGTTATGTGGTTCGCCCACGGCCCAGAAAATCAGTCTCCACCATAACATTTTTGCTTTGTCGGAAGCAAGTCCTTTAATGTGGCTGTAAAGCATTGAGAGCACAAGGCAGTTCAGTGCTGTGCTGGTGGGAGCTACATAGGTGCGATGCATGGGGAGAGAAACAGGGACATGGACAGAGGAACGATGACAATCTTATCAAATTTCGCTGTGTTAGAGCCAAGTTAGACAAAAGGGGATGGATTACGGAAAGTTACAGCAAAGCTGGAAAACATGTGGGGAGGTTTAGTAGGACTGGATCAAAGGTGCCCATCTCGGGAGGGAAAGGGAGCTTGAACACATTTTAGTTATGGGCACCATCTCCAGCTAGCTGGAAGCAGTGGAGACTTCTTCTCTCAACGTCACCCAGTACAGGAAGAGAAGCCAGGGAAAACTGGGGTTGGAAAGTAAAGATGGAGAACAGCACAGGTCATGGCAGCAGGGTCTTCTGGGGCCAAGTATGCACACGTGGTGAGGAGAAGAGAGAGAGGACACTTGCCAAACTAAACCCAGGTGGTTCTGCAGCAGAAAAAGAGGTAAACGGCAACAGGGAGATTGAGAGGCAGGTTCAGCTGATGCCTGGAGACCCAGGTGTAATTCTCACAGCTCATCCAACCAGAAAGGACCAAACTACTTCCATAGGCAGACCCAGGATCACAATCAACTGTCCATATACAGCCGTTACAATGGTTTATTCCAGCTGGAACAAGCCTGAATGCACAACTGAAGAATGGGTTTGGGGGAGGTGAGCTATAGGATGCTGTGGAGTGTTTGGCAAGATTAAACCATGGTTCCCCAAGGGAAAATGAAGGTTGAGAAGCTGGTGAGAGTCAATAAAACAGCTGATGAAAATGAGGACTGGCCAAATGAGAAGAATATTAAGTAACAGGCACAATGCACCCGCTTGCCTGTGTCCTATTTTCAATAAATTTCCTATATTCAATATATATCCTATATTTCACTTTGGCAAATGATACACACACACCTCTCCACAGAGGAATCACCAGAAGTTAATGCCACAGAGTTAGGGTATGAGTGCAGGCTCAGTAGCAACTCCACATCAGTGCCCCAGGCAGGATGTTCTCTATTCTGATTTAGGTTAACCCATCTCCAAAGCAGGATTAAGCTAAACCATTTGAGAGCAGGTTTAAGACAAAAACATATATCCTCATGGGGAACTGGTGCCTGATGCCAGAACTGAGGCCACTGCTCCACGGTTTTGAGACTACTTGGAAGAACTGAAGTGAAGGAGAAAGCAAGTGATAATAGCGACACTAGGTGAGGAATACACAATGGTGCAGTTGGTACAATTTTAGAGAAGGTCAAATTGCTCCTAGCAAAAAATATTTTGTGGGTGGCATAAAAATAATCCTGCTGGCTTGTGTCCATTTTTATTGACAGAACAGTCAGTTGCTATCACCTGGGAATTTTGTTCAGGGTTTTTTTTAGTTACAATTTATGGCATAAGTTTAAAGAACTCGGAACCAGTAAATACATGGTATTGGTGTTTTGGTACAGAAAAAAATTCCTTCCTGACAGTGCTAAAGGATTTTACCCATTGCCGTTCCTGAATCCCTGAAATACAGCTTTTGGGCTCCAGATACAGGGAAGGTTTGAGGCTTGACCCTTTCCTTTTAGTCCAAAGGAAAGCAATCTCTCAAACAGAGTTGGGGTCTCATGTCCAGTACCTAACAAATGGAAGGGGAATGGGAGCGAGACAGAGCACATTCCACAGCCTGGTGTGTTTAAGGAAGGGGGTATAGCTTTCACTCTCCCGCTGTTAGACAATAATGCGCTGACTGAAAATGTCAAGCTTCAGTTTAAACAAAATAAAAGACTGGAGGGCTCAGGGCAGAGAATTTAAACACATATTAATTAGGGCTGGTAATATTCTGACATTTGCTGGATTTTTAATAAACTGATGAATATTTCTCCTTCATATTTCAGTGACATGAAACCAGTGCAACACAATTAATTTCAACAAGTTTTGGTCACTGGGTGCTGAAGGAAAACGAACATACAGCATCACAGACTTGAATTAGAAGTACTCTCACTTTGAGCGAGTAACATGGAAACCCATTGCCCTCCACATGAGAAAATTGCAGCTCAGGACCTTGAGAGGAATTTATTTACTTGCAGTAAGTGATTTAATTAAATAATAATAATTACACAAAAAGAAGAGGAAGGCAGAGAGAATAGATTATTAAAGCTCCCTTAAGAATGCAACAGAATGGAGTAAAAGACATCCCCAAACGTGGAAGCACAACACTTATGCTTATATTAGCATGAAGTCTTAGCTTCATATGTTCATGACAAACCAACAGGGAGAAAGAACATTTTCTGGAAGACGTTGAAGGTTCAGTTGTTATTGTAGCGATGAGTACTAGAGCAGCATCTCTTTACTAGTTTATAATCTCTTCAGAGGCACTTATACGCATGGTTCAGAAGGTACCAGTATCTAACCAGAGCAGTAACCCTTTCGCACAACTAGCCATTGAATGTTGTACGTTGTCGGAAATATTCCCAACCTCTTTGGGATAGTTCCTTCCTCTTTTGTTAGCTACAACAATATTTCTTTATGTGATGAGAGGCTTCAGTCATAGACTGTGTCCCTGCTGTGCAAGCTTCGGTTGAAACACCCAAGAAGCAGAAGTCTGGCCCAGGGCCATCTGGAAAGTTTAGGCATGAGTTACAGCTCAGGACAAAATGGCACGGTAATAATATAAGCCACTATGCTGGTACAAATTGAGATAAAGAGCACAACTTTTGTGTCTGAAGAAAAGCAACTGGACAGATGCTAACTCTTGTATCAATGTGTTATAGCACACGTACTCAATCACACTGATCCTGAAAAAGTCACGTACACATTACCATGCTCACCTGCTAGTAAGTGAAATTGGGGAGGGAGAGGGGGGTGTCTTAGCTTTGCTAAGAGAAACCCTGGGGTGCAGTTATCATAGAAAGAAGTGTACATTCTGTAATAAAGAGAAATTTTTTAGCATTTAAAATGTTAGCTCTCACACTAAGCACATGGCATTCAAATCCTACACATAAGAAAGTTCAAGTAGAGAACAGCTGGACATCCTCTCTCCAGATTTTGGTGAAATTTTAGATGTTGAAAATAAAATATTCACATTTCTCCATATTTTTTTCAAACTATCGATCTACAAAATTTTGAAATAAATAACTGAGAATCTTGAAATCTAAATAAACTGCAGTTTAAAGGAAGTGAAACATTTTAAATAAACATTAAAAGGGGATTTTTTTAAGTCATTTGGCTTCAAAATGACAGAAAGTGGTTTTATGTTGTTGTGGCTGTTATTATTATTCCTATTATTATTATACTCTTATTATTGCCAGTATTAATAAAATATGTGTATCCACTAAAGCCTAAGAACGTCTGTCAGAAACCCATGTGCTGGGTGTTTTACTGATGTTTATTTGAAAGACTGTCCTTGCCTCAAAGAACTTCTAATTTACTGTTGCACCCAGGGGAACAGAGAACAGAAATAGTTGCTTAGCACAGGAGCTGGATTATCACAGATTCCCAATGTCACAAGATACATCAAAACCCAGTCCATCATCATCAAGAGCAACACGGGAGACCTGAGGTGACCCAGGCAATCTCAAAACACCACTGCCTCTTAGTGAGAAGTAGACCTGACTTGCAGAGCTTGCAGACTAAATAGATGCAGAAACAGCTGGGATGAGAAGAAAAGAGAGAGGAAAAAAATGATTCAGTCTTACAAATCAGGAGGTAAGAAACTTCATCACTGAGCTAGCAGAGCATGGCATGGTGGAAGAGTTTCCCAAAGTCACCCAGATACAGCAGATACCCAATGCCCCAGCCTGGAGTTAAAACCACAAGGACGTTCTTTGCAGATAGCACAGCATGCGGCAAAAAGGGTGTTTGAGAAGAAAGTGCTCTAAGGGAGTCATTACAGTGTCAAGTAGCTAATACATACTAGGATTGTGTTTAATTAGCATGACTCAATGAACTACCACCACCTGGCTGGACCATGGTCACTGATTATATAGATGTTCTTACTGAAACTGGGAAGTTTTACACCTCCAAAAACTGCCTTCCTTGGGGTCTAAGCCAAGGGTTCTTACTCTGCCACTAAAGCAGGCTAAGGGCTTTAGTACCTGCCCAGGTACCTAGAACAAGCTCTAGTCCCAGCCCTTCCCTGGAAGCTGTGCTCCTTCCAGCAGAGGTCGATGGACAGGAGACCTGTTTGCTTCTACACCTCCAGAGCTTGCCGATTGGCACTGTAATGTCAACAATGTTGATTTCGATTAATGCATCGGGCTGGGAGCTGCAGCAGGACAGATCTGCTGCAGGATGCCTCTGGGCTCTGATTTGCTGCTCCAAGCTGTGAGGGCAATAACCGCATCTGCCACCATGGCTACCTTCAACAGGGAACCCAAATCAATCCTAACCTGTGCCCGCAGCTCCTCTGGGGCCTGGGGTGCTGCTGGCAGCTCCTCATTCCATCGCAGATGTTGGAGATCACCATCTCCCAGGCCCTGACGTTCATGCTTATACCCTGATGTTTTTTGAGGCACACAAGAAGGAAGCTAAAGAAAGTTCGGAGCTTCTGGAGCCATATTTCCCCTCTTGCTCTGTGCAGTCAGAGTGTGGGGGTAACCTCAGCTCTGCAGGTGACAAACGAAGATGGTTCCCCTCCCCACAGCCAAACAGACATCCCCAGGGGAGAGCTTTTTTACAATCAGGGTCATCATTTAGGTTTCATCTAGCCCGCACAAGCCCACAGAGAATATGCAGAGAGACTCCTTTCAGCCTGCATTAGGCATTACTAGTGTCAATCCTGGCGCACAGACTAGAGCCCTCCTGTCTTCACTTTAAATTAAGTCTTAAAATATGGGGCAAATATGATCGATTTGTAGGCAGTTGCTTAGGGAAGGAAGTGCAGCAGGGGATTCATTACACTACGGGCTGATGGCTGATGCCTAAGTATTGCAAAATCCGTGGGGTTTCCAGAAGGAGCTTGACATGAAATATGCCATGAAGGAACAGTACTGGCTGCAGAAGCCACGGCACCCCAGAGAAACAGATATGAAATGGAAATTACTGAGGTCAGCGATGGCCACAGAAAGAAGAGGGAGCTGGGAAATACCCAGCCCAGTTGGAAGAGATGTGGGATGGGGAGGAGACAGGAATACTGGATCCCAAATAAAAGGAGTTCAGCTCCTTTGCTTCCTCTCAAGGGCAGCCCTCCTTATAACCTGTGCAACTCAAGAGATAAGCTCTTTGTGATGGATGTTGGTAATTTTGGCATTAGATTTATAGCCTGTTTTACAGTAATGGGAGTCTGGAGACCTGGATTCTTGTATCTTGACTCTGCTATTGATTTCCTGAATCACCTAAGTGGGTTGTACAGACTCACCTTTTCAAGTGAGGCAGCCTGAAGTTCAGTGCACAACCCCATGGTCAGCCCCACAGTGAATCCCTCCTATGACCTATAAGGCTCACTTTGTAAATTGGGAAGTTGGCCTCAATTTTGTGAGCCTCCATTTCCTAAACTGTTGTTAATGGTATTATCGTTCTGCAAGGTCCTTCCAGAGGCTCCATTTATTCATGCTTACAAAGAATAACAAATGCAGGGACAGAGGAAGTATGGAAAAGTGAGACAGATAAAAGCATTATCTGAAAACTGCACCACCACATCGGCAAGTGGAGCTGTATCAGAGGGGGAAGAGGAAATTGTTGTTTCCCCTACCTCCCTCCAATCCTTCACTCACATCCACCCCTACAGAGACCTGACCAGAAAGAGACTAAGTTGATACTGAAAAACAGAAAATAGCAACCCCGCAAGATTATCTAGGACTACCCCAAATAAACCCACAAAAAAAAGGCTCATAAGTATTTGGTACTCATTCAGCACATGGCATCTGCTAATCTTGGGGCAGCTTACAATGTCTGGCTAGGGAGAAGCAAGCCCAAGCATTTCTGAACAGCAGACTAGGTTAGATGACTAAATATGGTATTTTTTTATGAACTTGGAGCACCCACTTTGGAGTGCTTGGCCCAGGATTGATTCCTTTTGAGACCTAGGCCTTTGATCTCACTGCTAGACAAAATAATTAAAGAAACTGAAATACAATCGAGGTTTCTTTCCAGCTTGAAAAACATTTTAAAAAAATACTTGGATATCTTTTTTGGACTCTTCAGATAAAACATCACATAGAAAAACAACATGGTGTCTCTTGAGCTTATTCCATCAGCTCCCTTCTTTTAAGCTCACATGTGAAGCTGCTCAGATCTTTTATTGGGAGGGAGAAAAATGGGAAGCATCAGGTAGCCCCAGGGGGGATGCTCAACTTTAAACCAGACACATTTCCCTTTAAGGACTATTACCTAAAATGTTCTCTCTTTTCATACTGAAAGCCCCTGCTGAGGGATTTTGCTTTGAAAGGGGGAGTCTGTTTCAAAAGAGGGTTTTCTTTGTTGTTGCACACACAGATTCGGTAATTTGGGTGGTGCTTCATTTTTCTTGACCTGGTACTCACCAGCCTGCTTGATGGCTCCACTTTAATGATAAAGTGATAATGATTTGCCTCCCTCATAAAACACACAGGAGATTCCATGGCTGGAGCAGGAGGGAGAAGATGTGCATATCATGAGGCTGGGGAAGGATTTGATGGGTTCCTGTTAGCTCCTGCCACCCAGTCTGACATCTCAGAACTAGGTCAGAACAGCCTGGTGGTGTATTTTCTCCTCCTCAGCGAGGAAAGAGAAGTGGCAGAGTGGTTAAGGGGGATTCCTACAGTCTGAGATCCTGACAAGGTACGAAGGCAGAAGACTGGATTTCCTCATCACTGAGCCAGTTACAAAGGCTATTTTGGTGATGATCCCAGCTTTGGATAGGTTGCCAACACCAAGGCAAACCCAGTGTGACCACACAGTCTGTGAGTCCTGGGCTGGCTTTGAAACCCTTTGGAGCAAGCGCATCCCACTCCTTGCACACGGTTTCGTATGACATTCCTTCATTTTACATTTTGTTCTGTGGGAGTACATTTGTTATTAATCACTGGCTTGCACATTAATACAGTGCTTTCTAACAGTTAAACCAGATATTCCATCCTAGCAACTCAGATTAATATTTGTTTGAATAATCTATTTAAGATGATGTCTGGCCAGCAGTGTGGTCTGGCTGGCAGCACTCTACTCTCCCAAGCGGACGTTTTCATTTGCTTTGTTCCATATTTTCTTCCTCTGCTCTTATTTTACATTGTCCCTCAAAATCTTCCATTCAAATTGCTTTCTCTAGCAATGGTTCCTCTTGCATTCAGTCCATGTAGGTCAAAGTACTTTTTTCATTGATTGTCCTAATTGTTTTGGACAAATGGCTCTATTGAAACCAAATACTTTTGAGGAACTTATTTTTGTGGCTTTTTGTATTATTTAACATTCAAGTTTAGATACATATTCTGAGTACAAAATATATACAATACATGACACAAAATATTCTGTTTGTATGCATATATGTGCATCTGTATTTATTCTATTATTTTGCAGCATGGCCATTGATTACATATATCATCACACTGATGTTGTTTTAAGGATTGTCTTCCACAAGATCAAAGTCCTCCTGTTTTAATTAATTTCTGCCATGATAAAAATGATAAAAAACTTGAGAATAATCAGCCACTGATTTAGCATGGATATAAATGCTCTCCTTTTTCAAAAGATTTGAAGTCTGAAGCCAACTTTCACAGTTCAAACTTGTCTCTAGAAAACACAAATGAGCAGCAATTCATGTCCAGTAGCAATTTCTCCACTGAATCATACTCAGACTCCGGTCCAAAGTCCTTCTGTGTTCTGAGGAAGTATGAAGCTTTTCTGGCTTGGGTTGGCCACAGACTGCCTTGGAAAACAAAATTTTCAGAAGTGTTCATTTTCAGAATGTTACACTGGTAGAAGTTTGCATTGACAACACCCCTCTGAGGTACAAGGATCAGTGTAATGTGCTCGGACTTCACAAGATGCTGCAAACACAACCTGTGCAGTGGGAGTCAACTTTGCCCTGTCAGCTCTGGACCAGGTCCACAGAGAATAAATGTATGGAAAGAGTGAGAACACAAGTTTTCCAGATCTCAGTATTTTTCAAAGCCTAAGACACTATAGGTGTTGTGGGGCATTATTGGTTCTTTTTAATTAAGTACATTTTCAGAAATCTATTTCGGTCAACTGTGATTGCAAATAAATAGCGGTGAATGACTGCTTCCCAATGAAATGTGTACTAGGAAAATGAATAAATTGTATCATATAAAATTTTCCCCTCACTTAAAGAAGTGTTTTCTGTAACACTTTTCACTGAGATTAAAAGATACTCTTCCTTTTGCCAGAAGAACTAATTATTTTTCTCCAGCTGCAAAACAGCAGGTAAACAACAATCATCAGTCTAAGAATTTCCTTCTCAACTAAGAGAAATCAAGGTGGTTTTTTTTAAAATATACTCAATTGAGATAAATGGATATCTTTTTCTGAAATTCTGTGTTTAAATTGATAACCACAACGACTTCCAAGAGGAAGTTGCACAAATATTTACATCCAGATGATTTCCCTTTATTTGAAGTCTTCCCAAAAAGTGAGAATCCTGGAAATTATATATGTTTGAGTCCTTATTTGATTTATTTTAGTCATATAATCATTGCTAGAAGAAAACAGAAGAAACCAGAAAAGCGATCTGCCTTTCTGTTGTATAACAGTTGCCCTATCAATTTTCAGATTAGGATATTTATTCTTGGAGACACAGACTATAGCATATATCTATCATACATATATTTACTTTAACCTACAATTACATTCATTCAAACGTACACTGTATAATTGTTGCAATTTATATGTCCCTTTATGATTTTAAAGTAAAAGGCATTAATAAACTGGCAAGATCCTTGACCACATGACCATCTCTTCAAAAAATCCATTTCCATGTTTTCCAGGTATTCCAGAGAAAGCCATGGTTTGACAAACCATGCACTATCCTGACTTCATGTCCACCTCTCCTAGAAGCTTCCTAGCATGCTGGCACAGGGAACCCTCTCCTGTGCGAGCACCTTCCATGTGTTCCTCCACAGGAAGATGTTGCCTGAGGAATGCACGTTTTGCCCCATTAGGAACGTGCTAAAATCAAAAGGCCCACTAAGATCTAGCCCACTTTACCAGGGTCCCACGAGGACATGAGGAGGGACACGGAGAATTTCTTCCCTGCTCAACACAACGTAAGAACTGTTGATACCTGGGAGGGACTCTTCAAAACTTACACTGCAGCTGCAAACTAGCAGTTGTACTGTAAGCAAAACCTGCTACAGACGTGGTAAAGAACTTCTACTCCAAAAACATCTGCGGGTTTTGGAGCTTATGGTTCATTTGTTGCAAATATATATGACCCCAAAAGAAGTTGCTTCAAGTTGTCTGATGATAATTTCATATTGGAAATGCTCTTTTGTACCTGAAGCAACACTTCTCCTATTGTGACATCTTGCCATCTCAAAGTTCAGCTAGACAAAAAGGGTGGTGACCAGAACAATGATACTCATGAATGAAACAAATCTTTGACACAGAAGCCAAATCTAGCCTATGAAATTCCTCTCCACAAGGGTGAACAACTACCAGACGACCTCAGCACCCACAGAACCAAATGAGAAATCAACTTCTTTAAATTGACCAACCTTCAACAGTTTCTGTGCATCCATGAAATTTTCACTCAATCAAAAATTGTAATAGTAAAACAGTAGCCCATAATTCATATACCAGGCAAGATATTTTCTCCTAAAGGTCAAAAAAGAGGACTAGGAACTAGAAATATGCTGTTACAGCTGTATCCATTTGTAGATATGTGGAAGAGCTACACATATTACTGTGCTGTAAGACAAATTGGGAGATTCAATCAGATATTGGCAGGTTGGTAGATCACTGAACACAGAACATCTTTACTAGTACATGGCCAGATTTTACGTAAAGGAGACACCTTTAAACACTCACAATCCCTTTTTAGGTACAGCAGTTAGTATGATGTAGCAATTTTATTATTCTGTGCTTATGTGCAAGACCTTGTCTTTGGTCTTGAGCTTAGTCCAGGACAAACCCTTTCTATCAGCTCACTTCTGAAACTGAAGAGTTTTCAGCTAATCTTTGTAGAAATCTATTGCAATCAAATTTGCTCAGAACAAAAGCCAATATACAATACTTACTTTAAAAGCTGTTTTTGTCAATGACCTTGGTGTGAAAGCAGTATGCTCCATTGCTATTTTTTCTCATCTATTGTTTATCTTGAAAAGCAGCTGGTCCTTTATGAATATCTCACTATTTGACTCAAAGGCAGAGTATTTTAACTCCCTTCAGGAGTTATTGTAACTCCTCTTCTAACAGACCCTTCCCTTGACCTCACTCCCACCCTCGCCACCTACAGAAAATTTCCAGGAAGGTTAGAATGGAGATTTGCAAAACAAAAATGGTGTAAGATTTTCATTCTGCATCACTAGATGGCAATTCCTAATTATTAGTGGGGCAAAGATGCACACAGTACTGACTGAGCTCATAAAAAAGTATTTATTTTTCCTGAAAAAATTAAGGCCTGCTTTTTGGTGCTTTTGTTTGTTTTTAATAAAAATTCTGGAAAGAAGAAATGAGGGCAAATGTTTCCATTTTTTTGTATTAACGTTAAAAAGGACCAGTGTTTGTTAAAACCACCTCTAACACTAAGCCCTTGCAGCTCCTGTTTAAGCCCACGGGAACTGCAAGCCCTTCCAGGACTGGACCCTCTATATGCTGCCTTGCTGTAACCAGCTTCACATACAGCCAGTTCCTGAGTCTTTATCCAGGTTTTACTCAGCCTTTACTCAATCAAAGCTCCCACTTAGGGACAGTAAATAAGGACTTTAGGAACTGGCCCAATGGATAGGTTCCACAGCATGCAAGACAACTATTATTAAGCGTGGGTGTTAGTCAGCAATAAGCCCTCCTCCACCTCTTAAACTTTTGGTGTTCCCACAAGGGAAGCTATTGAAAGCCTGTGCTTTGTAAGTTCCATTCCCTTTGCTGGCTTATAACACAGCTGCTATATATTATCTTATACATTTGACCACAAAGGTGCATTCTATAGGCAAGATTCATCCACTCCTGCCATCCCTTTTTATTCATTCACTGCTTTTCAGTGTAATGTTTGGGGACCCTGTTCTCAGCCACTTGTACATTTCAGCACTTGAAACACACCAAGAGGGACAATCGCTTGACTGATATCTCCATCTTAGTATCTATACCCGTCTCTCTGTTTCTCTAGCTTTCTACCCAAGCCATTGTGTGTGCCAATTGTGCTATCATAAAGCAGAGTGTTGGGCTGTTTTGTGATGATGAAGAACCATGCAATCACAAGCTTTATTGCATACCATCCCATCCAGTGACCCCTGTTCTTATCATGAGAGCCCATTCAAGGGGAAATTACACCAGACTTCAACGGGGAAAGTGTCCCTCTGTTTCCAGGCTATTCAGGACAAAAGGTGAGAACCACAGAACAAGCCTCTTCTGCTTCAATTGTGAAATGTTTCAAGCAATTGGGAGGGGTGGGGGTGGGGGCGGTGGGAAGGGGGGTTAAGGGGAATGGGGAGGGAGAAAAAAAACAAAAAAGAAAAACTCTATTGAGATCAGGTGGTCCCATTTCCCAGAGATAAACAAGTTCAATAATATACTGGTCAACAGAGTTACCCTATCCTCAACAGGCTTTTGTTTTTTTTAAAAAAGGACTAAAATAACCACTTGGAAATGTTAAACCAAGGCATGGCATTTTAATATGAAAATGGAGGCCTAGTATATTTTTGGTCCCTCTGACAATGATTGTCCTCAATTAGATCACTTATAGTCAGTAAATTGGTTGCTGCGAGGGGTTTGTGATCATAAAAATAATTCATACATGGCAAGTTGCTTTCAAGCCTGGGGTTTTTTTTGCTGTTGTTGGTGGTTTTTTCTCTGCTTTTTGCTTATTGCCATAGTAACGACAAGTGCATATTTTGGCTTGCTTCCAAAATAATATTCAAGAATGTTCTTTTTGTCCGTTTTTAAGAGGAATCATTAGGAATATTTGAATTATATTTTCCAATTAGGTGAACTGAAGTGTTTTCCAGCAACTCTAGTTTTTTCCCCTTGTTTATAGAAAATGTGAAATTTTTATTACACCAAGGACTTTCAAGACAATAGCTACAGAGACTATTTTTCAGTACTGTTTGTAATATCTAATTCAGAGCTAATTTTTAATGGACAGGGTTCCATGGGGATTTGTTTGCAAATTTCATCAACTTGAGTTCCTGCTTCATTTGCTGAAATGCAGTACTTGGAAATGACCCAGTGAGCAGGAACACTCTTGTTCCTTTTAAAGCTTTACTGTATATTACAATAAACAGTGACTGGTTATCAAAAATAAAATGCTTGATTGTCTACAGATTTAGAGAACACATTTTTGTCTTGGATGAACTGTCAAGTTAGATTCACCACTGACACAGCTAAAACAAACACATACATTTTATTTTAAGCCTTGTGTTTCTTCAGAAGCCAATCGGATGTGCTCAGTTCAAAACAAAAGCAATTTCAAGAGGAAACACTTCTGTGATGGACACATTTTGTGCTTAGCTGTCTTTACTAAAAAGCATAGCTGAATAAATCTCAGTACCTTCTCTCTGTTTCACAAAACATTGTCATTATAACTCATTTAGAGTTTCCAATGATATCTGTGTCTTGTTTTTTTTTCTCGTATAGTTTTATATTTTCTCTTCTCACGTGCTCTTTTATATTTGCCCTGGTAATACACTCTTCGGCCCGGGTCCTGTGTGGATGAAAGCCAATCCAACTTGCCAAACCCACTCTTTCATCCTCCTTAGCAGTAAAGTGTCTGTCACTTGAAAAGGAGTCCAAAGCACTCAAATTATTAAGGGATTGCTTAAGAAGGGCTTGATATGCTCCTGTCTCTGTACTCCTCTCCAAAATACGTGCTGTTGGGGTTTTCCTAGTGGACAGCAATGGCCATTTCAGGTGAACTGAATAAACATAAAATAGAAGAAAGCATTTTTAAACCCAGGAGCTTATTTTAGCACAGCCTGTTTCAGTGACTCTGTTGTAGACACCTAGGGCTTGCTGGTCAATGGAAATCAACATCTACAAACTCTCCAGAGTGTAAATGTTACGACTTATTGCAAAATCAAGCTGTATTTTCCATCTCTAACAACATAAGCACAGTCAACCTGCTGTATACTTCTGCACAGGGATAGAAGTAGCCTCACACATTGAACTCATGCAAGACCCTTTTATAAAACGAGCTGTGGGTGAAAAAGTTCCTGAATCTTCTGAAGTGTCATCTAGGGCCTCTCAACTTCCCTTCCAGTCTTGGCCTCAACATAGGATTGAGTCAAACTCAAAAGCCTTTGAATCCCTGAAAAGCCATATCAAGCCATTGTTTGTGCCTTGTAGAAGTATCTTGTCCCAAGAAACCACTAAGATGAAATGTAGCAGAAATGTCAAAAGCATAAACATCGTTTACATGGTACTGGGGGGAAGAAGCAAGAGCGGAGGAGGGAGATGCAGCAAAAGGGAGTTTTATAATGCCAAAGTGTGATGGGCTCTTTGCAAACAAAGGTGAAGGTCTGGGTCTGCCAGTTCCTCCGATCTCCAACTACGGCAGATTAGACCTACAGGCTCTGTTTTGTAGAATTTCAGGCTAAGCAGGCAAACTAAACCACTATGCTATATCCATCCTCTCTTTCATTACAGCATGAAACAAGCAATTAAAAAAAAAACCCAACTACTCAGACATGTTTGATCAGAAAGCACTTAAGCAGCACAGAAGAAATCCACAGCTTTTGATATTACATTAATACACTAATATCTTAATCCTTTACCAGTGACAGACTACACATTTAAATCCCTAATGGGACCTGGTTTCCAAATTACATTATTTAATGTTTATTCAGTGAATAATCCAAATAGTATTTAACACCACTGAAGAAAAAACACACACACCCCCTGGGCGGATTGTCTGCTTTTCCTTTGCTTCGTAATTACCCAACCAAGGGCCCTATTAAATAACTTCATTTTTTATGATCTTAAAGTGAAATGAACCCTCTATTTGAACGTTGCACAGAAGAAATACTTCAGGCACACATGCACCCCATAAAATCCAGCTCCACCTCGAAAACTTTCCACTGATCAAGATGGTTTTGATCCATTTGGGGACTTTCTAGCCAGACATATTTAATACCAAAGGGCCTGATCCGGGCCCCATCCTGGAAAGAGAACAAAAGCAAACACCAAGGGAGCATCAAAGAAATAGAAATGGCTCGTCAATGAAACCTCTGCATGTGGAAGAGGGGAAGTTAATTGCCTGTAACATTATACTATAATTAGGACACTTTCAATAGGATTTGTGCCACCCAACTGTGAACACGGCTGGTGGAGTTATAATCACCCAAGCTCCCTCACTGCCTGGCAGAAAGGCTCTTCCCCTTCTCTGTGGTGGGAGCTCAGGTAACCATGAGGCTAAGGGAGGTCTCTGCATGATGGGGTTGGTGTTGGATGGTACAAACACAGGCAGCTCTATGCCATGACAGCATGTCCTAGTGCTTCCTTTCCTGATCCCCATGGTGCTCCCCTCCAAGCCTTGCCCAGCAGCACCCCACTGCCATGTACCCACAGGGATGGAATAGCCCATTCACTCCTTTGGGAAAGGTCAGCCCCATGGTCAGCAGAAGTCACTTGTTTCCCTGGGGAAATGTGCTTGATTCCTCCAACGAACAGAACACAACCCCTTCACGGCCAAAGATGAGCTACTTTGCATTTCTAAGAGGCAAAGTGTCTTCTTGCACCCATGTGCTCCTCGAGTAGAGGAAATCACCACAGATGTGTGATACCTGCAACAACAGATGCTCCTATCGCAGTCACCACATTTTCATGCCTCTCTTTCAAACCTGTCTTAAATAAAGGCCAGGCTTTTTTCTTCTTTCATCGAACATCTCTAATTGAAACATTCACTCTTTGATATCTAAATCAACTTGAGTAGATCCTGAGGTTACAAGTTAAAAGGTCTGTGTGGAAGTGGACTGAAGTTGGGGACATGAAGGAAAGGTGGTTTTGCCCCTTTTTGGAGTGAAGAATAATTTGGGGATTCATTTGTAACACTAGCAAAAACAAGGCTTTTCAATGAGATCTCCTTGGTTCAGATCTGCTTTATATTTGTCACAAATAGCCAATGGTGCTTGATTCCAGCATTTAACTGTTTCAATCTGCATAGTTAAAAAAAAATACCCAGCACAATTCCAGAGACACATGTTTTGACATCAGAGCTCCTCGTAAGCTGTCAACATTTCCATTAAAGAGCCCTGCTTGGAGAGCTGGACATATCGACAGCTTCAAGAGCGTATGGCTTGCAATAGAAGGCACATGTGTTAATACTAGTTTGGATGTAAATGCGTAGATTCAGGGATACATGGACAGACAGACAACTCCTAGTAGAACACTAGCTTCTATTAGCTCCTACTGTCCCAGATCATGACTAGCTTCTCCTAAAAGAGAAACTGTTCAATACAGGGTGGCCCAGCAACATCCTAAATGCACTGCAGAGGGATGAGGCTGGTTCTCCCTGTTGCTCCACAGCCAGACTGGGAATTAGGGGTCAGTTGAAGACTGCCTGCCCCACACACCAGTGCAGGGGCTTTTGGAGGGACACTGATTTAAAGACTGCATCATAAGTGCATAGCACCTAGAGAGTGCAAAGCACTTGCTCTCAGCATGAGATGTTTGACTTTCCTACCTTAATCATACAAGGAAATTTTGTTCCCAGCACTATTGTTCACATTTTTATTACATGATTGGCTGAAAGAATTATAGTTTTTTTCCACAGACCAAGGCAAGCATCCCCAAAACTTATAGTTTTGAGAGGGTTTGGGTGGTATTTTTTGGACTGTTGGCCATAGGGTATATTACCAGAAGTAGAGAAAAGAAGAAATAGCACCTGATTCCTTTCCTTGTAGAACAGGGAACCTTAGTTATTAATGAGATATATGAGGTGACTCTTATATAGGCCTCACTGTAACAAAGCCCCTCATAATCACCGATGGATTTCATCCTACCCTTGTATGAGGCAGTGAATATTTATCCTTACTACACCAAGGGGGAACTCCAGCACTGATGAAGTAACTCTCCCAAGGACTCCCCAGTGGGGCTGGGAACATGACCTGTGCCTCCTGCATCCCAGTCCAACCCAGTATACTTTAAGCAGCATGGTGTTTTGGTGAGTGATGCTGGGAGCCAACACAGGGTTGTGTGGACATTGCAAAAGAAAAAGAGAAGCCAAAATGCTCTGCGCAGTCTGAAATCTGAATTTACCAGCAGGGTCAGGGAGCTATTTTACTTGCTACCACTGTGAACTCCAGGAATGGAATCAATTAGTATTAGTTTAAAACATCATCTGTTTCAGTTTAACAGAAAGCTTCTGTTCAATGGAATACAGGGTTGGCAAATGAAAAATAAAAGTTGATCTGATTTTAGTAACTCCTAAGGTACTATTTTAGGTGTGGCAAAGAGGTATATCATACATCTGCCACAAACTTGTGTGACAATATATTACTTTTGTTTTTCTTCATGTCTTCATAGAAGAAGATCCTTTTGCATGAACGCAAATCACAAATCTGTGCTTAGCAAGATGTTTCACTAGCGACGGCAGATGTGTGACAGCGTTTTCTTCAACGATACTGTTAGGTGATAAACCAGCTACTTTTAAATGGATGTTTTCCCAGGTAATTAAAACCACCTTTAAAATCACAATGGAAGAATTCCTTTCCAGGAATCATTTCTATCGTTAGAGAGATAAACTCTCTCTATGTTTTTATTTTTACCATAGATTTTGACAGGTTATTGTAGGAGAATTCATTAGAGAGCTGCAAAATACGAGAGTTTTCCAACGCAATGACCTCGTTCCAAGCAATACTGGCTTTTTTTTTTTTTTTTTTTCACAAAAGGTTTTTAAAGTACTGTCATCCTTTCCAATTCAACACAGTCCTAACACATTTCAGTTCCTCAGAGGCACCACCAGCTTGCTCCTGATCTAAGAATCTTACAAGGCTAACAGCATATATTACTTTATAAGTGAAACAGGAGGGATGTTATTGAAAACGGAACTTATGGTGATCTTACCTATAGAAAAGCAAATCCATTGACTGCAGCTGCACCTTTTGTTTCATACTCAGAATTATGAGACCAGAGCTAAAGGACACTACAGAGACAATTCAGTTCAATGTTACTGTTTCAACATTACTACTAAACTGCTTGAATTTCTCATTCCAATTTTTGTTCTCTGAATGCCCTTTCCCTCTTTTAATACTGGGGTTTTTTTCCTCTCTTCACTTTTTGGAGGGGAAAAAAAAATCAGAGGAAGGAAGAGGACTGAGAAGGCTTTTTTCTCTCCTGTCTCCTATGCCATTTTAGAACTTAAGAGACAGAATGAAGGGAAAACCAAGGGAGAAAGAGCAGAATATTTTTAATACTCCCATCCCAAAAAAGCAATCCTAAGCAAATAATTATCTGTACAAAACATCATCATTTTCCAACCAGTTATTCAAGGCTTCATCAGTCCCCCATGTCCCTCAGCTGTGCCTGCTCCAGCTGGCAGAGCAACCCTCTCCTCTCTGTGTGCCATTTTCACACCACGATAGCCATAACTAGTGATGGTACCACTGCTCATGCTGCACAACTCTCTTTAGTTTGGCTAAGCAACACTGCTAAGAAACCACCATGAAGATAGGGAGAGGAAAGCAGAGATGAGCAGGGTTTATTTCAGTGGGGACAACTCAACCCTCAGTAGCGTGATGAATTGCCAATGGAGCTCGAGAGGAAAGGCCACCCTGGCCTCCTGCAGACACCCAGTGCAGCTCAAGGGTCAGCAGAAAAAGCCATGGAAAGGACTAGGGAGTGTGGGGCGAGACGAAACAGCTGCTGGGCTTCCTAATCGGTGGAAAATGGCATCACGGCCCACAGTACACTGCAGCGAGGAAATGCAAAAGTGGAAACTTATAGATATATTTTTACATGGTGATAATGATTTTAGCATCTGCATAACGTGCATGAGCCAGGGCCTGGATCCCTCCTCACTTAAATCACTTAAAGTCTTGTTCTGCCTGAAAGTAATAATCTGTTTGCTTTTATTGCTGTCTTATAAACTTTCCATCCCAATCTACTAATGAAATGAAGTGACACAAGGACTGTCAAATAAATTCTGCAAGAGGGGTGGGAGAGGAAAGAAAGGTTTGGGCTCAGTGAGGCAGGGCAGCAGGAGCACATTAAAAATGTGAAATCCAGGAGAAGAGGATTGTCATTGATCAGGAAAGTGGTTCTTTGGGGCTTCTGAACTTTTCTAAGCCCACAAAACCAACTCTGAAGCATGGCTACCAGCTTCCTGCTAGACGTTTGCTAGGTCACCAGTAGACCTCACTGAAAGAAGACCATTTTATGCAGAGAGCTGAGACCTCCAGTGATGAAGTATTAAGAAGCTATTCACTTTCCAGATGGTGTAACTGATGCTGACTAACCTAAATTATGTCATGCAGTGAAGAGTACCAACCCATGCTGTGTGCACCATCTCAGATTGCAAGAGAACAATGGAGAGCAGAGAAGGAGACAATGGAGGCCACAGGAGTCTGGTACATGGCAGGGTCACAAGGTACAAAGTAGAACAGTAAAACAGATATTTTCAGCGTGCATTTTCCTTTGCTGCAGATCTGCTTTGCTTCTGTGCTGCGGGAGAGAATGACATGGCATCCTCCTGGATTAAACCTGTTACGAGGTAACTGGGAAAGCAGAAATGTGGTTTCGCTTATGTTATCATTATTACCTGTTGTTGTTCTTTTTAATAACATTTTTAATAGATATGGACCAAATCTGTCCTGGATCTGACCAACACACACAAGACTGGGTTTGGATTTGCGGACGTGGGAATTTATATTCTCCATGTTGGCTCATCCATTTTGTCGTTCCCTGAAATAACGTGGTACACGCTTTCATACGCTTATAACAGGAATGGCTGAGAAAAGCATTATTTTTTATTACAAGGAGAGCGTTTTTCACAATTCTCAGTAATTCCTGCAGAACAATAAATTCATTTTAAGTTCTTCCACACCTGTCTATCTGAATAGATAGCTGGGGAGAGAAAGAGGAAATAGAGTTCTGTCTGAGACTAAAGACAGTCTGATCTCTCTAGGGGTAAGGACATAGGTATTTATGTGTTTTTAGGTCTGTTGTTTATCATAGGATTATCTTCTGCAGGAACACAAATCTGGGAGATCAGAGGACAGAGGATAAACAACAAAATAAGATAAATTATCTCCTCAGACCTGGAGCTAAATGACTGACAGCTTATCTCTGCATGGAATTACTATTATTGCATTATTGTTTAGCTATCCAATATATTTCATTGAAAAGCCTTCAAGTATTTAATTTCACCTTTAGTTCTGTGGGGACTGGTTGGTCCATTAGACACTGAATATGTAATGGAGCATACCAAATACACTGTTGATCGACATAACCAGAGTGAAAACCGCACTTGGTTTATTCCAGAAAAAAAGAAACTCTTGATGCTTGTGATTTCAAAGGTCTTATTATCCCTCTCCTAGAGCAGACTTGATAAGTGAGGAACCCATGACAGAACAGCGCAAAACTGGGCCATTCACAGATCACAAACCTGGCCTTTGGGAAAGAAATCCCTTCTTCTGATTTACGTGGCCCTGAATCACCCAGGATGTCAGCATAAACTTTAGCTTCCAACAAGCCTAAAATACAAAAGTTGATTTTAGACATAATAGCCTTGTTCCTCATGTCTTGTACCAAGTCCACACACAGCCATTAGAGCTCTGCTTGTTGCATTCCCATGAAAAACCATAACATTGACTGAGGCTAAATTAATCTATTTGTCAGCATCTGCTGACCTGTGCACCTGCATTGGAGTTTGTAACAAAATCCTAAACTAGCATCACCGAGCTTTAGGTTCTGGAAAAAATGGCCTGCAGAGCACATGCTACACTTTTTAAGACTTCCCTGGGGGATGCGACTCATTGGAGAGATGGATGGATACTTATACAAACGTATCCAGATCAGTTTAACCTAGAAATTTCAGGAGATCAGGTTCCCTAAGAGATTCCCTTGGTTGTTAAAATATGTTTTATCATTTTTTCCCATTAAAATGTGTGTTTGATTTTTCATGAAAAAGTCACTGTCGTGCAATTGGTTCTCAGAGAACAAAGCAGCACAGACATTATGAAAAAGAAGGAAAGAAAACAAAACTAAATAATTGAATGAGACTGTTTTAAATAACTCCCAAATTGTTGCAAGATCGCAGAATTCATATACGAGGCTGAAGAAAGGGGGAGCTAATTTTCTCCAGAAAAAAATGTGGTCCTTTCTCTATATTATGCCATTCTGAATTTTTCATTTGCAAGTGTTACTGAAGACTGCATACACATGTAAATATTCATATTTAAAATATTCCTCTTAAAAAAGCGTGTGTGAAAGGACATTATGGAAATTAGGCTGCATCAATACCAGAGTGAAAATGGGAGTCAGATCTACTAAGACATTGGTGTGCTTCAAGCCCAGTGTGCAGGCTTTCACTTCTTTCCTTTTTCTGGACTCTGACTGCTATAGCTGAGGCCTAAGATCTTTCTGAAATGGACAGGCAGTAGCAATGAAATGACTTGAAAACTAAAGAAATTTAAGGAATTCCCTCCGTCTAGCATATCAAAAAGTTCAAAAGTTACCACCGTCTCAGTGGCTAAGCAGCAGAAATGTCAGGTGTTAAAATATTTTTTTAAAGAAAATGAGAAAGGCAAAAGAACTACCAAAGGCTGGGTACAAGGTCCAAGATAACTCAAAGAGAATTCACACACATATTTGACACACCAGGCTATTTTCCATGAGACTAAAATAGCAAGAGAAATTTTATATTCTTCCTTTTTTTTTTAAGTGTTCCTATTAAAAATCTGTATCAAAATCGCGATAAAAATTTGAGCTGCGTATTTTCATTCATTAGAAAATGCAAATCCAGGGCAACTTATTTAGTAACACATATTTGTCAGAATTGTTGACCTTTTGACCAAAACCACCTATATAAGATAGCACACAGCAAGAACATAAAAGAAGCCAGATTAGAAACTGGAGATCTGTAGATTCTCTTCAAAGGATTTGCAGAAGGTAACTCACATAAACAAGCCCATATCCAGGAAGATTAAATTTAATATCTATTTTCTGTACTTCTCTTAAAGGCATTTTTAGGATCCAACATTAACAATAGTTAAAAATGAAGAAATTTAATCTTTTCTTTTTTTCCTAAAAAAAAAAAATCTAGGAACTTTGAATATGTTATTCGATATACGACAAAAACAATTTAGTCTTTTCTAATTCCATCATACCTTTATATTAATAAAGGTGCCCCCACTTTTAATGGGTGACAATAAGTAAGGGAGGGCTTTCCATGTAGATGAAAAGAAAAAAGCAGTAGACTAGACCCAAAGTTGTCTTCTGAGCCCATCATTGGCATTTCTAGGCCAAAAGGTCTCATTTTAAAAACCCAAGAAATATATTTTATAAATAGTACAGTAGGCTTTCATACAGCACTGATGCTAAGTAGGAGATCTGGCAGGAAAAATAGGGAGCACAGCTGAGGCAGAAATTTGTCAAAATATAACATAACTGGGAAAATCCATATCCCAGAAAACTGTCAAGGGAGAACAGAAAGCACTGGCTTGCTTTGAAAAGCCACATCTTGGAAGAAATTTGAGATCCCTGAGGGGCATAGCAGACAGAGAGAAAGATGCTACCAAAGAAAGAAGGTTCAACCTTTATCCATTTCCAGAAAATCTTAATCAATGGATATAGGAACTGCAAAGAAGAAAGTATCTGTCTCCTACCAAACCTAGCTGAAATATTATTTTGCAGAATCCAAAACAGTAAAAGTGTGAGAAAATAAAAACCCTCCATTTCAGCAAATTTTAATAAAATGCTTTGATTTTTCTTTTGGGATAAACTCTATTTCTCCTTTTTAAATGTATCTACTCATTAGATAATATGCAATACACTGAATAATTTAAAAATTAAAATCAAACAAATTTTATTTTCTTTTTTTTTTAAAGTTTAAAATAAGCTGAGAAGTGACAACTAGATCAAAAGGGATTTAGAAACCTCCTTTAGTGAGAAATTTGAAAGTTGAGGACTTCTTTTACAGAATCAAAATAAAGCCAGACTTTGAGTTTCAAATTTTTGCTGGGCAGAAGACCTGTCCTCTACAGTGCACCAGAAGTCATAAATAATTAATGTTCTGATAAAGCTGTCCTACTAAAAATCTGATCCCTTCATTAACATCTGAATCATTAACAAGCCACCCAAAAAAGCAAAAGAAAACTGGACTTGACTTTCCAAGGATATTTCCTTTATTCCTGGTGGTCTCTGCCATTCTTACAGTTACATTTTTGCTAAGCAAACAAACTGGCATGAAAAGAAAAGCTTTTCTCATCCATAGATTGATTAGATTAGATCATATCAGATCCCTGTCAGTCTGCTGAAATCTACGGGGTGCTTTTGCCCTTGGCCAGTTAAGACTGTAGCTGATGAATTTTGGTATGAAAAAGATGGGAAAAAAAAAAAAAGATGAATAAAAGCTTCCTTCTCTTTCTCTGCCTGCCTAAATATATTCAGTCACATGGTGGAGAACACAAATACATACAGCAATATAATTATTTAAAACAAGCTTTTCTACCATGCAACATTGTCCTTAGAAATGCAGGACCTTTTCTATCAAAAGTATAATTTCTATTTATTTTCATTGAAATTATTTTCCTTCTATTTATTTTCCTTGAAAATATAATAGTGGCAACAAAAAAAAAAGCCTGCCATTAGGAATGTCTTTAATTTGCTGTTACTTTTTCCATCTGTATTCCTTCTATAGAAGTAAACCTCAACTCCAAGATGGTTTTTAAGATTTACATGTTTATTTCATTTTGTTTAATATCCCAATCGGTTCACAGTAAATTTGACCACACACACATACACAGTGATCCCAGCTGGTTGAATGTGATGAGCCAAGCCAAAGACATAGTCAAAAATACAGCCCTGCTGCTGAAAACTTTGCAAAATTATAAACAAGACCCTTAAAATTATAGCTTGGCATCACACGCCAGCAACCGTGATGATAACACTGCTGTTTACAGGAAAACAAGCTAAAAGCAGTTCCCTGCTCTTCGGTGCTTAAAATCACCGAAGTTCCCTGCTTCAGTGATTATGGTAAAGGAAAAACTTGCATTTAAATACTGTTGATGTACAGATTTGCTCCTGATTTGGCCCAGTGTTGTGGTTTTCATAAGCAGGTCTGACGATGCTGTGCTTTCCTTGCAGATAGAATGACACAAGTTAATATCTGAATGAACTCTTCCAGGGTCTTAACCCTCTTTTCTCTCTTTTTTTTTTTTTTTTGGCAGTTAATTCATTATCTTTTGCCACTCCCTTCATTGTAAAGCCCAAAACAAACAAACCCAAGGGCTTGTTTGCAGCCTTCAGGGCTGCTTTACATTTCAGGAGAAAATGGCAGGGGTGGGGAAGGGGGGAGCTGAGGCTATGATCTTCAAAGGCATAAAAACCCCCAGTTTTGAAGGCATTTGGTCTGTCCTGATTTGTGCCACACACTGTTCATCAAAACCCAGACTAGAGTGAAAGGTCCTCAGTGGAAACACCCAGGACACTAGGGCTGGGCGCCCCACAGGACACAGCAGGGAGGGCCAGTTCCCAGACGTGAGCCATGACCTGGGCACACTTCAGGAGGAGCAGTCCAGGGGTGTGCTGCTGGTCTGTGAAACTTTGTCCCTTTTCCTGGGGTTTTACATAGAAAAGGTGTTGTGCTGCGAGTACCTGGCTCTCCTTCCCGACAGATCAAAAATTTGGAGGCTGATGCAGTGATGCACAGGGAGCCTAGACAAGGGCTGTGAAGATACCTGCCCATAGTTCCTGAGCCACTGACTTTACTTTTTATCACACTGAAAGTCCAACAGTAAAGCCAACAGAAATTGAGTGTACTTCTATCAGTTCAGTCAAGGAAAAAGAGACAGAACTAGACAATCAGATTTAAAAATAAAATGGAAAAAAAAAATTCAAAAAGCCCTCTTTCCCAAGGAACTCCCTCGGAAACAGAGCCTGACCATGGTGGGATGGACAAAACCACACCATCCATGTTTCTAAGCAGCCTGGACTTCCCACAGTACGTGGGTGCTCTTTATGGGAGACCTGGATGAACAAGGGCGAGATCACAGGGTGCAAAGATCAAATACACCCGCGATCAGAGCAAGATAATGACTTGAGGACACAGAGGCATTTTGTGCTGCCTGCAGCTCGCACAGCTCTCCTTGCTCTGCCTGTGAAGCTAATCACAAACCGAGCCGCGTTGCCCTATAAAGCTCATTATCAAGATTTCACATCTGGCCTGCACATCTTAATTTAATGATGATATGGCAGCATCCCCTCTCCACTGCACAGCACAAATTATCACGTTGTTTTCTGAGGACATAAATCTTATTTAGCATTTTTTCCCCTTCAGTGAGTTTTACAGGCCAGAGAGCAGGAAAAAGATATCCACCCGGATGTGCATAAAGAGCTTCTTACGTGGGTAGTGAGTCTGAAAAGTCACCCGTCTCTGATAGATGCTGCAGTTTTGTGTGTTTAATACCTTTCCCTAAGCTCCCTCTGCCAGGGTATAGGGTGGCAGAAGACCACAGAGGTTGATGCACACCAGCCAGGAATGTGGTTCGTTTTGTGCAAGCCCCTCAAGCCGCCCACCTGTCACTTTGTTTCTTGCATTTTTTTTGCAATAGGGATTTAGAAGGAAAAATTCTGCTCAGTTCCACCTTTCTAGAGACCTCCTCTGGTTTAAGCGCTCCTCTCTGGGCAGCAGGCATGGGTTAAGCTTGTGCCGGAGGCTGGTGGGGCCAGCCCATGGTGGAAGCAGAGCAGAGCTTCTTGGCCACCCCATAACAACATCTCAGTCCTGCCATCTTGATTTGGTGCTCACCCCAAATTCACAGGAAAACCAGTTTTCTAGCTAGGCAAGATAAATCAATAAGGGGGGAAGAAATTCCCAGCGCCATAATGGGGGCAGTGGTGTCCACAGCCCCATTCTTTCTCAAAACTTTGTTATTATGGGATGGAGTGTTAAGGATCTGTCAGCATTTCTATTACAAACCTCAGTCTTTAGAGGTTTATAAACGCAGCCATTTAAAATAACACTGCATTAAAAAATAGGTATGTGAGTTGTCAGCAGTGGTGTTTCTGTTTTCTTTAAGATAGTTTAAAGACGTTTTAGCAGATTATTAGCCTTAGAGAGGTCAAAAATAATCAGAGGTGGTTTTTCGGCTACATTTTTGGCTACTTCTGGATAAATAATGGTTTAATTTGAAAAACATTGAGTACATAATACAAACTGTCTTTAAGCAACAACAACAAAAAAAGGAAAAGCCTCAGTTAATGGTCATGCTATTTATGTTTCAGAAACAGCTCCTGCACATGCACAGTGAATGCTCAGCTTTTAAAACTTTCCCTGTGATGTGGGTAACACGATACAACAATAGTGACATGGATGAGGCAGTTGTTCTCATGTCCTGAGCTCACTCCTCACAAACCTGCATCACCTCTGGGGAACAGGCCACCTCCAAATGGGGGCCGGCCCCAAACAGGACACTCAGAATGGGGCAACAGGAGCTCAAGAAGGGACACAAGGGCACCTTAACCCACCCCACCCCCCCCCGCCTCCATCAGCCGTTGCTGAAAAAGCAAGCTCTGACCCCACTGCATGGCCCGGGATGAGTTGGTTGATGAGATGGTGCTGCTCCCCAGCAGGCACTGCCAGCACCAGCATGTCCTCCCATGGGAGGAAGCCCAAGCCATGGGTGGGCTAACCTCTAGCAACATGAACAGAAAGCACAGATGATAGACATTTAGACATTCATCTGGTTGAGCATTTGGACCATCTCATCTTAGGTGAGCAAGGAGCACACCTAAGTTCATGGCCAGAACAATTATGTTTTGGGGCTGGTCCCTGCCATGGACCTCAACCAGCTGAGGACAAGTCCTGGAGACCTCATGGTCTGTGAAACTGAGGGGGGAAAGACTGGAGGGGGAGGGAGAAACTGCCTCAAAAACTGCCTGTGTGCCATCAAATGCTGTTACGAGCAAAAAGTCAAAATGATATTTTTTTCTTTTCCTCCATGAAGAAAATTGCAGTCCTGATATTTTGTTACAGCAATAATTGCCCCTGAGATTGGCTTGCAATTATTTTGGTGAGTCTGACCTTCCAAAGTGAAATGACATGAACAGCACAGCATCCATGAGCCCAGGTAACAACCAGCTTAACAGCTTCTAATTATTTCCCATCAACTCTTGATCTTCTTTACCTGATTGTTGCTTCAAAGTATTTCAGCAAAGAGGAGATGGCCTCAGTACTCTCTATTTATCTCAGTGTCTTGGTGAAAGTTTTGGAGCACTTTCCCTGGGCGGAGAATAGAGACTGCCTGTGCTGCCTGAAACACATTTTTAACTAACAAAGCAATGGTTTAGTGCTAAACTTATTATATTACTCAAACAAGACATTTGAGATTTTTTTGATACTTAATTATTAATGTCTTTGCCAGAATATCTATTTTGATGATTGTTCATACATAGGAACTTAATAACAATCATGACTGTGGACTAGTTACTTTAGAGCAATTATGCCAATGTAAACTTTGGAGTGAGATTCTCTTATTCTGGAATAAATAACCAATTTCAGAGCTGGATAAAAATAAATGAAATCAAGATTACCTTATTGACAATGTAAAGAGCCTGCTTTGCCTATCCTTCCCTTTGCAGAACCCATCACTCACCAGTAATGTGAAGACGACCCTCAGTCTGCCCAGAGCAAGTTCTTCCTGAAGTCTTCTCCCAAGATCCCACCACTTCAGCGCGCCCATCCTGAGACCTGCCCAGACCCACCCTGGAAAGGACTAGATGATACTTCCTCCTCCATCAGCTCGGGCCACGTGCCAGGTGCTGCCCTGATTCCCATTTGTGCTCTCCCTTTCTCTCCCATGTCTTCTGTTCCTTCTATAATTTATTTCTTCTTTCTCTCTCTAGCCTGTTATATATTAAAAAAAAAAAATCTGATCTAGCCAGCCAAGATTACATTACTTCTATTTATTTATGTAGCTGTATTTCTGTGAGCCTGTGACCAAAAAGACAACAAAAAGCCATGTCTTAAATAGCCTGCCCGTTGTGGAGCTTGCCTGGCACTGATAAGGCAGGGTGCTGCCCCCTCTCCAGCACAGAGGCCTCACCGTGACTCAGCTCCAGAAGCTGTTTTCTAGCTTTGCTCTTCTTTTCTCTCTCCTTTTCCTATGTGCTTGTCTTTGGGACTTGGTTTTGCTTTCTCCTTCCAGAAAGCAGAATCGGACTCCAGCAATAACAGTAGCAGAAACAACCCCAATCTGTCTTCATTAAAACTTCTTCTTTTCCCAGAAAAGGCAGTTGTACCATCTCGAACACTGCCTAACCATGGTCAGAGAGGGTTTTCTTCATGACAATGGATCAGTATTAAGGAAGATCAATCAAAAGCAAGAGCCTTAATAATTTGCATTTCAGATGCTTTCATGTCTTTTATTCTGCTTTCTGGAGTCAGAGATCTTTGTATTCAAAGCCCCAAACATTATTTATAGCACTTTATGGAGACAGACCCATCAGCACTCAGGCTCTCCAGGCCCCTTCATCCGATTTTCGTTAGTGTTGTACCACAAGCCCATGACATTTAGCAAATGAGAAACCAAGACGCAGAGGCACAACAGTACTGCATCAAAACGAGCCTGTGTCTTTGTAAACCCCACACAAGCATCCCAGCTGCTCACATAGCCTTCCTCCCTTGGAGGAACTACAGGTTTATTTATTAGCAAAAGGCCAGTTGTGCTATCTCCTTGCAGTCATCTGCATCACCTTCTTCCAGCCCACCACTGCAGTTGATTTGGGTTTTTGCACTTTATTCCACTGGAAGAGCAGAATTTGACCTGGCATTTCCACTTCTTGCTGGTACCCAGGGTCACTTTCTCAGCCTCAGCCCTGGAGAACAACATTAATCCCGCTGCACTACAAGGCAGCGATTGCACAGGACAAGGAAAATTACAGGGATGATAAACTCTGCAGCAGGGGATGAGTAAGGGCTCTCATGCCTTCACTCCACTAATTTCTGCTCAGACCTTGGAGAAGCTTTTACCTTCTCCCCTGTGCCCATACCCCCAGTCACAACAGGTGCTGGATCAACCCCAGACCACAATCCACGACCCACCTTGTGTAAGAGGACACATTTTGTATTTAATACCATGGTAAATTAAAATATGGCAGACCACATCAAGCTTTTATTTCGCATACAATAAAAGGGTTTCCTCAGTCATAAAAAAAATGGGCAAGGAGAGGGGGAAGAGGCCACCACACAACAAATTCCTTCCTTACAGTCGAGAGAATTTGCGGGGGTGGGTTAGGGGGGAAATTTGCCAGTTAATAAAATGTCATGTATGAATTATACGTCAAGACTGGCCTCAAACGTGAACCAGACACGGCTTGGTGTGCTGGGATCAGTGCACTGGCACAGTGCAGGATCACGTCCAGTTCTGCAAAGACTCGCATACATGCTTATCTCCAAGATATAAGCTCCTCCTGCCTCCAGTTAAACAACGAAGGACATGTGTAAGTATTCGCATGCTGAAGGACTTAAGTTTTACAAAGAGTGCTTTGTTCTGCAAAGGTTGCCTACACTGGAAGAAATACTAAAACAATAGAAAACATCACAACTATTTATCCTCTTGGTTAAAAAAATGATGTAAGCATCCAAATACATTTGCCTTATAAATTAGATTTTGCCCCATATTTTTTCTCATGGACTGGATGCAGATGTTAATAATAAATTTCTGTACCCAAAATTCACACACATCAGTAAGAGAAAATCCATTGACTTGAAGGGGACGTTGTAGCAGCCCAGGAAAGCAGCTCTGCCGTTCTTCCAAATTGAAACCAAAACTGATTCTAAAATGACTGCAGCAACGATGTTGCCTTTGTAACAGTTCTGGCATTAAACCCTCTTATCATTGGCGAAAAAAGGATTTGTATATTCTGCATATTACTCACATTACTAGCAGCCCCAGGACAGTGCTAGACACTCTACTGACAGCAAGAGATACACAGCCGTCATCCCAAAGTCCTTGTAAGGCAGGTATAACCCCAGCCGGGTGGCAACAGACCTACAGATAAGCATCTAGGAAAAACAAAACAACTCACATCAAGATGGAAAGCAGTGTGTTTCTACACCCCAGCTGCCTAACCATTTATCTTTATCACACTATATTTATCTGCCGCTCATAACAGTTTGTTTTATAATGCTTTTTGGTTTAGCTACAGTAGCCTTCCAGATTTACACAAGGAAAGAAGCAGGAGCTTGCAGTGAGCGTCTGCCATGCACACACACAGTCAAGTTCGCTTCTTCATCTCCCAGCCAAAGCCCAGCCAGGACAGCACAGGGACCACCACGTGTGGTCATCCTTTTATCACCCCTATTTCTCTTTCCATGGTACAGCATAGCTCTGTTGAAGCCTCGTGGCGTTAGCGCAGTTGTGGTAATTTTAATACGGGTTACCGCAGCAGAACGAGAACATTTACTGCTGTGCTGCACAAACACCACGTCATGAGTGGAGCACGCCGAGGACTCCCACAACTTCCACACCACATACCTCCCATGCAGCGATCCTGATAAATACTTCAGGGGGGGGAAAAAAAGGGGGGGGGGTGGAAACAGGATATTTTAATTGACTTGACACTAAATTCCACTCCCCACATTGAATCAACTGAGCATTAAATTCATGTGTCTATTATGGTATGTGCAGATGTGTCAGAGTACACACGTAAGTGTTTCCAGTTGCTCACTGAGTTATTTTCTTGTTGAATAAAAATAATGCAAAACCTATTAAAGGAAAGACCAACAGAATTTGATAACAAGATGCAACAGCTATCTAAGGTTTTTGAACAATCCCAACAATTTCAGGCAAGAAATATAGCTTTTCAGCACTTCGTCCTAATATTCACTAGAGGTGAAGTATTTCTTGGGGTGGAACTGAGGGCTTTTTTGGGATTGGTTTGTTGTTTTGTTTTGTTTTTTTAAATTCTACTGTATTACCTTGGAATTTTTTTTACAGAATAAAATTAAGGGAAGATGAAAAAAATTCAATATTTGTTCTATTGTTTTTTAAATAAGATCTTTAGTAATGCTGGAGCAAAATACTTTGACAAATAAGATGTATTTTTTTTTTCTGGCTTAAAATATCTGTAATTTGAAAATATATTTTTTTAAAAAAGGAGTAAAAATGAAAGGAAAGGCATCAAAATGTTTTAAACAAAATATTTTAGTTGACTGAATGGAAGAATTTTTTTCAGATTTTTGGTACATGTGAAATTAAGAGATTTTAATGAGCAAATGCATAACATGTTGGAAAACTATGCCAGCAATGTTCACAGGACAGAGGAACCACAATGAGATCACTTCTGTTCAAAAACCAGAGAGGGACAAATTCCCTGCTGGCCTAATCCCAGCAAAGCAAAGGGCATTAGATCAGGAGACCATTTGTCCTCCAGAGAGAAAATCATCTTTTCTTCCTGTAGGTAGAGCATCCTCTGGGCTGGTGTGAATCACCAGGATACAGCAGAGGGTATGGCCTCACACTTTTTAAAAAATTCCCATCAAAATGCCGGCAGGACACAGCAGGGCTTCATGGCAGCAGAGCCCTTCTCCAACACGGACATTTGTACAGACCAGGCTTTGTACTGGAATGAAAGCAGCCAGTCCCTTTCAGGCCACCAAAGTCCCTGAAGTCACTGCATTCCTTTGCACGATGCCTGGGATTTCTAAGCTGTTCCCCTCTTTCTTTTTTTTTTTTTTTTTTCCTTAAAAATAGGATTTAAACCACTGAGGGGGAAAATGCGGCTCCACTGCCCATCCATCACCACGCAGGGGCTGGGGAGCAATGGAGAGCGGCAGCAAGAGCAGCAGGGCCTTTCAAACATGGCACCCGGTCGAATCTATTGTTATCTAACTCACCCACAAAAAATAGAGTCCGATATTTCCCTTGAATCCAAAACGAACTACCACAGCAATTTTCATTACTCCAAGAAAAAGAGAACGAGAGAGAAGGGGGGGGGAGGGGGGGGAAAGACATTACTTCTCTGAATTACACGCCACTTTCATAATTCTCCCTGAAGTACCACACAGGGACTGTGTTGAAGGGAGGAAAATGAAAACAGCTGTGGAGGTTTTGGGTTACACTGCAGCTCCGTGCTGCCTTTGGCCCTTGCCCACCAGTGCAGTTTGTTCTAATCCTGGTCGTGAATGTCCGTATTTGTTACCGCTCACTAAGGCGAGTCTTCTGCCTCTTGGAATAATAAAAACTGTTGTGCGCTTATCTGCTAAGCTTCTTCGACAGTTGCAAAAAGTCATCAAGTCAGCAATGCGCCCGACGCCCGGGGCTGTCACTCAGAGTGGCTGCCCACGGCTGCCAGCTGGGACGGCAGCACTGGTGGATGGGGCTTGCGTGTGGGCAGGGACTGCGGGGCTGGGGGAATTCGATGATCCCCCCATAGGGCTGGCACTGCCCTTACGCCCCAGAGCTCCCCTTTCTCCTCTTTTTTATTTTCCTTTTCATTTCTGCTACACATGCCTCAAAACAAAGAAGGCATCTGCATCAGTAAACCAGCTCCTAAAAATAGGTCGCATCATTTTCGGAAGGGATTTTGGCTCCCAAGACAGATTTTGATGAATACGAGGTGGCTTGCTCTCAGCAGGGCTGTGATTTAGAGATGCGCAGCCCTCCCCTTCCTCACTCTCACCCCCGCCTTGCCGGCCAGGTCTCCCCTCTGCTCTCTGTCCTCTGCTCTCGCTTCAGGTCCGCTGCGCTGCCATACTATTTCCTGCTGCTGGGCTCTTATTTTCTCCCTAATCCCTGACTTCCTCCACACTCTCCAAATAGTTCTCCTCGGCCTCAACTTTATTAACTTAAGCTGTTTATTCTTCTGCCACTAGAAAGTAATTCTGTGCATTCCCTTTTTCTCTCCTCCCTCTGTCCCCCTACCCCCATCCCCAACCTCGCTGCATGCTGAGAAACCATTTGCCCCTTTGGAGAACTACGCATATTTTTTCCCCAATGCATTTGGGAGAGACAAGTTGGGGGGCGGGGGGGAAGGCAGGCGAGTTCCTGGCAGCTCCCCACCAGAGGATAGTATCTGTTTTTAATTTAGATAGTTAAAAATCACAGCCCCTCTGGAATCTGGAAGAGGAGCGTGTGTGCGTCTCTGCGTGTGTGGTTGTATAGGCGCACATTGTTTTTGTCTGTATGGAAATAGGGTGACATGTTTATTGTGTGTGTGCACGCGTGTTGTTTTTGCTCATGTGGAAATGACGCGGCACGTTGTTTGTGGCCTGCAAGTTGCCTGTGTCTGCGTTACATCCGTGCGGAGCTGGCTGCGCCTGACGTTTCTATCCGTGTGGAAAAGTCCAAGAGAGCAGCCAACTGTGATATCCACTAAGTATCGACCAGCTCCACCACAGTAACCTGAAAGCCTCCCCTGGGAAACCCAGCTCACAGCACAGCACCGCGGGGGGAGATGCAGACCGGAGAGCAGGAGCTCAGTCACGGCCATGGATTTGGAAACATGAGCACCTGTGCTTCAGCACCTCCGGTCCTGCACAGAGCAAGAGCAGGGTGGTGCAGACCGGGGTTACACCTCCAAAGGCCAGACTAGGCAGGCAGCACCAGGCCGTGTGCCCAGTCATAGCCAAGCAAAACCAGCAAGCAACTGGTTTCTACTGGTACATCTCTCCTTAGCAGCAACATTAGAGAGCTCAGCTGTATTTTGTGCTCCTCAGCCCCAAAACCTGAGGATCCTTACTTCCACATGCAGTACACACACTATATATTAAAAAGTATATATAGGACTATATATGTATCTGTACACATGCACACCTACAGAGTCTTCCATATAGCCCTCCACGCACACGTACGCAGGACTATGGAAAGCACCGTGTTAAGATCCTGAGGCGGCGCGGAGGGGAGGCTGGGGTAATGCTTCTGCCTCTAATGCAGTTCACTTCCTCTCCGGAACCCAGCAGAAGTGACTTATTACAGGCGCTTATAAAAATTCCCCTGAAGAATAATTGCAAAATGAACAAATTGCACTAAGCGGTGGCCAATAATTTCACCAGGGACAGAGGCTATTAGACCAGACGGGAAGGTCCTAGTCTCTACTCTGCCCCCCTCCAGCTGGGACAAGCCCTGTCTAAGGGGCAATATAGTCAGAACACATTTTTAGCGGGCGATTAATTGTGTCATCATCAAAGGGGAGCTGAAATCACTGTCTGCCCAGAGCTGCTCGTGGCAATGGGCACATACCAGTGGTGGGGCTCACTCTGGAGCAGACAGACAGACACCCATGAGCCTCCTCCCAGCGCTTCACTGTCTATTCAGTTAAAAAGTTTTTCCAATGGATACAAAGCCGCCTTTTCGCAGTCTAAGCCTGCCACCCATGGCAGGCGGGGGGCACAGGTTATTCACTTGGCTGCCGCTCTCTTGGGATATTTGAATAATATTCTTATATCTCCCCCAGTCTCTAAATTACAGAGCACACTTCGTCCGTCCACTCCTCTTTGGCCATCTCTGGAAACCTCAGCTCCTTCTTGTTGTTTTTCTCTGTACTCCTGAATTGCCGAGGGAACAAAATCCCTATAGCATTAACCAGTATTTTTGGCCTCTGCTCAACAGCTGACCCAAGAAGAGATGTTCTTTTGAGTCAAAAAAAAAAGAAAGAAAAAAAGAACCCAGCACGTTCCCTCCCTCCTTTTCCTCTTCCTCCAAAAAAATAAAATAAAATAATCGCACAAGTGATGAAAAATGGGCCATGTGTAAAGAACTGCAGACCCCAGGGGCAGCTCTGTATTGAACTCCCTATTTATACACGGTTTTACATTATTATTTACTACAGTAATCAATGTAAAAACACTGCCTACCCTAGCAACCCCTGTGTCATATGGTGTGTATACATCACCTCTGGGAAGCAGGTCAGCTCTATAAAGAAAATCAGCCATATTTAACGTGAAACTCTGTAGTTTTTACAATGTTTTTTAAAAATGTTTTACAACATGTAGAAATGCTTCCATAAAAGCAGACTTATTAATCCCAGTTTTAAGCTGTCTTTTAAAGTGTAGTTTTCTTATACAAATATTTTCCTTGTCTCCCCACTGCTCCCTGCCCCCCATTTTAAATAATTTTATCATAGAAAAAGAACCAGGTCTTCAGACAGAGAAGGCAGCTCAGCACCGTTCATCTCCAAGGTCCCCTGATTTCCCCCCAGAAAACAGTGCGGAAAGAGGATCGTTGCCTACCCTGGGGGAGAGAACTCTCCTGGGTGCTATCAGCAATGGGGGACATCTACAGGATTTAGCATGTTTTCTTACACTTATCCCAAGACTGAGAGTCTTTGCACCAAATGTGAGGTTCTTGACCAAGAAGTCTAAATTAGGAACCTAACTGGGCCCCTTTCCCTACCAAGGGAGGGCTATAGACAACTCAGGTCTGAATTGCCCTCTGGAGATGCCTGTCCCTTATTAATGCTGGAAAGAGCCTAGAGTAATTACATGCCTAATTTAGGAACAGGATGCAAAACAAACCCAGGCCCTATTCCTGGAGATGCTTCCTTACTCAGTACCGACCACCACTCCCCTCTGGAGCCCCACGAGGGCTGCCCACTGCACCCTGCCCACACCCCTACCACCCCTGGCCCCAGTGTCAGAGGTACCATGGGTCCAACCGAGAAGCATCAGGGCTGCGCGAAAGGGACAACATCATCATGCCACATATCCAACCCAAGTCTGCACGGGGCTGCTGACAGCAGTGCTTCGGCTCCTGGCTGCCGGTGAAGTTGCAAGTCAGTCCTACACTCATGGAGAGGAGCAGAGAAACCCCAGGATCACCCAGGGAGGGCACCGTTCCCACAGCAGAGAATTTGGGCACCGCAGGTGTGGCTGCAGCAGTGTCAGACCCCCTGGGTCAGCCCAGCAGCTCCCTGTACGTGTGCCCTGGGAAGGGAATGTGATACAGAAATGAGCGCTGCAGCAAGCAGCACAGCTGAGGCCCTGGTCCTCCCACAGCCTTCCCACCTGAGTAAAGCCGCACAAGTGAAGTCTGGTTTTGCAAGATCATTGCTTACATCTGCCTGGCAATATCTCTGAGGAACACTACAGGTCAGAACAGCGCTATACAAATGACAGCTCTGTATTACTGCTTTAGCGATGACCAATATATTAAAAAAAAAAAATCCATTGAGTTGGCATTGAAAGTTTCCATCGCACAAATAAATTAAAATTAGCTCTCAGATAAGACAAGCTGCCCTGTCCACCCCCCTTTCTAATCCTCACAGCAATTCCTTTTGAGTAACAGCCCATTTTACAGGTAGCAAAACCGAGATATAGAGGACTTGGTAACTTGCCCAAGGTCACACATTTTTTCTAAATCCTGACAGCCAGTGTTCAAAAACATCACGTTTACAATAAGGACTGGATGCTGTAATGTTTCAGTGATGGGGGACAGGAGTGCTGGTCCCTGCCATCTGGCTAAACCTATTCATGCCCACCACCGGCCTCATCTCTGTAATAAGCCTGACCGCTCCGATGGGGGGATGCTGTTTATCTTTCACCCCCCACGACCCCACTCCACAGCTTCCCTTGCTGGTCCTTCATTGGACCCAGATTTCCACCCTGCCTGCTGTTTTTCCAGCAGTAGCATTTTGGCTCCTGGCAGACTGGAGAGACATTTCTGTCAGCAGCTCAGGAATTCCCTTTGTGTCTTTCCTGAGTTTAGGCTCACCTTGATGCTAGTCTCTGACCTCTCTTTAATGCAAAGGAATGTGTGAAAAATTTATTCCCTTTTTCATTAAGAACTCATTTAAATTCACCAAAAGGTGACCCGGCTCCCTCCACTGTGGCTATATTGTTCTCTCCGAAGCCGCTTTATTTCTGACTTTGAGTTCAACAGAAAAGTGAGATCTCGCTTCCACTGATCCAATAGTTTAATTCTTTGGCATCAACGATGAATAAAACGCCATTGAGACAGGTTTGAGGTACATTTCTCATGCTTATAAACAGTCTGACCAGCTACGAGGAAAGGCTGCATGTCTCTGGGCGTAGCATCTTCCTCTTAGCTTGCTTAATTAGCAACTGTGGTAAGAATGGGAATTTGATTTTCCACTAAAAACTTAGAAAAATATTTGTTTTGTTTATTTGTTTTTCACAGCACACAAAGCAAAAGCCAAACCCGTCATTTCTACTCCAGTTTGTTTTGGTTTTTTGACAAGTGAAAAATCAACAATCCTAGACTTGAAGTGTTTTGGGGGCTGATCTGGAAAAGGTGCCAATGCAAATAATGTCATCCTTTGTGTAAAACTTCATACAAAAAAAAAATAAAAGGAGAAGACGTTTTTCATCCAAAAAGCACTTTGGAAAATCAAAGCCCAATTGTCAACTCACTTTATTCTCAATCTGATTCTTATTAATGTCCCTTAAGCTCCTGCGTGCTCAGAGCCGGACGTGTTGCAGCAATGTGTGTAGCTGTGTCACGGCTGTCTGCAGGCACACCACAGAGATACACGGAGCTGGATGCAGCATAAGCACATCAGGAGAGGCAGCGAAGGCCCTTGCCCAGAAAACCCCATCATCTTCAGTGATGTGAGGGGAAGAGAAGACAATAGCTTGTCATCCCTCCTAACCGAAGGGAAGGTGAGACAAGAGTAGGAAGGAAAAAGGGCACAGGGGTTGTAGTACTCCCCTCTCCCCTATTTAGGTCAAGGCTTTACTTATCCCATACCCAGCCAAGACACGTTCACCAATCTACTCAGCATAATCTCTCTCCAGTGCATTGACCACAAAATTACCATTCGTTTCTCCCAGCACAGCAGGACGCCTAGGCAGAGACACCCATGGCGATCTTCCCACAAGCACCTTAATTGCAGGAGACCTGCTCTGCTGCTGATGTCCCCAGCATGCCAGGAGAAGCTGGCTACCCAGCGTAAGTCACAACCAGCTGCAGTTTTCCTTATTTGTGTCACTTGCATGTTTGGTTTGCAGAGGGGAGGAGGAAAAGGCCCTAATACAATTTATTTTTTAAATGAACCTATTTAAAACTATGGATGCCGACTTTTCAGTAGTCTTCTGGGGGCTATTACAAAGGGGCCCTGGTTGAAATCTATCTGAAGGGAGTTAACCACAGCCCTTTGCTCACACATGTGGTATAATGTAGGCTCTTTATTGCTTTTCTTTACTCCCCACACACACACATTTAAGATACACAAAGTAGAGCTTTTCTAAATATCTTACAAGTGCGTTTGTGTGGACGTTGGATTTATGGCAGAAAGGGGAACCTACTTCTGCCCTCAATTAAGGAAACCCGTGAGCGAGCGGGACTCAACACCAAGCTCCACACAAGAGCCAGGAGGGAGCTGCTGGAGGAGAGTGTAACACAGCCTAATGACACTTGGAGATAACAAACATCCCAGTCTTATCAGGAGAATGAGTTCATGCTTCAGGATTTCAGGAGAAAGGGAGCCAGTGCACCAGGGAATTATGCCAGAATCAAGACTCATGCATCTCTCTCCAGAGAGAGAGAAGTTGTTCTGACCTCCATGTCTAAACCTCGGTCCTGCAAAGAGCCAAGGCTTGGATTTGTCTCCTCTAGCTGTTGGGCAGCCAGCTGAGACATGCAAGCTGGAAGCATGGTCACCTGAGACTCCCTCTGTGGTCAAAGGACAGAAATCAGCTCCCTCAGGGGAAGGCTTAAGGCCGTAGACCATGCCCAAAACATATGTTGGAGGTGTTTCTGCCTCTCTGCTGCCTGTCCAACCACCTGGGCTCAGGCTGGGTGTTTGCAAGCCCAGATGCATGTCCTCCTCTCCTTCAGGCACTGCTGCAATTGCAGGGCTTCAGACTGTGAGTGGGATGAGCCAGACTTCATCTATAACAGCCAAAGTCAGTGCACTAGGGAAGGAATACTTGGATCACCTACCATGTCACCTAGGACAAATGTAGGTGGTGGTGGTTACATCTGTGTTCAAGAGTGACGAGCAGCTCAGGCCACCTACCACCCAGTGATGCCAGATCCTGGCTCCTTAACCACAGGGAAGAGAGAGAGTTGTGCTTCAATCATCTAATATTGACACCTAATTGTCACGCTACCTCTCCCCCTTGACCATCAAGAGCAGCCAGGATCCAGGATCATTAGATGGGAGATCAGCTGACTATCTCCTCCCTGTCACACCAGGTGCCCTGAGATGGTCCTGGATCCTCTTTAGCCACCCCTCACCTTAGTGTCAAGATTTGCACTGATTTTCAACAGCAGCCTTTTCAATGTGTGGAGCTGTCACACATTGGGTGGTGTCATGAAGGGGCAGAAGCTCAGCTAGTGTAGATCAGCCCTGACCAGCTGAAGTTGCCAGTTGATGATTTAGCCCAAAGTTGGCATCCCAATGTTTAAGATTCCACAAACTGCAAATCCAACCCCATTTTTAACCTTGTGGGGTTTTTGGAGCACTGCTTTGCTGTGCTAATGTGCTTTTAACATTGTTTCTTCCCTGGTATGCATGTTATATTAGCACACATGCACACGCGCACCCTGTATACACAGAAAGTCTATAAAACAGGGCACTCATATAATTTTAAAATAGACAAATCAGTTTAAAGTATTAAAGCAAATCTGGTAAAAGAAAATCTCTCCTGGGTTGACATTTTGTTTGCCAAGTTTTAGCTTGGAATGAATTTTTATGACTGAGTTATAAACCCTCGAAAATAGTGGTTTATAATGGAAATCTTGACAAATCCTTAACACAGGACCCATTGTAACATATTCGGTACATATCCCATTGATCTATGGTAATAACAAGTTTTATATAAAACATTTTAACCATGGGAACGACGTGGTTATCTTCAGGCTTCCAAAAATATTTTTCAAATAAATAGGTGGCTTTTTCAATTGGGCAAAATCAAGGAATTGAACATTGAAAATGATATCTAAATATTCATCTGGATTTAAAAAAAGCAAAAAAAAAAAAAAAATCACAATAATCCGGAACCCATGATGTTTCTTTGGCTGAAAAGCAGCCACTGACTAAGCAGCAATTCTGCTCTGATATAACTTTCAAAGCAGGATGGGGTATTAGCCACAAGCAACAGAAATGACTTTCTTAGAGGATTAGCTGTAGGCCTGAAACAATAAGCAACTTAAAAAGCAAGCTATTCCCTGGGCAGGCACGCTGATAAAACCGGGATTCAAAGGATTTGCATGCTAGGTCCCCAAAACCTCCTTCTCTCCCGCAAGACACCCACTGCCTTTGCCCCAGCAGCTCCTCACTGCTGCCCTGTCTTGGGCTTAGCCCAGGCTTGGGCTACCTGACATGTCTAACTCAGGTACCATATGCTTTCAGCTCTGCTGAGGCCAGGGACATGATGCCAGCCATAGGGATGAGGAGCAGCCAGAGCTGTGCATTTTATCCTGCCCTTAGTATTGCAGTGGTGGTGATAGGCATTTCAGGGATGGGACCAGGTGAGGGGCAGGACAGGTGCCTTTCCTCAATGCCTTCCACCCTCAAACCTACATTTGACCACCACACTTGATCCTGGGCCCACAACCCACAAAGTGTCCCCCCTTAGACTCCAAAACATGGAAGTCTTTAGACAGGCAGCCTCCGTGGGGACGGAGAAAGGCAAACAGTAATTTTCAAGACAATTATATCTGCAAACATACTTTAGTCCATTGACTAGCAAATGCTGAGACTGCAGGCACATGAACCCAATCAGCAATAAAAATTGTCCTTTTTTTTTTTCCTGATGGTGTTAGAAGCTCTGTCTCTGAGATATTTTTAAACCATGAATTTTCTTAATATCTGAAAAATTTGCAGTCTTCTTTATTTAGCCTTACGTTGTTCTCATCAGATAAGGAGGTTCAAGTTCACAAATGAGAAACTGAGGCATGTAATTGTGAGGAACTAGGGGTATTTCAGGCTTTTTGAAGATATTTAGATATTGAACTGGACATGCAATCAAGATGCCAAGAGCTTTTTGTGAACTGGAGTGCAAAGGGAGGAACCATATAATGTGGATTTATTTGCTTTAAGGTACCATATCTTGCCTGAGTTTTCCAGGCTCTCTTTTGAATCAATTGAAGGCAGCACCTTCATGAGATGATTCAGACCATCCTAAAACAGTCAAGATGAATCCCTGCCTGGACATACTTATCTTTCTTTTCCTGTTTACGGAGGGAACCTAAATGAGCAACCCTGATAAGTCCTCTGAAGAGTCAAATGGCTTGTCTTGGCAAAGCAAGAATTTGGACTTGCACCTCCATCACCCTCGGCAAGCCTGGAACTACCTCAGTTACATCCAACCAAAGGGCAAAAATGGGTATTTTGAGTGTGCATAAATGGGAACATGAAATAAAACTGCTTCTATGCAAACAGACGCACGTGCACACAGAGAAGTACAGTTGCTGCAACCCTGATTTGCTCTCACTGATAAAAGCAACTTCCTCTTCATGCAGTCATCCCAGACCATAGGTCTGAATTCCTGCACTTGCATCCAAGGGAGCGAGCCATTTCCATCTCTGATGCATTCCTCTTACTTCCATTGAAACCGATTACTACACTGCCGCTTTAGCATGAACATAAATTTTTCCGACTTAACATGTTGCTTTAGGACTCAGTTCCACTCAACAGTAGACTTCCATATGTGCTGTAATGTTTGTGTTTCTAAGCAATGCCTCGGCAACCACATCAGGGTTGCCGAAAGACGAAAATGAAAAGCCTGCTTTTTAATTTTCTTTTTCTGGCGATCTCAGTTGGAAACTCGAAGTAAAAGAAGGTTGTCTATCTTCCCCAGAAGAGATGTAGCCCATAGGGCCAATGTGTTGTTAACACACACCAAAAACATTTTGGTGGCATGCATCTATTTTAGAAAAAAAAATAAATACACTTCACTGGGATTAGGTTGGGGGAAAAAAATTTTAATTTGCTGACATGTGAGAGGCATAGCAAAATATCTTGTCCTTGTGGAAAATGCCAGCAGGTGTTGTCTAGGGATGTTTTCTTCTTTTTAAATGCCAGAGTATTTCCACACACACAGTCCTGGCAGCATCCTTTTGCATATTTTGTTGAACAGTTGACAAATTAGCTGCATAAACTTGCATGAATTCCATTCCCCAGCTATTCATGAGCAAGCAACAGTTTATTCAGATGCCTTGACCAGAGAGGATAATAGGTTTGCTTTTCTTTTCCCTTTTATTTTTTTTTAAAGGGCAAGATCTAAATCTCATTGAAGCCTATGGAGAGATGCAGAGGTTTTAGGATCATTATGAAAATCTGGTCTGACACATACTATAGAATTTCACTCGGCTGCTCCTGTAGCACTCCCTAGAATTTATGCTCGACTGAAGACCAGCCCCATTATTTTGCTGGGCTTTGAGAGCCAAGCATTTATGCCTTAGTTCTAGAAAGCATTTAAACACATGCTTAAGTCCCTCCCTAGTCAATAAAAGCACTTAAACACATACTTTGTTCCTGCTGAAGTCAACTGGATGTTGACACAGCAAGCAAGTAGCTCGCTGAGCAGAACAGACTGCTAACAGGGAGCCTCAGTGAACTGCATTACTGTACTTTGGAGCTTAGAATTGGTGATGCATTTCTTCATTTTTATAGCAAACAATGGACTTTCCATCCCATGTGATGTTCGAGGATGTTAAGATTTGGTCTTGCCTGAAGCTGGGGTGCAAAGTCAAAAATATATATATGTATATTTTTAGTGAAGCACAAATATTCCCAAATATTTCATGTCATACTTTTAACAGTGTGCCTCAGACAGGCCAGAGCAAGCCTTTTCAATGCTTCTGTTCAGCTTCTGTTGGGAGATATCTATATGCAGTGCAGCCCAAGCCAGTGCCAAAGTGACGACTTCCCTCACCCCTCCCCGCTGCAGACACGCAGAACTGTCAATGGCAAAGGGCACCCAGACTCCCACGACATCTGCTTCCACAACACTAAACTGCTCCGGTGAAAAATATTCCCCCCCTGGTCCCCTCTATATCAAACCGTGGTCATCTACCTATCAAGCAGACCACCCTAAAGCAAAGCTCCAGCTCTTCGCCCTGCCGCCCCCACAGAGGCTCCCCCAGCCCCAGAGCTGCCTCTCACCACACGGAGCCAGCTTCTCCGTGCCTCGGTGAGGCTGCGGGATGTGCTGGCTGCCTTTGCCTTTCCTTTTCCTCATTCAGAAATTTATTCTAACCTCAGTGAAGTGGTTAGGGGCACTTAAGAGTCAGTTATGGCTCATTAGAGGCTGCAGTGGGTTAGTGGGAGCAAGGAAGATGCCAAGAGCTGCTATGGCCAAGTTTAATGGCATTTGCCTCCCCTCCCGATGGTACCTGGATTCAAGGGGGGCAGCAAGACCCTTGGGAAGGAGTCTAAAAAGGAGCAGCTAGTTTTTTTCCCTGGCCCACAGCAACTGTGACATCTCCCCTTTGAAGCCCAGCAGTGACAGCCCAAACCCCAAATGCTGCTCCCCTGCACTGATGCTGGTGTGGGAGTGAGCTCTGTGCACCACCTCCCACTCCCCAGAGCCCACATCTAGGGCAAGCAGGGCTTGCTCTGCCCACGTTACAGGGCAAAGTCCCATAGAAATGGAAGTTACTATAATTATAGCTTGCCTGAACATATGGTTTCAAGGATCTTTCAGTGTGTAAAATGCATGAATATGCATCATAACTAGATGTCATCGCTTAAGTTACATAATCCTGCACAAACATATATTTAAGAAGGACCCGACATCCTCTGTTTTTTAAGGGGCTTTAGCCGTGATTAATTCTCTGAGCTTATTAATCACAACATGTGTTAGTGTTTGATAAATCGCCCAAAAGTTGCATTAGCTAATAAGTATAAGAACAAAACGAAATAGTTTCATCTGTTTTTATAATAAGACAAAGAGCATCATGGGAGCATACACGGTGGTCATGAATAAAAGAGAAACATTCATTTATGATAATTGGTTTCAGCTCCCCATTTGGCTGGTTCTTGTGACCTAAATGTATCCAGTTGTTTCCTTTCTTTCCCGTTGGTTTTTGGGTCACTCCTAATGGTTTAATTCAACAAAAAATGTCTACCATTTCCTGTAACCTCTGTCTTTTTTCATTCCTCCTTCCAAAATGTTTTTTTCTGTGCAGCATCTAGAGAAATCTCCCTCTCTCTCTCTCTCTCTCTGTTTCCTTCCAAGTGAACAAAGTCAATATTGTTGACAGAGAAAAGGTTTAACTCCAGGCAAAAGGGAAAAAAAAAGTAATAGTCATTTATTTGTCTCCACTTTTGAGTTCACAAGGGTTTTTTGTTTGATCCTGGCGGTCAAGACTTTGACACGGAACATGCCCCCTCTGACCATGAACAATTTATGGAGGGAGAAAGAGACAAAAATCCTCATTCATGTTTAAGAAAGCAAAGGAAATGGCTGTAGATTAATATTTGTGCATTTGTAGCAAAATTTCTGATAGGTCTGTAACACATTCAACCACCCTGGTTGAGAAACACAAGAGGCAAAACTCAGCCCTGGAGAGTTGAGTTTTGTTACTCTTGGACACCTTTCAAAACATCAGCCCTCATTCTGCTTTTCTTAGGGCAGCTTTTTCTTCCAGCAGAGAGTGAAAAACATTGTATGGCATTTGCAAGAAGGAGGCGCATGCTGGCGGGGTTACCTTGAAGCACAAGCGGGGAGCGCTTGCCATGGTCCTTCCATTTGCACTCACGCCTGATGCTCCCTGAACATCGCAAAGTGGTTTTACATCTCCTGTTTGCTCTGCTCAAAGCAACAAGTAATGAATTTTCTCGCACAAGGTCCTGAGTTCAAGCTGGCGGGAGATGCAGCACTGCACAGTACTGGGATGCCAGAGGGCTGTTAGCACTCAGTAAAGATACCCTAACATGTGCCATCAGGAGTCCGTGTTCCCAGTTATATTCACCACATTAAAACTATTTGGGCTGAAATTCTCCTTTGCCAGGTGTCTGCCTCCAGCAGAATTTTCTAGGAAATTACAAGGAGGGTGGGAGAGGGGAAGGCCTGGTGGTTTTCCAACACAAGATTAGAGAAAAGTGCTTATTGATGTAAAAACAAATTCTAACAATTATTTTTTGGAGACTCTCTCACGCCTCCATCTTCTGGAAAGGGAACTGGAAATTTGGTGTCACCCTGGGAACAGGGATGTGCCTTTTGCATCCAAATTTGGCAAAGTGAAAAGCCTTTGAAAACATCTCACTGAAGATTTATTAGCCTTTGGGAGAAAAACCTCTACAGATTCTGTCTGCCTTGATCTCACTCCATTTTGGGGCTTCTGGGGCTTGCTTCTGGGGATTTCTCAGGACTTTCTTTGCTATGACTCCTTTCTTGGCTGCTGGACATAGCTGCGGCTCCGGGCACAAGAAGAGAGAGCCAGAAAGCCATCCCTGTCATCTCAGCCCCTAGGCTCCCCCCCATAGTCCCTCGCTGCCCAAATCACGTGAAGAGGAAAGCAAGAGAACTGCAAAGCAGAAGAAATGGGGGAAGGACCAGGGAGAAGCCAGGAGCAAACACCTCGGGGAGAGACTGAGCCCAGGGGGACACTTGGTACAACATCAGGGAATTTGGACCAGGCAGAAAAATGAGGCAGGATAGTCTGGCAATGATATATAATAAATGCATAAATAAAACATAGGCACAAGGAAGTGGATGAAGGCCACAGATATGGCCTTAATTCTCATGTTTCAAGGCTTCTGAGTTTCAGCCTTAAATTTCTCATGCATAACAGTTTGTGTCTGTTATCATTTCTGGAGCACCCAGAGCTCTCCACCAGATCAGGACACCAACCAGCAAAGCATCTCACTGCTACATCAACTACCCACTGAAACAGCTGACAGGCTGAAAACACACGGCAGGAAGATGTAATGAGAGGGCAGAGGCAGTCAGACTAGAAAATGGCATGATTTTGAATACACTGATGGTATGCACGACGTGTAGTGAACTGCAGTAGAAAATCAAAGTCTGCTCTCAAAACTCTCATGTGGCTGTTACCCAGAGACCCTCTGGCTGGAAATCAGTTCCCCACAAAATCATGAGTGTGACATAAATACTCATGTGATTTTAACCATACGATACCTAGGAAATTTTTAGCCCTTAAGAATCACCGTTCCTTGCAACCTTGAGCAGCAGAAATTCTAGTTTTCTGTTATTGAAGTATGTCCTTGCCTATTGGATTGCACACCTCAGAGGCTGAGGCTTTCAGAAAAGAAATCCAACCTGGAGAATCTCCAGCTAAAATCATGGGCATCACCCACACTTCATAAACTGGCAGTACTCATTCCTCAGCATGCGGTAGAGGCTGGGAGTATAAATGGTTTCAAGACATGACAGGACACATTCAGAGAGGATAGCTCTATCTACAGCTAGTCAATACACAGGTCCAAGCACAAACTGCATCATAAGCAATTGCTGAAGGATGCTGGAGGACTACTGCTGGCAACTGGGTCCAGGCTATATGGACCTCTCTATCAGGGCAGTTTTCCTCCTCTCTAGAGTGGCTGCCCAAAGCTGACCTCCAAGTCGCAGCCTGGATCTGGGGTAGCCAACCCTTAGCTCTTGCGAATCACAACTCACATATGTGCCATCACCAAGGGTCATGCAAGGACTCTCCTGCCTGTGAGGGAAGAACAGCCACAACTTCCCTGAAATGGTCCTACCTCGACTGCTCTGTTTTGGGGATGTATTTGGCACAGTCGTGGGCTGGATCCCCCATATCCTCCACAGCACCACCCAGCACAGATACAGCCTCAGAGAATTTGGCTGCAAACTCAATGTACTTCCCCCTAAGAGTACAGCAAAGCTCGTGACTGCAGACAAACAGCATGCAGAAGGGCCAGAAAACTCCTTTCACATCAGAAAATTAAAACCCACTGTCTCTAAGAGATGAGGAATTATCTTAAATTCCAAGCAGTGATAATTGACCAAGGGGAAGGGGAAGAAAAAAGGAGAAAGGTTTTATTAACAAAGAGAATGATTCTTTTGGGGTATGTCATACCAATAAGAGGAAACTATATGATTTCACTGTCATGATGCTGCTAAAGGCTCATTGCAGAAGGTTTTCTTTCTAGTTTTGCACTTTTCTATCATGGAAAATTGATGTGTTTTATCATACACAGTCCTAGGGCCAAAACTTTTGAAGGAGACAAGCTTGTTACTGCAAGAGACACCTGCTTTGTGTCTATTTGCATTAGTCATGACTGAAAACATGATTTAAGAGAAATGCACATCATCTTAAAATACGACAGGCACTAAAATGTTATTGCATCCTCTCAACAGCTTCAGAAAACTCCCCCTTATCAAACCAGGGGAGATGGTGAAGCCAACTTCTATAGGTTAACCACACAAAAACAACTGCTCCATGGACTTTCTAACAGAATGAACTGAGTAGCTTTGTGGGAAAAACTAGCACATTACTGAATACTCAGATTCTCTATAGATAACCTTTAATATCCAAAAAAACTCTGCATGATATTAGAAGTTTCCAGTAAACTCCAAAGCAATATACCATAATCACTTTACATACCTAGTTTCACTTCTAAAGATTTTTGGGCACAAGCCTGCACAAATCTGAGCCCCTCCACTCCCCCCATCACTTGTAACGATGTTAAAACATCAGTGTGAGTCTCTGATCTTCTCTCCTTTGCCTTACACCTCTCCTCACCCTCCTCCACAGTGATAGCTCAAAGATGTTGGGACATGGTTTGCCTTAAACCCAGCTGACAAATACCAAGCAGGCAGCTCAAACAGTTTTTCATTTGAATTTTCTGGCAAATGATATTTGAAAACCTCTGAAAATTCTGCCATCGTAAAAAAACACAGTACCAGGAGCAGGGCACAGAGAGTAGCAGGACTCATATTTTTCTGTAGTAAGATTCACAATATTCAGCAACAATATTCAGCAATGTCAATATTCAGTAACAAAACCTTTTGGTAGGGCAAATGGATCTCTAGTTTCTTTTGGAGGCAGCAGGTTAATTAATTATGGGTGCCTGTGTCAAAGACTGTGGAAATCTTGCAGCATGCTCTTTGTTGCCAGATCTACCCGACAAAGGTATCTGCAGCTACTCCAGAAATAGGAAGACATACCTTTAGCAATACACTGTGGTTCAGTCTACCCCAATTATCTCAGTAACACTTTGAGATGATCTGCAATTCTATGCAAAAGCAGGCATGGCAGCCAGTTTCGCATTATACAGCACTTCTGCTCCCTCTTTTAGATGAGCACTTTTCATTCTGCATAGAGGTCCTGCAGAGCTGTTGGTGTGCAGGTTTAGCTGTGAGAAATGACTGGCTCTAAATCTTATCAAATTATTTCAGTTGCATGAATTAAGTGGCTTCCTTATATCCCCAAATATCCCCAATTAATCATGCAGGTCTACTGAGTACAGGATTTCCATCTTCCGAGATTCTGGTAGGAAACCTTTCTACCCACACTGAATTGACCATGAAATAAGAATCCTCGCTCCTTCCTGAGGTACAAAGAATTAGACTACTGTAAATAAGATGTGGGCTGGATCTGCATCTGCACAGGGCTCTGCACAGTAACTCACATCTTCAGCTTACTTTACAAATACTAACAGTGAGTATGACAACAGCTGTGCCATTTTTCGGTCATTCCATCCAGCCATGTGCTTTTGCAATGGTTCTGTTTCATTATATCCCTGCATATGTTTTCTCCAGTTTTGCTTGTTGTTACACCAAATAAAAGATACCTCTAATAAAAAAAAAAAAAAAAAAAAAAACACAAACCCCAAAACAAGTGACTCTTGCATTAAAGTATGAGCACTTTTGACCATATTCTTTTTATTTTCCCCATTTAATGACCTTTCCTCTTCCCTGCGCTACCCGGTTCACTGAAGGGTGCATTAACATGCACAGCATGTCAGCGTATTTACAACGTGTTGGGATTTATGCATGGTTTTGCATATGAGACTAGGAATCGCTCGCCTTGCAAGCTATGTGGACAACGTGCTTCTCATTACGACAGGGTGAGAGATGACCTGCCTGTCCCCAGCCGCAGGCTGCTCCAGGCACACGTTTCCTTCCTTCCTTCTACTCGGGGCTGAGGCTTCTTTCACAGATGCCAAATGGCAATTTGGGGTGGTTCACCTGATGTCTCCAAGCCCAGCATCAGGCTGCGGTTGTCACAACCCTATGAAGAGGCAGTGGAGAGAAGCTCTGCCAAAAGGCAGAGTGATGGGATTTACAAAATATTTACCAGAAAAGTAAATAAGTCCCAGAAGCAGTGCACGCAGCCACAGCTGGGTCTGCTGCAGCAGGGCAAGGAGAAAAGGAGTATAACTGCAAAGTGTCCTCACAAAGGTATCACTTTGGTGAGACGAGGTCCTGCAGTGGGTTGCTCTGCTGGCGCCACAGCCCCTCACAGACCACTGGGGGAAAAAAAAAAAGTCGTTCGTAGAAAGGAACACCAAAAAACACGCAAAACTTAGGGAAAACCTCACCCTCTCTTTGAGGCGATGACAGGTTTACATCACAGCACAGAGCTAGAGTGTGGGCAGTACACGGTTTACCTAGGCTGGCAAACAGCGTAAGAAGGGAACCAGGCAGTTTTACAGGGCCAGTTTCCAGGTCAGGCTCCCATGAGCCTGCAAAGTGCCCAGAGGTGATGCCAGTGAGCACCAGCACCTCTCCGTGCTTCCTTCTCTTGCCCTTAGCAGTGGAGGTGCTGGAAGCAGCTCCTGCTGCAGGGAGCCCTGTGTGGGCTCAGGGGTACCCCCACTCCACACCCAGCACTCGCATTTCAGGCACAGGGTGAGTCTGCAGGAGGGACCATCCCCAAACATCTCAAGGCAGCTGCAGGTGTAGCACCAGCTCAACCCACAAATGGGGTCAGCGCAAAGTGTTGGCCCAGCATCTTCACATGTTTTGTTTTAAAGATCTGCTGTTTTTCACACTTCAATCCAGCAAGGCAGGCAGCAACGCCAAAAGATGGCTGTGCAAACTCCTCTTGCCTGCTGTATGGAGGAACTGGAATTAGCACAGTATGGGCTACCAGACTGCCCCAGAGTCCTACAGGTGAAGGGCGAGAGATGGAGGTGACAGCCCAGAAATGGTGTTTTTGCCATCCTACCAACCTCAAGTCAGACTTAAAACCATAGTCTAAAGACTAATGATAAAGCAAAAGCCTCTGCTAAAAATATAGGCAGGACATTCCTGCCAGAATATATGTTAAAGACAGACACACAATTATTTTTTAGAGTTGCTGGCACAGTGCTCTCAGGAAACCTTTCCCTTTAAACACTAAAATTAAACAAACACATGAAACGCAGGGAGAAATGTAATTACTTTATAGCTTGACTTTGGTCTATTGCCTCGGGTATCCAGTTCCTTTTCTTACTGATGTGGAAACACACATTCCCCCCTAACAGTGTCATTAATTCCTTGGCCTGGGGAGCCCAGCTTTCCTGCTGCATTTTGCATCAGGAAATCCCAGCTGCCCGCACCTTGCTCCGAAAATGGCTCTGCAGGTGACAGCATAGCTCCTACCCTGCTCCCGGCACAGCAAGGGGGCAGGAGGGCTCCCCTCTCCCCCCGGGAAGGGAGGGGATTAAAACAATTGGGTTGACAAAAAAAAACAAAGACCCAGGCGAAGATCTATCTCCTCTACCCTCTAGTCCTCCCGAAACTCCCCTCGCCTGCCAAAAAAAATGACAAAGGGTGTCTATTTCTGCTTGCCTTTCTCCTAAGAAAAACACTTTCCCCTCTCTCTCCTCATCCCCCCCGCGGCTCTTCCCCCCCGCACACAGTTGGGGCTGCGTAAGGTTGGAGTTAAATGAACACCCAGTCCTAAAACACACCCGGGACACTGTCCAAAGGCTGCCAGAGGCTGTCAAGAGACTCCCACTGACATGGATGAGCATGGGTGCCCCCCACGGACCACCCACTCCAGGATCAAAAGCAGATTTAGTGACCTGTAGAGAAAGGGAATAGGTTTGGAGGAGTGCAGGGAGCCCTGTGAGAGGAGAAGCATCTCACCTGAGCTTACCTTCCCACTGCCCTGCGTTCTAGGATGCTGATGAAATCCTCACCGTTGTGTGCCAGCCTGACCAGGCAGCCACCCTAGCTCCTTCCCCATGCCGGGGCAGCCACTCCCGAAAAAGGCTTTCTTGGTCATGCAGAACCTCCCAGCTCTTTTCAGAGAGAAGTCTTTAGAGGTCGGTCCTGGAAGCAGACCGGTAGCAGCCTGTCCTTGCAAGCTGTCATATAATTTAGGAGGAATCAAGACGGTCTCTGTGAGTATATATACCCCTGTGACACACACGCACACAGAATGTGCCTGGCATCTGAAGCAGTCGATGCTGGATTTATCCCTTCCCTTTTTGCCAGTGGCTGACATAAGTGCCGGGAACTCTTGGTGGAAAACTGCTTATGAGCTTTGGGCCTGATCCAAACCCCACTGAAGACAAAGGAAAGGCTTGCGATTGCCTCGAAGCTGGCTTTGGATCAGTCCTATTATCTCTGCTTGGAGAGCAGTGTACAAAGCAGGCGAGGGCTGGGGCATGGTAAGTCTGTGCCCGGAGGCCCATCTCATCTAGGGAACAGAAAAGCAGAGAGGCACATCTGAGCCTTCCTTAAAACATCAGTCCAGAGCCCTCCTGGGAGGGGGCAAGCCTCAGGAACTGCATGTGATCACCTCCACCAGCCCTCACTCCTGGGTGGAGATGCCCTGGTCAGGAGCTGACACCCAGATTTCAGTGCTCAGGGTATCAGCCATACTGAACCTTCAGAGCCAGACCTACATCCAGACTTAAATTGTGCAAATCGGCCACCTCACAGGCTGAGTCTACTTTTATTCATACAACACCATCAGTTTGGGCACTCCAAGACTGAGCACACCCGTGTGTCTCAAAGGACGCAAGGGTCACCATAAGCTCTTTATATTCCAAGAGGGACCAAAAGAGTTACATTTGCAGACTCCCTCCCATCTAAAATCCACAAACCCATTTGTTTTGTCAACAATTAAGCAGCAATTTACATTCTTCCTGAGTAAGAGGCAGCCTGCAGAACTGAAAAATGGTTTGACACTGTTTCATTCCATTTCTCCTGGCAACATTACCTTTCCCTTCACTTACTAAAAAAAAAAAAGCTGAAAAAATAAATTGTTAAGTCATGCTATTCTATTTTAAGGCATTTGTTGTAACTATACAAGGCCTTTTTTCCCACGGGGAGAATAAATGAGAACCATGAATCACACCAAACTTACCTAAGCAAAGTGCAAAACAATTCTCTATCCTGGGATTACAGAGTTGCAGACTCCTGACCCTTTCTTTGTACAGTTTAGGTTACACAATGTTTTTAGCATTAAACCTATTTCCATTGGAGATAAGGGGTTTTTTTAAAGCAATACCCTTCTACTCATGACAACCTTTTGTGTGGATACAGTTACACTACACCATGACAACTTTTCTTGGGAAACTGGTAGAAAGATTCCTTGCACCCCAAGTTTAGAAACACATTTGAATTCCCACATTTTAACAGACTACCATGTGTCAAGTTAATGACAATAAACAGCAATATATGCGTCCTTCAAATGAGACGAGCATGAGCCAAAATGACTTACTCTCAGCTCTTTTTACTGAGGTTGAAGCTGTGGTCTGGCTTGCATCTGAGATGGGCTAAGACCCTGCACACAATTGCCTGGGTTCAACAGTGGGTGGGAAGGTGTGACGATGCACTGACCTGCCTCAGAGCTCACCCCAAACAGTCCTAGCCTAAGAAAGGCTGGCACAGCTTAAACTATGCTTAGATACCCCAAAAGGGGGCAATTCTAGGGAGCAGAGCAGCCCCTAGAAGTTTCAAAGTCTGTTGACATTTTTGTGATGCCAGACTTTGAAAATCACAGCTGGTGTTGAGGGTCAGGTACCCTTGAGCTTGAAACATGCAACACTAAGCTACTTTTCAATCCTGGCCTGAACTACAGCCTTGCAAAAGCTCTAGGATTTCCCACCCCTCGTCCAAAGAAGTAGAGAAGAGAAAGTGGGGATTTAAAGTGAAATAAGTTAAACCTCATAGCATGCAAAATGACTTCTCTAGCCAGAAGGGTCTTGCCACATCCTCAGTATGGTGTCATGGCTTGAAAACACGTCTTGTTTTCTAAGCTCATTTATTTCCTAGAAAAACTCAGCAACTAAAATATACCTTAAAGAAATCCCTGGAAAGGCATCTGCAAACAGTTGCACTGAAACTTCAATTGCTGCTGAATGTAATTCATGGCAAAGCGAAACCCTGGAATCTCTGTGAACGTGGGGTACAAACAGCTCAAGGAGGTGTTTGGTACGAAGGAAATGGTGATGCTTCTTCCATTTCCCATGAATATCATATGCACAGCTCCAGCCATATGTTGTGTTGAATCTGCCACATTCTTCGGTGGTGGGCACAGATGTGGACAGATCTGACAGATCAGGGTCTTAGGGTCACACAGGAGTAAATTGGGGGCAGATGATCTGAGAGTCACAGCTTATTTTTAGAAAAAAAGGGGGGAAAAAGATTACTAAGAATCATTTCTACCATGTGTCTGAACAAGAAAAGCATTTATCTCCCTTACTAAAAACAAAGAAGAGTTTCTCTCAAATAAGGAGTTTGTTTTAAGAGGCTAACAAAGATTTTTCTATGCACTCTATAGATCACAGGTGCTGCAGAAAAGCATATACTTTGCCATGTATTTCCGTGCTTCATTAATGGGTATAATTTTCAGACTGTCTCCAGCAATGCTCCATCTTTGCAGGCACAGAAGCAACTCCTTTGACAAATAAGCAAAGTTTCTTCCTAGTTCCCTGACTTAAGCTATCCTCTGGTTGTTCCTCCGATTAGTGCTATTTTGCTTACATTTGCACTGTGGGTGATAAAAGACATCAAGGAAATGGAAAACCCTTTCTCAAGAATGTAATCACTACTAGAAGATGGAACAGAAAAAAAGGAAAAGGAAAATCAATGCTAGTTCAAACCCTTCAGATCACCAAAATACAACAAAAATGTAGCAGGCACACTTCTGCACATCTATTATTTATGCTCATAAGAGCATATTACACACATGCACACATGCTCTCTGCCTCCTGCTGTACAAAGTTTAACAGCAGAGAGTGAGGATAAAGTGTCACGTTACTTCATTAGTCCCACAAACTGCACTGCCGAACACTTACTCGTACACTATGAGGCTCTGCAAAACTAAGGCGGAATTCAAACCCAAACAGCATTTGCCAAAGAAGCACAAGGAGAGTTTTACAACACTGCCTGCCGTGGCACAGGGACCTCCCTTTCCAAGGCTGCTTTGAGAAGGAAAACAGAAGAAAACCCTGGACCAACTGGGAAGGTGAGGACAAGATGCTAATGGCAGGACTGTCCTAGTCAACCTGGTCACCTGAGTCTTTACATTATGGTCACACCCAGGCATTTGCAGAGGATTTTTCCAGGCCATCAGCTCAAATTACTGATGGCCAGCCTGGGACACTTTTATTTGCATCAAGTAGAAGCTTACCCTGGAATGTGCCATGGGTACGAGGATCCCAACCCAAGCCCCAGATGTGTTGGAAATTGCCCAGAGAAAAATGTCACCCCTTTGCTCCCCGAGCTGAGTGCTCTCCCGGGCCCAGGCAGGAATGGGGTGAAGCTGCTCCTGAAAGCATAGCTGGAGCTTTTCCATTTCCTCTTATGAGTCACTGAGGAGTTGTAAGTGAAATCAGTCTTTTTTTTTTTTTTCCTGCGTTTTTCCTGTCTGTTTGGCTAAGAGTAAAAGGCCTGGGTTGATATAGCCTAAACTCTACCAATGTTTCTGTGCCTCTAGGTTTCTCGCAGGCTGCTTCTGGGTCTTCAGAGGGGTCACACCAACTGGCAGAAGGATTCAGATGAGATTTAAGCTGTGTGATGCTGGGCCAAAACTGCATGAAGTGTAGCTTAGTAATTAACTTGTTGGAATAGGGATCAGAAAGCCCGGCTTGTTAGGTGCATATGGACATTTCAACCCAGCGATCCAAGCTGTGGGCAGGGATCATGTCACTTCAATCTTTTGGCCAATTGTTTGAGATCCACAGTGCTGAGAAGGGTGGCAGACAGGTGGAAAGGATGGTATTTTGCTGCTCTCATGCTTTGGGGTCTCCTTGAGCTCCTCAGAGCTGCATTTTGCTCAAACACCTAGCTCCAAGCATGGTAGTATGGCCAGGACTGCTGGGAGAGCCAGACAGAAGATGGGATGCTACAGGAGTTGCAGTCACTTCAAACTAGCTTTTCTTTTCTGTGGAATTTGTTTTCAGCTGTGTCAGCTCCCTGACCTGGATAAGCACAGAAGTTTCCATATACAAGGCAGGACAACCACTTCCAGAGAAAATATGAGTTTATGCTGGATTAACCCAGCCACTTAACTTGAATTTGTCCCTATAACTTGGTGATTCATGGCAATTCCCATTAGGCAAACAGACAACCAGAGTCTGGACATTTCCCTCCTAGAGAGGCATTTACCCCATGCAGGGCAGTCAGAGACTGGGCACTTATGGGTCAGAGCAGTACCATCAGCTAACAGCAGTGTGATATGCAACAACGGGCAACGTGGAGACTGCAAAAACATGCCAGGCTGCCGTAGCTCTCAGGACAACCCTAGCAAGCTGGGAGTCCATGAATTCCTATCATCCCTTGCAGAGCAGAGCTGCTTGCCAGAAACCAGAAGTTCAATCCAAGCTGAGATTCAGGTGGAAGGTTGTTCTTTGGTGGTGGTGTTTCTCCCTGACCAGTGGTTTCAATGACTTCTGTCTACCAGTTGTTTTTCAGCGCATCAAATAAACAAAGTTCCCCTAGAAACTTGTGTATCAATGATTTTTTCCTCCGCTTCAAAAAGACTACCAGCCTTAAAATGCATCCCCTGCTGGCGAAGAATAGAGGTAACATTTTACACACTCACTTCCCCCATTTTCTTGTGCCTTATCACTACTGTACATGTGCAAATAGCATCACAAAAATATAAGGTTTTGCAAGATTGTCTGATCTACCCCTTTGAGTGCAGGCAAACAGCACTTAACAGATATTTGCCTGGTCTGCTTTCAGAACCCTGACCAGACACTCCCAGCAATACAAACCACAGCTTCACTTGCCTTCCCAACAAAAAGTTTTTCTCACCTGAGTCTCCCCAGTAATAATCCAAGCTCCTCATCCTCTCTGCTGTGTAGCCAAGCTGCAGAAAGCAAGCTTTCCTTGCCCAGTGGGATAACCTACCTATATGCTTTTTTTTCTGTTTTCCTTTCTGTACAGTCAGAGAGGAATAAAGAAGCAGAAGGGAAAGGGGAGAAGAGAAATGGAAACCATGACAGGAGAGAAACACAGGCCACATGTATGGGTGACATCAAACTGCCTTCATTACAAGTGACACCCTCCAAAGGCAGTCCTGGCACTGTCAAGAGCTGAGAGTGGACGAAGGTGTAGTTCAGCTCCCAGGTCTGCCATAAGCTCACTTGCAGGTCTTGAAAATTACTGTCCATACTTCAGTATGTCTCAGTTTGGGCACTCTGCTGCTTAAAAAAAAAAAAACTGCTTCACAGGATTGTTCAAAGCTTAAATGAACATTTGTAAAGCTCTAGGAGAAATTGGGTGAAGGGCACTTTCAGAGAGACAAAGCATTATCATCATAAAGTGTAATCTTGATGGTTTTTATGGGCAAGCATCAGCTTCCAGCAGTAATCTTTAAAGCAACGTCCATTATCCAGAAAATCAGCTTTCAGCTAATGGTCTGTTACAAGTCACACTTGGTAAAACTCCATGCTTTTCTTCTTCCTTTTTTTCCTAAAAGCACTTGGAAATCCTGCAACAGCTGCCTGAGGGGAACAACAGAGCCCAGCTGGCTGCCAGCACATAGCAGCGTGGAGAGGAGGAGCATGCACCCTCCATGCATGAGGTGAACCTCCAACCTGGGCACCGCAAACTACTTGAGATGCCTCCACAGGGTGGAGATCTCACCCACCCACATCTCACCCAGCCCGTGGGGCTGGTTTGGGGCCAGACACTCTGCGTTAGGGCTCTGGTTGGAGATGAGGGTCTGTCTCAGACACCTCCTTACAAGGAAATTTGGGCAGCCATAGGCAGAAGGGGGTGGTGGTGTTCTAAACAGATTTCTTTCAGTCAAGACTCCCTGGAGAACCACATGTTATGCAGAAGAGCATGAGCCAAGTGCCCAGAGGTGGGGACGAAACCCCACTTAGCCAGGCTGAGACCCTCAGCATCCTCAATGCATTTACTGCTTGTCTTTCTGGAGATCGTGATCTCCCAGGTGAGGAAGTCTGGGGAGATCACAAAAAGGTCTAATGGGATCAGAAAGCACCAAATCCTTGAAACATCATTTCACAGCTAGCAATGCATGGCTCAAAGAACACGGTCACCAATGGGAAAGCAGGAACCTCCTCACCATGGCCACATGGGTCCGGCACTCAACAAATCTTTCTTCTTGGCAAAAAATATGGATAAAATGGAAAAAGACTTTTTTTTGCCTGAATGAAAAAAAAATTGCTCTTCATTTTAATATTTTTGTCGTTTTATGCCATGCTGCCAAAAATGTTAACATTTCTAGAAACCAGCCATTTTAAGGTTTTGGTTGCCAAAAGCAATGGAAGCAAAGGGTGTTTTTTCAATTTTTTAAAACCAAAGTCTCATGGGGAAAAATGAAAATTTTCACTGTGAGTTTTTTGCTTTCTCTTTACTTTGCTAGAAAATAACTTTCTACTGTGAAAGTGATAAAAATGAAAAACAAACGTTGTGTAGTCACTCGTCCAGTCTTTTCAAGGACTTGCTGGAAACGCAGCAAAAATAAAAATCTCACTCATACCATGACAGGTCTTTCCATTTTTCTGAAAGTTTATGGCACCCCAGCAGGGCCAGTTTTGTTTTTAAACAAGCAGCAGCTAAATCCTGGGTTTGAAGCCAGCTGATAGACGATCTCAGAGGAAACACCACTTTTGTAAAGTGCTGTTTTGCTTCCTCCCTCCAAGCTTGGATTTAATGGTTTATTTATGAAACGAAGGAGTGAAGTACTTTCACTTATTCTAATAGCAAGCAAAGTCCTGGCTGCAGAGTAAAGATAACCTGATTTCTTCCCAGCTCTCCCAAGGATTACTTGGGTAGACTGGAAGATGTTTTGCCCCATAGTGCCAGGCTCTCTGCAGCAATGTCAGTGTGAAGACACTCATCCAGCCACCATGGGGAAATCCATACTCAGTATCAGGGTAGATCTGTCAAAAATGAAAAGCATTTTCCAGACTGTATCTCATTTCCAGCTGCAGCATCCCTGGACCCTAATCTCCAAACTCATTGCCTCATAAAATTTGCAAGCCGTCTATGAACAAGCAGGGAGCTACAGCAAGACCTAAAAGCAGAGTAATCCTAACTCCCAGTTGCAATGTAATCTAGTGTCTACCACGGCTGCTGGCTGACGCTGGAAAACCAAAATGGAGGGGAGAGACCGGAGACATCTCCAGCTTTTGTCTGGGTGAGGAAATCCTAGCTGCTTCATGCAAAGCCTCTGAGCCTCGGGGATTCGATCTGGGGTCCTGCTGTCTGTTTTGCACCAGGATCAAGGAGAGGAGAATAAAACAGCCAATGGTTTCACTACAAGGAGTGACCAAGCAGGCCCCTGGCTGGAAGAGAGATGCACAAGGGGAAATATGATCCGGGGCTTGGGCAAGAAGCCGTTGTTCATGATCTCTTCCAACACCAGAACTGAGGCTACTGGAGTGGAAGTATCAAAGGAAACTAGCCTGTGGCAGGTTCAGAGCAAATGCAAGGAAATAGGTTGAGTGGTTCAAATGCAACCTGGAGTTAAGCTGTGGGACTGCCACAGGATGTATAATTAACAGATAATACAGGTTAAAGGGAGAATTGCACAAGTTCAAGAAAAAAAAAACCAAAACTAACACTGAGGGTTGTTAAAAAAAGATTAAACTACCTCTAGTTCAGGAGGTCCTTGGAGAGTACTTGGAGGACAGAGTATCTGGAAATATCCTACATGCTTACTCTGTACCTTTCCTCTTCTGTTCGTACCCCACCTGCAGCCTCAGTCAGAGACAAGATCCTGGATCAGACAGACCCTCAGGGTGACCACTTCTACTTTTCACACCTGGAGATCCTCCCACCACCTCCAGAGAAGCTGCCCAACTCCAAACAAAGCAGGATGGAGAGCTGACGTGTTGAAGACTTACAGCTGCCATGACCTACTTCTCTGGCAGACAGGGACCTGCACAGAGCCAGCCCCTAGTTTCCTGACTGAGAGCTTTGCAAACAACAAACCATTTAAAATGAACCAAACCAACTATTGAACTTTCCCCATAGTAGAAGGAGCTCCTTTTTTTTTTTTATGAAAGGGCAGCAAGAAAACAGCCCATGTGGTATGAAGAAGACACCCAGCCCATAGGAGCACTCTCTGCTAGAAACCTCTTTCCACAGGCACACATGTCCCTGCCTCTCCAGGGTCCCTTCAGGTCCTAGACTTCACCATGAAACCATGCAGGACCACACTGGGGACCGTAAGGATTAAGGTTTTCACCGCCTTTGTGTGTATGGGTTGGAGGGAGAAGCAGATGAGATTAAAGGTTTGACTTCTTTCCAGTTTAAGGTTTCCTACTGCAATTACAAACCAGGATTAGCAGCCTTAGTATACAGGTGACCAGCACAATCCTCCAGAAGCAGCTCAGATGCCATTTTTAGCTACAGATGATTATCCCATTGCTACTCTGCTCCAGGTCCCAGTGCTTTCTTCAAGATCCCATTCCCCTAGCCCCACGAAAGACTTCCTAGCACTCCTGAATTCAGTGCTGATCTGGGTATCTCATGCTTTGCCCAGCACACAGGGAGAGGAGCAGAAGAGGAGCAGCAGCTTATACATGACACAGCTTCCAACAGGGCTCAACCATGGAAGGCGTATAAAACGATATTAGCAACAACTTGGTAGAAAGGAACCATGTTGGTGTCATTTAATACAATGAAAAGCATAATTGGTTACAGCTGACAAACACAGAATTGCATTAAACAGAACATTGGATGCTGGGCCATGGTTTACATCAAATTGTCAATCTCAATATGGCAGTCCCCTAAAAAAGCCGTTTTTTCTGTAAACCCTCAGGAAACATAGCAAATCATGGCAACATGTTTATAGTCCTCAAATGCCACACAAGGAACCTGATACGTATCTTTTATGGTGGGATACACTGGAGGGCGTTTCAGCGCGTCCATACTCATTTTCCAAATACATTGCACAACTTCATTAAGCCTTCCTGAATCTCTCAGAGATTGACTTTTAGATGAAGCTGTGGAGCGGACAATCCTCAAGGCCAAACTCACTCAATAAAAGTGAGATCACTTGCCTTATCTCCATGTTGTTTTCTGTCTTCAAGTCTGGCAATTAAGGCTGGAAACGGCAGCAACAACATGCAGATCTTTACAGCCTCCCCCTGAACTTTGCCGTCCGCTGCTGCCATATAAACTGATAGCTGCTCTTGGACTTTGGCACTAACTTGACACCAGCAACTGCAGTAGAAGGATGATGTTGTTTACATTCAAACAAAAGTTTGTTTCTGTGCTTACTGTGGCTGGAATTCAAGTTATTCCAAGATGGTGTGGGGTTCCTACACCTATTTACAGACCAGGTCCTTTGGGGAAGGGGCAGGTTTGCGTGGTGCCTGGCACAGCCAAGTCCTGGTGCTAATCGCACTCTCCGCCTGCCTGCAGCCCCTTAAGATGGAGGGGCAGGGGAAGAGGACATCTGGGTTGGGTTAAATGGAGAAGGCACATTCAACACAGTCAAAAGCATTTTTTGTTTGGGAAGATACACCAGGTCTTGCTGCACTTATAGCACACCCTGTCATGTTAGGAAGTGTCATGAGTGGCAGAGCTTATGAAACCTGGTGTCCTGGGAGATTTGTGGTTTAGATTCTCTGGTGTCTAATACTCAGGCTGAGGTCAAGCTGAAGATCTTCCAGGGAGGCTAACAGAGTCTCTTTCCTTCATCCAGCTTCAGATTTTCCTGAATCTGGTAAGCGGTTAGTCTTTTTAAGACCTCCCATCTAACAGGTCAGTGGAAATGAGGACAAACAGACAGACTGTTTACTTGCGTAAGGAAAACAAACTAAAAATTCATAGTTTAATTTTCAACTTCAGAACAGAACTACTTACAGCAGGAAAAAACATTAAAAAAACATCAAACGAGTTTAAAATGATGATCCCAATTACCTACTCTGTAGATGACCTACTATGATATCAGCGTATCGTCAAGGTTTCAAGATAAGGAACTACAACACAAGGTAGATCTTTACAGCAGGATGGCAGCACCCTGATTTCATTCAAAGTCCTGGTTTACTACCATGAGTACTCAATCAGCCTTGCAGAAAATAGCTTTGAGCTAACTTTATTAAAGAACAAACAAGAAGAAGAGTCAACAAAACTGTTCTCTAGGTTTTAAATACCAGGAGGGGAGGAAGCTTTATTGCTTTATGCTACTACATTACACAGATACAACAACAGCTGTCAACAATAATATTACCTATATTACAGCAGAGATCCCAACTGAGACTAAGGTCTCATTGTGCTGGACACTTGTAAAAAAAAAAACCAAGAAATACACCCTAAGAAACCACCCCCCTAGAGAAACTCAAGACTAAAATAGTCAAGAAGGAAAGAAGGGGGGGAAATGAAATGACCCCTGCTTTTACAGATGGGAAACTGAGGAATGCAAAGGATAAATGACTTGCCAGAGGCTGCAATAAGAAGTCTGTGGCAGAGCCATAACTGACCCCAGATTTTCCAAATCCAACTCCAATACCATCCAAATCCAGTAGCAGACTTGCCTTTAAATCAGCCCTAATAACATTACGGTTGGATCTCACTTGTAATCTGACTGGAGAATTCAGAAGCGGATACACGTTTCTTTTTCCTTTTTTTTAAAAAGCACTCTTATTTAGTCCACGCCGCATTTTGCTCGAGACTGTAAATTCTTCATAAAATGAATGCTTTGTGTCTAATTTTCTCCATTTAACCTAGAGGCTGCATTTTTAGGTGCTGTGCCAGACACAAACTTGTTCCAGTGACTGGGCACCCCCCTTCTTCCTAATGCTCCTTTACATGCTCAAGGATAAGAAACCTGCTCCCCTTCTCCTCCATCCACAGCATCTGCAGGAGATATGGGAACATATAACACCACTCACACGGTTCACGGTGTGCTGCTGCGAATGGGAAGCTCCTGAACAAATGCCACAGCCCTGTAACACAACGTGTTGGATGAATGCTTAAACTTATGCAGTTAACGAGAGTCAACATGATAATTTGGTGTTAGTCAGAATTACCACGGTTGGATTACCCGTTTTTCAGCTTCTCCTGTTCTAAGCTGTCTTAGTGGCCTTGATTCATAAAAGACACAGATCTACCCATTTCAAATTGCCCCTTCATGTAAATACTGTCAGTACAAATAAAGTAATTACTGTCAAGCCATCTGAAAATGATCAACACGCTTTGCTGCGAAGTAAGCAAAGTCCATAACAAGATAGTAATTTGCACCTTTTTTTTTAATTTGAGGAAAAATTCACTTTCTTCAGTGCATAAGTTAAGCATGGAACATATTATTTAATCCTAATGCAAATCACACCAGCAGGAAATGTCGTAAAGAAAAAAGTAATCTTCTAAAGGAAAAATAAATTATCGACCATGTTAAGAAGGAAAGAAACATTCTCAAATAATTTCTTTCTTTGTTGGTATTGGCTGGCAGCATAATCCTTCCAAGTAAATTGTAATTTCCAAATTAGATTGTACATTATGTCATATTAGTTTTATATTAGAAAAACAAACTGACTGAAAGGAAAAATGCCAAAGTCGACTTGCTGGGTAATGTAAAATTTTTGTGTTTCTACTGTGAGATGCTTAATGTTTCTTTCTTTTATTTTTTTTAGCAAGTTTTACAGCAAACATAAAACCTAACTTAAGGCAAGATATTTACTTTACCTGACCAAGCCCTGTTTGAAACATAAATAGGAAAAGAAAGACTGAGCATTTTCAGGACACCACATAACCATAACAACAGCTATCTCTGTATATAAACACAGATACCAGCATGGAAATTTTTATGTTATGCACCAATCAAGAATATGAACATGTATTGCACTCAAAAATAACTTACATATAGAAAAAAATTAAATCTGCACAGGTCAAGTGGTCTAAAGTCAGGAAATGCCAGAACTGAGAATACCTGTGTAACTTTTGCACAGCTCCTTGGCTGTCTATGTTACACAGGAGTCTTTAAATACACCACTCTCTATTTGATTTTTTCACACAACTCCTGCTTTGATCACTGACCAGGACAGACGGTGTTTGCTGAATACAGTATTGCTCAGTTCTAGAGCTGATGCTTGGCCCAAGCCTCCTGTACAATGTACTTCCCAAACCCTGCATCCAAGAGGGACTGCAAGCCTGCTTTTCACATGCTTGGCTTGCACTTCAGAAACCTTAAAATACCGCTAAGCAGAGATAATGCTTTAGCTTCAACATCAAATGAGGTGCAGAAACATGGGTTGACCTAGAAACAAGGCCATATGGCATTAGGGAAGAAAGCAAGGTAGGTACAGGGCCATGGGGAAGATGAGACTGAATATGTCTCAACACACATGAATTGCTGAGAACAACGAGTTGCAGAATGTTTTGAAGACAACCATCCAGATGTAAAATACTGTAATTTCTTTATCACCTGCTAAACTGTCCCAGGAGCAAAGGTGCATTATTGTCACTACAGTTTTTCAGTAAGTTTAGACAGTTAAAGACAAATTGTAAAAACAATTAATGAATCCTGGCTGCTGCAGGAACCAAAAGCCCACCAGTCTGTTTCTCCAAGCAGTTGGCTGCAGATGCTCAGGAAAACGGACCACCTAAACTGACCTCCCTTCACCTCGTCACCTGTGCTTCTCTCCCCTTCCTACACAAGGCTGGCTGCCTCCTTTTTCACTTCCTTCTCAGCCTGGGTGGGGGTATGAACACCCAGGGGAGACTCTCTGGGCTCAGTCCCTAAGCCCAAAACTAGAGTAACCATAGAAAAGGTCCAGCTTGGACACTGGGCGGAAATGTTCATACTCCCCTTTGGGGACTGATTTTCAAAAATGGAGGCATACAGGGTAAAAAGTATTCCCCATTTATCAAATTTCTACTGAGCTCATGCAACTTTTGAATTTTTTCTTTTCAGTGGCTTTTTCCTGGCCAAATCCACATGGTCTCTTGCAGATACAGCAAAATCCTTCCCACCTTCTCCCAAGCATGGAACAGTTTGGAGTGCTCCCTAGGGGACAGTAATGTCCCTTGGAGCAGCACTTTCCCTTCTCTCTCAAAATGATGGTATCATTTGAGTACAATTTTCTTGGGGGACGATTCTAATCAGCATAGAAAACTTCAGGTTGAAAAGAGTAAGTTTAGGAAAGTTGGAGGCAATCAAAGCAAGGCTCTTATTGGGGAGATTTCTGACAACTCTTCCATGGGCATAAGTTCCTGAGTAAGTTTTAGCATGTGCTTTCTTGCATGCATACACATGAATACTTTGCTGAAAGCTGTTACTACTAACTACAAAGTTCTGGAGTTAAATGAAAGAAAAAGAAAATACACTTTTTCTTTTTTTTTTCCTTTTTGGGTAATGGGAATCCTCTATTCTCTTATGGTGTTTCCAAGTTCAGATCAGCTGATGAATACAAAATCCTTTGGTCTTAATTAAAAGAAAGGTAAAGCATATAAAGTGCAGCTTTATACATACAAATATACATAACCTGTAATGGGGAAGGAGATGTAGGAAAGGAAGAGAGATCTGTGCATCCCAGTTCAGCGCCTATGGACCCTAACAGCAATTACTTTGAAACATGTTCAGCATCCTAAAGTTACCTTTGCTGCTAGACTTCTCCCAAATGACAAGACCATTGAAAACTGACCTAACCCTCCAAGTGCCCAAAGGAATGTCTGGACATGGAATCATCTTAGATGTTAAAAAAAAAAAAAAATATTAGCGAGAAATTTGGCCTCTAAAGACCATTTTGAACTCAAGTTTTAAATGAACCAAAACAGAGGTTTAAATGCAAGTTCCCACCTCATCTCAGCTACAATCTCACTACTCCCATAATATAATACTATAAAATACAACAGGGTGGTTTTAACTCTAATATATATCATCACAGCTACAGCAACATTACCATTATATAACAGACAGATACACAGACATGTCTATCTCACTTCCTGCAAAGCTTACACCTACAAGCTTTTTAAAAGGAGCCGAGAGGTTATTAATAAATGTAGTAATGTGGTGGTGAACATGAGCACTGTGAGGCACAGACCATTACAAAGCCCTCAGTAAAAGGTAGCTCTAAGCCATGATTCTACACAACCTGTTGGCTTTCATAACAATTTACAATCTTTTTTAAAACATCTATTAATCACCTGCTAATCCTTAGCAAACACTTCTAAATGGATTTTTCATAAGAAGCAACATACACATACAATTTGGGGATTTTGTGCAAGACTGTCATTGATGGTAGTGTAAAGCAAGCAAGGAGCCAAGCACCATGCTATGTAGCCTCATTTGATTTTCGTATTTGATCACATTTGATCATGAGTGTCATGGTGCACCTGTTTGGATACTTTATTCACAGTTTGCTCTTATTGTGCTAAACCTCTAATGATTTACGCAGCCCTGTCAGTCTCACTTAATCATTATACACATTGTTTGCATTTAGATGGCTAGAAATGGTTTACTAAGGTGTAACTCTGATTATGTCATGTTTCATGAAGGGCCAGAGATATTACTTTTATCTAAATCTCATCACGATGACGTACAGACCTGATAAGAGTTTATAAGTCATTTGGTGTGGGTCTGATCTTCCCTAGCTTCACTCAACTCCAACTTGCACGGCCAGCCTAAACTTTTCACCTAGACCAACAGAGAGGGACTTCACGGAACAAGGAAAAGAAATGTTGTCTTTGCATTTACTCTTTTTCATCACACCTTAAAAGAAGGGCAGCTGATGAGCATGCAAGTCTGCAAGATGCTTTATTTCTTGACTCCTTACTCCACTAACCCATGAGACTTCCCCTCCCATGACATCACCAGGTCCAAGAGTCCCACTGGATATGAAAAAGGATGACATTCTGATGGAAATTATAAGAAACTCCTCCATGATATAGCAAAGGCACAAAACACAAAAGATATAATCCTTCAGTCTTCTATAAAGCAATACCTAATGTATGTGAGCAAGAGATTTATTTCTCTGACATCTTGATACAAAATTATCTGCTATGGATTTTTGAACTTTAACTCTATTATTGGTCTCAGTCAAAGAAAGGACTAAATGGGTCATGACCTGATATGGTGGGTCCCACCAACTCACCCTTTCTCGTGCAGGAAATCAGTATTTGGTTTTGGTGTGAAGTATCTTTTCATGTCTTCCCTTCCAGACCTGACCCCAGATAGGTCTTTCTCCAATGACATTCCCAGAGAGGCAATTGACGTAAGATCTGTTTTACACACATTCGTCAAAACATCTTTTTTCATCTTTTCTTTTTTCCCCCCCTTTTTAGACAGAGCCAACAGGGATTTCGCTGGAGGACCAGAATGCAAGTTCAGGTTCCTAACTCCATACTCAAAGCACAGCCCTTCACAAAACCTTTTGTGACACAAAATGCAACCAGCAGCGAAGGAGGGGGGAAAGAATAAAAGCAACAATTCTGAAAACCAAAGGCTCTCACAGTGTCCATAAAACAGCAGTTTCAAGAGAGTCAGAGTCCCAGCCAAGAGAGACAAGACACACATACACGTACATATACAAAGAGTCCTGGAGACCATGTCCAGCATGATATAATTGGTTTGCAGGCACACTTCAATCGCTCCTTCATTTTGTAGACTACCATTATTCAGCTTAATAGGAACTCAAAGAAAGGAAGGCGGAAGTTAAATGAAGTAACCTCCCATCCAGCCCTGATGTATTATACTGGCTTCCTTTATATCGGCTCATTTGTACCTATAGAAACTGTTCTCAATGACACAGGGACCAGGGATTATTATCAATAAAGAACCTGACTTGATCATAGTCACCCATTACCATGAATGCTACTCAACAGCTTCTTCTATTTTTTAAAAAAATCCTTTTTTAACATAATATTTGTTGCCACTGAACTCCACTGGAAATACATATACTGCAAACATCTGCTTTTACACACAGCCTTTGTGCTGTGATTTCAGAGGAAGCCTGAAAGGCTCAGTCCAAGGTTGTTATCTGGGGACACATTATTTAAATGAAAATCTTTAATACACCATGTCAGAAGGCCATCTTCATCTCTGTGATCCCAGGGAAGTGGAGGAACTGCACTGCAAAGAATTTGGCTTCTTACCTACATAAAATAAACAGTTTCAATGCCTGTAGGTCTCAAAAATAGTAGGAAGGGTTCTTTTTTAATAATCCTCAGTCTGCTGTTTCGATAGCTAGACTACACATTGCATCTCTCTGCACATATAATACAGCTGCTTTATGTTGGCCTTCTAACTGTTCATTATTTTTGTTTTTATAAAAAGAAATGTACGGAAACAAATGACCCTTTCAAAGTGCCGATCTGTTAAAAGAAATAGCAAACAATCCCAAAGCCACAGAGACTCTTCTATTGGCACAAGAATGGTGGCCCTTAGTCATTTCAGGCCCCAAATGAGATAACACTTTGAAACAACATTCATTAATGTTTGAAATCCCAATACAGAGCAATTTAATTCAGCCGGCTTTGTTCTTTAGAAGAAACCTAAAGGGGAAGGCGGGAAGGGTAAAAAGACAGTTTAAGTCATATAAACTTTCACCAAAGAACAAATCAAAACATCTGAGGTTCATTCAATAGGGCTGACTGGCCTCAGCAAGAAGACGACAAACAAAGAAACATTGTATTGTTCCGTGGAGTGAGGTTTTTCCAGGAACATCCCGTCAGATGCTTTCCAAGCGAACACCATGCAGCTGAGAGTAGGTGGATCTGAAACAGCGTAAGATCAATAAAAATCCAGCTTTCCATTTCACAGGAAGTTGACTGTTAAAACAGTAATGTACTTGTCCATAGCATGTAAAACAGAAAGGCCACACAGAGGTTGGGCGTCAGGTTACTGCTCAATGTGTCTTAATAACATGGTACGTACATACTGAACACCTTCCCTACCCCACCCTGAAAGCTTCAAGAGCCAAATAGTCCAAGCTTTTTAAGCAAATGAACACGGATAATCTCTGATAAAAGGCAAAATCCAACCCCCTTTTCTAAAAGAACAAACATTCCCATTTCCTCTGTTAACCTTGTAGAGAACTTTTTAATACCATATTTTGTCACCCTATCTTTAATTCCCAAGGCTCAGATACAGGGGGAACAGAGGGGGTCAGTAAGGAGGAACATTACTGATGGTACCCTGACTCATGAGAAAAGGAGGGGATGGGGAGGGCATCAGTATGAAACCAAGCAGGTTCTGCTGGTCTTAGATGTCTACTGCTTCATTTTTTCATGTGATTTATTCTTCAAAGTTATGAGTGGAAAGAGATCTGAATAAAAATCCCTGATTCTAATGGCCTTTTCATGCATCCACATTTGGACCAGCAACATGACAAGAATGATCCAAGGTCTTGAATGGCTGCTGCATGGGGCATGATTGCATAGAGAATGACTTCTCAAGTTAGAATTGATGACTGAGATGGGATATGGTAGAGATCAGTGGGACCCTGGCCACAGTGAGAAGGGATGAGTTGTTTACTCTCCTTTCCAACACAAGGCCTGGGAAAGAGAAGAAAACAGCAGGAACAGACTGAGAACAAATGAAAGCAAACAGCTCTTCCCCCAGCACCTGGTGAAGCTAAGGAACTCCTTGCTTGGGATGCTGACATGTATGTTGGTTCAAAAAGTGATCAAATTCATCAGAGCCAAATTCATCAGAAAAAAAACCCTCCTTAGATACAAAACACCACCTTTGTCTGATGCATCTTTGAGCCTTAAAATGCTGGAGATTAAAAGAGTGATGCTGGAAAAACATCATCAGATGCTTGCCCTGTTGTCGTAGTTTTTCTTTGGCATACCCTGCTGGCCACTATCGATGGCAGAGTACTGTGTTAGAGACACCTTTGGCACTACCCGGTATAACCAATCTTACATCATGTGAACCACCACAGCAACTGCCTGTGTGTGTTCCTAGCCCGCAGCAAACATGAGGTAATTTGCATTAATTTAACCCACCCAGAAGGAGGTTTAAGCTAGGCTGAATCATCTCACATTTGCCAGTGGCCAAAACACATATGCACAAAGTTATCTCAAGCTAGCCACCAGGAGCCAAGGTACTGTCAAGCCCTGTGGCATTGACCATTGACTCTGCATGGTCAGAACTTACGGAGTTCACTCTAGCCCCAGAGGATAAGTCTGTCTCTAGACTTGCTTGTCTGTTTGAGCCTCCCGCAGATCCCACCAAACTGACAACATTTCAGTCGCAATCTGATCTTTGAGGTGTACCTTCCAACCAAGAGATCACAGTGATATCCAAGTCAAAGTTGAGGAGGTTCTGACTGGTTCATTTCTTGGCCACACCACTGGTTAAGGAAGTAAAGATTTTCCCAGGGAGGTAAAAGCAGGAACCAGGTGAAGCAATTCAGTTTTTCCTTGTTGGCTGGGCAAACCAATCAGCTTTCCAGGTTAATTTCCAGTTTAATGGTTACAGATCCCAGCTCCGGCACCAAGTCCAATGAGACTAACCTCTGGTTTCAAGATGAATGCTCAGCATTGCTGCAACCACTTCTCAAAGGCATATTGCTAGCCCAGCTTTCCAGGTTTGCTACATGAATAAATCTTCTTGCTTTTGAGGGATTAAATAGACCCTCTCCAGAACTTCACGGCAGCTTTTTTTCTTACTCTGGTAACACTGCAGCAAGGAATCCATGCTGACGTCGATAGTCTCCCACAGGAATGCTGCTGCAGGAGCATCTGCAAGTGATTAATAACTGGAAAATAGCAAGACAAAAAGGTTCCAGTTGGTGACGAGGCTCCAATGGATGTTCCTGGGGTGTCAGAAGTGTTAAGATGATAGTCTTCTTATCACTATTTGCTTGCCTTTCCAGAATATGGATGTGAAGAACAGCCTGGAGGCATGAGTGGGAAAGATCAGCAGCCCTGGGGAGTGGAGATGAAGTGACTGATCCTTCTGTATCAATGGCCAGGTCTGCAAGACCTTGCCTGTGAGTCACACAGATCTTCTTAACGGTAAGGGGAACCAGATGCTCATTAGCCAAAGATGTGGCTAATACTCAACCAATAGTACACTGGTCTGGATTTTAACCTGTGGGTTTGACTGCCTGCAAAATGGCAATAGGACCCTCTAGCAGGGCTGTGTGGGAGTTAGTGATTTCAGCACAGATGGATTTGTGCAAACTTCTTGTTAGATTACTTGACTCCTGGGTTCTCCAAGTCAGGTTGGATCCTGACCTGAGGGCAACAGAGCAGTTCATCTGGCTAACACAGAATCAGGCTAACTTACACCAGAGGAGGTGGTGAGGGGTTGAAAAAAGCCAGCATTTAAAGCAATCAAAAACTTGAGTTTCTCATGGAGATGGATCTCCCAAGGCCTCTGTGGAGGGAATTCCCATTGACTTCAACACACAAGGAGAGCTTAGAGGAGCAGACCCCTGAACCTGGGTCAAAGCAATGAACGATACCCAGTTCTGCTGCAAACGACATAAATCAGCCACATTCGTTCCAAACCAGGCCCTGCAGCATGACCCTTAACCAACCTTTCAGTGAACCTGAGATATGGTTTTCAAATTTGTAATGAAACCTGAAACTAAGTGATTTTCACCTGGTTCTGGCTTTCACAGAAAACATTTCACAGCAAGCTTTATTCCCTAGGTGTGATCCCCTAATTTCTTTGTTAAATTCAACCAGTTCTTTGAACGGGGAGAGCCAAAGAGTAACGTGGTGACAATAACCTGAAATGCATTAAATTTTGTGTAAAAATATAAGCTCATCAAAGCGGACACCTTCCATGGAGTTCCCCAAGGAATTTTCAAGACACATCATTGCAAAAACATGTCCCTCAAAAAACTAAAAAGATAAAACCTATGCTAGACTTTCATGCAAAGGTTTCCACAGCCTCTGAGTTGTATCCCTGGGCAGGGAAAAATAAGGGAAGATAACAGTAGTGCAGCCATCAATCATCTCGAAAGCTAGTCCCACCAGGACAGTGCTGGTCTGCAGGAGGGCTTCCATGCCATATGAAAACCCAAGTCTGGAGTAGGCTGTGTGCCATTAATGTGGGCGGCTCTATTTCAGATTGTCTGCTAGCAAAGATTCCCTAAACGTCCTTCCTGAAGAAGGACTGAAAGTTCCTGCCTAGTTGAAGCCCATTAACTAGGTGTATGTCTGAAGAGAAGACCAAATGGACCTGCATAGATCTAATGTGACTTAACTTGTCACCCTCAATGAGTCTTTAAACACCTAAATGAGTCAGGACACATACCACTGAACCAAGGAAAAACTCAACTGCTGGAGTAATATCCTGATTGAAGAGGGAGCAGAATAAAACCCAGCAAAATTTATCAATTCTAAGAAAGGGTGCAACAGACCACTAAGGCCCCATGCTCAATGCCCTCACTAGACTTCTAACTCAGACAGGGCACGCAGTGTGTCCTAGAGCATTACTGAGTATTTAAGTCCAGGTGCTCACAGGTTAATTCCAAACCTCCACAAACCACGCAGGTGCCCCATCATCCCTGCAACCACAGAGGAAGAGGGGCTACAGGTTAGCAGGGAACAGGTTGAACAAAGCCATTGCATTGCTGTTTTGACCCTCCTAACAGAGCAAGCCTTGATGGTAGAGCACAAGTGCGAAGGTGAACTCAGAGGAGAAGGGTGCAACTAAACGCACCTTTACAACTCTGCTCACCCCAAACCCAACACTCTGGGCAGAAACCTATCTTTTGACTGGAAATGTAACATCTGATGCTAAAGCCATACGTGAACTGAGTTACCAGCAAGGGAGCTCATACCTTGGTGCATGGGTGCATCAACAGCCACTGGAGAGCAGAGATGCTCAAGCGTTCCCAGAGCTTCACATCTCACTTGCTCTGCAAATATTCGCTCAATAGACACAATCCAATCAACCACCCTTTGAACGAAGGATCAGTGCGTGTTTTCTTTCACTCTGGATTTCTAGACAGGTAGCATTGCCTCACGTTTGATAATACTGTTGTTATAAAGGACACAAACCCATGATTTACTCTGCAAAAAGCATAAAGCTAACTGAAAATAGCCTAGGAAGGATATAGCGTCATACCTAACACTACATTAAATGCAAACTGAGAACCTGATATATTTTAGGAAAATTCAGCACACTCTAGACTAATAAACATTTTACAATATTATTGCACATGTTCATTTCACTTTGTACAAATAATCATTCCCTTCACATCTAATAAGTCTGCTTGACACATTTGTGGCCTTATAAAAACACCTTCAAGGGTCTTGTTTTGAGGCATCGATCATTTATTTATACAAAGCTCAGAGACAATGACTAACGATTTTGATGGTATAAAAGTCTTCAGCTGTGATCTTCATCTTGCTGTTGGTTATCTCAGAACTGTAAAATAATTTAAAGGAGATTTTATTTTAATGAATTAAAAAATGGCTCTTTTTCTCTGTCAGCAACATCAAATCAATCAAGGTGAAGGAAAAGACCAGAGCTGTTTGCCTTTTAGTGTGTTTCCAGGGCTGAGCCCTTATTTGCAGTTTGTGCTGTTTACACAATTGCCAGAGGTGCCAGAGGCTGGGAAAGCATAGACTGAAAATCAGGCTTCCAACCATCACCTGTGGGAACATTTGGAGTTGACTTTACCCACTCTCCAGATACAGAGCTTAGATCAACCTCACCGTAAATCAGAAATAACCAATGTTGATGGAATTAGAAGAGTGTCAAAATCATAAGTGTAGATGGGCTCATAAAGCTGGATACCCCAAAGCTAGTGCACCTTTCTAACCTCACTCCTCATTGCAATACCACCTTTTTTTTCTTGCATCTCAAAGCAAACCCCAGCTGCCCATCTCGGGTGGGCCAGATCCTTAAGGAGTGTAAATGAGAGCAGCGCCATATGCACCCATGAAATCACGTGGATTTAGGGTATCAGGTATGCTTATCTGCAGTGGTGATTGCTCCATGGCGCGTTATGACACAGCAGTCATGCACTGACAGAAGGGAACAGTCACCAAACATGGCATTGCTTTTCTAGGCTTTTTTTTTTTTTAGCAAACCACTAAAATGACAACGTTTTCATTAAAGTCATGATAGCTGATGTATGCTCTAGAGTTAAGCAAAAGCAGAACCTCCACTCCAGTTATGACCTCAGATACATGTAAATTCAAATGAGGTGCCAGGGAAATATGATAGAAATAGGAGAATTATAAGCACTTACGTAACAATACAAGCATTCTGAAACTTGGTTTACAATTAAAATGGATATATAATTAACTGTATTTTACTAGGCCCAGATTATGTTCAAAGCACACTGAAGTAGATTAGCAGATTTATGGAAACACATGTTAACTAGTTGTACGAGACTAGGTTTCCCCCCAAGCCAACTCTCCCTCATGCTTTGCTGTCATTTTTAACATCACATGATACCCGACAGCACAATACAAAAATTAAATGCCAGAAAATAAAACAGCTGCTAATCTTGGGAGATCTCTGAAAAAAAAATCCATGACCTCTGTTTAAGATACAGCAGTGGGGTCAATGTTGCTGTTAACTCCGCTTTCACTTTCTCCCAGCCCCAGGAGACCTACCCAGTTGCTCCAGGTACATCTCCAAGGGGTAAGGCAGCACCACCCCCAAAATGAGGTTAGTGGTTAGGAAGAAAATTCCCCATATGAAGATATCCCTGAGGATACCCCTAGGGCTGCACATGCATTCAGCCTTGGTCCTGTTCCCGTCTTCTTGGAGAGAGTTGCTGGGAGAGAGCTTGATCCATACCAGTACCAGCTGGGACCATTCCAGGGGTGCAACAGACCCTCTCCAGGTGGTGCTGGGCTGAGGATCTGGTCCCTCAAAACCCCTCACCTCATTGTGCACTTGCAAAGATTTACAAGCCCATTCTAGCAAATTACGGTGGATCTGCAGTTTTTAAGGACCTGCTCTTACCATGTTTACTCAGCCTTCTTTTTTGTGCTTGTACCCACTTTCATTTCTATTGGAAATTTACCAGAAAATGTACAAAACCCATAAATCATACTAAAACCCATTAAACCTGAGATTAATTTAGTCTTAAAGGTTAGCTCCATTTTCTTACCACTTTTTCTGTCTGCAATCTGTCTTCATCAGACACTAATTAATAAGCAGACACAGCTTTGGAAAACTGCCTTTAATCTTAGGAAAGTGTAAATACTCATGGTTACTAATGCAAAATCTCACTACACAATTCATCAGGAGATTGGAACATGTAATTTTCCTTTCTAACAGCTTACTGATTTACAGGACTAAAAGCACAGGTGAAGCTGAAAAGAAATATTACTTTAGAAGTTTAAAGTATTTTGCTTTATTTTTTCTCTCTGCAGTGCCAAAGCAGTTGTATTTTCCTAAGACATTTTCATTTTTTTCTCAGGCAACAGGATTAGATCCTCCTGTGTTTTACACCAAGAGCCTTTGCTTCAAGTCAGGGTTTGTTACTCCTGATTTACAATAGTGCAAGTCATTTGGGGATTAACCCTGTCCAGAACTGTGTGCAGAAAGGGGGGTCTTGTGACAACTAGGAGGTAAAATATTGCTCTCCAAATTATATTTTTAATGATCACTTCCTTTCATAATGATGCAAGATTATATATTGACTGTGAAGAGCTATTTATGTCCCATGACTAAGATACATTTTCATCAAACATTTATTTCTCATGCCTAGAACTAATTTGTATTTGATTAAAGGTTTTCTACGCATTTACAGGAAAAGATTATTCACATTGAATTGCTTTTCTCAACAAAACAAAATAAAAAAGTTTGCAAGTACTGCCAAAATAGCGGTTTTAAATACATCTCTTTTTACTCTGTACATCACAGTAGGGATTTCTTAATCAATACCATGCTGGCTAGCACAGATACGCTGGCGGCTGGGCCAGGCCAGAGCAGCAGCGCCACGGCAGCAGATGACTGATGGTGATCCCTCATTGCAATTGCATCCTTTACCTGGACCAGAAATTGTCACCTGTGGGGTACACTGAGATCTACAGATCCACAGCATATAAATGGGAAGATGTTTTAGGATACATCTCATTGCCAAAAAGTAGGGGGGGGGAATCTTATTTCATTCTCAATTCTTGAAGACCTCCAGTGATGGCCACTCCATCTCTTCCCCAGGCAAGCTATTCTGACAGGTACTAGCTGTATTCTGCTTTCAGCCTCTTTCTGCATTTTCTTCGGTAAACAAGCTATGCTGGTTTACCAAACCATATCTGATAGGCTTTGTAGGCTGGAACAGTTTCCTTCTCCCTTCAAAATGAGAAAGATGCATGGAGCTAAAAAGTGGCTTGTTCAAATCACGTTTGCCTGCCTGGGTCATGCAGAAAGCATCAGTGTTTTCTTTTGCCCAGAGCTGATTGCCAAATTGTAGACTCATCTCTGCAGTCTTCAGGGAGGCTGGTGTAAACCCAAACCACTCACACACACTGCCATGGTCAGTACCTGACCAAGCACTTGGGCTCAGATCCCTCTGCTTTCCATCACTTTCCCCAAGAAAGTGGAGAAAGTGGGATTAATCTCAACTGGCTCCAGCCATCCAAAACAGAGGTGTCGAATCCAAACCAGTCATTCAGGATCCCACAATAACCAGTGGAGAAAAATATGTCCCTCACAACTTCGGTACTTATCTTAGGTTAAGAAGGATCACCCTGTGGAGCTGCAGTCTCTCCCCATTGACTATAGGGGAAATCTAAGCTAATCAGGACCAGATGCCCCCAATTAAGAAGTCTCTAAACATACACAAGACCATTCCCTCTGCAAACCCTTCTGTGCCTCAGTTCCTCAGACAAGATCTCCATGAAGACCAGAAAGGTTTAGAAAAGCAAAACATCCAAGGCAGTGATGTACCCATAACCCGAAGGATATCACATGAGTCCATGATGGGTCCATGCCAAAAACCCAAGACATAGGCAAGTCCCATCATTTTTCCATCACTTGCTTTCCCATTCTTTTTTTTCTGTTCTCACTATCTCTATCATCACTCCTGCTCTATGCTGAAGCAAAGCTGCAATATTTTGAGCACATGGGGAAGGACTCTCTGCAGCAGCATTAAAAAAAAAAGGAGGAAAAACTCCTCTGAAAAACATTTTAGTTATTAAGGCACTTGGATTTTTCAGCATAAATAAATTTATTCGTGAGAGTACTTAAGACAAGTTCTAAGGTTAACAAACACTGCACTATGCAACTCACAGCTGTGACAAATATTTAAGAAATCCGATACAGCATGCCTAAAAATTATTCATTTGCAGGCTTCGTTGCTTTTGAAGATCAACTGTTTTATTTGTAATTTTTGACATTTTCCTTCTTTTCCTGTTTGGCCTGTGAATTTGAAAGGGTTGTAAACACGTACTCCAGCTCTCTGCCTGAGGCGCTGGGCTGTTGTCAGCATGCCAAAAGGAAAAGGAAGCTGATAGGTCCTTTGGTACATACCGATATGAAGGGCTTGTAAAGATAGTATTTGTTTGGTTTTTTTGATCTGACTTTGAATCTGGCTGTAGTACCTACCCTTCAGGGAAAAGCAACTTTTAAATAAATGCTTCAAGATTGTGCAAACATTTCAGTAGTTTCAGAGTCCTGGTGTTCTGGGTCAGGGAAGGAAGAAAATACATGTCAGTCAATAGAGATGGAAACGATAAAAAATGGTTAGAGCTACAGTCATAATTTTTTCCTGGGCCGGGTGACGGGTTCTTTCAAGGGCTGCATCACGTGCTGTTTCACTCATGTGCCTTTTGGCCAGCCTATAAAACGCACTGTGGATTTTATGCATGTGCACACACACACGCTTGGAAACAGATTAAAAATTCACGGTTCTTTCAAACTCGTTGTCCTTTGATGCCATGATTTGCTAATGTTGCAGGATCAAGAAAAAATATAAGCTTGCTAGTTTTCCTGTTAGTCCTCTGAGAGCTTAGAAATGGTTATTTCCTTTCATTTCTTCATTTTAGGTCTGTGTCTGCATTTTTTTAAAAAAATCCATTATTTATTACCCAGCATTTGAGGATCCCAGCTCTCTGCAATGCCAGGTGCTCTACCAACACGTAGGTCACACTGGCACACAAACCGGTGCTTGGGGCTGTAGGAGCAGGTCCTGCTGCATGAGCACAGGGTAGAGCCTGCTCACCTTGGAGAGCTGATAAGCTCAAGGGCCAAAGAGCAGGAGGAGAAGCAGAGACAGAAGGAAGTGAAATGGCTTGTTCAAGGCCACAAATCAAACCAGTGATAACTCTGGGAACAGGAGCCACATCTTCTGGACCTTTATGACAGCAGAATAAATCAGCCGTTTCTTATTTGCCTTCTGTACTTGCCTGTTACTTCCCACCCATAACTCGAATCTTTCAGCAAATTGCAAGGTATTTTTACAGAGGGGTGTATTTTTTCAAGGCAAAAAAATCTGCTTTTTCCTCCATGGGTGGTTAGGGGAGCTGGGAAGGGCTGGGGATCCCAAAGGCATGGGAGCTGGGAGGACAGAGCCCATCCTTTGGACACCCAGCAAGGAACCAGGGCTAATGCATACACCTGGGGAAACACAGGTCCCAGATGACTCTAAACCAGGCATCAATTCCTTGTTTGCACACCTCGATTAATTTTTTTTAAGTGGATCTAAATTTTTGCTGCTGACTTTTGCCACCCAGAAATTGGAAGGACTTTATCTGTCTTTTGCTAGACTGTTTGTTGGGTTTGATCTTTACTAGAAAACAGCCCTGAAGGTTACACACCTGGATTAAAAGCCTAGCAAACGTAGGAAACTAAGTTTTGATCAAGGTATCAGGACAAGCTAAAGATCTGGAGGCATGGGGGCTCACGGTCAGCTCATACTAAAACATGCCTGGTCTCCCAGATTTCACCTGGTGCTAAGTCAGTCACATTAACAACACACACTTTTCCCAAGGGAAAACCAGCCCTGTGACTCCTGAGAAATGCTCCACAACAGAAACACATCACAGGGGCTTCTGCCCTATCTCCATGGCCCATGAAAATTTGCAGTTGAGGAGAACCAAAATTTGCAGCAATACAAGGGGGATTTGAGGTGGAACAGAGGCTAACCAAGAGGAAATGGGGGGAGAAACAGAGACACAAAGTTAATGATTTACCAAAAGCCAGAGCGGTAGCAGGGTGAGGGTTTCCCAGCCCTCAGACTGCAGATCTCCCCTCTCTCCCTTGGCAGAGGGGAAAATGCCCCTGCAGCGGAGCTGCAGACACTGCACAGCACCAGGGTACATTTTTCCCCTTGCTGGTGGCTTCTGAGCATGAAAACACTGGAGGCTTGGGCAAGGAGAGAGAGCAAGAGGAAGAAGGACAGTTTATGCATCCAGTGCATCTTTCCCTGGCTGGGAAGTGCTGGTAGCCATGAAGGGGCCAGCACAGCCACCAGAGACTCACCAGCCCTACAGCAAACTCATGGGTGCTGCTGCCTTCCAGCCAGTGCCAGACATGAAATTCAAAGCAAGCCCAGGTTGTTACACTACTGCTGGACCACCGGGCCAGCTCCGTGGTGTGTTTGAAGGGAATCTTTCCACGCAATAAAACCCTCAGGCCGTTATTCCTCGGATGTTTGGCAGCGTGCTGCTGTCACGTTTTCATGGCAATAGCAGCCTGCGGGAGGTGGGATCCCAAGTGGAGACAGTTATGAGGCTGTTACACATTTGTGACACAAGCCAGGGTGGGGTTTTGTTATCCGGCATCTAACCAGGTAGCACGTCCTCTCCTCGGCCTGTAACTGCCCCACAGAAAGCACCGCTCCGTTCTCTCCCTCGCTTACCCCTGCTGCTGCACATCCATCCCACCAGTGGCTGGGGTTTGGGGGAATTTGTCTCCAAATGGGAACCAGATTGGAAAACGGATTAGCAGGAATAAGATAAAGAATTAAACCCAATCAGCAGGCGACCACGTTTTTAAAAGGCACAGATGCACGCGATTAGCTTGCCGCATGTGTTCGAGTCAGATCTCAACATCAGAGATGGGCTTGGAGAAAACCTCAAATCCCTCAAGAGCCTGCCAGGGCCCCGGGGCGTGCCTTTGTATGGCGAAGGCTGCATGTATCCCTGGAGCCATGCCTGGGAAGCGCAGGGACTCAGACAGCCCTTTGGCTCCCCGTCCCCCCGAATCCATCCCCTTTGGTCCCCTTGTGGGGAGAGGGCATCCCTCTCTGCTCACTTCAGCAGCAGGCAGGCATTTCCATGCCCCCAGTGCTGGCTGCAGGACACAGGCTAAAGAGGAGACAGAGCAAAGTTAATCCCAGTATCACAATGCCTGAATAGTCTCAGACTGTGTTTGGGAAGGGAGGTGGAGGGGAGAAACAGCCTTTTTTTCTCCTCCACACCCAGGTCACAGAGTGAGTCAGGGGTCAGGGAACGTGGGGTGCTGGTCCAGCTCCACCCGCTCCCCAAGCAAGGCCAAGGAGGGTGAGAAAAGTTAGGGAAGGGCTTCCCACCTCCAGCTGGAGGAGGCAATGGCCATTTCATCACATCAAAAAATGCTCCAGCGTCTCCTAGCCTCACGCTTACTTAAGACCCATCCAAAAAGTAAATATTGCCGAGAGACAGAACGGCATCTGCACACTATCAAGTTTTCCTGGATCTCAGGCAGTACTTGGGCTCACCAGCTTCAGGGGGTGGTTTTCTACTGGGGCGACAGGGATGGGAATGTGGGGGGAGAGCGAGGAAAGGGGGAAGAAAGGAATTGAGTCCAGTGGAAGGCAAGCTCTGATTTTTGGGAAGCTGGCAGAGCATCACCATCAAGTTCTTGTTGCTTCAACATTCGATACAGGTTCATGAGTTCAGTAGGAAAACATGAAACCAGAAAGGGCCAAATCCTGACCCCAAACAGGCAGGGAAAGCACTGGCCTAGCCCAGGGAGTGCTGTAATTTAGCAGCCAGACCACCCTATCGTTCCTAGAATAATAAAATAATCTTACTTCTATAGGACTAAATCCCGAGCCCAGCACAGCTCTTCCCAATTGGTGACAGCAGAGTCAGGCTGTGTGGTTTGCAGCACCATCAGCTACGGAGCTCCAAGTATTTTGCAAATATTAATTCAGAGGCAAAAGTCAACCATGAGAGAGGGGACATTTCTTTCACTGTTTCACAGCTGGGGAAGCAGAAGCAGGGGTCAAACAACAACCTATGTTAAGCCAGTCTCTCTGCTGCTGCTGGACCTCACCTGGGCAATGCTGGATTACAGCCCACAGAATTTGCTCAAGTGATTGTGGCAATTGTAAGGGCAGATTCACCAAGCAGCTGCATGTGCCCACTCTTTGCTCAGCCTCCTGTCCCTGACAGGTGTCAAAAGCCACCTGTCTGAAAGGACAATGCAAAAGGAAATGCCCTAGAAGTGGTGGGTGTGGGACCATTTACATGCAGGATGGTTCCCCCCTGCTCTAGAATAGGACTTCAGCAAAGAAAGGTTTCATCTAATGCATTGGCCCATAAAGCAGGTGTGAACAAGGGCAACATTGCAGTAAGTTGCAGCACTTCATCTGGCAAATTTGCCACAACTTTGCCATGTTTGGTCATGGGTGACTTGAGTCCTCCCCCTCAAAGGTCAAAGGTTTTTAGAGCCTTCTTTCATGAGGTCTATGTGGCCATATGTGCATGCATGGGGCCATCTCCAGTGGATTTTGATCCAGTGGATGATCTCAAACACATCTTTATCCAGGGAAAGAGACCATAAAGGTTCCTCAGGACTAATGTGATGTCTTCTTCTCAACTGTTTTTAATCAGCTAACGTAAACAAACATTATTGGGCATGTTTTAAAGAAATGCTGAACTGAGTCAGATGAATTGCATCCTGAAGGTGCCCGTCTCTCCCCACCAAAAAAGGTGGTGCTGACTAGCTCCACAGACATGTTTTTCTTGTAATCAACTCAGTTCAGAGATTAATCACACCTTAAGTTCCTGTAAGCTTTCTAAAAGTCTTCTTGGAGGAAAGAGAGGGCCCCTGCAAGGTTAAGGCTCAGCCCCCAGCAGGTACCAGAGATGCCTCTCAGACGCCGACCGTGGGGCACCAGTCTCTAGGACATTGTGTCTCACTGGTTTTGCTGCTCATGAAACAACTTTCTGGCACTGACAACTGGTATGCTGCAGCAACAACAAAATTGCACATATGGTGGTCTAAGGAGATAAGCAAGGCCAGTTTTGAAGGGAGAGGGAATATAATTTGTGAAATAGGGATGACTGGGGGGAAAAAAGCAGCCGCTTCATCATAACTCTGGATATTCCCAGAGAGCTGTACAAACACCCGCTTTCCCTCCTGTAATGAGTCCCACAGGTGATCGATCCCCTGACAGCGGCAGGGTTGGGTCCTGTGTTCATGATTTTGTTACCTTTCCATTTCACCTAGTCAGTTCTCACTCCTGACATGACAACCAGAGTCCCAAACACAAATGCCCTTGCCCAAACTCACCGGTGTGAGGCAGAAGACAAGGGTCAACTGCCCCTTTCCTCCTCCCCACCCCACAGTCACCCCCAGCTCCCAACCCACTCTTATCCCCAGTGAAAATACTCCACCTCCTGTAGCCCATGCAGCCACTCCAGCCCCAGCTGGTCAAATCCAAGAAAAAGATTTGTTTAAGCTTTTTCCAGCGTGTGTTTTACTGCAGACATTGCTTTTAATAAAGGCTGTACCACAATCCTTTTCATAATGGCACCGAGCAATCTAGCAATATCCTCATGCACTTAGAGAGTGAGTTAATGAAGGAATAGGTTAATTGAAATCGACTTCAGTATGGAGCACGAGCGGTTGAGCCGAAACGTGGCATAAAATAGAAATGAAAAGAAAACCCAGCTTCTCAACCCAGCCTGTAGCTTTCTGGCCATACACGGAAAAGAATTATTATTTCTTCTTCGTCTTCTAATATGTTCGACAGTAAAACCACCAATAATATGAAAATAAATTACACCTGGGGCAACCTTATATTGCACTAACAGTCTGGCTCTGATTAGCCTTGCCTTTATCATGCATGCATCGTATTAGTCCGTTTCAAAGAATTCACGGAGAAATTCATACTTCGACCTTAAAACAGAGAGTAAAAACACAGCTGAATTTAATTACCCGCTGACCGCATGCACTGGGTTAGGTAATAAAATATAGAAGCAGTAAGATATGTAATGCTTTATTAAGCTATCTCAGATACAAGAGCATGCCTGGCAATTATGCCTGAAGGCTACTGAAGGCTACTCAGAATCTCTTGCAGACCACCCAAAGAGAGAGCTAAACAGAACCTGGTTCTCACTGCACAGCAAAGACATCCATAAATAATACAGCTATATGCAGGCGAAGCACCTCCTTGCTCCTATCTGCCTTTAAATCCATATGTTTATCAAACACACATTGCCCTGGCATCAACCTATTCTTCTCAGCCTTGCTTGAGACATGGGTTTTTAACACTTTCCTGGTGCACTCTTAAGCCTGGCTTAGGCCCCAAGTTTATGAACATTCAAATAAAACAGTCAAAAATTAAATAAAGCCCAGAAACGGATGGATAAGAAAGGAAAAGCTGAGCCTGCCTCCCCTCCTCATTCCTAAAAAGAAACCTTGGCTGCAATTAAAGTGGACAGGCGAGACGGGAACCAGTTTGCAGAGCCGCTCTGCAGATAAATAAAATGTTTAGGAGCGCACAGCGCATGCTGGTGAGAGGGCTGGGAGGGAGGAGAGAGAACAAATCCTATCTTAATTCCAAAATTAACAATTTAAAGGACTCCAGTAATAGGCACAAGCTGCAAATACTGGTCTGACCAGATCAGTTAGTTCAGGCAGTAATTTTTTAATTACTCTAAACTAACATCAGCCCTTTTTATATGCTTCATCCAATCTTATGCTGCCCATAACATGTAAACTTACACTAATAAAACAGAGCTATACAATGAATAATGAAAAGGTTGTGATAAACAGAGAAGGAAAAAAAAAAAAAACATCAAAAGATACATTGCCAGGGAATTGTACTATAAACTGGATAACCCAAGTTTATGAAGAGATTCACATTTTCAGGCCCTCATCCAGGCAAGGGGCCTGGGTTGTGGGTTTCCAGGGGAAAAGACAGTTGTCTGTCCCTCTGCTCCTGCACCGTCCCCGCGCCGCTACATTGCAGGGTGCCGTCAAGAGCTGGCCACCCTAAATCTCAGCAAGAGCTTGGAGGCTGGAGGCCAGACGGCAGGATCAGCACGGAAGCAGAGGAGCCAAGGGAAAGGTGAAAAAGGGATGAGATTTGTGGAGACCGAGGCAGATTCTCCAGTGGGAGGGGAGCCTGAATCAAAACCTCACATCCAAACTTTCCTGGTGACCACCCCTTTTTCTCTTCTTCCATTTCCCTTCTCAGTTGTTGTTGGCTTAGACTACAGACAATTTAGGGTAGGAACACTTCTGCATGTGGCTGTGCCATCCCTGGAGACACCACACTTGGTTGGAGTCTGCAGGCTGTATATAAATATAATCATTGCCATAAGAATCAAATTAGAGAGGGATCCAATATTCACATCTAGCCCCTCTTACTCGTAACCAGCTGAACCCAACTCGCAGATCCCAGAAAATTTCCACCTCTGGCAATCTTCTCTCCCATGCTTGCCATGTAGGTCCGCTCCTCTTTTCCTGTGACGGGAAATCTATTTCTCTGTGTATTTAGGTTTGGGTTTTAGCTTTTTTCCTTTTTAATAGGAGAATCAGTCCAAAGCAAAGGCCAAAATTTGAATCAAATCTTCCCAGAAAAAAAGAAATAACCAAAGAAAGAAAAACCAACCCCAAGTTTGGGTCACTTTTTCCTTTCCCACATTCCCTGGCTCTTGTTCATTTGTTGCTCTTCTGCATTTCAAGCTACTGGCCAGCATCACAGGCAGACTTTCTTAAACATATTGTGGTGTGAAAGGCTGCTCTGGAAGGATTTCTGGCCACCACTCTCAGTGCAAGATGAATTGGAAATCTCCAAATAGAGCTGATTCTCAAAGACTTCCACAGAAATGCTGGAGGGGAAATAAAGACCTCTGGAAAATGGCCATACTCACATCTCCAGGAGCTTGCAAACATTCATGGTAAAGGGGAACTGAGCAGCAGCTCCATCAAAGTGACACCTCTCTGGCTGGATCAGTATTTACGCAGATCATGTTTTGCTCTGCAATGCCCTTCAGCAGTGCCAGCTGATAAGCCTTCCAGTTCACCCAACATATTGCCCACCGCTGAGCCAGACAGACAGGTACCACTCAAATATCTTGCCTGTGGCTGATGGAGATGAGGACACAGGGGTTTGGATCCCAAACCTTCTCTGCCCACACAAGAGTTTGAGAGTTTCCTGGGGTGTTATATTTAACATAGGTTTCCTGAAGTCTGTCCCTAATGTTTCAGAGTGGGGGGTTTGGAGATAAAAAACAGAACTTTGTATGCCAGATCAGGAATTCTCGCAGACAACGCCTGCATAGAGCACCCTCGCAACAGGCAATGGGGGAGCCCTGCTCATTCGCATTCTCTTTATAAACAGTTATTTATTTTATTATCTTTATTTGAAACAGATTATTCAGCAGAAGACTTATGGAAAAATCTTTTCCATCTGACTACTATTTTTGGCGACATACGGTACAGGATAGAAATGCGCTTGCTCGCGTTTATTTATTTGTCTTCACCCCAAAGGCTGCAAACAGGGAGAAAGATGTATTAGAGGTAACCTCAGAGAAAGCCTGAAACTGTCAATGTAAAGATGACTCAGGTGCAAATCAAAAGTCTTCACCTAGGGCCATCTGTGGGCCACATACAGCAAGAGAGAATTAATCTTTCTTTGAGAATTCATTTTTGCCTCCACACTAGGCCCTTTCTGAGCTTTCCCTAGGAAAAGAGCTCAGGAAACCCAATACCAAACCCAACAATCTCCTTGACCAGAGCTGAAGGAGTGGCTCCTGCTGCAAGGAGCAGAAGACAACTGTGATCCTCTGATGGGAACCAGAAATGAAGGGTGACAAAAACATCTCAAGAAGTGCTTCACTGTGATACTCCTACACTGCAACAGACTGCTCTATTGAATTAAAGGCATTAAAATTTTTCTAAAGAAATTACCCAAAACAGCTATAGAGAACAATACGAGGTGATAGTTAGCCTGTAAGATTCAGTTAAAAGCTTTAACTGACTTCTGATATCAGAGGTGAATAAGCCACAAGGACTATGGGCACAGGACGCATACATTTCAAGAGAGGCTGGAGAAGTTATGTAATAAAATTAGTTGTAAGAACACCAAAGTACAACAACCTATTTATCTGCATATGCAAAAAAAAAAAACCTAATGAAAATTAAGGGCGGGGATCATTTCATTTGATTTGATTGGTTATTTTTCTTAATACTTCAGTTACTGATAGTGGATTTTTTTCAAGTTTACTGGTAATTTTTCCCAGACATACACAATCTTTCCATTTTGTTCCCCCATTCTGAACAGAAATGAAAAGGAAAAGAGACAAGAAAAGAGGAGACGTTTTTTAACACAGTTGGGGAAATATTGCTCAAAGGAGAAACTATCCATTGAACTTTGTTTTGAGAGCGGGAAAAGAAATTATTTTCTGTCAAAAACATTTATACAGAGAAAACCCCAAAAACCTCAGGCTTTCCCTTCCCATGTATAACTGCTAGACCTGTCTTCATGATGTAGAATTTCTTTATGAGACATGAACACATGCATTCGTAAGCCATCAACAAGGCTTTCACACAACCTGCAGTGCCCGTAACGTCTCTATAAAATTTTCACTTAAACATTGTTCATTGATCTGCTTGTAAACTTCCCAAACAGCACGTCGCCTAATTAATCATTTTTATACTAGATGCAATTGTGTGTTTAAGCTGCAGAATGGTTAGCTGTGGCTAATCACATCCATGCACTGAGCAAAGACGGAGCTGTTTGACAATTGAATATGAAGCTTTAATTATTCTATTCAGAAACAAAGTTTTCATTAGAGAATCCCAGAGCAGCTGGTTACTGTAATGATGTCCCTAGTGGAATTGCAAACAGGATGAAAAGGGTTGGACAATGTTATTTGACTTAGAGCATTGCGATGTTCATTTTGAAAGCCATGAAGAGTTGGACAAGACTCTTTAAGCTTTCTGTTACTGGTGCCAGAGCTCAGCTGGAGTGTGTTTTCACGACACTCTCCACTTCCTATTGTTTTGTAAAATGCTTTTTCCACCTTCTTAAAAGGACTCTGAAAACAATACACCTCAGAGTGAAGATTTTCTGCTAGGAGGAGCTACTGAGCTGAGCACAAACTAGATGTCCTCTCTGGATCCCTGTTGTCTATGACTGCATGGAAATACAGTGCATGCAGCTTTGCTCTCCCACCTCTAAACTCTTTTAGGGAGCAGAGGTAACAGGAGAAGGTGCCACTACCATTAACACTACCTAATATGGCACATATTCCCCTAGATGCAACCCTACCTCAGTCACACAAATGTGGATATTAACTGTTCAAAGATGTGGGTGCAGGGGCACGAGGAAGTCCTCAGTGCGAGTTGGACTAGGTCCAACCCCACATCACATACTGCCCTAATGACTTTATGTCTAGTTGGGAGAGAGAGAAAGAGGAGTGGACCCAGTCATGGTGTGAGGGAAGAGCCCATTACTCTTTGCTCTGTTTCTTTGCTCTGCCAGGGGATGACTATAAGAAGCTATGGCAGGAAGGAAAAGAAACTAGACAAACGTCCCCAGTCAATTACATTCAGATTCAAGACTTCCAGTGAGGCACCACAGCTTTCAGAGGAACCTTCCCAATGCCATCATAAGCACTCTTCCCTATAATAAATTCACCTCAGCTTGTCCCAGTCTCTCCCTTTACAGCAAAGGTGATGAAAAATGAAGTTCTTTACTCTCTTAATACGTGCCCATCCTTCCAGAGGACTGGGAGGAGGAAGGAGATGAGGGGGTCAGTGCAACAACATAAACTGTCATGAGAGATCCTTTTTCCTGCAGAAAAAGCCCTTTCCTCTGCACAGCCCCCTCAAGCCATATGTGCTAATGTCCAGAATTAGGCCCTGAAATATAACATCTCTATTGAATTCTCTCCTCCCTTGCTGCCCTCCCTCCAGGACTTCCCTAACCAGTTCAGGCTGTGGAGGTAAAAGTCCGAAGCCTGTTAGTAATGTCCCAAATGTAAGCCCACCATGAGAAGAAAAAAAAAAAAAAAAAAAAGAAGCGGGGAGGGGGAAGCTCATGAAGACATATATCCTGCTGAGCCACCAGAGAAGCTCCAGGAACATCAAAAACAGAACCAACTCCAGTGAGTTCTGATGTGGTTTCAATTTTGGATTCTGTCATTGGGAAAGTAATCAGGTCAATCAGAAATGTGGTGGAAACCCAGCTGAGAACATGAATTACTGCACATTCTGGACCACCCAAGACCAGAAAAGGAAAAAAAAAAGCCCTATATCTTAGTAATACTATAGCTTTTATCATTAGCGTTAGAATTATAGTTGCAGTGAAACTATGGAAACAATACAGGCTTGTAAATGCTTCCCATTGAAATCTACATTTACTTTTTAGTGTGTGTGTCCTATTGCTGTATAAAACTACTGAGAAAGTTCAGTTAGGGCTGAGAGCTGGGGGTCACATCCTCAACGGATGCAAATGTGGAACAGCTCCAGTACTGGGAGGATTCAGCCCTTTGTTGAATTAAATTCCAGCTAGAGACTGAATATTTTTTTTCTCCCTCAGTTTACAGAAAAATCTATTTGGGGCATTTGTGTAAGTAAGTGGATGTGATTTCTTTTTCAAGGATGTTTGGAAATGAGAAACTGAAGCACTAGAGAGGTCTCTCACAAGATTTGTTAGTGTCCCTTTTTTTCCCCTTAAGCAGCTGTGAAAATAGTCTAGCTGGAACAAACATGTGGATTAAAATGGAGATATTTCACAAGTGCAACCCTCGGTAGCCAGGCTCCGCTCACCATTCCCTTTCCACAAGTCTCACTGAATTCCCTAGAGCATGATAGAGAAAAAGGGAGTGAACGAAGGAGAAAACTCTTTCTAGGCAATACAAAAGGCTTGGGTAGGGCCTATAAACACTCTCTACCACATACAGATTTGTTGTGATCTCATAAAACAACTGGCCCACCCTTCAGGTGAGGTGAAACGGGAACAATTCCTCTCCGACATAAAGGAGCCAGCTGTGAAACTGTCCCAGTTGAGGCTAGAAGCACTCGGAGAATAAGGAACATGAGATGTCTGAAATGCAAGGTGTAAGTCAAAACCTGGGTCCCAGTGAGCCAGATTTCAGGCATTAACATCAGCCACGGAAGTCTGAGACTGTCACTTCCAATTTGGTCTCCACAAAAAGAGGGCAAGGTATGCAATCTGGACAGCGCACAGAGCTACATGAGCCAAAACCAGAGTCCACATTCTCTTCAATTAAATAAATCCAAAGAGAAACCAAAAACTTTTTTATGTTCAGAGTGGCCAAGCACTGCAACAGGTTGATCAGAAAGATCGCAGAGTCTCCATCCCTGGAAATACTCAACACCCGGGTGGGCAATGTCCTGAGCAACCTGCTCTAGTTTACCCTGCTTTGAGCAGGGAGTTGGACTAGATGATCTCCAGAGGGTCTCTCCAACCTCAACTGTTCTGTGTGAAGACTTTGCTTTGGTCCTGCCTCTGCCTGAAATAGGCTGAAGAGCTCCCTTCTCTTGAAGACACGGCCAAGAAAATTCTCTGAGGACAGAGACTAGCCAGCAAGCCACCTCCAGACTGCATGGATGAGTAGGGAAATGCAAATTCCCTGCTCCACAAAATTAATAGCACAGGACCCCAAACAGTGCAGCCTACAGATAGATGCAGCTTGCACAACTCTGAAGACTAGAATACATGGAAAATTTCTTTTTTTTTTTTTTGTCTATCCATTTTTAGACAGGAACGTGGGGAACTGAGCTGCAGGGTCACGCTCCTTTCCTCCTGTGGTCTGCCTCAATCTAAACAGTGGCCATAGTGGAGTCCAAAGCACTTTCTGCTATGGTAATAAAAAGATCATGGTCATTTCAAAAGCAATTAAGCCTTCATAATCGATTGTGCTTTTACCACAGCCATCCTTGCCCTTGCAGCACACACCCAAGTGGAGAGGAATTGACGGATATTTTCACATGCCCCACATGCCACTCTAAAGGCTTCTCTTTCTATTTCTGGCTACTCAGATCCCAAAAATCTTCCAAAACCAAAACATTATAAAATCAAATCCCTAAGAGGGAATTGCTTTTACTGCCTCATCACTGTCACAGAAAATGAGAGAGAGAAGGCCACAGTGGTTCTAGTCATTCATAGCAAGGATGTTATCATCAGGAGAGGACTATGGCCCTGTGGCCTGGATCAACCAGTAAAGTTGGGCTCTGGTCCTATGGCAGGGCAAATCCCATCAAGGCATGTCATCCTTCTTTCACATGGGTGGTGCATGCAAGTGACTGCCATATCAGATGGTATCTTCACAGTCATTTCCAGGCAAAGGGAAGGACGTTCTGCCCATGCTTCGTGCTGAGCAGGTGCTCTGCAATATGGTGCTGAGTCAGCGATAGTGCACAAGACCTCTCTGTTCAGCCAACTCTCTGACATCTGTCTATAAAGTACCAAGTAGATGAGACCTTGGTTTCACTTCAGTTCTGCTACACTCACTCTTCAGCCCTGAAAACTGAGCATTAGAAATCTGGCAAAAACTCTCCCACCACCTACATCCCAGTCCCTTGGCAGAGAGAGAATCCTTGCTTTCTTACCCCTGGCATGGCAGGTAGCAAGCAGACCTTTACAAACAGATACCTTGAAACCTCCTGCCCTAGAAGCCAAGAGGCTCCCTGCTGGACAGGTAACGTGACCAATCAAAACCTGATGAACTACTCTACTAGCTTCCCCTGATTATATTTAAATCCATGATCCTCTGTCTGAACGCTAATGGATGTGGACAACAGATTATTTCTTGCCACTACTTATTCTGGACCCTCCTGAAAGGTCTTCATTGCACACAAGGCAACTGAAGGACCCTTTCATGTGCCTGATGTGACACTTGCACATCCCACCAGGCTGTTAACTTTTTTTTTTTTCTTCATTGACACACCTTAGCTGACTCACACTTAAGCTTGTGTTTGACTCTCAATCCCACAAGTTTTTCTGCAGAGCTACTGTCTAGGGCCTTTTATATTCACACAGCTCAAACCTTGCCCTTGTCTTTACCAAAATTCCTCCTCTCAGATCACGCTTTGCCAAGCTCACTTATGTCTTGAAACTGGCCTCAGCAGCTCTTCAGGGACACCATCAAAATTAATAGGTATGTTCTCCTTCCATCATCCCAGGTGGCAGGGAAAGAATTATAGAGCAATGAGTCCAGGACAGAGCCCTCAAGATCCCCCAACCTGTAGCGTGAAAGTTTGACAATGAAATTATGATAATCAGTCCCTGAGTATTATCTCAAGCCAGCCTTACAGTCATGTTAGAGAAGATTCATCTCAGCTAGGCTTCCCTAGCTCAGTTGCGAGGCAACAAAGCTCCTGTTTTCTTTCAAAGCCTTTTGAAAATGATAGTCAATGCAACAGTCTTAGCCTTAAATTACTATATATACATACATACATATATGTATCTAAATAAAATAATCAGAGAGGGAGCAAAAGTTTTCTGGCAGCCTGAGGCTTCTCTCTGACCATATGTACCCAGTTCATTTCCAGTAAAATTCCATGGAAGCCACTGGCATCCCACTGGGATGTGCTAGGCACATATTAACTTGCTAAAATAACAAGGAAGATTTGTATGCATTCTGCTGTAATCTATCACTTCTCACTTTTTTTTGTATAGTCACTATAGTATCAAAGCAAAACACGACACTATGGAAACTCAGGGTCACAGGCCAGCTTGCTCCTGCTCAGCATCCTCAACCTGCTGTGCTGGGTCCCCTTACACTCAGTTCATGTGGTTGGAAATTTCTTGGCCTAACAAGACTGCAATCCTGACCTTCAGTACTTCTCCCCTGTCGCCCTCTCCCAGAGTTGGGATCTCATAGCCATGAAAGTCCTACAGCCAGTGCAATGAGCTGCTTGGCTCCCAAACAATGGAGTACATCCTTTTCCTGAGGCTCCAGGCAGGTGGATGCTTTGAGAAGCAATGCTGCAAAAGTTCTTCATTTGAACGGACAATCATCAAAGCTTAAGAAGTCTAGGCATTAGTTTAATATTTGCCACAACCTTCTGCCTCCCTTTGGTTTTATTTTGGCATGAAGGGCAGCTACAGCAAAGAACATATGCACCATCCACAATGAAAACAGACTGCTATATTATAAACAGAAGGGCCTGGAGATAAACCTGACTCAAAAACTCCAGTTCTAGACACTCCCAAAATTTTCATGAAACCTCTCCAGGGACTCACATCCAAGCTGCATACCTTATAGTCCTCGCTTTTGACCTCTGCTCCCCTGTGACGAGTGGGGGACATGAGCAGAACATCAGCTAAGTGCAAAGCAGAGCTGGCTGCCCTCATGAAGTGCCTCTGCCTGGGACTCTGTCATCTCCTCCCACTCATTCATGCCCTCCATACTGCAGCCTCATCATCCCAGGCCCCTAATCACTTGATGTACATACTGTCCGTAAATTAGGAGACATCACAGTGTTATTTGGGGCACTGAACAAGATTACTGTGCAATTACACCAACGAGCCACCTTTATCTCCAGGCTTGAAATCATGCTTTTACTTAAAACACTTTAAATCAATAAAATTATACTGTAGCCATTGACAGTACATACAGTTTTGCTTACTGGAATGACCCCCATTATGTTCAACGGGAGATATGTTTCTGTCTGATTCAAGCACAGCAAACAGACTTCAAGTAATGGCAAATGTCAAGTGGTTTCAGGAGGAAGTAATTATAAATCATTCATGACACCCTGCTATGTCCCAGCTGTTGGTTGGCTTATTCCTCTTGATTAGTGCTAATTTGCATACAAGTCAGACCAGTGCAGCAGTGATGGAGGCTCCTCCAGAGAAAGGAAGGTACCCTGAAGCACAAAGGCTGATGGGTGGGCTACGATGGGAGAGATGCCACAGAGGTATGAGAGGGACATATTCCTAAGTAGCATAGAGAAAGCACATAGGGAATGATCAAACCATCTCTTCCAACTTAATAATCAAAGGGAAGCAGCAGGAAGCAGAATAAAGGGAAAACAGACAAACATCGTTCTCCACGTGGTGCGTAGTGAAGCTGTGCAACTCCCTGTTGCCAGGGCCTGCACATACAGCAAGTTTCTAAGGGCTTTGAGTTCATCTCCAGGGCCAAGGGCAGCCAGAGCAGAAGATGGGGATGGAGGGCTGAGCTCCTCTTTCTCCACAACAGCAGAGGATATAGTTACACACAGGTATCATCCACAGCCTGGCTCTGTGCCTCAAGGCGCCACTGATGCTGCACTACTCATCTGCATGAAAGCAGCAAAAAAATTGTCTCTCAAGTCTGGATGTGATGGAAAAAGTGAGGACCAGCTTCAGGGAGAATGCAGCCAGCTGCAGAGCTGCCACAGCAATGGCAGGCAGAGGACCTGCTCCTCAAGAAGTGGCCTGAAGCCCCAAAGCCACATATATGACGTAGGACCACAGCAAGACTGGCACAGCCATTTCCAAAGGAGAGCATGGGGAATCCAACTCCACCTTGAGTAACTTAAACTCCCTCTATAGCCTTATTACACCATCCCAGGAGACACAGGAAATTTTTCAAGCAGCTCTGAGTCAATGGGGGTTGTCTGACACAGTGACAGAGCCCTGATTTAACAGGGTGCTAATGGACTTCATGCATTTCAAGTCAGGCAAACACTGAGCATCCCTGTCAAACCAGGGCCTACACACAGCATCGAGATATCTTAAGCCTGGAGAAGTAGGCTGGAAACATCTAACAACAAGAGGATTTCCCATGATAAATCTGGTACTTCCTGCTTCTGGCTGTGCTGGGTTTACCACACAAATAGTCTTTCTCACAGTCCTTCGGCGCTGCTCATTCCATTCTCAGCTGGACTCCAGACACACAGAGGTGCAGGGAAAGGAAAATAATGAGACAAAGTGGGGATAGGCAAACCTCATGGTACTGGAGGCTTTTCAAGGCTCTCAGACTCTTTGGTGGGTTTGCAAACTGGGATAAGATTGTGAACCACTTTTTTTTTTTCCTGTAATTTAAAATGCATGCTCTCCCTCATGTACCACCAAGGGTGGCTTAGTTATTAAAGGCACAAACAATTTTTTTTTCTGGGAGACTCAACTATGCCCGGGGGAGTGAAGAAACCTGGACCACCTACCATAAGCTGGGTAGTCAGAGAATATTGCACATAGTCCATACCCTATGTTTTCTTCCCATGCTAGTGCTCCCACTCTGGTGCCCATCTGCCATCACAGCATCCCATAGTCACTCTGTGCAAACATTTTTTGTTTTCAAAAACAGAGATGATCCTAGAGTTGTAACACTCACACTCAAATCTGGAAATGATCTGGATTTTCCCCAAAGTCTAACATCTCATTTCAGGTCCATTGTACAGAATGACCAGAGAGCGGTACCCAAATTAGACCCTTAATGCAAGCTTGAGCTTCACAGATTGCCACCAGTGGTTTTGGCACTGTTTCCCAGTTCAAATTCATCTACTGCTTATGCTGTTCCCTGCTCCAAAAGATTTCTCTTTATCCTTTTATATAGCTACATCCACAGGAGTTCCATCCCTTAAACCTGCACCAAATTCACTAATGATTCCTTTTCTTCCTTTGTAATTCATCCAATGTTTTTCAATAGCAGTGATTGTCCCTGTGATATAATTCTCTTCATAAGCACTGCCTCTCAGCTTTCCCCATGGTTCAGTCCTTTGAGCTTTTTAAACATGATCTGCTGTTCTCTAAAACCTGATTTGTTGGTATCTCTGTACACCAAGATGTCAGTGCATGTTGTACTCATGTGTATGGAAGACTGCCACTCTAAGCTCAGTGATGGGAAGTCTTAAAACAGCTATTTTGTTCCCTGCCTTTAGCACTGTATAAAGAACTTGGATTTCATCTGTTGTTCACTATCTCCTTAAGGTCACTTTCAGATATATTGTGTTTCCAGGTGCCCCTCATCTCTAATTGCACAAGTTAAGATTGCTTTCAATTTTAATTTCCTTCCTTTTGATGGTTTCATCCCACTCTTAACATGACTTGAACATGCTTTGCTTTTTTGTTTTTTAGGCTTCCTCTGAACATCTCTGCTGACCAGTTACTGATTTATTTAACCCACATTCACAATATACAGCTAATAAAGTAAGACTAAATGGTTGAGCATTCATTAGAAACAGATCAAGAAGAGACTACATGAACATCTCCCTGACTGCTGCTCATACCCTCACATCTGGCCACTGAGTGCCTCTATAAATCAAATATGGCATAAAAGGATGAGGAAAGCTGTACGGTTGCAGCAGGCAAACACTATCTCTGCTCCACCAACAGTTTATCTCAAAGGAGTCTGAATACAGCCAAGCTAGCATCAGCTTTGTTGACTTTCCGCTAGTCCAAATATCTCCTTGCCTTTTCCACATCACTCTCCCCATCCACATCCCTTCAGATGACCCCTCTGCTTCCCAAACCTGCAGTCTCAGACACAATTCTTCTTCATTGTCTGCGGCATTGCTCTGAAAAGCATGATAAAGCCTAACATGGGGCTGGACATCCCATCACAACCACCCCTTGAAACATGCAGTGTCCACATCTCTGACCATGTGGCCTGAATGGAGATCTAGCATTTGTTTTGTCCAACACCATCAGACTATGTGGCAAGCTGAAATAAAGGATTAACTCCTGGCCTTAAGTTACACATTTTGCTATCCTATGTTATGGCTATAAATTCTTTACCCACACAGACAGGTAGCTATCATGTTAAACTGGGTGCTTACTTCCTCTTCACTGTAAAATTTTCTACTTGACATTTTATTAGAAAGAGCAAATCTCTTCACTAATACTCTTTTGATGGGCACTAACACATTTTATGACTGCATTCTAGATTTTCCACTAGTGTAACCCAGATCAGATTTGAACAATTCTATTTCCAGAGGCTTTTTGTTTATCTGTACTTCGAATTTTTCTTAAAGAGGCAGGGCATTGAAGTACAACAAAAATTGATTTTTCATTTTCAGCTTTAACTTATATGGATCCAGACCAGGTCAGAACATTTAAAAAGAGCATAAAACTCTCTGCCTCAGCTTTCCCGTACACAAGTCTCTTGAAAATCACCGAGCCAAAAATGAAAGTCTTTCTAATCTAATAAGCCTTCTTTTTTTATTCGGTGGAAAGCCCTGTTTCTCCTTGATCATTCTGCTGATATTTTCTTCTGTTCATCTCCACTAAATTTAAGCATTTTTGATTCTTTTTGAAGCAGCTTCACACTCCAGTTGACTGTGCTACTGAATACTTCCCTTTCTGGGTCCCTGTTAGCAACCACGACGGTCATGCATGGCTATATTTGTTCTCATGGAGTCCTTCACCACTGCTGTGTCAGTTCAGAAAGGGCATGATGGACTTGGGGGTGACCTGGCTGCCTGACCATGACTGGAGTTCCTTGCAAATACCGTCCCTGAGCCTCACATTAGGTCAGCAAGTGCAAACCCATGAGCAACTGGGAGCAATTTGATGACAACTAAGAGTCTCTCTGCGGACCCAGGAAGTTAGACAACTAAGTCAAGGCCATAAAATGAAGTCAAAAGCTGGCCTTAAGATAATAAAAAATAAAATAAAAATTAATTATATCAACTAATATAATAATATGGAGGTTTTATTGAAACAGTGACTTAAATTGGTCAGAAATAGCAACTTTATTTGTTTTATTGCATTACCATCCATCATAAAAGCACTTGTCCTTTCCACTTGCCCTATCCTCAATCTGTGTTTGCCCAGCTGCTGCCTCTGCATTGGGCCTGAACAGCCAGGACACAACAGAAGGAAGGTCCTTACACCTGAAGCTGTCCAGGGACCTGGGACCAACAGCCTTCAGAGCAGCCTGACAAAGGCAAAACCAGAGCAGGAGGGGAAACTGGTCACAGGCAGAAAATCATTTGCCAGATGTCACCCAATGGGCCTGGGCAAAGAAGGAAAAGCAACTGGTAGCCCAGACCCCTCTGTAGTCCAAAATCTCAAGAGCTTCAATAAGCTTCATGCAAACAGATTTGCAACCCCTGCAGAGACTGGGCACAGCAGTACGTAGGGGTAGGGAGTCTTGGGAGGATTCATAGGCTGATTCACTGGACATCATTTCAGGATCAAGCTCATGTCAGAACGACGTGGTCCAGGCAAATTTATGGAGAGTTTGTTCCATCCCCCCACAGAAGTGAAGAGGCAGAGAGAGAAGGAAACTTCCACGCTCCTACTGATTAACCACAGTGCAAACTTCATAAATGTGCTCCTGACCTCCACCACAATGCGCAGACTTGAGTCATTCCAATAAAAGAGGAAATGACACTTTGCCACAACATTACTAAGTCCACATCCCATAAACCATTCAGAGAAGAGGGAGGGGAAAAAAATAGAAAAGCAAGAGAGAAAAGCAAGAGTAAAGCCAGGCAATTATCTGTTATTAACCCAGTCCTCAGTGGTATCACACTGCTCCTAAAAATAATGACAGAGCAACAAAGCTTGTTTGTGTCTCCCATGTCCTTTGTGGGTTCCTCATTATTCTAATGAGCTGCTGGAAAATGCACTTCAGTTACATCCTCATCAGTTATTTCACTGATCACTCTGCTTTCATTTCCACCTGGCACTGCAAGATGTTTTACAATTAACACTTTGATCCTTTCTTTTTCTTTACTTTTTCCTTTTTTTTTTTCCCACCCAGGGACAAATACAGATACCCACTTTGGAAGGAGCCAAGAAAGCTCATGGATGAGGGCTGCTCCCACATTTTTCATGTGATGTGCGCTGGGTTTGCTCAGACTTTGGGGCAACCAGGCTGGGTATGGCTGTCAGAGCCACAAAACGTACCGCCTTTGCTCGTGTGACGCCGCTCCCCTGTGGCTGGTACCAAAAAGAGACCAGGAACTGTTTAAGAATAGATCGGCATAATGTCTGCCACGTGGGCTCAAGAGCAAAACGGAAGGGATGGAGGAGGGCAGCAACGCAGCCATTGCACGAGCAAACACGGTGTGGCTTGGTGGGGGTTTTTTCTGTCACAGTGAGTCACACCACTCATTGCAAGTCACAGTCTGCTTTTTCTCATGTGGAGAAAAAAAAAGAAAAATCTTATTTGTTTCAATGAGCTTTCCTTCCCACCTTTTACTCTATCCTTCAGAGCCATTATTCAAATTGTTTAAAGCTTAAAAAGAGCTGAGATGGAGCTGGCAAGGAGCAAGGCTGCCAACCTCTGCTTCTCCCCTTCCCCTTCTCCTCCTCCTCCTGCTGCACCTCTCCAGTCCCCTGGACAGAGAGGATCTCTACCCAGGGTCATCCTTTCTTTGGCTGGAAAACCAGGCCAACAAAGGGGACTTACACATTTCAAAGGTCTGAATATCCGTGCTTGTGGAAATTTGGGCAATTAAATGCCTTTTTTATCCTTTCATCAACAAATAGTATTTTCTCATGACTGAATTACCTCCTCTTCCACAGAAGTGTTATTTTACCTTTTTTTAAATTTAAAAATACCTTTGGAAAAGATACCAAAATAGCTACAGAAAGATTTTGTACACTCCAAACCTTCAAGTTTTAAGATAAACTGAAGGGGGGGTTCGTGTCGTTCTGCCTTTAACAAAATACAGAAAGCAGTTTAAAAATTATTTAAAGAAAATCATTTTAACCTCTAATCCTCTAGAAAGCATTTAAAAACAATTTTACCATTTCAATTTTTTGTCAGGAAAATAGATTTCTGGCTAACTTGAATATTGGAACTCATCATAAAAGTATTAAAAAGGACATTTGTATCGAGGTTAAGTCTTTCTCTGCAAACTTGGTGATTTATATGGAAATTTTACCAACAGGGGAAAAAATCCAAAGAAAACATTTCTGTAATGTCCTTACATTTTTTGGTTTTACAGTTACAATATTTGTTATTTCAAAAGCATATTGGATGTTATAAAAAACCAAACATGAACTTCAAAGTGAAATGCTTCAGATTGTCTACAATAAAGGCTTTCACAGTTTTGAAAATTTAGTTTCATTGGAAAAATCCACATTTTAGCTCCTTGGGGCCAATTTGGAATTTTAAAATGTTGTTTCCTTACCATTTTATGAAGAAAATGTTGATTCTTCCAACACTTAAGCTCGAGCATAACTTTACTACAGTTGTATTTGCATGAGGGTATTTACAAGGGTAAACTCATGCACACATACTAGTGTTGACAGGATCAGGGCTTCTGGTAACTTGCTGACACTCAGTACAACCTATAATGCTGTACAATGCTCGCTTTATGTACACCAGACTTTGACCTTATTCATCAAAATACTCTTCTGACTTCGCTCCAAGGGCTTTTATGTTGTCTGAAAACAATAAAAATTCCCTTTTATGACATTACAACTTTAATTTCAAAGTGTGATGAGTGAATGTGGTGGTGTTCTCTTTATTAAGGCACAATGAGCTTGTGTGCCACGGCTCAAATTATTTTTACTTGGGGTTTACATAACCCTGATACAACAACAAGCAGATTGGGGTCCAAAGTGCAAACCCAGGGCACATGCAATCTAAAGCCCCACCTTCCAAAATGGACGATGACTTTGACCTCTGCAGCCATAACCCATGGGGAGTGATTCTTACACTACGACGACTTCTGCACAGCAAAACAACCGGCTCTGAGGCACATGGAACTTTTCCACCCGTCCTCAGATCCCAGGGTCATGGGAACACAGACATCTCCCTTTCACCTCTTTTAAAGCATGATTTTCTAGAACTCATGGATGCAGTGAAGCCTTTGAAATACAATAGTCTAGCAGTGCAAAGGCAACTGATACCAAAGTGTCTTTTGGGCCAAGGGGGTGATACCGATCCCTAAATTCCCAATCACCAGGGAAGAGTGAAAAAGAGCCCAGGGCTCCGTTAAACTCAGTCTTGGCTTCTTTAATTTTAACATAGATTCACTCACAGGGGCTATTTATTTTTTTCCCTGAAAAAGATGCTAACACACACACAAAAAACGAACAGATTGCCATTATGAAAAAACACACATGTATAAAGCTACACAGATGCTCTATCTCAAATTTTAAATGTGCTAACCTCCTCAGCACAAGTTCAAACAATGCCGATTCAGTTCCAAGGCCAAAGCTGTGCTAGTAATGCCTTACTGGCATTGCTCTCGAGCCTACCTTCCTCACAACTGGCAAAAAGGATGCTTCTGCCGGGATAATATATACCAGTTTCCCTAAGGAAATCCACTGTAACAGCAAAAGTGATGTTTTGCCAGGATAAGCTATAACATTTATGTAGCATTTGCCAACATATATATATATTTAAAAATTTTTATGAAAAACCATGCCTCTCTGCAATGCTGTTCCACTGACAATGATTCTTTGCACAGATTTGGCTTGGAGCGATGAGTAGAGATACAAAAGGCATTATTATATGAGACTGGGGACTGGCTCCAAGCTCTGTAGAAGTAATTGAAAATAGGAAATGCTGAAAATCAAACTCAAAGAATGTACACAGTCCAGGAAAATGTTGCAAATGTTGCAAACCACTTCTTTGAACAATGGAACTAACTCAGTCCTGAACGAGGTCCTCAGCTGGTGTGACTGGGATAGCTCCGCCAAATTCAGCCATGGTATATTGGTGTGAACACAGCCCTGAAAATTTGCCATTTTGGGGGTTTGTTGTGAAATTTGAATGGAGGCTACCTGTTACCTCTGGGCACTCCTGCAGTTCGTTCAACTGCTACAAAAAAAAAAAAAAAAAAAAAAAAAAAAAAAAGGAGATTCAAGGCTCCTGAGACCTCAAATATGATGAAATGAAATCAGAGATGTGACCCCAAAGAGGGCATCTCTTTCCATGTGAGGATGACCTTTAGCTCAGAGTGAAGAAAAAAAGAACAAGGGAAAGGATGAGGGGGAAAGATGGAAGAAAGCAGTCAAGATGGAGGGGACAGATGGGGGGCAAATGCAGATAGAGGGAGGAGATTGAAACAAAAAAAAAGGATGAAAAAACAAGGCAGATTAAGAAATAGGAATCAGAGATGGAAGAGAGAGAAGGGGAGGGATGGGCATTGATAAAGGGAACAGGGTTAAAATGAGCAAACAGAGAAGGAATAAGAAGAAGGGTTCGGGTTAAAGGAGCAATTGCCCTCTGGCAAACATACTGCAATGTAAATGGAAACACGTATGTCAACAAGGAGCGTCCTGAGATGGGCTGGAGAGGAAATAGCTTGCGTGATGCGAGCTTCTGCTGGGAACCACCACAGCCTTCTCCCTCCACTCCCCCACCACCCCAAGTCACTCCTTTCTGCAGATGCTGATGCCCTTACATATAGCAAGGCACTGTCAGAGGGGTTCCCCAAACCCAACCATGACTGCACCTCCACCCAACATCACTGCTGGTAGGGGTAAGCTCATAGCTATTCACAGCTATAGCTGCTACCCGACTTCACACAGCTCAAAGCAAGCTGCATCACAGCTTCTCAAGATATAAATACACATGACACTTTCACAGGTAGCTTCAAACACTCTTGAACTCGAAAAAGAGCTTCAGAAATAGCTGATAAGCACACACGAAGGTCTCTAGAGCTCTTAAAGCTGAGTCCAGCACCTGAGCTTAGTCCTCCAGGAGCCCTGGCCAGTACTTAAGACTAGAATCCTACATTTCACTGCCTGAATTGCATTGGTCAGGACCCAAGTCCCTCAGAATTATCTTTTCCTAGAAGCTAAACTCACATAAAGCATTTTTCCAATTCCAGTCAGCCTTTTACATGATCCAGCCACCAAATTGCACCTTCAGACATTTTCCAGAACATTTCTGGTGCTTTTGGTCTTCCTTCTTCTTTAGGAGAAAATTTAGGGAGGATGGCAGCAAGACAACAATAAGAACCATGATCTTCCATAGACAAGGGGAAAATCCCACGATAAAGGAAAAGGATCCAGCAGAGAGCTACCTCCAGATACTACCATCACTGCTGCCCAAGCCTTTGTACAGTTGCTTGCGTGTTTCTACACTTTTTGGACATCTCTAGTTGGAATGCCATACATTCAGAAAGGCCTATTCCATAAGTGTTGCCTGTTACACCAAAATCTCCAAATACACTGTGCATGCACAACAGGGCTATGCTTCCTCGTGACATTGGACCTTAACTGCCCAGGGTTTCCAAGGGGCTCAAGACATGCCAAGAGAAGCATCCTGGGTGAAGAAGCTCTTTTTTCTATGCTAAGGATTCAGCCTCTTTGGCTAATGGAACTTGTGTATACTGGTTTCTGTGGCCAACGGCACAGAGGGAAGTGAAATGACCTAGTATTTATGCTCAGATGCCTTTTTCAGGCCCAGCAGCATATAATACAAGTCTAGGGCATGGCTCAACCAAAAGTGTGTCTGAGTCACTGCTCACCTTAGTGATACCTTATTGCAGTGCAGCTACCTCTGACAACAACCCCTATCAACAGGAACGCTTTTATCCCGGTGTTACTACAGCCATAAGCAGGGTGTTACACCACCTTAAAGACCCAGTAGGGCTGCAGAGATAACATATCGGTATAGTCAAGCTCTTAGACTACTACAAAGTTAATCTGCATGCAATCAAGGTACTGACAGCAGATCTATTAGCTGTTAAGCATGTTACTGTGGAGAAGCTGACACATGGTAACTTCCGCAGCGTTAAACTCCTTACAAGGACAAGTTTAATACACAGCACATCATGTGTTGTAGGAGGCTGTTCCCAACAGCCATTCATCTTTCTTCACTTCTGCTGTTGTGACTTCCCTTTGAAGTATTAAGAAACACTTCTCAGATATCCTCCATCACTTTGTCAAGTACAGATCACTACACGTGTGACCAGGATCATTAATGCCTCTATACAAAGACCTTTTGTCTATTAAAAAAAAAAATCCTTTCAATATGCAGAATCCAACTCTTTACATTAAGTCATGTTTGAAGATGACACAGAGATGAAGGGCTTCCTATAGCTATAAAATCAGAAGATAGATGAAAGTTCAATCACAGACACTGAATCTTTTTGACATTTAAGCATTTCTTCTCCAGAACACATGACAATCCTTCAAACAGCCATGTTATTTTATTTTTATAAGGACACCAATTAGCCTGTATTGTTTAGATTGGTAATACTTGCGATATATAAACTTTCTTAGCACATGGCAAGTGAAAACAAATAACCTCCATCAGATATGCATTTTCTATGTCAAAAAGGCGAAGGACAATTAAGTGGCATTTCTGTAAGAATCTGGAGAACCATTCAAAGGGAGAAGCAGAAATGTACATACTGACCCAAAAATAATTCTCCAGTGGGTGCTTTCTCCCAGTGAGTAGTGTTGTAGCTATGACAGTCTGAAAATAGAGGGACGAGGTTTCTCAACAATAATCTTTTCCCAGATCAGCTGATATAGCTAAAGAAAACAAGCTTTGGGCACACAGAGTTTTCTAAATTCTCTTCACACAAAGGGCATCTTTCCTTGCACAGCCTTGATGCCAACTCTTGTACCTCTCCAATCACTGAGGTTTTCCAAGTTTTCTCTTGCTTTTCTCTGTGCTACCAATTGCCCAAGCACTCCTGAGAGGGTGGTCTAGAAGTTCAAGAGACCTGGGTCCAATTTCCTTTTGCCACAAGCTGCTTGTAAAGCTTTAGGAAAGCTATGTGACATCTCTAAACACCCATTTCTCCATCACCTATAAAGCAGGCTAAGTGCCCTCTTCCCCCAGCTATGTAAAGGGGAACAGGGAGGCAGCAGTGCAAGATGCAGAGAAGTGAAGAAAAGCAGATAAACTGACCTGCAGTTGTGCAAGCAGCACAACTGGAGATGGGACTCCTCTTGCATATACTGAGGGCTCTAAAATGGTGTACCTGGACTACTCTGGTCTTCCAGACCACAGCATGAGTTGTCTCAGCTGCAGTACTCTTCTGCTTAAGATGCAGATGCCTCACCAGGCTGCTGAGGGAGCCAGAGGAAAGGAACAGAAAAGATACCTGGAGGTGGAGTAAATCGCAATCCCTATGTTTTAATCTCCCCCCTGAAGTTTCATCCTACTGCTCTGGAACTCATCGATTGACTTAAATGCATTGCTCCACTAATATGCAAGCATGCATCTCCTTCCTGCACCATAATATAACCAAAGAAATAATTTCCTTTTAAATCAGAGAGAATAATCTAGTTCTTCAGGAAAAGACCAGCATTACTAGATTTTAAGGCAATAGATATATCAGAAACTTCTATGAAAGGAGGGCTAAAGAGCTGGGCAGCCACTGAATAACCAAGGAGTCTAATAGTCACAAGCGATCTATGCAGGTCATTTTTAAGTAGCCCATCTTCTGAGCACAAGATATTGGTCTCATTTTAGAAAATGTAAATGTGTTGTGCTACAGAACTGTTTCAAAGACAGATGCGCAGAGCTGTTTGTTCAGTGTTCTTAATTCAAACAAACGGTTGCATACTCTTACCTACAACATAAGTCTCTCATCTTAAGACTCTAGCCAATAAAAATATTTTCCTAGCTAGTTTGTTATGAAAATGTTTGAATAAAAGAAGCAACATCAATAACTTATGTAAAAACTTCAACCTCTAATCAGCTGAGCTTTAACAAGGTTTGAGATAACAGCACATGCATTTTGCCAAGAGTATAAAATAATCATAAAATATTATAATTTATGTGCTGTTCTGGTTTATTACATGTCACAAACTAGATAGTTGATTACATGGAAGAAAACATTTTGGACCTCGTGTTAACATATTGTAATAATTAATAGCCATTATTTGGATTTGGGGAATTTCAGTGAGGGTTTTTGTTTGTTGGGTTTTTTTGTTGGTTTGGGGGAATTTTATTATTTTAACAGCCTGTACAAATTTGGCCAAAGACTCAAATCTCTCTGAAATCAAATGAAACTATTTATGACAAAGATTTGGCCCCTAGTGTTTTGAAAGAAGTGGAGATGGCAGAGCTTAATTGCTGCTCAAATTAAACCCTCAAAATAGAGAGGAAGAAAAAAAAAAAAGCCCCAAACTGCAAATAAACCTTTGACAATAAGTTACACTAAGTTGTTTCCTTTTTGGAAGGTAGTGAGCTGCAAATAATTGCTAATAAAAGGTGCACTGTGTTTGGTGAATACAAATCTTTATTTAGTGGCCGCAGAGCAAGTCTTTTTCTTACTCTCTTGACAGTTTAACTACACGCCAACAATATTTGCTTAAAGTCTTTGGCTCCATTAATCTCATACCCTGCTACACAGATTGCCAAAGCTGATGACAAACCCCAGTTAGCATGGATCGTCTACTTGCCCATGACAGTATTTTTCCCATGACATTAAAAGGATGGGGTTTTTTCCCCAAAGAGGGCACAAGTCTACGGATTCTCAAGAAGGTTTGAAAGGATAAAACTATGGCTTAAGGTGACTGATAGAGATAGCTGGAGACTACATGGAAACAAGGAGAAGGAAGAATACCCTTGCACTCTAATTGGCTTTTTTGTTTGCTCACAGTTGCTTCTAATATGGACAGATCTCCATAAGAAAACACAAAATTAGCACCTGTTAGGACAACTTAACCTTCAGGGAGAAAAGCAAACATCCTTGGGTTGTCAAGATTTTGAAACAAATGTTACAAAGGAGGTGGTTTGGTTTTTTTTTTTTCCTGGATTGTTTTAACCCCTTCTTGCAACATGCTGCAGCTCATTAACAAAGATCCACCACTGATTGTTAGCAACCCTCTTCTGAAATACAGTACATGAAGCAGCACCATAAAATGTGGGACTAATTAACAACATTGTCATACCCTGAGCATCAGATGGGGAAAGTATGTGCATGATAAACGTATTATCAAGGGAAACTGAGGCATGGTAAGAAAAATAATTGCTTATCTTCTGCCCACTCATGACTGGCAAAGTTAAGAGGCATTCACCAGTTGTCCTCATTATGAGTCCTACAGCTTGGTAGAGAAGAGCTTGAAAGCGCCACCGCCTTAGCTATTTTTACAGTCACCCTCACTAAAATGGCTGATGGGAGGCAAATGGGGCTGGTTCATTAATGTTTGGGCAGCCAGAGTTACAACATAGGAACTGAGAACTGGAAGAGATGCCTTGGCCTTGCCATTCAAAGCAACCCTGCCATTTAAACCCTGGTGTAACCCATACAAGTTCCACTGTAGAGGAGCTTGCTTTCCTGGTCCCTACCTCTTCAGCTGTCAGCCTGGTCTGGAAGGTCCCATTTATCATGGATAGATGATCTCTTATGTCCAGTTATTCCTGAGCCAACACCAGCCTTCATCTGAACTCTCAGACACCTGGACATGGTATTTATTCCATGGCTATGTTCTCCTCGCAAGCTGTGTTGGGAAGCGGGACGCAGGTATTAGCAATGCCCTTCCTGCAACCCAGTTCAGCAAGAGCAGCACCACCCAAAAGATGGCTGTTCTCCTCTCCCCACCACACAGCTAGACTTCATAAGAATGCGCAACGATGCTTTATGCCCACTTGCTCTGCTGAGTAACACAGAGCTCAGCTGCCTCTCTAGACAGGAAGAGCATCCAGCAATGACTTCTCACTTCTTACTTGAGAAAAAAAACTTCTCAGAGCCAGAAAATTTAAAGTAAACCCAGCAATTAAAAATCAGTCCTGCATCCTTTTTCCTGACTTATCAGCAGGTGTTTTGGCCAAAACCACAGCTGTCTTGACTGAGTAACTGTGACCCGTCCCAGAAGCCTGCTCCCACAGGCAGATGCCAAAATGCTGAATTTGGAGGGAAATACAAGCGATCTGATGGAAAAGCAGAGAAAGAAAACATAAGTACTTCCAAGTGAAAGCTGTGGTATTCAGCCATGGCTCTGGACAATGCAAGCAGGGTATGTATTATGTATACCTGGCTAACAATACCATCACCTCCATCACCCTTGCCAGTGGCTCGTTCTTGATAGATAATGACTTGATTAAGCTAAGGACTTCAGTGAAACTGTTCATGTGTGAAAGCATAAAGCCTGCACAGAACTCTGCAGGACGGTGACCTCAGCAAGTAAATTGAACTAAAGTGATTGTAAATGAGCTAACATCTTTCACTTAACACTGCCTCCTGTTACTCTCCAACAGAGGCACCAACCTCTCTCTCACTGGAATCTTCCACTTCTCCGTCAAAACCACAAGCATCTCCCAATTTTTCTACACTTTAACCCCGGAGGGGTTCACACCGTAGCTAACGGCCTCTGAGAGGACTGTAATAAAAACTGAGTGAGTCTTTGTTCTGATTGCAGATTAAAGGGAACAATCCACAGTACAAATGTAAAATAGCTTTCCCGAGTTTTCTTTCCTCCCCGCTTTTGGAATAATCGGTATCTGCATGCGAAGATGAGGCTTGTGTACAAAAGCACAAGATCCTTGACTAAAGCACAGCATACTTAACAGCTCAAAAGCAATTGTTGTAAAACTTAATGGAATCGTGCCTGACAATTGTATTTTATTGTCGTTTGTACAGGGAAGCTTCAGCATTTTCTGGGCTTTTTTTTTTTTTTTTTAGTACCTTGGGGAAGTGGTGGATATTTGATGAAGAAACTCAAGCTCAGGAGTTCACGGCCATATTTTCTGTTTTCTCCAGAATGTACATATTTTAGACAAAATACAACACAGGTGTTCAGAAGAGAAACACTTTCAGGTAAGAATATAGCCCAAGGTCATACAAAAGCTTGTCACTGAGGTTTGCATTGACTACGGTGCATTAAATAAAGGTCCAGTTTGACACAGCATTGAATATTTTTGTGCTTTATATCAGGCTCAACCCAAAATCTTTACAAAAGAAAAGCGGGGGGGGGGAGAAACCCCCTGAGGCCACAGTTCCCCTGAAATGCAAGAAACCCAGAATCTGCTCCTTCCACAGGAGGGATTTAAATTTTCAATCCTCTCCATCCAAGAAAAGGTCCTTAATCACCTCACTGCCCCTCGCGCTGCCTCTCCAATGCAGGCACAGGGCTTTCTTGCCATCTGGGTGAATTATATGTGTATCTCATCTTCACCCCCTTCTTTCCAAGGGTCCTTTGTATAGAAATGTGCAGGGAAGGGGAAAGACAAAAGACATACAATTCTTAAAAACCTTCATATAGCAGCACTAGGAGAAGGGCTGTTTCCCTCTGGTAAATGATTTGGGGAAGGAACAGAAAGCAGGACTGCGGCAGGGCTTGCTGCCCCATATTCCATCACCAATATGCACTGGGCACATGTGTGACGGGAACAGACAGAGCAGCAGGTTTCACTGCTGTAACAAGCCGATGCTCCCCAAAGACCAGGGTTGCCTTTCAGCCCTTTGCCAGCACACCACCAGCTGAGGAGATGTGATCTTGGCCACCACATCCATATGGGCACAGCTTTCACAGCAGGGAGGACATTCCTACCCCACCAGTACAGGAGAGTCAGTGCCTGGTGTGGTACAACTCACTGCTGTGCCTGCTGGGGTAATGTGCTCCTCCAGCAGCAACAGCCAGCAAGGAAACAACTTCACAGCCTGGGACACGTGCATTGCCCCGCCTGAGGCATAAACAAGGGTGTAGGGGCAGGTGGCTGAAGCTCTGCAGGCCAACGGGAAAAGGAGTCCCAGGAAAGCAGAGTTTTGTTTTCCAGATGGAGTCGAGCACATCTGGGGAGGGCAGCACCTCTCAGCAGAGGGGCTTTTCCCCTGAGTCGGAGTGCTACGGAAGTGGCACCCTGGAAAGCATGCCGCATGCATCTGCTGAATATGCTCAGAAGCATATGGCACGTCCACAAACAGCAGTTTTAAATAGAATAGGTTGGGGTTTTTTTAATGCTGGGATCCTTATCTGGACACCAGCTGTTTATGCACATGAGAGTTCAAAACAGTACTTCTGGCACTGGGAGCAAAAATGCAGTATGTGTTTCTTTGCCTTAGAAGGAAGAACATATACATATAGGTAACCAGCTAAAGTAGACAAATTAAAAGACCTAGATAAAGTAAAACACATGACTAGAAAGCATTTCTATCTGCCAAGCAATGACTGCAAGCTGGGACTGCCACATCTCTGGGTTGTCCTTTATACATTCCTTTATTTTTTCCTCCCTAGAAATGGTAATGTGGACTCAATAACACAACATCAGAAATATCAGATCATCCCTCAGCCTGAGGAAATAAGTGAATTTATTTCCTCTCCAGTGCATACGCACTAATCAATATGATCTATGTGCATATGTTCTGTGCACCATAAATCCTACATAGCCAGTACCTGTCAGACATACTATACGTATGGGTATTTCCATACAGGATTTTCTGCATGGAGGGAAACCTTAATAATCACTAAGTCACAGCCACACAGCTGGAAGGGATCTCAAGATATCCAGTCCCCTCTAGAACAGTGTCCCTATCTTCTCCCCCTCCTCACCCCCAAGCCCTCTCATGGTTAGATTGGGGGGGGAAGAAAAAAAAAAAAAACCACAAAACACACACACCAAAACTTCTTCCAGCTTTTACGGTAAGGAAATAAAATAGAAACACTGAGACATTCATCCTAAATTTCTGGGGATGTCCACAGGAACAGTGATTCCTGGTGTCTAGTACTCTCTCAGATTACTCCCATCTCCCTGCACCCCCATGGCCTCTCTCTAATACAAAATATCGGCAAATAACTCACCAGTCTGGGAGGGGTCCAACTGCAATGTACAGACTGCGCATGTGCATATGGACACATATATACACACATTTTTATATATGTGTACACACACACACATATATATAAAAATCCTCAAGACTTTGTGGGGAAGGAGAAAGAGGGAAATCCCTCCTTTCATCTGGACCTAAATGGGAAGACCTGGTTTGCACTGGAAGTGAGATTTCAGAAACGTAAGGAATGAATGGTCTGCTTTGTCTCTGCAGCTTTGATATATCAGTTCCTTCAGTGACAGACTTGTTAATCTTTCCAATGTTGCTTTTTCAAAAAAGACAAACACAGTGGATAAATGCGAAGGGCCAACCACATCCCCTCCCATAGGAAGTCTCGCCACATGGGCAATTCTTCCAAGTAAAGAAAACAGCCCACTTTATTTACAGGGTAAATCATTTTGACTTATCTTGCAGGGGTTTGCTCATAGCAAACTGACAGTTTCCCCCTGTTGCACAGTAAATGGCTGACGGGGAAAATGTTTTCCTTCCCACCATGTAGAAACAACCAGCCAGAAGGGAGGAGGGGTCAAGGACTTCATTTTTCTAATACTCCATTAATGTTCTCTTAGCTGACAATCACTGCAAAGGCCTGAACTCACCACTCCAGGCAGCTTGAGCAAGAAACCTGAATCTCTACAGGGATTTTTAGCTAAGTACATCGACTCAAGTTAGAACTTTTGGTCTTAAAGGGTAAGGTAACCATTAAAACCATTTCCAAGTAAGTGCCATTACTCTAGCAAAGAGAAAACCCAAACCCTAAAGTTTTTCCTTTTTTTTTTTTCCTTCTGTTTAATTCCTTGCCCTCAAACAAAAAATGGATACATCTTTATCACCTAAAATGACAGGACAGCAGGGGTAGGAACTTTTTAAATGTGTAATATTCCCAGATTCATTGATTTCTTTTTCTTTCATATACACTTTTTTCCATCATGATCCACTGATCCATCTGCTGGGGTTTTGGGGGTTTCTTTAAATGTACAGTCTAAATACAAAACCAAATCTGGATATAATGCAAATTGCTATTTTCTTGCAGATGAAGTTCCCAGCTCAAGGATGTAATTAGGTCTTATCTTTCTTCTATGGAAGTCAGTGGGATCTTAGACATCACCTTCAAAAAGTCAGCCCATTTCACCAGCCCTCCAAGCACATTTTCCTTGTGCCACCTCATAAAGCAAAACACAAAAGTTAAAAGGATCGAAAACCTGTGGGGAGGTTTGGATTTCTTACTGCACTACATCTCTGCACGGCACCCAGCACGGTCTGAATGGTGCTGCCAGGTGAGCAACAGGAGCCACACCGAGAGTATAAGAGTGGTGCAGGTAGTGTATTTGTTGAAGGTGTGCTTATCAAAAGCAGGAAGGGCAGGATGAGTCAGGCAGGTCAGAGCAGTGCTTAGATAGGTTTGCTTTGGGATTGAAAGAGGAGAGCATTTCTCCCATCACACTTGCACCATTGCATTGGCATAAGCCACTCCACACAGACTTTGTTAATGATCCTATTCAGCTAAATTGGGATGAACTGCAAGTGCAAAAGTCAGTCTTACTGATTTCAACAGTGATTGCAACAGGATGCAAGTATGTGCTTAAGTGTTTTCCACAATTGCAAACTAAATAAACCATCTGAGATGCCAGTTGTCCCACAATTAACATGGAGAAATCCACCAAGAGTTTTAGATGCCCTACTCACACACACACACACACACACACACACACACACACAGAGCAAGAGTGGCATTTTGCAATCTTAATACAGCAGGTTAAAAGTGTGCATGTTCCACATCCCCGATAATATCTTATTTAGGAGAGACATCAATCAAGGCTAGACCTCAGGCAAAATCCATGTAATTGCAATGATTTATACCTTTTGACACTCTGGTCTGCTGACACTGGAAAGACAATGTGCATCTGAGTTTACTGCAAATATCCACTAACACGTTTTTCTGGGTTTTGGAGGTTAGAAATATGAAAACATATGTTCTGATTTATAAACTGCAGGTCAAACATGCAGGTGTTAATGGCTTTTTCCCTGAGATTTTCAACCCCAGCCAGACCTGTGTATGAACGACCAATTAAAAAATAGAAAATAGCACAGCCTAATGGTGTTCCCATCATCTCATAGTAACGAAATAGCACAGCAAAATTAGAAACACAGACCTTTGCACTAGGACTCAACCTCCAGGTAAGAAAACAACTTTGGATCCTGTTTGAATCCAACAAATGCTTCTGCTTTGACCTTAAATGCTGTGATTTACAGTAATAAATATTTTAAAGACCTTTCCAATTAGAACAGCTGAAAATTGAAAGTTTTCACTAGTACAGTTAGTTGAATAATTAAAAGTAACTATAACCCTGCTGGTACTAATGAAGGCTGCACAAAGGTTCATATTGCCTAATAGGTACTTTTTTTCCTTGTTTTTTTTTCTTTGTTGTTCTAATATTCCCTTTGGGTCCCATCTGCACAGGTAAATTTATGATGTTGAAGATTATCCTGAAATATGGGTTCTATCTACACTGGGCTAAAAGCCCAGGCAGGTAAAGGCATATCATAGGATCTGGTGCAGTTTCATTGTCCCTGTGCCTGGTTACAAGCATTGTGCCACCCAAGGACAGCGTAGGTTAGGACTTGACTACTGCTTACTCCGCCAGTCTACGTGCAAAAGGGCCATGACATGAGAAGATCAATCCAGGGCCAGGACTCATGCTCTGATTTTCATCTGAGGTCCCATGAAACACAGCAACAACCACTGTAGGTGCTTTCTAAGCTATGGCCAGAAAGAGATGTTGCCCAAGGACAACTCAAGCTCCCCATTCTTACGTGAAGGTAATTTTGGAGGACTGATCTGCCTTCTGACGCATTTTTCTTTGCTGTCTAGAGAGGAAACCCAAGTTATTCCAACCGAGATGCCACAGCAAAATGCCTACATGAAGACAATTGAAGATTTTAGGCCCAGGTACACGTAACAGGCTGTGACACAAGAACACCTTTGCCTGCAACTTCACAATGTCAAATCTTCTACGTGTAATACATCCACACTCTGCATGGGAAGCTCCACTGTCCCTGAGGCTGCATGTCAGTCTGCAGCTGATTCGGGTCAACACTGCCCCACTTGTGGCCCACAATGCACCAGAAGATGCAACACTTGCAAAAGTGCAAAAGAACCATAGAAGCGTGGATGTGTTTGCCAGAAAGGGCACCTGGAGATTGCCCAGCTCAACTTCCCACTCATGGCAGGATTATTGGCAACACCAGAGCAGGTCAGCCACTAGCTGAGTCTTGAAAACCTCCAGGGGAGGTGATCCTACAACCTTCCTGGGTACCTGCTCCATCATTGCATCACCCCCTGAGCGAAGCATCTTGGCTTAACATGCAAGATTGATAAGACCAGGCCAACATATCCAGATGTGCAAAGTACAATGGGGAAAATCAAAGTAAAAATGAACATTTGAAGATTAGCCTATTTTTTCATTGCAGCAGGTGACTCATCACACAATCACACAACTGTTTGATACATATTGGCTTTTCTTCTATTTTTAAGGCTGGTTAGTCCTTTACACAGACTGAGAAACACTGCCCAAAACTGCCTGAAAAAAATTCCATACACAATTTCCTCCTGCTTTAAAGAGTATTTTCCCATCAGGTAACATAACTTATAATTAAGCCAAAGATTTGTGAAGACAGCAAGTCAATATTGCCTTGGAACCACAGAATTGTTGAAAATCATTGTTTTAATGGGGTTTCAAAGTGGTTTTGCATCATTATATCAATATATAAATCAGCTACACATTTAAAAAAAAAATGAACTGGCCACGTAATTCCCAGCAAGTCTAGCTTGTAGCAAGAGTGTCATGAAGAAAACACCATCATTTTCAATCCCATTAAAAACATAGTATATGCGGTAGGAACTACAACCAAAGAAAGCTAGAGAACATCCTTTAAAAACATTCCAAACATCTTTCTTTTTCATGCCATGAGAGATGATTTTTTCTATTTCTTGTGAGGCACTCTGCTGTTTTGCTTATAATTCCTCAGGGACTAGTGACCTCATGAAGAAAAACAACCAGGACAGAATTAACCTTTATTTATATATTAATAGTTTTACCTCCAGCAGTAGCACATACAATTTTGAGTCAAAAATCATAATTTGTGAGTGTTTGGATAGCAGCGCTCCTGCAAAGTTGTGGTAGCAGGAATTGCTGGGGAAGGCTGAATTGCGGTTGCCAATCACTGCATTTATTAATGATTGGATCCGAAAATTAAGTGCGTACTCCAAAACCGACGAAAGCCAGGAAGGTCCTTTGCATTCCCTGGATTTTATCAAACTTTAAACATAAAGTAGAGTCATAGCACAGTGGGGGGCACTAGCAGGGAATGCAAGACAGCAAACCTCTTCCAACGTAAGCTGTCTCAACAGTGTTAGCTAACGGGACAGTACTGGAGGCTTTGGAGAGGACTGGGTGTCCAAAAGCCCCCCTCCCCAACCACTGCCATCCCCCCAGCCAGGGTCAGTTTAGCAGGTGACTGATCCTTGTCCTCACCCTGCCAAGTGAGAGGTCTGGTCCCTCTGCCTCCCTCCCTCCCCAAAACACCCCTTGTGGGGCTGCGAGAGGGAGCCTCCACCCTGAGGGCTGGCAAGGCAGTGAAAAACGATATGAACCGAATGGCAAAATCAATATTTGGTCAGGCCGAGGGGGGACTATCAATTCTTTTCTCATGATATCCGTGTCTCCTGCACTTCCTGCTTCTCCGGGGCACTGGAAACCCAAGTCCCTCCTAGACCAAGGGTGGCCAGGCTTTGACTCTGCAACATCTGTACCTCACAAGAAGTTCACGTGTGGTCTCCCAGGCTGATGCTCGTCCACTTGAGTGGCAGCAGGGATGTGCTGGCACAAGGGCTACCGGGTAAGCCAGGAGGAAGCGGGACAGCGGGAGATGCTGAGGGCAGCATCTTTGGGTCAATGCAGGGGAGCACCACATGGAGATGCTGCCAGCTCCTGCCTCTGCCTTCTTCCTCACAGCCATGTGGCTACATCAAGGTTTTAGCCTCTAACTTTTCATTCAATTCTCCCACATCCATTTTGTCTAGTCTTTCTTGCTGTCTCTCTCTCTCTGTCCCAAAAGTCTTATGTCCTGGACAGAGACAGCCATGCGGCCCACACAACTATGGGGTCCAGAAATGGTTCCCAATCCTCACATCCAGGAACAGTGCCTGGGCACATCCCAGCCCTGTGTCTGGGGACCCTCATCCTAGCTCCAACAGCCCCCATCCTAGCTCCAGATTTCCATAGGGTATGGGAACCAAGAGATGAACAGTAGCATTTGTCACAGGTAAGCGCAAACACAGTCAAGACTGAGGGCTGTTCTCCTATGAAGTTTATTAACACTTTCTTCCAGTTTCTCCCAGTTGCCCCACCACTGAGGGCTTTCTCACAGGTAGCCATGGACAGTACATCATGATAGCCAACACTGGGGACAGCGGGCCAAGAGGGAAATAAAGCCACACCACTGTGTCACTAACCACAGTCAGTTTAGCATCTCAAAATATGGCAGTTCTTTTCCAGAAAAGTTACTACCTTAAGGCTCTTCTTCCTTTGGGAAAGCTAGGGTGTCCCTAGAAGTTACCCTAGATAAAGAGGGGTTTGCCAAACCACACACCACACTGCTTGGTGCCTACGTTTGTCCAGTTGCAATAGTTTTGAATGACTCTGGAAAGCACCCAGGGATACAAGGATGAGAAAAGCATGGGAAAGCTTTCCTCCTCTTTCATCAAAACATTTTGCTCCCGAGTTCAAAAGCAATACGGCTAGCAGCAGAAAGGCTGCTTTTAGCCAAGGCTTACAGAAACCTGCCAGATGCCTTGAACTCCAGGATGGAGAGTGACCAGTGAAACTTTCGGCTTCTTGCCTGGGCAAGAGGCCATTTTCTCTGGAGCAAGAACAAGGCAGTCAAACAGCTCTCTACTCACATACCTGGCCAACACCCATAAAACTGACCCACACTGAACAGCCATTTAAACACATTGCAACAACTGCAACAACCAAACACCACAGCCCAAGTTGTCCTCTCCAGAGAGTGCAAAGGAGGGATTCCCACATCACCAAGTTCACCCAGAGTTTGATCCCACAAGAAAGCCAAGCCTTCTCGGCCGTCCTCACATGCCGACTCCTGACCTGACTCAAACTGGGAATATGGAAAGCCCTCAAATCCTGATCTTCTACACAGTCTAGATACAGAATGAAACAGCCCAGCTGAAGCTGGCTTTTGCCTCATGAGGTCTCCAAAGGCATCCCCAGGCTTTGCAGGCTCTTGGCCTCTTTCGTTGCTCTGCCCTCAGCCAGAAGGGCCTGATGGAGATGGAAGAAAGCCGGAACTCAGCCCTGCTAATGCATAAAAAGAGAAAGGCATAGGAAAACAAAGGCCATCACATGGGGAAAAATTGTGCATCGAGGCAAACGTGAGCCCAGCAGCAAGAGACTTGCCTAGGAAAAGTACAACCAGAATGTGACCAGGGTTAGGCATGTTGCTGAGAGCACCAGGTGGCACTCAGATGCTGCGGTGCCAAGGACAGAGTGACATAGCACACAGCTCTACCTCAAAAAGCCTACTCTCAAATAAATAAAATAAAATCAGCGGGCACCTGAACGAGAGCCTCTGCCATCACTGCTCGCAGGAACATGAACAAACCATGGCTGTGAATGTCCTTTGTGAGTTGCATCTGGCAAAAATTGCCTTGCAAGGGTTTGGGAGAGTCTATAGAGAAAGCGCTCAGCCCTCAAAAAGACAAATATACAACAGAGCTGGCTAGGTGGTGGCTGCCCTTGTTAAACTTCATGGAAAAACACAACTTGTACAAACCAAATTCCCTCGCTAACCTCTTCCCCTTGTTGAAATATTAAACAAAAATAACTTCTCTTTTTATCTTTGAGCCAGCGGGACAAATTCATCATTAAAGGAACTTCACTGAAGTCAACAGGGATATATCTAAGATGAAGAAATGAATCTGACCTATTGCGTTTTGTGTCCTTATGTTCTAACTAATAACTAAATTGCACAGACTTTTAATCAACAGAATCTGAAAACCTGGCCAAAGCGGCTTGCTTTCTTCCCCCCAGCATCGCTATCTGTACTTTCATATTGCTTTCTCTTTAAGCAACTTTGGAAAACAGGTATTTTCAGCCAATTTAATCATGTAATTTTTTTCATGAATATATTGTCAAAATCTTAACATAGAGTTTTTGTAGAATACTTGCTACTTGCTCCTGAAGCAGAAACTGAGAACTAAAATAGAAAATATTTCTTTTTTAAAAAAAAAAAAGAAAAACTACACATTTAAAATTTTACCAATTCCCACAAAAAAAAAGTTTTATAGGTGTTCTTAGTTATACATGTTGGTTAAAACAACTCCAGCCAAAGGACACAGTCTGATCCAGGGATCTTCCTGGAAAACACATGTAATGAAGCAAAATGAAGCTGCAGCACATGAGAAGAGCCGAAATGCTGTGTCTCGGTGCGCCGGTAGCTCTTCCCGCTGGCTCAGCCCCCAGCAGAGCAGGGGCACACGCTCCTCACCAGGCAGAATACAAGGGATTCAGGGAAAGGAAGAGTTGCCGGCAGAGGAACAGGAAGATGATGAAATATAGAAGCTATTGAAGCTGTTTTTAGGTGGAAGATGCATTTTGTGTCTCGTGTTATATTGCCTGCCAGTCGATTATGGTGCAGCCTGTATAAACACATCATGCGTGCTCTGACAGGGAGTCGGGGTGAAGCAGGGTGTCAGGGTAAAACAGAGGATAATAAAATCACTTTAGATTTATTTCTCTAAATTGGAAACTTCATGCTTACACCTGACTAAATCATCAGCCTGAAACTTTAGCTCGACTCCCACAGAAAAAGTATGAAACCTTATCCCATCTTTGTTTAACAAAGGCCAATCAAGCTCGCCTAATGAATTCTGCAGATGTAGGCGACGGGATGCATTTTGGCCATTTTAATTCTGCAGGGCTTCATCAAACCTGTCTCCCACATACCCATCTTACTCTTTAAGCGACCGAAGAGGTTTCAGTGTTCTTGAAGCCGGGATGCCCCGCTGCAGCCTACTGGCAGAGCAGACACCTGAGTATGTTATCAGGCATTAGACATGGCCTTCATAAATTCTGACAAATATTAAGGAAAGCATCGCAGGTGGCCGGTGGCAGGAGCTGGAGGATGGCAGCGCTCACCCCCACTCGTCCCCAGCCCAGCAGGAGCAGGGCATCTCCACCGCCATCCCACCGCCAGCGAGCCTCCTCACTCGCAAAGTGCAAAAGGACCTTTTAAAAAAAAAAAAAAAAAAGGTCTAGCATAAGGAGCTGGTTAAAAAACAATAAATCAGTGGTGAAATGTGGATAACAACCTTCTCTGTAAAATCAACATGGATTGTGTTCCTGCAGAGAGCTGTCTGACAGGCTGGTTGAAGCCTGACTGCTTGCAGCCAGATTTTTTTTTTTCTTTCACAAGCTGCAGAAGTATCTTGGATCAGGGAAAGGCGAGGGGGTCTTTTCCTTTTGTACATGGTTCTGCTGTGTTAGAAAATCAATAAGCAAGGTTCTGACCTCAGCATAACTTCAGACATCACTCACGACTCCTTTGAATCTCTTCCCCCACAAAAACACAATTTTCTTTTTAATTGTGCACACCAGAGGGAGTGCTGGCAGGGAGGGGAGGTCTTGCCTCAAGATGTGGGAAAAACTCGTTTGCACCCATCTTTCCTGACAGGTAGAAATCAAATTAGAAGAGGAACGCACCCAGGGGGGGCAAGGGGAGCGGGGTTAGCTGAGGTAGAGCACAGCCCAGCAGGAAATGCTGAAAAAGAAACCATATGGAGCATGGAGGTGCTATGGATTAATATGGAATTCCCTTTTTTTTTTTGGAGGGGAGGGCATCAAAAATAAAACACATTCTTTTTGTACCTCCTTGTTTTAGCACTGAGCTACTTTCTGTTAAATCCTTCTTTTTAAAAAAAAATAAACAAAAACACCCATGCTTTGCCACACGTTTTCCCTCCAGCCAACTCCTCAGGCTGGCTAAATTGGGTGATTAAAACATAGGAAGGCCTCCAGATTCCCCTCAGGACTGTTTTTAATATCTGTAAAACTGCCACTTTGTCTTGCCAAGGTAAACACCATCGCATGCAGTTCAAAGGTGAGCAAGCCTAAATGTTTCCCTTCGCCTGAAAGGAATCTGCCTTGAGACCCCACGGGCCCTGCCGGAGGGGGACGCGGCTGAGCCCGGACCACGGCGTGGTGGCCGGAGAGGCATCTGTGTACACAACGCTAACTTCTCCCACACAAATACTAAAAATTTCTCATTAAAAATTATTGCTGTGTCAACATGTGAGGCCGCTCAGCCCCCAATCTGGAAAAGACGTTCTGGTTTTTTCTTGCCTTCGCTGGGAACGCGGCTGCAGGGAAGGAGGGGGGAGAGGGATGGGACGTGAGACCGGAGTCATCTGCTGCTGACTTTGGATCTCTTCTTTCTCCCTTGTCACTCAAGTTGAGATTTCCAACTGTTCCACTTCATCTATTTTAGTTACTTGCTACCCAGATTTTTTTTCCCCTCTCCTCCTTTGCTCTCTATCGTGGAGCTTTATATTTCCCTCACATGGCTGGGCTGGCCATGGTGCTTGGCATTACTTTAAATGGAAATGCAATTTTAAGCCATCTCTTTTGTCATAGCGGCTGCAGTGCCTTCAGAGCAAAAGATTTGCTGTTATCTAGACTCATCTACACAGATGCAGCTGTAAATCTGAACGTGTTCTGCCCATGCATGATCCCTTCCACGGGTGGCCAGGAATTCACAGCAAAACAGCACAGGGACCAAATATTTGACCAGAGCCAGCAAGACAAAATTCGCGTCAAAGCCCCACCAATTCAGGCTCTTAATTTTGCCCTAAAATGTTGGGCATTTTGCTGCAATGCACCAAAATAAAAAAGTTTCAAAATATGTTTTGTTATCAAGCAAGGTGAAGGATAGGAAGTTACTCCAGGGAATGAAAAAATGGAATGGGGTGGAGAGGGGAGGGCAGGGAGTCGGTTGTGTACTGTAAAATAGAGCAGCCACCCCTTCTTGAAGCATTCATCTCAGGGGAGGGCTGGGTGGCAGGCAGGCGGCCAGCACACCCCAGCCCTCCAAGAGGCTCCCAATGCCCCGCTCTCCAATGCCATACCATGATGCATGCGGGTTTGTGTCGAGACGACATGAAATACAGCGACGTGTAATTAACCTGATGTAATGCTATATATCAATAAGTTAAAAAAACCAACAACTTGCTTTGAGGTCAGGCACCCACACACGCAACTCAAACAGTGGAGACCTAATCCAAATTTATTGGAGTTTGTAACAGCTGGACTTATGCCTCTAATACCTTTTAAGTGCCTCTTTTAACAGTGAACTGAGTGTGTCTTTCATTAAGGTGGAGTTGAAAGTATGTTAAGTTCATAAGCATGAAAATAGCCATTTAGTTCTCTTGGAGATTAATTCTGCCTTCAGTTTACTCTCATCGAACCCCATTAATGTCTGGGATTTGGTCTTTAGTGTCCCATTTGCATAAGCTTTGTTTATTATAGGGCCTCTTGATAATGTGAAAGTACTAAAATATTTCTTTCCCAAAATATAGAGGCATTAATCTTGGAATCCTCCTAATGTCCTTAATTTGCCATCAAATCCCACAACAGGAACAAATGTGCTTTCTAATCAGCAATCTTTTCTCGCTTATAGGCCCTGATCCAACAAGCTTTTAAGCAAACAATTTACTTTGAGCAATGAGTAGTCATACTGGAACCAATGGAACAGCTCGTGTGTTGTGATGGATTGGGGCCATAGAAAATTGCCTTGATGAAAATGTCAATGCTCCCAAGAGCTGGTGAAAATATATTTTTATTATAAACACACAGAGGAACTGTTTTGATCTGAACATTATGGGGAACAAGCTTTGAACCAATGCTTTTTCACGGTCAGACCTAAACAGAAACTGAACACCGCCAGGTTGGATGACAGTTTAAAAAGGCAGCCCAGAGCCAGATTGATGTTTGTATATAATGAAATTTAGTATTGATGTGATATGGACACTGTCCAGCCTCTACGACTTGTTAGGGTGACGTACAGAAAATATGGAGAAGATAAAAATCAAAGGAGCACAAGGAAAATGAGTCTCAACACTAAGAGGAAACACTGTTTTGAGGAGCTATTTTGCTGCAAATGTTTTGAAGATAAGCTACGGCCAGATGTAAAATACAGAAGTGATGATGATGTCCGAGCACCGTGCACAGACATCTATCATGCTTGAGTTTAAGTCAGCAAATCAAAGCCGAGACATTCACCAGATGTGAGTTAATAACTGGAGATGGGTTCACAGAGCCTTCACAAAACCATCACTTTGTCCCCATACCAATACATGCCCCTGGGCACCAGGCAGCATGTGGCCAGGGGGTTTTGACAGCATCTCTATCTCCCCTGCCCACAGGTGATTTCAGGTAGGAGTGCTCTGTAGCAAGGTACAAATTGTTACAAGATCAAACATCACATGACAGCATGTGGGACTGCCAGATAAGAAGTGACAACAGACAGCAACTAAATTCCAGAGATCAGCACAGAGTTAATCCCAGATTCCTGCTGCAGTAGATAGGGAATCACCCCTGGTCTTTTATGAATATCATACGTCCATCTCTTCGCTGGATTGCCATTGTGTTGCCTGCTCTATGATCACCAGGACTTACTCCCACCAGGGGTTAACTGCACACAGGACAGAGGGCTGATCACAGCCCCAGCTGGCCCCATTCACCAATACCTAATGGAAACTCAGGTGTCCTTCACCCTGGAGGTTCACCTTGCACCACATCCAGCTTGGCACAAGGGGGAAAGGGCCAGGAGTCGAGCCAGAATGAGGAACCTTATGGCACATGAAAATGCAGGTCCTAAAAAGTACAAGGGAGAAAGGGAGGAGCATTTCTGGGAAGGAGCAGGAGCCCTGGCTCAGAGACATCTAGGAGCTGCATAAACCCACCATAAATGGCTTAAACTAGCCTGGGTTTGCTGCTTTTTTGGAGCACGTCACCCACAATCTCTGAAAGGTACTGTTGCACTGACACAGCTTCTGATGTTTTCCATGCAAAGACAGAACAAACCAAACAACTCTGGGGCACAAAGTTATCCATTGTTTCTCACACCACCACAAAAAGGGGTCACTGCTGAAGGGATCAGGCAACAGATTTCAAAGGCATATTAACAGCAGGAGCCTTTACCAGGGCATTGTGGAGACCAAGAAGCCTCCATAGTTGGGTTTTAAAAAAGAGAGGACAGGACAAATTCAATGCCAGATCCACCACTGACTCAAACAGAATAGAGCCTCCACCCCACCATGTTGCTAAACTTCCAACATGGAGGATGTGCCAGGAGAAGAATCCCTCTACTCTCCTCTCATTTTTCCCAATTATCAGCAAGCAGACCCAACCACAGGCATGGCACTGGGTTAGACACACTGTGGACTCACCCAGCACGGTGCATGATAGGTTTGCAGCCAGGAGGAGCACTCACACCAAGAGCAGTCCCCAGTAAAGAGGTTTCCAGCATGCAGCCTTCAAGCAGGTCACAGGGAGGGGAAGCATCCCAGCAAGCACACAGCCTGATGAACCAGCCTCCCACTCCTGGAGGAGAAACCACAGCCTGGAAGTGGGAATAGCAGTGGTACTAGTACCACAGTAGGGAAACAGGGAAGGGGAATCAAGGTGGTAAAGGAAGGGGTGAGGCAGAGGAGAGAGCTATGTCCCATCAGTGCCTCTACATGGGATGTTTTTGGATGTGGAAAGTTGCTTGTCTGGGGGGAACTGGGCAAAGAGCCAGAGAGGGGCAAGCTCTTCAACAACTTTGTCTGCAACAAAGCCACATCCTGACTGCAAGTCTTGCAAATCAATTATGCCCACAGGTTGTTGGGTTGCAAAGGCAGGTGAGAGGGAGTTTGTTTGCTTTGCTTTTCTTAGTAAACCACAAGACCATTTCCTAGCACGTTATCCCGAGAATGACAGGCAGGGCCAGGGCTGCCGGGTGCCTGGGAAGAGGCTGCCAAGTCCCAGGGATCACCATTGCTAATTGGCTCCTCTGAAATGAGCGTGACAGAGAGCCACATTTTCTCACCCACAGGTTTCAGGGTTATATTTAACTGGACGAGGCAGAATTAAATGTCAGCCTGGCTGGAAGGGGAAAAAACAAAACAAAACAAACAACAACAAACAAAGTGAGAACTTGTCATTAAGCTGGGGGGGAGTTGGTGCTAAGCGCACTGCGGATGGTGCCCACACACAGGGCTGGCAGGCATGAGCAGTCCTGACAGCAAGAAGGAACTGAAGGATTCATCCCTTTAAAAACACATAGTTTAGGTTCAGGTCATTTATTTTTATTCATAAGCAACACAGGTAACTGGGGAAAGGGGAGACAGATGATGGGGACCTTTATCCCTTCTGATTTCTCTGTTGGATATTCCCACCCCCTCCATTTGATTGCAGCCACAGACTTCCACATCCAGCAACACCAAGGGCAGAAACTTCCAGCAAAAAGGGGATGGGGTGGCAAAAAGAGACAGGGACAGAATACTCCTCAAGCACATCTGGAGCCACTGGAGGAAGTCCTGTTCAGCTGGAGTACATGTCCTTTTGGGGGTGATAAAAGAGGGTGGAGGAGGAAGGGAAAGGAGCAGTGCCTCCCACACACACAGCACCTGCTCCAAAACAGCTGGCAGGGCTTCAAACAGCCATGCACATGCAGTCCCTGGGGTGGGAAGGGCTGCTCCAGGCCTCCATCTTCCCACTCCCTAAACCATAGCTTCGAGCTCCCTTGGGGCACGGTACCAGCCAGAGGAAAAACACCCCACCCCACAACCCCCAACAGCACCCAGCCTCTTCCCCTTTGGGGGAGGGCAGTGCTGCCATCTCACAAGCTTCAAAGCCAGTATTGGGTTGTTGGAGAACTCAATGGCCCCACTCAGACACAGCAAAGGGGATATTTGCCCTCTGCCAAACAGGATGATGCAAGACATATGCAAAGAGACAAGGCACATTCAGCCTGCTTTGGTTGCTCCTCACTTGCTTTGGTTCAGGGATGAGGACAATATTACCATGTCCACTCTACAAGCCACATAATATGGACTCCTCTCAGGTCAGGTTTATAAAGGGCAGACCAGGACTACAGTGAGGGAGAGGCACAGATCACCCAGATCATACTGTGCAACACCAACTTACTCCCACTCCAAAAGCAGCACAGCTGTGTGCGCTATCCAGGGTCACAGACTGGGAAAGGAAGAGCAGCATCACAAGGCATAAGGAGGGAAGATCTTAAACCATGGAAGATTCACAGCTTCACATGCATTAACTGATAAGAAAATTAAACTAAGAGTACAGGTATAGTCCTAATTTTGCATTACAAGAAGTTTTCATTTCTTTCCTCTCCTCTGCCAGAAACTACTGTTTAATCCAGGTAGTCTCTTCCTCCTCTGACTCCCCAAACAAGAGGAAATGTCATATTCTAGGGAAGCAGATCTCCTCCAGTAAACCAAAAGCATCTTTTCCAAATGCAAGGTTTTACTTTCCAGTTTGAAGTGAAGTATTCCAGACCAAACTCAGTTTAAAATCATACTTTTCCAAGTCAACTTGAACATTGCAAATGGAATAATCTGTTTTGAGGCAGTTTAACCTCAAGAGGAGAATGACAGAGTTGAACCTTTTGGCACTGTTGAATCAGAACTTCTTATTCAGTGGAAACAGGTTATTTTGACTTTTTTCATCTTTAACTGGGGACCAAAAATTTCAAAAACTCAACAAAATGTCAATGCATCCACATTTCCTTCAGGCTAGCAGGTCTATTTTTTAACCACCCCTTCTTAAATAAAGATGGAAATATTAAGCCTTAGCTCATATGTCTACACACTTATTTTCTTTAGCTCCCATCTTTAAAATCTGGAGACCATAAATAGCCTGGGTTTTTTCCTCCAGACTGCAACACAGCTTTTTAAACCAAACATTTGTAATCATCACAGCTGTAATAAGTACAACATTTCTTCAAAGGGATTACATTGGACTGTGGTTTTCAGTATTGCTTCGTTGTCTGTTGCGAAATCTCCTCACCATAAATTTGATTCCATTATCTTTCCGATATGATCTGCTTTCTGACAGATCATTTTTATCTTGGTTCATTCCTGTTTCTTATTGACAGCTCAGAGCACTGTTGAAGAGATGCGAGTTATTAATGTTGACAGGGTTTGTAACAGAGTATGTTTTATCCAGCAACGTATCCTTTGTAATGTTTTTATTCCCCCTTCTCTGGCTACTTTAAGAGGCTAAACAGAAAAAAAAAAAATCAAACAAGCCATACAGCTTGACTTTCCTGGAACCCTTTTCAGTTTTCCAGAACATCTTTCTACATCCAAAGATGTTATGGTATAAGGTGTTATTCATATTGGACAAAACTACTAAAACAATAACATATTGAAGGTTAAGTACAGTGCAATGCTGTTGGAAATCCAAGCACTGGATCAAACGACTTAAAAAGTTCACATTTTTACAAAATGACGTAAGCCTATAATGCCAACCAACAAGAGAAACAGGGAGGAAAATTAGCAAGATGGCTTATGCACTACCCAAACTTGAGATAAAACCTCCCCATGCACCACCAAATAAGAGAGAAGAAGAGGTGCAAAGAGATTCAGCCCATTAAAAGTCAGACGTACTTGGCTGGATCACTGGAAATTAGGCACCTATCTACCTTCTGTAGGCCTGATCCCTGGGTCAAAGTAGGGAGTTGAACCTAAATCTTCTCCATCATGCTTTACCACTATCCTCAAAACACCCTTCCGTTCCACATATGATTCATTTTGCCTTAAATGCCTATTAAAGATTTTCTTGAAAATGTTAAAACTGTGCAAGGAACACAAGAGAAGAATTAAACTGTCACACCTCTCCCTTTGCACCTTCTCTGCTGGAGCAAATAAATTCCAGGCACCAAAACTTCAGCCGCAGTGCTTGTAGTTATACCAGGGACAGCGGATAAAACACCTCTAAATCGGTGTAATTCTCTATTCAGATGCAAAAGCATTTTACGGCCACCCTGGGTTCACACAGCACAAGATAGCAGAATTTACGATTGGGGTTTAAGCAAATCTGTAACTCCTAATGAATAGGAAAAGGCTTTGTGTGACCCCCACCAGCCTCCTCTTGACTTCCTATCTCTCTCTTCAAAGTGTATCGTGCTGATGCTGCCAGAGGCAGCAGAGGGTCCAGGTGTCCAGGACTGGCCCAAATAGTCCCAGAACAGAGCAGGAACTATTCCTCCATCCAGAAAAAAAAGCCTTAACTGTCCAAGGTTTCCTCCTGGAGCCTAAGATTTTCCCACTGGTCTCTTACAAGCTGCACCATTGGGAATACATCTCTGATGGCCTGGCAGGAGAAGACCTCCCCTCCTGCCTCACTCACAGGAATTCGCTAGATCCAGGGCTGCCTCCATCTGACAAGTCCCTACGTTGACATCTACTGACGGAGAGTATTTTCCCTAGATCTGTCGGTTTACTTTGACCAGCTTCCATGTTCTTATCTCCAAAATGATCAGGCCCTATTTCTTAGTATCTTTAGCAGTAGGCTCTTAAAGCTCAGCCGACTTGCCTTCCAGTAAAGTTAATAGTACCTTTTCCCAATTACCCAGAGCCCTTGAGAGTACCCTGTTATTACTGGAGTGTTTTTCATTAGCTGTGCTGGTTCCAGGCTGTGGGAGGATGGAGCTCAGGACAGGAATTGAACTGTTCTGGACAGAGCAAACGAGAAACCCTGTAACACAATTAGAAGTACCCACAGGGTAACATATAACTTTATTGTCAAGCCCTGAAATAACACAGCTAGCTAATGAAATAACAAAATAAACTTTGTTTTAATTAAAATTAAGAATATTTTATCTCTCTCATTTTAGTCTTAAAATGGGGGCAGTTCAAAAGTCACAACAGAACAAATGGAAAAAACATTTGCAGAGCAAGGAGCAAGGGGCGAGGGCAACATCACCAGGTTTGGAGTGACCCGCACCACAAACTCCTGGCAGGATCTTTGTCTGAAAACAGCCTGCAGTAGAAGTATGCGAAGCAGATTCCTAATGAGGAGTTAAACCTAAAAAACCCAGGGGTGCTCTCCTGGGCCTACCCCACCTCCAGATTCAGACTGAGCAGAGGATATTCCCCCCTGCCATCCCAGGAGCTCTCTGCAACTAAAGCAATGGGATGTGAACTGCTCAGGAGCCACCCAGACCCAAGAAGTGTGACCCAAAGGCAAGTGATCAGTCTCTGCCTTGTAATGCCCTGGTACCTCGTGCCTGGGGACAGTAGCTCTTCTGCCTGCAGGAGTTTCATTCCGCTTTGTCTTCACCCATCAGCGTCAGCTTGCTGCTGGCAGTGCTCCTCGTTCCTGTGCTCCCAAGGCACCAGCAGTCATCAACACAGCCTTCACTGCTGCCACCACACGAACCCATGGTGCTGAAAACAAGTCTAGCATCTTGCTGCCTTCCACCAGCTGGACTTTCCCAGCTTAGGCTACACCAAAGACAGGTGGGACAAACCTGACACCTTGTCCCCATAAAACATCGTGGTGTGCACCATGCAGACATGCACGTCAATAGCAGGCACAAGCAGGGCACCCAAAACAGGGCTGACAGTACATGGCTTGGCTGCTCCAGCTGCTATTAAAGCCAAACACCATTTACACTATGCTCGTTTTTCCTGGCCTCTTTCTCCTACAGCTGATCGTTTCTTAACTGTTTGAAAGCTTTGGAGGGGCCCAGAGTTACTCTGCGAGAGGGACACCGCTGTGTTCCTTGCATTTGCCATGGTTATTCAGCACAGGAATGAGCCCGCCTTGAGACATCCTAGCTGAACAAGATGTGTTATAGAAGCTTTATGCATACAAATGGAGAAAAGGTAAAAATAATCAGCTTTTTTGTATTTATAAACAGATATTCTGGCAAAAGGTATTGGGACAAAAATATTCCATGCTTGACTGGTTTTAATGAACAATGGAGGTATGTGGAGAGCTAGACTATATGATCAGAGTATGATGAAAAGCAGAAATTACCCAGGGGAACCAAATCCTCTTGGTTGAAATCCCAGTTTTCTCTCAGAAGTTCTCCAACAGATTTTCAACAATTTCAATATAACCTTTTTTAAAAACCATTTTGATATCTAGTCCTGCTATGAGACTTGAGAAATTTCCTGGTCTCCTAATGCTCCATATATGTGGAGCATTAGCACCACCACATCCACTATAGATATGTATGAAGGCTTCCACATAGGACAAGCACTGTGAAATTCCAGAAAGAATCAATTTACATATGTATATTTTAATGCATCCCTCTCATTCTAAAATTCTGTGTAACCTCTGGACCACCACATTCATTCATTGCTTCTAGTATTCCCTAGCCATTTCTGCTTGCATAAAGTGAATTAGGGAAGACAGATCAGAACTAGACTGGAAGTGTGTTGGAGCAGGGTTGATCTGCCAGTTGGATTTTTCCTGCTTGCAGACTGGTCCCCCCATCTGTGCCCAAATCCAGTGGAAGCACAGGTAAGTAATAAACCATATTACATCCTTACACCCCCTGTTTGCCAAGTTTGAATGATACTGGAGGCTGCTCTGTGGGGAGCATTAGAAGATGGTTTAGAAGGCAGATGGCTCCTTAGCCCATTTAGAAAATCAGGCCCCTTGAAGTCCAACAGATCAGGCACCCAGTCCCTGATTTCTCAGGCAATGAACCTTAAATCACCTGCCCAAGCCCAGCAGCTGGCTCACTGCTTTGAGACATATCTACAGTTTCCCAAAGAAACTGGCAGGATCTGTAGCTTGTTCTGGAAGTCACCAAATGCAGAGAATGGAAAAAATAAAATCCCAAACCAAAGAGGAAATAACATCCAAAGCCAAGGAACATGAAATCAGCTAAAATATCCTCCCTTGCTTAGTGTGAGAGCTCACTTGCTCTAGAAGGGACCCAGAAGATGGGCAGCCTTCTTTGGGTCAATTCAATTAAACTCTTGACCTCAACCACTGGATCCAAAAGCCAAGACCTTCAAGTTACAGGGACATCTGTCAGTAACCAGGCAGGACTGTGGCATGCAGCTGTGGTGTGGTCTTTGTGCCAGACTCAACATTACAGATAAATTTGCTCTTTCTACAAGGTCTAATTGCCAGAAGACCTGAGCTACCAGAGAAAGTACAAGGCAATGAAGGATAGTTCTAAAGTGACCAATGTAGGTGCCACAAACCACAGCATGAGCAAAGCTCTTTAAAGCTCTTTGATGCTGCAATTGCATTGCTTTCTGATGAAAACCAGCTCAAATTTGCTTCATGTGCTGTAATCATATCTAGAGACCTGCTTTGTGCAAAGTGTATGCTGTCTATGACAAATATTAGACATCCATTAAAAGCAAAGAGGCTTCCAAAGCCGGAGCAGGAAAGATTAAGGGAAGAGGTGTGAAAGGAAAAGAGCAGAGGAATAGGAATGAAAGTCTCAGAAGCAAACGCAGGATGTCAAGAAATAAGAAGTGATGTAAAAATAACATAGGAGGTCAATCACCAGCGATACAGTTCACAATTCAAAACCTGTATATCTTAAACAATCTAAACTTAATCGATCCAATAAAAGCAACAGTTCTTATTATACACTTACTATAGGGAAGTATTATTTCTGCCTTGGCTTACAAATTGTCTCCCTCTTTCTTTCTCAAACTCATCACAATCTTAACTAATACAAGTAAATCTCTGTGCATGAAATATGAACCACTGGCAGCTCTAAGTCTCGCTTTTCATCTGAAGCCTAATGGGCAAAGCACTGTGATTTCATTTCACAAGCTTTTCCAACTGAGCTTAGAGTCGATCATTTGCCAGAGCTTGACTCTTGCAAACAGCCTGCCAGAGCTCATGGGGCCAAATCCATCAATGGTGCAACTCCAGCTAACCCGAGACACTTTAGGCCAGAGACTAGTTTGTTCCAAAGCATTAAAAGGGTCTCTTGAGACCTGTGATCACAGAACATTGTCATAACACTTAAGAAGTTATGGTATGTTAATTAGAAGTTGTCAAAATATATGTATGGCCCTGCCCGTGCTTCACTTGGATGTACACAAGAAGCCAAGAAGTTCATTTATAACAAGGGAAACATCACTGGAGCACTGCAGCTCCATGAGGTAGTGAAATGGCCATCCAGCACAGTGGGACAGGCTTTGAGGCAGAAGCTCTGTCTTTCCCTCTCCAGCACAACGTTCCTGGTCCTTCAACAGTGCTACCAGGCTCAGTCACTCATTTAAATGCCTGGAAAAAAACCATGTTTTTCCCATTTTAAATAGCATTGACACTTGGAATCCCCCTCCAGGAAGGGCTCTCTTGTAGCTCAAAGGAAATAAAAGAACTACCTCTTGGACAAAAGCAGGCAAAAAGTCTATAAAGCTTGATAGATAGTGGGGTTTCCCCTATACCGAAGGGAAATGAGAGATGCCACATGTATTTAAATACATTTGCTACTGACCAGTTTCAAGCATGGCAAAGATGAGGTGCAAACACCTACTCATAGAATTAAACGCTGCTATAAAGGGTAGAGTGAATCAGACCTCAAAGCAGTGGGTCCCAGCAGGAACACTCCCATGACTGAAAACTAAGCACATGCTTATGCACAAGAGCTGGACCTCCAGTCATTTTCCCATCTCAAGAATATTTTTTTTCTCTTTTGGAAAGTTCTTCCTGGAACAAACAGGGAAGAAAAGCCAAGGCTACAGGAGGAGTGACATGCCAGCCCTTGCTTGCTCTTCAAGGGAGCCAACAAGCAAATCCTGGCCCCATGGCAGTCTCAGCCACTGGTCTGTGGACACTGTGGAACATCCCACGGTGGAGAGCCACAGGACCACTGCTGAGGGAACCAAGGTGGCACCATAGCTCTCTGCAAGGACCCAATGCTTATCAAAGCACACCTGGAGCATCGCCTTTTACACTCCATACAGCAGCAGAAGGACTTGGCATTACAGCCTCACTAAACTCACTGCTGAATTCTTCAGAAAACCCTGAACAGCCCAAACCAAGGCTTGCAAGAGAGCCAGATCCCCCACTCCTACCTACTGGATAGCCTCCTGACCTCTCCACTCCCAGGGGGTGTGGGATGCCTTGGCCCAAACCCTACACCTCTCCCAGCACAGTAAAGTCTGGAGCCACCCCCATGCCCCATTTTGAAGTCTTAACCAAAGGGCTGCTGGGAGGAGTCACTCCCCACAGAAATCACAGAACACAGGAAGTTTCCTTTAAAAACTTCATTTTTCACAAAGCAGCAGTTTCCAAACAGGGGTTAGGGGGAGAATAGGGGGGAAAATAGGTTGTCAAAAAATTCTTGTAGTGCTTTGTTTAAGTGCTTTGTTGGATCTTGATGCAAAGAAATTAGAGAAAGTACAAAAAGTATGGACAACACACTACAAAACATATTAGAATAATTTCAATCCTTGGCAAAAGTATTTCAGTTCCCATTGCTTTTGATAATATATCAAAAAATGTCAGTAAAAGCATTGTACTGTAGTCTGTGAAAATAACATCGTCTTACAAAGAAATACTTCATTACTGCTTTCTGCTTAACTACCCTAGAACAGCTAGCTACAAGAAAACATGAATTGCCAGGAAGTTAAGTGCACTAATTGGAATATAAGGAAGTGTTGAATTCCTCAGAGAGAAAGGCACTTTTGCTGAGCAAAGATGATTATTAAAATTCAAGTCATGTAGGTTATGCTCCAAATCCAACAGGCAAGAACTTTCCCTAGTTACTTTAAGAATATGTTCATAATATTAAGATAATACACAGTTAATTCATTTAAGCCAATTATGCAGAACAAACAACAATATTTGGGTGGATCTAGGAAAGCAAATAATATTTGTTTCCAAAAGAGCTACATGGAGCATTCATTGACTATTCTGCTAGGTAGCTCTCCAGTTATTCACTTTTTAGCAGAGAGTTGGCAGGAGCTAGCACTGAAGTAAGGCAGCCTGACTTGTGGCTAGATCCCTGTTAAGCTGAATAATGGGAGGAGAGAAAACTAAGTCCAGAATAAAACCAATACAAGGAAAAAAAAAGACAGAAGCCTTAAATGATATCAGTGCTTCCACTTCAAATGGTCTCAGTCAAAACAGCAATGTTAACTCAACCACATCAAGTATCCTGTTTGTTCTACAGTAATTGTTAATGGGTCTAAGCCTTTGGACTCTGTGTCACCAGGACAGCTCTGGATGCAAGTCTGAGCTGCCCTGGAGGGTCTTCAATTTACAATTGCCTCTCATGGGGATGCTTAGTACCATCCTCCTTAGAGAAAAACCTGCAGAGGTGGAAGGAAGCACCTGGGAGGTTGCACAGGGGGTGAAAGCACACGTACACCCTGGTGAGCAGGGCCAGGACAGCCCTGGGAAACAGCAGGTTCAGGGACTCAGCAGCTCTCTGCCAGCAGCCGCTCAGGGGTGCTCACAGGCAGAAAGAAGATAAGCACAGAAGGTCCCTCTCAGCTAGCAGACTGCAAGTTGTGTGCCATGGTCACCAGCAGGACAACAAACAGGAGAAACAAATATTAACTTATCAAAGCAAGTGGCAGCTGGGGAATATCCTCAACTTTGGCACACCTGATCTACCAATTATTCCTATTTCTCCCTGTTTGTTTCACCTACATTCCTAATCCTGTTCTTGAAATGCCAGAAGATAAAAAAGTGACAGTAACCGAATTGCACATTTTGCAAAGCTCCACTGAACTTGGCAGCAGGTTCTGGACATCCTCAGAGCACTCAAAATTTAGGGCCTGAATCAATTCCCATTGGAGTTTTTCCATTCATTCAACAGCAGAGGGATCAGGATGGTCAGTCAGAAGACAGGCAGGGGAGGGCAGCTGCCCAGGAAAGCAGGCAGCCAGGATGCCTGGGTTACTTTCCCATCCCTGCCCCCTAACTCACAGCCCAACAAGCCCCTGCACCTCCCCACAAGTGTTCCCCTTTCACCCCCATCTTTGAGGACAGCATTTGGCCATTTTAGCTGCTGCAGCTCTGCCCAAAATTCACCCTGTTCAAAAGGGTTTCCCTCCCCCCAGTCCACAAGCTCAGAGACCAGAGATGAAGCCTGGGAAAGTCCAGCCCAGAAGGGAACATTTTGGATAAGCATGAATATGTAAAAGCAGGGTGTGGAGACTGCACAGGCTTTGCCAAAACCAGACTGCCCGGGTGCTAATAAAGTCCCATTCGACATCCTGAACTCCTGGAAAAACCTCTTCACTTCTCCAGGATACTTGAGCAAAGTGGGGAGGTGGGAGGCAGCTAAGCATTAACAGCTTGTGCTACGGGATCGGGGCCTCCATTGAGGTCAAAGACACTCTTTATTCCTGGAACATCACCAGTCCCTGGCCGCCCTTGAAACCTGGGAACATAGCCACCTTTGCCCCACCTTCCCTGGTCATGCCAAGCTGAGCCTGGCCACCACCCAGATTTGGGGCCACCAATTCTCATTTTTAAGTAAAAAGGGGTAAAGAGAAGAGAAGAGGAACCAAGACATGGAAAGGTCAAGTGCCTTCGCCAAGGCTAAACAGCATATCAGTGGCGGAGCTGGCATTCAAGCACAGGAGCGTCTGTTTTCTACGCCAGTGCTAAAACATCCAGACCACCCTGCTGCCTCCGAGACCACACCGCCTCTGTGAAATGTGTGGAAATTCGCAGGCATTTTCCCTGATTTTTACAGGGATTTTTTTTGTTGTTGTTCCACACTTGGCTCACAGCTGTTTGCCAAAATCAAATTGCTGAGGTGTTTCTGTCTCTTTAAAACTTCATAAACAGACACTTGGACAAAAAACATCAGTGAATCGCAGCTGCGTTGGGGGGATTTGATTTAGCCATGGCAGGCTGAAAGCGAGAAACCCAAACTGAGATACAGAGCTGTCCCTCTGCCATCCCAGGCAGGGGCTCACAGCCACACACAACCCCAATGGCATCACCCACAGCCCCTTCGCTTGGTGTGAAAGGTGCTGGTGTCTGGAGAAGCAGACTGCTCTTCAATTCTTCCCAACAAATAAAACAGCATTTTCTGCAATAACCGTCTTACTCCTTACTTCCAAAGGAAAATAAATCAGAAAATGTTCAGGTCCCCTCCTGTTCCAGTGCTACCAGGCTCTGCTGCAGCTCACCATCCATATTTCAGCAGGATGGTGCCAGTTTACTCAGTTGAGCATCTGCACCTTGCCCAGCCGTCAGCTGGGCCATATTTCCCCAGCTTGTCACCTTGCTGCTCTGCTTGCGAGACATACAGAGCCTGAGTGTCTTGAAAGCCAGCCAGAAACCCCTCCTGCCCCTTCTCAGCACTCATCCCTGTCCAGGTGATGCATGTGCTGCAGGTGAGACTTCATTCCTGCCCAACACACCTGCCCTCGAGGTCCCTGCTAATCCCACAGCCTTCCCCCTGGACCACACATCTCCCTACGGACCAACCCCAGGGCACATCAGGTGCATCAGTAACAGGGAAAGATATCCAAGGCTTACCTCAGGCAGAGGCTATGCCACTAGCAAAGCACATGGAGATGATGTGACTATTTTTTCCTCCTTTAAAAAAAGAAAAGCAAAACACCAACGCATCTGCAACTAAACCACATTCTGCAACTTGCCACTGAGGTTCTGCATAGCAAACAAAAGGTTAAACAAACAAACCCCAAGCAATGTCGCAGGCTTGCCAGATGCAAAAAAAGCTTTCAGCCAGTGATATTTCTCCTTCCCCAACTGTAGGTTCATATTTTTAATGTCAGATTGCAAAAATAATAAAAAACGGGGGGGAGAAGGCAAAAAAAAAGCAAACATTTAGCTCACAACTGGATGGGAAATGAACTGGAAGCTTGGGTTTGTGTATATTTCTCCCTGGCAAAGAGAAGTCAGCTGGTATGTGCAACATCCTGAAAACCTGTCCTGACATCAGCAGAAGTGTGACCAGCAATACCTCTCCCGCGCCGGCTCATGCATTTTCTCCTATCTCACTTCATCTCTCACTAAGCTCATGCGAGCCTGCGCTATTGCAGATTTATCGCCATCTGAAAAACATTAAATATCTCAGGGTTTCAAATATTTGCAGACAGCTGAAGAAGTGGCTGTGATGGAACTGTCTCTTTCTGGCATAAAGCTATCAATTTTCCATGAAAGTTGAGGCCTGTTTTTTTTTTATTTTATTTTTTTACCCCTGGTAAAACACTAACAAATGACTTATTCCCCTTTTAGCAAATGCAAGGGAAGTGGACAGTCATTATTACCAAATGTGTGCACGCACAAGTAACTAAGGGAAAATAAATCCCATTTGAAGGTTAATTAACTAAGGCAGGGTCACAGCTTGACAATCTGCCCTCAGCAAAGGGGAAGCACAACGTCGGAGGGTCTACAAAGCAAAGACGTAATGAATTGTGACTTGTGGCTTGTCTATGCAGGGAAATTACCGCGCAGCAAGCTACAGGCTGGATTTATAGTGCTCACTCTACATTTATAGCATTAGACCCTTTGTGCAGACTAATTAGGAACTAGCGTACCTCATTTACCTTCTGACAAATGCTTCTTTGCACAGAAGCCCACAAGAGCAAATTGAGCCCCATCAAATCCTTGGATTTTGCCCACACCACTGGCTTTGCACAGTGACTAGCAAGTCCAAGCTGGGGAGCAAGGGAGGAGTTAGGAGAAACATGTTCAGCCCCCAGCATGTGAGCAAGAGCTTGGGCTTGAGCTCAACACCCTTAAGTGCCCCCAGAAAGCCCACAGGTTTGGACAGAAACAAACTTGCAACAATAGTCACATCCAGCCTTGGAAGAAGGCTGAGGGTGAAGCAATGGAGAAGCCAGGGTGCATTTGTCATCCCAGTATCTTGTTCAGTCCTCCCCCCAGCCCATCTCTGCCTGTGGTTGTGGTGCCTCTCACAGGCTCCTGTGCCCAATGGAGCAGGAAAAGCCAGAGCACTTAGCCCATAAGGCTGCAGGGAGTCAGAGCAGTGGTGGTAAAGACAACCATGCTTTCAGTGCAAGGCACCAAGGAGCTCTGGTGGAGGGGAGTAGGGCTGAGCCCAATCTAGATTTCTTCCAAGGAAATTTCTAAAGACGACCAGCTGGCTCACTTTCATTCTGCCTGGCTTCTTGGCCAAGCTGAAGGGCACCAAGCCAACATCAGGCCACCTCAGTGCTGAACAAATACACCCACCACAGAGGTTTTGTGCAGGTCAGCTATTCTGCTTGCACCTCTTTGCTATACAACTAGCACGAAGGGTCAGCATGCTGCAAAGGTGGGCTATGCCAGGCATCAGCCAGCAGAGGGTACAAGGGCCAGAGCTGGCATGGGCAATGCCAGGCTGAAATCTAGCCAGTAAAGGTGACAACATCATACTCCCACATACTGACTGACAGCCATCTAAAGCCAAGTCCTTTGGGGTTGCTTCACAGATGCAGGGTCACACGTGCAAAACTAGTCAAGACACCAGGTGTTAAAAGTGCTGGGGAAGGTCAAATATGCCATCACCACTTAAAAACACACACACATCTTTTGGCCTTTTGAGGCACCATACAGGCAGGGATATTAGCAGATGTCAGTAGGAGGAGAGGAGGAGTTGTGGGAAGAGCTGTTGGATTAGGATCTGCTGTCAGCCCCTGCAGGGACCTCAAAAAAATCATTTCACCTCCCTATGCTTCTTTCCCTGCAATAACAGAAGGCAAGAGACCTACTCTGAGGGAAGATTTTCCAAGTCTTAGGGAGTGGCAAAGCTCTGATAAGATGCAACTCAAGCCATGGCTTTCTCAGTGAAGTGTGGCTACTTTCACACCTCATTTCCCCACATAGTAGAGAGGATGGCTGAGTTTCAAGGGGTAACTGCAAGGTGCAAAACACGCTTTCTGTCCAACAGGGTCTCCACTGCAGTGAAATAGGTCAGCCAGTTGGGGACACGTCATATGGTGGGCTAAAAGCTCCCCCTTTTGGGGAGATCCCTTTGGAGACAGCTCCAGCACAGGGAAGTGGTGTCTGGTAGACACATTTCCGTGCTAAAACCAGAGACTGGCAATCATTTCTGCTCTTATCTCTCATCTGCTGTGGAGCTAATGAAAGGGGTTCACTATTAACATTCAATCACACTCCTCCCCCTTGGGGCTTGGGAGTCCACCACCTCCTGTCTGCAACAGCAGTTTTTCATTTGCCACTTTATCTCATTTTTCTTTTCATCCTCCCAAACTGTGGGTTTCACAAAGTTTCTGAGACTGCTGCTTTACTGAAAAGGAAATGCTTAAAGCCAGCTCAACTACAAGGTGAGCCCTGCTGAAGGTTCAAGTCAGCTGGTGAAAAGACTGTCTTCTCCCCAGTGGTCCAAAATCCAAACGACATGGAGATAAAAAGAGAAACTGCTGAAATGAGAAACAGGCACACAGGCCACCAAAAGACAGACCAGGCCCCAAGAGGCACCATCTAAGCAAAACCATATGGCAATCTCAGCTGAGCCATCAAGAGAGGTATTCCTACCCAGTGCCTGCTAGTATGCTCTCCAAGCACTTTGTAGCAGTCCCTCTTTCAGCACAGAGACATCCTAAGTGACCTGCCCAAAGTGATAACACCAAGCCGAATGGCTTGCTAAGATCTGAGTCTCCTACATGACTCTTCTCTTCCCTGTTGTCTACCTTGCTTTTTCTTTCCCCACCTCCACTGTTTTCTTTACTTTCTATGCATAAATGTTATTCTATTATGCACTCCTAACTCATCATCATCTAAGACTCTTTACTTTTACCCACTCTCCTCAATCTAAGCACTGCAGAATCAGACATCTCACAAGCTTTCACAACATTGGCATCACACTACTAGCACTGGCCAATTCCCCGTGAAATCAATTACAAGATGATGTTCCATCATGGCCCATCAGATGAGCCCTTTCACCAAGATGCATAAGAAATTTAGGAGAAGGAAAAACACCAGTGGGAAGGGAAAAAAAAATTCTGTGGATTTTTAGTTTTATTTCCAATTATCTCTTTCAAAGTACAGGTTCACATTCACCACTGGATATAGAGATTGCATCCCCATGAAAATGTAGATGGCCCCTTCTCTACAAAAAACAGCCTGGGGAATAAAATAGGTATAAAGCTACATATTCTGCAGGCTGGTCCTATGATGTCACAGCCCACTGATGTGTGCATACTGTCATATGTTTACCTACTAAAATATAAATAATATTTTATGTAGCAGTCCATTTACAAGGCAGTGTTTATGCAGAAATGGAAGGACCTGTTCTACAGGAGCAAGGGAAGGTTAAAAGGGCTGTGTTGCTGCACTGATTTACAGGCTGCCTGATTTAATTAGTATTTGAATATGATTATTTTGGGGGCTGTGGGTGGTCATTCACAAGGGAATGCCAATATCATCATTTGAAGTCTTTTCATTTATTCCATGGGCTCATGTAATTGCATGAAACTGAAGTACACAAAACTGCCAAACCCCCAAAACATCTTTTTTAGGTATCGCTGTATAGTACCTTTACCCAAAATACCACAAGAAACAGATAAGAACCTTTATTCCTCAGCCTGTAAGGGTGAGGCTGCAACATCCATTACACAAACACATGTTCTGGGTAAGAAAGAGGTTTAGCAACCTCCTCCAATACAAGAAGGAACGTGGCTTCCACTGATGCTGTCCTGATCATGAGGCTCCCCTCCCTCACACCCCCACCTGCCTCATATTTCTATGCCATGTGTTCTTAAAATAAGAATGAGACTATGTGAGCACATTAATATATACATTTGAAAACCCAAACCATTAAAAAGTAGTTGGCTCAGACTTTTACTGGAACACGTGCACAAATATGTTGTTTGGATATTTTTACGGCCATTAACTTTTCCATATATAACCCAGACCTCCCATTAGGTGTTGTGAACTGGATCACCTCTTTACTTGCCAAGTTATATTTCAATTAAATTAAAGTCACCTTTGGTCCTAATGAACCCCTGTTGTTTGCCTAATGCCATGATTAATTCCAGCTGCAAGAAATGGTATTAGCCTGGGTGGGTACATAGCTGAAGACTCTGATTCTCCTCCAAGATTTATGGGTGCTAGAGAAAGCTCCATAATTCATATTGCTGAGTATATTACTATTCAGGCAATAAACAGAGGCCTCTGCCACAACAGGCCTCCACTAGTGCTTCAGAAACTGGGATTCATCCTAGATTTGTTCCTGCAGCAGAAACTTAACACATTTCTTTGGGCACAGATACATAACTCCTTTCTTGCAAAGCTCAGAAGAAAGGGAGACATACCAAAGACCTTGAACAGTCACCTGGTGGCAAGCACCCTACCTGGGGAACAGCACAGCCAGGAGGGATTGCAGCCTGTACTCTCCATCCACACCCTCCAGAGATGAAGGGTTCCCTCAGACCATACTACCACACTAGATTTACAAGGCCCAAAAGAGGAAAGCAAGCAGGGACCAGATTTTGTCCTGTGATCTGAGAAGTGCTGAACTGTAATTCTAGGGCTAATGATTTATTTTGGATCCAAGAGTGACTACTTAACATGGAAAAGTAACATTGGAAGTAGAAGCTGTGGGCCACCAAAACCCCAGGTGTCTCAAACATGTCTAGCCATTAACATAATCAGAAGGAAGAAGACAGCTCTCAACACCCTTGAGAGGCTGTACTCAGTGGTGAACTCAATGCCATTAGTGCGACCTTAGACATACCTGAAGCACATCTACTGGACATTCAGGAGATGCAAACATGAGAAGCTTACCCATGAGCTAAAACCCACCTGTGGGATGAGGTCTCAGCTTTGCCAAAAAGGTGCTGCCTCAGTGCTGTAGCAGGACCCAGACTTTAGGTGCCCCAGCACTTAAGAGCAAAGGTCCATCCAAGTGCAGAATCTCTTTCTGAACAATTTCCTATGAGGTAAAGCTTTCCATGATCGACAGCCACTGATGAACTTGTCCTTCGTGACTTTATCTAATCCTCTTTTTATCCCACTTGCACTTATTGTCACCATGGCATCTAACAGCAGACTCCCACTCATTTTTTATCTGTGGTGTAGCAAAGGCAGATGCCTGCCAGGGCACAGCATGGTGCTGGAAGAGTTGCATCAGCTCTGGCCACGGTATTTAAATTCTGACTGTACCACTCTAAGATCCAAAGAGAAAATCATAGTGACCTACAAAGCTCTTGCTTTTTTTTTTTTATTTCACAGATTTACAGGTGACTTTATTTGTGGCCAGTCCCTTCTCCACTCCCCTCCCCTCCTTCTCTCCATATTAAGGCCATAGATGTTGCTTCAGTATTCAAAAAACATGACTAGATTATCAGTCCTTTTCTTTTATTAGTGCCAGTGGCAATTTGATACCATGACCCAGCATGGCCACTTGCTTCACACCTTCCCAGCTAGCATAAGCTGTCCTTAATCATAGTTGCAGAGATTTCCAGAGAAGAGGGGCAACTCAGCAAGTCTGGCACCACAAACTCAGAAAAATAAAGCACAGTTCAGAATGTCCAGAGACAGAACAAAATAAGAACAGATGGGATATCTCAGCTATATGAAAATTTCTGCCTTCTCCTCCTCAAAAAATCATCATTACAGAGAAAAATTCTGTTTTGTTGCCAGAACCTTGCTTTAAGATTGTATCTGTGTGAGATGATACCTGTTGCTGACATCCAAGGCAGTCTTTCCCTGACAATCAGCCTACAGGATCAATTCTTAGGAGGATTCTCCCACATTTAAACCCAGATAATCAGCAATAATTCAAGCTGGATGGAGTTTAAGATAAAGATGAGAATAAGGTCTATGATTTTAGAGGGACCAGAGTAGCAGAAACAAATATCCATTAGTTCAAGGTTCAGAACTGTCTTACTTCATACAGCAGTTCAATACAAATACCAGTCTAAGTACAACATTAAAAAAATAGTTGCACAATTATCATATTCAGTTCCCATGACTTCCCTGGCATCCACCTCACCTAGACCAGGACTGCACTTGAACAAGAATAAAAAGGCAGAGCCAAACCATGTTACATATAACTCCGCAAAGAAATACAAAGGTTCAATAGGCTTCAGACAAACCCAAGAATAACCATTACACTGTGGAAAGTATTTGCCATTAAAGCATTTTTCATTAAAAGTGGCATTTCTGAGACTTCTATCCTGCTGAAAAGCAATACCAGCCTCATGTCAGAAAGTCTTTAAGAAAAATTTCCATTGCTATAATTAACTTCTCTGTTGAGGTTGTATTGTTCCCCTTTCACAGAAAATCTCAGCAAAATTTCCAGGATTTAAAGGCAGCCAAAAAGGTGTCCTGTTCCATTTCTCAGAAGGAACTTGTGGTCACAAGGCACCTAGGAGAACTTTAAGTTATACAGAGGGTGAGAGCAAACACAAGGTAAGCATTTACCCCACACTAAAACCAAAGGCAAACCAAATGAAAGGTCCAGCTCATTCAATAAGACAGCTTTGACGCTGGAGCAGCTACAAAGTACTATCTGTTGGCCAACAGTTGCCACAGGAGCACAGAAGAATCAGAACTAATGCAAGAACCAGGTTTGTGGTTAATAAGATATGAAGAGCCTACAGAATGAAGACAAAATCTTAGAGTATCTAAAAGGAAACCCAAGAAGCTCAAGCAAACTCTACCCCCACTTCAGCCAACTTCTAACCCAGCTTGGTTTCAACCCTGCCATTACTCCAGCAGGCAGAGACCCTCATACATAAATTGGTATCCATCCCAGCAACTACAAATTCACTTTTTCCAGACAGGTACAGCCTTGAATGAGGCCCTGTTATTTCCCTGATCTGTTTTTGGGTTGCTGACACATGCAGATTATTAGACCAGCCACTACAGGAACATGCCCCACATGACATGTTACTGTAAAGTCTCCTGGTTTGTGTGCTGCATTTCAGAGGTATGAAAGGGCAGGCAAGACCTTCCAAAGTAACACCTAGAACGGAATCTAACCTGGTTACTCCTGCATTGAACCCAGTAACTTCCACCTGGCCAGGACAAAGAGAACATTCATACTGATTTTAAGACCAAAGATGAAGATTCCACCATTTCTCTCTGCAGCTTGCTCCTCTCAAAAAAAAAAAGTGTGCTGTAATTCTACTTTGAATATAGGTCTGGTATCCAGCCTTTATCTTTCTCCCCCACACGCCCCAAGAACATCAATTAATACATTTTCTCCTGGTGATAGCAGTCCACATACTAACAAAATCATATCAATTTCATCTTTGAGATGAAAATATTTGACTTTATGCTCTTATCCTTGTGAGCTAACACTAAAGACGCTGATGCAATGATTCTGTTGATTTCTCCATTCCCCCTAAAAATGTTGAACCCATTCTCCCACTTTTTCTACCCCTTGATCAGTCTTTACTGAACTTAAAAAATAAAACTGCTGTGAATTGGGTGGGGAAGGGGCAGAAACAGAGGGGAAAAAGAAAACAAGCCTAGTTTATGTCCCTCAAGCTAAAGGAAACAAAGACAGTTCAACTGTCCCACAAACATGGAAATAAGGCCAGCTAAACACCACAAAGAGCTTAGAACCAGATGCATCTTGTGCATGTTACTGCACAGAGAATCATTAGATGATCAGGGAAATGAGACACCATTTTGGACAAGAACATATGAGAAGTGAAGGTTGCAATGATGATTTCACTGGATTAATTGCTCAGGAAAGCCTTATTTTCCTTTAAAGCAGAATTTTCTTAGATTTCAGGAAATGGGTCAGAAACAGCATTGCTATTTAAGCTGCATACTTCCAGGATACAACTCTGGAGCTCACATGTCAAAGAGCTGGTCAAGAGATTGTGAAACAGCTGGTCTCATTCGCAGCAGAAGACATACTGTCTGAGTACAAGGCATCATCTCAGCTCTTCTGCTCCAAAGCCAAGGGCATCAGATGCTCAGCCCCTCCCCAGCCCCCATAATACCAGATCAAATGCTACCCACTGCATCAAAGCAAAGCAAACTTGAGTAGTGCCCATTTTTGTGGACTCTAGCATCCAGGATCCAGAACCTATGTTGCCAGAGACTGGGATTCTCTTTGTAAAAGCCATGTCCTGTTTTGCTACTGAATCTTGGCCCAGCAAAACTCAATCTTTGGCACATCTCCCCTCTCTCTACCACTTAAATATCACTGACACATATAATTAACACCAGGTCAAACATACCACTCTAACATTTTACAGAATCCGGTTTCAGCTGCTATACTGAAGCTCTTTGATTGTGCCAAAGATGGGTAACAGACACCAGAACATAATGCAGGGTCAAGAAGTATCTGCAGAAAGTTTTTCACCCAATCAGTGAGGATTTTAATCTGAATTTTAATTGCTAACTAAAGCAAAAGGAATTTGTTAGGATTACTGTCTCTGTACTGATACAAAACCTGTTTACACACAAAGAATAAATGCTTATTTTATATACAGAATAAGATATTACACAGGCCTAAATGATCCCCAAAAACCATCTAAAGATTGGACCTAAAACTAAACAGACTGCTATCTTGACCCTCACAGCTAGTCAAGGAGACAAATCAACCAGAAAAGTCAACCCCAAATTCCTTCTGGACCTGCTTGGGTCCCACTGACACATCTCCATTCCTTCTCAAACAAAATGCCCAGGTCCAGAGACCTGGAGAAACAACTGAGGGAGAATATGCTAGGAAATCTCAGCAGAGCATGAAGTTAACAAGAGGAGCAGATGCATTCCCCAACCTTTAGTAGCTTCCATTTGAAACTGATTTTCTTTCTGTGCCATTAGACACTGCTCAGCCCCAGGACTTTGTAACGGATGCGGGGATCACCCAGTGAAGTCTCCAGCTGGAGCTGCATGGAGAGGCACATTAGATGAGCACAGCTTCTGCTCTACTTGTGATTAAGCCCATCCAGAAGGAGGAATTCCCAGAAATCCCAGATGCTGCAAACACATCCTTCCCCAAAAGGAAAAAAAAATTCAACATGGTTTCACAGAGCCAAAAGACCTGGTTTGTTGAATTAGTGTTTGATTACACTCCCAGCTACACCTGATCTCCTTCACAGCTCATTCACCACCCCTGAGAAACACCTGTAGTAAATCACCCCACCTGTCCTAAAACAACATGGCTGGATAAGAAAAACAGAAGAATCAGACTTCAAAAGCAGTTTCACATAGTGCTGAAACTTCTCCCACCCTGGACAATTGCAAGCAAATCGAAGACTCACATATGTTGCTCAGTAGGTTTGTTCTCCATGAAACCTCAGATTCAGCAGGTGACCTTCTGCTATCCCACCAGCCTACATTACTACACAGGACAATTTAGCAGATGACACAAATACATCCAGTTCCTTATCTTCAGAAAGCTTCCAAATGCTGTATTTAAAGGTCCACACAATGTAACAAAACAAAAAAAACATTTCTTTGCAACAAAAAAAAAAAAAAACATTCCAGTAAGACTTGCATTTGAACACAAAAGATACCTCAAAACAATTTTTTAACCTTCCCTTTGACAATATAAATAAAAGTAACTGCCATCCATGTCACAACTCAGTCCTCAAACCTAGAAGAGGACCCCCATTCAGACAGGAACAAAGTTAGCCCTAAGCAGCATCATAAAGAACTTAGCCAGAATGAATTTGTGAAACACCACAGGAGAACTGGGGACAGATATGAACAGGGTAAAGTTGTGATAAGCTTCACATGAGTAGAACAAAGCAATAACAATAAATGTATGACAACAATCAGCTTCACATTTAGGCTCATCTCTCCAAGAATAGTAAATATTTCTCACCTGTGAGCCCATGACATTTGAAGACAGAAGGCCAAGAGGACAAGCTGGCTGCCTGGCATAGCTGGTGGAGCTTCTTATCTTCTTTTGAAACAAAACATGCCTCTGTGTCCTTACCTTGCAATCCAGGTGCAAGTTTACAGCCAGGCACTACTGTCCTGTTTGACCACTAATCCCAGCTGCTGGCACCCTAGGCAGAAAACAAAGCAGAGACCCATCACAAGCTGCCCAGGATGTTCCTCTCCCTCCAGCCCCCAATCATCCAATTCTGTCAGTCACTAACATCTTTCTAAAGCAAGTCCTGGTGGGTATGTGGAACATGGACTGCCCTGGTAATGGTGGCTTAAAAGCTGCAGCCAACATCTCCTTGCAAATGGGTAGAAGAATCCAGGGTGGGTTCTTCCTTTTCTCTAATGACATCCCAGATGGAGCCTCCTCCTGGAAATGGAGGTTGACACTTCAGGCAGTTTTTTGTTAGCTGACACTTTTCACCTGGAATACTCATAACTAAGCCCAAAATGGATCTGCTGGCAGTGCTCACCCCTTGCTGTCATATTGCTGGCACCCAGCCATACCCCTGAGCAATAAAGCAGACAAAAGCACAGAGAAAATTATGGGATGAACTCCTGGAGCAGCAATAGGCTCATGCAAGAGTTGCAAATCTTTCATTTGCAAATCAGTTCTGGCTGACACTATGGCAACTGGGCCACAAGAGTCTTCCTTCTCCAAAGCTAGAGCAAGTTAGCCCCATTCCCATTGCTTATTTTTTCATGCTCAGCACTAAAAGCTTTATCCAGACTATAGTTATTTCATCATTGACTTACAGCACAGGCAGGTTTGGAGTATCATCAGAAAAAAAAAAAGTCATGTCTCTTCAGCAACAGCTCTCCAATGCTCTGCCTAAAAAAAAAAAAAGACAGATGTCAGAGTTTTCAGAAGGTAAAGGAAAGATTTCTGAGCACAGAAGATGAATGCAATTTAAGACCCTCCAGTTAAGTTACAGATATTTTGCTGAAGTTGTTTTTAAAATGAAACGCTCATTCCACCATAATACAACCATTTCCCTCCCATATACTTCAAGAAGGAACAATGTTTATTCTCTAAAAAATGTTTTATAAATACTTCTATCAAAAAGACTAGGGGAGAAAGGCTAATCTTTTTATATCACTTTTTTTTCTTCTCTCCCAGCTCCTTTATCTTTCTCCTGCCATTTTAGTAAGGAAAAAGAGGAAATACCAGTTATATACAAGAAGTTCAGCTCATGCTTTTTTTTTTTTTAATTCCATTAAAAATAGCTTCAGAAAGCAAGTAAAACATTTTTTCCTCCCACAAAAAACTCAAGCTTTTCCAAAACAAAATTTAAAAAAAAAACCTCCAACCAGCTTCCCTTACTCAGTATTAACCTGGCGCTCCCTACAATTAGGACTCCACATTTAAAACCCTTCTAACAGAGACATAACAAACCAACATTAAGCTCGTTTATTGTTACTTGCTAGCTCAAAAATTTCTGCTTTCCAGCTAAAACACCAGCCTGGATCCACAGCCTCAGAATAACTAGATCCAAGGTCAGGATCCCTAATCCCAAAGCCTCCCTTAATTTTACAATCAACAAATTCATCCCTTGTGAATATCACAGAGATTATTTTCCAAGCAGCAGAGCAAGATTGCTTGCCTAATTGGAGGACAAGCAAAATAAAAACCTGCACAGGGTTTGCCAGTAACCTAAATTTCCTATTCTTCCCCTCCAAGCAGGGCACACACCTCCATCCTCTCCCCACACTCAGCACCTTGTGCTGCAGAACAGAGGATGCTTCAAATAGAGGGCTATTTATAGGAGAGGTGCCTGTGGGCTGGGCTTGTCGTGACTGGGCGTCGCCTATTGTGACGGGGTGGGGCTAACAGACACACACACACACACACAGGGTGACCACCAAGCTGCGATAACATCAGAGGCATCGCTGCCCTGGCTGCAGAGGATGGTCCAAATTAATGGCACCTACTGTCTTCTGCATTAAAGGCAAAGCCAGGCTGGATGTTGGAGCACCCTTCAGTGCCTCACAGCAATACTTGGCCCAAGTTATTGCCTCAGAGTTAGGGGGTGTCTGGGCTGATTCTTCAGCCGGGATGTTTGTCTCAACGGCGTTCAAGAAATAGAGGAGTCCAAGCCAACTCCTACAATAATTGAAGGCTCCAGTATTATGCCCAGTAGAATCCACCCTAAAACTTCTGCCGAGCTTGTCCAAGTGCTGGCCTAGGAAAGCGGTAGAGAAATTCCCCTGCTACAGTCTGCAAAAGCTCAGTTTTAGTTCATGAGTGCTGCAGATGTATCAGAAGAGATGGGAAGCATCGAGCATACCTTGACTGACTCTCCCTTCCACGCTGAGCTCCACTGCACGCTGAGTTTAAACTAGGTTGGCCACAAGCCTTCTGGATGTGAGCATGGAAAACGCTCCATGGTGGCTGAAGCTTGGCCAGGGCTTTGGTAGACTCTGTGTGGTATTTCTGGGGCTTTCCACCCAGAAGGGATCATTAAAAGCTGTGCTTTTCGGCATTCGTCCTAGGAACTGGGAAATACAGCATCTTCATGCTGCAATATCTCACCTAATTATTTCATGTTCCCAGTAACAGGCTTCTGCCTCCTCTGTCCCCAGAAGCAATGATCAGATATGGAGGTAGAAGGACCAAGAGATCAAATGGGTCTCCTTCAGCTCCACCTCCTTGAGGCTGTCCTATATAACCCTAGGGCAACAGACCCTGAATTAAATATTTTTGGTGTCCTGGCACATGGCAGCTCAGGCACCAACAGGATTTCCGGACAACTGCTGCATTCTTCTGAGAAAGCAACATCTCCAGCCTGTTTTGCCCATAGAAATACTCCAGCAAAGCCATACATGAATGACAGAGGTGTATCTGGGATGTTCACAAATGAATGTTCTATAGCTAAAGCTAAAATCTGGTTTTATTAGAATGAGGTTAAATAAAAGCCTTTATCTACCTGCAAACACAAGTGTCTACTATCAATATACATATCCATATGTTGCCCCTTCCCTAGAAAGGTGGAAAAAGGCACTTTGCTCCATAACTCCCTTGTAAGCATTGCATCCCTCTGAAGACCATGTCCAGTCTAAGTCAATTAGAGCCATATTTCCTTTCTATGCAAATAAGGCTCTAACAGAGCCAAGAACAGCTCAGCGTTGCCAGAGCCAGCCAAGGATGCCTGTTGGCATGTGCCCTCCGCATGATCTCAGAGCTGTGAAGATGTCACAGGAGCCACCACCCATGTGAGGTGGGAAAGGAGGGTGTAGGCAGTGCAGAGACAAGGTTAGGGCAGGCAGAGGACATGGCTTGATCTCCAGATGCCACCACAGAACCTTTGCAAGTAGCTCTCTGACTCATGAGCGAGCCTCATTTTTACAGGTGTGAGGTCTTCTTCGTGTTATTTCAGGTACCATTTACTGAGGTACAGCCACTGTCCAAATAGCTTTTTTTACAACCAGATGCAAATACACTAAGCCTCACTACACATAGACGTAGATTTACTGGAGACCAATATGAAGAGAACTGGGTCCCTGACTCACCCCCACATTTACATTGCTTAATGTGGTACATGTGCACCACTGCAGCATTCGTACGTCCTTCCCCAACTCACCCAGCCCTGGCAGCAGACACACAGTTGCTCTGTTGGTTTCTGGTGGCTTTTGCAGGAGAAGATCAGAGGGTTCATTCGAGGCCATCCAAACTGTTTAAAACATACTACCCCATTCCTTTATGCTACAGTGGCTTAGGAAATACCACTGCCTTTCCCTACGCAGCACAGCAGATGCAGAGTCGGGGGTTTGAATACAGCTTTAAACCATTGCTGTAGATGCACCAGCTTTATTGGTTTCCCTCAGGTCTCTACCTCATCGTGTCTCACACAGCCCCCGATCAAAGCCAAGGGAAGGATAAACAGCACAGTCTGGAAACACTGGATATCCCTCCGCTTTCTGCATGACTGCCATGGACTTGTCTTCCTGGTTTTCATAGCTCTCCCTGGGCTCAACTGTTCATTTCATTGCTCCATGCTTGGCCTCTCCTCTGTTCTCCCCATGACTCCTCACAGTCAGGGGTCACTGGAGCTTGAGCTGTGAGCATCCCCAAGACCCCGTCCCTCATTCCCAACCCATGAGTCACTTCCCCTCATCAAACCTCACCTTTCAACTTCCATTTTTCATTTCCTTATGATTTTCTCTCTATCTCCACAGGGTTTTTTGCTCTACACCATTCAATCTCAGCCCTGTTAGTCTGGGCAGGAGTGCTGCTACTGGTTTCAGCAGGAAACAGAGGAGTGTGAAGACACCACATAAACACACAGGGCTAAATCTTCCCTCAGTGCAGCACAGCGCCTGCCCCTGTGGAGATGGGTTGACTTGCATCAGCTGAAAACCTAAGCTGTGTCGCTGTGGTCACTTGGGGTTTCTTTTCTCTCAAGAAAACATCGTTATTGGATGATCAAAAGTTGACTGGCAGTGGAAACAAATCCAACTGAAAAAAAAAAAAGAAAACAAAAATTCACATTTTTTCCCTTTTCACATGTTTTGAAATTAGCACCTTTTCTATGATTTTTTATCAGTACTTTTTGTTGAAATTATTGTTATTTTTGAAAACCATCAGAAATACGGCTTTTGGTAAGAAAATACAGTGTCTGGCCAATAAAAGAATTGCTATCAGGATTTCAAAGACCATAGTGAAAAAATCACCTGTAATTTCATTAAAAAAATGAAAATATAATTAGGGCTAATATAGTTTCATAAAATTTCATTTTAAAAGATGTTAAAAAAAAGAAACTGCCTGCCTGTGAAACATAAACTTTTAGCTTATCATAAAACCCTGCATGCTGTGGTTTGGGGGTTTTGCTGTCCTCAGCCCTGGCAATCATCAGCAAAGGGACTTCTGAATGGCAGGGTCTATCTGGGCCTTCTGGCTCAATGGTCTCTGGTGGACACATTCCCTATGGCTCTGTCTCATTTAAAGCTTTGACTCTTATGTGGTGTCTTCATTAAAGCAGTCCTTATTCTTCTTTCACTGTGTCAGGTATGAATGGGAAAGTCCTCTGTGGGTGGAAGCAGTGGATGTTCAACCAAAAGGAGTAAAAGCATGGCCAATCCCGGGATTTTAGAATGTATAATAAGCCGTACCTATGGTCAGAGCAGAGATAATCCAACAGCCACTATTGCCCCTTTCAAAATGTCACTCCTGCTTTCAGCATCCTCCTTCTGGGCTCTTCTTCCTTTGCACCGTCAGGTCACTAATGCTCAATGATAGTCAGTGCCATTCCCCCAAGAACTTGCCACCTGAGCACTCTCCCTCCCTCACCGAGGGGATGATCTTGCCCAAATGAGATTCCTCCTCCTGGAGCCTGTTCTGAAGGTCCCAGCCTCCACCCAGACCTATCCAGCCAGGCATCTCTTCCAAGTGGCCACAGGGCAGAGACACCTCTAGGAATTCATGCAGCAAGGGTTGTATAACTGCAGTCACCCCAGGAGGTAAAAGCATCCTTCTTTGTTTATGCCACCTCCTGACAGCAAGCTCAGACCCTGCAGATGCTGTCCAGGGCCATGTGCACAGGCTGGGAATTACAGCATGTGTAGTACAGTTTCATATGACCACCAGCTCAAGCCCTGAATCAAAAAACACAAGGCTATACTGGGGTCTGGAGTTGCTTCTCTGGCTTGCCAGTGGCTCACGGGCACCTCAGTTTTCTCCTCCTGCTTATCACACTGACTATCCCCAAATACACTCTCCCAGCACCTTCCCTAGTGCAAAGTCATTTGGTCTGCTGACCATGCCTGGACTCTCCCTCATCACCACCAGTTTGAAGGATGCAGACAGGGGACCGAACAGTGAGCCCTGCCAGGGACAGGGGACTGCCCTCCCATGGATGCTCCCCTCCATCCCTGCTGACCATGGGCCAGTGACAAGGGGGGCCCCAGGGAATAAGGGACAGACAGAGCTTGGGAGGGTGCTTCAGTCCCTGCAGTCTCCTCTGGGGAGCCTGGTGGTGTGAGCACGTCTTCCCCATCCCCTGCCCAGCAAGCCGGAGATGAATTACTGAGGACAGCTGAGACAGGAGGCAAATGGCATCACGCTGAAGCCGAACAAGGCCTGTGACTGTGCGCTGTGGGATCCTAAATATTTGGAGAGCAAAGGTCAGGAGAACAGGACACTCCTTGGCGGTGATTTTCTTCCCGCCCCCGCAGCAGGAACGTGGGGCTGCTATGCCTGGAATGACCCCAGGCATCAGCCGGAGCCAGCGCCCTGATGGGTCACCCTGGGGTTCAGTGGTACCCACAGGCAGGTCCTTGTTCTCCTCCAGGTTTTGGCTGCCACTGGGGCCCGGCATGATGCCCTCCCGGCGGCTGGTCAGTATTTACAATGAACCAATGTGGTGCAGCCTGAAGCCAGGAGAAAAGTGCCTGCTATCCATGCTGCATCCTCAACAGGGCACAGTAGGAGCTGCCGCCAGGCGGCTAATCCACCTCACCACGTCCCCCCTATGCCTGCTGGCCAGGCCCCCGGCCGTTGCCAAAATAAACACTCAGGCATGGCAACGCTGACATTTGCTTTCTGCAAACAGGCAGTGGGAGAAGAAGGGAGCCGCGTTATTTTTTGCAGTCTGGTCACGAGGCGGGAGACAACCTGCTTGACATGGGGCGTTTGGGATCACATCTGCCCCCGTGACTTTGTGGCTGTCCCCGATGCGCCCTGGCTGACCCCTTTCACATGGATCTCTTCCCCTGCCGAGCCCGCAGTCATGTCCCAAGCCTTGGCAATGCTCTCGGGTGTCTCTGCAGGGTTAAACTTCTCTTGCCATACTTTGCTGTCCCCACACTAGGGCCAGGGAGGTCCCCAGGGCAGCAGCCCCACAAGTGGGAAGGTTGCACGGGGCAGAGCAGCAGCAGGTATGGCCTCATCAGGCAGGGGGCAGACAGCTGGCACGCAGCCCATCCCTCCTCCCAAAAGAGCATCCCTCCACCGAGGGGGTCACAGCTCTGCCCAACGCCAGTGACAGCAGCAGCCCCAACGCTTGGCTGGTGGCTGTCACTGGAGTGTAGGCAGGGGCAGTGAGCTGGGACTTCACCTGCTGGCTCTTTTCATACTGGGGGAGGTCAAAACGGCATCTGGAGGGAGGTTAGAGGGGTGAAGAAGTTGAGCCAAGGGTCCTGCCAGAGGACAGGAAGGGTCGGTCCATCAGATCAGCATGAAAAGTCCTTTTCTGCAGATTTGCTGCTCAGTTGTCCTGCGGATGAGCAAGACCAGCTGGGAGGAGGAAGGAGAAGCAGCCCTGTCACTGGGTATATGTGCAGACCTCACCCTGGCTCCTTCCCTCCCCTGGAGGCCATAGGAGATATGCACACAGAGGATCCCAAGGCTGCCCACACCCCAGCCCACACCCCAGCCCACCCACTGGAACGGGCATCTGTCAGACCGACAATGGAGAAGGGGGCATCGGGACACTTCACGGGGAACAGGGAGAGATTTCAATGAGGACACCCACCCCTGGGTGCCCGCTGACGCTCTAGCCTTTCTCACCTGTCCCAATTCCCTATTCCCATACTGTCTTGGGATTTGGGAATCAGGTAAGATCCGCTGACAGAGCACCGCAATCCCTGGAATTTCCCCCGGAGGGATAGCTGGGGACAGAGGGGAGTCCCCGGGAATGTGGTGCCAGTCAATTTTATTCTGGGAGAGATGCCAAAGTTGAGCACAGCTGCTGAAACAGGGGGTTTCCTCACGAGCAGGCTGCTGTCCCGCTGCCCCTGCCCTCAGCTGAACGCTATGGGGAAAGCGGGGAGAGATTGCACATCCCTCCCCTGCACCCCAAACCCTCCCTGCACGGGGGAGAGGCATCAACCCCCCTGCCACAACTGCAATCCCAGACTCTCAGGGCTGGGGCTATGTGAGCATTGCTGTCACACTCATTCATTACTCAGATAATTCAGCTTGGTGCAAAATGATGGGGTTTACTTTTCTGTTTATTGCCCCAGCCAGGTTAAGGCACATAGAAACAACTCCCACATTTTCAAGCTGAACTGAGTATAAGACAAGTTGCAGCAGCAGAAGGTCAGACTGTTAAATTGCATGTCTTTTCATTAACACTCACAGTACATTACAAAAATGGGCAGGAATCACAAGGCTGAACAGGGAAACTGAGTCACAGAGCAGCAAAGCAGCATCCCCCAGGAGCAGACCACGTCTCTGCAGCCTCATCCCCAGCACCACCCTGATATCCCCCTTGGTGGAAAGACTGGACAACATTCTTGTTGAGCCAGCCCCAGGTCCTGTCCCTTGGACAGCAGCAGGCAAAGCAGTTTCAGAGGGTATTGAGGGCACACAGCCCTCAGGGCCCACACTAGCAGAGTGGGTGAATTCCTTGAAGCCGCTGGATGCTTCTCGCAGCAGCAGAACAAATTCAATAACAATACTATGAGCAATGCCTTTTTAATAGGCACGAGGCGAAAAGAATCCAGCGAGTCAATATTTGTGGATGAAAACAAAATAAGCCGAGCTGTTAGCACAGAGGAATGCATGGGAGGCCGGGAGGTGGCTGGGGTAATTATTATTTCGTCTGCCAGATAGCCGTGGTCCTGCCCACTGCCTCCTTCCCCTCCTGCCCACGCTGCCTGTGCCGGAGGGAGGGCAGGGGAGAGGTGGAGATGGGGCAGAAAAGAGCAAATGTTTTGGCTGCAGCAGCATCGGGCGTGTGGCTGGGGCTGGCTCAGTGCTCCGTCCGCCGGAGGGTGAGCGCTGCCCTGGCCCAAGTATTTAATGTCAGCAGCTGGAATGTGCTTAACACAACATTTTACAAGGGAACATTAGTCAAGCATCTGCACTGACAGAGCGGGTCAGCGATAAGGAGCCGGCGTATGGGAGCTGTAGGGAGACGGCTCTTATTTCACGCAAAGGAGGGCAAGGCTTGCAGTGACAGTGCCAGGGCAGGTTGAGGGGGGACAAAATGGGCCAGGCACCCCTGCTTTTGGCCTAGCTGTCCTAACAAGCATCACACAGGGGTGACAGTGCCACACCAACAGCAGGGTCCCACTTCCCACACTCCCCCAGCTATTGCATGTGCTGCCTGAGAGCCCTCCTCCAAACTCCCTGCAAGGTGGGATTTGGGGAAACCTGTCCAAAAGCCATTCCCTGCCACATGCTCTTGTTTGCTGGAGTACTGGTGTTTGGCTGTCCATGGGTATCAGGTACAGGTGGGAGCTTTTTGGTAATACAGCTCAGGCTTTGCTTCCTTACAGCACAGTCTCTTGAGACAGCCGCTTCCACTTGAACCAGCATGATCAGGCCACAGCAAGGAGCATCCAGCCCTAAAGAGCAGGAGGAAGATGTGCCACAGCCTGGAAATCTCCCAGAAATCGGGTCGGTGAAACATTAGTCAGCTTTGCCTGCGACCTGAAAACAGCACTACCCTCCATCTATTCCTAGAGCTAACCCTGTTCATTAGCCTTCTTGGCCCCCAGGCTTAAAAAAATCCCCCAGTGTCATGACTCTTTAATAAGATGTCATCTTCAGCCATGACAAACACGAGTGCTCGGTAAATAATAGCCCTGCCATGTAATGTCATGCATCTCCCATCTGTTGTAGTAATGACTGTGCCTCGCTCACCTGCCACCCTCTCCCGGCTGCTCCGCGCGGGCAGTGGCCAAGCCAAGCCAGCGCTATCCCGGCTGCAGCAGCGGTTCGGCCACCCAACCCCTTCGACAGCTGCTGGACTTGTTTTTGGGGCAGGCAGGACAGCCAGCCCTTCTGCAGGGGAGGAAATGTGCTTGGACACTGGTGGTGGTGCGCGATCCAGCGCAGGAAAGGGGGAGCACAGTCCTCCAGCACCCGGCCTCTCCAGGAGCTGAGGAGAGAGAGGCTTCCTTGCCTTCATCCCTCTTTCCTCCTTATTCTCACCTTTTTTCTCCTTCTGTGTGTCTTTTCCCTTCTTTTCCCTTTCCTTTCCCTTCTTCTTCCTTTCCTTTCCTTTCCTTTCCTTTCCTTTTCCTTTCCTTTCCTTTTCCTTTCCTTTCCTTTCCTTTCCTTTCCTTTCCTTTCCTTTCCTTTCCTTTCCTTTCCTTTCCTTTCCTTTCCTTTCCTTTCCTTTCCTTTCCTTTCCTTTCCTTTCCTTTCCTTTCCTTCCCTTCCCTTCCCTTCCCTTCCCTTCCCTTCCCTTCCCTTCCCTTCCCTTCCCTTCCCTTCCCTTCCCTTCCCTTCCCTTCCCTTCCCTTCCCTTCCCTTCCCTTCCCTTCCTTCCCTTCCCTTCCCTTCCCTTCCCTTCCCTTCCCTTCCCTTCCCTTCCCTTCCCTTCCCTTCCCTTCCCTTCCCTTCCCTTCCCCTTCCCTCCCTTCCCTTCCCTCCCCTTCCCTCCCCTCCCCTTCCCTCCCCTTCCCTCCCCTTCCCTTCCCTTCCCTTCCCTTCCCTTCCCTTCCCTTCCCTTCCCTTCCCTTCCCTTCCCTTCCCTTCCCTTCCCTCCCCTCCCCTCCCCTCCCCTCCCCTCCCCTCCCTTCCCTTCCCTTCCCTTCCCTTCCCTTCCCTTCCCTTCTCTTCCCTTTCCCTATTTCCCTATTTCCCTATTTCCTTTCCTTTCCTCGCTGCCACATCCCTGCTTGGTGCCTGCAGGCCTGTTTAAGCACAGTCTTTCTGCTTTTGCTGCAAACCAATTTCTAAAAAGGTCTCCAAACATTGCCTAAGGGACAGAACAAAGCTAAAGGAGTTTGAAAAGCTCACCTCACAGTTCTGCAACAGAGTTCCCCTTCTCCGTCCACCCTCTCCCACTAGAGAGCATTAACCCCTTTGTGCCTCAGTTTACCCAACTGCATATCTGGATTAATGACCCAGAGCAAACCTGTTGCCATGGGGTGGTTTTTTCACACTGGTTAGCTGCAGACACTTAACTCTGCTCCCCAAAAATCCACCTCCTCTCTGAGCCATGAAGAGGAGACACCACTACAGAGCAGCTATTGCTCATCACTGCTTAAGTAGCTCCTGTTTCCCTTCTCCCCACCCCATGCCCATGGCCGCCCTTGGTGCAGCCCCTTGCAGGGGCTGGAGAGGCAGAGGCATCGGGTTGGGGTTGCAGAGCAAGAGTTAATTGTTGGTAGCACTTAAAAAAAATTAAAAAAAAAAAAACTATTACAAAAATGGCATGGAATAGTCAAAGCTGTTTCTAGGGGGGATTTCAAGTGTGTAATGTCCTCAGTCTGAAGTGAAGGTGGAGACAGACACTGCCTTTACAAGATGCCTTTTTTGCCCCCTCCCTTTCCTGTGAAACTTGGGTTACACTGAGTGCGTAAAGGATAGCAGGACGTGGCAGTGAAAACTGTTTGCCGTGAAAACTAATAGGGCCATGCCTGCTTTCATCAGGACTGTAATCAGAGCCACGGATAATGTTTTAAAAGGCACAGCAGCTTCAAGTGCAAGCAGGGATTTATTAGTGAAAATGAAACCATGCTCAAGCCTTTGAGGGTCTTATTTTAAGAGTCTGAAGGAGAAAGGAGCGGGCTGGCTAGCTGAGCAGCCGGCGAGGCAAGGCAGTCAGAGCTCTGCCACGGAGCAGCAGTGATGAGCAATGGTGACAAGGGCTCACAACACTGCTGGGCTGCCATTCTTGCTCTGCCACAGGCTGTCTGCACAACCTTGGTCATGTCACTTAGCGTCACTGTGCTTCAGCTCTTAGCCTGCACAGGGGGACAAAAATCTCTTCCTTACAGCTCTGTAGAGATTTTATACTTCTGTATAAATAAGGATCGTGCTCCAAGGACAATTCCAGCCTCTACAGTCTCTTTGGGGCCCCAGCAGGACCCAAAGGGGTGGCCAAGGGGTTCCACAGGTCCTATAGGTTCAGAGAGCAGCTCTGGGACCTTCTCCCACTCTGGCACTGCCATGTGACAGCACAGCCATGCACAGCGGGTGGGGGCAGGAGGAGAAAGGGAAAAATGTCCCTGCAGGTGGTCATAGCAAGAAAATGAATGCCCAGGCTCCTAGGGTCTCTGGTTCTGCTACAGACCCAAAGTCCGTCCCATATTTGAGGTCCCTGGTTTCTGCTGTCTTGAACCAGAGGCAGAGCAGTGGCCCAGTGCCACTGCTGGAAGGCTGAATTCCCAGTTTTGGCTGGCTCTCAGTGCTGCTGATGCTACTCAATAGACTCAAATAGCTCCTCTGTGCTGATGGACAGATCTCACCAATCCTCAACTAGGCTGGGGGAGGCAGAGAACACAGTCAGCTCCTTTGGGTCTGGGAGAGACCTGAGTATGACCTAAAAGTGCATTTGAAGGCTGAATTTGGTGCTAGGAGGAAAGGAGACCATGCTCCTGACAGCATGGCACATATTTAGGGTCTGTTTCTCCATCCCGAGGACAGTGTGGCTGGTCAGCAGGAGTGAGCTGTGCAGAAAAGATAGTTCTGCATCTATTTATCTCTTTTTGAGAGGAAAACCTGCAAAGTGAGCAGTTCTGTTTGGAAAAAGCCTGTTGGACAGGCTTTCTTGGCCTCAGATGCCCTTGCCATCTGCACACTTAGGAAACCCTTCATAAGGTTCTCATTTCCTCTTTACCTTTTTTATATAGCCCATAATAAGATCCCTAATTTTAATGGACTGTATGGATCTCACTAGCAGGGAATGGCTCCAGCAGAGAGGCTTTAACCTTCTCTTTCAACAGGATCAGCAATGGAGCTTTTGGTCCCTTGCTTGGCTCCACTCCAGGTGCTGGTAGGATTTCTGCAGCCACCTCCACCAAAGCCCTCCCTACCTGCCAGGAGATGCTTGGGCATAGGTGCCCTGTGCAGTGTTTGTGGGAACTAGCCCCCCCTCCCTCACATGCTTATGAAGCAGTACAAGAAAAATTAGCAGTATTTTGCCAAATTGGAAGATATGGAGCGAGCTGGGCTTGTTTGGTCAGAGGAGAAGGCTAACGGGTACTTATAGAGAAAACAGAGCCACACTCTTCCTGGAGGTGCATGGGAGGCAATGGGCACAAAGCACAGCAAGGGAAATTCTACCTAGATATTAGGAAAATAATTCCTCGTAAGACTAGTGACAAGAAAGTTAGAAAAGCATGTGGAAGGGTGACTTCCCTGGGCCAATCCTCTAAAGAAAAAAAAAGAGCCTAAATAAATGACACCAGGGGGGTGCAAGTAATCTCAGCAGGGCACCACACCAGATCTGGATCTGTGTTAAAACTCACTTAATGGCTTGGTTGAGAGGCAGGGGAGAGCATAACCCATCCCAAAAGATGTTATGGTGTCCCTTGCTTGGGGCACAGCTCAACTTGGACGTCAGCAGCCTGGCTGGGATCTCGGCTGGGAAAGGCAGCACACAGGAGCTGATGGAGTTGTTACACCAGATGGGGGAAGGCAGAGCCAGGCAGCGAGGATGCACAGAGCACATGTCAGAGGATCTGGGCTGGTTCCTGACAGCTCCTTTCTCCCAGAGCTCCTGGACAGGAGACAAAACGTGATTTCTTGCTCCTTCCACTCAAAGGCGGCTGTGAAAGTCTGATTTATGCTGAACACTCTGGAAAAGAAAAAAGCTTGGCTGTGGAACCAAGTTCAGCTCCCAGCCAGGAAAACCTTGTATGGGATCAACAAGTTTTAACCATGCAAATCGAATTTGGGTCCAAACAGAGCCCTGTTTCATGACTTCTGCCTCTCCCTTCCTCGCTGCACAGGGCCAGGCTACCTCCTCCCTGAACAAGCCCTCACATCCATTCCCAGTGGCGGAGACAGGCTGGGATGTTGTAGAGAACTTCTTTTCCTTCTTTTCTTTTCTTTTCTTTTCTTTTCTTTTCTTTTCTTTTCTTTGCTTTGCTTTGCTTTGCTTTGCTTTGCTTTGCTTTGCTTTGCTTCTCTTTTCTTCTCTTTTCCAAGGCACAGCCAAACATGTCACAGCTCCATCTTTCACTGAGATGATTCCCAGCTGCCAAAATGTACTGGAAGAGGTCCGTCTGCCTGTGCACCTGTCACCAAAAGCCATGGTTCAGCATGGTGACCCCAGGCAGCACAGAGGAGTGCTCAGGGCACTGGGAAGAAGGAATTGCTTTGCTCAGTCACCAGCAATGAAGGTGGGCAGGTGGTCTTTTTCATCCGTGCCTTTGTTTCCCCAGGTAGATGCAGCAGACCAAAGGCCACTGTATGTCCTTTTTCCCTAGACCCACCATCTCCTGGATGACCCTGGAAATGGGTTGTGGGAGCAATCTTTGGATGTTGTTTGGGGTGTCTCCAGTCATAGCAATAGCAAATCCTCACCCCGTCCTTACGTAGGTGAGACCAATCCAACAGCAGTACTGATGCACCATGGAGAGGTGAGACCTCCCATCCATGCCTGCTCACATGGGGAAAGCCCAAGGGGCTCAGGAGGCCCAGAAGTTGCTGTCTAAGCTAGGGCTATCTCTGAAGCTTGTGCCCAACAATCTGGCTTACAAGACAGGTACAACAGGGCCTGAATAGGTCCCTGATGCACCTGGACTTCCACCCAAGGTGCACAGTGATAGAAGGAGAGGCAATGAACACATGTTGAAGAAGGGAAAGCTTTGATTAGATATTAGAGGAAAAATTCACCCTGAGGATGGTTAAACACAGACCAGAGAGGTGGGGGAATCTCCATCCTTGGAGACATTCAAATCTTGGCTGGACAAAGCCCTGGGCAACCTAATCTAAGTTGGCTCTGCTTTGAGGGCTGTTGGACCAGAGACCTTCAGAGGCTCCTTCCGACCTAAATTATCCTGTGACCTACATCCACAGCACTACCCAAGATGCTCTTGCATCATCTAGAGTTCAATAAGCCCATCTGGACTTCTGCTTCTAAATCAGCAGGACCCTAATTCTCCCTTATGATTTAATCCCTTAATTCATTTGCCATAATCCTGTAGTATGTGGCTGGAGGAAAAGGAAACAACACAGTAAAGCAAGCAGAGAAATGCAACCAGTGCCCACGAGAATAGTATATTATTCCTCTGCTTTCCTGTTTGCCTTCCTGCCGTTCTGCTTCCATGAAAATTTGTGGGATTTCATCCAAAGTTCCAGTATCTCCTCTCCAGCAGTGGCTGGGGATGGATGCTTAGAAAAATATCAGAAACTGAGCACAGAGTGATCCTTTCCCCACTGCACCCTGCCAACCTCTAGCAGCTGAAGCTTCAAGGACACCTGAAGCTAAAGGCCACATGCAAAATCAAGCGCTTAGTAGTTACCAGCTGAGAAGCTGCCAGCAGAGCGAGAGCCACAGCAGAGTGAGTTTTACAGGGTGCCATAAGGTATTTCTTCTTCTTCATGTGAAACAGGCTGCCTGGTCCTTTCACCAGGCACCTGGCTGTGCCCTCTCCCCCTGGTCCCAGCCCCAGCTCTTCGGATGGAAACTGGAAAGGGACCAGCATCACTTGTAGATCTGCTTATTGCTGTGAGCACTGCGTCTGACCCACAGTCACAGATCCTGAGCATTTCATCCCTGTTCTCCCTTTCCTCTTCTTTCCTGTGTCCCCGATACCATAATGATCTCCAGAATTCGTTAATAAAAGCTGTCTCAGAGGTAAAACACAAGCCCTCTTCCCTTGACAGGCAGCGATGGGATGCTTCTCGGCAGTGCTGTGACTCAGCCCCAGCCATTGTTCACCCGGAGAAGTGCCATGTGCCTTTGCGGTGTGTGTTTAGGTTGAAGAGCCCTTTGTAGACAATTTATCCACTGAGCCAGAACGGGAGCATTTTACACTTTGCTGTTCCATTGTGCTGCCAAGGAAGAGCCCCTCGCATGCACACGCACACATATGCACCTGCGCACACACATGCACACACACACCTGCGCACACGCACACATGCACATACACACACCTGCACACACAAGCACATACACACCTGCACACCTGCACATACACAAACCTGCGCACACACACCTGCACATATACACCTGCACACATACACAGAAGTGCACACACAGAGCAGAGCCTGCAGTAGGAATGACTGGAGCAAGCAACCTGCCGCTGTTTTAGAACACCACACTCTATGCTGGCAAGGGTGCCTTCCTGGGGGTGCTGAGCACCTTGACCCTGGTTTGGGGTGCTGGGAGGCAGGAGGTGAGTGCTGGGCACATACGGTGCTCACAGGCAACACCAGGCAGTGGGTCCTGCCAGCTCACACAATCATGTGGGAGGAATGATGAGAGATGCTGCAGCCAAGGACATGGCCCAACCCCACGTGTGGACATGCAGTTCAGTCGCAGTCGTGTGTGCCAAGAAGGCAAGGGGAGCTTTATGGCAGACCTTTTCTCCTTCTCTGACCTCCTTGCTTTCCATAGCCCTGCTCTTCTGCTTTCTCTTGCACAACACCAAGGCATTGATGCTGCCTCAGCAAAGGTCATCTGAAATGTGGTTATCTGAGGAGCTGGGTGTGTATGTCCATACCTCCTGTTTCTTCAGAGGTGTGAGTGAGCTGAAGCGTAGCTTTATGGAGGAAAATAAACTACACACATACTCACCGCTAATGCCCACTAATGAAGCACACAGTGATGGTAGGAATCCCTCTCTGTGGCATTTCTGGGTACTCAAAGTTCACACGGAAGGCAGTGGCTTCAAGAGGAGAGAAAAAGGATGCCTCTCCTGCCCCCACGCTGACACATGGGGCTGGCTTAGAAAAGATGTCGGTGGAGTTTGGAAAAGAAGCAGAAATATGTATTTCCCCAATAATCTCAAAACTTCAATAAATGTTTTCCCTCAGTAGGACATAGCTGAGGAATCTGGGGACCGTTGCTGGAGCCAGCCGCTCTGAGAGGAGAAAGCAAAAAGCCAGTCCAAGTGCAACAACTGCCAGGGATCTGAAGGGGTTCCAGGGCAGGGGTTTTTTTTTGTCTCTTTGGTGTTGTTTCTTGATTAATATTTACATGTCAGAACCAGAGAAGCACACCTCCAGATCACACACGGGATCTTTTTCTCCTTACTTGGGCAACAGAAGATATGGGCAGGACAATTGTGCAAACAAAGATGCATGCCAAGCCCACCGCACCGAAGGGAAGAAATAAAAATACCAGTTATTTAAAACATGTGTATTAACAGAGGGGTTCACCTCTCCCCTGCCTTTGTGCTCTGCTGACATTGCGGAGGCAGATGAAAAGCCTCGCTGGAGCATCAGGCTGGCCCAGGACTGGGGATGGAGGGGCTTTGCTCCACTGGCCCCTGGCCTCCCTGGGCCACCCATTGGCACCCGCATCTTCACCCACCGTCACCCACACTGTCACATGCACCTCTCTGCCCCAGCAAGGTCCTGGGGAGCGGGACACAGGTGCAGGAGGAGAAATTCCCACCCCTTCCCTGCCAGGGAGAAGTACAGCTTTGATTTAAATTGGGGGGCAAAGCAAGGTGGGTGCAGTGTCATGATACCTGATGTGGGAATGCTTCTCACATGGCTGAGCCTCATCTGCACATGGTTTGCAGCATCTCCCGGCTATGGTGATGGATGACGGCCACAAAGGGACAGGATCCAGACAAATCAACTTCTTGCCAGCAAGGCTGTAGCTCTTTCCCCTTCCCATGTCCCTCTCCCCACCCTCCCTCCCCTTTTCAAATGCATTCAAAAGATTTCAGCCCATATGTTCCCAGTTTGGGGCTGAATGGCGTTCCCAGGATTTGTGCTTTGTAAGTAAGTGGGACAGAAGGATGCAGAACAGCAAAGGGCTGGTGCCACCCAGCCCCTTCCCACAGACTGGCTTTGCACCAGGAGGCCAAACCCTGAAGAGAGGTGCCAGGTCCTGCCCGGGGGCCCTCCATTCCCCAAGCAATTACAGCGACGTGATCTGGGTGCTTCAGCTCGCAGCAAGGAGGGAGACACAGGGCCCTCAGGGAGATAATGGGAGCCAGAAGGTCTTATCAACTTCTTGGAGGGCAGAGTCAAGCCCTTCAAATGAAAGCCCTTGAGGGAGCGGAGAGGATCTTCCCTCAAGTGTCAGGCACATTTCAGCAGTTTATTAATACCGATGTCGTTCCTCCACCACGTTCAGCCTTACAGCACCAGCTGCATCCTCAGCCCTGGACCTGGTCAGGAGCTGAGCACCTGAGCTTGACTTGGCCAGGGGAAGGCAGGATCAGGCCTCAGGGGGGTGTGTGTGTTTCCAGAGGCACCTTCAGCTGCCGTTGCTTGGTTCAGCCTTCTTGGGTTTGAGCTACAGTTTTTTCCCTACACAGACCAAAGAAGGGGTTAAACCGAGCTCCCCTTTCCAGGAGCAGGACAAGGCAGTCGCCTGGGTGGAAAGGGAGCAGGATCCAGCCCCTTTCTTTCCCCCTTCCACCCCATTCCTCTCCCCCACGCTATTTCTCTCCTGCACATCCCACTGCTGAGAGCACTGTCCTGCTGCAGAGCCTCCCCAGGCACCCAGATGATGAGATGTGAACTCTAATGACAGGAGAGGGGACAACGGCATCAGACCCCAGGGCTGATCCCAGCCACGTCGGGGTGTCCCCAGTGCATCCATACACACAGAAGGGACCCAACACACAGAGCAGGGGTCACTAGCCTCATACCCCCCAGTCCAGAGATGGGGATCTCTCCAGCTCTCTGCTCTCCCTGGCTCCACCACCCAGCCATTTCCCAGCTGATGCTCTGCTGAGCGGGATCCCCCACAGATCTGCTCACCCAGCACGACCAAACTAACCCTGTGCCTCTGCTGTGGCACACTCAAACCTGCAGAGGATGGGAAAGGGGCTGAGGTGTCCCAGGGTGGCCGGTGAGCCCCCACAGATTAGGGAGTGAGTTAGATCTGGTCTCACCTTTGCCAAGAACAGGATTTTAGCAGCACACCACCTTCTGCTGGCTGGGCTCACGGCTGGTAAAAGGGTCTGTGTTTAGAAAGAGAATAAATAGAAAGCTCCTAGGGCTGTTTGTCACACAGACTGGGGAGAGGGGTAAGCACAGGCATTTTCCTGAGCAGCCCCAATACCTCTGCCCTCCCCTTGGGGCCCCAGGGAAGGAGACGGGTTTGTTGTTGGTTGCAGTCCACATCCAGGCTGCAATTGCTCTCCTTTGCTGGAAAGGGAGCTGAGCCCCCTGCCCTGCTCAGCCCTCCCAGCTCCTGCCACCTGTCAAGGGCAGGGGGGTGACATGGGGAGGAATTAAACCCAGCTGAGTTCGAGGTACCTAGCACTGGTGCCGCTGGTTTCCAGTGGGATCCCAGGTCTGGGTTTCCCCTGGCTTCACCTCCTGTTTAGAGTCGGGGGGGGGAACTCCCCAAAAGGTGTGTGAGGTTTTGGGGGGTTGCTGGGTTTATTCCTCCAGTCCTGGGAACAAAAGGAGCATCCCGAGATGGAGATTTGAGTCTCTGCAAGGACAGTCAAATCCCCTGAATTCTGGGATGGGATCAGCAGAGACCCCCAAAACCGCACAGGGACTGGTGGGTGGCTGGTCTCCCTGGAGAGCGGCTGGAGGGGGGCAACGAGGAAGGGGTAAGGGGGGGAAGGGGGGGGATGGATTTGCCAGGGATGCCTCCCCGATGGACACCAGCCAGCCCGCCCCGTGCCCGTTCCTGCCTCTGCCCCCGGGTTCCTCTTAACGAGGTTTCCAGCTCGGCTGAACCCCCGCGTTGCTTTCAGGACCGCAGCCGTCCGGGGCTGAACGGGGCTGGGGAGGGAGGGGAAATCGCCGTCCCCATCCCCCGATTTCTCCTCCCCAGTGTTATCGAGGGTTCGGGTTACATCAAACAAACGCGAAAGCGGGGCAAAATTGGAGAGGGGGTGCAGAAAATATTGTCACTGATTCATGGAAAGACGGGGGGGTGGTTTAAAACCCTGTGCCAATGCTGCCTGTGAAAGGGGGCGGCTCGGGGTTGCTTTCGGCCGGTGGTCCCCACGCCCTGTGCAGGAGTTTGTGATGGAAAGTCTGCAAAAGCCATTAGGACTTTTGTGCTGGGGCACTAGAAAAGCAACGCAGACACCACTCACTTTTCTAAATAAACATTAGTCTTAAAAAGTTTGCACTGCTGACCCCCGCAGCTCTGATTACTTGTAATTCTCTGAACCATATTTTAAGGCTTCAAACTTTTTTTTTTTTTTTTTTTTTGCGGGGAGGGGGCGGATTTTGTTCTTTCCTCCCTGCAGCCGTGCCACAGATGTGCCGCCGGTACTGTGTGCTCCGGGGGCGGCGGGCCGGGGCGGGGGGGCCCTGCCCACCCCCCAGGCAGGTCCTTATTCCCCAGCCCTGCAGCCACAGCCCCTCCGCACATTCAGCTCCTTCCAAGTTCCCCCGGAGAAGCTTTTTCTTCCCTTCTTCTTTTTTTGGAGGCGTTGGGACCACATTCGCCATCCCGGTGCAGAGATGCTGTTCCCTTCTTAGGGCTCCCCGGGAGAGCAGATGCTTGCGGGCTGCGGCCCCATCCCCACCAGGCTGTGCCCCCAAATAGCCCCGGGACCCCTCCCCAAACAGCCACATCTTCGCAGCGCGGCGGAGGCAGCTGCACGGAGGTATCATCAGTGTAATTGGAAGGGTCACATGTTAAACCCTCGCTGTTGTTCGCGGTAATGTAGCTGTGTCCCTCGGTTGCACATTTACCGATTTCTCTCAAACCAACCATTGTCACAAGGTTCATTCCAGGAGGAGTGATCCAATGGGTTGCCACGGCAACTATAATGACATTAAAATAGAGGCAGCAGCTACCGCCCCCCCACTCCCGGGCACATCCCTCCCTCCCTCCGTGCCTCTCCCTCCTTAAAAACGGGCAGCAGCCCGGCAAAACCCCGCACCTCTCCCGTCGGGCAGCCCGGGGAATAACACCAGTACCCAGATGCAAACAAAGCGGGGCGGGGGGGGCGTTATTTAAACCTTCCCGGGGAAAGCGGCCGAGGAAAAACAACCGAAAGGCGGCGGGAGCAGAGCGGAGCCGCGCCCCGCACCCGTGGAAGGTGAAATTGACCGATTCTGGTCAGTTTCCAGCCTGGGCGCGGGGAGCGGAGCGCGCTCCCGCCCGCGGGAAAGGGGCGCAGGCGGCCGGGATTTGGGAGCGGGAAGGAGCGAGAGGGTCGATCGGAGCGGGGAAAAAGGTCCAGACCTGTGGGTTATAAAGCCCCCGCCGAGGCACCTGCAGGTTGGGCCGTGAGAGCCTCTCCCTCGGCCCGGCCCCGCGCTGGAAATCCACTTTTCGCCACTTGTTTTTCGGGGAAACGTTCGTTTCCGATTGATTTTCCTTTATTATTTTTCATCGGCGCTGGTACGCTGCTTTCCCGCATTTTTATTTTTCCCCTCGAAATTTGAGGGGAGAAAAGATGTTTTAAAAAAGCACCCGCGATTCCTATTATCACGAGCCAGCCTTCCCTCTCGATGAATATTTCCCATCTGTTCTGTCCCGGGCGCATAAAAAAGCGCGACCAAGGAATACTGTGCAGAAGCAAAAGGAAAATTCTGGGAATATCGACTACAATATCAACTGGATCTGGCGGGGGGCTCCAATATATGTGTTTTCCATATGGGAGAATTTACTGCCCGTCTCTCGTCGCCGGCAACCGATAGCAGCTCCTGAAACCGGGCTCTCCGGGATTTCAGCGACGCTTTCCCGAATATCTTTTCCAATTTCTGAACGGGGCCAGGAAACGAGTCGTTTTTATCAATTCTCTCAATTTTTTTTTTTCCACGAGAGCCCGTGGGCAGGAGTTTACCGGGCAAGAACGGAGAGGAAAGACCAGACGGCTCTGCTCAGAGCCGTGGTTTCATTTCCTCCGCCACAACGCGCCCGACACCTGCCTGCGATTGGGGTAAATCCCCACTCCGGGCAGAACCCGGAGCGTGCCCACGGCTGGCAGCGCCAAAAAAAAAAAGGGGGGGGGGGGATTCGGCGCAACCCGAACGGAGCCGCCAGCAGCCGGTTCACACGCGGTTTGCGGCGGCGGAGCGGCTTCCTCCAGTCGGCCCGACAGCGGAGTTGGCGGCATCGCCTCCGGCTCCGGCACCGGGCCGTCCACGCCAAGCGCCTCGGGCCAGACGCGGGGGTGCCCCGGGCACCCCAATCGGGGCGCCCGTGGCGGGCGGGGAAGAGGCCGAGGCGCGCTGCGACAGGGACGGCGGGGCCCGGCGCTGCGGGGCTGCAGGGTCTGAGGGGCACCGCTTGGCCCCGGCCTCCCCGAGGGTCTGCACGACCCTCCGGAACTGCCTCCCTCGCACAAAACCTCTGCAGATGCCGTGCTGCCCCTGGGAAGAGGGGGCGCACCCTATTTTTCATGCCACCCACCTCTCAGCAGAGATGGGGAGGAGAGGACACGGGGACCACCCCCGCAGCCTGGCCACAGGTTCCCCACCTCCGGCTGCAGCTGGAAAGCGCACTTGGGCTGGGGGGCACCCGGGGTGGGCGGTTTCTCCAGCCTCGGTTCCCCAAGGGGATCCGAGGGTGCGGTCTCCCCCCAGGAGCTGGGGCGGGGAAGAGCGGCCAGGATGCGGGGGAAGGACCGGCCGGAGCCGCGGGAGAGACGGAGGCGGCCGCGGGTGGGTCTCCCCTCCCGCAGGGCTAAGGGGGGGTCCCGGCCCCCAGCCACAACTCCAGCTCCTTGGGGCAACAGCGCAGTGGGTGTGGGACCCTCCGCGGTGCGGCGGGAGGGGAGCCCCGGGGCGAGGGGAGGCTGCCGGGGACGCAGCCGGGGCTCAGCTCACCGCAGCTCCCGGGAGGCCAGCAATGCCCTTTTCGACAATCTCCTGAGCTCAAGAGCCGTCAGAAACGTCTCTCTGAAGTGATCCTCTTGGCAGAGGCTTATTGAAAGAGATACGCAGAGTAGGAGCATGCCCGAGAGGGGATGGGAGCGTTGTGGGGCAGGGGAGAAAATGAAATCAAAACCGAATTCAAAAGAAGAGGGAAAGAGAGAGAGAAAGGTGGGAAAACGAAATTTTCCTCCTTGTGAAACGTGTCGGGCTTCTCCGGAGCAACTGCAGAAGGGAGGCCTTTCCACCAGGGTGGATAAATTTACTCGTGTCCCACATGACCGAGGGTGGGGGACCCGGGGCAGGGGGGGGAAGAGAAAGGTCATGGGACTGGGATTTGGGTTGTAAATCACAGAGGAGACGTGGATTTCAGTGCCGGGATCCGCGTTAGGTGGCAGCGGCCTCGGGTTTTGCAAGAGAAGTAATTAAATAGGAAAAAGAAAAAAAAAGAGGGGGAAGGAAAGGGCATTTCAGAAATAACCCCAGTAAAATCTCCGGGGGTTAACAGTGGGAAGGTGCGTTTGGGGGGCACAGATCCAGGAGAACATTGCTGGGAGACCCTGCTCACCTAGGGGAGGGGTCGCCCCCCTCATCACCCCCGGGCCGGCGGTGGGTGCTCGGCGCTGCACCCCGCTCCGGCTCAGAGGGAGCCCTCCCTCCCTCCTGGCCCCGGCTCTCGGCCGCGGCTCTCGGCCGAGCCCTGCCCGCTCCTCTTTTTGCCTCTATTTTGCGGCCACGTCTCTCTCTCCGGGGAAGGGGAGATCACAGGAGCGCTGCAGGCGGGAGGGGGTGGCCAGCGCTGCCCCGCCAGCCGCCTCACATCCCCCTCCCCTCGCCCCACGCACCCTGCCGGGACCTGCCGCGGCCCGAGGCGAGGGGGGTCCGTCTGGCTGGACCCTGGCATTTTCTGGCCGCATCCCCAGACGGGGGAAGTTTTTTTCTTTTTCCACTTACTTTGTTTAAATTTAAAGCGACAGCGGCGGCCCCTCCGTCCCCGGCCCGCCGGGGGTCCGGCCCGCCGCGGCTGAGCCCCTGTCACGGCTCCGCTCCATGTAGGGTTTCCTACAGCCGGGGTCTTGTCCTGTGTCCCCCCACTTTCCCTCTGCTCAGGGCTGATGTGGAGGCACCGTGGGGGACACCCAGGTAATCTCCTCCGGGTTAGGGGAAAAAATTCTCACGGATTTTGCAGAGAGTCCGTCTGGAATTAAAGGCGATCGCGCGCCCCGCAGATGGCTCTCACGGCTGAGGAGCGATTTGGGTGGGGGGGAGTGGGGGCTCATTCAGGTTACACGGACTTGCCGAGGACTCTCTGCTCGCCTCCGTCGGCAGGGAAAAGTGAAGCATCTGGGGATTTTTGCGAGAGTGAAAGGAATCGCCGGTGTTGGTTTAACCCGTTTCAAAACCCCGGTATTAACGAAAGAAGAATGTAATTTCACTTAAAAGGGGAGTTAGCGCGGGGAAATCGAAATCTGCTCGAAAGGGAGAGGGAAGGCCCCGAAAAGCGCTTCTCTACCACCCTGCGACGCGGAGCCCGACCTTCCTTCCCCAGAAAGGATCGGGGGGGGAGAGAAACGCCACCAAATCGGTAATTAGGAAGATCCCGCGGCACCGACGCGAAGCCTCCCCTGTAGGAACGGAGACACAAACTCATTACACCCCTCCGGGCTCCCGCCCGACCTCGCAGCGGGGAGATTATCTGCCTCGCAGGTTTTCATTCGGGTTTACGAGACCCGCTTTGGCACACGGAGAGACGAACGAGTACAATTCACTCCATATATCTAATTTATCCGCATCCCGAGGGGAGGGATGCGGGCAGGCAGGGCGGTTAGGAAGCCAGGCATCCCGCCTGCCCGCGGCTGGGAAAGGCCGCCGGGCTCCGGGCTGCTCGGTACCGGCTGCCCAACGGGGCCGGGCAGGGCGGGAGAGCCGCTTCCCGGGCGGCGGGCGGGCTCATCCCGGTACCGTCCACCCGAGGAGATCATTAGCATTTGAATGATGAGGAAGGGTTGGAAACGCGCGATCAAACCCTGCCGCCAGTGGTTTTTTTCTCCCGTCCCGGATCGCAGCGTCACCTGTTGCTGCCACGGGTTTGGGGCGCCAAGTTGCATCTTATTTAGTAAAATAATAAAATGCGAACTGGTTCCGCACGGGCACCGGGCCCCGTCCGAGCCCGGGGGGAGCGGGGACCGGCACAGGCTCGCCCCTGCAACCCCGCCTGGGCCGGGGACGCCGCCTCCCGCACGGACCCCCCGGTAAAGGCACCGGCGAGCCGGTGAAAAGGGGGTGTACGGGTATGTGCTCCCAGGGCCGGGGTGCTGGGCTCCGGGAAACGCGCCCTGAGCTGCCCCGCAGCCCACTGGGCACAGGCAGGGGAACCGCCGAGCCCGGGGGTGGCCCGCCAGCGTCTCCTCTGGTTCAAAGAAGGGAAGACCCCTCACACTGCGGCCGGGCGAGCGATTCCCGGGGGTGAACAGAGCTGGAAACCTCCTGGAGAGAGTGGGAAAGAGGCTCTCGATGAACCAGAGACGAAGCGGGTGAGACTGGAGAGACCAACAGGGAGAGAAAGAGGGAGGAAAAAAGAAAGGTGAAAAGAAGGAGAAAGATAAAAAGAGCAAGAGAGAGAAAGGAACGAGGAAAAGAGGGAGAAAGAGAGAAAAAAACAAGAGAGAGAATGACAAAGGGAAAGAGGGGGAGAGACAAAGAGAGATAGAAAAGAGGATAAGAGAGAGAAAGAGGACAAACAAAAGAGAGAGGGAAAAACGCGGGAAAGAGGGAGAAAGCGAGGGATGGCAAAACAGAGATAGAAAGAGGAGAGGGGAGAGAGAAAAAGAGATAAAGAGAAAGAGGGAGAAAGGGAAAAAGAAACAGGTAATAGAATAGCAAAAGAGAGAGAAAAGAGAAAGAGAGAAAGAAAGAGAATGAGAAAAAGAGAGAGGAAGACCTATAGAAAGAAGGGAAGAAAGACAGAAGAAAGAAAGAGGGGAGGAGTGAGAAAAGAGAAAGAAAAAAGGAAAAAAGAAAAAAAGAGAGGACGAGAAAGAGAAAAGGCGAGGAAGAGGAGGAAGGAAAGACGAGCCGTGGTCCAGGAGGTGAGGGGAGAGTGCGGAGCCCCGGCCGCTCTCCTCGCCCAACAGAGAGAGAGGCGAGTGTAGGGCCCTGACCTACCGCGAACATCTCGAGGAGGATTTCGAAAGCACCAACTTAATTTCCAAGATAATTTTCCTGCGGCTGAGTCGGCTGCGACAGCTCCTCCCGCCCTCCCCAGATCGGAAAATATTTTTTTTTTTTAAAACGCTCGTTTCTGTACTTTCTGTGCCGGGAAAGGAAAGAAACGAAAGGGAAATGGGGAGGGAAAGAAGATGCTGGAGGGCAGTTATTTTCCAAAGTTATGAGGCAGGAAAATGTTTTCAGGTCGGGCACTGGGGCACAGGGAGACTGGGCGTTATTATTAAATCCTAAATCCACCGTGAAAACGGGAGTTTCTGCGCAGTCACAGGGAAGGGCCAGGGCAGGCCCGGAGGAAGGGCCGAGCTATTGGAAAAGATGCTCTTGGTGTCTAAAGGTGGTTTCTATAATCCAGGTTGATTTATTTTTGTTCGGGGCTGCGAGGAACTAGAAAGAGAAAACCAAAAAGCTACCGGAGAAAGGAATAAGATCTTGACCTTTCCTAATTCTTCAAATCGGCAGTAATGGAAAGCAGAAGGTGCCAGGGGAGGAGGCAGGAGGCGAGGGCCGAGCGGGCGGTGCGGCGGGGCCGGTCGGGCCGGGGTCCCGCAGCCCGCAGCCCGCAGCCGGCGGGTCGGAGCCCGGCCGCCGAGGGACGGGCCACTCGCTTCCTTCCTCGGGACCCGCTCTGCTTAACATGGGCTTAGTTAAGCGAAAGCAGAGAAAGAAATTACACACACACAGCCCCCGCCGCTGCGGTCCCGACGGGGATATTCCGGGGCAGGATCGTTTTATCCCGCCCCGATAAACCCGAGGAGAAACCCCCGTTTTCCGCCTCGCCCGGGCTGCGCGCACACGGAAAACCGCCGCGAAGTAAATACGCAGAGAGCATCGCGGTTTTCTTACAACCCCTTCATCTGACATATAGAAAGGAGAAGAATGAGGGCGCATTAAAAAAAAAAAAAATCAGCTCTACAGATGTCTGACCAAAGCCAAAGCAAGGCGGGGAAAGCCGCATCCCCCGGCCCCCGCTCGGAAACAGCCGCCGAGCCCAGCCCCGGTGCGAAAGGGAGAAGGGGAAAAAAAAAACCAAACCTGCGGCAAAGGATCGGGCCCCGCGGCGGGAGCGGGGTCGCCGCTGGCCCGGCTTTGCCCGGGGTTTAACGTTGGCAAAGCAACCACCGAAAGCAACACGGAGAACCGGGCGGATTTGCCTACGGACGAGAGGGAAGGGAAATGCCGGGTCGCCTTTTTGGCCAGGGACTCCCAAGCAGCGACTGCAACAGCTAATTATTTTCCTTTCAGTGCTCAGTTATTGCTGATGTCCTCCCCGCCTCCCCCCCCAATAAATAAATAAAACCCTCCTTTAGGCAGCGAGGCGTGAAAAATGATCCTCGTTGAACGCTTAAAAATAATGTCCCGTGAAGATCGGGGCTGCGGAGCCAGCCAGCCCCGTAATTAAGAGCCATTATCCGTCCTGCCTCGCCGAAGCAAGATTTAGCGTTAACCCCCCGAGCCGAGCCCGGCCAGGGGTTCCCGGCCCCAGAGGACCCCCCCCGGTCCCTTCCCCGCCGCCCCCGCCCCGGCGGCTGGGGGGCAGCCCGTTCCCGGGGGGTCTCCGCCGATCCCCTCTGGATTTCCCGAGCGGCGCAGATATTTGCAGGCAGCGTGAGTTTGACCGGGGCACGGAAAGAGCTCGGGTGCTTAAGGGAAGTTTAGGGGATGGGAAAAATCTAAAGTTAGAGCCGCTTGGGGATCTTCACCCCCCCCCCCAAAAAAAAAAAAAAACAACAACGGCGCCGGCGCTCGCAGACCCCCGCAGGCCCGGGAGAGCCGAGCCCGGCCCGGCCGGCAGCTCCGGCAGTGGGCAGCCCGCCCGGCCCTTCCCGCGGGGGGGTACCGCGGCTCCCGGTTACGGGGGAGAAATCCCCCCGCTCCCAAGTCAGCTCAGCTTCAATCCCGGCCGGCCACCGCGGCTTAAAACCCCGCAATGACTCCACAAGGCAAAAGAAGGGGAAGGGAGCCGGGGAAAGGTGTCCCAGCCCCAGAAAGCCCCGAGCCCCCTCCCCTGAGCGTGTGGGGGAAGGGGTCTCTCCGGGGAAACACCGCTTCCCTGCAGAGAGGACCCCCCTCCATCCCTGCAAACCCTGAGACCACCAACTTGGAGAACCCCCTGCACCCAGCGAGTCGCACTCCTTCATCCCCACGGGCACCGGCTGCTGTTTCTTAGCCGCTCCTGGCACCCTTGGCTCCTTTTCCTCCCGCACTTCGCAAACAAACAAGCCAAAAAAATATATTAAAAATCGCTACTTTATATTAAAATAACCCGCCCCCCCCGCCTCTTCCAGACACACAACCACCACCCAGCCTCGCTGCACATCGCTTTCTTCCCTCGGATCCCGTCTCCTCAAAGCAGGCTCGGTTATTAAAGGAGGCTGAACAAAGATAGCCCCGAGAGCAGCTATCAGCGCATTTTAACTTCATCAAAGACTTCGGGGGAGAGGGAGAGGAGGGGTCTGGCACCTTCTAGTAATGAGCTTGTCAGGAACACCCCTGCCAGAGCAATTGAACAATTTGCACACAAGCAAAAGAAAAGGAGCGGGGAGGGAGGGAGGAAGGGGAAATGCTACAAAAGCCCCTTCAATTTCCAACCATGTGCTTGGCAATCTGGAAAATAGATTCATTGGCCTCCTCTTTTCTCCTATGTCGAGTCTTGTAGCCCCTTTTGTAGGAGCTGGACATGAAAGGAAGACAACCAAGTGCCGGACACGAAGATCGCTTTTCAAAAGCAAATGTGTGTGAAGGCGAGATGTGAGACCGCTCGCTGCGGGGAGGCGGCACGTTCAGGAACAACATCAACAAACTGCGCGGAGGTTCGAGGTGGCACAGACAGGGGCAGAGGCGGGGGGGGGGGATAAAAAAGAGGGGGGGAGGAAGAGAAAAGAAAGGCCGACACCACCACCCCCGGCGCACACCGCCCGGCTCCTGCCCGCGCCCCGGCGGGCCCTGCACAAAGCCCCGCTCGCCCGGGGACCGGCTCCGTCCACCGTTCCCTGCCTCGTACGTCTCAGCTTTTCTCTTTTTCTCCTTCTCCTTCAAGCTGGCTGCACGGACAGAAAGGCCTCGAGTCTTTAGTTCAGGGTCCCTGCCAACAAACAAACCAAAGAGCCACGTTTGGTCCCTGAAATAAATAGGGGGGGGGGGGAGGTTTGGAGGAGAAGGGAGCTCTTAAAGATGTTTATTTACTTTGTAAGTTGTTGCAAAATTTAGGCGGAGATCAAGTTTCATTCGGTCATTCAAATGCTGCAGGCCCAAGGGGGACGTGTGTGCGGGGGGGGGAACCCTCCAACTTATTTTCTCATGTGTCAACTTTTCCAAACAAAATAAAGGGAGGCGGAGGGGGGAGAGAAGGGATAACTTTTCTCCCGGCCCCCACCTCCCTCCCCCTGGAAACAGACAGAGGGTTTTTGGGGGGGTAGAACACCAAAAAGCAAATAAAGAAATAAAAAATAAAATTAACAAAAAAAAAATCTAGGAGGTCCTTTCCCTTGCCGGCCCGTGGACCCAAAGCGGGGACTCCCCCGGGAAGGGGCCGGGAAGGCACCGCCGGTGAGGCAGCCTGCAGCGGTGGGGAGGGAGGCGGCGCGGAGCAGCCCCGCGCAAGCTGCGCGCCCGGCCGCGGAGGGGAGGGCTCAGCCCCGCCGGCTTCGGGCGGCGAAACTCCGCGACCGGCCCGAGGAGTGGGAGCCACTCGCTTCCCCGAGGCCCGAGCGGGGCTCTCGGCTCTCAGCGTGACAAAGGACATCGCAAAGAACGATTGGGATTTTTTTTTTTTTTAACCAGGTCACAAACATTTATTAATTTACACCAACGGTGGACAAAATTCTGTTGCCTTTTCCACATCAAATTATTCACAGATTCTCTCAATAAAATAGATATGACGGATGCACAACCAGTGAAGAGTTAACTGGACTCCGCTCATTAGCTCCCGAATAATTATATACAAATAATTACCAATACACCAAAAAACCCACGCACGGAGGGGGTGGGAAAACAGGGGATCAAAAAAAACAGTATGGGAATTCTCCAAACTTCCTGACGGATCGGATTTTCTTTTAAACGTGCATTTGAATGTTTCATTGGGGAAAAAAAAAAAAAAAGGAAAAAAAAAAATAAACCGCAGTCCTGAGTTTCACCGACTTTTCTTCTTCTTAAAAATAAAGAAACCCTAAACAGTGCCTTTTAAAACCAAACCCGAAGCTTCAAAGAAACTAAAAATAAGATCGAGCCATTAAAACGTTTTCTTTGAGAGCAGGGGAGAGACAGACACACATGGCAAAACCGCCCGGGAGAGAGACTTGGAGGAATGAAAACGGGCTCGCTGCGCCCGGGGGCGGCTGCAGCTCCCCTGGCCGCTTTCCCAGGCGATTTGGGGGACCCCCGTGGAAAACCCGCACCTCTCAGAGGAAACATTTCCCACCCTAAGACCGTTTCTTTCTTAACATCCCCCCCTCACCCCTCGCAAGACGTTGCGTGTTCAACCAGCCCAGGTCCCAGCTTGTGTTACGGCCACTTTATAAATACGCTTTGGCGCTTGCGGGACGAATTCGTGTTATTCTTTCCCCCCTCCCGCCATCCCGATTTATTTAATTTTTTTTTTTTCCCCGAGCAAAGAGACACAAACAGATCTGGATGCCACAGAGCCTGGAAATAAAGTAAAAATTAAAAAAAAAAAAAAGAGGAAATATTTCCTACCTTAAAACACAACAGGAGGAGGTGGGGGGGACGGGGAGAGGGAAGGGGAGCAGTTTCGGAGGAGGGGGGAGAGCTGGGAAGGGGCCGTTTGCTTCGCGACTCTCCCCCCCCACCACCTCCCCAGCACGCTTTAAAAATGACAGCTGCTCAGGGATGTGATTTTACTGGAAAAGTTCTGGGCCGGCGGCAGGAGCGACTCGTGTGCCAGGCTGACCTGGGGCTGTGCCGGGGCCAAGGCGGGGCTGAGCACGGCCAGGACCTGCGCCGGGGGGGCCCGCCTGGCCGGCGGGGTAGGGCGCGGCGGGCGCGGCGCTGGGGTTGGTGCTGGGCGGCGGGGGCACGGCCCCCCCGATGATGTTGTCTATGGAAAAAGAGGGCCGGGAGGGGTGGTTGGTGCCGCCGCCGCCGCCACCGCCGCCGGCGGGCGTGGGGTCCGGCTTGAGGGTCTGGAGGAGGGCGGCGGGCAGGGCGGTGGGGCTCAGCTGGGGGTGGTAGAAGGATTTCCTGCAGTTCAGCTCGCCGCCCAGGAAGGAGGGCAGCCCCGAGGCGGCGGAGAAGACGGAGGCGGCGGCGGGAGGCGGCGGAGCCGGTAACGGGCAGTGCGGCGCCGGGAAGGGGAAGGCGCCCGCGGCGCCGCCGCCTCCGCCGCCGGGGTGGTGGTGGTGGGGGTAGCCCTGGAGCTGCAGGCCGTAGTTGTAGCCGTAGGGTCCGTAGGCGAAGCCGGGCAGGAAGGCGGCGGGGTCGGCGGCCCCGGCCCGCAGCAGCAGCTCGGGGTGCGGCGGGTGCAGCTGCTGCTGCCGCTTGAAGCGCTTCCTCCGGCGCAGGAAGCTCCCGTTGTCGAACATGTCGGCGGACTCGGGGTCCAGCGTCCAGTAGTTGCCCTTGCCCGGGTTGCCGGGCTCCCGGGGGATCTTGACGAAGCAGTCGTTGAGGGAGAGGTTGTGGCGGATGCTGTTCTGCCAGGCGGGGAACTTCTCCCGGTAGTAGGGGAAGCGCCCGCTGATGAACTCGCAGATCTCGCTCAGCGTCAGCCGCTTCTTGGGGCTCTGCAGGATGGCCATGGTGATGAGGGCGATGTAGGAGTAGGGCGGCTTCACCAGCGGGTTCTTCCCCGCCGAGCCGCCGCCGCCGCCGCCCGCGGGCGCCTTCTCCCCGGGCGTGGCGCCGCGGGCGCAGGCCGGCTCCGAGCCGCCGGCGGGGGAGAGCCGCTCCGGGGACCCCCCCATGCGCGCCTTGGCGGCCCCGCTCCGCGGCAGGGCGAGCCCCAGCGGATCGCCGCCGTCCTCCTCCTCGTCCTCCTCCTCGTCCTCCTCCTCCTCGTCCTCGCTGTACTTGCCCCCATCCTGGGGCGGGCCCACCACGTCGATATCCGCGTCCTCCACCTCGGAGAGCGGCTCTTCCTCCGGGGAGCGCTCGGACATGATCCCGCAGCCGCCGCCGCCGCTGCTGCCCAAAGTCATTGTTGTGCGGCCGGGGCGGCCGGGGCCGGGCTCCCCCCCCCACCTAGCGGCGGCTCCCGGGATGGGCCCGGGGCCGTGCCGGAGGGCTGCGGCCGCCGCTGGGACTCCGCGTCCCGGCGCCGCCGCTCTGCGCCCCGTTCGCCGCGCCGCTGCTGGCGGGGCCGCGGCAGGGCTGCGGGGTGGTGGCTGCGGAGGGAGGGGCGGCGGAGGGGGCGCGGGGCGGGGGCGGAGGGACGGGGCGCCCGCAGGCTGGGCAGGGAGCTTGGAAGCGGCGATAATAAATAATAGTAATAATGATAATAAAAGGAGAGAGAGAGGGAAAAAAGGAGGAAGGAGAGAAAAAAAAAAAGCGGGGGGTGCGGAGGCTCCTTGGCAGGGCTGGGGGGAGAGAGGGGGAGGGAGGGAGGGGCGGGGGAAGAGGGAGGGGGGAGGGCAGAAGTTGGGAAGGCGGCTCCCCCCTCCCCACCCCTCCCGAGCTGGGACCCGGTGGAAACGCTCCCAGTCTGCGCCTCCTGCCAGCGCTCCCCAGGCCTTTATACGGCCGCCCCGGCATCACGTGCCGCCCGCCGCAGCCCCCCCGGGGCACGGCGAGGGGCTGCCCGGCCCGGCCCGGGTCCCCGGGGAGCGCGGCCCCCGCCCCCGGCGGGGATGCTTTCGAGGAAAGGCGCTGCCCGCTCCCCCGGCCCTCGGGTACCCCCGGCTGCGCCTGGAGCCGGCTGGGGCGGGAGGGGGGGGGCCGGCTCTGGATAAAGCCACCTCCCCCGCCCCGAGCACCCCGCGGTGCTGGAGGCTCGCAGGACCCATTCCTGCGGGTTGCCACGGCCGCCTCCCTCCGCCCGGGGGCCGCGGAGGGTCCCTCCTCCCCCCGAGGGCTGCCCACCCAGCAGCCTCGCCGGCGGGGACCCTCACTCCGCCAGGGCCGAGCCCTCGGGGGGGGGTGTATGTGAATTTGGGGATCCCCGCTCCCCTTCTGAACACGCTCACGTCACCGACACGTCACCGAGGCCGGAGCACCCTGCCTGGAAACCCGCCTTCCCCGAGGGCTCCCACGGGCCCGCACCCGCGGAAGGGATGCTGCTGCCCGGCAGGTGCGGGGCGGAAGGCGAGGAGCAAAGCTCAGTCAGGCCTCCCACCCACGCGAGAAATAACCGAAGGGAAGGCCGTGCGTGTCCGTGGGGTGCTGGGACGGCTCTCGAGTCCCGCATCCCCGCCGGACGGGGCTGGCCCGGTCGGGTACCGCTTTCCGAGGTGGCCCACCCGCAGCCCGGCCTGGCCCCGGGCACCCTCCGGGCCAGGGAATCTCCTCAGCCTCGGGACCTCCTGCCCGCCGCTCCCCTGCCATCGCTCCCCCCGAGGTGCGGCATCCCCCGACGGCTGGCAGGGAGGAGGTGGTGGGCAGCGGACACCCACCTTGCCGCGGGCTGCAGCCGAAGCGGGAGGATTTCCCTGTAACCAGAGGCGCCCCAGGCCCACGCGGAGCCACCGCGGTGTCCCCGCGGGTGGCAGAGCCCCGCTCCCCCGCCTGCGGCCGCCCTTTCCCAGGGCAAAGCCGCGGCCGCCACCGCGGCGCAGGGCGAGGGACACGACCACGGCTGCAGCCGCCCACCCCACGCCCCGTGGGTGGCTGTAGCAGCCCGGTGTCCTTGTCTCTGCCGCGGACACACCGAGCCACGCTCGCAAGGTTTTTTTTTTTTCCCCTTAGAGGCTCTGCAAACACGCAGCCGCTTTCCCGGGGGGGAGAATGCCTGGGGAGGGAGGAAGGGGATGGTTTCCTCCAAGGGGGTGCCAGGGGGAGATCTCCCCCCACCCCAGGGCCGCGTTCAGCAGTGTGAGAATCCGCGGTGATGAATTGCCCGTCGCTGCCGTTAACAGGTGCGAGCATTTGGTGATAAAATCTCCAGCACTAATACCGGGGAGCCGGGCCAAACAGCTGCGCGGCCCCGCTTCCAAATGCCGGTCACAATTACTCAAACCCTAACGACTCGGTGCACAGGCTCGCCGAGCTCGGGGGGACCCCGAGGAGCGGGCAGGAGCGGGCAGGAGCGGGCAGGAGCGGACGGCGCTTCTCCCGCACATCCCCAGCTGAAGCGGCTATTACAGAGCCGGAGCCTCTGCGCGGACTCGGTCGCATCCTCCTCCCTCGCCGCCAACGCTGCGATCGGGGAGGATTTCTCGACCGGAGAGGGAAATAGCTGAATAACTGTGCTGAGAGTTGCTCAGGAAGGTGGGAAGTCTGTCCCGCGGGCGTGTGTCAGGGCTGGGGAAGCTTTCCTGAGCTCTTTCGCTTTTATACTCCTCCGATGCTGATAACCTGCGTTTGTAACACATGCCTATGCATCTCCCTCTCGTATGTGTATACATATATTCAGCTACATATATTTATATTCGTATATATTTTTCTTTTTTATATATATATAATTAGCTAACACGGAGAAATGCTTCGGAGACGCCGCATCTTTCCTACCGACTTTGTTTAAACACTCTCCGTTCATCAGCCCCGCGGAAAGGCGATGGGAAGAACAAATGGAAGAGAGCGGGGAGGGAAAAGACCCGAGCCGCTTTCCATTTTTATTAAGTAAAATAATAGTTATGCCTCCCCTACATAAACGAAAGTGTCATAAAAAATTCCGAAGCAGCTGCCAGAGATTTCGACCACACACACAACGGGGCGATTGAATTTCCACTTGGTGCATTTCATGGCAGCGAGGAACCGCCGGGAGCTGCGCCTTGTGCCTCTGCAGGGCGGCGAAGGGGAGGGCAGGGGGGAACCAGCAAAATGACAAGCTGCGAGCGGCCGAGGGCAGCGGGCACCGCCCGGGGGATGCCCCGCCGCCCCTCCGCGCCCCTCCGCGGCGTCCGGTCGCAGGGCGGCCGCCTCCCGATCGCCCTGCCTGGAGGCTGGTCCCGCACGGCCCGAAGTGAAACAGATGTGGGTGTCTGCTGCCCGGACCCCCCCGCCCTGCCCCGGCTGCCGGCTCTCCCCCTGCCTGGAAGGGCGGGCAGCGCCGGGCAGCCCGTGCGGGGAGCCCCCGGTAACGGGGGGCTCGGATGGAGCCGTTTGCCACTGTACTCAGGGGCATCGGGACCACGATGAGCCCGAAAACGTGGGAGGGGGAGGAGGCGAGAAGGGTCGATCCGAGGCGGCTGTTGATGGGATGCGGCCGGTGCCTTGTCCCGCTCCCGCCCGGACCCCCCCGTCAGCATCGCGCATCCAGAGCCGCCGCAGCTGGAGAACTACCATGTCCCGATCAGCCACCATCGACACTATTCCTGCCTGTTTCAAGGCAAAATATGTCCCCGTTAAAGTCGGGAACGACCCGAAAGGAAACGACAGTGAATGAGTCCCGGTCCCTCCATCTGCGAGCGGCTCCTGTTCGCCGAGTCCGTATTAGCCCCCGCTTTGCCACGCAAGATCGGCTGCAGAAACAAATCAAAACGAGAAAAAGTACCTAAACTACACCCGTCCCGAAAAGATTTAGAAAAGGGAAACCCGGGAGTGAAGCAAACCAGATGGTCGGATCCCAGACACGTACACACACTCGCACACCCGCCCCGGCCGCGCATCCACACGCGGAGCGAGGGGCGAGTGTTAATCACGGGTTTGCACGCCGGGTGAGAAATGATGCGGTCTCCCGAAAGAGAAACCCTATCGATCTACCCGAAAAGATTGCTTGTCATCGTCCCACTGTTCCCAGGCGTGCGGAGCTGTGAGGGAAGCATTTTTCCTTCGGCAGATTTTTAATTTTTCTGCTTTCCTCTCTGAAGTATTTCATTCCAACCTCCCTTCCCATCTTCCGTTTTAACCCGACTCTGCTTTACATTTCCCGTTAAATTGCGGTATCAAACGTGCGTGGGGCTGAGAGCTGGCGGGGTGGGGAGGGTCTCCAAAAAGTCTCAACAATGCAAAAAAAAAAAAAAAAAAGAAGAAGAAAAAAAGTGGCCATCAGCCGATCAGGATTTTTTTTCGCCTTTAAATTGACTTTCACTGTCTGTCCTGCCTATCTTAATGAGGTGTTGGGTCGGCGTTTTGATGCCCTGCAGACCTCTTTGGCAGGTGGATCCCCCGGCCGAGGATTCCCCCCGGGGCACCCGGTGCCCCCACTCGGGCAGCTCCGCGGGAGCAGGTTGGAGCCCCTGTAAGCTGCAAAACGGCAACAACGACCAGGCACTTTTTTTTTTTTTTTCCACGGGGAAAAGCTCGTTCCCTGCCTGTCCGTCGAGACCGCTATTTGCCCGGGGGGTGCAGGGCAGGGCAGGGAGAACAACCCCAGCGCACCGCGGGGTGCGATGGCTGCTCCTGCCCCGGCACTGGCCATGCCCCCGCCTGAGGGAGCCCGTCCTGGCCGGAGCATCCCCCGGCGCTGGGGTTTACCGGGGGGCAAAGCCCTGATCCTGCCCCGCGGTGCCCGGGGAAGGGCAGAATCGGGCCCTGCAGCGTTCCCGTGCGCTGCCTTGGGCAGTGCGGGGGGTTTAGCTCCAGCCCAGCCGACGTTGCTCCCAGATCCTTCCAGATGATCTGTTGGGTTTGCAACACATAATCGTTCTTGTTTCCTCTACCGAGCAGCATCTAAATTCGTTTATGCTGATGAGAACTGCATCTACAAGTCCCCCAAGGCTCAGTGATGGATTTTTCTGTATTACCTCGTTATCAAGCTTGGCTGACCTCTAACTTCTCTGAAAACATGAACAAGACAGACCTGCTGCTGCCTGGGCTGCCCCAGGGGGCTCTTTTTCCACTTATGTGATTTCCTTTGATATTATTTCTCGTCTTTCCATATCCAAGGCTCAGACCTTCAGTGCTCCCTGCAGTTCAACCTTTTTTCCAGCCCTGTACTGCCAGCTCCCAGCTTGCAAAGATCAGTTTGCAGCCTGCACACCAAGTGCTCCCAGCACAGGGAGGTAAGTGGGAATGGTGGTGCCGGATAGTGCAAGATGCATGAAATTTCCAATTTGGAAACCACTGGAGCCAAGTGCCTGTATCCATCCCTGCAGCACTCAGATGTCGGACATCTCGGTTTTGTTGACTTGCATTTTCAAACGCAGGTGTCCCAAAATCCACACCAAAAAAGGCCTGGATTTCAAGGGAGGCTTTGCCCAGGCACCCCATGTGCAGGGCTGAACCCCCATGAACCTCTGGAGAATAAGCCTCCCTGTCTTTCCTGCTCTTCAGATGAGTGCGAAACTCCTCTCCTCCATACACACACATTTATTTAGGTGCTGTCATCTGACTTTAAGACCTTGGTTATGGACTTGCAGTTCAAAAACTTTGCTGCTCTATATTCATAACTGATCCCATCCCACATGGATTTGGAGCCCACCAGGCAAGCTCATATGCAGCTTAACACTCAACTGATTAACTCTGGATTGGTATAAGCTTTCTTTTTTGTACTGTTCTTCAGCAATCTGACATGAAAAGAGATGGATACACACACACACTTACATGACTCAGAGGAACACAGTGATTTCAAGCCATAAACCACCAGGTGTACTTTTGAGACCCACCAAAGCCAGCTCTCCTGGTTGCCATAAAAAACACATTAGCCAAAGGCCAATGCATGTGGAAGGCAATTATGCTCTGGCACATGGCAATATGTATAGAACAGCCTGGTAACTGTGCCTACCACACAAGGAAAAATATCCCTGTGAAAACAAGCCTGCTAAATTACTTCATTCTTCCCTGAATCCCCTGAAAATAAAAGAGAGGATTGGGGAGGATATATGTGGGAGGGAATCAGATTTTCCAGAAGTGGGTGCACCAGTGCAAGAACCTAAGCAAATGGCCAGATTCACAAGGATTTAGAAACTCATGGTGAGGTTTACGAGTCCAGGTTTTCCATGTTAGCATCTGATCATGCCAAACGTGCCCAGGAAATCCCTGCTGCTGAGTTCTCTGCATTCAGCGGTTCAGCAGCCCAAGTGCCCACCTCACCCACTGAGTTTACAAAAGTCCACTTCTGCCAGAAATTCCAGCTGAGGACCCTCAGCTTGGGGGCCAGGAGCAATACAGAGAGAGAGAGCCTTCAAAGGAAGAAATTACAGAGAAGGTGGAAAATTACTGGAATATAGCTTGATTGGGACAAAAAGCCTTTGACTCCTTTTTATATTTTTCTGCATGTAGTAAATGGCTGGGGATAGGAGTCTTTGCACCTGGAAGCATCCAGCAATCTCCAGCTGGGGATCAGGTTGGGGTGAATCCTCTGTATCCTTGTAAAAAATCAGCCCTGCACATGCATGGTGATATCTACAGATCTGCCTCGTAAACAGGTTCATAGATATATTTTTCCTCTTGACCTCAAATAAGACTATGCTTCAGTCAGCTGGAGGCTGTGATGTTGCTACTCCACAGGAGTGTAGTGCAGGGCTCCTTTTCTCTGTTCCCATCTTGGGAAGGAGCTGAATAAACAGTGGGAAAAAGTTTGCAACCTAAAGTATGGGGTGAAGTGAAGTTTGCAACCTAAAGGAAGGTGAAGTATTTCACCCATGCAGAGAAGCAGAGGGAAAGCCAAACCCCTTAACCCTGTCCCCTTATCTAGTGAAGGACAGCCAGGTAGAAAAAATATCAAACCAGGCATCACTGTAACAGTCTGGGGCTGAATCTGCACAGAAGGGTGAATCTCAGCTCCATTGCCCCACCAGCATACAGCTGCAGATGCCGATCCCTCCACTGCATCTCCACCAGGTCGCAGCTTCACTCCACAGCCCAGCTCCAGCACTTCCACAGCCCAGCAGCTCCTTCCTTCAGGTCCAGGACGCAAAGCTAATCCCTGCTTTGCGCACTGGGGGACACAGCCCTGGCACATCCCAGGCTGACTTTGTGGCAGCATCAGTGTGGCTGCAAGGGACAGTTCCATCAAAGAAACCCATCCCCAGCATCTCCAGACCAGTGTGAACTTCTCCTGCCCCTTTCTTCAAACCACCAGAAGAAATTGCTGCCCTGAGCTGCACAAGAGAGGGAAAGCCCTGTCAACACACAGATTAAAATTAATCCAGCCACTCTGGGGGTGTTGAAGCTTCACGCACACACACATCCCCCCTTCTTTCACTTACTGCAGGTGAGCCTCTGCTTATTCTTGCTGGGAAGAGGAAGCTGCATCACTCAGATGCTGCTGAAGGAAAGGCTGATGTTTCACATCTGGCTTTATGTTACTGGGAAAGACCTGATTTCTGCAGGATGGATACTCGGCATCACCCAGCTAACCAGATCCCACCAATGCTCATTTTGAAATGCCTTTTTTTATTACCTTTTTCCAGGCTTTTGCATAATCTAGATGCTGAGTGTTAAAATCGAGTCATAAGAGGGCATGAAGCATTGGGATAAGTTATCTGTTCCCTGAAAACACATCGCTGGGTCCTGCGGGGGGAAGCAGGCTGGTGGGGCTTCCCTCCCAGTGCAGAGATAAGCATGCCATCTAGAGGAAATCCCCTTTATTGCCAGGACTGGCAGCTGAAAATTATCCAATAAAACATAATTAACCTCTGGCTTCAGAGAAAATCCTCCATCCGTGCCCTGCTGCTCCGGGCTGCTGCACAGGCACGTCATGGTGGGGTGGCAATGCACTGAGGCATCGGGGTGGCTCGGGAAGGTCCCGAGTGCTTGAGGGCCATCCCAGCCCACGGTGGCATGCATTGGCTGGTCCCTTCCCCATAGGCAATGTCAGCTGTCCAGCCCCCCTGGTATGAGCGTTTGGGTGTAAAGGAGGAGAAGGCAATGCGAGTGTTTCCGTAGCACATGCTTTCTACCATGTCTGCCTCTGAGAAAGGTAAGGAGGCTGCACATATCGCAGGATAAGAAGGCTGTATATATCATATAATGCCCTCCAGTGGCTGCCAGCAGCAGTCCTGGACCTATGGGTGCCAATCTGAGCAATAGGTGAAGGCCCAGGTGCACTAATGTGCCCACCAAAGCCCACAGCATCCGTATTGCACACCGTCCACTTTTTCTCTTTCTACCACTACCAGTGAATAGCACATCTGCAGTCACCAGCACAAGGCTATTGTACCACTAATAAAAACAAATCCTTCCAGCCCTAAAGATAACTGAAAAACAGTGATCTAGGTCCAAGCAGAGGGACAAGTGCTACTACCCAGCAGGTATCTGTCTTGTAAAAATGGGAAGACTTGCAAAAAAACCTTCAGAGAGTGAGAAAGAGCAAGGAAGATCTCACATGAGAGAAACCTTATTCTGCAGAAAAAGCAGGTGCATGCTTAAGCGAAGAATATTTGGAGAGGAGCTGCTATTGCATTGATTTGCTCATATTCTGCAGGATTTTTTTTATATTGTCTTCACTTTTTCTTAATGAAAATTATTCCTGCTTTTCCCACCATCTCAGAAGCTCCGCAAGATGCTGCTCTCTGGTGCTCCCAAGCAAGGCTGAACCCCAGCAACAGCCCCAGCACCTTTTTGCTCTTAACAGCCTTCCTGTTTCTATTTGGCACCCTCCTTGCCTTTTTGTCCCCCACAGCTGTGGGCTCTTAGGCCCAACTCCTAACCCATGTCTTGGAGGTGCTGTTCTCACCACCCGCATGGTTGTTTTTCCCTCTGCTCCATGTCAGGGAGGGAAGGCATGGATATCTCCATGGCTCATCACAGGTGCTTGCCGCTCACATGGAGTGAAGGGCTTCGCGGCATCGCCCTAGGAGCTTGTGCACTTTATAGGTCTCTTATTTCCTGTCATTACTGAGAAGAGCCTAGTTGCAATAAAAATCTGGGCTCCGATCCTACAAACACTTATGCCTGAGCTTAACTCTAAGCACGTGAGCCGTCAAAGGGGACTATTCATGTGCTTAAAATTTAAGCATGTGCTTAAGCGTCTGTAGGCCTGGAGTCTGTCAGTGTGGGGATTTGTGCCTTAAGCCCATATTCTGGTTCATTATCCTTTTCATGTCTTCTCTGGCATCTCAGAAGATGCTTCAAAGGGGAATTTTCAAGTTCTTCAATAAACTTTGCCTTCCCGAGCAGCCTGGATTCTTGCCTATTCTATGGGGCAATTCTCCTCCGTTGCCTCCCCTCCCCCTGTTAGCGATAATCCTGTGCTATTTCATGCTTGGCCAGACAATTAAGCCCTCTTGCTGCTTGGCTCTGTCTTTGTTATGTATAATTGTTCCAAATAATTAGCCACTATTGCATGCTATTCTGAAACTACTTTGTATTGCAATTATACTTAGAGGGTGAGCATCAGCTCGGGGAGAATCCAAGCAGCAGACGGCCTGGAAAGAAAGGGCTTCGAGCCGGGGGAAGATGGATACGCGCTTAAACCAACACTGTGGAAAACCTAACAATAAGTAACCAGCGAGGAGTAAATGTTGCTTGGAGAGAGTCTGCGGCTGGTGGGGTCTGGGCAGGAGAGCTGAGGGTGGGCTGCAGGGTCCTGGCCAGGCTGTCACCTGGCTGCCACCTTGTGGGTGCTGGCTACGGTGCAGGAGGCAAAAACATACTCCACTTCCATCACTTCCATGGTGACTTGAAGGAAGCACCTTGGCCAAATGGCCAGTTTTGCCATCTCCATACAATGTAGGGAACTTGTAGCTGTGCTGTGATGCATTTGGGGTCTGGCAGGAAAATTTGCCTAATCGTGTCTTTGGGATGGCAAAACTTGTGATTTCTTGGGGGTAAAGACTCCAAACAATGAGATTGATTCAGCAGCCTCCTGTTTTCCCACCAGCAAACACATCTCTGTTGTGGACGAGTGCTGGATGGGATGCTCAGAGGAGTTACAGCTCCATGTGAAGCATCTTTTTGAAACTGAAAATTAAATGGCACAGCAGAATCCTCTTAGCATTACTCAGTCTCTTGACTTTCAAGCAGGGAACATCTGAAAAGGATATCACCAAGACCTGGGTTGGCCTGACCTGCAGTGGTGAATTAATTCCTCAGCTGAAACCCATGGCCTGCTCTGAGCAAAGAGCCAGGATGGCCAGTGACAGTGTGCTTGGACAATTTTGTGCTTTTTGAGATCCATTTTCTCCAGCCAGGTTAGGCTGCTTGAAGCCTCCTGAAAATGGATCTACAGGCTGGGTTTGGTTTCCAATGCCTGGTTAGCAGAAGGAGTTTTAAAACCAAGTAGAGATGTCTGTGGTGCAGATGGAAAGCACCCAAAATGTCTGAGACAGTTGGGCCCATTCTCTGCAGACATGGTACGCTGCTTCCTTCGACTCAACAGAGCCAACAAATGGAAAATAAACCTTTCCCAGGTGTGTGCATAACTGGCTCAGGTGCATCTGTCCTCCATGCAGCACCGCAAGGTGCCATGAGCCAGGGCTGCTTGTTGGTGTTGGGATGGCCCAGTTGATTCAATACATGCATAAAACCAACTGTTGCAGTGTAACCACTTCAGCAGTCCCAGTACAAAGACTGCGAAATGAATGGACCTTGGATGCTCTCCCAAGAGCTTATAGGTATTATGCTGCCAATGCTCGGGCTCTGCCGCTTTGCTGCCTAACTGCAGCCTTGCTTCTCAGGTGCTGTAAGAGTCAAGCCAGCCCCCAGCTCTGCCATTCACATACACCATGTCGCACATTTCAAACACAAAGTCAGGCTGCCAAGGAGGCTGGCTGCTGCAGACAAGTGCTCCTTCATCACTGCCCCCTCACCTTTGATCAAGGGCCCAGATTCTCTCTGTGCTTCCACTTCTTCCCCTATTTTCACTCTAGGGAGAAGAGCTGCAGGGGGACAGCCACTGCCATCCAGCCCTGTATCCTGTCCCCAGCGATGGCCTGCAGCGGATGCTTAGGAAAAGGGTAAAAGAGGGTATAGCCAGAGAAATCTTTCCTCTCTGAAACCTTCCCAGAGTCAGTAATTGGTGTTTCAGGGATTTCCCAGCCTGGAGGTTGCATCCAGCCCACTGTGTTTAATAAGGACCCTCTCTGAACGAGCCTCACCCCGTTCTCATCCTGACCGTACCCCAAACCTCCACGATGTCCTGCCCTTCCCCACTCAGCCGTGAAGAGGACAGACCCCAAAGGCCGGGATGCTGCCGGTACATGCTGAGCCCCCCCTCCCCGGTCCCTGGGCCCGTGGCGGGGGCCGAGAGTGGCTTCCCAGGGCTTTCCACTGGAGGTCAGTGTTGGCCTGAGCACGGCGGCTGGCACCCCCGGGCCACCTCCCCCTGTCACCCCCCCCCCCATGCCGGGGCGTTACACCCGTGGGGTAAAGCGGCGGAGGGCAGGGAAGTGTTGCTCTGGCCCTGTTCAAACACAGTGGCTGCATCACCCGCTCCTGCCCGAATACGAAGGACCCAAATACAAAGGACCCAAAATATTATGTAGCAGAGGTGGTGACAGACCCCCGATACCCGGAGATGTAGCTCAGTGCTCAGGCAGTGCTGACTCCCGGATGCTAATTTGTTAAAAACTCATTATCAGCTGGCAAAGCCAATTTTCAGCTGGTCCCACTGCACCCACTGCCCATCTCCTCATCACCATCTGACTTTACCAACTCAATCTTGACCTCAAAGAGACGCCACTGCCTGTCTTCAAGCTGTGTATTTGCAAAGGGCAAAGCATTGCATAGAATAAAAGCTAGTTACAGTATAAAATTTCCAACACTGGGACTGCCAGTGGACAGCTGGCAGCATCCAGACAAAATCTAACACTACCAGAGGGACCGACAACTTCTTCAGGAAATGTGCTTCAACTAAAATTTCAGCTAATGCTGTATTTGTTTACAACTGGATGGAAAACACTATTTATAGCTTGGGAATATCAGCTAGAAAGAGCATTTCTTATTGCTTGTTTTAACCTGTGGGGAAGCTGTAGGAAGGTGGTACAAGCATGAAACACACAGAACTCTGTTGTACGCAGACAGACGTGGCAGCTCCGTTGGTCCTCCCTGGGCAACCAGTATTTCCCAGAGGAAAACAAGCATCTTTTTCAAAGTGGCAGCTCATTTTGGCTATTTTTTTCTGAACGTGCAGCCTGAGAGATCTGAATTCAGCCTGATTTGCAAAGGGCTGCTCCCTGAGAAGTCAGACTGTCTTGGCAATAGCCCAGATGGTCACTCAAATCTCTCTGGTGCTTGGGATCAACTCCAACCCCCGCCTCTGCGTCTTGTGGGCTCAAGACAGGGCTCTCCCCACCGCAGGATGTCCAGAGGACCTCTTGCCATCACCTTGAAGGATGACGTTCATTCCACAGTCTCAGAGAGCAAAGAAAGTTTTGCCTCTGGCTTTTGTGTGAGCAAGATCGAGATAGTTATGACTGTCATTACTTAATATTCCCTAAACTCCCTAAATAAAGAAGGGTGGATTTCAAAAGAGACTTGATTTCACAACTAAAATCTGGGCGATAATTACTCCTGTTTCATTCAAATCCCTCTTATTCACTAAACAGGGACATCGAAAAGACACTAAAACAGATGAAGGGCTCAGGTATAAACTTTACAAAGCTTAAAACTACTCTGTCCCACCAAGGCTCATGCTTTACAAGACACTTTAATCCTACTCATTTGCTAGATTCACCCTAACTGTAAACAAAGCTTTGAAATGAAAGCTTAAAAGCCTGGTTGGGATACATTAAGTTAACCAAGATGACACTCTTAAGGCATTCGTTTAATGACAATCACAATACAAGTTGCCAGAGGTTTGTGTGTGTGAGGATTAATATCTCCAGGAAAAAGAAGAAAAGGGGTCTGTTCCCCATGCTTTCCAGCTTGTTTGGCAGCGTAAGGCCCGCAGTGAGGGTAGCTTATTGCTGCTTGCAGGGGGCTCTGGGCTGGGGCTGTCTGGCAGACAGGGAGATATTGGGCCCTGGGAAGACATGCAACCCAACACTGCACACCAGGGTTTGTCCCAACACACCAGGAATAAGGTCGTCCGCTCTCTCTGAGCCAGGTTTTTGGTGATCCAGTCCACTGCGGTGACTTTTGCTTCATGCCAGAGCCCCCTTGGCTGAAGAGACCCCTCTTGCACAGGCACAGGGGTGGGACGGGTCTCCTGCAGACCCCCCCAAGACCTGGAGCTGGGTGCTGCTCTCCAGAGAGCTCTGTGGTAGGAGAGCGCAGGCAGCTGGGGGAGAGGAGCAAGCCACAGCCAAACCCTTCAGGTGCCCTGAGCACCCCTGGCTGCACCAGTACTTAACACCCAGAGATGTCAGGAACTTGGAAAGCCCTTTCTGACACCAGCTCCCTGCTCGTGCAGGGCTCCAGTGTGACTGGGGAGGAGCAGGCTCAGCCTGGTCTGCCATGTCCCGGCTCAGCCACCTCTTCCTGGTGTGTCCCACCCAGGCGGAACCACAGCATCTCCTGCCCACCCCAACACTGTTTTTCTTTCATGTCGGTACTTGGTTCTCCCCTACCTCAGCACCCCTCCTGCTTGCAGTGCAAACCCAGCAGAGTCCCAGCCTGGCACCTGGTGATGCTGGAGGGAAGCCAGCAGACCTAGTGCTTCAGGCATGTGTCTGGCTCTGACCCCCTGGATACTTAGGCAAGACTTCAAAAGTGCTTTTGTTTGCAAAACATTGCAGGATCAGGCCCTAGGAGCGAATGTGAGCTATGACAAGTGTCCTTTCTACTAATTATCCTTGCAAGAAACTATTTCAGCATCCCCCCAGTCCATCTATACAGACAGTAAGTTACGGACAGGAATGGCACTTTGCAAACTTTCATTAGATAGAAGACCTCTGTCTATAGATATTTTCTGTAGAGAGCCAAAGTATTTTAAGGAATAAATTTTTTCACAACACCCTTTCCAAGTAGGGCTCTCACTAAGGGAAAAGCACAGAAGCTGCTGATGGGACCAGTGTGAAAGCTTGAAAAGTGAAGCTGGAGGGGCCAGAGAGGAGACCCGGAGCTCAGTTGAAGGCAGCAGACCAGAGCTAGGACAGTTTTTAGAGACAGATGAAGCCCAAATTTTAAGGAGGCCAAGGGAAAAAAAGCATTTTCTTCCCTCCCCTCTCAGTTTCTATAGAGCACATGGGATAAAAGAATGAAAAGCCACAAGCTCCCAAGCTGTGGGCAAAAGCTGACTTCTTGGGTACCCGCCTGTACACCCAGCTTTCGGTCATGACCAGCAGCCGGGGAATGAGATGCTCAGTTTTGCACCAATGCTCAACTGACATCCAACTCCTTAAGCAGGAGGAAAGTGCAATAGGGACTATGAGAAACTGCTCTGCTTCAGAGGACACCCTTGAAAAACAGGAGAGAAATCCTAGCTAGTCACTTTTACCCGGAGGATGTTTAAATTAAGAAAAGCTAAATCCAGGGATGGGGAATTCTGCCTTCAAACCTGGCAAGACGGTCTGGCTGGCAGTCCTGTAAATAAAGAGCAGCAGCCTGGCCAGTGAACAGGTTGGAATTTTAATCGATTCTGTTGCTTGGAAGGAAAGCTATGATCTCCTAATTTGATGTGCTAAATCAGAATTTCACCTGCAAGGGATTCCTCGGAGGGAAGATGCGTTCCCTGCTATGCAAACGGAAACCATCGAGTCCAGTAAGAGCTGCGTGGGTAAACCTTGCAGGTGATAGAGAGCTTATTGCAGCCTTCGCACGGCTCAGCAGTGTTAGTTACCATTCGCTTTTTAAAAAATCGTAATAAAATAGACAGCTTTAAAAAGTATCACTAAAATTATAATAGGCGGCAGTGTCACAAAAGCAGCATGAATCTGTTTCCCACCGGCTACAAGACTGATAATTTCCTCTCACCAAGGTCTGGCCGGAGCCTGAGGAATGGCAGCACTGGACATGTTGGAAGAAAAAGCTTTATTTTAAAAAAGTCCTTTCTAACAATAGAAGTTATTTTTAAAAATAGTAAAAAGAAGTAGTCAAGGTGGTTTTTTTTTTTCCTACGGAGGAAGGACATGATAAACATCTTAAATATTCATTTAAAATCCAGTGAATTGGTTTAGCGGGTTTTTTTTTTTGGTAATTCTCATTCCAGTTACAGAAGAGGCACCCAGGAAAGAGAAGAGAAAGCCCATTTGCAGGACATTTCCTGCTCTCTGGGTTCCTGCATGTTACACCAGGCACCCACCTCCTGGGTGTGCTCCTCCTCGCCATAGGGGTGCCCCGGGGTGCTCAGGGTGCCTTGCTGCAGACGGCATCCCCAGGGTCGGGGTGTGCAGAAGAGACACCCCCGGGGTGTGGGGAGCCCTGCCTGGCAGATGTAGCCAGGGAGCACCTTTTCCAGGAGGGGATGGCGCAGAAAAATACATCACCTTGCCTCCAGTTAAAAATAAGCTGAGAAAGAGAGGAGTTAGGTCCCTCCGCAGGTGTGTGTCTGCACACAGCCAGAGGCCGGGGACCCCCAACCCCACCCTAGCCGATCCCCACAGTGCGGAGAAGTCCTCATGTCCAGAGATGCTTGTGGGAGCCTGGGGATGTCCAGCCAAGCCCCCCCCAACCCCATCACATGTACCGCTCCAGGCCGGCGGGGAAATTGGGCTGCCTCACGTAGGTGTTGTTGGAGCCGAACTGGCCGAGGGGTGATGCGGAGAGCCCCAGGAGCTGCTCGCTGTGCTCTGTGCAGGCTGGGGGCCGCATGGCTGGCAGGGCCAGTCTGTTGGGAGCCCCGTAGAGCTGCGGGCTGCCAGGCGAGTAGCTGCCCTGTGCCACGGGCAGGTGGGGGGGCGAGGCAGCGTAGGGGTAAGCCAGGGCGTTGGGGCCAGCCCGGCCCAACAAGCTGGGGCTGACAGGCTGCGCCTGGAAGCAGGAAGGCTCAGAGCTGCCGGCGGAGCAGGCGGGAGCCAGCTCAGCTCCAGGCAAGCCCAGCGATGGGTGGCCCAGCTCGGCAGGTGGTGAGGGCTGCAAGGCCTGCTGCCCGCTGATGAGGCTGTCAATGCTGAACATCCTGGGATGCTGTGCCAGAGGTGCTGCCCCGGCTGCATAGGGGTGGAAGACAGTGCCGGAGAGCTGGGGGCCATAGCCGGGCGAGCAGAGGGCGTTGGGGTAGGGTGCTGCTGGTGCTGCGGGGCGGCCGACGGGCGGGGGCGTGAAGGCACTGGAGTTTTGCATGTAGCCAGGGTAGGTGGTGATGTCGGTGCGCTTGAAACGCTTCCTCCGGCGCAGGAAGCTCCCATTATCGAACATGTCCTCGGCGGCCGGGTCCAGCGTCCAGTAGTTGCCCTTGCCAGGATGGCCGGGTTCCCGGGGGATCTTGACAAAGCAGTCGTTGAGGGTGAGGTTGTGGCGGATGCTGTTCTGCCACTTCTTGGGGTTCTCCCGGTAGAAGGGGAATCGCTCGGTGATGAACTTGTAGATGCCCCCCAAGGTGAGCTTCCTCTCGGCGGCGTTGGCGATGGCCATGGCGATGAGGGCGATGTAGGAGTAGGGGGGTTTGCCCCGCTGCACCGGCCGCTTCCTCCGGCGGCCCCCGGCGGGGGGCGGCGGCTCCTCGGGGGGCGGTGGCGGCGGCGGGGGGGGGCTGCCGCCACCGCCCCGCGGCTCTGGCTTCACCGGCGGCGCCTGGCCGGCGGAGGGAGACCCCCGAGGCGGCCCGGGGGAGCCGGGGCTGGCCGCGGCGGCGGGGCTGGGCGCCGGCAGCGTGCACATGCCTCTCAGGCAGGGGAAGCCGGCCGCGTTCATATACGGCCCTCGCCTTCCTCCTCCTCGGAGGATGGGGGGGCGGCGGCGGGAGAACGACCCCCCCCCGAGGGGAGGGAAGGGGGGAGAGGGAGGGGAGGGGGAGGAGGGGCAGGCGCCGCTGCAGCTCCCGGCGATGGGGAGGTCGGTCCCCAGCCGCTTTGCAATATATAGGGCGGCCGCCCCCCCGGAGGGGCGTGCGGTGCACGGCCCGTCCCGGCCCCTCTTCCCCGGCGGGAGGAGGAGAAGGAGGAGGCCCCTGGGGAGGGGTCCTGACTCCCACGGCTAAATCCCCCAGCCTCTCCCCAGGGTTTTATTTCGCAGCCATGCCCCCGAGCCGTCCCTCCCCCGGGGGTCCCGGGTGCCAGCGCGGCGGCCGGCTCCGCTGCCGAGCCATCCGTGGCCATTCTCCGTGGCGCTTTGCTTTCTTTTTAACTGATGTTTCCTCCCAGGAAAAAAACTAAACCAAACAAGTCCCGACGACCAGACCAGGGCGAGTTTGGTGCCGCAGCCAGCCCCCAGCAGCAGAGCAGGTAACCTCCCGCCGGGAGCCCCGCACCACTTGGATTTCGTTGTCGTCCTTTTTTTCCTGGGAAAAGAGCTCAGGGGCGGCCCCGGGACGAGCGGCGGCAGCAGCCGGGGGTTTCTCCTCGAAACCAAGCCCCTCGGTTTAGTTACTTTGCAGCCTAGCGAGACCTCCTGGGTAAGGAAATCCTGGGAAAAGTTTTTTTTCTTTTCCCCTGGGAGAGAGGAAAATGGACCTTAGAGCTCGGGGCTGCCCACAGGTACAAGGGATGCAGGACAGGGATGGCATTTTGGGGGCGGATGGGGGAAGCGGGGGTCTCTCTGTCACTGCAGAGGTGCTGAGCCCACGGCTGAAGCTGAAGGAAGACAGCGGACTCAGAAAGCCCTGCTGGGTTTGAAGAAAACCTCTTCGGGTCTCATCCTGTGTTCCAGAGCTGGCTAGGCGGAACCACAGTCCCCCATCCACGGCGTATGCCAGTATCAGAGCTGGGGGAGCTGCTGGCTGCTTTATCAGCATCAAAAAAGCCATGAGCTTTCACACCGTTCTCACCCATTACTGCTGAGCATCACCTCTAAGACAGATGCCTGCCCATGGAGAGCCTGGCCCAGAGCAGGTAAGGGAGCGCTGCAGCAGGGTGGGCTGGACAAGCTGGAGGGACTTTTATAGCCAGATCACAGCTTTGTATGTAGCTAGATGTCCATCTCTTGAGAATACAGGTGGAAATATCTACGCTTTTAACACAGTGGCAGATACCTCCACGGATCCCACAGCAGAGTAAAAATCACAGCCTTCAACTTCGTTACTTGGTTGAAAGTATTTCCAACAGCAGAGTGGGACGAAAGCCTTTTTTCCACAGAGGCAAGGAGGTGCTCTAGACCAGGTCATATCCTCCTCCTCCTTTCCTTTTTAAACTTAAAAGTCACCTAGCCTTTTGGAAAAAGATTCTTCAGCCCTTTCCTTTAAACATTTCCTTGTGGTTTTATTCTACAGTCCAAGTAAAAATTCACCAACCAGGTTATTTCCCACCATTGCTCATTCCCCTGTTTGTGTCTGTATGTGTTTTTATTCTCACTTTATTTTTCCTGCAGACATTTGTGGCTCTTCTTCTGCTCACTTCAGGGCTCAGGCAGGGAAGCGTGGGTCTGATAGAGCCATGTCAGGTCCAGTCCTGATCTGCCTTAGACAACCTGGTGTTGGGGTAAACTGCCTCAGTTTCCCTTATGCCAAATGGGGATATCAACAGGAGTGTAGGTGCTCGCTGGAGGAGGTGAGAAAATGTGAAATGCAGCCTTAGAGAAAGGTGCCTTTCTCCACAGAAGTCATAGATCTTCAGGGAGGAAAGCAAATCAAGGGCATGGCAGGGACCATTCATTCACCTTGGGAGAGCTGGGGGGAAAAAGGATGGAAGATTCATGTTTCTCCTGGAGCGTGCATTTAAATCAAGTGGGTATCTGAATGCAGCCAGTTCATTTCAGTCAGAAGACCTGACTTTTCCAGTTGCTGGAGAGGGCAGCAGGACAGATGCCCAAAAAGGAGTCACTAAAGATCACTCCAGGATGCACAAAAAAAAAATACCCCCTTGCAGAAGATGGAAACCTTCAGCTCTGCAGACATCAGCTGGTGAGATTTTCATGTCAATGCAAGGATTTTAACGTATTCTGACCTAGCAAGAATGGGTTTCGGAGGGAAAAGGGTTATGGGGTGCACAGGAGGAACAGCTTTTCTCATTCAATCATATCAAACAGCCCTTGCTTATCACTCAATTTCTCCTTTTTTTTATTAGTCTAAACATCAGAAAGGACTTGGAAATGAAAACCCAACAGTATGGCTGGGTCTGGAGCTGCCTGCACCTGAGATCACGTCTAGCAAAGGAAGAGAAATCTCATCTGGACAATGGGACATGAAGACCCAACTGCGTGAAGTGTTTATAGTCCAAGGCCCTGATCTCATGTCATTTTACAGGCAGTGGGAGAAGCCCTGGCCCCGTCTCGGGCGGCAGGCTGGCTGAGACTCCAGCTGGTGAGTAGTTACTTTAAAGCTGATGGGATCATTCAAATTGCTCTCAACTTCACCAGGTTAGGACCCAGATGTCAAACTACTTTTGACAGATGGATAACACAGTGGGACAGAGGCAGTCAGGAACACACAGGCAGGAAACAAACTGTGGTTTACCATCGAACAAGGAAAGCCAAAACAGACAGACTCCAATTCCCACATATACTTTATCACTCAGGGTGCTCCTCCTGGCCCAGATCTTTTATAAAAAGGTGGGAGATGATAATAAAGACAGCTGCCAAACAAATGCAATCTGGATCTCTCTTTAAAATAAGGCAATGAGGAGTGAATAAATCATGTTTACTGTGTGTAAGTTTTGCCAGCATCTGCTGCCTTCTGCATCAGTTCATCCTGAGTACGCAGAGCAATTTCAACTGCTCTTTTACCTCCAGCCCCCAAACTATTTTGCACTAGAGCTGCAGCCTCCTTTAGAAATGTCGCACGCACAATCACTTTACAGCATGGGTGAACGTGCTTCACTGCAGGGGAACAGGGCTGCTGTTACACCTCAGAGAGCTGCTGTTTCAAGCACCCTGCGTGCCCAGGCAGGTATTGCATCAGCGGTACCCAGGCCACATCTCCAAGCTGCTCTTTACAACCACGTGGGTTAGAAAAACTTGCATTTGCTTGCCCCCCCCCCAAAGCAATCTTCTGCTAAACCGCATGTAGTATGGGGGTAACTGGCAGGATATGTGGCCATGCTGAGAAACCAGTGGTTTTTCCCTATCTTTTCCCCTATCTAAACAGTAGCCTAGATATTTGCACTGGGCAGAGTTGTGTTTGGAGCATCCCTGTTTGCAGAGCCCTCCCCTTAGTCATGAAGCGGAGTCATCTGTATCTCAGCCACCCCTGGGATGTGCAAGGAAGAAGAGCGGGTGGGAGGCCTGGGAGCAAGGACGTCTCTGGTTCCTCTCCCAGGGACTGACACAGTGAGCAGTCCAAAGCATCCTCCAGCCTCAGAGCCAGCAGTGGGCTCTGGGGGATGCTTCAATGATACATGACCTGCTGACAGTGCTCTTAGCATGGCCCTGAATTACCTACCCCATTGCTTACTAACAACCAGACATTCAGGGACTTCCTTGGCTGAAAGCTGCATGAGTACCACTGCCTTGAAATAACAGCAGTCAGGCCCATTCCCACCCTCAGCACATCCCTGTCTGAATCCATCCATGCTCCAAACTCCCAGATGGAGACCCTCAGAAGAAGCTTGACGGACTCTCCCACCAAAGCTACTCTGTATGATAGGAAGGCTTTGCCACCAGAAGCTGAATCACATAAGAGCTCGGTACATTAGGATGAGGTAACTATAGATAGGGGAAGTGGGGGGCAATCCTTTCCTCCTGGGAGATTTCCCTCATGGGATATCACCTCTCAGAGGAGGAACATGTGATGGAGAACAGCAAGAGCAAAACAGGAGACCCAGAGGGTGGACTCTGTGTCTTGCACACAACTAGCACACGTGCAGGAGTCGGGGCACCATGCTGCTTGGCTACAGGATCAGCAGCCATGCAAAAAACAGCCCAGGACACCAGGCAATGACAGCCTAGAGTCAAAGGAGCCACAATTGAACACCCTTCCTGAACTATTCCATTTCTTCAGGACGCAGGAAATGGATAACCAAATAAATTCTTCCTGAGAACTAAGTCTTTGAGTCACTAATGTATTTGTAGGAAACTATGCAGCAAGGTCCAGGCAAAATAATTTCTTCACAAAAAGTACAGGTAAAGCATTTACCAAACTGGGGAACATCAGGGAAAAATTCCTAAAGAAAGAAACTTGCAAGCTATTTTTCACCTTTGTAGGGAAGTTTTTTTTTTTCACTACAACCAGTCAAGATTTTCTCCCCCAAATTAATTTTGATATAAAAATTGTGAAGTTTTCTTTTATTCCCATGGAAATAAAGGGGATGGAGAAAAAAAACCTTTCTTTTTTGTTGCCTGTTTACCAAAAATAATATTCTTAACAGAAGCATCTATTTGTTTAAACTTGAAAGAAAACAAAAAAGGATTCTAAGGGACTTGAACTATTGAAAACCGTGATTCAAGGCGCAAGATTTGGTTTGGAGTTTTGGAGACTTGGCTTCTATAAACTTTGGTACTTTTTTTTGTTCAAGACTAACCTCAATATTTGGGGTGAATAAATATTTAATTTTCCCTTTTCCTGGAACAAAAAAACCTCCCAAATTCCTGCCCCAGGTCTGTACCTCATGGCCAAAATCCAAGCCTAAGAAAAGGCCAAACACAAGGGCCAGGCTGAGCTGATCCCTCTCCCTGGTGGCTTAGCTGTCCTGCCTGGTGGCTTCAACACACTGAGAAGAGCAAAGCGTGGGTCATGCACGGGGTTAGTAAGGAATGTTTAAATATTTGTTTTTTATAAAGCAATATTAAATATTCTGGAAACCCAAAGGGACTGTTATGATCATTGTAATACAACCACAGCACAGGTCCAAAAAACATCTCTTGGTCAGTGTGCCCAACTAACATGCTGCTCTGAGCAGGGTACAGCTTTGACTGTCCTCTGACCATCCTTCTGTCCTGGAAGGGTTCAGGCTATGCAGCAACCAGAAGAAACCATCACACAAGATTACTGAGGACAACTGCTGCAAGAGCAAACCTTCACAAGAAACCTTGGTCTCCTGCTTTCCACCTGCCTCCAATTCTCCTTAAAAATTGTCCCTTCCCAATAAAACACTGATGCACACTGACCAGGTTTCCCAGATTTTGTTCAGAGGATGTGAGGTAGGTGGTTAAAGGTCAGTGCCATTCTACAAGGCTTGTTCATGGCCCCTCCTCAGAAATTCTGAAGCTTTCACTGTATAAATAGGCAGCCAGGTCCATGGGAGAAGCCTCTGCAAATCTATTTGAGGATCATGGGAACAGGACAGGAATAGGCAGGAAAACAGCCTGGACACGGGCACTGAAGCAGGAGTGTTTTGTGCACTGCCCACACTGTTTCCCTCTCCCTAACCCCACACGTTAGCCCGAGCCCTCCCCATGCTAGGAAGCCCTGCCTCTGCCTCACTGCTTGAGAGCTGCCATATGAGAGGCATTTCTGCTGCACAGATCCTGTCTGCACCACAGCTCCAGCTAGCCCCCTAGACCTGCTGAGGCTTGCATTTTTCAATGAAATCAAGGAACCGATGCCCATGTTCCCCAGATACTGCACACCAGGGCTCCCAGGCAAGGACTTAACTGCAAAATTTTCCCTTTTCGTTGTCCATTTGTTACTCTCTTACAACTACCAGACCAATTAGCTGCAAGCCCAGGTACATGGTTAAAATCCCACCTTGCTAGCTCACTACCCGCTCTCTTTTTCCTCTGTTTAATGCTCCTGCCAGCAATGATTCCATTCACTCCAACTGTAATAGCCTTTTCCCTCCCCTTAGGCCAGGAGCACACCTCTGTCATGGAAAATTTCCTGCAGTGTTGTACCTTCAGTCCGATCTGCCTGCAGCCGGGCTGGCAGGTTTTTTTTTTTTTCTCATCACTTAAAGTGTTTTTGAAACAAAGGCTCTTTAACCCCCCCAGGCCATCCCCTCCTGGGATTGCAGGCAGAGCACAGGAGGTACAGGGTGCCTGATGAGCTGGTGGGACCAGGTGGATGGAGGCTGGGTAGGACATTGGATGTCCTGAGATGGTGGGGACAGAGCAGGGCTGGGAGTGGGGAGAGCGCCCCAGCCAGGGTGCAGAGGTGAAGCTGTGAGATGATGACGATGCTCTAGGAGGAAGAAGAGCAGAGATCCACCCAGCCCACATGCTCACTTACTAGCCTGGAGAGGGGTCTCCAAGGCCCACAGCACCAATGGGGAGCCAGGGGCTGACAGCCAAGCACAATGCCTCTGCTGGGCATCCTAAAGCCTGGCAAGAGAAGACGCAAGTCCAGGAGCAAGACATCTGCCTTCATGTTCCCCAGGTACAGAGGGGGTGGCCTGGCCACTGCCCAACCCTTCTGCCCCAAATGGGGACATCTCGACACATGTCTGTGTTGGTGGAGAAGCTGGCTGTCTGAAGGGGAGACAACTTGGTTAAGGTTGTGAAGACCTCATCTGCCTTTGAGACCACTCCACAAATGACCAATAACTAAAATTTCCTGCAATAACTTCAAAGTGCATATGGTGCAGGAAAAGGGTCTCCAGCCATGACAGGCCAGTGTTCATCACATCATTTCCTCGTGAGAGGACAAGAGAAATGATTCAGACTCAAATCAGACTGGACAAGTATGAATCACAGTGTTAGTCTCACATTCCTCCTAGCCAAAACCATTCCTGCCTGGTGCTACTTGGGGCTGGGAGAATCAACCCAGACATTTCTTTATTTTTGGGAATCCACAGAGATTCAGTTAACTAATTTCCACCTGCCACTTCTGAAGTGCTGTGGACACTGGGGTCCTTCAGCTGAGATGGGAATCTCCACATCACAACAGTGTTTGATGCAGGTCGGCAGCTGCCACTGGCATCCAGGTCCTGGGTGGTTTCTGCGGATCTGAGTGCCTGCAGAGAGTGTTTGGGGTTCATCCATCACCGCTTGCTCTGGAGTAGCTGTTCTGGAAGACCACATCACTTCTGTTTCTGCGCTGGTACGCCAGCTGCATCCTGGCTAGTCAAGATGTGGGCTTTGCTGAATTGCTTCTGTTTGGATGAGAAACAGTTGATGCCAGTCAGCAGTATATTTGGGCCATCTCTATGACCTAGGGAGGCTGGTTCCCACAAAAGCAGCACTTGCACCTCCCCAGCCCCTCCAAGCAGTGTGAGCTATGGAGACCCTGGCCTCTCTGCTGGGTCTCCAAGCCCCTCTCACACCAGTTTCTGTTGGCTTTTTGTCTTCATGCCTGCAGCTCCCAGGGCTGTCCTGCAACTCACTTCCCCTGCTCACAGTCCTCACACCAGGCACTATGACACAGGTCACTGATTTGCCCATCTCGTGGCAGGAAACCCCACTGGTACACACAGGGGTGGATTTGAGGAGGTCCAAAGCACCCCTGCTCCCAGTCCTGCCCCTTCTCTGTTCATGTTGCCAGCTCGAAGCCATATCGTAGCCTGGACCAGAAGGGTCAATACAATGCTCAAGAGGAACTGCAGCTTTTGATAACATAGCAGGCTGAAGAGGTCTCAGAATTCATCTAGAAGGTTAGCAATAAGGTCAACTCCATCTGATAGTGTCACCTTGAGTATAAACAATGAGGGAGATGGATTTGGACTTGAAACCTGGCTTGGATCCTGGTTACCTAACAGGATAGGTGCAAAACAGGACATTGACCTCCCTCATCAGCTAAGCATGGAAGAGAGCTCAGCCTGCACCACATCTCAGCATCAAGAAGGGCCCGTGAGCATGGATCAGAGACCACATGATGTCAACCTCAAACATCCTTCTTTAAAAACATCCAATACAATATGCCCTTGGGGAAAGGTCAGAAATTATTTTCCCCATTTCTAAATGGGGATAGCAAGTGGAACATAAAGGATTGACTCATCTGGAGTAAAGCAGCAAGCCAGTGGCATAATCAGGACCAGAGTTCAAATACCCTCTGATGGAACCAAGAAACATACTCCTGTTGACTTTGCAGACACATCTAATTAGTGTCTCTGGAAGCTTTGCCCACATACATTGTGTTGTTTGAGTTACACTGCATGTATTGCATGTGTTTAGTTTTTGTTTGCATGAAACGTATTTTTACCGTGACTGTAGGATGGAGCTGATGGCTTAACATACAGGTTAAGTTTCCTCTGAACATTCATAATTTAGCTTTTGAATAGGAATGGGCAAATAACAGACTCTGTGGTTGAGTTTCCTGAAATAGCACAAGATCCTTCTTTTTCCACTGCAGCCAGGGCTTCAGTATTTGTTGCACCTACTTTTCCCCTGCCTGCTCCGTCTGATGGGCTTGAGAGGAGAGGGGTCAGCAGCAAAAAGGCTGTCTGTGAAGCATGGCAGGCCAGCTGAGACCCAAGATGCTGAGGTGCCAGGGGAAAGGAGGGATTTCTCTCCCAGGAATGACCAAGAAGATGTTTTGTTCTTGCAGAAGAAATGTTGAATGAAATACTTCAGCAGAGCTTCATGATGGGAACCAGGCTGGGAGGAAGGTGTGCTATGGGAAGAAACCCCCTTCAAAATGGCATGAAATCATCAACTAGAAAACAGCAGTTGAAGGTCTCCAGGAGGTAACAGGGGTAGGCCTGATACAGATTTCTGCAGGCACAGAAGTCAGGAGACAAAACTGAGCATCAGCTGCTCCGTTCCCCTTTCTCAGTCAGTTTGCTGTACTACATACTCTTCTTTGGATGATGCTCAGATGATTAAATATTATCCATTTTCTTTCCACCAAACTTGGAGTGCACAAACTTTGCACAAATTTTCCTGCCTTGTATCTCTCTCAGTAGGCATGGCATATCTTCAAAGACCTAAACGGTCAAAAATGGGCAGCTTGTCCCCCCGCCACACAGGGAGGGAAGCTGAAGCAGGGGGATACACACAGGAAACCTGGAGCAAGCCTGGCAGTGGGTCAAAAAAGAAAAAAGTCAGGATCTGATCATTTTTCCAGCGTAAAGAGTCTGGGAGAGGTTTGTAAGATCAATTTAGGAACCCAGCTCCCATCCAAACCAATGAGAACTGGGCACTTGCATCCTGCCATAAAGTTTAAAAAAAAAAAAAAAATTCAACAGCAACAAAAAGCAGTCCTAAGAGGCACAAACATGTCCAGGCAGAGTAGAAGCCAAAAGAACTGTCTCGAGTCCCGGATGAACAGCACATCGACACCAAGATATTTGAGATATGTACTTAACTGCAGGGCTGAAGAGGTTAAGAGGAGCCCCAGCGAGCAGCCAGCAGCATGCCAGCACCATCTGCAGAGTTCAGCAGCTTCCACCACAGAATTAGCTGGTTGCAAACAGGTCCTAGTGGCTTTGCCTTGTAGAGCCACAAAATCCAGAGGCTGGCAGCTCCCATGGGCTTGTTCTTCCACTGCTTAGTCTCCCCCCTAAGGAAAAGGGGGCCAGACGCAACCTCCAGCAGCCAACAAAATCCCAGAGGACAAAAGATGAGCAAAGGAGGATGCAAGGCCTTTTCAACAGTCAGGTGTCTGTGTTGTAAGTGTCCTGTGGGACCGAGGTTGGCCTCCTTCCCAGGCCTGCCAACCGTTGTGTTTTCATCACAGGTTTCTCAGAGTGGGAAGGATTTATTCCCATTTAATTGCTTTTTTTTTTTTTCCTTACACCACAGCTGAGGAGTCCCGATTGCAAAGGACAACATGAAAACTGTGATCCTTCATGCACACCCCCAGAGGGCAAAGAAGGATCTACTGTTGCTGATGGTGGTGAAAGCAGGCAGACAGGAAAAAATGTTCTTTTTCTGTTTAAGCCAGTCTCAAAAATTTGGCTGGCCTAAGCACCAAGCCCTAGGTGCTTCAGGTCCCCCATCATCAGCCTCCAGGAACACATCCCAGTGCTGAGCAGACCCCACAGAGAGGTTGTCAGCACCAGCTGGGCAATGGTCATTGGCCTCTGGAGATAGGAAGTCACTTCTCCACCAAAGCCAAGACCAGCTGAGAACCTCCTCGGGGAGCAAATTGCAGTATGTGCCCTCTGTCAGCTGGAGCCATTGCCAACTGCTCTCATGGGGCCACCAGCCAAGAGCTGGGCTTGGGATAACTGTACCAAAATTCATTAACCTAATTATTGCTTGTGTTCCCAGGTGGGTGGAGATAGGCTTCATCAAGCAGAATAAGCATGCCACAGTAGCAGGCAGTACCTCCGCACAGCCAGTGCCAGGACTTGCAAGGAGGATCTGCCTCTTTCTTCACTATTTACCCTACATACGCTCAAATTACAAACTTGGCAACCCCATGCTCAGCAAGTGCCTTGTTCTGCAAACAGAGACTTGATGCTCCAGAGAGGCTCACAGGCTTCGTTCGGGCTGATGCTTGTGAAGATCCCCCCATTCCTACCCATTCTGGGTAAAAACAGCGGCAACAGTGGCCCCAGGCTAAGCCTGCCATGGGATGCTCTACGCAGGATTCAGACCAGAGCCCTGCACACCACATATGCCATGGGGGCAGGAGCAGAGCAGCCCCGTGCAACCTGGTGTCCTTGGCCACCTTCAGAGCATTGCTACACAAATGTCCCTGCAAAGGAGGAGCTGATGACAATTTCTCCCCTCTGGGGGCTGCCTTCGCTGGATGTCCTCACAGCAGATGCTGTGGTCATCACAGCCAGGGTGATTCCCACGAGCTTGATGAGAGCAGCCTATGTCCCACCTCTCATCTGACCCAGACCAAATGCCCTCTGGATCCCCCACAGAGCAACCAAAATCCCAAACAGAAAGGCAGGACATGCTGGAAAGGCCCTAGACAAACAGTTTACCCGTATGCAGCAAGGGCGGAACAGGCTAGTTTCACCTTTCTCATTGGAGTGGGGGAGATTTCAGGCAGATTTAACAGCTCTCAGCAGTGCTTTGATCTGTTGACTCGGACGGGAGCAGAATCAGACCAGTGCTGAGCATGTCCAACACCTTTCTTCCCACAGCGATACCCAACAAGGACACAAAGGCATCATTCCCCTTATGCATCTGGGGAGCTGCCCTACAGGCCATTTGGGGATCAGGACAGAAAAGATTCTTGGGATGTAGGAAACCAGTGGAGGGTAATTTCTCAGGTGGGACATCTTTGCTCAACTACATAGAAGAAATGCATTACCAGCCTTGATAATGTGTTGATAGCTGCTGACCATTGCTCAGCAGAGTTACTTTGAGACAAAGGGTCAGAAACAGAAGAGGAAAGGCTGCATTTACACCTGGTGCTCTGGTGGTATGGAGCGATGTGCCTGCTCTCACCATCCTACTGCAGTCTCACCATATTGAAAACAGAGATAACGTTCATCATCTGCCTCAGAGGCATGTTGCAAGGGTTAACTCATTAACCCGTCCATCCAAAATGGCACACAGAGCATGAAGAGCATCCGTGCCTGATGTCAGCACTGTTTACTGAATCACACCCAAACTTCTGGACCAGGACTCTGGGAAGCAACAGAAAAAACACAGCAAGGTACCACTGCCAGCCTACACCAACAGCGGCAGACCAGAGAGCAGCGGTCACATCACCACTGGCCTGGGCTTCACGTGTCACTGGTTGACTCAAGTTTTAATTATGCCCCAATATCTCCATGTCTCCCAAAACACAAAGCTTTCAGCCAGGCAGTTCCTGCCAGCTGAAATTTCATAAAGAGCAGCTAGTGACTAAGACAGACCAACCTTCAAGTCAGATGCTAACAGCTTTGGACAAGTGTGGGATTTTTACACCCCTATCTGCAGGAAAATCTGATGTTTAGTGCCCTGACTGTGAGCAGGTCACTCTTAAACCCCTGAACATCCCAGGCAAAAAAAAAAAAAAAAAAAAAAAAAAGGCAAAAAAAGAAAAAAAAGCGCCGGAGGGGAATTGTACTGGCTCTAATCCCTTCTGCCATTCTGCATATTCATGGAACATTGTCATAACACATCAGTGGGACAAAAGGTCTGTCGGCACCTCCTCCTCATTCCTTTGATAAACCACGAGACAAATGCTGAGTAAACACTTGGAATCCATTCACTGCACTATTCTCATCGGGATGAGAAAGGGCTCCTCTTTCTTGCAGGCCCAGAGCTGCTCAGCCTAATAAAGTACGGCCCACGGCCTGTGAAAAGAGAGGCCTATGGATGATGAAAACATGGATTATCTCATTTCACCCTCCTTGTATCAGACCCTGCTCACATTCTGAGTGCACTTGGTCTGACACGCAATTACACACACAAAAAAATAATAATAATAAAATTTGGAAAAAAAAAAAAGTCAGGGAAAGGGGTGTTTAGCAAACGGAGGGACTGTCCGTGAAATTTCAGATGACCTTTCCCTAGTGGGAAAGTAATTTGTTTCTGCCCCAGCCATCATCAGGAGTTTTCTCATCAATATCAGCATTCCCCTGAATATTGCAGTTGGTGGAATAGATAAAACTTAAAAGAAAGCTTTGCAGGTCACTTTAATGGCCTGAGCCCCTAAGAAGTCACTGGGATGTTACTGAGAACCCCATAAACAGCTCCCTGACCGCGCTGCTGCCTCGTCTTTCTGTTGCCTGCTTGGCAGCAGGTTTAGGCAAAGCCCCGTTCTCCTTGCACTCGCACAACTGTAAATCAAGAGTCCTGAGGTCAGCCAAGTGCCTGGAGAAGGATGAGCGACTTCTACGCCTGTAGAGGGATGCAAGCACCTCAGTGGTTTGGGATCTACAGGTGAAAAGCACGATGCGAGCCAAGCAGGTCAGGGCATGAGATGTCCTGTGCTGGAGGTCAATTAAATTAAACCATCCAGTCCCTTCGGTCAGGCTTGGAGCCCACCAGAACAGACTGGTGATGCTGGGAGCAACACAGCTCCTTCGGCCTTCATTCGCACCCCAGAGACACATTCTCAGATAACTAATAACCCCCAAAAAATCAGCATAAAGGGCTTTCTTACCGTTAGGTGTTCAGTGACTTGATCAAGGTTGCACAGGACATCAATCACCAGTCACTCCCAAGCGCTTTCCAACACCTACAGCAGCCTCCTCCGTTGCCCAGCTTTCTGGAGGCTGAGCTAAAAACGCCTGCAATAAAGCAAAAAAAAACCCCTTTAATAACCCAAAACAGGGCAAGGAACTGGCTCTTTTGAAAACAATCATCTGAAAGAAATATTTTCCATTTAAAATGATCCTTTATTTGGAAGAATATGAGCAGTTTTCAAAGTGAAAATTAATTTCAGAGATAGTACATGGGGAACAAGCACACTTAATGCAATTGTACCCATAACAGAAAACAAGACACGGTTATGAATTGCTGTCAAATGATTAAGAAACAATAAAGACTGCTGATTAACTAGGGTCTCTTCTCTTTTAAATAAATGGCTCATAAACCTGTCCACTGAGAGATGAGTGTATTTGTTGTAAACAGTGTATTCAATGCTTTTGTCTCTGGAAAATCCTTAAGTTCATCCTTAAGTTTCAAACAACCAGCAAAAAACATGAGCAGTTGTTCCTCGATCTGGCACATTACTTGTGAACGTTGCTATGCAAATATTTGCGTTTTACAAGGTGTTTGTTATAAAACCTCCCAGAGGACTCAACCCAGTCTCACAGCAGCTCCAGTCGCTCGCTGGGCTTGAGTAAAACCCGCACAAGCCCCCAGCCAAGCAGGCGATGCCGGCTGTTTGTTTTCCCCGAGTGGGTGACTCCTCTCCCTAAGCAACCAAGACACAAAAGCAAGTGTGAAACTTGCAGGGCTTCCAAGAGGCTGTTTGTTTTGCTGCCCAAAAGCAATTTTCAGGCGAAACTGTATTTGCACATGTAACAGCCGCATTTCCCTGCCCCAGGACGGGTGACAAGCAGGCTGCTGCCTGCCACCTACAAACACCTACATCCAACCCTCACAGCAATACAGCACAGCCCTTCATTAAAATATTAGACTAATGCAGTGATTTCCTTCCTTAGATGATGCTTTTATTTCCCAGTTGCTGCATTGTAAAAAAAAAAAAAAAAGAAAAAAAAATTCAGCAATGCTGTTAAGCTCAGATCCTCTGAGGTTACTTAGGCACATAACTCCCATTCATGTTCAAATGATCTCAACTGTCTTTGGGATATGAGCCTCAGAGAACTCATCACTCGATATTTCTTGCAGACACGAGTCTCCATGCAGTTTCTCTGCCTGCCCAGCAGCAGCTCCAGCCTGCAGGGCTTTGGAGCTCTGAATTCAAGCCCATGGGTGATAAACATTGGTTTTGAGCATGCAAAGATGCAGAGCGATCTCCCTTTCCTCCTGCAGCCACCACTGGCAGCCACTGGTAGCAGACCCCCTTGGCTCCCTTCTCCACCAGCTAGGACCCAGCCAGGGGACAGATCAGATTTGAAGGGGAGCAGGAACAACCCTCAGTCTGTTCTGGGCAGTTTTCCAGGGACTCTCCTATGCTTTGCACCAGGTCTCATGGCTCCTGCACCGTTCCCCAGTGTCGGGATGCAGGCAGCTGCCCTGCGAACAAGTCACTGGGGCTTTAAGCCCAACCCAGGGCTGCTCTGAGAATTCTTGGTGCTTTATAGGGTAGGAGGCTTTATACATCTCATTCCAGCCCATTGCTCTCCAGGGCTGACTCTGACACCCTCAAGAGCTGCCAGGCCCTGGGGAAGGGTCAGAATTTGCCCCTGAAGACTGATGAGGAGTTTTTCCATCGACTCACAGATTCGGTATCCATTGCGTCCTGTCAGCAGCGCTCGGGTTAGAGCATCTAGCCTTAAATTGACAACGTTCCTCTCAAAACCCGATAAGTAATTGGGGGATCTGCTAATAGGGCTTGTCAAAATCAATTGGGGTTAAACACCTTTAGCTACAATAACAGTCATCTGACCCTGGGCTCCAGAAACCGCCAGGCTCAGAGGAACCCCGGGGGGTTATTCCTGGCTTCCCATTGCTTTGAGACAGATAAAAGAGCAGACGATGCAGAGCTGGGTAATCCATTCAGCCCATCCTAGCCATGCACTGAAGTGACAGCTCCCAGAGTTTCTGCAGAGCTGGCTCCTCCTGGGAATTGTGTGCGGAGGGGCCAATTTGTTCAACAAAACCTGGGCAACCAGAGTTTTCTTAAATTCAATTGCCTGAAGGAGAAGGCAAATAGCATTTAAGCAGAGGAAACTGCATTAAAACCACATCTTTGATACAATGGCCGATACACTCCACGCTGCCAATGCCTGAAATGATAATATTTTTTTTCTTAAATAAATAGCTCAGCAGCAGAATCCCAACCTCCCCCAGCACAAGGAGGCTTCACGCTGCTGCAGCAACCGCATTTCCAGCCCTTCAGGACAAACCGCTCCAACATTTCCCCTCTTTGCTGGGCTTATTACCAAAGATGGACCAGCTCAGGAGGGATTGACAGCGGTGCTGACACTGTGCTAAGGAGCCACATGTCCAGAGGGCACTTTCAGCTTATGTTTCCCACCAGCTCCCAGAAGGGAGGTGTAGAAACATAGCATGGGCATCCTTCCTGGGTTGGTACAAAGGGCTTTTCCTGCCTTTGGGAACTTACTGCCTTTGGAGACCTGCCAGACCCCAACACAGAGGAAAGCAAAGCAGGGTGGGGTCAGGAAGAGAAATAAATTTTCAGGATTTGGGGCACTTGCGTAACCCCATGATCCTTTTGCTATTTCTCCAGTTGTGGGATGCATCACGTCCTCCTCCCTGGAGCTTCTCCCTTCATCTATGCCTTCCACTCTCCTCCATCTGGGCAGCGTCTGTACCCATGTGGGCATCAGAGACCTCAGGAGAGGGTCTTTGCACATCCCAGGAGGGGCTCCTCAGGGACCCTAGACCCCAAGCTAGACAGAAGTGATGTAGGGGAAAAGGACACAGCTCTTGTGCTGCATCCCAGGCAGGACACTCGGTGGCTGGCTGCTGGTTGTCCCTTTGCAGAGCAGCAGCTAACTTCACCCTTAAGCATAACGTGCGATATTTGAATGAAATCGCCTGGTTGGCATTACATCAAGCCTATAATGAGGGATTTCAAATTGTCCCATCTGGTCTCAAAATTTCTGTGAAAGTATGAGACAGCCAAAGAAAAGCAGATTGGGGCATCTCTTGCCATGCCTCCACAAACTGCAGAGAAAGCTGCTTTCAGGCTTCCCTCCCTGGACATTTTGGCTTCTCCTGCTTCTGTGAGGATCCTAACAAGGTTGTCTTTCCTGCACCAGTTAGGCATTTCAACTTCCCACCTTGGCTGGGGCCCAAAAAATCCACTGCCAGGGTGAAAGTGAGCAATACAGAGAGCAAACAATTACCCCAACATTTCCAAATGGGCACATGTGAGGGGAGAGGGAGCACAGCGGCAAAACCTGAGCCAATGAGATGAAGGGGGTGATACCAGAGAATACCAGCAGGGAAAATGGGAAGGAATTAACTAAATAGCATCTTGCCACCAACACCATGGAAGGGCTTCCACCTGTGAGGGATGTCACACCATGGACATCTGTGTTGTGACCAAGAATCTGCTTCAGGTTTCCCCCAAGTCTCGCTTTGCCTCTCTCCTGTGAACCCAGCCCCATCCAGCAGAGACCAAACACCTGCATGTGGGATCCCCACACGTGAAACCTTCACTCCTGAAAAGTGATTATGGTCGCAGTGGAGAAAAAGGAGCTTTTCGGATGGATTGACTCAAATTCAACACGAAGAGCAGCTGAGGAAAACCTGGGGAAGAGCAGCAGCAAAGGTACCTGCCTGATCCTGAGGAACAGCAATACTCAGTCCTCCCTGGGGGTGGGATGCAGCCAGGACCACCCATGCAGTCATACACACATGGAGAGCTGTTAGTTATCTGCAAGCACAAAGAAAGAATTAAAAAAAATAAAATCCCAAAGTCTCCCTGCATCGAGAATTGTCTCCCCCAGAGCCCAGAGATGCTGCAGAAAGGGTGTACCACCCGCTTAGAGCACATGCATGCTGGTGTAAATCAGAGGTCGTAACCACCCGCACAGCAGATGAAATTATTCTGCTGAGATGACTTAGTTCCCCGAGCGATATCGGAGGGGATGAGGCTTCAGGCAGCATCCCTTGGATGCTCCTGGCTGTGTAGATAGGGGCAGACAGGGCAAGCACCGGCTGCTGGGTGCCCCTTTTTGCCCATCCTCCGAGTGCAGGAGGAGGGCAGCTCCAGGGCTTGGTCCTCTTGTTCTGATCCACGCAAGGGAAGGGGAAGAACTGCTGGTCCCCAGCCCTCTCCTGAGTCACTGCAACAGGGGAAGTGCATCCTCCTCTGTGGGAAAGAAGGGCTCGGTGGGTATCAGGGAAAGGGGACACCAGCCACACCACTGCTTGGGACAGATATTGGCTCATACGTGCCACATTTTATAAAAGTGAATCCACCCGATCCAACACGTGTCTCCTGGTGCCAGCAGCAAGACCCCTCTGCAGGCAGACTAGTCTGCACCTTCATCTGGGCTTTTTTTTACCAAAACCCCAAAAATATTAAATGTGACAGGAAATTCAGAGCAAGTTGAAGGGCTCTACATGGCTCCACTCGAAGGAGACTCCGATTTCTAAAGAAAGTCTAAACCAACTGTCATCGGACGAGGGGCACATTGTCCCTTGGAGCAGTGGCTGGTACCACATAGGAGGTATTCAGTCTAAATTAACTCTCCCCCTAATACCTGAGCAAACATTTTCAGCCTGAGACTTAATATCCCTGGACATGTCTGCTGTCTCCCAGGTGAATCCCCAGATAAACAAGGTCAGTTCAGCTCTAATGCGGCTGTAAAAAGCTGTCAGTCAGCCCAGGAGGTCTGGTTGCAAGGTCAAACCAGTTCTGAAGGTTGCTGGGGCCGAACCTGGCCTGTCACTCATTTTAAGTGCAGGAAGGTTTGTTTTCTCATTACGATGTCAGGTATCCCAAATTTAGGATTATCTGTCAGCTGCCACAACATTGTTCTTTCAAAAAAAAAACCAAAAAAACCACGTGCACACACACATCCCCAGCCCCGAATAAATCTGTGTGCTGAGCCTTACCTGCAGCTGAGCCTACCTGCAGCTGGGTGGTGAAAAGAAACCTGCCCTTCAAGAAAAGAGAAAAGGGATGTTCCCACACACTGTGTGAGTTTCTGGCACAAAAAGAACCCCCAAAAGCACAGAGCGACATCCTTCAGTTAAAATACACACTTGAATTATGATATCTCCACTAGAATAATCCACTGCTGAAAAGCCTCTTTGCCCAGTGGATGAGGAGTGAGGCAGGGCACCCTCCATATCAAGGGGGACATGTGGAAGCTGTCCTGGTCCAGCTGTGAGCAAAACAGCTTTGCATGAGATGAATCCTTGGTGCCACATGTGAAATGAATGCATTGTCTTCCCCAAATACCACCAGCTATTTAAGCACCGGTACCAGTTTGTCTCTCTGCATCCTTTCTCCCAGCTACACATCTCTTGTGACCAGATGATGCTCTGGGAACAAGGACCAAACCAAACAACCCACTAGAGTCCAGTCCAGCCTTGGCTTGGTCCTCCCACTGCCCTTGCAATACCAGCAGCACATCACAGGGATAACATTCACAGTCTGGGGGATGAAAGGGAACATACAGACATAGCCCTCAGGAAAAAGACCTCCATGGTGCTCCTCTAACCACAACACTGTTTAAGCGGGGAGGTCGTCTGTCTGGGGTGGATAGTGTGGAAACAAGTCCACAGGGAGAGATGTATTAAAGGGCCTCTTGGGGCAGCTCATCCCTTTCAGAAATCCACCAACCTCCACCATAAAACTCACTTGAGCTTTTGCCTCCCACCAGCTCCTACATTGACTGGCTTCATCAGTTCACCTTCTGCTGCTAAAAGCAGCATAAGCTGATCCATGGCCAGTTTGTCCCTTTTTGGGGGAACCAGCATAATTCCCAAACAGCCCTCCTCCTCCTCCTCTGCCTTGCTGTTCAGCCACAGCGTTCTCCTGCCAGTCCTTGGATGTAGTGTTTCTGCTGGTGCAGGGGGCTGGCTGGGCAGGGACCATCCGGGGCAGCCTAAGGCATGTGCCATGGACCGTGCCTGCAGCTGAAGAGGAGGGGAATTTTTCAGCCTATGTCTCAGGAGGGAAGGATGGGGAGCAGGAAGCTGCCCCAGCCCCTCAGAAAGAAAAAGACAAATAAGGTCCTTGGAGGAGGAATTATCAGACTGTGCACAAAGAGGCGAACCTGAAGAGACTTGTGCCAGGAATGCCTGGAGTGAGACAGGCTGATGACTGACAACAGCACCCTCCCTACACGGCAGGTGCTGCAGTGAGCTTGTGGAAAAAAGCAGAAGTGCGTTCATCTCAGCCCCAGTGTCTCCACACACCAGTAGAGGCTTGGTGTCCCAGTCCTCAGCTTGCATTGTCATGCTCCAGCCATCTATGGAGACTAATGGACCAGGTGGACTTTGCTGTGATACCTCAAAGAGATACATCAACCTCTGCCCCTTCTGCTAAGCAGATTCAGCAGAGATACCCCAAATTCCACAGAGAACCCAGCCAGTGTCCTCAGGGCAGTAGAGAGGGCAGGTCACCATTGCCTCTTTGGGGAGCACATCTTTGCTCTCCAAGGTTGTCAAAAGACCCTCTTCACCTGCAGGGCACCTCTAGGTTTTGCTAGTAAGTGGCTATTTCAGTGTGTACATGACTGAGGAAATCATCTCAGCCACCGGTGTGATTTATGGGCAGAGATCAACTCAGTGGCTGAATATTCACGTATAACTATATAAAGCCTTGGCTCCCAAGACAAAACCAGATGAAGAAATTGCCATCCTTGGTGCCTGCAGCTACAGTTCGCTGCCACACCTCCAAAAGGGATTAGTTTTTAACCCAGGCCATTTGGTTGTCCAGCTAACCACTCAGCCTCATAAAACAGTTACAACTGCACAGAATAGGGGATGGGGAACTGTGGCATAGCTGGAAGAGCAGCTGGGCCAGGAAAAGCTCATTTTCAGCCAAAGTAAGTGAATCATCTACGACTTAAACAAAATTGAGTTGACACCATCTGCTGCCCATCCTGGAGCAAACTTCCAAAGTGATATCTCATGGTGAAAGAAACCTCCAGAAAGCAAACAGACAACAAAAACCTGTAGAATGCCAAGGGTTTCAGCGTTTCCCGAGAAAGTTTCTCTTCCATGCTGTCCATCACAGGGACATCCCACAACCAGTTAACAATATCCAAAATCATCATTTTTTTGTTCTTTCAATTTTCAAGGCACGTTAGTAATTTCAAAACAAAGAAACAAGATGCTGTCCTTAAACATCCCCAATATTTCAAGTTCAACTTTGTTTCAACACCCCTAGAACTGTGTTTTTTCAATAATTAAACCATTAGTCTTTTTCAGATCCATTCAGTACCTTATCTAGATGCAATATTTATCTTCTTGATCTCAAAGCCAAGGAGCAAATAGGCATTTCTTTCTTCTGCTCCTACAAGACAATACTGTCACAACAATTGCTGCTGCTTCCAACCTAGGCTATCAATGCATTCAGACATTAGGCTTTTCTCACATTCCAACTCAGCCTAAAATATCTGATTCTCAGTTTCATCCCATTGCATCATGCTCTCAACATCCGAAAAAAAACCCCACAAACAAACCCATCCACCTAACCAAGAATCCACTTCTTGCTGAGGGCTGTGAGAAATTCTTTCTCCCAGACGGCCCCAGAGAGGTCTCAGGAGCTGCTGTCACCAGCTCCTTGCTCTGCTGGAGATCACTGCATCCACTGAAGAAGGAGAATGATCACCCAGCCACCCACTTCTTAGCCTAACTCATCAACACTTGACCATTGGAGCCCTTACTCATTCCTACAGCAGCTTATGTGTAGGTGCCACTCTTCATGAGTTTCAGCTGTATCAAGATCCAGTCTCCAGCAAAGGCACTGGAGCTAGTCCTGATACACTGCAGTGGTAGAGAAGCTTTGGACAAACACCAGTTCTCTTCCCTTTCCCAAAAGATGTCATACCCCATTCTGGAGCAGAGCATGATGAATGTTTCCACCACTATCAATAAACACAACACATGATGCAACACAAATGCTCTCACAGTTTACAAAGCATGTTCCTCCCCTCTCCTCCTGCCTTGCTTGCTTGAATTCAGAGATGGCCAACAACTATTAAACACATCAATGCAAATGTTAGTAGATTGTTTCTAATAGGAAACAAAAATGTTTTGAGCAAAGCTAATTGCTGGGAAATAAGGTCGTTCCAATATTTCAGCGGAGGTTTATAAATCTCTTGGTTCCTGCCTCCTTCCAGCATTAAGGTTTTACAGATGTTGCTGTCAGAAGGGGAAGAATGATTTCAGATGCTTGTTTCCACTTCACATTAAAAAAAGACATAAATGCATGCAGCAAATTGCCAGGCGAGTTTTCTTTCTACAAGAAAAATGCACAAGTATCAACAAACAAAATATAGAAAATCTGCATTGGGACTCCTACAATCTTATGACAGTACAAAATACTCAACACACCGAAAACTGGCAAACTTTAAGACGTAATTCAACTCAGCCAGTTGCAATGCCTGCCAAAATGCTTCTTCCAGTCCTCTGCTTCTTTTGACCCTTCTCTGCCATGAAATGTTCACTGTACATGGAGGGACCCTCCAGCCCCACAAGGAGATCAGGAACCAGCCCAGTCCTTCCTGGACTGGAAGAGGAGGAGGAGAAGGGGCTGAGCAGTCATGGAGGAGAGAGCTGTTCTCTGCAAAAGCTAGACCTAGACCCAAATCCAAATGTTAAGAGGACAGGGAAAGGGAAGAAAGCCTCTGTTAAGTACAAGAGGATGGTTGGGGAAGAGAATGAGACCTGGTGGCTACTTCTGAGTTGGCTGGACAGTGGAGTTAACCATTTGCATGGGAATTATCCATCAGCAAAAGGCTGGCTCAGCTCCTTTCCCCATGCACAGAATGGCTGATGAGCTCTTGGGAGCCCCCAGACACCCCCAGGATTGGAGTGAAGCTCCCCACCTGGCCTCATGCTGACACACCAAGGTACATGCAGTACATGGACACACAGTGTGCTCTCTTTGGAAACCATTCCTCAAGCAGCAAAATCTTGTTAAGAAAAATAAGAGCAATGCCTACCAAAATAAAGCAGTCAGCTGCACAAACAATTCTCTCCCTGGGAAGACAGAGGAAGCATGGAGAGGACCAAAGGCAGACCATCGCAGACCAGGGGTTAGTCCCTGCAGGAACATGCCCATTGAGTTTCTCATCACTGTATTAATTGGGATAACGTAGGCATTATACAGGAGGATTACACAATGGTTCCTGCTTAGCACCACCACAAGATATCAGTCACCTCCCCAGCCGAGCTGGTGTCCATGCTGTCAGCAGTGTGTGCACCCAGCATTCAAACCAGGCACCAGTCAAATGAGGACTTGAGTGGGCTTCAGATGCCCATGTCCAAAATTGCTGCCACAAAAGCCAAGGTAGCTCAAATTGTGATGGGGACACGTACACAAAAGCACACTGATTTGCTCAGCTTTAACTCAATGAGCTGATTTAAGATTCACGGGTGTCACTGTCACACATTGCAGTGTGTTAACGTGACCTTTTTTTCCAGCAAGCATAATCCATTCATTCTCCTTCAACTTCACCTACCTTTAACTCCTTGACGCCATCTGAAGGAGGGGAGGGCTCTGCTTCCCCCATGCCCACCATGTCCAGCAACCTCCTTGGAGCTCAATGACATCCCTCCCAAGGCACCAGGCTTGCCACAAACATGCCTGATACAAGCCAAGGGGCCAGGACCTCTCACGAGAGGCATTTGAGCTGCTTTATTTTTCCAGTCCAGCAGAAGCTGTGCCTCTCCTGCTGAGAAGCCTGGAGCTGGCTCTGAAGATGACGGGTCTGTTCCAAATTTACACTATTTTTCCTTAAGCTCAGAGATCGCCGCTGAGCTGTCTCTCATCCCGCTTTTGGCACCTTCTTGCATTTTAAACTGCAATCATACCCCCCCAAAAAAACCCTTATCCAGGCAAGGGAGCATCCAGTTCAGCTCCTCTTACGTTCCCAGGACGGCAGTACAACTTCTCCAGCCATGGTGGGGTTACACTTTGGATCTGATTTCCACAACAGCCAGGTGGCACCCCTAAAAAATAAGCCAAGCCAGAAATAACCCACTGGGACAGAAGAGCTGAAGTCCAACATCTCTCTTATTCAAGTCAAGGGACTCATGTCTCTCTCAGAGACCAGACAACCACCACATATGAAGAAGCAGGTACACGTCCATCTTAAATCTCCTGATACTCACACATGGCTGGACCCTGGCAAGGAGGGGGCTGTACAGGGCTGTATTCATGCAGCCTGTGTGGCTGTGCTTCTCGTTTCCCACTACATGTGCTACTCTGCAGGACCCATGAGCGGGGTTACATTTAGGGCAGCCAGACCTGGGACCGATACCTGCATTTAGAGAAGATAAAGATGCTGGGATGGCCCATTTCAGGATCAGCCTGTTAAATCACAGAGGCCAGTGTGGCATCCCCAGGCAACCCTGCATGGCAGGTCAGCACCTCCCAAGGTTCAAGAGACCCCCAGGAAGGACAAGCCCTACCACCTCCACACAGGGGATCACACCAGCTCCTCACAGGAGAGGCAGCGTGGGTGCCAGGTGTGCACCCCAGGGTGCCTGTTTCAGGAAGGCTCCTCCGCCCCGGCTATAAATACCAGCCCCGACCGCACGTTCCCCAGCGGCTCACTGCGTTCTTCCAGCAGATGTGCCAAGACAAGCCGACGTGAGGCTCCGTAATCGGCAGTTTGTTGGTCTCCTGGGGCCAGTGAAAGCCCAGATTAGACTTTACAGCTGACTTGAACACACAAGCAACTAAGCTCTGTTAGGGACACAAGCAACTGTGGAATGATTTAGGGCATGGGCCCTTGAAGTTGCCAATTATTTATCTAGTTGATGACTCAGACAAGCAGTTTTACTGTCCAAACCTTCAGGGAAAACATGTGGAATTAATCAGGCTGCATTGAAAAAAAAAAAAAAAGATCAAATTAATATAAAATAAATTGAACGACGCACACGATACCAACCCTGATTTTTCCTTCTAAATAGGCACTGTATCTAAGTGAGTTGTTTTTTCTTGCTTATTTATTATTCTTTTGCTTTTAAAGGGCACTGCATGGCAGTAGAAGTCATTTCTGCAAGCACAACAAAACATAATCTCTTCACAAAGAAAGGCAATGGGCGTTTATTCAGCAGGTCCGTTCTATTCATGATGTTGCCATATGAAAATAAGAATGTCATTGAAAATAATAATAAACCAATGCATTTTTGTGATTACCCTAGAAATGCACCAATTTCAGTGTTAAACCAACCAATATGAACAAGGTTTTATGTTAATAGGTACCATGAGTTTGTTGCCTGTTAAGGTAGACTAAAGAGACAAGATGCTGTGGTAGTTTATCATTGGCTGGGAGATTTGGGGTCCTCTATCTTTTGTGCCCTGGAACCCTTGGGAAAGTCACTTCAGCTCAACTCATCCAGAGCTGGATGCCTAATTCTCACAGAGATGCACATTTTGGGATCTTGGGGGATTTAGGACCACCTCACAGTACAGTGACGTCCGGAGCCCTCACCCTCGCCCAGCCACGATCCATGCCATGTTAATCTTTAGTTTCAAAGGTGCACATACAGATAAAAACTGAAACTTTTCCTAAAAATTACAGATTTTGCTGAAATTTCATTCTTGGGGAGGGGGACTCAAGCACTAACCACATTAAAACAACATGCTTAGAAACAGGTCTGAAAACTATTGCACCCAGCATCAGGGAGGACATAGATAATGTTGAGTTGGCTTAAACCAGACTCACCCAAGCCAGCCCTCAGCCTCATGCCAGCCCTCCTCCAACCCCTCGCATCCCTCTCCAGCACCGGCAAAGCACATCCCCTCTCCCACCAGGCATCACCTCTCCTTGGGACCCCAGGGCTTGACTCTGAGCCAGAGGCTTCTGCTTGCCTGCCTGTTTCACTGCCTCCTCCTTGACACACAGCCTCCCAGATAACATCAGGCCAAGGCGATTATGTCCTCCCAGGGCCAGCAAACCAGATTTTCTGAATGACCTGCCCAGATCACCTTTCATCAGCCTCACGCACCGGTTGGTGCCAGGGCTCTTCCTCTACACAAGTCACCAGGTATTGTCCTGGAGCCAGACAGTTCCCCCCTCCTTGTGTTCACTGAAAGACTGACCATGTCATTGCTGGAGCCATTCATTTTGCGCACACTCCAGCGATTCGCGTCCCCACCCCAGCATCAGGTCACTCTGAAACTTGCCCTTCCACTGTGCCCATCCTGTTTGCCTCTCTACCACTGCCCTTCGACTGACTTGATTAAAGATGTCCCTGTCAAGTAGGCTGTGGTCTGGGGCCAAAAAGAGAGAAGACCGCAGGTCAGCAGTGAAAAGTACCTGTTGTGGGAGCTCATTTCATCCCTGGCAGAGGGATTGTGTCTCACCTGAGATATACATCTCCCCATCAGACCAGCCCAATGCTCTCAAGCCAGGGCTCAGCAGCAAACATCCCACTGCTGGTCCATCCCCAGCATCTTGCTAGCAGCTGCTGGTGGGTTTGTGTTACTTGTGATGGGTATTTCAAGCAGTTTTGCGGTTGTGTTTTCTATCAGAGTGCAGCAAGAGCCTGATTTCCACCTGCCTCACCCCTCATCCAGCCCTCAGCCAGGAGGCAAGGGGTGACCTCAGGGGCTTCTCTTGCCCACAGCGCAAGGGGGACCCACGGCCATCCCAGGTGCCCATCATTCCTCCCCTCCGAACAAACAGGTGCCCTTTTTAAGAGACCACAATGGTCTCAACAACAGGTCTATTCACAGACCTGCAGGCCCTGCCATCTCCCCAACTTTCACTAAAATAAACCTTTCATGGGGAATGCACCTTCACCCGAGTCACAAGGCAGAGGAGACCAGGCAAATACTAAAAAGTGAGTGAGAACACACCTTAAAACAGAGCAACCACCTCATGCAGCATCCCAGAGACTTTTTGTTTTTATTCAAGAAGAGAGACAACCGGCATTCAGGCCGACTTAAAAGATTGAGCAGCACGATGACAGCTCCCATTTCAGGGGAGAAAGGCAGAGGGAAAGGGGATTTGGATTCAAACTAAACCCTTGTGGCAGGTACCCATCAACGTGCACCCCAAGGTCACATGTGGGAGGCAGCTCCTTTTAAAATAATGAGACACCTTGGGGCTTTATTTACCTTCAGAAAGGCTTTTTCATTCTGCTGGCAGTGGCTTCACTCCTGGAGACCTTATGGGATGTTGGTAGTGTCACCCCTAAAGCAGCAGGTTTTGGGGACCACCAGTGTCTAGATGTGAAGGAGGGGGCAAATCCAGGTGCGCAGAGCCCAGACAGGGGTCCCATGTCCCCATGGATGCCCACCTGATGAACCTGTTCCCTAGACGGGCTCTCACCCCTACAACATGCAGCCCAGTACTGCCACTCCACTGGTGTCCTATCCCCCATGTATAAGTCCTACAGGGGGGTCAGGCTGATGCAGCCTCTCCTCCCACAGCAGCACAACCCCTCCTTTCCACCTCCAGGTACCTGTGGACACCCAATTTTAAGCACACAAATAGCCCATTTCCTCTGCTCACACCATCACAGGTTTAAAAGCACCAAGGATCAATGCTGGGATTGCAAGTTTGCTGGGGAACAGACAGTCTGTCCCCATGGTCGGGCACAGCAGCAGCAGAGTGGGGAGCCAGCAGGTCCACAGCAGCAGCTCAGCACGATGGCAAGGAGCTCTCATTTCTGTCACCCCTCTCAGGTGTTAAAAACACCTTTTTGAGGCAAAAAAGCCATAATGGCATCACCTGCACAAGACAGAGAGCAGGGCTAGTGCTGCTGTGGGCAGGGGACAATATGGGGTCATAGTCTTTCTGTCTCACCTCCATCGCGTGTGCCACAGCTCTGCAGAGGGGGGAGGGTTTACTCCTGCAGCTCACTTGCCTGTTACTTAGAGCTTGCTCTGACTTAAAACTGAGCCAAAAAAAAAAAAGACCAAGTATCCCGGCTCCTCAGCAGGACATGTGCTGATATGAGAGCAGGGCTGAGCCTGATAAACCAGGGCAGCTCCTCTAGCAAGCGAGGTTCACTGACTTGCTGAGTGTCTGGCAACTCATTTAACCTTCAGCATTTCTCTTTCACCTCTCATCCTTTGCTCATTTTCTCAGTTTAAGTTTTGTTAGCAATGCTTCCTTAAGGCTTGCAATACTGGAGTTAGAGGGACTTGGGTAGGATTTTTTTTTTTCCTTTAAATGAAGCTCCAAGAGATGATACAGAAATCTGAGTCTGCTTTAAAAAGGAAAACCAACTTTCCTACTCCTTGTGGTTATGGGACAGAAACAAACAAACCAAACAAAGGGAAATCAGAAAGCAAAGAAAAAAATACAACCTTCAGATGATTTCTAACCAAATTTCATGCTCTCTGAGTGCCTGGCAGGCTTTCCAGTCACGCAGGCTTTGGGGCACCAAAGTCCCCTGGAGTAACATCAAACTCCTCAGCAACTTGGAAGCTTTGGGGCATTTACTGGTGGGGAAAGGGACCAGCAGTGCCAGAAAGACCTGTGCTCAATGGAGACCTCTGCCCAAGGGATCCCAAGGTTTTGGGCTCAAGTCCCCACTCTGCCTACAGCAACACCCGATGGAAGCTACTCAGCCATATGTCCTTGGCACTGCTCAAAAACACCCCCAGCCCCTCTCAGACAGTCCAAAGGAGCCAGCAACTTTGCCCCTGAGCAAACCAACGCAGTAATAACTAAACCCAGAGCTCTCACTTCTGCTCCTTCCCTGGATCCCAAAGCAGGGGCTGGGCATGAGGTCCTGGGCTCCAGTCGGCAATTCTACGCTAACTTCTGGGGACCAGCAGGAGCCCTGTTAGCAAGTGCCTGTCCTCACCCATCTGGGCTGGGTTCCCTGCTGGAACCAATTAGACCAATTAGTAACACATCAGGGTTACTCTGCGTTTGTACCAAGGACTGTCACATGTGGGTATTTGCCACCTTACCCATTTCTGCAGCCTTCAGCATCTCCTTGGCTGTTTGGGGGGCTCTCATCTCCCCGCTTTTATCCTTTTCCCCCAGAGCTCATATTTTTATGGGACTGTGCAGTTCAGAGAGGGGACAACAGGGTAGATAAGGCAGGAGTTAATGAATTGCTTGTGATAGAAGAATAACAACCAGACTAATTAAGGCTCTTCATATGCCTCCTGTCTACTGTCGTTAGCTGCTGTGGTGACTCTGTGCCTGCTTGGACAGCAGAAACCTACATGCTCTCCCAAAGGGACTCAAAATCTCCCTTCTCCAGAGTAATCCCTATGACACTGTCAGTTAATGGATGAATAATTTTTTCACTAATTTTCAAAATTAAGGTTATCACTTTTTATTATTATTATTATTATTAAGGTCACTTGTGCTTTATCATTTTAATTAACTGAAGTTCTTAACTTTTAAAAACACATGTTATCTGAAGCATAATTATCTAGTCTTTCATTCTGCAGGGGAGATGGACATTAGCAGGTTGGACACAACTGCTGAGAGATGTCACATCCTTCAAGGAGGACTGGACTCCCAAACTGGTTTTGGTTCTCAGACTCTGCCCACAACTATGTTAACTTGTTCTTAAGGCATTTCTCTACCAGCATGGGCAGGTACCCTAAAAAATTGCACTGATGAATTTCCCTGAAAAAAATACCTCCACTATGGACAAACAGCAGCTGGTCTCTTTGCATGCAAAGGCTATTTCTCCTCTTGCCACTCATTTGGGCTGTGCTTCTGCTGAGTTTCAGAGTCCCTTTGAACATTAATCTCCCCATCTGTAATACAGGTTGCTTAGAAAATGGGAACACATCTAAGCATAGAAGAATAGGAGATCTACTGCAAAGGGGCTGCTAAGTCATTAGTGCTCAGTCCCCAGCAGTGCTGCTCTGCTGTCTGCCAGTGAAGTGGCACAAGACCCAGATGTCACTGACTCTCTCACCCAAGCCAATCTCGGAAAGTTGCCTAGTTGGTTCAGGATGGGAAGGAGAAACCTATCACAAGTATAGTGGTATAGAACAGCCACAATAATTAAGTTGGCCCCATCTAGTTGTTCTCATTAGATGCAATTAAATAAACTGACAAAAAAGCACAACGGTCACTGTTGCCAAATTACTAATATAGCAGATCTCAGTGCAACAAAAAATCCATCCAAAAATATCTGTTTCTTCATTGGGATTTTTTTTAAAGTTACACCATTAAAAAAAAAGGCAGGCTTTTTTATTAAAAACCAGGTCTTTCAATATACGGGAAATACTGTACAGCCTATGAATGACACTTTCAAGCTGCATCCTCCTCTCTGCGAGCCTTGCACCCCTCCTTGTGGTAGATTGAAGCAATTGTCGTGTGAGCAAAATTCTCTCTCTGCTGGGCTTTGGCTTCCAAAAAGAGCACAACTAAATGCCCAAGACACGCTTTCAGCTCTGGCACCGAGCAGCATCTTCTCCAGGTTGTGAAGGTCTCCGAGCTAGAGATACAAACAACCTCTCCCTCTCACTAGAAGTCAGCCGTAAGCATGTGTTTCAAACATCATTAAACTGGAGGGTGTAGATCTGTGTGACACATTGGAACTGTTACACTACCCAATCTTAATGTTTGTTTAAAGGTTACTTTTGGATGAAAGCTGGTTAGAGAATAAATAACAGATGCTGAAGGCACCCATTATGTATTTTTGCAATTAGCAGAAAATCTTGGTACTTTTCTTAAAGAACATACATAATTTTGTGGGATGTTTATTGCTGGAAGCAATCTGCTCTCGCTGGCAAGAACAGCATCCAAGAGCCCAGGGAAGCTTTACAAGAAGTCACACATGGTAAGCGAAATGCAATGCTTGCTTCAGGAACAGCACTTAAAATCCTAAGCTCTGTTGCAAGGAAGCGGTCAAATGCACTTTCTGCCCGCAGAAAATTTTAAATTAGAAAGAACATGGTAAAATTATCCCTGTTTCTATTTTCCACGGACATTTTGATTACCCAGCAAAAATGTGGCTGCTGATTATACTTTCATTTGAAAAATGCATCCAGGATGTTTCATGCCATTGTTGTCTTCTATGCCCAAGGGCTTATCCCATGGTCCGGCTACCATCTCCCCTCTTGGGGTAGAGAGATACTACTATACCTTGGGAAATCTTGTCTGTCCAGGATGCATCACCTGGAAAGGAAAATGGAAGTAAGGAAGCCACTACAGCTCCCAGAAAGCATCTCCCTCTCGCAGAAATTTGTGTGTGCAGAGTATGAGGTGAGGCAGCAGCTTAACCTTGGACTGCGCCTTCCTCCCCCGAAATAAAGGCACTGATGATTTCCATATGATTTCCACTGATGATTTCATATCCAAATGAAAACAGAGGAGGTATACAGAGAAGGACAGAGGTATTTGGGTTAGAACATAACATGGACCTCAGGATACTTGGTGACCACAGTTGGGGACTTCAGCAGGTTCTGGTTTAAGAAGACAACAGTAGTAATGCCCCAAACAGCAACCTAAAGACATAGCTCTATGCTCAGTCAGGAAAGAGGACCACCACATACTACATCCTCCAAGTATCTTAATAGATCCTGATAGTCCCTGAAGACCTCCACAATAGATTAAGCTTCACTCCTAAGACTTGATCCAATTGAGAATCCATCCTAAAATCTCTTTTCACATCTCATGGCACTAAAGAGCAGTGCATGCTGAGCACAAAAGTTGTACAAGATACCATTTCCACGTACCATTCACATATCGTTACACGTTGATAGTTGCACAGCAATCTGCCATTTCTTACCATGAAGAAACTGCATTGTGCTAAAAAGCCCTCCAGAATAAAGCAGATAATATCTTTTGGGATGGCGCCTTGTATTTTCCAAGAGTTGTCTCACTGCAGCAGCTATTACAAGAAACTAAACCAAACCCTCCTATTTGTAAATTAGAAAGAAAAAGCACAACTCAAACTGGTATTTGGTTTAGGACTGCATGGTTCGCACAGTGCTTAAGAAGCATTTTAGACAAAAGCAAGCTTTCTGCCAAACATTTGAGGGGGAAGAGAGAATTTCTGCTTTGCTCTCTGAATGCAGTTATAAACCAGGATCACAAAATAGCCTGGCATTGCTGCGCACAGTGAAATAAGCTGTGCACCTCGCTCTTCACAAGCACTGCTCAATTTGTCTTCATCCTGCCCAGTTTAGCTTTTACAGCTTTACCCTGAAGACAAATTCCTGTTTCCACAACCCCTGGAATTCAAGGTGGCAGAGTCGATGAGGGGAGACGGGCAACTTCGAGGCAGGGAGTGCTTTTGCATGAATTTCTATACAGCATAATCATGAAATAGCTAGACTTAAATACAAGCATCGCTGCTGCGTGGAACTGATCTGCATCTAAACCTGAAGTCTGACTAGTGAAGCGGAATTGACTGAGCTTCTTTAAGCGTCTTTCCTCTCCTCCTCAATCATCTCACTTGCTTCCATTGAAGCATAACAGGTCATTGCTAGTTTAACATCTAGCGATTGAGGAGTTTTTTTCATGCAACTGCTGCTAAGCACTGTGCTGAAGCAAGACAGACACATCTGATCTCACCCTTATAGGAGAAAAGAGCAGAGGTACTACACTGAGATTTTCTGTAGTTGGAAAAAAAAAAGCGCAATGTGCTTTACGTCAGTTTTGTAACAGATTATGCACCAAGTTCGTTGGCAGAAACAGGTTCTGATTGCTCCAGCTGAAGGCATTTAAAGATTTTGTTTCTTTTGCAAGGCACATAGAGATTGGTAAGAGCACCCCCTTTTGCATCCCAAAGAGCATGTGCAGTTCAGAAAGGTAACGAAAAGACATGAAAAGGCAGAAAGCAAAGAGGATAGAGAATACATCAGCTGAGCAGATTAGAAGACTCAATAAAGATGCCTATTGTTACCAACAGAAATACTCTACAGACCACAGGCTGAAAACCACCATCTTAAACTAAGCAATCCATGAAAAATAGCAGAAAGCAGCAAGATTAAATTCATTTATGCCCCCCTATCTCCACTGGAAGATTTATAAAGGCCTGCAGATCAAAAGAGTGTAAGAACTGCTGCTGTAAAAACCATGAGTCTTAATATTTTTGTTACTGTCTCCTTTGTTACCTGATTAGCTGAATCCTCTTTGCATCATCTTGCAGTTTTCATTATTAGCTGTTAACCCCGGGATCTTTGGACCGTGGCAAGCGCACAGCCCCAGGTGCCCCGTCTCCAGGTCCTGCTGCACCGTGCCTTGAAGAAATAACCTGATCGTGCCAAGGGGCCAAGCATTGGCCCCCCTGAGCAGAAGGCCAGCTGAGTAGTCACAGATCATAGCTTTCAGAGACATCTGTATCACAACAGGGACTGAACTGATCTTGAAATCCAAACTAAGCAGAAAAGTAGTCCCCTAAACTGCAACTTTCCTAAATGCTGGCAGCTAGAAACTGCCAACCAGTAACAACAGTTGGCAGCTCCAGTCTGAACTGAGGTTTTTTTCCATTTAACTCTCCCATTCTCCCCAGTTCAGCCTGGGCAGTGGCACACATGTCCCCACTGTTGTAAGACACAGCACTTTGCACAAGACCTTGGAACTGCCTCATGAACCATCTCTTCTTATTGAGGACAAATGTTGCTGGTGGGGAATATCTTGCACTGAGGCAATCTTCAACTGCATGCTTATGGTCTTCTCCGCCTGCCCCCACTCCATCAAATTGGCACCTTTTAGGCAGGGATTTTCTGTTCAAGTCTCCCACTTGTGGGATTGGGAAGCTTGCTTTGGGGCAAGCTAACAGAGCCTTGCCCCTGCCAGTCAGTCCCCAAGGAGACACTACAACCTCAGGGTAAGGTCTCAGCAAAACTTTGGTCTATGTAGTTTTACCAGCAGAAAGATACCTATCGCTGCTGGAAAATCCCCTGCTTTTCTCATCCCTTTCAGGCCAGCTCTGCAAATCTTTCCAGAGTAAGGTTTCAACATGTTGTTCACTGGAAACCTACACATGAATAAACAACCCATGTTGTGACAAACCTTTATGCAAAATGTGAAGACTTACTTTAAAATAAACCTGGCAACCTCTCAGTCTCTTTTATGAAGAATATTATGCTGTGCCAATCTCCTTTAAGAACACAGTCTCAAGTACAGCACGTAGGCATGTGCTGCAAAGCAGCAAAATGGCATTCAGGAAATCAGGTGGTGACTGAGCAAGGAAGCATGAGAAGTCAAGACAGAAAGCGTCTCCAACAGCAGCCGTGCAATACGTTTGTGTTTCCTAGTCCACTTCAAGTCCCCTTTCTTTCACAGATGTGCCAAATGAATTACCACTGCACAACGATATGAACAGAGTAATTTGATAAACCTATATAACCAAGAAAACGTACCAATTCCACAGGCATTTGCCTGATTTTATCCTGTGCCTAATAGGGTCTTCAGTTTTCACCATCAAAACTGAAGTCCTGAACTTTTATACATATACCTGTGTGTATGTTGCCACACAAGGTATCTAACACTAATAAATACACACTTTATATAGATAGATAGATATGAAAAATATCCCTTGTGACAGGTACCTGTAAGCCAAGCACTCATATTAAGCCACAGAACAAAGTTTATTGGATGTCCTCAAATTCTTTGTACAGTTTTGCTGCTAAACAGACACAACACATGGGCATATTGCCTTTAATCTTTATTTCAATCATAAGTCCAACTTGAAAGAATTGGTAACACATTTAATGGCATCTTCAATAAATAAAATGACAAAAAAATCTAGTCTTTGCACAGATACATTACAATCCACTCCAAATTCAATATTGCCAAAACATTGGGTTTTTTCTAAAAACTTGCTCCAAAGGTTTTTTTTATCTTTGTTTCGGCACTTAAATACACAGAAAAGTATATGATGAGAGAAAACAGATACTCTATTCTGAACAGAACTTGTAAAAACCAGTAACTTAGAAACAAAAGATAATTAAATTTTCTAATTGGATTAAAGAATCCTGTTTGAAGTCTTTTTGGAAAAACCCTGATTCTAACCTTCATATCAAAACATGAGTTTCGCTGGATCCTATCCTATGTCAGCATACTTATACAATAAGAATTAAATTCCATGATTTTTTTTTTTAAGGGGAAATGCATAAAGCGAAAGCATTAGCCTCCCCATACTCACAAAAGTAGCCATGGTCCATATATTCTGCAGTAGTAAACAGCTATTTGTGCTCAGTCCATTGTTAGAACTCCTACCATACTGGAAAAGATACTGTAGCTTACCCGTTGTTTCTGTACCCATCTCTTCCCCGGTCCAGCAGCCTCAAGAATCTCAGCGAGATGAGAATTCATGCAAATACAAATCTGCCTGCATGGATCAGATTGCAGGATGAGGACCAACACGTCTGATTCTAATTAGAAGCTAGGCTTAACTTAAAGCTTTTCCTAAATAGTCATCAATAAAGAAAAGCTGAACCCCAAGATTTCCAAATTGCAATTCCCTGTAATTTGCAACATCTATTAGCGTATCACAAACCAATTACAGCGTCAGTTAATGTAGGAAGAACCACTCTATCACTAAAATTAGTTAAAACACTCATCTTCAAGCCTTCTGGAGCCTTCTTCAGTGAAAGCTTAGGGCATGCAAGGAATGCACAGTTGGGCCCCCACAGACCTATGCATACTATATAGGGGAGAGAAAAGGTTACTTTAAACAAAAGGCAGAATTACACCACATCTGTGCAAACATTTAAACCAGTTTGTTTCAACTAGTTATCTGCTTATCCCAACTATTGCTGCTCACTGTACTTTGCTAATTCAAGAGAACGTGATGAAGCAGGACCTGATTTAAGGGAATGGAACTTTTTTCTGCAGGTATCTTCCCCTCAGCTGACCACATCATAATAAAAGTGCATAATTTACAATCTTTTCAAACAAACAGCTATTAAAATTATACAATTTTAGGGAAACAAATTCACTAGTTTAACCATAAAAATATTTCCCTGGGTAACAAACCTTAAAGCGTTCAGTAACATAGTATTTCAATAATAATAATAATAATACAGAAAATCCCTTCCACTTGTTACAAAAGACAGAATGGTTAGAAGATTTTGCTTATTGTACACTGTTTAAGAGTTTTGCCATCTTGCGAAGATCATGCTGTAAGTAAGAATATAACTATCATTTAAAATAAATGAGTATGGAAATACTGACCTGACTTTGAAATTATATTCTTAACCTTTTGCAAATGAAGACAAGGTAAAGCCCAGGGTCATGTCATCCAGGTACTCAAGAACTTACAAGACAGTTTACATCCAGAGTCATAAGAAAGCACCACTTTCCATAAAGTACTTCGTATGTCTATTGCTGAACAGCACATTAAATAGTTTTGTGAGAACTGCTAAAACAGATTCTCATACTAACGGTAGCTTTGACTTACAGAATTCAGGTTTGGGGCTAACAGGGAACATCATGACAAAATTATACTCTGAAAAAGTATCTGCTAAATGTGGTCCAAGCATCCGAAAAATAAACAAGGGCACATGGGTCCCTCATTGCTTAATGCTGCTGTTTAGCTGATCCTTAAAAAAAAAATAGGTGTATGGCAATAAGGAATAAGAAGGGCTGCCCATGACACGCACAGAACTGTGAAAGAATAAATAGTCTCTTCAGAGAGATGTTTTAACTGTGGTTTTGCCATGTCAGTAACTGAACTTGTACTAATGGATAACCCTGAAATTTGTATACTATAGCCACAAGAAATGATTTCCTATTTAAAAAACAGATCCATTTGTAATTAACTGCTTTTCCAATCATCATTAGATATGTGAAAAACAATTAAAAAAAATCTTTTAAAACAATTACAAAGAGTGGACTGCAGTAGCAGCTATTCAAGCAAGATTCAAGCACAACTTTAAATGCACTTTCAAGCTGGGAATTAGCCTTCTTTGTCGAAAATTTGTACAACTTTTTCAAAAACCTGCAAAGAGAGAGAAGAATATTAATTTTATGAAGTGTTAGTCAAACAGTCACTTCAAGTTAAACCAGCACACACAATAATTGACAGTATTTTAAAAAAACATATACATTTTTCTTAGACCATTCACAGTAATTCTTTAATAGTGAAATTGGCATCAATTCTGGGAAACTGAGACAGAAGAGCAATACTACTTCAGAAAAGCAAAAGTTCATGAAAGTGAAAAAGACAAGACACTGTTAAACACAGAAACACTGAAAATGTGCTCAGTCCAGCTCATGTTCAAGTAGAACTAATTGATTTCTTAAAGCTATTCACATCTTAATCAGTTCTTCAAGAGTCAAAATGAGAGTTCCACAACCTCCCTCAGTAATAAACATCAGTGCTTAATTAGCACGCTAACCACACATGCACACATCTCAGAAGAATGCTGAAAACATGTACCCTGCCACTGTCATCCCCATGTTTTTTTGCCTTATATACTTACTTCATCAACAGATTTAGAGGCATCCACTTTTCTGACTTTTCCCATTCTCTCATACAAATCTATTATAGGCCTAGTAGACTGCAGATATGTATGAATTCTAGGAGAAAGCACAGGGGAAAAAAAGTATTACATAGTAAAATATAAACAGAAGGGAACTGAAAAGTTTTGAAGATAGTACCTCTTTTCCAGACTCTCCCGATTATCATCACTCCTGCCACTGCTCTTGCCTCTTTCAAGACAGCGGCCAATACATATCTACAAAAAACATTAAAGGGATGATCACAACCAAGAACACAAGGTGGTATCTTGAAAGCAGGAACAAAACCAAAATCCTGAAAATCTAAATAGGCCTGACACATAAAATACTGTCCAGATCTGGCGGATGTAACCAGAATTCACATGGAAAGTTAGATTCTTCCAGAGAAAAAGGATGATAGCTTTAAAATGGGGGGCTCTTAAGATGGGATTGGGTTCAGTGGAAGTAAAAGCAACATCAAGCTCTGTGTTTTGAATTGGTCTTCAACTCGAGACATTTAAAGAAGAAAATTACCTGATTTTCAAGGATGTGTTCAAACTTTCTGAAAAGCAGCATGTCAAATTAGACTACTAATATATGCCTGCACTGAAAGAAAGTCACTGTATGTTCTTCCAAGAATTTTGTAAGGCTACATACCAAGTTATTGGAGGTTAAAATGTTCTTACTTGACATTGCTATAATGAAGACATAAAAATCAAAATCTAAGTAAAAACTGAAGAACTAGCCATAGTTAAAAGCTGCCCAATGAAGTAAGTTTTGAAACATTTAAGTTAAGTAAGCAACACTGACACATGTACACTCCATGAATACATTTATCCTACTCATGCAAGAGGACAATGGTTAAAAATTATTTTTTCCTACACAGTACACCCATAGTAAAAAGAAAAAAAAAAAAATCAAAAAGATCATGTTGTCCATTTTTAGATCTAGTAAAAAATCAGAACCCCAAAATTAACACAATTAACACCCCATCAAGTGAAAAAATTCATTTAATCTTATTTAAGTTTTTAAATAAAAAAAAAAGACCCCTCACTTGTTCTTTGAGATTAAAAAATAATTGCAATTAAGTAAAAAAAAAAAAAGTAACAATTTCCCAGGAAACTGGGGAAAAGGGTAAGAGGAAGAAAGCCAGCTTAAGATGCTGGGATTCTCGTATCAGTTTTTAATGCCTCAAGGGCACTGACATATTAAAAAGACAGCATATCATGGCACTTGTTAAATGAATATAATGTATCACTGTCAAAATGCCCTTGTAATCTAATGACTTGCTGAATAAAATGTTGATTACTGGCTATTCTATAGCACAGCTCATAACTATGAAAATAAAGACTGCTGCTGCCACCACTTTAGAATTAAAGCAGACATTGCTATCAAGTTCATCTTGGACTAAACAACAGTTACTAGGAGTAAACAGTAATGTTTTCTGAAAATTAATCAAATAATTTTGTATAATGTATTTAAAGTTTTTGTAAATTTTCCTTAAGAATGCAATTGCCTGAAGTACTTCTTCAATATAATTTATTTGCACATGATTATACCAAGTGCAATTAGCTGCCTGCTATTTCAAAAACATGCAGTTTTTCATCTGCAAAAACAAGTTGCCAAAAAATCCTTGAAATTCACAGACCAAGTTTTCCTTCTGCTCTTACACTAGTCCATTCACTACCTAACAGAGTTTTTCTGTTCTTGAATGATTCTCACAATATAGCAAGAAAGGAAGTTACAGAATAACACACTTCATTACCTCATTGTCACAATCAAAAAAGAGAACAAAAGAAACATCCGCCTTTCCATCCATAGTCTTATTCCAGCCTTGAAGATTATCTTCATTCCTGGGAAATCCATCAATCAAGAACTTGTTCTTCTGGGAATTGGCAGCCATTGTTTGATCCATAGCCTGATAAAAGAGAATTCAGTTCATGATGTCCTGCACATACAACCATTTATCTACTTATTAAATTACCCGCAAAATGTTGACATGGTAAGTTAAGAAGCATTTATCTTAGGATTATTGCAGATTTACAAAATGTATTTTGTTTCACCTTCAATGCATGCTAATTAATTCACTGATGCACCCATATAGCCTTCTTTCAAACTGAATTCACTATTTCATAAAGCTCAAAATCTCATAACACACAATCCCAGCTTTAAAGTTGATTTTCTACAAGATACTGGAAAGCTCTGTTACACAATAAGATGCCAAAACATGCCTGATCTAGAGTTAATTCTAATGGAAAAACTCCAGATAAATTTAGTGCCATGAGCAACAGAAGCCTCTTCTGTCTTAAAGGAGATATTCTAGTTGTTTTCCTGGACATCTAATAAGGATAAAGGCTGGAGCTTTTCCTTCCACAGGAACATTAGCAAGTGCTCTTCTCCTTCACCTGGCTATCTATTTTGATAAAACTTACAGAAACTTAGTACCTTTAAGGCCTTTACCCTCCAGTCAAATATGACTGAGCTGACCAAGAGGTCCAAAAGCTAGTTAAGGGAAATAAAAAATACAGAGATTCCCTGGTTTCACTAGAGCTACTAAAAAAATAAAATAAAAATAATCCATTCTCACACATCCCCAGATATCAGAAGCCATCACCTACTGCCCTCCAACCAGCCAGAAAGAAACATGAGTAATTGCTAAGAGAAGCCCAATACGCGATGCGCACCTACGTGTCTGCCATTTCATACTACTCACGCCGGAGGAAAGGCAATTCCTCCAGAATACGGCCACTGCTTTGTTGCTTAGTCTGCAAGAGTGAACCAACAAGGAAATAGCCCTTTCCTTACCCTCTTCAGCAAGCTGATTGTTATTTCAACTGGTACAATTTCCCCCTCCTTAATGTAGTTCTCAATGAGTTCTCCATACTGTGAGCCTGGCCTTTTTCGTTCATCTCGAAGGAGGTCACCAGCAGAAAGGTGCGTGTAGCCGTATTTCTGAAATGTGCAAAACAAACAGGCATAGCCTTGAATTAGTACACGTGCAATGTTAACATCAGTCAATGGCATCAACCACATTTATCTTCACATTACAACAGAAAAATACAGGGAATAGCAGCTTGCTAATGACGGATCTGTTCCATCTTCAGTGTGTAATCTGACAACGCAGCATACTCTGTATGCACAGAAAGCACATCAGTAGAGATTGTTGGGTAAAATGCTCAACAGGGCTTTGGTCAGGCATTTGTATACTGTTTTCAAATGTAATTTTGTCATGTTTGGAAACCAGACCGTGTCCCCAAGGTGCTTCCTGAAATGTTACACTGTGTAATGAGACGTTTAACAACCACCAAATGAGATACAAGCTATAGCCGATCCTAAAAGTTCAACTAATTAAAAATTGTAAGTGGTTATCAGTTCCCAGGTCAAGTCTTGATTTACAAAGTGAAAAAGTTGAGATAGTGCCTTTCCTTGCTACGTTTACACAATAGGTTTGTAATTTTATCTACCTACCTACTTAAAGAAAAGCACATGAGGTGATTCCACGTCCTTTGGAGCTGGAGGAATGTTTCAAGCACATCGTGAGTCAGAAATCCTTATGTTCCCCATTGTGGTTCTGGCACTAACTTCCTCCTCTACCTTGGTCAAATCACTTATAACTCTGCATCTAACACTGCAACTATACAAACACAGGCACCCCTCCAAACCCGGCCCTGCCTGCCTGCCCCTGCGACCTCCTTCCCTGGCATGAACATGAGGAACTCGGAGAGCAGCCCTCAGGGCAGAGTAGTGCCTTCTCCTAACAATGATGTGGCAGATGAAGGTAAACAGCTACACTGGTGCCACCCTATGCCACGCCATGTACAGTAAACAGAAAAAGAGCAGAAAGATCAGGTCCCAATCTATCAATCTGATACCAGTATGCAGGAAAACAGCAAACACCATTACTCTTTTCTTTCACCTCAAACCACATCTAAAAAAAGTTGCTAATGCAAAATACCAATGAAAAGTATTTATTACACTTGAATTTCTCAGGCATTTACCATCATAAATAGACACCTAGTGCAAACATACAAATACACTCTTATCAAAGAGAAATGCATTCTTATAAAGGAAATTTCAGAGCGCAAAACAATCATTTTCTCTGCTCATTTAACACCACAAAAAACCTAACCAAGTGTACTATGCTCCTTGACCAAATATAGTCCATAAAAACAGGCAATAAAGACATCTTGGTGATTACTTAAGCTAGCTATACATCCAAAACAGAGTACCCCTATACATATTCATCCTAAAGTTTTTACACAAAACAAAAGCAGCAGCAAAAAACTTTAGGGTTATCAGCTTGGCTGCAGCAACATCCAAAGCAAATTTCAAAAAAGGTGTCTGAGCAGCATAATAATGTGACTACACACTTTTTAAGGCTGTGAACTTGGGATTTAAAAACTTGGCTACTGGACTAAGTACAACAGAAATATTACACAACCCACTAAGTGACTTTAAAAACATTTCAGTTGCTTTCCAATTTCACCCACAAAAGCGTGGAAAGTTAGTTTTGCCATAGTCATAATTTAAGAAGGGATATAATTACCTAAATCTCCAAAACTCTACACAGCTGGCAAAAAAAAAAGAAGCAAGATTTTGCTCTAAATAACTGTGAAGAAAAAGCTCCACAAACATCCTCTATAAGCTCACTGTACTCCCGCTTTAATGTGCATTGCATTTGGATACGCCTATTTAATTGCAAATCTAAATATTAACTAAGAACTACAGAAGCCATAAACTAGAATAAATCTTTCCTTATAAGCAAGAAACCTTACTCTGCTGAATGCTAAATTAACATGTAGTTCTTCTTGCTAAAGTTAAAGAATGATGATATTTTTAACATCAAGTCTCTACAAAGGAGAAAAACAGGAGGAAAATATAATCCCTTCGGTTTTAGAGGATTACCAAACCATTTAATTTTCCTTGGCATTTCCCTTTTCATGCATGAAAACGAAATTGAGTCAGACAATTTTTGGAATTCTCTTGTCTTTTGCAACAGCAAACTAAAATAGTTTTTAACGGCTGAACAGGAAAGTAAAAGATAGAAGTGTTTTAAAGTACCATCGTATAAATAGACTTGTTTTAGATAATAGTAAATTGTATTCTAGAGTAACCTTCAGAATGGATTAACCAGGCAATAAGAAAAACAAACCTCTCCTTCAGGGGCAAAACATCTATTTGTTAACTGTACTGAGTCAAGAGCCAAAGAAAATACGTCGGTTTAAACAATGCAAACAAGCATGGAGAAAGGCTTGGCTGCTGCTCCATACACAGGCGGCTTCAGAGATGCGGTGCTCATGCTACTCTTGCCAGTTTTAATCAATGCATACAGGGCACAAAGTTTTCTTTCATCTTAGGCGAGATAAACCCTCAGCAAGCATCCTGAGTTGGAGAAAATCGTCACATCCCCAAGAGCTCACAAAAGAGACTATGATGTAACTGCACAAAAACCGGGGCAAAACACTCTAGCGTCTTGCCAAGGTTTGCATTGTGCCAGCATGACTTTCCAGCAGTGCCAAGTACTTCTTGATGCAATCCCTGGAACATGACTTCTTGCAGCTACTGCCTAATTCTTCTCCTCTGAAATCAGAAAGGAAGTAGGACTGTGGCTGCCAAACAATGAAAAAGCAGCTTCTCCAGGTCTTGAAGGATGCATATATGCTAGATTCATGTCAGACTGAAAGAAAGACTTGAAATAGAAACTAGGTATAAAATAATTTCCAAATACTTGGATGCCAAGCACCTAAAATCTGGACAGATTTTTAGATTACAGAGAAGAAAAAAGAAAATATAGCACTATTCTAAAACTTATTTCAGAAATAATGTTTTCTGCTATGCCAGTGGACTGGCGTGCTGTTCTAGAAGAAGAAGAAAAGATTAAATCAGTAAGTTGCTATTACACAGGTTCTCATTATTTTTAAAACTATTTTTATATTTGGAGAACCATAATTCAAATCTCTTACAAAAATTAACTGTGAACGAAAAAGATAAAAATCAGCTGTCTTCAGCACCACTATAGACATCTTCCTCCTTCGCTTTCAAAACAAACAAACAAAAAGCAAAACAAAAACCAAAACCCAAACAAAAAACAACTCAGTGATGTGGAAATGCAAGCTCAAGTTCCCATCAATCCCATCATAGAGGTGTTACTCAGAACAGCACTTAGCAGTACTGTATAGAGCAGAGCAAAACATTGCTCGCTTGTTTGTCTCACAGAGGCCTGGTAAATCAGTCCCCATTCAGCAGGACAAACTGGGATGTGCAAGCTGTACACTCCACATCTCCTCCTATAGCCCCTTCTAGCTTTCCTTCTGTCAGTCAGGATTTGCAACCTCCACTCCACAGAGAGAACGTCTTGTTTTCAGTAAATACAATAAATAGATGAATACAACTGAAAATACATGCGTCATATCTGTGTCATACTTGAATAAGGCGGAGTCTGCCCTAGCAATCTTCTTGAGGCAGTAAGAAAGGACCAGCAGTGTGCAGCAGCTGCTGCTGGGACTCCTTACGCAGCCAGCTTTTGAGGGGCACAAGGTTTATTTCTGATTCAGCCCTGTGTGGTCCAGCAACATCTCTCTCCACTAAACACACAGCTTGAGACTTCCTTAAGCGAGCAGAAGCCAAGAAAAAGCAACAGAAACACAAATTACTATTTTGACCTTGACTCCTATCTTGGCTTATCATTGTTACTCTGAAAATGAAAGTCACAGGGCTTAAGATCTAAACAAATAAAATACAAACTTTTATTGCCCTAGTTCTGACCTGTCATATCTTGGGCAACCTTAATAAACAACCGAAATTTGCTACATACACCATTCAAGAACTAGTTAAAATAAAAATAGAACCATGTAAAGGCTGCAGCCTTTGTATTTTATTTTTTTTTTAACCTAAGAAGCTTTTGTCTGTCCTATTAGCAATTAGCACATGAATTAAAACTTGGGGGCATAAACTCTAATGCAGTAATAGACCTTCTGTCTGCTTATTCCAATAAAAAAAAAATTGAAGACATTTTCTTAGTTTGAAATATGTTCTTGCCTCTGGGGGAGGAAAAGCAAACAAAAAACCACATTAACAAAACAAAACGCACAAAACCTACTGACAGTGCCCCCCGGGGAAGGGGAGGGGGGGCAAACAGAACACCCCAGTGCTTCAGGAATGCTAAGCTCAATAAAAGGCACCCAGTATGTTTGGAAAAGTCCAAAATTCAATGCCCAGTGTTCTGCAAAATGGAAGCATACAGGGATAAATCTTCAGGGGGTATATTTAAACAATCACTCACCAAGTTTTAAAAAAAGCTCCAAAGTTCAGAAATACAAACTTATATTCCAAAAAACAACTACGAGAACTTAAGGCTAAGTAGAATACTAATACTTGGCATTCTTGAAAGAGATTTCAGAAGTTGACTTTAAAGTGAACAATTTTAAAAACGTTTTTATTTCAAGGAAGTTAACGCTCTCGGTGGACTTCCAGAAGACAATTAACACATGACAGCAAAACCTAAATCCACTGCTACTTTGAGAGGAGTGTTTCTGATACAATGAGTTCTTCTTTGCATTGTTTTCTTCACCCTAGGAAATCTCTTTATCATATATCCCAAAGCAACTTAACAGCTTTTTCCATTTGGATATTAACTTATGCTCTTATAAAAGAAGGCTCAGCATCCCACCTTGTGGAATTAATTTTAGATTTAACCACAAACATACAGGATAGGGCTGTGGTGGAGGTGAGTTATATTTTAGGTACACAGAGAGAGATGTCTTGTATACACTAAATCCCTACAGAATCACCTTGCCAAAACAAACACACACAAAAAATACAACTCAAATCTTGCTTGGAATAAAGACAAATTATTTAGTTATTATTCTTCCCACCAACCAAAGAGCTTTGCATTTCCAGCAAAGGTTGTAAGGATTTAAATTTTAAAGTACATGAAAGCATATTCTGTGCAGATTCGAAGAATGCATTTTTTCCTTGACTTTCCCATAACCATTTTATAAGCAAAGTTCAGAAGTCAGCAAGAAAACACATTCATTTTGTCCTACACACACATAATAATCTCACAGTCACGGCAGATACAAACACTGTGGAAAGCATGAAGGTTATTGCAAGAACCTGCATTCAGATTATATCCTTCAACTACCTGCTCAAATATTCTGCCTCACACAACAGCTACGCAACAGTCCCAGATGATGGCAAGCTCCACCAAACAGAGCTGTGGAAGGTTTCAGGAGTTAATCTGCAGAGCTGGAAGGGAGAGGATAAGAACTTAAGAGGGAATTCTGCTTCATCCCTTCCTAAATAGGAGAAACTGGTCCAGAGCAGCAATTCTGCTGCATTTGCATTTCAGTGACAATTCTGTGAGTCTATGGAACGTACACACGAGTCTTCCCTCCGTATCAGAGAAAACCAGCCTGGTTCAGCTGTCTCCTCCAACCTTATCTGTGAAGATAAAGAAACCTAATCACTTACCTGCTGTTCCCTTTCGTACACTGTGTCAATATCCATTTCCGCTTGTTATTGCATCTTCTTCCCTCAAATCATTTCTCCATTTTGGTCCAAATTTGGCATGAATACATGCCTTCTCCAGAATGAGGGACTCCAGCACACAAATACTGAGCAATTATGATTTAGGCTAGTACTTAACAAATACTTATTTCGCCTACAACATGTGATTGCCATCTCCCTTTTCTGGGAATGTAAAGAATTGTCAGCAAAACAATTACAACAGTTCTTTGAGAAATTGTTTCCAGGTGGTACATAATACCCCCTTTGCTCTACAAAACACAGCTACCCTTGGTTTGTTAATAAAATCGTTTAATGCTAAAATCATACAAGATCTCACCTCAGCAAAGTAAGACTTCTTCCACATGTGATGTGCTCTGTCCCAAATGTCTAGTATGAATAGCAACTGAGAAATATTTATAGCTCATACTGACTTTTTGTTCAGCACAGACTTCAGATTTACAGCAAGATACTGGGTCAGATTCATTCCAAATGTAAACTAATATTATTCAGTCCATTTACAAGGATGAATGAGGTTTATTATTACTTAGCTACGGCCCCTTTTCTCTGTGGCAAGCTGCCAACAGGGTTTAAAATCCCAACAAAAATACACCCTTAACCTAAAGGCAGTATTGACTGCATACAGACTATTCAACCACCTGCACCAGGGCTCTCTGGGGGGCTGCCAGGGGCCAGGCCAAGGATGTGTGCTTAAAAAAGGTACTGCTCTCCAGTACCTCTGCTGCGTTTCATCCACACTTCCCTGTTCATGTCCCCTTTTTCTAAAGTTTTCCAGCAGGCTCGCATCAGTCCAACTCTCCCTTCAACTACCCCAGACCCTCTCTTCCTCAAAGTTTAGCCAGCGGCTCCTGTAGAGGTGTCCGAGTGAGCAGGAAGGCTGTCCATTGCAGTCAGCAGGTCTGAGTGCTTTCTACTCTCAGCCCACTGACTTCAATTAACTTCTTTCCATGCAGCGAATGGGGTTAGCAGAATTAAAGCAAATTTACATTTCTTAGTATTTGGACTTCCCTTCGAAAGAAAATAAATACAGTACAAGCAAAGTTAACTTTCTTCTTTCAATTTTAGCTGCAAATACAATTTGAGTAGCAATGACTCATTTGAACTCCTCCTAATAAAGTGGTCTTTATCCAATTATATTAGCCTATCAAGCCAAAGGTGTTTATATTTCTAAACATAGGCCAGGGCCACACAAGGTACTTCAGCCCTGAGGCTACATTAATGGTTTAGTGAAAGCCATTAATGACAGCCTACAAGATTCCCCTACAGTTTAAGCTGATTTGTTTGCTATGTGCCAGGGGCAGAATTTGACCTTACCAAAAAGGCTTTATGAGCACTATGAACCTTTCATTCCACAATTCAATTTAATGAATAAGCTGGTTTGAATGAGAGGCTGTAATTTGAGGTTAAAATCCTTCAGAAGTAAAGTCATAACGGCATTTTTCAGTCTGGACCAAATTCGCCTTTGTTATACAACACTGAGGACTGGGATATAATGGCAGCGTGGATAAACTGTAACAGCAGTGCCAGGGCATCACCAGAATAGATGACACATAAAACGTGCCTGTGCCAGGAGTTGTGGGGTTTTTTTTCCACCAATAGTTTCAGAAACATGGGCAACTGCTACAGTTCCCAGTCATTTCTTTCAGTGCGGGTATGGATAAACTTTGATCCTACGTGGCTTTCAATATGAAAAATATATACAACTGCTCCCTGGGAAAAAAAAAAAAAAAAAAAAAAAAGCTGTTTCAAATCCAACATACGCACATGTTTGGAAGCATCCAGCCTTAACTACTTCTGTAATTATCCACCTGAATACAAGGCAATTATCCCTGTTTTTTTCTGTTTTTTAAAAGGACAGTACTACATCATGTAGCATTCACCGTTCTTTCTTAGATACTTGTTCTATCTCAAATGGCTGTAAAAATGTATTTGGAAAACTTAAAATGTGAAAAACATAGCAAAAAGTCTTCTCAACCTATACTGTCGGTTTTAGGCTCTTTGAAAAGAGAGAACAAGCTTAACCATCTATGGGGTCAGGACATCCTCTGATCTCTATCACATTCTGTCATAGAACAAAATTTTAATTCTATTTTTAACATTTTACTTTCACAACTTACAGAGATGGCACTGGGTCAACAAGCCAACACCCTGCAGTGGCTACTGTACCAGATCTTACATTTATGGGACAGGCTTCAGAAGACATGGACCTTGATCCCACACATTTGAAGTCACCCAACCACTGTAAACCACTTCGCCTCCACTCCCAGGCAACAAAACCAGCAGCCCGAGGCATGCGCGTGGCAGCCCCGCGGTCACCTACGTGGCCACGCAGACGTGTACAGAGCCACCTACACAGACACCATCGCCCAAGCAGTCTGGAACTTCTCCAGGGCTACGGTCCTGCCCCTATGCCAAGGCGCAGAAGGTGACCAGTGCTCCTGCAGCCTCCAAGCGCCAAGCGGGTGTCCCACTGCCCGGGGTAGGTGCATTGGACAGACCCACCAGTGGCGTGGGATCCTGGGGGGCTAAGAGAAGAAAAGGCAGGGGAAGGAAGAATGCCGGCCCCTGGCTAGGCCGCCTGACAGGGGCTGGAAGGCGAGCGGACGGGCTGGAGTGGGGGCTGCCCCCACCGCTTCACCAGTTAACGGGGAGATGCGGGTCAGTTATTTTATCGCCTGTGAGGGGCAGGGGGGTAGATGGAGGCTAGACATGAGCCCAGACCGCAAGGGAGATGCGGGGCCCGCCGCCGGGCCAAGGGGAACACGCTCCCCGAGGCGACCCCCCCCCCCCCCCGCGGGGGGCCTACAACTCCCAGCGTGCCGCGCGCCCGCTCCCGCATAGCCCCCCGCAGCCGGAGCCCCGCGGCACGCCGGGACGCGTAGTCCCACACCCCCCCATCCCCCGGCGGCGGGTCCGCTGCCCTCACCTCCACGATGCGAGCGCACTGCGTCCCCTTGCCCGCCCCGGGCCCGCCGAGGACGAAGACGACGACGGGCTTCATGAGGAGAAGGAGGCGGCGGCGGAGCAGCAGCAGGACAGCGGCGGCAGGACGGCGGCCAGGGGGCGGCCGTGGAGCGGGCGGGGAGCGGCGGGCACCGAGGCCAGGGCTGGGGCTGAGGCAGAGCCGCCGCCGCGCATCCGTTGCTGAGCTGTCCCCGCCGAGGGAAAGTGCTTCCGGGTCCCCGGCGGCGCGCGCCGACCGGGAGGGGCGGGGCGGGCACGTGCCGGCAGCTGCGGCTCTCCCATCCGGTGCGCACCGCGCAATGCGGCGGCCGCCGGTCCGCCCTCCCGCCGGCCGCCGTGCGGCCTGCGGTGCGCAGGAGCGGACTCTCGCTCCTCTCCCGCAGAGAGGACTCCCGGTCCGGTGCGCAACGTCCAACGCACCGGCCTCCGCGGACTGGTGGGATCGGGGCGAAGCGGCCGGGCCGTACCGCTGCTACGGGGGCCGCCTCGGTGAGGGACGTGCCGCGCCCCCCGACCGGCTACCGAACTCCGACGGTTGTCACAAGCGTGTGCCCGGATGCAGGCCCTAACCGAGCCGCGGGGGCTGCGGGTGGCTCACGCCCCGGGACACCCGGCTGGGAAAGGCCAAAGCCAGAGCGGCGCTTCAGCAGGGCCGGGCAGGCGGGACGGTTGTGTCGGTTTATTTTGACACCCACGTCAGCCGACGCGGTCCTTTACGACCCGGCCCGGCGATGGCGGCGCCCCGCGCTGCCATGGCAACCCCGCCGCGCCGTACTGCGCCTGCGCGCTCCCCGCCCTCCCGCTGACCGTTTATTAGGCCGCTGGCGTTTTTAAATACCCTGCGCGCGCGCTGGCGGTTGGTTCCCCGGGGTGCGCTTTGATTGGTTGAGCGAACGGTTCGCTACCGCGCGCCGATTGGGTCGAAGCGTGCAGTGGGGGCGGGAGCGTGGCCCGCTTTGCCTTCTGATTGGCTGGCGGCTGTTGGCGGTGGGGAACGAGGGGTCGGTCGTGGGCTGAGGAAGGCGCCGGAGCGGGGCGGGACGGCACGGGTCCTGCCGCGGACGCTGCGGCGGGAGGCGAGGCGGTTCCTGGTCCCTCCCTGCAGGGAGTGCGGCGGTAGTTAGGCCTTGGGGAGGGGGTGTCACCGGCCGCTCTCCTCCTCCCTCAGGGGACGCTGGCAGGCCCCCTCCGGCGCCTGGCTGAGGGAGGGGCTGTCCCGGGCAGGCCCCACGCCGGCGCCCCACTGCAGGGAGAAGAGGAGGGGGCAGAGCTCCGGACGCCCCGCATGGACCCTGTTCTGCCCGGCCTAGATCTGAGGTACCCGCTCCACGTCGGGGGAAACCGCTCTGGGAGGGTCCGCCGTACCCTTCCTCGCAAAGCGGGGGAAGGTGGTGTATCGCCCCTAGGCCTTCGGGGCGCACCCCAGGCCCGATGCTGCTCTGCGAGTGCGGCTCTGGTTATAAAGAGCTGTGGGGGTGTGTTCCTGATCCATCCTTGCCAAAAACTGGTGAAAACAGTGGGGCTTTAAAAAAGTTTCCCCTTTTACAAGCCTAAATTAGGACTTATTTTGGTGGGCGTTTAGCTTTTAATGGGAATCAAGTAACTGTCGCTGGAAACATGAGAGGTAGGTGAGTTGCTTAGAGGGTCTCCTTAAAAACAGAGAAAGTTCTTTTGTGGGAACTTGGGGAAATGCAAAGAAAGCACCTTGGCAAAGTTTGACGCTTGAAATACCTACAAAGGAAGTTCTCATTTATTCATTAAAAAGTGTTGAGATATTTCCGAAATGATGTGGACTGTCAAAGGTTTTGGATTTTACTTAACAGACTTGGTTTAGGCAACTCTTAAAAAAATGTAATCCTGCTTGTGTAAATAAGTTTGCATAATTGCATACTGATTTCTTCAGGCCTCTTTGAAGTCTGATTGCAATTTTTGCACTATAATATTTGAGTTAAGCCAAGGCTTTATTTCAGAAGTCTTCAAAGCTTAAGTGAATTGAATGCTGACTTTAAAAAGTGACTAAAACAGGGCTCTTGGAAGCTGATCTAACGTTAAAGTTTGCTAAATCAAGATTTTCTGTGCACCGTGGGAGTTTCTAATGACTGATGACCTTTTCCTTTCCTACAATATATCCAGAACAGCATTTTCTTGAGCTTTATATGCAAACTTGTATTTTGGCCTACACATCTTCCAAGATTACATGAAGGAACTGTCAGATGGAAAATGGAAGTTTTGTGTTGACTTTGCAGTTCATATCCTTGACAACTTCATAGGACAAAGTTTCTGTTTCATTGGCCTGAACTTGAAACAAAAAAGTACCAACAGCTTATGTATCTTATTTGTTGTTTTTCTTACAGTGTTACTCCCTTGTTCCTTCTTATAAATGCTGTTTGAAAGTACTAAGCTTAATCCATTTTCCTTTCTTATTTCTGTGATCTTCTTCCCAGATTTGTTCCCGAAAGGATGGTCCCTTTCAGTTTCCCTCTGTCAAAGCGTGCCCTTTGGGACCCAGTCCCTATGGGTGATGTTATTGGTTCACATATTACTTATTACAGGTATGAATAACCTTTTTTTAGCAGCTAAAGGTTAAAATAAATTAAGAATTCTATGATTCAAAGTCTCATTTTTATCTTTTGAGTCTAGTGTATGACAAGGCACAAAGGAAAACCGGTGTGTCCATTATAAGTATATAGGGATTTTCATTGGAAAGATTTGAGAGTTTCCTTTTCTGTGGTGTAATGCAGTCAAGTGGGTTAGAGATGCCTCAGTCTAAAGTAACTTACAATTTCTTTCAGTTTCCTTCCCATATGGAAAGCTGTACAAGTAACTGCATATTTGTAGTTTTCTTTAACATGTTTTTCCTTGTCTCTAAATATTTACAGAGAAAAAAATATTTTTGACAAACTGGATACAGATAGTGTGCTTCAAGTAAAACTTAAAATGAAGCCTTTTGCTTGCTTCAGGAATCTGGATTAAAATGCTAAAAGTTCTGATGGGTTTTTTTGTTTGTTTAGAATGAGTCTAGAGGCAAATCTGAAGCACTTGAGAATTTCTAGGGCAGGATATTCCAAACCTGACTTGTAAAACAAATGGAGGTAAAAATTGGTCCTTATTACTTAAATGGGTAATTTTTATATAGATGTTACAAAAATCTTGCTGTAGTTATTAGAGCAAGTATATGCATATATGTGCATATAAGGGTGCACAGCCCTTACATACACATCAGAGGGGCCTCCACTTGTACTTGCCACATAATGTTCTTTGAGTTAATATTAAAACCTCCAAGTTTCAACAAAGTTTAAAATAAATTACTTTTATTTTTATGGAGGCACTTCACTTAGTTAATCTTGAGCAGATAGGATATGAACCATCATCACAGTATTCACATAAACCAGTAGCTTCATTTTCAATTCTGACCTCTTTCCAAGTCAAAATCAGATAAGCTATCTCAAGCTAAAATAATGTTGATGTATTTACTGCCCTAGATTCCAAACTTACTACTTTTTTTTTTTTATTAAATAGTGATTTTATAATTACCTAATCTTTCTTCGTACCTGCATTCCTGTGTCATTGAGCCCAGTCTGCTGCTGCTTTAAGCATCCACACTAAATATTGTGCTGAAATGAGAGAACACCACATCAACATTAGTTAAGCTTTTTTGCCTATTCTATTCTTTAAACTTAGGAGACTTTTTAGAGGTTCTGTGTTTTGGTCTTAGCGTTTCTAACTTTTTCCACCTTCTATTAAAATAATTTACTTGTGTTCACCTCTAGTTCTTGTGACAATGTTGCCCATCAGATGAAAAAATTTTTCTCTCCCCTTGTTACTTACTCTATGTAGAAAAAAGCTCTTCTCTCTCCTTGCTATTTATTTTCCATAGGAAAAACCGTTTCCCCTCTGTTGTTGGCTTGCTGGACTAGTCAAGCCAAAATATTCTTGTTGAGATGATCGTACAGAGCATTCTGTGGAGCTGCCTCAGTTAAAATATGGCTTTCTTGAATATGAATAGTTGGGGTGATGCACAGAACAGGAGCTAAAATTCTATTGATGTTTTGTACAGTGTTGTTAATTCTTGCCTTTTTGTTGTTTAGGGCTTTGGGCTGTTTCTGTATGTTTTCTTTTTAAAGGACAAAAAAAGATGTAGATGCTATTGCAATAGAATAAATACTTTTTAAGAAAGCATTAAAATAATTTGGATCTTAAACTTGTTTATTGTCTCTTTTTAGAAACCCAAAGTTATCTATGATGGAGAAAACTTTGCGACTTGCCTATCGCCATGCTAAGCAGAATGAAAAGAAATTATTTTCCTGTTTTTTGCTTGGGACTCTTGCAGTAGATGAAGGTAATGTTAAACATCAGGTAGACAGACAGTATTGGTTGGTGGAGCAAGCTGTTATCAAGGAGCCTGAGTTGTTGCTCTTGGACTCTGACTTTATTTATTTATTTATTTTAAAGATGGGGAAGGCATAACACTAACAATAGACCGCTTTGATCCTGGTCGAGAAGTTGCTGGTGGATCAGGCAAAATTCCAACTGCGTCTCTTCCTGGAGACTTTTTGATTCCATGTACAATTAATGCCTGGGGACCTTCTTCAGATAATATTATAGTGCACAATGCTGAAGATATCAGTTTGGCTTTCAAGGTAGGCAGCTCTTGGCAACTTTTGGGTCTCTTAAACAGTAAACTGTCTTCTAGGCAGGAGACTGGACTATGCACAGGGCTTGATTTCCAACCACCATCAATTTGAAACACAGCAAAGTTGTGGCTGAAGCAGGACCATTTAGTTGATTATGTGAAAGGAGCTGCTCAAGTGTCATTGAAAAGTGTATCGGAAACTTAAAATTGATTAGTCTTCACAGGTGTTTAAGGATCACTCGGTCTTTAATCTTGGACTAAAATCTTGCTGTCCTACCAAAGTTTTTCAGCTGGTCTGACCACCAAAACCAGCAAGACAACAGTGATTGCAGCAAACTTACGTAAACAAGAAAAAACAGCTTTTTTCCTTCAAATCTGTTGTGAATGAGTTGCAATATTAGCGCAATTGTTGATAAAGTATTGCTAGGCGAGTGACTTTGCAAGAAAGCATGTAAAGTCTATGTAGGTTAGTAGTTATAGCTGAAATGCGTGCCTGTTGCTTCTGTGCTCTGCTGTAGACATATAATCTAGTAAATACACCTTCCATTCCTGTAAATGTTTTCATGTAGTTGTTGTTGTGTGTATTTTATTATACAAATAATGCTTACTTCACATCTGAACTTTCTCATTATGATACATCCAGATGTTAAAATACAAATTTCTTGAATGAAAGTAAGAAAACTTTGACAGATCACCTTGAGCCTTCTAGCTGCTTGTTATTTTATTAATTTTTATACAATTTAAGTAACCCCAGGTTTTTTAATACATCATAAAACAATGCTAAGATATGCATGGCTTAATTTCAAGTGTATTTTACCTTATTCATTATATTCAGTATAGCCATGTGCTTTGGAGACCTGGGTTAACAGCTTTGTAAACAGTGCCTACTGCAATAGTAGCTATGATGAATAATTTAAGTTCCTAGTGTAATTCAACTAGAATCATGGTAGTCGTGTGAAGACAATTTAGTGTATTTAACTTTTTTCTCTTTTCCCTTCTTCTAGGGTCTGCAGCACAGTCTATGCACTAAAGAATCACTGGATCTTTCTAAACTGCTTACTGTTAGAGCTCACATTGTTTTCACAGAAAACCTGGATAATCTACATTTTAATTTTCAATGGGCTTCTATTACTGCAGCAAATATCTTGGAATACACCCCTGTGAAGTCTGTCCCAATTATTCCCACAGCCCTAGCAAGAAATTTGAACAGTCCTATGAATATTGCACAAGTTCAAGGAACTTACAAATGTGGGTGAGTAAAGGGTGATGCTAAAGCTATCAAAGTTGCCTGGTAGTTTGTTGCATGTCCTAAAGCAGGTAGGTAGGCGAGATCTCAACCAGTGCTTTGCTTTTTAGTAAAATAACTGGCATAAAAATAACATAACTTCTTGGACTTGGAAAAAATTAAAGCAAGAAACAGGAAATGTGGTAGGGCAAAAAGCTTAACTGATTCAGTAGGCGTTCTTGCTTTTGACTTCAGAAGAAGGATCTTCCTACTGGGGTGGGGGGACACACCTCTAGTTAACATAATAAATATAAACAGCATCCAGCCTCTTAAACAATGTCAGTGCTTGCCCTAGAATGAAAATCAGATGAATGTGAACTAAAGCTTTTTCTGTTAATCATGCTTATAAGGTGGTATTGGGGAATCGTTATTCTGACTGATAACTAATTTAGTAGGGTGAACTAAGGACAGATCAGAGAATTAATTTGAAGCAACTGAATGCCATTTTATTTGGAGAGAGACCTTGTGAATGCCTCTCTGAAAGTTACTCTTCAAATGCAACATGGCTTACACTTCTGGATTTGTTGTGAATGCCATACTACTAAGCAAATTTTGTCCTTGATAATTCTTTTGATACACAGGGAATTGATGAAAATCTGAGAAGTTACTGTAAATATGGAGGAGGAATGGTTTTTCATTTTTTTTCCCCAAACTTTTTTTCTTACAGTATTTTCTATACTCGTATTTGTCTCTTCAGGACTTTTTCTGAAAGACTGCCTTCCAAAATACTAAAAAAACCCAACTTCGCTTTTCTTTCAGCTACCTTACTATGGACCAGACACGAAAATTGCTTTTGCTGCTGGAGTCTGATCCCAAGGCTTATGCTCTGCCATTAGTTGGAGTGTAAGTGTTTGGCTCTGTTTGTACAGATTAATACACATATTGATTTGAGATGTATTTGAGGAATTACATAGTGGAAACTCAGTAATGGAACTGTCTCTAATTGGATATTTGTTTTACTTCTAGTTGGCTGAGTGGAGTTACTCATATCTGTAGTCCTCAAGTCTGGGCCTGTTGCTTGCGATATTTGTTCAGTTCTTCAATTCAAGAAAGGCAAGTCACTTTTACCTATAAAACATAGAGGCTATTGGCTGCCTAAAAAGGTATTCTGCAGAAATGCATGGCAACATGGGCGCTGTGCAAAGATATTTGAGTGAATTCTGTGATTTATATGTTATATAGAAGGTAAGGCTGTCTTGTTTTAGTTTTTCTCTCTCATTTTGACTTCTGCCTCACAAATTTTCTATGACTGAAGTGTTAAAGCTGGGCTGATATCTCAAAGACAGAAGAGGGTAAACATTAATATCATTAAGGTAACTGCATTTTAGTTTAAATAAGAAGCAGCAAGCAGGAAACAGTAGTTTAAACAGTGGTGGTGTTTTGGTTTTGAACTTTTCTTATGGGTGTTTTCTTTGACATAAGCTTTCTCCCTGGTTGTATCTGACCAACACGTTGAAACATATTGATTTGCAGCTAATACTTTCTTGTTATAACTTCCTGTTAAATATTCTGTTTTATAGTTTTTGCATTCTGATATTCTTTTTTCATTGTGATGTTAGTAGATAATCATTCCTCATTCTCTGTATCTTTTCACTTGTAATATTTGCCAAGTTCTATTTATATGGAAGCTGGGAGGCGGTTCAGGTGTTTATAGTTTAAAACTGCTATGCTGTATGCATAAGAATTTCTTCTGCTCAACCACATTTGCTTTTAAATTATGAAATAAAACCACATTTGGTGAACAGATGTGTTTGTAATTACAGAATAGACTTTTTTCCTTAACAGTTTAAATATGCCTGAATACAGATAAGAGCCCAATTAGATTATTAGATAGGCAAGTTAGATGCTTGACTCTCATTAACTTTCACTGATTCCATCTTGGAAGTGGATTAGGCAGATTTGATGAACCGTGCAAACAGAATTAACCTCTGCAGACTAACTGCTTAATCTGTGCATCATACATTTTTAACTCTTAAGTTGTAAGTATAACTTTAAAGTTGTGCATGAATGCATTTTTCAAGCATCTTGTTCCTACTGTTTTCTCTATCACATATATGATTTAAAGAAAAAACAAACACCAACACCACCCCCCAAACAAGCACATTACAATGATCTTTTGTGTTAAATGTTGACTGTTGTTACTCACTGTTCTCAACCTGTAGAAAAAACTTCAATATAATTTTTCTTAAAAAAAAAAAAAATCTGTTTGCTAATGAGCATTTTTTGGAATTTTTAGGGATAACTGAAACACTAAGTGTCTTTATGATACATCTTCAACTGAATTGCAAAAAAAAAAAATCACTATCATTTTTACAGATGTTTTCTTCTATGCTATGATGGAAGTCTTCCAGGAATTCATTTAAAGTACTAAGTGATCCTAAAGGTTTGAACTAGAAAATAGACAAATTATTCCTATTTCTCTACTTTGTTTTGAGTTTTGCATGTGGCATCAGTCATAAGTCTATCTGCTCTATCTATAGCTCAGTACTGCTCAAAATGCAGTGATTCACCAGTTTGCTAAACTATGTGATAGTTTGCTCAGTGTATTGAGAAACTAAGGGCCTTCTTCCTGTTCTTAATTTTTTTTTAAGATGTGCTTTTTTTTCTGTTTTAGGGTTTTTTTGGAATCTGGGAGTTTTCTTATTGTGCTTTATTCATTGACACACAAGGAACCAGAGTTTTATGAGTGTGTTCCATGCAGTGGACAGACTGAACTAGGGTTCCAGATCTTAACTTGCAATGAAACAGTACACCTGTTCAAAGTAAGTGGCTTGGTTTCCTACTGCATCGTGGTACTTCAAAATTTGATTTTTAGTGTAAGTACTTAAAGGAGGAGTTGCTATAATGTGACACAAATGGAACTTCAGTGATTGAAAAGTATGTAGCTCTATGAAGCTACCTTTTTACAGTGCTTACTGTAAATTCAGTTTGTCTCTCAAATTGAGAGATGACCTCCAAAGTCAGCAACTGCTCGCTTTTCTAATAGCATTAAGAATCTGTCTTTTAATGTAGTATGCTGTGTTGGACTTGGTTAGTGCTCCTTCTTACTAGTGACCTTTTGGCTTTATGAGCAGAGATTCTGATTTCCTATAGCATTTGTTAATCTGGTATGCTATGTCCATGCTGGATACATCTAACAACTGCTGTGAGTGATGCACGTTGGTGCTTTCTGGAGAGCAAAGCTACGTATTTGTGCTTTGCTTGAAGTTGAATGCAAAAGAGAATTCAGTGGTTACTAATCTGCAGACCTCTTGCTGCGCTACAGTAACAAAGCAGGAAGAATTTTATCTTTGTGCAAAGTAACTCTTTGAAAGAATTTGGTGATACATTGTCAGGGAGATAACTAATAAGGTTTGAGGAAATTGTAGGAAGTCTCGCTTCCTTACATGTTTTCCTAGGCTTGTACAGAACCTGAAGTTGAATTGTTAATCTGCTCGATAAATGCTCCTATGCTCCTATGCTCTGGCAGAGAAGCAGCTAGTGTAATGTGTGTCCTGTGCTGTTTACCCTGTTCTCTTTCCAATTAAATTTCCCTGTTTGGGGCTGCCTTCCACCAATGGCCTAGATACAGCTTAGCTTTCTGAAGACAACAGGCCTCTTAACAGAGGCTTACTTCTGTTGTCTTCAGGGCTTGCCCAGCTGTGGTGTGTGAAACAGTATAGGAACAGTTGCTGTTTCCTATAGTGGTGAAAGGTTGTGGAAGAGTATCTAAGCAGTTACAGCAAGGAAGCATCTGCGTATGGCTATAATTAGGCCAACTACTTTAGAGTAGCAGGGGGAACAGTGTTAAACAGGAAGGGAAGTTGCCTGCCTCCTTGTAGTGGTGAAAGAATTGAGAATTGAAAGTAGAGGACAAGCAGCAAATAACCTGATATAAACGTCCCTAAAACTGTTTCTTTGGGAGTAGTACCTCAGTGATAAAAAGTTGAAAGTTTCGTGCTTCACAAATACAGAAAATTTCATTCCAGAATGTTGAACCTTCAGACAAGAGCCCTATCCAGTTTGAGTTGAGTGCAGAAAACCAAAATGCAGAAACTGAGTTCTTCAGCAGAGTTTGCAAGAGACTTCCTATCAGAAGGTAAATCTTTCAGATGTCGTTTATATGCAAAAATTAAATATTTATTGCATGTGAGACGCTTTTACCTCTGCTGTGCCAGGTGTTAGTTTATCTGTGCATACAGTGATCTTCTTGCATTAAAATCTGTGTATGTGCTTTTGCTTATTCCTAGCGTTAATATTCTTCAAGCAAAACTGTCAAGCTGACCATATTCCAAGAGAAACTACACGTAGTTCTACTCTTGGTACTGATGGTTGTAATTTATACAGTGGATGTTCCTAAAAAGGCTTCCTTACAGATGGAGCTTAGTTCACTGTATTAAGCTTTCTGTGAGATCTGTCCTTTGAAGCAAATCTCTAATTGAAATCTACTTAAGTTGGTAAAAATTCCTTTTTCCGTCCGACTTTTCAGAGCTGCGAGACCTGGATAGGCTGAAACATAGGGATTTTTAAGAACTTGACTTATCCATCAAATTTTTATCTATGACTGTAAGATGGCCTTTATTTTCCCTTAAACAATGTTATAATCTTTACTGTAGCACTCCCTATCTTTCTAATAGAAATCAGTGCTTTGCTGTTAGAATGTCACTTAAAAGGTGTGTATGTCTGAGGGTGCAGGGAGGGAGGGTTAGTGTCTTTTTGCCCAAAAGCAGCATTTGTATTTTCACTGTTTGATCTTAGAACTGTTTGCTGTGTGAACTCCCTAGCTAACCAGGGAGGAGATATATAGCAGTTGCTTCTTGAAAAAACAATGCTGATATTGCACTGTAGATGGCACAGTGAAAAACGTGAAGATTCATGTTACTGCTGCCAAATCTGAGAAGCAAACATTTTTAGTTTGATTTATTTTGGTTTTAGTCCTTCCCAAGGCTGTTCACCCAGCAAGTTGTCCGCAAGCGATCACGACTCTGGTGTAGAAGATGAGGATTTGTCCCCAAGACCAATTCCAAGTCCTCACCCAGTGAGTCAACAGGTAACTAAGTAAATAATTGTTCTAGGCATCTCAGATGTGACACTTAGAGCAGCAAAGCTCATTCTGGGGGGACTGGAGAGTATAAAGCTTCTGTGTCAAAGTGCTAGCAGGGGAAAACAGAACTGAAGAAACCGACCAAGAGTCCCAACTCCTGCTCTAGTTAACCTGCTTTTTTCCAGGATTATAGACACTTTTATTCCTGTATATGCTAGGATTTGGGAACAGAGGTAGTAGGTTCTACTTTGGGAATCTTGCTACCATTAAATGGAAGAGCCATGATGTCTGAGGCAAAGATAGAGGCAGCAAACTTTCTTGTGTATTTCTGGGTAAATGAAATAAAGATCCGCTGGTCTGTCCTTTTTTACTGAAGCATATACATATATAATGAAATAGGAGGCCTCATACAGCATAGGTCTAGAAGGATGTGACAGTTTTGGATTATAAAATATGTTCTGTTGCACCTATCTACTGGGTGTAAGAATAGTAACAGGGAACGTGTAGCCCTCTTCTTGAAGGGGAAAGATCCATACTCTGAAATGCTCTCCTGGATGACATGGAGCATTCATTTGGTAGACGTCGCTATTACACTGTGTGAAACCAATTTTGTCTTCTAAGAATGATCCTAGAGATCTTGCTGCTTTTTCTGTATCTGGATTCTCCAGTCTTTAGAAAAGTATTCAATGTGTAGTTGGTTTGGAGCTGGTAATGATCATATACTGATTTTAAATGAAAACATTTTCTTGGAAATTCTGCATGTGAAGAGCTGAAAGAAAATATTTTAAAATTATCTTAAATTTGCTTGTGTAATTGTCCCTTCAGGTTACCAGGATCTTTCCTTCAGTTCCCGAACTGTCACTTGTTTTGGATGGGAGTTTCATAGAATCAGGACAATCGTCTAAGCCTATGGGGACTTCAAATGCTAAAAGTCTACCCTCAGTGCTACATCAGCCTATTAAAAAAAAATGGTGCTTGGGACCTACATATTACCCCACCCAGCACTCTGAAGACAAACAAAACTTTTCTGCTAGTATGGGAGATCTCTCTTTGAGACAATTACCAAACCATTTAAACCAGAAAATTCCAACTTCAAGGCCTTCCAGAGGAAAGCAAGCTCTACTACAGCAACAGCTGCACTGTAAGAAAGCTTGCCCTCAATCAAGAAAAAGTTCTGGATCTTCTTCTCCTTCAACCCCTTGTAGTGGGCCTTCCCCGGATACATCTGTCCATCACCCCAGAAAGCCATCAGAAAGACTTGTATTAAATCCCGATGGAGTCGCACAGCAGGGAGAGCATCCAATTAGAAGAACATCAATATCCAGTTCCAAGCAGCTTTCTGCTGTTACGCAGCCAGTCCTCTACACCTCTGCTTTTTCACCGCAGAGCTGCAGAAGACCACCAGAACTGCAGGTGCCAGTTCAAGTGCCACCTTGCTGTCCAGCCAGTGCATGCAACTGTCAGTTTCCTGCTTCCATCCAATATAATCCGATAAACTCATGGCAAGGAATTGGTAAAATGAGCCCCAAACATGGAGCAGAAATCCAATCAGAGCTGGCTCAACAGAATCCATGTACAGTGCTCCATCAAAATATAATTTGTCCAAATATTTGCTGCAATCCAGGATATACCACAAGCAGCCCTATAAGCATGGGATATCATGGGAAAATGGGGACCTGTTCTCTTGACAATAGCTTATCGCCTGGAGTAAGACTGCCTTCAAGTGCAAGCCCCTCTAGTCCACAGTTTTGTGCAGCCCACTCACCGTGCCTGCACATGTCCACTTCTAAAGCGGGATCAGATAATGGAATGATGGGATTATCTCCAGATGCGTACCGGGTTCTTACAGAACAAGATAGACAACTCAAATTACTGCAAGCTCAGGTTTGTGGAAATGGCAGCTTTCCCCTCTGCCCTCTTAGTGATTATGCTTTGATAGTTCCCCTGCCAAAGGAATTAACTGTTGTTTATCCTTGTTGGAACAGGGGAGCCTGTCATACCAGGTCCAGTTTGGGAGTGCAGGAGGGTCCTGATTAGCTCTGCTAATTGGTGTCCCTTAAAACAAATGAAAACTGTTTGACTCCTGATTAGATTTTTACATTTATTTTTATTATATTTCCATAACATGAAGGTTTGGCTTTTAGCAGACTGTTTTATAATGCAAACCGATATGCCTTCTATATAAAAGTTTTCCTATATATATGCTTGTCTATGTAAAAAAAATTACTGCATGGGCTATAGACTTTGGAATTATTGTAAGTGTACAGGTGAAGCACAGAACATTCTCGTGTGTTGCTTTGCCCACCTTCAAGCCTGCAGCTTCCTGAGCTATTGAGGCTGTTGCTTAGAAAACTTCAGTTGTCTGTTTGCAGCAGACTGGCAGCATTTATCAGGGGTTTGTTGCTGGGCTGAAAAATTGGGCTTTGCTGGTCTTCCTAAGTTCTGTTTTGATACCGGGTTATGTTTCTTCAAAATATCGACCTGTTGAGTTACACTGCTGGCCCTGTATTTTGCAGGGTATGATTTTGACTGAAGAGCCAAGAGTTCCAATTTTGCTGCTGGTGATGAATGACAGGAATAGGAAAGTTGAAACAATTGCTCACAGTACATATTTTTCCTGCTTAAACTGGAAAATTGCAACTGAAATATGCTTTAGCTATAGTTGCTACATGTAAAATCAAGCTCTCAAAGCATGAGGGAGGGAAAGCCGTCCTTACTGTATAAATGCAGCCTTCACTGTTACAATATTTCTCCGTGGACTGTGAACTAATCGGTGAACAGGGTGGATGCAAATACTAGAGTGAACATTGCCTCGGCAACCTTAATTTTATCATTTAAGTGCTTAGTTTTGTAATTAATACAAAGTTGGTTTAGCGTGGTGTAGGGACAGTTGGCATATAAATGCTTGGCTGGTAAGTCGGTAATAGGCTTTGTATATGAATGAAAGGGACAGAGAATACTTCCAACAAGTGTAGTGCAAATAAGCTTTACTCAAGTTGTCTCGGTGTAGTTCTGCCAGCGTGCCTAAAACCTCTTCTTGGCTAGCTCTGCCAACGTCAAAATTGATGTTCTGATTTATGCTGCATGCACTGCTGAGAACTGGAAGGTTATAAGACTTCTGTGGCAACGCAGCCTGGATTTGAATCCAGACCTTAGAGGAGCCCAATTTAGTAATTCACTTTTGCCTATTATACATTATATTTTGTTGTACAAATTATAACTTTCTGATAACCGTTACAGATCCAACGTTTATTGGAAGCACAGGCTCATCAGGCTTGTTCCTCTGAACCAGCTGCATCTAGCCACGCTCTGCAGCCTAAGAAGCAAGGGGACCTTGTTTCTATGGAAACACAGTCTGCACCGGGTTCGCACATGAGGAAAAGTGTGAGCATTGCTGTGAGCACAGGTAACACTTTATTCTTTAAAAATAGACTGGCATCACTTTTTCTGGATGTTTCTGTGATTTGTTTGGGCATGGAGGGAATGTTTTGCAGAAATGCTGAACGTACACAAACATGCACCTAGACACAAACACTAGCTAAGTTCTCTAGGTGATACTTGCAAGTTTAGGCTGGAGCTACTTTTGTCTTTGGGCTGCAATGGCAGTGATTGCCATCACTGGAAGAATTACTTTTTCCAATAGCTTTAGCAAGGTCTTCTAGTTTAAGTTATGCCTTATTGAAAGAAAAAAATCCACTTTTTTTTTTTAATTAATACACTGTTTTTAAAAGTAATAGCTTCTATCCCATCTCCTGTTCTATTAAATATATTATTGATGTTTTTTGTAAGTCATGTATTTACATGCATGGAGAGGAGACTGTATTTGCTTTTAATTTTAGCAAGTTATGCAGCTGTGTCTGTAAAGTTACATATTAATGTATTGGTTCCTGTTAAATCCATGGAAATACTGTGGTTAGTCTGGAGGAAATTTTCAAACTGGCTCAAGGTCAATGCATTAAAATGCTTTAATACAACCATTTATTTTCATCAAGTATGCTTTGGAAGAAACTAGGACTTGACTGATGTTTGGGCAACTCTTAGCTGTTCTAAACCCTAAATCACTTTTTAAATGGTGAAAAAAAAACTGAATGTGAGGAAATGATTCCTCTAGCTTTACAAAGCCAAAGGGTCTCAGAAGATAGTAATGACTTTCCTTAAGTGGGTAAATCTCTAATTCTCTTCTAGGTGCTAGCTTATTTTGGAACACAGCCTCAGAAAAACAAGATGACTCCATACCACAAGGGAAAAAAGAAGATGAAGAGATTTCTAAGGAAGACATAAGCATTTCAATTAATGCTGAACAAGATGCAAGCAATACGAGTATTGCTTCTTCCTTAAAGGTGGTTGACATGCCCAGCTTTGTAGACAGTATTCATCTTGTGGAAGAAGGAACTAATCAGAACACTCTCCAGTGAGTAACCAGAAATATCTTGTGTTCACATAATAAGCTGAACTGCCTTTCATAAGTGACTACTTTCATAATTATTTTTTTCAGGAATTACAGTCACCTGATTTCAGTAGTTGTGTTCTTTCCCTTCTTTGTTTTTTAATCATGCTTCGAATTGTACAGCTTGCCAAAACACCGTTGCCTTTAGAGTCTGCATTTATCAGTCATGCACGTTTAGCTAGCCTACCTATCAGCAGCAGCTGATGGCAAAAGCCTTTAACTTGGAAAAACATGTACAGTGCTGGCAGCATTCCCCTTCTTACCTTAAATCCTGAGGGGGGAAAGGGGATGCTGCTGTAGTCAGTTGTTTTCCTACAGTGGCTTTTCGCTGTCAGCGTGCAGAACCCTTTTCAATTTTGAGGGGCTTAGGATGAGGGGTTTATGATTATATGACCGTTCCCTGAATTTTTCTGTGTTTTACACCTAATTACTTTGTGTGTGCAGAATGCAGGTACCAACTTCACTGCTCTTAATTTAATTATTTTTAAGCTCAGATGTGCTATAGTGCAATGACTAATCTCAGACTAATTTGGGAAGTGATTTTTAAAATATTTTTAATCATCTATATGGATGTTATTTTTACACAGGGAATAGCTCAACAATTTATTACTTTTAATGATCTAATATTCTCCAAGTATAAAAAACCAAAGGAGGGGGGAATACTCTTCCAGTTAAATTAGGTTTCTAAAATAATCATATTGGGAAAGAGGATGATAATTAAGCTATAACTTAAATATTCATAGCCCTTGATTAGAGTATTATCTGAAAACATATACTGCTACCATAAATGTTACTGATTCAAATCAGTCTTTTGTATATTGTATTTTGTAGAGATGCCATCTTAAAGTTCTCTTCAACTTGGATTCATAAACCTGTAAAATAGCTGTATGAGTATCTTACAGGAAGAATGTAAAGCATCACCCAGATTTCTTTGAGGAGGAGGGGAACATTTTTGGGAATGATGAATAATTGCTAGTGTAACAGTAACTGATAACCTACATTGACTCTAGTATGTCACGTGATTTAAATCTTATCGCTTTCAACACAGGCAATTGATCAGTTGAGTTCTGAAATTCCCTTATCTTACACTTGCCTCCTGAGGAGGAACAGGAAGGGGGAGGAGGGTCGCTTAAGCATCTCCTCGGGATGATAGTACTATTGATATGTCTGGTCTCAAAAGGTTTATGCAATGCACACATCAGCTAGCTGAAGGGGATGCAGAGCATCGCATTGAAACTCATTCTAGAATATTTACCCTTTTTATCTGGAAACTTCAGGGTACATTATGGTTCCTCTTTCACATCTGCTATTGAGAAATATTTCAACTAGGTGTTTGTTCTCAGTTCATGATACTCAGTGTGCATTGTGTATGTGTGTACTTGTAACAGTGTCTTTGAGAAGTTTTTAAAGTGGTTTTAAACTACCATAGGAATCTTGTTATCAGTTACTCACCTTGGTAAAAACAGCTTTTTCCATAAGTCATGTTTCAGAACACATGGAAGATACATTACTCCTAAAAGCTTTTAAGTGTCCATAAAAATGCTGAAAACATATGACAAACTCCAAATTGTTAATAACTTTAATTTCATCTGCTTTAAGGTTAAGTCATAGAGTGTCACTGAGTTTTGACTAGTCCAGAGAAGCCATTGCCATTTTCAAATCATCTTTTGAAAAACTAGTCAGGCTGTTGTAGTTTCACATTGCAGGGTGTATTTCCTCAGTCCTCAAATGACTTTTGAAAGAAAATGACTGCAGAAAGGAGCAAAGCCTCCCACAGAAGACAAACCAAGAAATTTTAGGATCTGTTTCTAGTACTCGATTTTTCTCCTCTTAATTTTTCATGAACACCAGAAGGTACCCGAAGTGATACTTGTGCTTTCTGTTTCAAGGAAATATCTAGCTATCTCGGTGTTCTCTTTCAGAAATGTAAACGTTTCCCAAGCACTTGCTCACAGTTCATCCTCGGAAGAAAGTGTTAGCGTGTCTTTACAGAAAGAACCAACAGAGGGAGCCAGCAACCACGTGGTGGTAACAAGTGAGCAAAACTCAGAGCCACCTGCCTCGTTGCTGCCTCGGCATCCATCAGAGGATCAGAAGCTTTACCAGGACTTACTGGTAATTCATTTAAATTTTATATTCTGCACTGAATGCAACAGTCAAAACAGCATACTGCTGAAGTTTTGATGTGGTATTGGCATGAATGAAAATTGCATGCAATTTTCAAGTTCTGCTCTACAAAAAAGTTCCAATTTTGTGGTTCTTCATTTTTTAAGGTTTATCATAGAGGTTTTAACATTTTAAGGTTTAAGTGGTTATTCTGTATTTTGCTCTTCCATGCATACATGGAGTACTGTCTGCTGCCTAATAAATAATAATTCTTTAGTTAAAAGATAAAGTCAGTTGATAACTTCCCCAATTAGTGCACTTTAAAATGGCACAGCATTTTACCTTCAAGTCCCTTAAAGGGCAGATACTTTAATCTTGAAGAGTATCAGTAAGTGATGTGTTTACATTCAGAACAGACTTACAGAAAGCTTGAAATGTAAGGTATTCCAGTGTTTGACTACACTGCTGTGAGTTTACGTGATTGCATCTGAACTGAATCTGAATTTGGCTTGTTTGTCAGAATAAGCTGTTAACCCATCTAGTTGTATTTGGAGTTGCATAAGATAAACCAGGATTTTGGTTTTTGACAACTCCTGCATGTCATGATGTTTTTGTCCATGTGGTCTCTCCTCTACTCCCTTTTTCTGTAGGGCCAAGTGAACCACCTCTTAAAGTCCTCGGAAGAGCAAGATCACTTGCCTGTTAAAGCAGGATTTGTTAATGATGATGGTCCTAAGTATCGAAATATTGATGATACAACAGAAATGACTTCAGAAACTGACACGGGAGTGGTGGATAAAGAGAGTGTGATTAGTGCTACACTCAAACAACTGAAGAGTCTTGGAGTGACAATTGACTCGCCTGGCAAAATGAAGAAAAATACACACAAAGTGGAGAATGCCAGGTAAAATACCGGTTGTTTTGAGTAGTAATTTATAGATCCAACCAAAAATGAAGATTGGCTCAATGAGCAAAGAGAAGAGACTGTGTTCACTGCCACTGGGGATTTGTTTGGCAACTTGATCCACATTTCCTGCAAAGATGAAACACTGGCTCCTGCTATGGGTATTTCAGACAGGTTTAAGAGCTCTGCTAGCAAAACTCAGATTAATTAAATATAACACAAGTAGCTCTGGCTGTTAGAGCATCTGGTGATTCTTAAAATATTGTGCATGCAGTAGCACTCAATTCCTGAGAATAATAACAAAGCTGCTTGAGTAATTTCAATGCTTTGGGCTATGTCAAAGTATTCCAGAGAAACACTGGACTTGGGATGCTGAACGTTAAGCAGCTATGTATTTTCTCACTGCTTCTTAACCCTTGTCTTGCACTTCACCAGTATAAGTGAAATTGTTATCATGGCTTTGATATATAATCAAAACTGGTTCTGTCCTAATTGCTTGTTATTGTGAGTGCTTTGACTTCAAACAAGGAGGCTGCAGTGGCTGGGGAGGGAAACAGCCTTGATGAAACAGAAGGAGCAGAAGTCATTTCTGAAGGTGTTTGAGGCACAGGAATTTACTTATGTAGCTGCTTAGGCATAGGCTAACTGCCTGGTACAGCTTCACTTTCATCCTTACTGTCTTGATACTACTATATAGCTGTTAGGTAAACAAAAAAATCTAACCGTCTCCTAATTAATCTTCTCTTCAGCTATGTATCAAAAGCCATTTCCAGTCATACAGTTTCTAAGCTCTTTTCTCTCCTTTTCACTTGAATTTCATCAGGCATTTTTTCTGGTATTTCTGGGGTACCTTCCTGGATGGAGAGTCTGTCAGTGTTCTTTTAATATCAATAATATACTAATAGGTGAACCCATAAGACAAAACTGGAATTCTTGGGGTTTTTTTATTCAAACTTGGGAAGTGGGGTGGGATTCTTCTTTTTGCCACTTTCATGACTGATAAACAATTCTGAGAAATGGTCTATAGCTCAATAGAGAAGGAAACAACAGTGCAACTCCATAGCATAATTAGTGGTTGTTCATCTGAGTCAGGAGTTTACTCTCCCTAAGCAAACTTCAGAATCTGTACTCAGTGAAATAGGAAGAGTCTTAACTCTCAATACAAGGAGTTTGGGTTTATGAACTAGTATATGACGCAGGTGTTAAATGCACTGGTTTATAACCACTACCAGTGTACCAGAGCTTGTCCTTTCAGTCTTTAAACTAAACACCTACTGTATATAAGAAATTGGAGTACCAAGCAACAGAATGAATGAACATTTCCCTTACTGAAGGATGCCTTCAGTAGAACCTTGACCTAGAACCTTGAACTAGAACCTTGTAGGCTTCTGGAAACAGATACTATGTCAGAGTTCCTGTAAAAATCCTGGAATTGGCATGCATTGGGAAAGAGGAGATGTTCTTGGTTTCTGTCATTGTGCTTGTATCTTCTGTCTGGATAAAAATTTTGGATTGGATGGCAGCATCTGGAGTCTTAGGGCCAGAGTCATATAATGTCACGTTCACTGGTGAGAACAGACCAAGAGCTTAAACCTTGAAAAGCAGCTCTGAAACCTGCTAGAGGCAGGTTCTTCTTCATACGAGGGTTGTGGTTAGTATTGAATCAGAAGGGAATATCATTAATTCTCTAATACGGTATTTGGATACTGTCGGTGTGAGTAGCTGGAGAGCTGCTTTTTAGTACATGCCGAATGTATGATCTTGGCACTGAGCAGCCTGATTGAGCTGTGGTGTTCAGAAGGAAGGAGAAATCAGTACAGCAAGCAAAATGAAATTATCAGATTATATTGTAAAATGTGTGCTTTACTTAACTAACTTTTTGATGCTTTATTTCAGCATCTTGGCGTGCATAAATCCTGAAGCAGTGGTTCCTGGACTAAATTATATGTCATTTGCCAATGTCAGCATGTGTGGTTTAACTCCTAATGTTGTTGATCTGAGCATGGAAGCAAACGCTATAGCACTCAAGTATCTCAGTGAAAATCAGTTATCTCGACTTTCTTTCAGTCGCTCAGGCCAAAATCCTCCTGCAGATTTCTCTTTCCAAGACCTATTGCATACAAATATGGACAAGAGCATGGTGGGCCTTAGCTTAATTTCGCCAAACAATATGTCGTTTGCAACCAAGAAGTACATGAAGCGATATGGGCTGATACAGGGCAATGACAGTAGTGAAGATGAAGAGGAACTGCAGGTTCAAGTTGGCAGTTCTGGCACTGTCAAAAGCGAAAGCATGCGGGACAAAAACTGTACCCCTGTGTTGGATGGCTTCAACCACTGGACTGAATTATCCAAAAGAACTGATGGAAGACTTCCTATCCATCTAAAAAGTCACAGCAGAGAGCTGACTACTAATGCTTCTCCACCAGAATTAAACAGCCCTGTATTAAGAAATATTACAAATGAAATTTTTCCTCCCAGAGCAGATCAAGCAGATGAGAACTCAGTTCAGGTTTTAAAGGATTTAAAATCAAAACCCAAATTGTTTCCTGGGAGAGTTGAATTCACTGAGCAACCTGGCAGGAAAGACGAAGGAGATGTTCAGGTCTTCCCTGGAAATCTGCATACTCCAGCCCTTGAAACATTAAACCAGTCGAACAGCATGAATTCTGTTGGCACCATTCTTGATGTGAAACAACTCAGGCAGTTGCCAAAGTTGTTCTGAACATCCCCCGAGATGGCTGGCAACCACTGTTTCAAATCTGAGAGGGAGCCCTCTGTAAAAGACTACAGGAAACCAAGGATTAAGGTGTCTTTGAAGAGGGCACTTTGTTGTAGCAACGTAAAACTTGCAGAACTGAATTTTCAGCCCAGGTCGGGGACAGCCACCTCTAAATGCCTGGTTGAGTCAGTGCTGAGCAGCGCTGAAGTATGTGTGCACTTTTATTTACAGTTAGGCGTGGTTTTTAAAGTATCTAAAAGGTGAAGCAATTTGATCCCAAAATGTACTCTTAATATACTTTTAACAAGGATGCTTATTTAAATGTTCTTCTGTTGACTTTTTTAAAACACTGACTTTTACTTGTTTGTGCCAACTGTGAGCCATCGATATTGTGTGTGGCAGAGCAGGGGTAAGAGAGCTAAAGCACTAATTTCTAGAAATTTGCTGACATGGTTGGATTACTGGGGGGGGAGGGTGTCTGGTAGAAAGGGAAGTATAACTGTGGCTTTACTTTGCATAAAATTATTTTGAATTCAGCCAAAGTGGCACATATAACTCTCTCTATCATGAAACCTTGGGAGGAAATTGGAAAAACTAGCACTTTTAAAACTTTTGTGATTTCTTTTTTTTTTTCTGAATGAATGTTTTCTATTTATTTAAGAAATGCATATTGCTCATAAATGTCAAAGATTCCATTAAAAAAAATATTCTTCAGTTGTCTGATGTAGCCTTTATTTAAGACATTGGCCACTTCCCAGTCATTGTTTAGAATGGCTAACTGGAAGTGTGAGGATGTCACTTGCTACTGAACTCTTCAAGAATTCCAATACTGGGTGGTGGGGTAAGCAAAAATAATTTATTTTACTGTGTTCTGTATTAACATACAAATATTCTGTCATCAAGCACTACAGTCCATTAATGAAACAGCCTTTTTTCATCACCCTGTGATAATAATATTCCACAAGCTGAGGAACTCAGTTATTTATTGTTTAACGATTCCATTTCTGTTAAGACTGACTTTTGTTCAATTTTTAGGTGTAGTAGATATTTTTGTGGTTAATCATGTGTTGTCTTATGTGACACAGTAACCCGCTGGTGCTGGAAACCCCAGGTGCCCAGTGCTGGCTGGGGCAGCCCTGCCTGCCCTGGGCGGGTACGCCTGAGGGCACGGCTCCGCGAGCGTGGCCGTGATGTAACGCACCTCTCTCCTGACCTCTCGGTCTTGGAAATGAGACAGCGGTGCTGGAAGCAGCACTTCATTCCCTTTCCCACCATTCCTGAGGGGAGGACAGTGCCGCATGACAGTCAAGCCATCTGTTTTCTCCCTGGCCGTGGCACATCAACATGCTTTAACGGGAGTTTGTTCAAACTTTGTTTTAATGATGGCATTGTCTCAGCAGAAGTTCAGCCTACGGTGCTGACCTTGTCTTTCCTGCTCCAAGAGTGTTAAACTAGAGATTAAAACACCCCACACAGAAGTCCCGGGCCTTTCCCATTCAAATCCAAAGGACTGCACTGTTAGTTCATGGCGTGTTTGAGTGGGCACTAATTGCTAATTAATTTATTACAATGACATGCGAGTCTTTTCCAGCATCTACCGCCCTTGTGGGCCTTTGTGGATTAAGAATCGGGGTTGAAATAAGACATGCTGTTTCGGAGCCAGTACAGAGAGAGGAAGGCAGCGGCTCCCTTCAAGCCGTGTTAGAATTTCTTTCCTCCCACGCAGCCTCTTCCATCAACAAGAGTATTTGCTTCCTTTCAGGAAAGGTGCTGCTTTGCTGTGCTGAAAAATAAAACCTTTCTCAGTCCCTGAATCTCCCCTGGATCAGGCACAAGCTTATTATCTGGCAGCACATTTTCTGCTGAATCAGTCAAAAAATAGTTAATGTTTTTGAACATTCCAGTGAGATGAATGAGGCAATTCATACCTCTGAGCTATTGTTGTAGGGTTTTGTTCTTTGTTTCCTATTGTAAAATGTCTGGAAACACAGGAAGATGACAGTTGTATTGGTTAATATTTTAAAGACTTTCTTCAAATGCTGAAGGGCTAGAAACGATTTGAAAACAAAAGCCAAACTACTTGTGTGCAGCTCAGGAGGAGGGTGTGGTGTTGTATTAAGTTACACAAATCATATAATCCTGGACAGCAACTTCTGAGCAAGTGAAACATTAATTTGCTTGACCAAAACAAAAAACCACCCTTCCCTAAAGCAGCTTTTCTTTTCGTAGTGTAGTGCTGAGTAATTTCAAGCTGCCTTTTTTTTTTTCTGAAGCACCTACTGCAGCTGGGAGTCAAAAACACATGGAAAGCTAGGTCTGGCTTTGTTAACCTGAGCAACGGGGACCAAACTCAAGCTCTGGCTCAGTCGCACGTTCTGGCAATGACGTGTGGAGGGGCAACACGGTTTAAGGTTTTATTGTTGGGTTTTCTTTTTTGCTTCTGTTGTTTCTAGTTATCCTTTGTTATAATTAAAGAAAGATATTTATAGCGCTCGCTCAAAAGGTCTTGGGCCTGCTCGGAGCATCACTGACCTCTTTATTCCGTGTAATTTTGGTGCTCCCTGCCCCGACCCCCGGGCTCGCTGCCTCTTCGCCTTGTGGAAGGGGTGAGCTCCAGGTTGCTCGGCAGGACCGCAAGCCCACCCGTGGCAGAGCAGCGGCGAGGAAGGGGCCGGTTCCTCGCCACGCCAGGGTCCCCGTTAGGCTCGGGGTGGGGTTGCCCAGCGAGGGGCAGCCGTGCGGGCGGAGGTGGGCTGACGGCGGCCACGGCTCCCACCCCGCCGGTGGCAGGCACGGGTGGGAATGGTCCCGCAGCGGCTCTCGGTGCACAGAAGATGCTCGGCTTCCTAATCTCCCCCGCCCAGCCCCGGCTGTTCTATCTTTAACGCTTCCTGTTGGTTAGAGGAGCCGGCTCGAAAATGGTCGTGTTTCCTGGCGGCAGGCACGACGGGCTCTCCAGCGTGTCGTGACCGTCCCTGCCCCGCCGCCCCACGCACGCTGCCGGCATCGTGCGGGCTCCTGCCTGCCGGGACCCGACCCCAGCCCCCGGCGGGGGGAGCCGGGAGGGTTTGTGCAAACCTCTCCCACGGCCGCGTCCAGAGCGGGAGGCTGAGGGGAAGGAGTGAAAGGAAGAATAACAGCTCCGGCATTTCCCCCTGCGGGAGGGCGTGCAGGTGGCGGGGAGACAATAGCGGCCCCGCACCCCCGGCCCCGCCGCCCCGGCCCGCACGGCAGGTGCGGCCGCTCCGCATCGCCCCGGAGGCGGAGGAGACGGCGGCTTCTCCCTCCCGCCCCGGGCTCCGCGCACGGCCGGGCTCCGCAGCCTCGCCCCAGCCCCGCAGCAGGGACCGGGGGGCGTCCCGGGAGGTGCTCAGCCCCGGCGCCCTCCTCCCCGCCCCGCTCCGGTAGCGATTTCGTTGATTTTCGGCTGCCCGGGCAGGTCGTTCCCCCGAGCTATCGAAAACCGCTCCCCGCCGCTGCCTTCAGGACCGCTTTACCTGTGGGTGTCCGGAGGAACGGACCCAGGGCCCTCCAGCGACCCTCGCCTCTCCCCCTTTCCTCTACCGGGACCCTCTGGCGATTTGGGGAGGGTTTCAGAGGCGTCCCCGTCGCCCTGCAAGCGCCGCGTAGGGCACCCGACCCCCGCGCCCGCCCGGCTCCCCGTCCCCCAGCAGCCCCTCCGTTTGCACGGCGGCTTTGGCGGAGGCCAGGGGTGTCCCCGTCCCCCCGGGCCCGGAGCCCACCGCGGCCGAGCCGAGCCCCAGCCCCGACGGGGCGCGCAGCCAGTCCCGACCCCCGAGCCCCGCTCGCTGCCCCGCACCGCTCCGGGGCGGCCAAGGGCTCTTTCTTCCCTTCCCCAGGCCCCTCTCCTCCAGCTCGGCCCTGGCCCCGGCGCCGAGCTCTCCCCTCTGCTCTCATCCCAAATATCCCAAGGGCGAGGGGCGGGGGCTCGGTACCCACTCCGCTCCCCGTCCCCGAGCATCCCCCGGCCCGGCAGGGATGCTCGGCCTCCCCGCGCCCCAGCACGGGAGATGAGGCAGGGAGCTCGCCCCAATTCAGCCCTTCAGCAAAAACACACGGTGGGGGGAAGGAAGGCTGGGGATGGGGCCGCTTCTCTCCAAACCATCTCCTCTCCATGTGTTTTATTTACCTCTTCTTGTCCCAAAGCAGCCCACACCCCTTCCCTCTCTCTCAGCATCTCCAACAATTTATTTTGTCTCATTAAATTTAATTAAGAACAGAGTAGGTGTTCCATATTTAATCAAAAAAAAAAAAAGGCAAAAAAAAAAAGGCAGGGGCATAATAACCTCCAAGAGGACTAAAATAAAGAATTGCTATTCAGATGCGGGCAGCCACAGTGCAATTTTTTATTACTCTTTTTTTTTTTTCAGTGTCTTTTTAAGAGCATCTAAGCACACACACATAAAAAGCTAGAAGGCATGCATTCCGGAGTTATTCCTATGCATATCCCTGCAATAATTTTCCGCTTTCCTTCGATAAAATTGCCAAATAATAATGAATCATTTCATAAATAATGGGTTTAGAACCTTATCAGGGCAGGCGGGCCACTGCTGGGGTTTTATCTCTCTCGGCCACATTGCAGTAGTGTTCCGCTCTCCATACTAAATAGGAAACTGGACGTGATGTGGAATTAGAGCCTCCCCAGCTGAAGCCACCCAACACTTACTACAAATATAGCCGCGATGCGTAGGCCACAAAATGGCTCCACTCACTTTTCCCAATGAAAAGCAAATGGTGAGTAGAGAGGAATCCGGCCCTGCAGCGGGCCAGGGCGGTGGGGGCCGCGGGCTGGGGTTTTGGGGGGGTTTTGGGGGACAGCGAGTTGTGCTTGGGGGGCTTCTGCCCCATGTAAGAGACAGGCGAGGGGGGAAAAAACCCCAAGTATTTTCCGCGGTTGGGTTTTAATCTCTTTTTTTCTTCTTTGATGCGGGGTGGGTGAGAAGAGGAAGACGCTTTCCCTTTTGAAAATGTGGGGTGCCTTCCCCCCTTCTCCGGGCTGGTGGGAGGTGGGGGGACCGGCCGGGAGCCAAGCGCCCGCTGGGCCCGGCTTCCCCCAGCCTCAGCCGGGGCGAGGGGGGGGACCCGGCCTGGCCGAGGGCCGGGGCCTGTTCGCTTGTTCCCGGGGGGGCTCTCCCCCCATATACCGCTCCCTCCCGCCCCTCCGCTTTGGGGCAATTTCCCTACAAAGGGCCCACGGGAGCGGTGCGTTTCTGGGCTGGAAATTTCCTCCCGATCCGCGGCTGGAAAACAAAAGGATTTTGCGGAGCAGAAACCAGCGGGCGGGGAATTAAGTGCCCCCCCCATTTTTCTAAACGAAATCACCCCCAAATGAAGACAAAATGCTGCGGGTATTTTTGCGGTTTTGTGTATTTCGTTTTTAACGAAAGCGGGAGACGCCGCCATCGGGATTATTTCGTTTTTTACGAAGGGGAAAAGCTTATTTTTCGTGATTTTGCGGGCGGGGGGGAACCGTCCTCGCCTTCCTGTTGATCGCGGCCGGGGCGGGGAGCCGGCTCAGCCCGCTGGCGGCCCGGCCGCGGCCGTCGCGGCACCTCAGGCGGGAGCGCTGCCGGTAACCGGCCCCTTCAGGAATTAAATTTGCCCCTTTAGGAATTAAATTTTCCAGCTGGGCGTGGGAGAAACGCCGCCGCCGCCGCTCTTTGCGAGCCCATCGGGAGAAAAACAACTCCGGCCCCGTCTGGGATTTCCTCCCGGGGAGACCGCGCTTGCAATGTGTCCAAAAAAACCACCCAATTCGCCCCAAATATAGGGCTTATTTTTGTCCTTTTTTTTTTTTCACTCCGTATTTATCTCTTTATTTTTTCCACGCCAGGCCGTGGCCGCCGCGCGTTGTGGCCCCGTGTGCGAGGCGGCGGGGACGAGCCGCCCGGCGGCTGGCGGAGGGAGGGGGACACCCGGGGGTGGCCGGCTGTCCCCTATAACAGGGACCGCCCCAGGGTGCCGTCCCCTCCTTCCCTCTCCCTTGCACCCCTCTCTCCACTGATCTCTGGCAATCCGGGCCCACGAGATCCACCCTCTCCTCTTTTTCTCCCCCCCCCTTCTCTTCCTCCCAGGATTTAGCAGTTTTATCCCGATGCGGGTGTCCTTCCTCTCTGTAAAGTCGTAAGTACCTTGAGGTGGGAGGAGTAAATTCAGCCTGACACTGAGAGCGCTTTTGTTGAAACAGGAGAGACTTGCGGTGTCCCTACTTAAATATGACACATGTGAGTAATCTCTTCCTATACAATATCGGAATAGGCAATTAGATTTTTCTTTCTAGAGGGCTGGCGGGGAGGGAGCTGGAGGGAAGGCAGAGAGCTTGTGCTTTAGGTTGGGTGCTTTTTAATTTTTTTTTTATTTTTCGAGAGATGGTGAGATATGGCCAAAAAATGGGTTTTCTCTCGCAATTCAGCCCAGCAGAAACGAAAAAAAAAAATACCCCAGGCAAAGGAGTGAGAAGGATGGGGATAAGACCCGCCGTGTGGCAGCTCTCTGCTCCGCGAAGCCCCTTATTTATAGAAAATAATAATAATAATAAAAAAAAAAACCGAACGAGGGGGCTGGTGGGAGAAAGAGCATGGCGATAGTCGCGATATCGCTCCCTGCCCTCGGCGCCCTGTCGCGACAGTATTCGTTCTATGGGAGAAGGGGGACAATGCGCGGCCGGGGATGGAGGGCTGCTCCGCGCCGGGCCCCTTCCTCCTTCCTGCCGTAGCGAAGGCACGGGGGACTGGCTCCGCTGGGGGCTGCTTTAACCCCCTCTCCCCCAAAAAGTGCCTTCAGCTATATTTCGCTCTTTTAAAAATAATGATAATAAACAAATTAAAATGGGAGGAGAGGCGGTGGCCCCTGCGGCTGAGGACGATGCCGGCAGGGCCGGGCCGCGATGGAGCTGGGGCCGCGGGGCGGCAAACACCGCCGGGGCCCCAAAACGGGGAGAAATTCCCCCAGACGAGGCGGGGGGGGGCTGAGCCTCCTCCCGCCCGGCCGTAATTTGGCTGCATAATTTCACACCCCGCCACGGCGGCGCGCCGGGTGCTGGCCGAGCCCCCCCCCGCTGCATCAGCCGCCTGGACGGTGGCGGCCCTCCGCGCCCGGCGGCGTCAACCCCGCGGTGCTCGGGCCCCGCTGCGCGGCTGCGGAGGGGGGGACGGGGGGGTCCGGCCCGGCAGCCCCCGGCGCGGTGCGTCGTGAGGGCCGGGGCGCTGCGCGACGTCACCGCGGGGCTCCGTGACGTCACGACAGGACTGCTCCATGATGTCAGAGAGCCGCACGGCTGGGCGGTGTGGCCCCGCGGACCCCCGGCCCATCTCGCAGCGGTGCCGGGGCCCATCCCGTCGGCACACTCCTAATTGATTTTGGGGTGATTAGTGCCTCCCCTGCCCTCCCCCCCGTTCCCCCCCATTTCTCGCGGCGAAGCCCGAGTGCCGAGGGCCCCCCGTCGGGGCGGTGCCCGGGGCGGGGTACCCTCCTCCCGCCCCAGCCGGAGCCGCCTCTCACCGCTGCCTCTCTCCGCAGGACGATGGACAGGCCGCCCGCCCCGCCGCCCCCCAGTGACCCCCGCGATGCCCGCCCCCCCCGGCGGCACGACTCGGAAGCGGAGACCACGAGCGAGCCGGAGAGCAGCCGCGGGGGCATGGAGGCGCCGGCGGACCCCCAGCTGCTGCTCAATGGGGCCTCCAAGGAGGCGGGCCGGCCCTCCCCCGGGCCCCCCGCCGCCCCCGTCCCCGTCATCGAGCTGGTGCGCCGGGGGGGGCTCCCTGGACATAAAAAGCCGGGAGGCGGCGGGGGAGGCGATGCAGAGAGCGCCGGGCGCCGAGCCGTGCCGCGCCGCCGAGGCCGCCTGCGAGGCCCGCATGGTGCAGCTGAGCCCCCCCGCGCTCCCGCTGCAGCCCCCCGGCAGGGCCATGCTCTACAACCTGGGCCAGCCGCTGGCCACCATCAACAGGTCCGTGTCTCCCCCACCCTCGGATGTCCGAGGGGAGACCCCGCTCGGCTGCGGGGCTCGGTGCCGGGGAGGGAGGGAGGGAGGGGGGCGGCAGCAGCAGCAGCATCCCTTCCTTCGCGTGGGGCTCGGGGCTTAGTCATCGCGGGTTTGCATGCAACTTTGCAAAGGAAGAAAGGGGAAAAAAAAAAACGAAACGAAAAACTGCCGTTCCTAGGGAAAAAACAAATAATTCACGGTAGAAATGCCCCGGGCAGAGCAAAGGGGTCCTTCAGTAAAGGCGGTACTTGTGGAGAGCTGGTTTAGAGCCTCGGAGCTCCCCGGGACTCTGTCCTCCGATGGGTCCCGCAAATAAGCGCAGGGGACAGAAAACGCTCTCGCAGGGGCAGAGCACAGCCCGCCTGTGCGGGGCCGGACCCCGTGCCCCGCTGCCGCCTCCTCTCCTGGGGGAGGCTGCGGTGCGGAGCCGGCCCGGGTGGGCGGCCGTGCCCGCCGGCTGCGGGGCAGAAAGCCGCGGGATCAGGGGTGGGTTTTGCCCGGAGCCGCCAGCCTGGGTGCCCCGAGCCGCTCGCGTCCCCCCGCGCACGCAGGGCGGGCGTCCCTCGGTGCGTGTCCCCGGGCGGCCGCGTGCCGTGTCGCCGCACGACCCCGAGCTCGGCTTCGTGAGCCGTGAGCTCCCTCCGAAGTCACGGAGCTGCTCGGCTTCCCACCGGCTCCGGGGGCCGTGCCGTGCCGGGGGGGTGTCCGTGTGTCCTCACGGCCTCTCTGCCTTTCCTTTGCAGCGGGTTTTTCGGCGAACCGGACTCCTTCTCCATGTACGGCAGCAGCCGGGTGAAGAGGAGACCCTCTCCCTACGAGATGGAGATCACCGACGGTGAGAGCGTTTCGCCCCTGCCGCTGGCTTTTGGGGGGGTTCCCCATCTGTTGAAGGGGGCAAGTTTGTGCTGCTCGGTGCCACATGCTGGGATTAAAACCCCCAAATCGTAAGAGGTGAATAAGATGCCTGTGGTGGCAGGGTAGCTCCCCCCAGCAGGGCTCTGTACAGCAGAGCCCAGATCCGTCCCGACTAATGACCAGCAGTGTGCTTGGTGGATTTGCTTTAGCAGTTCAGCGTATGGTTAATTACATCCCTGTTCTGCAAATTGCTTAGAGATTAAATCCGAAGGAAGCCACTAAATTTCAGTCCTTGTTGAAGTGCAGAGGCTGGATCAGGGCCGTTGCAGTGACACGCTATGTTTGCAAACCCTTTCAGCCAGGAGATGTTCCTAACGCGGACCACAGCCTTGGGCAGAAAGATCCCACCCGCCTTTAAACTGCCTAGAAGCAAAGCGGTAAACCTGTGCTAAGGTCTGCAGGGTCACAGCAGGATTGTGGCTGGTCCGTTTGCCAGTTTGCCTACAGCTTGATTCAGTATCTATGTGGATATTCAGTATATATCCACACCGTGCATCGTCTGCTGTGGAGAAATATCCCGTGTCTGGTCTTGTGGCAGAGCCTGGGAGCAGATGTGGAGGGTGACAGTCTGGTGTCCGAGCAGAGATCCCAGGTGGGGGAGATCCCCGTCGGACCGGCAGGATAATTCCAAAGAAAGGAAGGCAGCGAGAAGGCAGGGCAGGATCCCGCTAGCTGCTCCAAAGCAGCCGGCGTGGGTTGAGGGAGGCTGCGTGCAGGCAGCAGCGCTGCCCACGCAAAGGAGTGTCTGCAAGAACAATTTGGACGTGGAAGGCTGACACGTTTATCTGCAGAGTTAGCAGCCCGTACAAATGAGATCCATCAAAATGTGTTTTCTCTTTAGCAATTGTAAACGCTATATTTCAATTGCCAGACCATTAATTTTCCATCTTTCTAGCTAGTTGTCCCTTTCCTTCTTCCCGTCTCATCTAAAATCAGATCAAATCATAATCCACATCACTCTAAAATAACATGGTACAAAATGATGGGCTCAGGGCATTATCTGCGTTCATCAGTCCCTCTCTCCCCGCTCTCTGCCCTCCTCTGTCTGCCTGGTCCTTTCAGACCGTGGCCCCGTGGGGTTGTCTCAGCCCCCGGCACAAGAAGGTCTTTTTGTCTGGGTTTCGATTCAGAGGCTTAGTCGCTATGCTGAAAGTCCATCAAATCATGGTGCCTGACTAAAGCTTTTGACTTGCTATTAAATTAGATATTAGGGATTACAGAGATATTTGGTTGTAACCAAGTTTTTGGATATGTGCTTGCCAGGTAATGCATGTGTATAGATTGGGCCCAATCCTGCAGGTTCTGGCTCATGCGAATTTCCAAGACTAGGCTCAGAATTTTTTTTGGAAAAATAGGTACCAGATGATGCTGTCTAAACAGGAGCAATTTGTAGGGACGTGCATCCCATGCCGAGGCATCTGTGCTGTCTGCTGGGATTTGCTTGTTGCTCTGATGGTCACCTGCTGGGTGACATCCACGGCACACCGGACCATTGCTCCTGTGGGTCCTCAGCCCTCAGGAGGTGCAGAAACGCAGAAGAGTCTTGCTGGGCGCTTGGTGTTTGGTTTCTTCTGTAAGGAAACGAGTGGTGGGTTTTTTGCAGCTATTTCTTTATCCATTTTTGGGAAAGTTTGGTGCATTGAATATCTTCTTAAAAATAGATATAAATGGAGATAAAAATGTAAAAAGGTATCTGCAAGGATATTCTACAACTTTGGAAGCTCATCCTTTTACTAGTTTTCCTCAAATCTCTAATTACAATTTAAAAAAGCATCAGTCAATCAGTTGGAACAAAATCCAGGCAAAAATTCTCAGCCGACTGCTTGAATTAATTATGAGGCAAGTTTCTTTATGAGAAATAAATCTCTTCTATTATAACACAGCTATGGGGCTTTTTAAATTTCTCCATTGCTTGAAACATTTTGGCCAAAACCTGACCTCTTTCTAAAAGACAAGTTTAATTGGGTTGATGCAGGAATCAAAAATCTGAGTGGTGTCAGAATTTGTGTTATATACTGGAGCTTGGTTTGGGTGCCCCTGGATGAAAACGAACAGGTCTTTTTTCAGATTTCAAAATTTATGAATAAGATGCCTTTCAGTCGGCAACTTGCAGTGAATAGAGACGCATGTTTGAAGCCTGTGAAGACTGGAAGTCTGTTGAAGTTTTGGTTTTTTTTTTAAATAAACAGTATCCAAGGTTTTCTTTCTCATACCCTTATGGGAGTAAAAAGGTTTTAAGCTGCATCTCCTTCTGGATTCAAGGCTCGTTGCTTTGTCCTGTCTGGAAAGAACATTTAAGTGTCGAAGCTGTTGTATTATTGTAGCAGGTTGCAGCACATTCTCCACTGCCTTACTAACAGTGCAGGGCAGCCCGGTCTTGTTGAGGTCCCCTGAGCGCCCCCCCTGCCTCCCTACAACCCTGTGGCACAGTGGGCTGTGCCCATCAGGGACAAGAAACCTTCCCTTTCTGTGAGCTCTTGCACGTTAGTTCATACAAAGGTCATTTACATGCTGTTTGGGAGTGGGAAATTGGCTTTATTAGAGCATCAGACCGGGATCTTAGAGGTCGGAGACGAGTTTCTCATTCCGACATCCCCCAGCTTATCCCAGGGGCTCTTTGCGATTTTGGGGGACTCCCTGCTCCTGAGCACGCTGCGAGAAGTGAGTTGTATGGCTGCTTGCATGCTGGAGAAGCCACTAGCCTGGCTGCTTGGGAGTGTGTCCCCATGCAAACCCTGCAGTGGGGGGTATTTCATGTGATGTGCTGGCCCGAAGGGGCTCAGTTTCCTCTGAAGGGGGGAAAGCATGATGGTGTTTAATCAGCTGAAGCGTGGGGTTCCTCTTCTCACGTCATGGCAGGTGGGACCTGTCAAGGTGCAGCCTGACTAGGATGCTTCAAAAATCATATCTGTTCGACTGCTCTGCCACAGTCAAAGCAGCCAAGAGTTTTGCTATATACAAATAATGATGTTTAAATGCCCCTTGGGATGCTGGTTTCATTGGGTGATGGCAAAGCTGCCATCTTAAACTGCTCAACACGCCCAGGAGGTAGTAGTTAGGCAAGTGTCTCAGAGTGGGGCTACAGGGGAGAGATGGTGCAGATGGGAATATCCATAGCCTGTCCTTTGGGGTACGACTCACTATTGTGTTATCTGCAAGTCTTTGCTTCATACTTTGTGATGATTTTCATTGTATGTGATGCTTCCCATCCTATGGGGGTTTCTGCCATGGTCATTCTCCCATAGTTTCATGAGATCGCTGTGTCCTTCCACTATTGGTGTCTCCTGGAGGTGGGGATGGAAAGGATGTAATAATAAAAGCATCTTATGGTGGTGTCTCCTTACATGAACTGGTTTCCATAGACCCAAGGACCTGCAGTCCTGATTTACAGTGTCGCCACTCCTGTAGCACAGTACTTTTTGGTCTCTCCTAGTGCCAACATAATGTCTCACTCGTGCCAACAGGAGTTACCCTGATGATCTGAAAGGAGAATGGATGCGTTTTGTGCATCCATCCTGTGTAACATGCCCCGTCAGGAATATGGCTGTAAAATTACAGGGATTTAACTGGACTTCACATGTAACTGAGCCAAATGGACACCTCTAGCAGTTTAGAGTCCCTTCTCCAATTACTGTCAGTGAGTTTTTGCCATGATGTGCAGGGAGAGCAGGCAGTCCTCAGGGAAGCTGTGAAACTGCTTCGTCCTCCACCTGTGATCACCCTACCAGCAAGGACACTGCTATCACTGTGGGTCACATTGCTACCTGTCCTCATTGCTATGGGGCGAATCCTGCCACCTCATTTGATACAAACCACCCAGAGGGCTGGTGGCAATCCTATGGTCTCTATCAGCTCTGGATCCTGCCTACATCAGGGAAGACCTCTGGATCTTAGAGTTGTCAAAGCCTCTGCTCGAGCTTCTTTTCTCCTGTCCCAATGGTATGTCCTTAAGACACTTTTGGGATAGAAAATAAAACCATCTTGGAACCCAACCTTTTAATAGGACCTTTGTTGCTGAGATACCCTAAAAATATAGCAGCCTTCTGCACATGTGTCATGGCCTAAGCCTTCCTCCTTGGACAGGTAAATTTGGGCGTCTCAGGAGACATCTAAAAAGACACAACTCCATTTTTCCCTTCCACTGGATTGAACAGAAATTATGGCTACCTCAGCTCATCAGGTTAGCCTCCAGTTAGCTGGAAACTCCTGTTTCACTGCCTTGCTGATGTCACTAAAATAAATCACTTAATTTGGGAAACAGTGACCTATTCAGCAAAGTAATAAATGACTTGTTGTGCCCTGCTCCTAATTCTGCCTGGTTGCAATTGCAGGTCCTCATACAAAAGTGGTTCGTCGCATTTTTACCAATAGCCGGGAGAGGTGGAGACAGCAGAATGTCAACGGAGCCTTTGCAGAGCTTCGCAAGCTCATCCCCACCCACCCACCCGACAAAAAACTGAGCAAGAATGAGATTTTGCGCCTGGCCATGAAATACATCAACTTCCTGGCCAAGCTGCTCAACGACCAGGAGGAAGAAGGAAACCAAAGGGGCAAAGTGAACAAAGACTCTGGGATAGTCCAGGAAGACCTCCTGCAGGACATGTTGTCTCCTAACTCTAGCTGTGGAAGTTCTTTAGATGGAGCGGCAAGCCCGGACAGCTTCACGGAAGAGCACGAAACACTAGATTCAAAGCACACGCGGAACCTGCACCATGCCATTCTCCCTGTAGAAGGCAACGCGCAGCGGTGATGACCTTCCGCATCGCTCCCGAAGCACCAAGTGGGGAGGTGAGACCCGAGCGTGCGGATGCTGGAACTTGTGCCCATGGGATTTGTGACTCTGCCTTTCCCCGGGGGCTCCGGCTCCTCGTCCTCCTCAGCCCGGGATGGAGCGGCCAGCGCGTTGGCCGAGGACAAGACCAAACCAGATGGATGTTCGGCATTTAGGTACGTGATCGTACAAAGAAGAAAAGCATTGAAGTCATCTTCATTGTACATACTGCTTATGATGTGACTCTGCAGAGGGGCAGGAGACGTGGCCAGCACCTCTCCAGCATTTAGAGGGTTTTCAGACCATTTGATGACCGTTGCTTTTTAAACAGTCACCTGCCTGAGACATGAAACTCCTCTTTCACTGCCGGTGGAGGCCACCGAGGCTTTCCAGCTCCACGTGGCGCTGGAGACTGCTGAAACCTGCCAGCGCTGCAGCATTTCTCCAGCCTGTGGCATATACAACTGGTCTGAGCAGGAGCTGGGGCAGTGTGTTCCTGTTGTCTGAGAGCTTTTGACTGTATCTTTTTAAAGAGGTGAAAAAATACCCTCAGCAAAAGAACTATTAAAAGGATTAAGACTTTTTCTTTTTCTCTTTTTTTTTTTTTTTTCCTTTCTTCCTTTCCCTTCTACCTAACTTTGGATCGTTTGGGGTTGTTGTATTTATGACGTGGGTTTACTTCTGTTTAACACTGTCATGCAGTATCCACTGAACGAAAAGGTACATAGGTGTTTTCTGCTGCCCTCCCAGTTCCTGATTTTTGTGCTGGTAACGCTCAGCAAGTGAGCTCCAAGCCTGTTGTGTTCTCCTAGATTTTTCCCAGTGATTTCTGTAGGGCCAGAGCTTCTCTCAAGGAAGATGAATTTCAGAATTGGTAAGTGAAAAAAAAAATTGCTAGTGAAGCATCCCCTTGGACTGGGGGATTTTTAAATTCAAAAGGCAACAAAAAGGCAAAAGGAGTCGATGATGCATCAACAGTGTGCGTGTACATAGGGTTATAAAAGGGTTTTAATAGTATGCTTTGAATTTTTTGGTTTTATTGTGTGAAAATGGTGGTGGTTCACCTGTGCCAATGCCCGCAGGCTGGACTACAGCACTGGATTTATTCCGGCATTAGGAGGGTCCTCACTTGCCCGAGGCTGGTAGGAGGCCACAGCCTCTCCAAATCTTGGGGAGAAGCACTAAAAGCACCGGTGGGATTAGCCTCCATTCCCGAGTGCTTGGATTGTTGCAGAATTGATGTCTGCGACTGAACTGATCCTCTGATCCCTGCTGCCCCCCTGGGAGGGCATATGGGAAACAGAGGGACTGGGGAGCAGGAGGCTGCTGCTGCGGTGGCTGGGAGCTGAGGACCGCATCATGTCATCACCACTGTATCAGGCCCACCTCTCACCCACCGCCTGATGCCTGATGGAGTAATTGCCCCAAGCCCATCCTCTCCCTCTGCAGAGATGTCAAGGCACAGAAATCTCTACCATGCTACGGTAAAAAACCCCCACCTACAAACATCCTTTGGAAAGGAAAAAGTCCCTTGAGTGGGGACATCTTCCACCGCACTCGTTCCTTTCCAAGGGTGCTGAGGTACAAGGAAACACAGAGGATTTGGGTGGGTGTCTGCAAGCCCGTCCAGGCTTAATTCAGAGCCCTGTCATTTCCATCCCCACTTGGTTTTAACACCTCTTTGTAAATAATAGGTGGGAGGCTGGTGCGTGGGTTGGCATGTTAGGTGGAATTAGTTGCCTGGGAAGGGGTCCCAGCCCAAGCAAGGGTTTCCAGCATAGACCTCAAATCCTCTGAAACCACCAACCTCCCCCATCTTAAATTGAGGAAAAGGAGAAAAACTCCTTCCCAGGTCCAGATTGCCCGTGCATGGGGTTTTTTACTACAGGGGTTACCTGCAGGGCTGGGCCAGGGGAGAGGTGCCGGCGGGTGATGCAGCGATGTTGAGGAAGGGGTTTGGGCTGCTCCCAGTGCCAGGGGTGCTAGAGGCGGGTGGCGGGGGCTGGCAGGCAGGGGCCCTCTGGGAAGGGAGGGGGATGCTGTCACACAGGCAAAGCCATTCTTGATTTTCAGTGTTCGAAATAACCCCGGGGTGGGTGGGGGTTTTACACCCTTTTTATTAAACTATTGCAAGAAAAAATCACCAACACTCAGAAATTCCTCATTCCCCACAAGTTTGGGGTTTTTTTTTTTTTGTCTTTTCGGTAGCTGAACAGTTGGGAAAATGGTACAACCTTGGCAGCACCCCCCCAACACCCCCACGCACACGCGTGCCTGCTCGTAGCCCTTAGCAGAGCGCGCCGTAGGTCTCCCGGGGTATGTACAGTTCTACTTTAATTGTGATTTGAATGGTACATTTCCTCTGCCCACCTCTCCTCCTGCCTGCTTCATCTCTCGCTGTGTGGCCCATCACCCCCCATTTCTGTTGGAAACAGCACTTTGGGGCAATGTCGTATTGTGTGAGTGAATTCCCGCCTTACGATTTTTGGGTTTTTCAGCCCCGTCCCTTTCTCTGCCACGTTCCCGTTGGATTTCTGCATTTTTTCTGCAGAAACAAAGTAACCAGACCTGGTACCCTGAGTCTCAACCCACTGTGGATGTGCTATTTAGAAAACACATTTGTTGTAATGTGTGTGTATATATAAATATATATATATAATGAATATATCAAGAATATTTCTAAATAAAGTTTTACAAAGCAGCCTCCACTTGCTGTCTGCCTCTCTCCCACCTCGTCACTCAGATCCATCAATACTTTGGGATTTCATTCCTGGGCATTGCAGGGTGAGGATGCCAGGATGGCCCATCCCTAGCCATCAAAAGTCATAAAACAGGCAGCAAAAACCTTGCAAAAGGATCTGCTAATTTTTTTCTTGCTTGGCTCACGCCGTCCAGCCTGGGCTGGGCTTCTGCAGAGAGCAAGCGGGAGGAAGAGTGCGCGGGGCCAGCAGGAAGGAAGACAGGCGGTGAAGCAATCCCCCTGCCGCAGGCGAGCGTTACCAGCCACCGCCGCGTTGCCCCCAGCACATTATTTGCAGGTCCCCCAAAGTCTCTGATGGTCTTTTCCCCTCTTTTGGGGAGGGGGACGGTGTGGGGAGGGGGCTACCAGGGGCAATATTGCTTCCCTTCACACCCCGGTAGTGTTTGGCCAGGATTTAATAGGCAATGACAGTAATTCCTCTTTTTTAAAAAGAAAAAAAAAAAGAAGTTGTTATGACAGCCATGTGCACAAATACTTTAAAAAACAATTGAGCTGGTAACATTAGTTAGGGAGTGTTTACAGGCTAAGTGTTCCCTTGAACATGTGTGTGTGTATGTATATTTTTATATCTATATATACACAATGTATGTATATATATATATTTATACACACACACACATATATATATAAAAATATATAACTACAGCACCATGCTGCTGACGGTGGCCAACACCATACCCATAGCATGGAGCAGGTGAACAGGAATGGCACCACAGGTATTTTCTTGTCTTTAATTGCTATGATTTTCAGAGTCATTACCTACTGAAACAGTGTCTTTTAGAGCATCCCTTGCTTTTTTAAAGCATCCCCCAAAAAACTTAGCTGCTAAAAAACCCTAATACCCCCCAGCCCTGCAGCCAATGCTTGCTTTTAAAGTTTCTGGGTGACATTTTCCCCCTGGGTGAAAGAGGGGGGCCCCTCCGAGGTTCCAACCTGGGGGGTGCAGGGAGCCCTGTCCATGCACAGCCCCACGCTAGGGACATGGCAGCCCCCGGAGCCAGGCTGAGCAAAGCCCCTGTAGCCAGGACCGGGCTGGTTTCCATCCTGGGCGCTGGGACAAGGCGTGGGGCGGGCGTGGAGCAGCATGTGGCTGCTGGGTGTTTATCTGGGGCTGGGCGATCACGGCTGCACAGCTGGTTTAACCCTTGTCCCCAGTACTGCTGCCAGCCCGGAGAGAGCTGATAGCTCACCCACCGTTTATCTCTCCCTCCCACCTCCCTTCCTTCTCCCTCCCTCCTTCCATTGCCAGGTCAATTCTCCTTCCACCTCCCCCTTCTGCTTTTTTTCTTTCTTAAATTAAAATGTCCTTCATGGTCACGTGGCCTTTGCCACGAGCAAAGGGAAGAACAACCTCAAGGTAAAGGTTTCAAACCACTCCCTGCACACATATATTTAATATATAGCTCTATAGTCTATAGAAAGGGCTGGGAGGGTGCCGATGCCACCCGCTCTGCAGTGAGATGGCCAGCAAGCGTCATTCCTGATGGATCCCAGTGATGGGGAGACCCTGGGAGCTGCCATGCTGGGACAGGCTCTGGGGACGTGTCCTCAGCTGGGTGGCTGATGGCCCCATGTCAGGGAGCATCTTCCTCCCAGTGCCCTCTGGGCCTCACCACTGCTCTGCCACTAGGATGCAAATGTCACAGAAGGCAGCAGGCATCTTCTGCCTTTTTTTTTGTTTTTTAAAGTAAGTTTTGAAAGCCCTTCCCACTCTTGTCTTCCGATGGAAAATTTCATCCATTTCCCATCAAATGATAATTTTTTTTTTTTACAACTACACTGCTTTGCAAGTGGTGATGAGCACTGCTCTGTGGATTCAAATACTTGGGGAATAAAAACCCCAACAACCCATTTCCTTCTCTGTTTATATGAAACAGAGGAGAAAGTTGGGAAAAGCACCTTAGGGTCTTGGTTTCACTGTGCAGATGTGATCAGCACAGGGGGAGAGCAATAGCCTGTGTGTCACAGGTGGCGATGCCCTCGGCTGGCATGGGGCTGGGGTTCATTTCTCACCCCTTTTGGCATCACTGGTGGCATCACAAGGTGATGAGAGTTCTGGTCTGTCTCCTACTGTGGGAAATTTTCTGGCAAATAGTGGTTTCTTCACAAACTTGAAGCAGGTGCATTTAGAGCGATTTTGTTTGCCCACATTTCTATTGTGTCACAGGAACATGGTGATATTCGGGCTCCTGGTGGCAGAAAATCTCCCTTAACATTGCATGGATGACACTGGGGAGCAAGAACGGAGGGGAAGTGGCATTGAGATAAAATTGAATTTAAAAAAAAAAGAGAAGGTGGGAGGGATGTGTAATATCCAAGACAATGAAACAAGAAACACAAAAAAACAAAGTCACCCAAAATTTGGGCAGCTTTTATTTTCAAGCCTCATTATCTGGTTTTAATTACTGCCTTTCTGGCAAAGCCATGTTGAGGGCAACCTGCACTGGCACCCCTGCCTGGGAACACCACTGAAGCCAAGAGCAAGGACCTGCTTCATTAAGGGCATTCCCACATTATTGAATTAAATATGCTCACAGAAACGACAGGACCCAAACGTTCCCACCCCGGCAGACGATGAGAAAGCTTCGCCTCTTCGCTATTACAGGCCAGTGACAACAGGAGGGAGTAATTTATGGCTCTCTGGGACTGCTCGATACGCTCCTTATCCTGGGGCTCGTCCCCGACATTCCCACCGCCACACAAAGGCTGCAGCCAGCCAGTGGTGCCCAGGGGACACCGCGCTGTCACACACGGCGAGGAGATGAGCAGCGAGCGGGATCCCCTTTCTCCTCCTACCCTTTTTCTTCCTCTCCGGTCCTCCTGCCTCTCCTTACACCTCGTTTCTTTCTCCCTGTTTTTTTTTCAGTTTCCACCCAAAAATCGGTAATGGCGTGCTGGGGGAGCTGGGAGGGTGCCATGGCTAGGGGGGGCTGGGTGTGGATGGGTGAGGATGGGGATGCTCTGAGACTCTGGGAGCTCAGGAGCGGGGACCTGCACCACTGATGGGGATGCAGGAAACCTCCCATGGCGGGGTCCGGCAGGGACTTTCAAACTTGTCCTCCCTGGTAGACATTCCTTTTCCCCTGCTCTTGGAACTATTCTCAGCAGCCCCGGTGACCTTTCCGGGGAACAATTTACTATTGTGTTTTGGTGAAGCCCAACCTCTATTTTTACACTCTGTTTTGCTGATGCGGGCGCAGGGAGCGAGACGGGAATCCAGCAGGAAATGGGAGGGAGCGTCTGGAGCGCGGTTAAAACTGCCCCGGTGCTTTGATGTGCTGGGGCCAAGCCCGGCCGGCAGCACGCGTGGGGGCCGGGGACTTCATTCCCTGCCCATCCCTCTGGTACACCCTGCATGGCACCAGCTTAACCTGGCCGTGCCAAGGTGGGAATGGGTCCTGCAGCAAAGGGCTTGTGGTGGAGAGGCCATCAAAGCCGTGGCAGTACCATGCTCCTGGGTGCATGCATGGTGGAAAATGAAAGGCAACTTTCTGCTGGCATCACATTGCTTAAGGGATGCTGGAAACAAGGGGAGGAGGTGACTTGCTGACCGAGCTGGGAGAGGCTTGGGGACTTGCCCAAGGGCATTTGGGAAAGCCGTGGCAGAGCATCCTGTGTTGCATCATGTGCAATAAGCAGGTTGACAGCAGGCCGTGGTGGTGGATCTTCCTGTGAGGTGCCGTCGAGCTGTAGTCCTTCCTGATGTGGGACCCTGAGCCAGGCTTGGGGGAGGGTGAGAGGCTCCAAAATACTCTGGGCTGCCAAGCATCACAAGCCTGGAGAGTGGTCGGGAGAGCATGGCTGCCCGCATGCCCTGTTCACCCTGCACCCACAGCTGGGAACACCAGACTGTCCGACCCCAGAGGTTTAGCTGGGGAGGTGGCTGTCCTGCTTCCACCACCATCACCACCCACAGCACAGCCCCCAGGGCAGGAATAGCACCCTGCTACCCCAGGGCTTGCCCAGAGCCCACCAAAACCAGAGGCAAGGTCGTCCTGCACATCCAAAGGGTCCAGCCGTGGCCTCACCCGCCACCCATCCAAGGCTGTCTGGGAGGGCATGTGAGCAAGGGGATGCTTTACAGCAGCTGTCCCATTTCCAGAGCACTTCACTTGCACCCCACCAGTGATACATCCCTTCACACGCTGCTGGAGCCGAAATAAAACATCAACACCCTCCCAGTCATGTGTCTTGCAACCATCCAGCAACGCAGCATTGCTCCTCTCAGCACCCGTTCTGCCTCGTCCCTGGGAATGGTGTTGAAATGGGAACTGGAGGCTGGAGGGGGTGGCCTGGGGCCGGTCAGCAGCACGCTGCCGTGCATGCTGTGGGCAGGAAGCTGCTGCTTGGTGTCAAGAGGGGTCCGTTTGGGCTTGGTGGACATGCAGTTGGTGAACTGATGCCCTGTGGATGCTGGGCCAGGGAGCAGGCGAGGAACAAGCCTGGCTGCGGCTCCAATGTGAGGCATCACGGGAGGTGTGTCAGCAGTCATGCATCAGCACACACACTTGTGTGCACAAGCAGTCACAAACATACTCACACCCCACAAATACCTGTCCGTGCATGAGTTCACGCATGCGACAGGTAAGCGTGCTCACTGACTTGCTCACAAATGCACAGCCCATGTGCTTCTACATGCATGATGGTGCACAAACACATTCACAAATGCACGCACTCATTTTTGCATGTCCCATGTCTGTGGGTGCATTTGTGGATGCACCTCTGAGGACATAGTCCTACGTGCACATATTTGGACAGATGTGAATATGCAATACTGCACGTGTATTCAAGCCACCCAAGTCCATGACATGCTCACACATGTGTGTCCCTGTCCCTTGCACACTGCCCCGCTGGTTGTTCCCACCATATAAAACACCAGAGTGGTTTTGCTTTTTGTTGCATCAGCAGAAATCACTCCCAAGCTGCTCCTGCCTCATCCTAGAAAACTCCAGGATGCTTTTTCCCTTCTTCCAGGTCAGGCAGCACCAAGCTGTGCCAAGAAGCTACTGGATGCTTTTCCCAGGGTGTTTTCTCGGGTGGCAGGAACGGCTGAACTTGCCCAGTATACCAGAGGCGATGGCCGTTGCTCCTATCTCGGCAGGCGCTGGGTGGGAGGGCTGTCTGCCTGGTCCCCGGGGGCCACCCTCCAGCTGGCTCCATCCCCGCTCCGAGCTACCCCTCTCTATCTTGCTCCGTGCAGGCATAGCAGGGCTGGGATTAAAGTCCTACAGCCACACACGCCAACAGCCCCCTGGACAGGCAGCACAAAGGGCATGTGAGCAGGAGCATGTTTTGTTCCTTCCAACGGTGACACTGCCCCAAGGATGGTGACATTGCCCCAACAATGGCAATGCCATCACCACCACCCTGCGTGCTTGGGTTTGCTCTCCAGCAGGAGCTCAGGGTTGATGCTCTCGCAGTGCCGTGGCCTGGTGGGGGTCCTTGATGGCCTGTCCCACACGGGTGACACGAGGGTCCCGTCCTCGCCCCATCACCCAGGCCATGAGGCCGCTGGCGCTCCCCAGGCAGCCGCCTCCGGGTGAGCGCCTCCTTTGAACAGGTCTCGGGGAACCCCAGTCGCAGATAAACGGCAGATCAAAGCCGACCGCAGCACCAGCGCTTCCTGCCAGCGCAGAGCAGCCAGAGCGGGAGCCGGAGCCGGAGCCGGAGCCGGCGGGGCCGCTCTCGCCCGCCGCACCGCCCACGGCCGCCAGAGGGCGGCCCCGCGGGAGCGCAGCGCCGGGCTTGGGCGCGACGGGACGGGATTTACTAAGAGGGTTTGATGTTCTCCAAATACAGTAGGTTAAAGGCTGTCCTTTCCCCTCTTCCTTTCCATTTGCCTTTTCCCTTTTCCTTGGACTTGGTGATCTTAAAGGTCTTTTCCAACCTAAACGATTCTCCCCTCCCCTCCCCTCCCCTCCCCAGTCCTGGAAACTGCCTCTTCTCCTCAGTCCCAGGCAAAAGCATCCCTCAGGGGTCTTCACCTTTTGTCCTCAAAACCTATTCAGGGATGGATTTGAGGGCAGCCTGTTCTCAGCTGCCACAGCACAATGGCATGGCTCAGCGCCGTTCAGCCCTTTCCTATCCATCCCATCCCTCCCATGGGAGCCCCGGCCCCCTGTCCCCATCTCATGGCACTCAGCTCATCTGCAAGAGCATCCTGCCAGGGCTGGTAGCTTCCAAGGCTTCAGGAATGGGTTAAGGTTCCTGAAAAGCTCCCCCAACTTCAGGGTACCCTGAGAAATGCCTCTTTCATCCTTTGGACTCACATGAAATCCCTCTGGCCTTTCCATGTCCCTCCTGCCCCCTTCCCCAGCGACAGAAGCCACTGAACAGCAGCTCAGAGCAGAAGATGACGTGATTTTTCCCATCTCTTCCACTACCTGCATCTGTTTGCTTGGGTGGCAGCCAGAAAAGTGACTTCATACATTCAATTTTTTTTCTCCCTTTATTTTTCACTTTATTTTTCAACCAGCCCAACGCTCTTGCCTGTTGCAGAATTGAGGGCGAAGCAGCCAGGCCAAATCCTGCCCCTGTGTTATGGTAATCGCGGCTGCCACCCAGCAGATGCAGACTGCTGAAATAATAAGGCTGTTTAACAGGCACGGAGGAGGAGAGGGGAGCTTTTGTTTGGCACTTGCCGGGGTTGGAGAACACTTGTAAAGCAACAACTGGAGCTCGTTGAAAAGAAGTGGAGGTTATTAGATGCGTTTCGCTTGCTGCTGATGGCCCCATTATTTTTTTTTGCCTTTTGGATGCCAGGCAAAAACTCCGGTGCTGAGAAGGAAGAGCAGAAAGATGCCACCTGAAAATGTACTGCTTTGCCTGATGAGTGTGGAAATAAATAGGGCTGGTGCCTGATGGCAGGGCTCTGGCAAGGTTGGACCCCATTGTTCAAGGATGCTCAGGCTGATCTCCTGCATTAGAGGTGCTCCTCAGCTCTGCCCAGGACCCTTCCTATGCCCCAGGAAGGCTGCAGGGTCTGGAGGAAGGAAAGTGCTGAGCCGGGGGGGTGCTACTGAAATCAGGCTCTTCTCTACCCGCCCCAAGGGACACACAGGGGTGTTCTCTTCATGGGACACAGCCTTCCCTGATGCTCCTCTGCTTTCCAGGAGGCTGATGAACACACAAGGCCCGGTCTTGCCTGTTGTGAGGCAGCAAAGCCAAGCAGGAATCAGGGGTGCACTTAATTGCACTCAGAGCTGTCAAAACACAGGGCTTGTCACCAGCAAAGGTGGTCCAGAATTTGTCAGGGCTTGGAGGGCAACGGGTTGTTAATGGGGATGAAATAAATTCAAGTGACTGCAGGAGCTGGGGTGACATAAAACCTTGTCCTTGGGGGTTATAATCCCATTTTGAAGTGTTGCGGTTTTGGATGGGAGAATGACAGAAGGTAGGTCTGGGTGCCATGAGGCTTTTGTCTTCCCCCAAGTAAGTGGGGACAAGAAAATGATTAGATGGGTTCGGAGTCTGTCCATCCATGCCTCTACCAACCTATGTACCCCTCTGTCTCGATGCATCTCTCACCAGCCCTATCTTTGCTCTGAAAAAACCCAGCAATTCCCTTCGGAAGCCAAGAATAAAATCAATATATTCACTCTCCAATTCAGGTAGCTCCCCATAAATCTTCCCAGCTTCAGTTTGGTCTCCTAGGACTCCCGGATCAGTTGGGAACCTATTTAATCAGCTGAGATGATCAGTGCTGTTTGTTGCCGAAAGGCCCTTTGAACTCTTTGTCTCTTTGTTGAATGATGCTCGCGTCCCCTGAGGATTTAGCCAGACTGGTCCATTCTGCATGACAAGTCTCAGGTTAATAATGCTGGGCGCTGGCAGCACCCACCAAAGTCCGGCTGCGAGCCCAGGGTGCTGGGAAGAGTCTCAGCCCCTCTGCCAAGCCCTTATCGCCGCATCTTCCTGCGGCCCCTCACTTGGCTCGCTGCAAACCTCCATAAAATCACACCAAATTGCAAGCCCAGCCTGAAGAGCATCCAGCCTGGTGCCAGGGGAGGAGAATTATAGCTCTTTTGGGGGAGGCTCGGCAAGGGCTGGAGGGGGTGTGTGTGAAATCACAGCCTCCATCGCAGGGGTGCAGGCTTGGTTTTTAGCATATTTTAGTGCATTTTAGGTTTTAGCTGGTTGGGAATCAGCCCCATGCTGGTACCTTCGCTGAGGGATGGTGACTTCTTGAAGAAGTTTCCCGTGTTGGTCCAGCCCTTGGGAGCAGGGGGCTCAGCATCGCTCAGGATCTAGCCTCCAGGAAACAAATCTACAGCTTCCCCAAATCAGCAGGCCACCTTCCACTGCCTTGAACCAGTTTTCAACCAGAGAAACATTGAATTGTCACCTTCAATAGCCAGGTTTCTCTTCTAGGCTTTGTTGAAGTTGCGCTGGAGGTGGCTGCCACCTGCCTCTCTCACAGACTCTGAGCAACCCAACCTGATGAGAAACAGCCAGATCCTCACCCTGTCGTCATCCAGCTCTGGCCCAAGGGGTCGGTGTTTCTCCTTCCAAAGGCTTCTGCTCTCCATAAACCACAACTTAGCATGGGCCACCATCAAGACAGGCAAAGCAACCTAATCTACGAGCGCATGAGGGTGTTGGAAAACAATAATCCAAGAAAGAAACACATTATCTGGCCTTGTTACTTTACAAAGTAATTTAAATTAATTTTTCCCTAGAGTGGTTAGGGAGCACTGCAACTTGCCCTTGTCTATTCTCTCCAGCTAATGAAGCTTTACCAGCGACTGCTCGTGAATTCCTATTAAGACCTCATCTTAGAGGTTACAGGGCAAAGCAATTTCTGCTCCTGGGAAAGATGCCTATGAATTTGTAATTGTAAGTCCATGTTTGATAGGGATTAGCATCTGAAAGGGGTAGAGTGGTGGGTAGCAGAGAAAACATTATTTCAATTAGCAGAAGAAAAGCAACTTAACATCTGATTATAGTTTACACTTTTTTCTCCTATGCTGGCATGTGGGATAATTATTTCCTGAAACTATCCACCCCCACCAAGCCAGCCAACTCTTTCCTTCTCCTCCTCTTGGCCATCTTGGTTGAGATTCACATGGAAATGGTTGATGAGCTGGGTTTTTTCCTTTCCTTTCTTCTCCCAGGCAATAGCCAGTCTCACTGAATTTGGGGATGCAGAGGAAGATGCTGTACAAAACCAGACTTGAAATGAGATGTGATGTTTCTCTTTGCACCAAGGAGGTCCAGAATGAGGACGATGGGGCTTTGCTCCAGAGCCAGGCTCATGGTCAGGCTTGTGGCCAGCAGCTCAGCACGGTGCCAGTGCCCAGCTCTCCCAGGCAGAGCCCCGATGCCTAAAGCTTCGCTCTGCATTTGGAAATTGCCTCTGATCACCCCCTTTCCTCCCACCCCATAAACGCAGATGCCATTCACTCTGCAGGGACTTGGCCCTCATGCTAACCTGTGCTCTAGCTATTTTTTTCTGGCTGCTTGGCCTCCTATTTCCTAATGACGATGCAATCAGTTTTCGGATGGGAGATTCCTCGTGAGAAGGCTTGTTGTTATTTAAGGAAGATCATGAAATCCATCCTTAATGAAAGGACAGGAGAAAACCCTTCCACCAAGTTACACTGAAGCCTGAGATTATCATTTTTATGGGCTTCCAATCTTTCCTGCCTCATGTCTTATCAGTGAATGCAGCTGGAGGCTTCAAAAACCCTCCCAGCTTGCTGCTGATTTTATGGGACGAAGATTAGAGATGATCGGATAGTAAATTATTCATTCCATTTGATATCGCTGGGCAGGAGGGAATATCCAGAGCGAAGTCAGCTCCCTTCTCCCTTTCTGAGCATCATGTATTGGGATCCCAGCTGTCTGCTACTCCAGCAATGCAGTGGCACTTTCCCCTGCGCTCAGAGATGATTAGGGGTGCAATATGCCCTCTGAACATATGGGAAAGCTGAGGGGGATTCATGGATGCAGGCTTGTCCCCCAGCAATAAGGCAGAGCGGAGGCAGGTGGATTTTGTTCTCATTTCAGGGATCTTTAGTTTGATTCCTCCCAGCCCAGGGCAAGGCGGGACAGATCAGGCAGGTGTTTCCTCAGCCTAATTTCTCAAGGTTGCGGGACCTGAGGCTGATGTGAATGTGCTGTCAGACCCCTGGCAGCTATTGACCCCACGGACAGAGGAGCAGGGAGCTCAGAGAGCACAAATCCTGGCAACTGTGTGCAAATGGGCAGCTGGATAGAGGAGAGAGCCCGTTGCTGCCCTTAGATGTACTGAGCAGCAGCATCGCCCATCGGGACGCAGCACAGATGGTGGCCAGTGTCAACGTTGTCCAGAGACCTGTGCCAAAAAACAGCTAGTGTAAAAAAATCATCCAGAGGGTCCCATGAAACATGCACAGGCCACGGCAATGCTTCTGAGCAGATCGTGAGGGAAAATGAAGGGGTGTAGCATGGCCGTACCTGCTACCCAATGCTGGCCATGTCTGAGCCCCATCTCAGACAGCTGCTGAGTACCAGCTCCCAGCAAGTGTCCTGCCAGGAGTGGTGCTGGCTGACCCAGCGAGAGCATCCAGGCTGCCTGGAAGGAGAAAATCCCCATCCTCCCCAAACATTGGTCCAGGAGGGATCACAGCCACCATCATGCCACACCCCTCTCCCTGCTGCTTATTCAAGGGTTGCAATTAGCATCAGCCCTGGGGGACTCATGAACAGTCTAATAAAATGTCTAATAAAATGCCGAGAGGTGTTTTTTTTCTTGGCCCTGTGTGTGTACAGGAGGGGAGCAAATGGCCCAGCTGAACCCTGGGCTGGTGGGGGAAGGACAGGGACGGCATGGGGCCATGCCCCATTGCCACACCATTGACATTGGGGTTTTCATCAGCACATAAATAAGAAAATATATTGCTGTTTAAAGGCATTTTTAAAGAGGCGAAGTGAAGACACAGAGCTGTGATGGATGAAAAGCCTTTTTCTGCTGCTGTTTATCCACACTGGCATGCTGAGTCAAGAAAATGGCCTTCTTATGGCAGCTGTAGCTCCTGGCTCTCCCCTGGCAGCATCCATCCCAGGCTGGATTTGAAAGCCAGTGTTGATGGGAAATGAAAGAATTCTAGGGCAAGTGAGGAATATTTTATTTTGATGGAAAATATTAAAAGAAACAAGTGATTAAAAATTGGGTTTGTGCTTTTTTTTTTTTCCTTTTTGGAGCAGTTATTGTAACATAAATTCATCATTACTTTTTTTTCTAGGAAAAATACAATCTCTTCTTTAGGGGCTGTTCAGGCTTGCTCTCATCTATTTTCTTTATTTTTATGGCTCTTTCTGAGAGAGGGGGAGGAGATGGCGGGGATGAAGGACGGAAGGAAGGACGGAGGAAGGAAGGAAGGAAGTGAAGTAGAAAGAAAACTAACCGCCCTTAAAACACGGAGCCCCACAACCTTTTTCGAAGAGGAACTGGCATCTGTGCTCTGAGCCATATCACCCAGGAACACATTTTAGGCTCAGGAATGTTGCTTTGAGCAAATGTTAATTTTGGCTAAAACTGGCATATTTCTTAGGGGAAAAAATGCCAATTTTTGGAGGATATCAGCGTAAATCCTGAAATTTGAAGACCTGCTTTGTGCAAGACCTGTTGTACAGGCAACTGCTCACATGAGTCCCTGGGAGAGAACTGAGCTGGCTCTGGCTCCAGTTGGGTTTAACTAACTGCTGCCAGGGTGATTTGCCCTTCTGTGCCTCAGTTTCCCTCACCTGTAAAATGGACCTGTAGGGCTTTGCCTCACCATGACTGGGCAATGCCGAAGGCATCAATGCGAGAGACAGCAAGATTTCCAGCACACTGCAGCAGAAATGCATAGCTTCTCCCTCCTCCAGGTCAAGCCACAGCCAGAATGACAAAAGGATGAGCCAGATGGCAAATTATTTGCCAAAATTTCTGACTTTGCCCCTGCTGCCATTACAGTGACTTGCTATTTCTCATCCCCCCAGGCTGGACCCAGCGATATGCAACCAAGCAGGTGCCACGGATACTTTTGGCCACAATAGCACATACATTCCTAATAGCTGCTGTGGGCTAAAGGAGATGCATTGGAGCACAGGGGAGCTTTGAGATAAGCAAATCAGTGATTCCCTGGCCTCATCAGCAAGCCCAGAACAATTAAATAATTAAATTTCCTTAAATTTCTTATAAATGTGGGAATGTGCAATGGCAAAGTGTTATTTGCTCCTCAGGAGGGAGCTGACAGCAAGACCCCTGTCTGGAAAACACAGCAGCCCTGCCTTCATCTCAGGGTCTGGTCTGTCACATCCTGTCCCCCCAACACACCGTAGGGTATGGGTGGATCCTTGAGACATCCCTGTCCTTGGAAAATCAGCCAGAGGTCCCTGGAGCTGGGCTAGGCAGAGCCCTGGGGTGAGAGGACAACCTGGAGTACGTGTGGAGGAGGACCAGGAGGAACCCCACGAGCAATGTGCTGCAGCCCCAGGCGTGACTGGGGAATGGATAGCGATAACAGAGAGATGTCTCAGACCTTGAATTTTCTAAGGCCAGCAGCAGGACTGGCTTCTCTAGGACTTCTGATCTGCTGATAAAGCCTTTTGCTCTAAACAGCTATTTCTTTTGCTGGTCTTTTGCTAAGAGACAAGCAACAAGCAGGCAACAAAGATCGCAAGCTCTGTGTCCTTTCCCAGATAGATAACGTAGAAGCAAGTCATGGGAAACCCAAAGTTCACTCTCATTTTTATTTCTTCACAAGCCATTCCTTTTTCTCTGTAACAGGATTAGATTACTTTTATAGGGCCTTATTATGGGCAGGTCCCTGTCGTGCCACTTCCTTGCTGGGTGCAGCAGGAGAGTCCCTGCCCCAAGGAGTTTGTAAGCAAAAAATAGCAGGGTTGGGAATGGGATTATCCCACGTTGCAGGTGGGGATTTGGCCATGGAAAGGAATCTGGGAGAGGGCCAGGAACTGGCCTTCAGTCTTGTACAGCTCAAGCCAGCTCCAGCTTGTTTTCAGGGTAAATGACATTATTCTAGATCCAGGGGAAAGAGGAGGGATGAAGTAGGGCAATCCTGCACCAGTGGCTATGTATTCCTGAGGGTGCTGCACATTCCTGAGTGTGGGTCCCTTGTGGGTGCCTGCATGGGAATCCGCCACCCAAGGGGGTGTCCCTGGGTGGAGGGAACACTGGACCCAGAGGCTGGGAGCTCAGATGCTGCCGAGGGGGATGCTCAGTGGCCCTGTGGGGCTGGGCTTATGGAGATGCTATGACACACCACGAGAAGAGTGACGACAAAACCACTGGCTCACAATTTTAAAATTTCCTATGGGAGTAACTGAAGTTGCACAGCTGTGAAGCCAAACAGCTTTTATTCTTCCTGTGGGGTGGGTTTGTAAGCCATCCAAACCCAGCATGGGCTGGGAAGCTGCTTAACTCAGGGCCTGCAACCTTCCCCATCCTGCAGCATCTGCACAGCTGATGTGAAGGGCCAACCTTGCTACCTGCTGCAGGTCTTCGGGTGTTTCTACTTCTTCTGGTGTCAAAGAAATTTTGGAAACAGCCCTGAAGGCTCAATAAAATGAACACTGTGTTTGCTCTGTTTAACAATCTCTCCATTAAAGAAGGCGTGGGAGGTGGGAGACAGTACTCGGCATCGAGTCTAGTTTATTAAAAGTATGTTTTTAAGCCGCAAATGTGTTTTGCTGGGTTCTTAATGACACTGGCAGAAAAGAAAAGAGCAAGGAAGCGAGAGGGGGCCATGGCAGGCAGCTCCCCGCATCCCCAGGACCTGGGGTCCTGCGGGGTGGGAAGGGATGTCAGTGCTGGGGCATCGCTGGACCCCCCGACTCTCCTGCTGTGGGGAGGGGGATTTGAGGGACACCCAGGTCCTGCTGTTCAGCCACATTCTCCAAGCCCGCAGCCATGCCGTAGGAGAGATTTACTCACCTGGGCGTCGTTTCTTCCTCCTGGGCCGATGCAAATGTTTTGTGCCTGAGTCCCCTTCCACACCCTAAGGGGACTGTCAGGTTCAAGTCACCATGCCCCAAATGCCCCGCCAGCCTCCCCGCGGGAGAAGGAAAAAGGCACCTCCTTCTACCCCTTCCCGCAGCAGGATTTGAATAATCAGGTGTGAGCATCAGCCTCCCTCGTTAATGCGTTTGATAATTGACCAAGCGCTCATTCCTGTGGGAGGGCGGTGTGCCCAAGCGCAGTGCCCTGTGAGGAGGGGCTGCGCTCGGCTGCTCCTCCGTGCCCCGAGAGCCCGTGGCCTTGCCTGCCGCCATGACTGCCCGCTGCCTCCTCCTCCCCCTCCTGGGGCTGCTCCTGGGGCTGGAGCCTGCCTGCTGCCAGCAAGGTAAGTGCAGGCAGCTGCCTGACCTCCCGGGGAAACTGAGGCAAGGGAGAGGCAGGAAGGTGTGCCGAGCCCCAGGCAGGCAGGAGCTGCTCGGTGGGGTGGTTTTGGGGATGAAGGACAACTGTGAAAGGGTCTCTTAGGAAGGGAAAAAACATCCCAGGTCCTGCCCAAGCTTCAGCTCCTGTTTAACATCAGTGGGCGATGGGGACGGGTGGGTGTCCGGTGGGTTGGGAGGTCTTACCGAAGCCGGGACACAGAGACTTTCTGCCTGTTCTGCCGAAGGCTGAAACTGCTGTCCGAGGTTTATTTCTCCTGCTTACGTGGAGATAAAGCAGCTCTGATTCACCTCCAGCAGGACTGTGCACCAAGATGAGTAATCTGTTTTCTTAAGGCTTTTGGTTTTTTTTTTTCTTTCTTTCTTCTCGCTCTCGTCCCTGGGCAAGCGTTGTGCTGGGTCGCTCCCCGAGCTTGCAGGTTTTCCTGTTAATCTGTAATTTTGATCATTGCTGAGGTGAGGGAGCAAATATTTTCCTCTGAAAATTGCCTTCCCCTTCCCAAAGACTTAATAGAGAAACTTCCTATGGCTAGGGCATTATTTTTAGGAAATTTGTGGAAGGACATGTCTAACGCTAGAAATTAGAAGGAGTAATTAGAACTCATCTGATGCTGCCGAAGTCCTGGAAAATTCCCTCCCCCTTTCTCCTTCTGATGCCCTAGCCCTGACCGCTCTTCCTGTATTTGTTTACCAACTTGCTGAGGATTTAACAGTTTGAGGTCTCCACCGTCAGCAGGATTGAAAGTTTTACTGTTGCCTGGAAAGAGAAAAAAACCAAACCCTTTAATGAGGATTCAGAGCCTGCCACAGCTTCCTCAGAGAGGCGAAAAGACAGGGGCCAGCAGATGCTTTCCAAGCACTCAGGGAAGATGTGTCAAAAAGCAGATCTGTGTCTTCAACCCAGCCATTGAGTATGGAACCGGAGTTACAACACTTGCGAGGGCTTATATTGGCATCGGCACTTTCCTTGGTCTCATTAGTAGCTGCAGATGCGTGGACACACATCTGCCGGGGGTGCAGATCCCACATTGCTTAGTTCGATTTAGAAGATCTTGTTTGGGAGGGAAAACCCCATCATTGCTGTGGGGTGAAACAGAGGAGGTGGCAGAACCTGAGGGACAGGCTGTCCCAGGAGGGACATCCCTGGTAAAGAATTTTTCCGGGAACACAGTCCCATTTCCACAGCTGAGACTCATCCTTTTGGCCGTCCCTCCTGGCAGGGCAGCAAGGTGTGCTCCGGTGGGGCTCCAGAGAGACGGTGCCCCCCAGGGCTGCCATCCACATACTCACTCCATGAGAAGATGCCATTAAGCTACCAAGATCTTGCCTCTGCCTGGTTCCCATTCCTCTTTTCTTATGCCCACTCAAGTTCCCTGTGCTCCCCAGGAGTATTTCAGCCCAAAGCAGAGGCATTTGATGTTCCCCCTGCCATTCTCATCTCCCCTTGCAGCCAGGCTCTACATGGGCTCTCAAAGCCAGAACTGCTTGATTTTAGTTTGGTATTTTTTCTTTTGGCTTTGGATGCTGAAATCTGGTGGAAACAGCCATCTGAGTGAGGTTTCGCTTGCAAAAACATACAGTACCTCCTGAGCACGGCTGCTTGGAGAAGGTTTCCTACCACTTATCTTCTCACCTCCTTTGCTTGAAGATCATGAGATGCAACTTTGGCAATTTTGGTCATCGCTGACTTCATTCCCCGGTTGACCTTGAACTCCCTTAATCACAGCAGAAACCTCACTGAGGGCTGGACCTGACCATCCCCTCCTTGGCTTAGGCTGGAAACCTTGGGCCTGGCAGGAAAAATAAACCACAACTAATAAATAAATGTGGCTGAGATAACAGCCAAGGGCAGAATGATGGAGGAAGCAAAGTGGGCCAAAGCTCAGCCTGGAGGCAACAGGTCTGTTTGGGGCTGCACCCACAGGGGTGGTGGGCAGCAGGGCCAGGAGATGCTCCTGCCCATCAGGTAGGGCAGGAGGGCACCAAGCTCTGCTCTTCCTCACTGCCACCGCTCCGCTGGTACCCCCACCAGCAGCCTGCTGATACGATGGGATTTCAGCCGAAACACCCTGATACAAGAGGGAATTTCTGCCTGAATTCTTCCCACTTGAGTTTTGGCCCCGGGACCTTGCAGTAAACACGGCAAATGTCTCTGCGGGGAGGCGGGGGGGGGGGCTGAAGGTCGTTGTTCAGGGCTGCTCTCCTGGCTGCTCGCTCTGGGGTGCCACTGCTTTCTGGACTGGCACAGGTGGTGAATCAGTCAGCCAGGCTGATTTCACTTCCAAGAGGAAAAAAGAGCTTTGTTTTGGTGTTTGTTTTGTTGGTTTTGTTTTTTTTTTTTTTTTTAAATAAAAGCCTCTTGCAGTAAGGATTCAAGAAGCTGGAGGTCTTAACAAAGGATAGTCCCTTTCCCCAAAACCAAAGGAAGGAGCTGAGGGCTGTCAGCAGCGGAGCTGATGTGGAGCTGGCAGTGGATGAGGAGTTTGCACACACAGAGCACACAACCCACATTTATTGCTGCTAGTAAAGATTATTTGCTGTTTATAGCAGAGATTTGTCTCCTGTGAGACAGATGAAGTGTTCAGCTAGCGTAAAGCTCCCGAGTCAGATTGAAGTACCAATGCACTTGTCCTGGGGCAGCTCGGCCTTGCGGGTGCTGGTGGCAGCGGCTGGGTCCAAGTGGTCCGAGGTTGACGCTGGGGCTGGCCGGGAGCATCCGCTACCTGCCCCATCTGCCCATGCAGAGGAACCTCATTTATGCGCAAGGGTTGGCATTTCGATCAGCAGGAAGAGGAAAAGCCATGCCTGAATAAATAGTAATTAAAGCCCAAAGGGATGTGTCTGCATGGACAAGGTCTCCTTTTGGTGCTGATGTGACAACACTTAAGGATGGGTTTGGCTATGCCTGAGTGCTCCATTGCCCAAAAGCTGGTGGGAGGCAAGGAGCAGACCTGCCTTTGACTTCCTCCTGCGTCCAGGAATACATCTCGCAGCCTTCCTACTTGCGGCCGGATCACTGCTTAGGTCTGGCTAGAGAAAAAATGAACCTGTGAGGCTGTCCCATCCCTGGGGGGCCAGGGATGCCACAGCCGGCTCCTGGCCACTCGCTGCTGCTGCCCACACCCCCATTGCCTGGCCCCCCGCCAGCCCCACCTGGCCTTTGCGCTGGAGGCTGTTGGTCTGAACGTTTCAGCTTTCAGTTTCCCCATCGTGAATCACTTTGCTGCTCTGGAAACTTGTTGAATGGAGCATTTTTCTGAAATCCACACTGGCAACCATTTGCTGTGAGAGTGACAACCAAATTTTACACCATCCCTGTTGCGAGGTCCTTATTTTACTGGGCAGTATTTGGAAAATAACCCAGGAATGACATCTGTGGCATCTAAGGATGAAGAATAAAGAGTTTGCTGAAACCCCTCTGCCTTCTTTCCCCTGCCACTTTGGGCAAACATCTTCCCTCCATGTCCCCCAGCCCTTTGTCCCCCCATCCCAGAGTCATCTGCACCCTACTGTGTACATATATGTATGTATATATATGGGTGTATATATATGTATGTATATGTATGTGTGTGTATATATATGTGTGTGTGTGTGTATACATATTGTAAAGCTGCAAGGCACCATGCTCCACACACAAATGCCAGCGAAACTGCTGTTATTTGCACTTTATTTCATTGCTATCACCCAGCTAAGCCTGCCTGGACTAACAGCAACATGCTCTGCTCGGCTTTGCAGGACGGAGCTCTTGGCTGGACATTGGTGAAGCTGGACGGGAGAAGCTCGGCCAAGCAGATAAAGCCTGAGGATGTATTTCTAACACATATCCTCCTTTTTTCTGCAGCCCGGGGCAGCCTTCAGCCATGGTCTCAGGGTGTCATCGCAGTGGTTGTGTTTCTGGTCCTGGTGGCCATTGTTTTCATGGTCAATAGGTTCTGGTGTAAGAAGAAAGTGTAAGTGTGGGAGCCCTGGGGGGTTGCTTTGGGTTGGGCTTAGCTGCCTCTGCATGGGTCACTTCCAGCCACCTCCGTCCCCGTGTGAGGGCTGGGAACACCACGATCACTGCCAGGCAGGGAGAGCAAAGACTCCCTGTCCTGGTCTCCCTGTTCTCTTCTTGCTATCCTGGTCTCCAGTCCCTGTTACTTATTGCCAGGTGTGAGTGTATACTATCCGTTCCTGCTGCTCCCTGTGCAGGGGCACCCCCAAAGAGAGCGCCCAGATGCTACTGCAAGAAAGACAGGAGAGCCACAGCATCGTGGCTGTTTTACATGGGCATGCATCTCAGGGGGATGGCCTGAACCTGGTTTCCTATGGATTTGGGGGTGCAGTTCCCAGGTGCCTTATATCTGTGGGAAGACAAGCCCAAACCAGCTTCACAGACCGGGCCAAGTTGGCAGAAGGCACTGAGAGGAGCTGGGAGAAGAGGGAGGTAGCCGAGCCGTGGCAGTGCTCTCCAGCCGGAGCCCGTGGTGCAGGCAAATAAGGTGGCCTTATGCATCAGGGAAAGGCTCTGTGGGGCCAGTTACCTCATGCCCGCTGCTGGCCGAGCAAAGCCACAGGCTGCTGCTCCTGCTCAGCTGACCCAGGCTAACTGGCTAAGTTGCAGTAACTTGATCTTGAATCTGAGCCCAAAGTCAACAGGGGATGAAGATCGAAAGTGCCCTATAGCCTGGTTCCCGGTTCCTCTGCACTGGCACGGGCACTTTGGGCTTTGCACCCAAAGGTGCTGGAGTCTTCTTGTATCTGCACATCCCTGCAGCCTCTCCAGGCCGAGGAGGTGGGGACCATTCAGGGCCAATGCATAATGAAATGTGTATATATATATATTTATATGGTCTGATTTGCAACTGCAGTCTTTGTTTCCCAAAGAGGAACCTTTGCCCTCAAACTGGAGAAACCCCCAGCCCATGGAGTGGGAGGTAGGGATGATGTTTCCCACCTCTGCTTGTGGCCGGCTGCCTCTTCCCAGCCCAGAGGCAGAGGATGCCGAGGAGGGCTTGAGGGGGGATGGCGACTTGTTTTAATTAATCTGGCCTCTCTTCAGAAGAGCCGTCAGCGAGGCTCAGCAGCCTGGCGTGCTGCCAGCTCTGTGCTGTCACTGTGACAGCAGCTATCAGCTCAAGCCGCTGCCTGTTTATGCCAGTCTGCTCCTCGGAAAAGCCTCTGAAATCCCCCTTGGGTGAGCACTGGAGGAGGCAGGGATGCACACGCAGGGTGGACCTGCACCCACCCTCTGCAGCTAAACCCCACTGGCGCCATTTGGGCCATGGGCTCGCTCCAGATAAAGCTTTTAGGCTCTGGCTGAAGTCAAACACCCAGTCTCTGCCCTGTGGTTCCTTCTGCAAGCGATCCAGACCCTGAGAGACATTTGAGAGAAAGCAGCTTGCCTTTGTACACATGGATGTGTACCTGTGCACCCCTCCTGCGCCAGGGCTGTAGCACCGGCAGAGCCTTGGCGTTTTTCTCGGTGTCCGTTGGGACCTGTAGGGGACTATTTTGCAACAGATTACATAGAAGAAGACTGGAAAAACCAGTTAGAGGGAGAAAACAATCCCACGTATTGACAAATGAGTCTTGCTGACTGCCAGCCTGGCACTGGGAGTACCAGCTCCAGAGCCAGGGGTTGGCACTCGACATCCAGGCATGGCCTCTGCAAACCTGCTGCGAGGGTGTCTCTCTTCACCCATGTCCTGCTGGGAAGGGGGCTGAGCTGGGTGTCTGAGGCCAGGATCATACATCCAGGTCCCTTATTGTCTCCGTGGTGCTGGAGCAGTCCCTTCCTCTGCACTGTCACTGTCACAAGCTGCTCCCTGGCATGGCCCCTCCATTGCTCTCTCTCAGCTCTCCTCTCCCCCTCCAGGGAAAATGTCGAGACGGTGGTGAGCGTCAAGGACAAGCAGGAGGCTGTCACGTCCAACGGCCACGAAGGGAGATACGTAACTGCTGCAGCCGACTTCAGGTGAAGGACTTGCTCAGACCTCCTACCCACGGCTCCCAGGCTCTGCTCCATGCCCCTGGGGGAGACAGCTCAGACATGCAGAGCTGTGGTCTCTCCCACTCAGGGTCTCACATGTCCCATGCACATGGTTTTGGGGGTTTTATCCTCTCCAGGGGCTACAGAGAAAGTGGTGAGGGACCATCCCCTCCTCCCCAGCGTCTTCCATCCCTGCAGCTGAGCCCCATGGTTCATCCACCACCTTGCAACTTGCTACACCACATTTTTCTTATGCTACATCACACCTTTCAAAGAGAGGAAACCACCAAAACTGGCCATAGGTCACCACACAGATGTTGACTGTCAAAACAGACCTTGCTAGAAATTAGAGCAATTCCCACCCCACACTTGGCTCTCCTCCTGGCAGAGGGACCCCTCCTGCCCTTCCCACCTCACCCCTCGCTCAATGCACGGCTGGCACCAGCGAGGTCAGGGCCCTGGTGGTGGCTGTGGGGAGGCTGGTCTTGCTGGGGGTGAGCTCAGTGCTGTGCTTCTTCCTCCCGACACAGGTCCAAAGAGAGCCAGCACGCCTACGAGAACACCCTGGAACTCGAGGAGAGGGTGATCACCACCGCCATGTAGCAGGCACTCCATCTGGCTGCCCTCCTTCCTCCTCTCACTTTGCTTCCCGCTGTCATGATGGGCATTTTCACAGGGACCCTCTGTGCAGCGGCTCCCTGACCTCTCTACGGCACAACCATCTCCTGATCTTTTCCCTTCCCATGTGCGGGATGTGCTCTTCTGCCTCAGGGGCTGGTGTCTGTGCAGGCATCGGTCCCCAGGAGAGGTCCGGAGGTGCCACCTCTCCTGCCCGGCGGTCACCCCACCTCATTGGTGAAGTTGACATCCCCAGTCCCAGGGGGGTGCTGACCTTCTCCAGACATGGAGGGATCTCTGCTGGGTGCCTGGGACCTCCCCGCACCCCCAGCCACCCTCTGGGGAGCTGCTGATGGAAAACTCGCTCTCTTCTCCACGTTTCACCCTCCTTTTTATGACACCATGCATTTTAATGTCAGAACAAACCTTCTCCCCTGTATATACCTTCCCTGTGAGCAATAAAGAGAATTGTTGCCCACATGACAGCAAAGCAGGTCGTTTTGCTAATCATCCAAAGGACTTTCTGGCATCTCGCAGCGCTCCCAGCCTTCGGGCGGTTTAGGAAGGGAAGGACACCAGGGAAGGTGGTGCTGTGGTGGGAAGGGTGCTTAGATGGGGTCAGCACCCCCACCTCCCTTGTGATCCCTCCTGGGTAGGATCCATCTTTTATTTCCTCACTTGGATGAAGTCAAGAGCGCTTTTGCATGTGTCTGTGTGTCAACAGGGGAGACAAAAAGATGGAGCATTTTCTTTTCTCAGCATTTGGACCGCCCCAGAGCTGTGAAGGGCTGTGTGGGGAGGTGAGCATCATTCCTCTCCATTTGCCAGATGGGAAAACTGAGGCACAGCACCAACCCAGCACTGCTCGATGGGTGAAAGGCAGCACTCCCTGAATCCCACTGGCCACAGGGCACAGACCCACAGCCAACTGGGGCCATTCCCATAGCTGGAAGTTGGGAATGGCAATTGCTTCCCAGTGTTGCCAGGATGTGTCTCAGGGGCTGCTCTGGGAAGTGCTGACTCTCCTTGGGGCATCCGGCCATGGTGCAACCTGCTCCTGCCAGGCTGTTCATTAACCAGAGTCTGTTTTTCACTGCAGTAGGGACAGCTCTGGGGAAGTGCTTGGGCCACCATGGGAGCAACGAGTGCTCCCAAGCCGGATGTTTGCAGATTGAAACAAGAGACCTGTAGCACCTTGGCCTTCCATGAGACATCAGTTGTCCAAGAAGTGTGCAGGGTCCTCCCCTTGACCAGCGAGGAAAGGGTTAAGGGGCTCTGCAATCAAGGGGAGCCAGGGGCTGCAGGTGGAGCAGGACTGGGAGGGATGGGATGGGAGGGGTTGGGACTGGATTGGATGGGATTGGGGGTTATGAGGGGCATTTTTGGCAGCCCCTGGGTTTGGGAGGAGCAGGATGCTTTTGGAGCTCTGCTATGCTCACGGCTGTGCAAACGCCCCGAGGGGGAGGATGAGGTGACAGGAGGACATGGCAGGAAGATATCAGGTGCCTAAGCCACCTCTTGCTCTTGCTTTCTGCTGTTGGATGCTGAGCATTGGGGCAAAGGAAAGTTTCAGACCTGCTGTGAAACAGCAGCTGTGATGGGTTTGGGCCTGGGGGAAGCCCTGGCCTCTGCTCAGGAGGTGCTTCAGAGGCCCATTTGCAGGCAGCAATGCCAGAAACAGGCAGCTGAGGTGTTGGGGCTGGAGGTATCTCTTTGCCTCTCACTAGCAGAGCTCCTGCTCTGCATGTTTCGACACTGAATAGGCTTTCCTGCTGCAAGGGCTGTCCCCTACTCCTCTGCACTTGCCAGTGACCTTAAAAGCCCTGAGCTTCTCCTGGAGGAGGTGCTGCCCAGGCTTCTTCCCCAGGCAGGGGCTTGCAAAACACCCTGTTTTCCTAAACCACCAAAACCTGCTGGATATTCCCCAAAGCGAAGCTGCAACAGTCCTGATGGGGAGCTCAGCCCAAAACAGGCTACTTCCCACTGCTGGGAACCCTCCAGGATGGAGCCAGGGGCTGGAGCTGGACCCTGGTGTAGCTGCGAGCTGCTGTCATGCTTCCCGCAGGTGAAGATGTGAATGTCCTTAGTGGGTGGTGACCCAAAAATTCAAGCTTGGCAGTAAAACAGGAGACTTCCAGTAACAGACCCACCCTAAAAGGCATCTCCCCAAAGAGCCTCACGTAGGTAGGCATTTTGAAAATGCCCTTAAGACTCAGCGTTGAGAAATCACAGCTCCAGTTGAGAAATCGCATGGGGGTAGAAGAAAACAGGCAGAAGGGTTGGAGGGGTCAAGCTCTTGGGTGCAGAGGCACGATGGCTGCCATCCAGAGCATCATGACAGAGCTGTTCCCTTCTACCACCTTCCCTTGGGCAGCTGGAGGCTGAGCCAGCCCCAGGCTGGGTCCTGGACCTCCCCACTCGTGCCCCTGACGGATGCTGCTCCCCAGACTTTTCTCTCGCAGGTGCCAGACGTCACGCGGGTTTGTAAAAAACAAGCTCCCTGGAGTTCAGCAGTAATGCTTCGCTCAGCAGGGTTTAAGGAGGATTAGTCATTGTGCGTTCCCGCCGTGTCAGCACTTGGGCTGGGGGCTGGGGGTGTGGTGAGAGGAGAGGAACCCATTAATTTTTACCTCTCGGTTGCAAAAGGAGTTAGAAATGGCATCCTTATAATGAGTAACAGCAGGAGTTTATTCCCTGCCCTGTGCACACCCTGAATATGTGACGAATGCCCAAACTGTTCCCCTGGCAGTGCCTGGATGTGGGTTTGGAGTGGAGGTGTGCTGGAGGTTCACTGGGTCCCTTTCCCCATGGATCCCTCCCGTGGTTGTAGATGAGGCTTTACCACTGCGTGTTTTGGGCTAGCTCAGGAACATCAATGCTTGGTCTTATCCCAGCCAGTGCCCCTTCAGAGTTCACTTTCCTTGGGAAAACATCTTTTGTAAAAGCCACTGTGTTACCTCCCTGGTGGGATCTCACTTCCACACAGTCTGTGATGCCGTCCTGCCTCAGTTTCCCTTGTCCATAAAGTACGACCCGAGGCAGTCTGTGCAAAGCAGGCTGTCTTCCCATGAGCTGTGCAGCTGGCTTATGGCTGCTTCTTGGTGCAATCCTAAAAAGAACAAAAGGGAGCGAGCATAAATGAAATTTATTGTTGGAAAATCTTAATTAGATTTTAAGCCCCAAAGGGAGAAAAGTGAGGTATTATCTGACACAGCTAATGAGTGTTAAGGGTCCATTGTTATATTTCTTGTTTACCTTTCTGTGCTGGCTGATACGGCCCGGATCCTCGCCTGTACTGCCATAATTAGGATATCTCATCTCCTGCTGATAGGGTCAGGGATGCTCTTTAAAGCACAATGCTGTCTCATCCCTCCCCGGCAGGATGAGCGTGATCAGGAAGGCAACTTCTGGCGTCTCGGCGCACGTGCCTGCCACGTTGACCCTGTGAGCTGGGGGATGCCCTCCAGAGCCAGGGCTGTACCTGATAGCCCCCAGGTGATGGGCAGCTCCAACAGCCTCGGTGAACTCTCCAAAGGGCCCTGAGCTGACTTGCCTGGGGGCCAACTCCTCCCCAGCACCTCTCTCCACACAGCATGGGGGTGACTGTGTCCTCCACAAGTCACCCCACACCTACTGATGAAGGGAAAAGACATCTGTGGGTACCTCATCCTACCCCTCACTCTGTAATGCTAGTCTCTCTGAAGCTTGGGCTTCAGGAAGATGTTCAGGGTTGGGACCTGCTGTGGACAGGATACTCTCCTTTTGGGCAGAAGGTATTCAGGGTGGTCTTTTTGCATTACCACCTTGTTACAAGATGTATCACAACTTTCTTTTGTGGCCTAGGAGGGTGCAGCTCATCTCCTGGACCCCCACATAACAGGGCATCTTGTTGAAAGCCACCTTTACTCTGATGCTTCCCCGAACTCTCCTGAGGCTCTTCAGCCATGGAAGTTTATGATATTTCTGTTCCAGCTGTGACAACAACCCTGGAGCAACTTGGGCAGGTGGACACCTACCACAGAAATTATTCCAAGGTGGTTTCATTAAAGACTTGCTGTATGCAGGTAAACCGCTGCTGGAAGGACCACCAGTTCCAGCCTTGGCCCCGAGCAACGTAGCCTGGGGTTTATGTCCTGACACTGGGCACCTTGACACCCAAGTGATGTGATTTGGATCTCTAGAAGCAAAAAGGGAGCCCATCCCACCATCGTGGTCCTTTGGGCCGGGGAAGGAGCCCAGCCACCCAGATAGGAGCTGGGAGCACGGTGTGTAGGGGTCGCTGTGTGTGGGTAAGGGGACTGCAAAGTTTTTGGTCTCGATTCAAGCCGCTGAAAGCCAGAAGTAAAATACCATCCATTGTTGGTTTATACACCCGTAGTAGCCAAACAAACATCCCCGGAGCCTGTCCTTATCACTTTATTACACCTGCTAGAGTGAATAGATTAAAGAGGACGGGGGAGGGGGGAGAAAGCAGAAGAATCCAGCAGAAAAACTGGGTTTTGGGATTGTTAATTATTCTCTGGGGTCTCTAATCTTTAACTGGCAAACAGCATCACTAACTGTCTTAAAGCCCCTCCTGGAACATCCTGATAATAAGCCATCTGCATGAAGGCACCCCGTTATCTGCCCTCCTCCAGCCGCCTGTGACATGGCTGGAGTGGGAGATAATGAATGTGTGGCGTGTAATAACGACACGTCATTCATGATTATCGGCCTGATACCCAACCTTTTAGCTCCATTGTTTGTGCTTCAAAAAAGAAGGAAAAAAAAGAGAGAAAGAAAAAATAAAAAGGAGGAGGGAAAGAAGAAAAAGGGGAATTTTTGGTGCTACGGGCTGTCCCGGGGTCCCTGAAGTGTCTCCCTGCCAAAGGGGCTGGCTCTCGTAGCATCTCCCACAGGGTTTGGTGGTACCCTGGAAGGACTCGCCCGTGGATTGGCAGCTGCTGTAGCCATGGTGATGGAGGGAGAGAGCCGAGACAGCGCAGAAATGTCACTGCCTGGCAGGGAGACATTTGGGGCAAATGCTCGGGCGATTAGATCTGTGTCACTGGGTGCTGCCCCGCTCCTTGTACTGCTTTTTGCTGCTCTCAAAGCCATTTAGCGGTGGCTTGGCAGAGGAGGTTATCTTGAACATGATGCTGTCCAGAAACTGCTAGCGTTTGAAGGCGGGGGGGGATGTTTGGGTTGCCCAGTTTGACCTGGTAAGCTGAAAAGTGAGAAATTTTTCTCCTGGTTGCCACTGCATTATGGCTCCACGATGCATAGGTGCTGTGAGATCTTCCCCCAAAAGCTTTGGTCCTTCAAACTGCAAACCTGGGTTAAGCATGATTCTTAACAGGGAGGGACTTTAAAGTGTTTGGCTCAGGTTACCTCAATTATTGTCAGAACTGCCTGGAATAATGATCCATTCTTTTCATGAAAAATGGTAGTATTTTCCCCTCTTTTTCCCAAGCAGATTTCCCAGAGCAGTTTCCCCAGGAAAGGTCTCTGCTGGAAGTAGTTGGAGTTTGGCTGTTTGTAACAGTCAGGAAGGTTCTTGGAAACCAAACGAGCAGCTTTGGTCATGGCAATGAATAGGGTGATGGCCTCAAAACACAGGGCTGGGAGGCCAAGTAGGGCAGCAGCTGTGAGTCCTCATCAGATCTAACTTTTCCTGCTCTGGCCTTATCCCCCCATGCCCAAATCAGAAAATGCTGTAGGGGCATCTTCACGTGCCACCTAGTTTCCTTTGCAACCCACCACCAAGGAGACTGGGCTGGGTCTTCGTGACCAAGCGCTCCCCAAACTCGTTGCTTGGACCACAAGCCGGAGAGTGGATGAGCAGAGCTTCAAGGTGGTTTGCTTGTTCCCAGATGGGTGGCTGAAATGTCTGACGAATAGGGCCAGTAATGAAAAGCTGTGTCAAACTGCTGCCCTCCAACGGCCTCTCTGTGCTGGAGCTGTGGAGGGGGAGAGCTGGAGTCTGACCTTTGAGACCAGCCTGAGACCACCAGTTGTGCAAGGGTGGTGGCATCAGCACCTACACAACCTGCACCCAGTCTTCTCCTGGGGTGAGAAGGGGAGGGAGTGGGAAGAAGAGGAACTCAGTCTCCAGCTGCCTCGCAAAATAGATACAAGCTGCACCTTGCTGGTTATTCATAGCATCCCTGTCCCGTTAGGTATGGAGACAGCCAAAATGAAGGTGCAGATCGAGCCCTATAGGAGTTTTTTTTCTCAAACTGAAGATGCAGCAGGCAGCGGAGACAGGGAGCAGGGGGCTGCCAGGATTTATTCAGATGTGGAGATGCTCAGATTTTGCTGTCCTGGTCTGGTCATCAGCAGAGGTGAGCTGCCCAGGCAGACAGACACGGTTTGGCTATGTTAGTGCCTGCTGTGATGCTGGTGATGCTATTGCTATGGGTGAAAGCTGGACAAACAGCCTTGTCTCTCACCATGGCATGGCATGTGTGCAGCCCTCCATGCCTCAGTTTCCCCTGATGCCTGCTGAGTGCACAGGCACTCACAGTGACAAGCTTTCCCTGTGTCATGGGTAATACCACTATCGTGCTGCGGATCGTGCTTGCTCTGTTGCCCTGCACGGTTGATGGTGGCAATGGGATAGGGATGCCCCCAGGGATGGGGCCCATCTGCTGCCCTTTGGGGCCTCGCCATGCTCCCTGCCAAGCCCAGGGGGGTTTGCCAGGGACCAGGGAGGACTTTGCTTTTTCTGGGTCTCCCACTGCCACCTAGTGATCCATTTCCCATCCCGGTCCTGCAGCTCACCCAGCAGGTTCCCTTTGGCCTGGGAGCCCACCTATGACTGGTGCTGGGGCGAGGGCCTGCACTGGTCCCTGCACCCCCAAAACAAGCCCGGCCCCAAGGCCAGCGCCCACCTGCACCCCTTGGGCAGCTCACTCATGCACTGAGCGGTCAATTCTCAGCCTCTGCAGAAAAGGGCTTGAGACGGAGTTGACACGAGTGCTCCCTCTTGGGATTTTTTTTTTTTTGCAAGCTGATTTTGTTCTTGCCACCAGCATTTAAGGGTGTGTGTGTGTGGTGATTTCTGTTTTGCTTTGTTTGACCCAGGTCATTTCTGTTGTTTTCTTACCATGGAAACTCCTGGAGGTGAGGGTTTGGTGACCCACAGTGTGGGAGGGGTGGAAACAGGCTCCTCAGGCTCAACAGGGGACAAACCCACTGAAACAGCCCTTGGGGCTTAAGAAAACACTCACAGGGCTGCACCCTTGGGCACAGCCTTGCCTCTGGGCTGCTGGGACTCATCCTGTACCCCCCAGCCCCCTAAATACAAAGGAAGCCAAAGTCACGCTTGAAGAGCATCTCCACAAGGCTTTGTTCTCATTTCAGAGAGGAGGACAAGGGTGATCAAACATTGTTTTCAGTGTAGTAAGTGCTTTCTCCAGGTTAGCTGGTGACATGCCTCTGTGCTGGCTCCTGAGCAGGCTCAGCTCAAGGAAGTTCAGTGCTGGGGCAGAAAAACCCGCTCGTCTCCATAACGGTGGGCACAGTGCCAGCCCCAGAACAGATTAGGGGGAATAATTTGGAGGGTGGTTCATGGGGATGTAGTGTGACTGCAGGGAGGAGCACACCCAGGCTGGAGGCAGGGGAGGGATGTCGTGCTCGGGCAGTGTCCAGGCTTTAGACACCCATGCAAACCACACTGGCACTGTTCACCGCTGTGCCCGAGCTGGGAACTGGCAACACTGCAAATACAGAGACAGGTGACAGAAGTCTTGCCAGGCAGCGTGCAAGGGCAGGTTGGAGGTGAGGAGATGAGTAGGACATGGAGGATGCCTGCAGAGGTGAAGGCCGAGCCACAGCCGTGCTGCAAAACCCACTTGGCAGTGCTGTTCCCCATGCAAGGATGGGACCTGGACCTGCTGGGTTCAGTGTGTGTGCGAGGGGGCTCAGTGTGTCCCCCTGGATGGCAGCAGCGAGGGAGGTTAATGTGGGAGATGTCCAAGGTGGCCAGGGTGGGTCTGTTTGGTGTCCTCCTCTAAAACTTCTGGGTGGAGGGTGGTCCTTGGGAAAGCACTTGCTTCCCACCATTGTACCCCACAGGGTCAGTGAATCTTCTTCAAATGCAGGTGGATCCCGTTGCTGGACCTGAGGACAATCTGCGGTATCAGTGTGGGAGGCTTGGACGGATTGGGGAAGAGCTTGAAGCGGAGCAGGGTCAGGGCCAGAGCCACCTTCATCTCGTTCATGGCAAACTGCTGCCCGATGCAGTTCCTGAGGAGAGGATGACAAATGCTTCTACTGCAGCCTTCATCCCCAACCACCCCAGAGGTGGGCTCAGCCCACGCATGAGCTTCTCGAAGCAGCACCTTTGGGGTGCTGGGGGACCTCCAGCTGCTGCAAAGATAATGCCACAACTTATCTAGGAATCCCCTGATGCCACACCAAAATGTACCCAGCTCTGCAGTGGGGTATTGCCGTTGTTTGTTAATAAGCATTTAAAAAAAATATGAAATTGAGAGAACTGGGGATTTCTTCACTAAAGAGTGCTGTATGGATTCAGCTCCAAACCCAGACACCTCAGAAAGGTTATTTTTGACTCTGTATGAAGTATGTCTCTTGCAAGTTATTGAGACCTCAGTATCCTGCATCTGTCTATTGATACAGCACAGGAACCACAGAGACTTAAGCCCAGCTTGGCTTTGAGGTGCACTGGGTATTTATCCCTAGACAAGGGAGCCCATATTCTCAATGCAGGCAACAGAAAATGTAAATATCTCCACAAATCTACAAGAAAAGTGTGTGAAACTCTACAACGACCACAGAGCTTGAGGTGGGGGAAACACTCTGGAGCTGATGGAGCATGGTGGAGATACTGTTACGAAAAGCCTGCTTGATTTGGCCAAGCCAACTTGGCTCACGGGCGCTGAGGGAGGATTAGCTTCAGGAGCCTGGCTCTGAGCTAGGTCTCCCATGCAAGGCAGCCTATGGGGAAGGAGACAGATGAAGGATCTCCCACCTGGATCCAGCAGAGAAAGGCAGGAAAGCATGGGAGTGCCTCTGTGCTGAGTTCTTGGGAGAAAACCTCAGGGGATCATATACCTGCAGGAGCAACAAAGGCCATTTGGTCAGTGTTGGTTCTGACACGAGCAGCACCAGCTTCTCCCCTAGTCCCCAAGGTAGGGCTGGATGTGGCCTCTGCTGCCCCAGAGGAGCTGCAGCTGACGTTCATCCCTCTGCAAAGCCAGCCAGGTGGATGAGAAGAGGGCACTGATGGCCATGCAGATCTTCCACTTGGAGATATCCAGATCACCCACTACAGCGCCCAAGATGTCTGCAGGCATTTTCTCACCCATGGCAGCAATGATCAAGTCAGACTGCCTCTTGTCCAGATGGGCCTGATCCTGCCTCTTCAGAGAGCCACTGGAGAGAGGCAACTGCAGACCCTCCTTCAGGTTTCCTGGCTATTTCTTTCCTTGAAGCCTCTAAGACATCAGCTTCAAATCACACAGTGCTTGGAGGGCTTGGGACTTCTCATACCACTCTGGGACTTAAGTCTACCCAGGGCAGCTGAAAGCAGTGTGAGTATCTCTGTGTCACCATGCAAGAAGATAGATTATTCAACACCCTTTCCCAGTACTTCGTCATGTTAAAAGCCTTTGGGGTGTTTGGTAACTTCATTGAACTTTGTGTTTAGAGATGGACTGTTGGAATAAGAGGAAGGGGGGGGAAACATGGCAGAGAGGCACAGGCTGCCTTGTTCAAGGGGAGTGGATGTTTGGGTTCAGAGATCATCTTCCCCTTCTTGTTATAAAGGTAAAATACCTCAGGGTCTTCCCACACATCCCGATTCCTGTGAATAGCAAATATGTTGAGTCCAACCTGGCAGCCTGGAAAAGAAAAGTGAGAAAAAGCTGGTGACATCTCAGAGTGAAGACCCAGGAGAGGTGTTTGTGGGATGCTCTACCTCCCTGGGCTCTGCAGAGGCTGTTGCAGAAGATCTGGCAGGGACGATGCCCAGCCTGTCCAGGCAGGTCACCTCCTGAAACCCTCAGAGCCGGGCCCCATTTTGGTACCAGCAAATGAACTTTTAGTCTTGGCCAGGATCAATACTCTGCAAGGCCCCTTTGAGCTCTGTGAACACCGCAGTGCCCTAGAGCATGTCCTTGGACTCTCTCCAGCCACTCTTCTGGAAGGGCTGTGATGGTGAGCTGTGGTGGCCCTGTACAGCCCTTTGGAGAGAGAAGAGAGGCTAGAAGCCCCACCAGCCCCTCCACACAGCAGCTCTAGTGAGGATGCCCCACTTGTCCTGGACAGCAATGTGAAGGATGAACAAACTCAACAGACCTGCTGGCAAGCTGCGTCCATCGGAAAATGTGACAGATTTAGAGAGGTATCGGGACACGAAAGGAGCAGGTGGGAACAGGCGCAAGCTCTCTTTGATGCACATTGTAGTGTAAGTCATCTTCCCAAGGTCCTCCCTGAAAGCAAACCGGGGGGTCAGGCTGTGTTTGAGTGGCAGCAATGAGGACACCAGCAATGGGAACTGGGTGGGCTGGACCACCGTGTCTCCCGTCTCCAGTTGGCATTTCTCCTTTTCCTAGTCCCCTCTTTGCTGCCAGTATCACTATGTGAAAAGCAGAATGCCCCAGTGCAGATGCAGTATAAGGTGGTTGAAGTTTCCTTCTCGGGATGAGTGAAAAGAGTTCAAAGTAAAGGAATAAGAAATCCTAGCTCACCACTCAACGGTATCTCGGTCTCCCAAGATCCCCTGGATCTCCTCCCTGCACTGTTGCTGGTACTTTGGATATAATGACAAGCAGTACAAGAGCCAGGAGATCCCGCTGGCTGTGGTATCATGACCCGCAAACATGAATGTGTCCACCTCAGCACGCAGGTCCTCATCAGACAGCCCAACTCCATTTGTATCCTAACAAAGAGAAGAGGATATCATTCTCAAGCACACATTAATTAGACTTGCTCCTTTGGGTATAAAAATAACCCCAGATACAGATGAAGAAGGGCCCAATTTGGTGTCTTTTGTGTCTCCCTGTACATCAGGAAGTAAGCCAGTAGAAAATACATCCAATACATGTGAGAACAGTCAGACCCGTTGATTGCTGACTCTGCAGTCAATGGAGCTACAGAGTTGGACTTTGGTGGGATACTAAATCCCAGCCTTTCAGAAGGACACCCTATTTCATCCCCTACCAAGGGTCCCTGTTACGTTTTTCAGTGGTTTGATTTGGACAACTTTTGTTTCAGATTGAGACAGAAAGGAAAGCAGTGGCTCCAGAAAGACAGAGTGAGCACAGAGTGTATCAATCTCCTTCCTGAACAGCAAGTGGCAGCTTCTGTCCAGAGTTTCTGAAGGTGTCTGTGAAGGTAAAACTACAAAAGGTAAGAAACAAAACCTCTTAAGAGGACTACAGTCAAAGTGGCCTCCTTGTAACCTTTCCAAAGATCTTATTCTTCCCTGGTTTCTGACAGCTCATTTATTTTAAATTATTAATGGACTCAATGAAAATGAACAAGGAAGATGAAAGTCTGTCTGAGCTGTTTATGTTCAATCACTGCATCTCACACATTTTTCTTTCCTTCCCTTTCAATACATCTTTCCCCGAGCTAGGAAATCTAGAGTGCAGAGGCTGTTGCCAGCAGCTCCAGCAAGGGGTGTTGAGCTCCCTGCTGATGCATCCTCGGTGCCACACAGATATGTTCTTTGGCATTTGATACCATTATTTCAAACATTCACCTTGGTACAAAGAAGGATGTCCAGAAAATCCAAGTGTCTCTTCTTCTGGATCTTGTCAAGTTCCTTCTCGCTGGAAAGCAACATCTTTCTTTCTTTTATTACCTTATCTGCATAGAAGAACGATCAGTTAGATGCATCCTGCCCCTCCAGAGACCTCATGTACTTGTCCGCTCGGTCAGCAGCTTGGACTCTGTTTAATGTGTAACCCTCTTGCCAGTGCATGCTGCAACCCCCCTCTGAGCTGCTCCAGATACAAGTTGGGGAGAGGCTCAGCTGGGAGACATGGCTGGGGAGAAAGGGGGAGAAATACCTGTGTGGGTATGAGCCAGCTTGCAGGCATTCTGAAAGTCACGACCTTTCCGAGTCAAATCATAGAAGACATCCTTGTAAGAAAAAGTCTGAGTTCTGTGGCTCACGAGGTAGCTCAGGTCATAAACAGCTCTGATATAATAGTCTGAGTTGCTGTAAAGTGACCAAGGTTAGAGCTGGTGTTAGCAACATGAGTGGGGAAACAGGAGCACTTGCTTTCCCAGAATTTAAAAGTTCAGGCACTAACCTTTGAGTCTGACAGTTGGTATTATAACTGAAGGCGCATTTCATGATGCTGTCTAGTGTCATCAAGCTGATGTCTTGAAAGAGCTCCACTGAATTCCACTCTGTGTTCTTCTTTTCCCATTTATCCTAGTGGTGGAAACAGAGGTAAGGAGGGACAGACTACCATCTATGACCAGATCATATTTTCCTGTCCCTCTTCCCAGATCCACACTGCTAATGACTTTCTTTTCTGCAAGCAGAGGCCCTAGTTCACTATATATTCTGTGAATCTAATCAAACTCTTCTGTGCGTTTCTTTTTCTGGGTTTACCATTATTGGGCTAGGAAAGGATATTCTAGCAGTGGTTGATTTTATTGGAAAGCAGATGAAAGAGAGAATAAGTGGAATGGCCAAAGGAAGGTGAGGGGAGCAATTTCAGAACTTCAAAACTATCCAATGAGGTAACTAACTGAAGTTTCAGAACTTCAAAACTACCCAATAGAGTTCAATGAAACTCTAGGAACCATCTAAATCCAGCCTTTTTCCCTCAGTCATTCCCAGACCTGATTATTTTTGCTGGTGCACAACTGAAAGGTAAAAGTAGCAGGATTGGTGATTCTTACCAGCATCACTTTGACCGAGTCTGACATCAGGGCCACATAAGATTTCAGCACATCATAATGAAAGGCTGGGGTGAGCAACTTCCGATGCTGGAACCATTTGCTTCCATCCAAGATCAACAGTCCCTTCCCTGGAGACACAGTCAGCAAAGGTGCAGTCAGCTCCTCCAGACTCTGATCACTGCTCTGACAGCCTCACTACTGCTTTTGGGCAAGTGCAGGCTAATGTGCATGGTCTGGGGGGAGGAAGAGTTGGTGGTGGAGCCTTTTCTCCAGCCTCTCTGAGGCCATTCACAGTGGCACTCTTTGGGTGGAGGAGAAGCACGCCAGCATGTCCTTCACTGCAACTGGCTGTGCACACCTAATCTACCCTGAAACCAAAGCCTTGATGGCAGAGGCACAGGACTTGCTCTCTCAGATGGGGTTTTCTGCCCTAAATTAAATACTTGGGTGCCTTTTGCGGCACACACTGGCAGTTGTTAGCAGGACCAAAGCTGTGTGCAAGTCATGAACATCCCTGGTTTTGGTGTGTCTCACCCCAGTTACCCATGGTATCATTCAGTCCCTGCGCAAATCGAAGGTTGCTTTGTGAAGGCCAGGGTGTGTGACCCAAGGCAAAACTGCCTGAGGTGCTCCACAACTAGGTGGGCACCACTGGTACTAGTGCTCACACCTAAACAAACCCTCCCATTTGCAAGCTCCGGCTTTAGAATGGAAGAAAACAAAATAAAGGAAAACAAGAGAGAAGCCGATGAAATGTGCGACACGGCAGAAAGGGGTAATGGAAGAGAATGACTTACCAATCCAGGGAACTAAGAATTTGTAGGGTATGTCGGACTTGCGATCTGTAAAACAAAATAGATCCCAGAACAGTATGAATGGCTAATGAATTCAACATGACAAAAAAGAAAATTCAGGATAAATTGACATTAGAGTTTGTCCTCTAAATCGCAATGTAGAATTAATCTTATTTCAATATGTAAAATACTCTAATACTAGAGGTAGAGTTTAAAAGTGGTCTTCTACAAATATGATCTCAGTGGACTTGAGAAAACCAGAGAAAGGTATAATGAAAAATGTGTGTGGAAAAGAAATAGCCATGGCAATCTTAAAGTTGAGAACAATGGATGGGAGTTACTGGAGATGGCCATGTATGTACCACTCACAGGCATTATGCTCCACAGAAAGGAGCAGAGGAGAAGACTTGACATGTCTTCTGAGAGCCATTGCCCTGCCAGCTCAACCATATTACTGGGTTTATTGGGAAGCACAGATATTGTGGCGGTAGATGCCACAGAAGACAGTAAGACCAACGATAATAGAGACAGTGGACTTGGAGGAACAGGAACGTGGTCACTGTTTTGCATGAGAATACAAACTGTTCCATGAAACCTGGGGTGTGCTGGGAGTTCGTGAACGGGAGCAAAGGAGCAATTGCAATAGCTATGAAGGAAGTTGGAGGAGGGGATGACTCCAGGCAAGGTTCCCATGATTTTCTCAGTAGGGAAATGTCAAGGACATGACTTCTCAAAACCAGATGTAGAGACTTACCTGTTCGGCCAAGTATGCTTTTGGCATATTCAGGATGGTGGATTACTAGAGAAGGCAGGACTGGTCCAAGCCATCTGGGAAAGGCATAGGGGTATTCTTCTCCCCATGACACCATCTGATTTAATAGTTTATCTCTAGTTACCTGCAATGATAGTTAAGCAGGGACTGAATTCAGGTAGAAAGAGGGACGTGTCAGGGAGAGCAGAGGCTAAACTTGCCCTCTCATGGAAAGTGCATGCAAAACATCCTCTCCTGGGAAATGGGAAGAGAGTGGGTGGACTTGCCACAGGGGGGCTTTTCATGCTGGAAGTGGAGGAGATGCTGGGCATGGCAAAGCAATCGTGCACAGGTGGCAAAGCTGCCTGAGCTGCCACGTCCCTGCAACACAAGACAGTTCAATGGAGTGTCCCTAGCTGGGGCCCAGCTGCAGTCAAGCTGCATTAGGACAGCCTGGACTTGGAGCGGCTTGGTGTCACACTCGGGAGCTACAGTTGGCATGGGCAATGCCAAGATGCCACAGTGAACAGGCCAGGGGGACCAAGGCTGTTACACCCCTGTTTTCTAAATTCAGCTGTGCAAGGTGGACATGCAACGTGAAAGCAGAAATACCTTCACTACATAAGGATGAAAATGGCTGCAATAAAATGCCCTGCTTTTATGGCCATGTCTTCTTAAGTGGCTGTAGGGGGAGACACTCTTATTGATACAAGGTTTAATGTAGAAGAGAGATATTTTATGGTTGCTCATATTTAAATAACTTAATGAAAGTCCCAGAAATCACCTAACTCCATGTTTAAGCATATGATCGCAAACAACATGGCTCTGTTTTTTACCAAAATGATGCCCATCTCATATCGAGGCATCCTTTCTGCCTGCCCTGAAAAAGTCTGGGCACTCCCTGTGCAGAGGTCCTCTCCTGGAGGGAAGGACACAAGCAGGGGACATGCACATCCCACCCGGTGCGCCCTCTCATCCTGACTGATATCTTCCACAGTTGTTGGGACAAACCCACTCTGACTAAGTCCAGCTCCCTCCTTACCAGATGATTGTGGCCATAGAGCCAGTGTTTCGGGGGCCCAGGGAATGCCTCCAGAGCTTTGAGGATTTTCTTCCTCTCCTGGTAGAACTGGGCCACCTTCAGCAGCACGAAGATGACACCAAGCACCACAGACAGCTGCAGAACAACAGCAGAAGGTCTGGCTACGTTGTCCAGGAGAGATGCCATACTGCCCTGAATCCAGGATGCCTGACACTGCCTTCTCCTGCCTGCTTCTCTTCTGCTCCTCCCGCAGCTGTGCCTGACAGGGAGCTAGGTGCACGTAAAAATCCTCTCCCTCCTGCTCTGCTGGAGCTGACCTGGTGAAGTGCTGCTGGCAGCAATTTATAGCAGCAGGAAAATCATGGTAAGCAATGCATCAGCTTGGCCAGCAGCCTGATTGCCTGCTGCTCCCACTCACCCTTTGACCTGCTTCCAGCAACCTGTGGATGGAGGCAGCTTGTTAACAAACAACTTGTACGTATTTGCTATTTTCTTTGAAGTCCCATATACCCCAGCAGTGAGGGAAAGCACTCACAGGCATCCATGTGCAGGTGGATGAAATCATAGGAGGGAGGAGGTAAGAGGTAGCCAGGCTCAGGCTCTAGCTGAGCTCCATGCTGTCCTCAGCCAAATTCAGGTCTGGAAGCCATTCATCCGCCCGCGTGAAATGAGGAACAAACGGGCCACCTCTGCCAAACACATGGGCTGGATGGATACAGCTGCCTCCAGCTGTAAAAACAGTGGTCTGAGTGACTGCAACATCACACAGCATGGCCAGACTATAATCAAGAGAATGGACATAACCCAGTCAGCCCACAAGGGCCTGTGTCCCTGTTCTCCAACAGGTCTTACCATAGACAAGACAGGAGACAAAACTGCTGCCCAGAAGAATTACCATGGTCAATAGATAAGACAAGGTGAGGGAAAGCAGCAGAGCAGTAAAATGAGCTGCAGCAAGATTGAGGGCATGTCTAACCTGATAGGGAGATGTGATGGTAATGTCATGTTCACTCTACAGTCCTGGTGAGTCCTCCTTCCCCTGTCTACATGGCATCTCACCATCCTCCAAAAAAGACTCCACATCACTACATTTACCTCTCCAATGCAGTGCCTGGTTGGGCCCCAAGTAGGACCCCTTCTAGCAATCCCTGAGCAGATCCTGCTGGTTACCTAGGCTCACATCCCATAGGTGCAGAAGCCTGGAATGGCTTGGAGGGAATTGCGGGGTTGGTGAGGACTTGGGCTGTAAGCCTGCCATGTGTGGGTGACTTCCAGGCATATTGCAAAGAGGAGGATCCCCAGATGGGCTAAAATAATTTCCCATTTGGGTGTTAGGGTATTATGAGGATCAAATGAGTCATCAGCTGCTGAACCTGGTAGTCTGATGTGCTACTACATAGGGGCTGCTGAATTTTGTGGGTGTTTCTCTTCAACTTAACATGTCTTTGAAACGAGAGTCTTCTGATGTTTGGACACTTTCCTTTAGTTTTGAGTCTAAATTATGCCATGGCCAATTGAAATCTATGTTTTCTGCTAGTAGAGTCATTTTACTGAAAAAACTACTGTTTATCTAGAATTTGTTGTCCAGATGTATCCTTTTTATAATGACAGAGACGTGGAGATCGCTGGCTGAAGTAAATCTGCACAGCCCCAACGAGAGTATTTAAACTTTTTAGACAGAAAGTATATATGAAAAAAATCTTACAAGACTCACTGTTTGGGAATTACCTGACTCCACAAAAATGTCTGAAAGTTACTGAAGTGAGTAACTTTTCCCTCAGCTGGGTTGTGGCCTATTCGTTAATTAATGATCACAAAGACAAAGCCCTAGGCACAGACGGTACCATTTATATTTCAGTCTCAGGGAGACTTAAAGTGTCTGGCTGCTATGAACCCATGTGAGGGATTGTAGATATAGCGCTCATCCATTGTGATATGTTGCTCATTGCAAACAGACTGAAGGTCGTGGCATGTGCCAGTTTGAGTGTAGCACGGGAAGGTGCCCAGCTGCGAGAGCCATCCTGCGCTCTTTGAGAGAAAAATCAACAGACTGCAGAAATGCTTAGGTGTGGTGCACGGCACTCCTCAAGAAGTGTTGCTAAAGCAACTCCCTTTTCACTTGAAGTCTTTGCATGCAACTTCTCTGAACTCTCAACCCCCTTGGGAGCTCACAGTATAAAGCCTCATATCTAAGGGCATTTGGGACAGTTTTACTTTGGATCTGTGCAGATTCCCTTGCTGAAATGCACAACCTATTTCAGCAAGGCTTTTTTTTTCTCTTTATGGGTGGGTACACTAGTGCACAGAGCAGGAAGATTCAGCCTGACCCTCTTTCCAACACAGGCACTGCAGTATTACCTGTGGGTCCTTGTAAGGGAGAGGATTTGTCCTCCCCACCACACAGCTAGAGGATGCTGAGCGCCGTACAAAGACTCATCCTCGCAGCTGAATGGTTCACAGAGGGACCTGGCAGGTTCAGGTGTCTCCACCTTCATGTCCCTCTTGGGGATGTTTGACTGTGCATCCCACTGCTTCTGTCTCCTCTTGGAAGTTCAGCTGTGGGTTTTCTGGGTGAACATTGATCCCTCTGCTGATGTTAGCTAGTGTGGTACATGGTCTCATGGTCATGTGCATCATCACCTAGTTCTCAGGTGGTGATAAGATATTTTGCAAATGCTCAGGCATGATGTGTTGGAAGTGGCAGTTTCTAACAGTGGCCTCCAGCTCCAGCAGTGGTGATGTTTCAGGAGCTCCTCACACACTTCTGGGTTTGCATCCTTAGGTGGGCAGCCTGGACATTTCCACATAAGATGGGACGAGAATGCTGACATTGAAACACCTGCCATCATGGGTACCCAGGGCACAAAAGGCACTGGGCATGTCAGCTGGCTAACAAACAGTTCTTACCATGCATGTCCAGATGCCTGCTAAAGTTCAGGCTAAAGAAGGGGTCTGTTCATTACTTCTTCATGCTGGTAGTAGAAGACTGCTCTAGAAACACACTTTTCTCTTGAAAGACATCAACTCTGTGATCTACTTGTAGTCTGTTCCTGGGCTGCAAATACCCTTTTGCTAATCTGCCAATGTTGTCTATAACAGTAAGTTTCTTTGGCATTTCCCTAGAAATAATGATTGCTTAAGTTCCTCAGCTGGGATAAGGTGACCCAGTCAACACTACAGGTGTCTGCATGGCACCGGACTTTTGTTAGCATGGCAGGAAGATGTACTGCAAAGAGCCAATGACAACAGCTGAAAATCTCATATCTCCTCAGACTCAGGTGCTTTGGCTGCATGAGCCCTGTCCTAGCACATTTCTTCAGCTCTCCAGCATGACTGTCCCCTGAACTGGACCCCTATAACCTACTTTAAGATGATGTCTCTTCTTCTTCAGACTGTGAAGAAAAGGAAGGAGGAGTTATATCCTCTGGCTGGCATTTGTCATCCTGCTTTCTCCCCATCACCATTGCTGACATGCTGCATCCTTTGGGCCAGAGCCTGTGTGCTGGTTTTGGCTGGGATATACCTTTAAATGGAAATACCTTTAAATTGTTGTAACCCATGATTTGAGTTGCATGTTATAGGAATTACTGTATCAGGAATCACCTGAACCAACAGAGGACAAGCCTTACAAAAAGCAATGCAAGTGCAGCAGTGACCCAAGCAACACACCACGTCTCCTGTCCTGAGTGACCACCATAACAGATGGAGCCAAAAGTCATAGACTAAATGAACTCAGTGGACATTTTGTGGACATTTTAAAGACATTTTACAGGTGTGGTCCATAGACTAAGGGAATGATACCTGTGTATTATATCAAAGGATGGGAAGCAGGGTGGTGGTTAATGAGGTTGTATTGGATAGTGTGGGACCTGAGCATGACATAAATGGTATGGAATAAGCAGTGGAGAATGTGCTGATTTTGGCTGGGATAGAGTTAATGTTCTTCATAGTAGCTAGTATGGGGCTATGTTTTGGATTTGTGCTGAAAACAGTGTTGATAATACAGGGATGTTTTCATTATTGCTGAGCAGTGCTTACACAGAGTCAAGGCCTTTTCTGCTTCTCACACCACCCCACCAGTGAGGAGGCTGGGGGTGCACAAGAAGCTGGGAGGGGACACGGCTGGGACAGGTGACCTCAACTGACGAAAGGGATATTCCATACCGTATGATGTCATGCTGAGCATATGAAGCTCGGAGAAGAAGAAGGAAGGGGGGGACATTCGGAATTATGGTGTTTTGTCTTCCCAAGTAAGCATTACGTGTGATGGAGCCCTGCTTTCCTGGAGATGGCTGAACACCTGCCTGCTGATGGGAAGTAGTGAATGAATTCCTTGTTTTGCTTTGCTTGTGTGTGTGACTTTTGCTTTACTTATTAAACTGTCTTTATCTCAATCCATGAGTTTTCTCACTTTTACTCATCCGATTCTCTCCCCCATCCCACCAGGGGGGAGTGAGGGAGCAGCTGTGTGGTGCTTAGTTGCTGGCTGGGATTAAACCATGACAGCCTGGTAAGTCATTAGAGCCATATCCATCAACAATTTTAAAATTTAAAGAACACACTGACTCTCCTTGTGTTTCCTTGGAGAACATCCCTGGCAGGCACTGAACAGAGTTAGCTTTTCACACACTTGGCCATCTTCATGAGACTAAGTGTATCTTGTTATGCCAAGCCATCCGGATCTGTGTGAAAGTTCAGAGGAGAGTTAAAGGTTGTTCTTTAGGGGGCAGAAGGATGCAGTCTGTCAGGTTAGGCATTTCTTAGGGAAGGCTTTGACTGTAGCCAGAGCAAGAGGGACCTGATCTGCTGTGACAACTTCATACTCCTGAGCAGGAGCACCTGACTCCAGGGACCTCACTGTCATGAAAGGTATAGGAGACACATCTAGTACCTCTAGCTCTTCCTATGATCCTCCACCTGTCCTGCAGCACCATGATTAATAGCCTTCCCATCAGGAGAGAAGGCAGTGCAGGCTGGTTGGCCAGCTGGCCAGTTGGCTGGTTGGCCAGCTGGCTGGGAAGTATGTGGGTTGCAGTTGTTTGGGAGGCTCCTGCTGAGGCTTCTTGCCTACCTGAGGAGATGGAGAAGGATGAACACGCAACACAAGGAGCCATTTTTGGGCTGCCTGAGCCAGATCTATGGCTTTGCAGGCTGCCTTGAAAATGTGGGGCTCACCCAAATAGACTGGGCAGGTGAAGGGTATGAAGATAGTGATATTACTGTGTGTTTTCTCTTGTTATCAGATGAGGTTACAGAGAGGGTTTGAACAGGTCTGCCATGATGCTTGGGATTAACCTTGAAGTTAGGTTCAAGTGGTGTATGCTACAAGAGACTCCATGCTCTATCTACAATGCATCATGGGATCTGCCTCAAAGCTGTCCCTCCTCCAAGCTTTTTTTCCCCTCAGCCAGCTCTAAAATGGCCTTTAGGCTCTTTCAGAGACTCCTATCTAGGAAGCAGTCCATGAACAACTAGCCTCTCATCTGGCCTTGCCTGTGACTATGGATGGGAGGGAGGAGAAGGGGAGCTCCATGGAGCTAAGGACATTGGAAGGTGGGATTGCTACTGTGGGCCCCTCATGTGAATACCTGCAGCACGCTCATAAATCCAGCAATGGTATGTAGTTGAGTGCCTTACAAGGTCCATGTAAGGAACACAGGGAGAGCTGAGTGTTGAGCCTTTGGCTAGCACCAATGGAGCTGTTTTGGGGTGTCCTGTGGCACCTACCCAATTACCAGACCATCTGATACGGATCCAGCCAGCACCTTTCAGCAATCACCTACAAAATAACTCAGAAATCCCCCAAGACCCACAGGTGGAGGGGCTAGGCTGGTGAAATCGCTGACATGGCATCAGATGAAACTTTTATAACAACACAGAAATTCTCACTGGTGACAAAGTCCCTGGACAATGTGTTTGACCATGGATTACTAAGCAGGGTCGATTTTTACCCATCTGTCTCCTTGATAGTTATTTAATAACCAGTAACAACTGTTGAGCATGGAGCCAAGGGGATATGGGTTGTCTTGAAGGTCAGTGTTTTGATTGTCTTGAGCTCAACAAAGGTAATGACAAGGTTGAGTGCTTATTGGGTAAAGATCAGGGGGAAGGCTAATAAGGGAGACATCCTGGTGGGAGTCTGTTATAGACCACCCAACCAGGATGAGGAAACAGATGAAGTATTCTACAAGCAGTTGGCTGAAGTCTCACAGTCTCCCTTGTTCTTGTGGGAGACTTCAACTTACCCGATATCTGCTGGAAATACAACACAGCAGAGAGAAAACAGTCTAGGAGGTTCCTGGAGTGCGTGGAAGATAACTGCCTGACACAGCTGGTAAGCAAGCCAACCAGGGGAGGTGCCCCACTGGACCTGCTGTTCACGAACAGAGAAGGCCTGGTGGGTGATGTGGTGGTCGGAGGCTGTCTTGGGCACAGTGACCATGAAATGGTTGAGTTTTCAATTCTTGGAGAAGTAAGGAGGGGGGCCAGCAAAACCGCTACCCTAAACTTCAGAAGGGCAGACTTTGGCTTGTTTAGGAGTTTGGTTAACAGAGTCCCTTGGGAGGCAGTCCTGAAGGGCAAAGGAGTTCAGGAAGGCTGGATGTTATTCAAGAGGGAAGTCTTAAAGGCACAGGAGCAGGCCATCCCCATGTGCTGCAAGTCGAGCAGGTGGGGGAGAAGACCGGCCTGGCTGAACAGAGAGCTCTGTCTGGAACTCAGGAAGAAAAGGAGAGCCTACCACCATTGGAAGAAGGGGCAGGTGACTAAGAAGGACTACAAGGATGTTGTGAGGTTATGCAGGGAAAAGATTAGAAAGGTGAAGGCCCAGCTAGAACTTAAACTGGCCACTGCCATCAAAGATAACAAAAAATACTTCTACAAATATATCAGTGACAAAAGGAGGGCCAAGGAGAATCGCCCTCCTTTGTTGGACGCGGAGGGAAACTTGGCCATGAAGGATGAGGAGAAGGCTGAGGTACTTAATGCCTTCTTTGCCTCAGTCTTTAATAGTCAGATGTCATCCTCAAGGTTTTCATGCCCCTGAGCTGGGAGATGGGGATAGGACACAGAATGTAGTCCCAGTTGTCGAAGAGGTAGCAGTCACCGACCTGCTCCTCCACCTGGATGCCCACAAGTCTATGGGGCCAGACGGGATCCACCCGAGGATACTGAGGGAGCTGGCGGAGGAGCTTGCCAAGCCACTCTCCATCATTTATCAGCAGTCCTGGTCAACAGGGGAGGTCCCAGATGTCTGGAAGTTAGCTAATATGACGCCCCTCTACAAGAAGGGTCGGAAGGAAGATCTGGGGAACTACAGGCCTGTCAGTCTGACCTCGGTGCCGGGGCAGGTCATGGAACAGATCATCCTGAGTGCCGTTATGCGGCATGTGTGGGACAACCGGGGGATCAGGCTCAGCCAGCATGGGTTTATGAAAGGCAGGTCCTGCTTCACTAACCTGGTCTCCTTCTATGACAAGGTGACCCGCTTAGTGGATGAGGGGAAGGCTGTGGATGTTGTCTACCTGGACTTCAGTAAGGCCTTTGACACCATCTCCCACAGCATTCTCCTGCAGAAGCTGGCTGCTCACGGCTTGGACAAGTGCACTCTGCGCTGGGTTAAAAACTGGCTGGACGGCTGAGCCCAGAGAGTTGTAGTGAACGGAGCCAAGTCCAGTTGGCGACCGGTCACGAGTGGTGTTCCCCAGGGCTCAGTGTTGGGACCGGTCCTGTTTAATATCTTTATCGACGATCTGGATGAGGGGATTGAGTGCACCCTCAGGAAGTTTGCAGATGACACCAAGTTGGGTGGGAGTGTCGATCTGCTGGAGGGTAGGAAGGCCCTACAGAGGGATCTGGACAGGCTGGATTGTTGGGCTGGGGCCAACTGTATGAGGTTCAACATGGTCAAGTGCCAGGTCCTGCACTTGAGTCACAACAACCCCATGCAATGCTACAGGCTTGGGGAAGAGTGGCTGGAAAGCAGCCTGGCTGAAAAGGACCTGGGGGTGATGGTTGACAGCCGCCTAAACATGAGCCGGCAGTGTGCCCAGGTGGCCAAGAAGGCCAATGGCATCCTGGCTTGTATCAGGAATAATGTGGCCAGCAGGACCAGGGAGGTGATAGTGCCCCTGTATTCGGCACTGGGGAGGCCGCACCTCGAATACTGTGTTCAGTTTTGGGCCCCTCACTACAAGAAGGACATCGAGGTGCTGGAGCGTGTCCAGAGAACGGCAACGAGGTTGGTGAAGGGTCTAGAGAACAAGTCTTATGAGGAGCGGCTGAGGGAGCTGGGGTAGTTTAGCCTGGAGAAGAGGAGGCTGAGGGGAGACCTTATTGCTCTCTACAACAACTACCTGAAAGGAGGGTGTAGCAAGGTGGGGGTTGGTCTCTTCTCCCAAGTAACAAGTGATAGGACGAGAGGAAATGGCCTCAAGCTGTACCGGGGAAAGTTTAGGTTGGATATTAGGAAAAACTTCTTCACTGAAAGAGTAGTCAGGCATTGGAACAGGCTGCCCAGGGAAGTGGTTGAGTCCCCATCCCTGGAGGTATTTAAAAGACGGGTAGATGTGGTGCTTGAGGACACGGTTTAGTGGTGGACTTGGCAGTGCTAGGTTAACGGTTGGACTTGATGATCTTAAGGGTCTTTTCCAACCTTAACAATTCTATGATTCTATGATTCTATGATTCTATGATTCAAGTGAAATGTCAAGCATTGAGCTGATAAGGAGGGGACATAGGGAACAGAGTGGCTAACCCCACATTTATGGGGATTTGGAACAAGAAGCTGAGCTTGGGTGATATCAAAACTGGGCACCTAATCCAGCCTTCAGCCTCTGCATTTTCTGTTTCACTGGTGGATGGGAGAGAAACGCCTTTCTCATGTATTTCAGAGATTTCATGGCAAGAGGGCCTATGAACATTTGGTCAGACACTCCTTAGCACAGCCTGGGGATGATAACTCAGGTTTTTTTGCAGGGGAAGAAACCATGGAAGTTCAAAAGAAACAGCGAAGTGGCCACAGAGCTGCAAGTGAAGAAAAGTGAAAGGCGACAGCACTGGTCTGGTTATCGTAAAGGATTTGGACAAGGCCAGAAACAGTCTGCTTAGCACCAGGAGAACCTACAGCCCTGTTGCCCCCAGGAGTCCCGACTGAAGTAAGGAGCCTCCAAAAGAAGATCTCAGCATGAAGCAGCATCTACAGGAGTCTCGTGATAGCCAGGGTGGTCTGGGGAGGTTGGCAGGGTGAACAGAGCCTTGGCTTGACTTCTGGACATCTAAGGCTGGCAAAACTACAGTTGGGTGATAAAGGACACTCAGAAGGTCACCAAATATTTGCAAAGAGCCTCTGTACACTTGGCTCAATGCTGTCATGTCCACATGAGGCAATGTATGCCATGACAGATCATGCCATAAACATAAAAAACCCCAAACATTACACTGAAGAATTCCCATCCCATACCACAACCATTAGGCTGTGGAAGTTGCTTTCAGGGTCTTGGGAATTTCTCCACTTAATTTAGACACCTAAACAGAAGAAGGAGAGGATCTCGCTCACTGATTTAATTCATACTGTTGGCATTCATTGCAGAAGAACTGGTTTACTAAGCAGGCGAAATTTAGGTGGCAAATCGATACTTTGTCCCAGAGCATGACCTTGCAGCAGCTGCTTTCGTGGGTGTGCCTGTATTTATTCAGATAGGAAGAAGAGTCCAGGCCCATCTGTCCCTGTGTGTTCCTGCAGTGCTTAGTGCTGACAGATTAAATGTAGCTGTAATGCTAAAAAAAAAAAAAAAGTTTCAGGCTTCCAAACACATGATATATGAGGAAATCAGGGCAAGAGCCCAGCAAGTGTTGCAGAGTAATGTGAGCTGCCTGGATCCCATCTGACCACACACGTCTCGAGGATAAATTTATATCTGGAAGCATTTAATACAGCTGTCTTACAAATATGTTGCAATATTTATTTAATTTACAGACTGCTTCCAGTGTAAAATCCCAGTGGGATTTAGATGGAAATTGCTGGTACCATCTAATAATGAGTTTGCCCAGAGAGCGGCGTGGGTCCTGTGCAGGGACCACATCCCCTGGAGGTGCGAGCCAGCTGCTCTTGCCCCTAGTTCTGCTGCTCCCATCATGCTTGGCAGCGTGGGAGAAAGTACCACCACCAGGCTGCGATGGATGGATACCCTTTGCATGACTGGGATGTGGCTGTACAGCTATTATGACAATCTCTGTGGGGAAAGGAATAACTGTGTGAGTAGATGGTGTCTTTGCTCTGCCATTATTGAAAGACCAAGCTATAGCAACGAGAAAAATCCAAGATCTTTTTAACCAAAACAAAGACTTATCCTGTTGCACCCGCATAGCCTCTCTCATGAATTCTTGTTAAATTAGTTATCTGAAGGTCTGAATCAGGCAGCCCAAGGTCAGCTCATCATCTTTGCAATTACCCTTTCTGCAGAAAGTAGGGAAGGATTAAAGAATGAGGTAACCTCTCTGCATCTAGTCCTTGGCTGTCTTTATTGCTCTGAGTTATACATCCCGTGTGACTAGGTTTTTTTATTACTACCATGTCTCTAATATCCAGGAGAGGAAAGGTAATTGGGGGGAGGCGCTCTCAGAAATTACATTCTGGAAAGATCTTGCTCACTCTGGGCACTGGGACACAGTTGCCCCAGAAGCCCTGTTGCAGCCTCAGCCCAGCTCTCCAGTTCAAAAGCTGAGTAGCCATGGCAGATGCAGGATGCAGGATGCAGGATGCAGGATATGGGATGCAAGACACAGGCTGGCTGGCCTGGCATGCAGTGCTGGCCCATGTGGGTCAGGGAGATTGGGAGCTGGGCTGCCATGCATGGCGTTATTTAGAAGAGTGGAGCTAGAGCTCCTGGCCTCGGAGGGTGTTAGCACCAAGGAGAGCTTTGTGTGCAGGTCTGATGTTGGGTTTGGGTATGCAGCTGCAGGGGGAACCGGGCTCCGCTCCCTTCCTGTGCCAAGAAGCCATGAGCGCAACACAGAGAGGAGGATGGGAATGCTGCAGAGCACCTTTCCTTTTCCTCTTCAGATATGAAGAGGCAGATTTTTAGTGAATCCTAAAAGTCACAGGGCGGACAATGACTGAGCAGAGTGAAGGCAGGAGCAGCCTGTCTTTTCTGTCCCAGGGCCAGGAACATACATGTTGGACCATCCAGTTGGGAAAGCAGTAGTGCAGCCTTTCCTCTAGCCCCGATTCAGTCTGCTCCCAAAAACCAGACCAGAGGTACCCTGCTGTAGCCTTACACCACAGGGTGTAAGCCTTCTTTGGGCTTTTGGATTATGCAGCAAAAATAGTGACCGGCTCTTAAAAGCTCTGAAAATGCAGATTCCCCAGGCAACCTATGTCAGGGCTTAAGAAACCTTAGGGGGTGCTTTACGCTATGTAATCTGTATCTACCCAAATGCAATTTAGCAGCTGCCATTTATTTACATGAGGACTGTTATGCCAAGTTCCCCTAGTTTGATCCCCTTATACCTACTCCCTTTCAGGGGGTACACCATGATTTCAGCCTTGTACTCTTGCTCATCAGATGTTCTTACTTTAATCTTTCACATTTGCATGCCAAGGTTCATCTGCTCTTTTTTAGATGGTATTTTTTTCAAATCTTATCTTTAAAAGAAAATTGAATCTAATATAAAGATGCATGTCATTTGCTTCTAGTCACTTCAGCTATTTTGATTAAAACTTTTCTCATTTTACACTTCAGAATATGTAGGCAAGGTACATTTTTGAGTAAATGCAGTTGCGTTTATACTTAATCTCCAAACAGGGTTGAAGGACACTGTCTCATTTCATCTAGTGAAAGGAGATGCAAGTGAAAAATTTTTGAGAAATATTTGTAATTATGTATCCAAGTATGATGTTTGCTTTGATTACAACAGCAGGACATTATTGATTCACATTACCTTTGTGAGCCTCTATATCTACAAAATACCTTTTGGAGAGATTGCTGCCTATCGGTCATTTCCCCTCTTGGTTTTGTGCAATAGCTATGTCTGCTCTTGTGCTTTGTGCCTGTGCTTACGGACTCGCATCCTATTCACTTGAGCATTTTTTCAATTTATCAAGATAATTTTGAATCCTAATACCGCCCTCCAAAGTGCCTGCGATTTCTTATAGCTTTATAACATTTTACATTTTAATAAGCATACCCTGTCTCTCTCTATTGCAGGGATATCTCTGATTTTGACTCAAGAGCTGCACCTCACGTCCGAAGAGGGGACAGGCAGCTGGAGCGTGCGGGTGTTCACCCAGGCTGCCCCGGTGCAGCAGCTGCAGCTGCAGTGAGCATCCCCTGCAAAGCAGGTGCTGTACCATTGTGCCGACATTCCCGCTTCTTTGAGAGGAGCTGGCTCAGGCTGAAATAAACTGGATTAACTCAGAAGTGAAAATAAGTGGAACTGGGATTCAGTTTTCCTGGTATAGGTGGAAAGCCAACACTGCCAAAAGGCAGGAAATAGAGATGAAAAAGCACATGGAAAAGCACATTTACTGAGAAATCTTATTTTCATTTTACTTTCTAGAGTCCTGATCCTTATGTATATAAGTGAGAGCAGCTGCTAGGATGGAGTGCTGATTGAGCTGCCATTTGACAAGGACTGCTTAAATGTATTTTCAAAATATCTTTCTCATTATAAGTTCAGATTTGTTCTTTTGGTGGAATTCATTACAAAGGAAGGAAGTAGCTTCATCATTCTGATCATAATGTGGGGTTCAACAAGTTTCTGGTTTTTAATTCAGTAAATATTTTTCTTCCTGGGAGACTTTACCTCTGAAAAGTCCTGGTTTTCAAAGGAACGAGAAGTTTGAAAAGAGAAATAGCATTTTGAATCTCTTCTGTTTTTTAGTCCAGAAAATAATAATTGTGTTAGACTGAAGTCTGGCCTGATGCTTGTTTTTTTCATGTGCTTATTTTGGCATAAGTATGGCGTATAAAATAATCTGACATATTCTGAAATCCCTGCTAACCCACCCAGACCAGCTAAGGGAAGTGGGGTAACCCCAATGGCTCAGGCTGGCCCCTCAGCTCCCCACCTTCATAAGCTCCATTCATGCTCTTCCATTAGAAGTTGCTGTAAGCTTTATTTTTAAAATTATTATTTATTTATATTTATTTATTTATGAATTATTGTTTTTTAAATTATCAATTTGATATCACAGTTTCAAGTCTTTTACCTAAAAAGTAGTAGGTCTTCCTGCAAACCCTTTCCAGGCACACATAGTGCTCTAAATAAGCAAGACGGACTCATGAAAGTGTGTGTAGGAGGGACGAGGCTGGGGGATGCTTCCAGCACTGCCGATGAGTCCTGCCGCTGAGGTTGCATAAACTGCCTGGTCTGGCAGATGCTCTCCCGGCTGCTTTCGCAAGGTGATGATAACAGCAACAGGTTTTCCTCTCACCTAGTTGGCTTGCGCTCTGCACAGTCTTGCACATCTGGTGCCACTAAGCCTTTCTTTAGCTTTAAATCTTTTGTCCTTTGCAAACTCTAACTGTGAATTTTAAGTTGCACTTGTAATTTGCCCCTGTTCCCACTGGTGGGATGTCTGGGCATTTCCATGGCCCTGTAAAATAGTTCCTGCGGGTATGTTTTCTGTGGGCATAAGGAGCAAAGGAGTTTCTGGGGGGTCACAGCCCAGGGTCGGCTCCATTTGTGGCCAATTTTGTTCATTCAGTCTCTGGCTGTGGTGGTCTGATCACAAACTGCTTCAGGTCTCAGCACAGGAGAAGAGAGGAAAGGGGCTTGAATGGCACCTCATCTTTCCTGGAGGGTCTGTACTGTCTCAGCTCACCAGGTGGCAATCTGTGGCTCAGGTCTCACTTGAAATGGGAAATTAATGGGTTACAATCTCTTAAAGGCCAGGAGAGGAATGGCAGGTACAAGGTGATGCAACCTTGCTCCATCCTCCTACCATCAGAGCACAGGTCTTCTGCTGCTGAGTCATCTGCACTGTGGCCTTCTTGGCACAGGGGCCACCTGCCATGATGTAAACAACACTTTCCTCAGCGTTCACCAGTTTTACTCCTGTCACTTGTGTCCTTGGTCATTGATACACCAAGCCACTTGGTTATTTCACCAAGCCATTTTCCATCATCTATCAGCAGTCCTGGCTAACTGGGGAGGTTCCAGTCAACTGGAAGTTAGCAAATGTGACGTTTATCTACAAGAAGGGCCAGAAGGAGGATCTGTGGAACTACAGGCCTGTCAGCCTGACCTTGGTGCCAGGGAAGGTTATGGAGCAGATCATCCTGAGTGCCATCACATGGCACATACGGGACAACCAGGGGAACAGGCCCAGTCAGCATGGGTTTATGAAAGGCAGGTCCTGCTTGACTGACCTGATCTCCTTCTATAGCAAGGTGACCTGCTTAGTGGATGAGGGAAAGGCTGTGGATGTTGTCTACCCGGACTTTAGTAAGGCCTTTGACACTGTATTCCACAGTATTCTCCTGGAGAAACTGGCTGCTCATGGCTTGGATGGGCGTACTCTTCCCTGGGTAAAAAACTGTCTGGATGGCCAGGCCCAAAGAGTTGTGGGGAATGGAGTTAAATCCATGTGGTGGCTGATCACAAGTGGTGTTCCCCAAGGCTCAGTATTGATATCCGTCCTGTTTAATATCTTTATCAATGATCTGGATGAGGGGATCAAATGCACCCTCAGTCAGTTTGCAGATGACACCAAGTTGGGCAGGAGTGTTGATCTGCTGGAGGATAGGAAGGCCCTACAGAGGGATCTGGACAGGCTGGATCAATGGGCCGAGGCCAATTGTATGAGGTTCAACAAGGCTCAGTGCCAGGTCCTGCACTTGGGTCACAACAACCCCAGGCAACGCTACAGGCTTGGGGAAGAGTGGCTGGAGAGCTGCCCGTCAGAGAAGGACCGGGGGGTGTTGGTCGACAGCTGGCTGAATATGAGCCAGCAGTGTGCCCAGGTGGCCAAGAAGGCCAATGGCATCCTGGCTTGCATCAGAAATAGCGTGGCCAGCAGGACCAGGGAGGTGATAGTGCCCCTGTATTCGGCACTGGGGAGGCCGCACCTCGAATACTGTGTTCAGTTTTGGGCCCCTCACTACAAGACAGACATTGAGGTGCTGGAGCGTGTCCAAAGAAGGGCAACAAAGCTGGTGAAGGGTCTAGAGCACAAGGCTTATGAGGAGCAGCTGAGGGAACTGGGGTAGTTTAGTCTGGAGAAGAGGCAGCTGTGGGGAGACCTTATCACTCTCTACAGCTACCTGAAAGAAGGCTGTAGCGAGGTGGGGGTTGGTCTCTTCTGCCAAGTAACAAGCGACAGGATAAGAGGCAACAGCCTCAAGTTGTGCCAGGGGAGGTTTAGGTTGAATATTAGGAAAAACTTCTTCACCAAAAGGGTAGTCAGGCACTGGAACAGGCTGCCCAGGGAAGTGGTTGAGTCCCCATCCCTGGAGGTATTTAAAAGACGGGTAGATGTGGTGCTTAGGGACATGGTTTAGTGGTGGACTTGGCAGTGTTAGGTTAACGGTTGGACCTGGTGATCTTAAGGGTCTTTTCCAACCTAAACAATTCTATGATTCTACGATACTATACAAGCTATTTTTGCAATCTGCAAGAATTCAAGGTGAAGCTGGCTGATGCAGTCGAGTCCTTCATGTTACACATGCACACGGGTGATTTCTTTCTTTTACCATTTGTTCTGAAATGGGATGTTACTGAATCATAGCAGTTGCTTCAGGTTGAAGCATTGCTTCATGGAGGTTTTATTCATCAGAAGGATGAATTTGTGGCTTGGGTGCCTGGAACACCATGAGGTATGCAGATGGAGGTGAAACTGGCTGATGGACATGTCTTCTCCAAGCTGCTTGGTGAAGGGAGTACCCCCCTGGCAGGCAGGTATTATCAATGTTGGCTGGATGTGCTGGCACAGAGGTAAGTGGGGAGGACACAGGAGGGGTTTGTGGGGGGTTTGGTGGTAGCTGTGGATACAGCTGCGGTTAGAGGAGATATGGGTAATGTGGCAGAGGAGGTGCATGGGCAACCCTATTTGCACAATATACTGGCCTGCTTTTTGCAGCTTCTCAGTTACAGCTGTTCCGAGGACACCGTTGGTGTGACATTGGCAGTGGGTCAGTAAATGTATATGCTCAGGGTGAGAGCTGACACAAGGTAATTGTATTATCTCTATTATTTATTATGGGCACCCTTTGTGTATTTAAAATTAAAATTGGACGAAACCTTATGTTTGATAGAACCTTCTGTTAATGGGGCTCACCAGTGACCGAGAGCACAGTGTTAGCAGTGTAGCACGCTGTATCCCACAAAAAGGTCCTCCTGTTTCCCCCCTTGCTTTCTATCTGCCCTATCTCTGCAGATGAGAGCTGTATGAAGTCAGCTGCTGTCTTACTGCACAGCAGCTTGCTCACGATGCCGGAACCGCGGTCGACATCACCGTGACACTAATTGCAACAGCAGCGTGTGGGATTTCCCAATTTGACACTTTCTACCTTAATAATGATTCCTTCAGAGGCAGAGGACAGCTCGCCAGTGTCCTAGAGTGTACCACAAGCATACAAGTCTCATAACTTTATCAGCTTAGGAAAATAAAAAAAAAGAGCGAGATAAAAAAACCTTTCTAACTATAAAAACTCCTTCTTTGCAGCTTTAAATGAAGATTGCACATTGGATCCCCGTTAAGGGGTTGCCCAGGGAAGGAGATGCTGCTGCTGCAGACCTGTGGGCAGGGACCTGGCTGGACACCCCCAGGGTTGTCTCTTGCTGCTCATGGGTTTTCTCTCCATCTCCCATTTCTAAAGGGGTTTTAGAATTTGTGACAAAGTGGCAAGCAGCAGCAAGAAAAAACAACGCATTTTATTAACATGAAAAAATGCAGAATATTTTGCAGTTTAGGCAGAATTTCAGAGCCTAAACAGGAATCAGTGCTTTCAACAAAAGAGACAGACTGAGTGCCAGGAGAGAGACAGAGGTCTGCCCCGGGCTGTCCCTGCTGCAGGGGAGGAGGGCTGGCCTCTAGGCACTGAGGAAGGTGCCGACCACGGAGCAGGGCTGGGAATGGGCATGGATTCGGCCAGGACATGAGGGCAAAGGTAGCATTTGGTAAGGAGGAAGCTGGTGGGACCTGCAGATGTTCCCAGGCCCCTGGCAGTGGGAGGACAGCCCTCACAGCAGCTTTGGTTGGGCTCCGCGGTGGGGCGAAGGGAAAGCCAGCAAAGAGGCATGGCCGTGCCTGGCTGCTCCGAGATCCAGGCTACCCGGGCCCAGGCCAAAAAGGGCTTTCAGCTGGTGGAAGAAGCACATAAATCAGGAATCCTCAGCCCCAAATCCTGCCCTGCACCTCTTGCCCCAGAGAAACATTGTCCCCTCATCTGCTTGGTCCCTCCCTCCAGTGAAGGCGGGACATTTTCCAGCATCAGCGGATTTTCTTCAGATACAGGTGAATCCCGTTTTTGGAGCGAAGGATGATCTGAGGTATTTTGCAGGGAGGCTTGGCGGGATCAGGCGAGAGCTCGAAGCGGAGCAGGGTCAGGGCCAGTGCCACCTTCATCTCGTTCATGGCAAACTGCTGCCCGATGCAGTTCCTGGGGTACAACCAAGCAGCTCAGCCACCCGATCTCAGTGCTGGGCACAGATCAACCCCCGCGGATGGATCCCAGCCCTCTCACACCAGCACACATCCCTTCCCCTCGGCAGCTCTGGGGGCCCCAGGCAGCGTTTTGGGTGGCAAAAGCAGGGGCATGGTCTGAGCAGGGGAAATGTGGGGCAGCATCGGGGCAGAGGAGCTCCTGGATGTGTGTTCAATGAACACGGAGAGAGAGGGGAGATGGGGAAGCCAAAGGAGAGGCCAGCAGAGCCCCGCGGGTCTCCAAGCAGGAGGGCCTGCAACGTGTTCGCCTTGTTGGGGTGAGCGTGGGGTGAAGGGAAGGATTGGGAGGTGGGGACAAGGGGGAATCGAAGGATGAGGGGGTGGGATGGGGTCTTCGCATCGAGGAGACGAGGAGAGCAGGTGAGCGCAGGATGCTGCAGGCTCCCTGCCTGATGCCAGCAGGATGCTCAGCAGCTTTGGGATCCCATTCCCCACCCCCAAAAGGGGTCCGGCGATGTTTCCTTCCCACGTTGCCTGCTGTTACCAGAACCCCTCCACGGCACAAACGCTTGTTATGTGCTCGTGAACTATTTAACGCTGCAGGCCCAGGACTTCAGGCGGCGGTCTCAGAAAGCACTCTGCCAGTGCTTCCCCGATAGCAATTACAACAGCAGCACACACTTGTCGCGCTGAGCAGTTCCCAGGGCTGCATGTTTTCTCTCCCCACCACTCCTTCAGCGTTCAATACACTTTACCTCATTCCAGCAGAAAAAGGCAGAAAGGCGTGAGAGTGTCTGCCAGCGGCGTTCTCCGGGGAAAACCGCAAAGGGTCAAACACCTGCAAATGAAGAATATGCAGCAAGAAAAAGCGATTATTTAAGGAACACAGCACTGACCGGTCTCTTCGGAAACGCGACACACCATAATTTCTGAACAACCTCGTTGGAGAGAGAATTCATTTGGAGATGCACTGCAACTCATACACCAGACTCCCTTGCCTCCCACTGAGCCTTGCACTGGTGCTGCCAAGACAAACCAGCCATAGATATGATGAAAACCGGGGAGCCGGGACTCAATTCTCCACCTCTAGGCTGAGCAAAAAAATCACCCTTTTGCCTGTTAATACAACAAGCTCTTTGGAGCACTTTGCCTTACTGTTTGGGCAGCACCCGGCCCTAACGCTGCTGTCTGACCGCCCTGTGCCGCAGCTGGCCCAGACTAACGCAAGGCGGTCACGTCTCAGCGTCATTCCCGTGGCCAAAGATGCTCAGCAGCAAGGGGGGGCTCTGCTCTCCTGCTCACAGGCGAAGAGGGCATTCAAAGATGCACAGCATAAAGGGGAAAAATTATTAGAAGGGCAAAAGAAAACTTACCAAAGGGTCTTTCCATACCGCGGGGTTTCTGTGAATGAGATAAATGCTTATTGCAGCGACGCTGCCTGTAAAGCAACCGAGGAGGAGAAAAGGGCTCAGTGACAAAGAAACTAAAGGAGAAGTTGCAGCCTGCTCACACAAAGGTCTGTCTAAATCATCATGGTCTTATCTGGAAACTGGAAACCAGTGAGGGTTTTGTCTTTGGCTTCAGAGAAAACTAAATATTTTCCATTTGTTTAGTTGTAAGCAGCCAAACAGTGGAAAGGAGGAAGGCACCGGCACCACAGGCACGTCGTCCCCCCACCGACACTGCCCGCTTGTGTGCTACATCAGAGAAGGAAAGCAGCAGTACAGGGCAATTCCCATGCCGCAAGGTCAGGACGGGACCGGTCCCCATCCCCCTGTGCCAGCAGTTTGCCGAAAGGGGTGAACCATGGGCTCGTGCTGGGCCAGGAGGAGAAGGGGCTTTGGGCACAGCCACGGCTGCCCTACAGCAGTGGTGGCAGGAAGGATGTCACGGGGATGCCACTGTACAGCCCCGACCTCAGTCTATTAACGGGATGACAACATCTGCACAGTCCTGTCTGAACGTCTGTGCCGGCGAGGACCAGGTCACGGAGGCAGGGCTGCTGCCTTGGCTCTGTGGCAGGCAACGAGTTGTCCAAGAGCACAATTTTGTGAAGGGGAAGGGGATTTACAGACCTTCTGGCAAGGTGCGTCCATCGGGGAAGGTGATGGGTTTGCTGAGCTGCCGGGACACGCCAGGAACCGGTGGGTAAAGGCGAAGGCTCTCCTTGATGCACATGGTGCTGTAAGTCATCTTGCCCAGATCCTCCCTGCCGGGACAGAGGCAGGCTGAGCCACACGCTTCCCTTGCTGCCCTATGTCGGGAAGCCCCTTGCCCCATGGCCATCGGCCCACTGGGCAGACCCCCTTGCAACAGATGGGGTGTATGGAGGGACCCAAAACGTCCAACTACAGGCTGCTGCAAGCTGGGCACCCCAAGACACCTCTGATACAATCCTAGATTCCTAGAGTCATAGAATGGTTTGGGTTGGAAGGGACCTCAAAGATCATCCAGTTCCAACCCCCCTGCCATGGTCAGAGACACCTTCCACTAGACCAGGTTGCTCAAAGCCCCATCCAGGGATTGCCTCTACCCACCTGCAGGACTTTGTATGTGGCCCTATTGAACTTCATGAGGTTCACATGGGCCCACTTCTCCACCCTGTCAAGGTCCCTTGGGATGGCATTCCTACCCTCCAGCGTGTCGACTGCACCACACAGCTTGGTGTTGTTGGCAAACTTGCTGAGGGTGCACTCAATCCCACAGTCTGTGTCACTGACATAGATGTTATACACCACCCGTCCCAATACCGACCCCTGAGGAACGCCAGGCGTCACTGGTCTCCACTTGGACATCAAGCCGTTGACTGAGATTCTTTGAGTGCCGCTATCCAGCCAATTCCTTATCCACGGAGTGGTCCATCCATCGAACCCATGTCTCTCCAATTTAGAGACAAGGACATTGTGCAGGACAGTGTCAAATGCTTTGCACAAGTCCAGGTAGATAACATCTGTTCTCTTCCCTTGTCCACCAATGCTGTAACCCCACCGTAGAAGGCCACCAAATTTGTCAGGCATGATTTGCCCTTAGTAAGGCATGTTGGCTGTCACCAATCACCTCCTTATTTTCCATGTGCCTTAGCATAGTTTCCAGGAGAATCTGCTCCATGATCTTGCGGGGCACAGAGGTGAGGCTGACTGGACTGTAGTTCTCCAGGGCTTCCTTTTTTCCCTTTTTAAAAATGGGGGTTAATTTTCCCCTTTTCCAGTCAGTCAGAACTTCACTGAACTGCCATGACTTCTCAAATATGATGGATAGTGGCTTAGCAACTTCATCCACCAGTTCCTTTAGGACCTGTGGATGTGGGTCCCATGGACTTGTGCACCTTCAGGTTCCTTAGATGGTCTCGAACCTGATCTTCTCCTACAGTGGGTCGTTCTTCATTCTCCCAGTCTCTGCCTTTACATTCTGCAACTTGCGTGTTGTGTCTAGAGCACTTGCCAGTGAAGACTGAGGCAAAAAAGTCATTGAGTACCTCAGGCTTCTCCATATCCCAGGTAACCAGGTCTCCCGTTTTCCTTCTGGAGAGGGCCCACATTTTCCCTAGTCTTCCTTTGTCACTGACATACTTATAGAAGCTTTTTTTGTTGCCTTTGATGTCCCTGGCCAGATTTAATTCTATCAGGGCTTTAGCTTTCCTAACCTGAGCCCTGGCTGCTCAGACAATTTCTTTGTATTCCTCCCAGGCTACCTGTCCTTGCTTCCACCCTCTGTAGGCTTCCTTTTGGAGTCTGAGTTTGTCCAGGAGCTCCTTGTTCATCCATGCAGGCCTCCTGGCATTTTTACCTGACTTCCTCTTTGTTGGGATGCATCACTCCTGAGCTTGGACAAGGTGATCCTTGAGTATTAACCTTAGCAACCTCTGAACAAGCTCAAGTGCAAAGTGACAATGAAAGGTGAAAAGCCGCAACTACAATGTCCTGTGGCGAGAAAACAGGAGAGAGCAAATGGCAACGTTGGTGGCCCATGTCTTAGCACGGTATCCAGCATGTCCTTCTGGTATGGGAGGTTTTTTCTTGTGTCTGCTCTGGCAATAGGAGCCCTGAAGGGCAGGGAAGCAGATGTAGCTGAAGGATGCAGTATCTGCTCCATCCTGTCAAGTCCCCATGCTCTCAGCAACCTTACAAATCAGTCCTTTAGCACCCCAGCTTTCGAGCCTTGAAGACATTGCTCACTTAGAAATACCGGCGATGGGAAAAAAAGATATCAGCGGAGGAAATGTGCAACCTTACCACTGAAGCATCTCCCGGTCTCCCAGGATCCCCTGGATCTCCTCCCGGCACCGTGCCTGGTGCTCGGGGTGTGACGCCAGGCAGTACAAGAGCCAAGAGATCCCGCTGGCCGTCGTATCGTGGCCCTCAAACATGAACGTGTCCACCTCGGCACGCAGGTCCTCATCACACAGTCCAGCTCCGTTCTCATCCTAACAGCCCAGAGACAATTTCAGTGGCCCATATATATATATATAAAATACATTTTTTATAGTGGCCCAGATATAAAATATATATAAAATATAAAAATATATATATAAAAATATATAAAATATAATATCGCAGGAGGGAACATTATATTCTTGCAGCTCTTGCAAAAGGGTGCGGTGATGCCCCTGGGATACGTATAAACAAAATCAGTCTCTGTTCAGACTGAATTCAGGGCCTCTTTTCCTTTGCTTATAAACCCCTTACTCACCCAGCCCCATATTAAAGCAGCAAGACTATGAAATGCCGCTGCATGTTGTATTCCCCAACAGAGGCTACCAGCATCACTCCTTGCCACTCACTTTGGCACACAGCAGAATGTCCAAGAAGTCCAAATGTCTCTTCTCCTGGATCTTTTCAAATTCCCGTTCATCTTTAAGGGCCTCCTTTCGCTTGTGGATCACCTTGTCTGCGGAAGAAATAGTTAAAGGTTCAGCAGGGGCAGGAGATGCTGAGCTGCAAAACTGTCCTGCCAACGCAAAGCTCACCCAAGGGGGTGAACACCCCTCAGCTCATGATGCATTTGACGCGGGCGCTTCTGCATCCCAGGCACTTTGGCTTTTTCAGCAGCAAATGCTGTGCACATTACCATCCTTTTCTGCAAACTTCTTTCTCCACCACAGACTCCTCAGCCTATTTTACCCACCCCTCCTGCATTAAAATCACGCCTGGCCTGGAAAGGAAAATCATTCCTTGCATCGGTCTTGCCTGCAGCACCCATCCCTTGTCTCACCAGTCTCTGCTCATTTAACAGGAGCATGCCCAGAGGAGAATTCCTCCCTTAGTCCAGTTTAATAACCCAGGAGCTGTGAGACCCCCTTGCTTCATGCCTACAGCAGACCACCGCTGCAAGCTGATGCTCTGCTTGGATCCCGGCTCCGAGCCTGTGGGCAGGATCACTGCATGGGCAAGGAGGTAACTCGACTGCCTCTGGTCAGCCATCACCCACCCTGCTCAAAAGCTTGGGGAGAGGAGGAAGGCAGGGAATACCTGTGTGGTCGTGAGCGAGCTTGCAAACCTTCCTGAACTGATATCCGTGGGGGCTGAGCCAGTAAATGATGTCGTTGTGGTAGGGGAAGATGCGAAGGCGCTGGTGCACCATGTGGCACAGGTCATAGACAGCCTGGATGTAGGTGTTCTTCCTGGGGAGAGGCGAATGGTGGAAGTTTGTAAATTTGGGACCATCACGGCAAGCGATTTGTCCACTTCCTTTTGGAGCTGCAAACTTTCTGCCAGGGTTTGGGGCAGCCAGCACTGACCTGTCAGTCTGGCAGTTGCTGTGACAACTGAAGGCACATTTCATGATGCTATCGAGAGTCATCAAGCTGACATGCTCAAAGAGCTCCACCGGTTTCCCGTCTGTGATCAGCTGTTCCCATTTATCCTAGGGTGCAAAGGAGACAGAAATGAGAAGGCAAGGGACAGTGCTGCACCATCTGCAGTCACCCACTAGTTAAATGAGTGCTCGGCTAGGGATACATCCCAGAGAAATGGGAAAAAGAAGAGGATCTCTCAGTTGCCATCAAAATCTTAGAAGCCAAGAGCAGGATGGTTAATACAAGATTCATCTCAGGTAGTTGCTACTCTCAGACCCTGGCAGCAGTGAGCCCTGGTACACCCTACCCTGGGGCAAAGGCACCCCGGAGAGGCCCAGGACGGGTGCATTGCTGGGTGAGGCGACACGTTACCAATGTCTGTCTTAGTGTGCAGTGTGTTTCCTGCACAAGAACAGCATATGTCGGCACTGGGCTTCACTGAGCCTGTGTTTTCTCTCTCTCTCTTGCAAGCACGTATGACTTTGGTGCCTTTGGTGTCTAAGATGCAAGCTTCCCTCTCATGATCTGTCTACCACTGTGTTTTTCCAGCATAGAATATAGGAGTTCTTGCTCCGCTCTTCCCATAGAGGAACCCTAGAGAAACTGTAGAGTGTCTCTCTTGCTTGGCAGACATGAAGTGATGTCGATTCCTCTGTCCCTTCATGGCTGTAAGGAACCAGTAGACTCAAAAGCTGAGAAACGGAGGAGGCGGAGGAGCACAGTCACATTTGAGCTGCCACAGCTTGAAACCAGGCTGGGGAACAGGGCTTATATGGACAGATTTATGTCCTTAGCACATACAAAGATTGCCACCTGGTGGCATGGGCTCCCACAATAGGCACTTTGCATCGTCTGCAAGGAATTATAAACTGCCAGGCACTTGTGTGCATTGCAAAAGCTCTCCTGGCTCTCCAACGCCCAGCTCCAGGCTGCTCTCTGGGCAGTGGGAGGGAGGACAGCCAGGATCCATGTGGAGCTGCTGGGGAGGTGGGATGGAGGGAGGCAAAAGAGAAGGAATACATCTGGCACCCTGGCTCCTGCCAGTTCACGTGCACAAGGCCTGGTGCCCCTCACCTGTAATTCATACTGTTTTCCATCGTGCCCAGCACCGATGGATGGAAGAACGGTGCAGTTTCACTGGGTATTAGGTAAGGCAAGGATTGCAGTCCAGTCATGGGTATGTTGACAGCAAATGATACCCTTTAACCTTAGGTCATGGTGTAGCTCTGCTCCAACCTTTGTATTTTCGGGATTTATTATGAACCTTTATTTACTTCAATTTTTCATTGACAAAAAACCCTGCTCCAGCATTTGCCTCCTAACCGGTCAGGATCAGGGAAAAGAAAACAGGGCAGAGAGAGGGGCATCAGCTATGACTCCTACCAGCATCACGTTAGTAGACTCTGCCATCAGGGCCACGTACGGTTTCAAGACGTCGTAATGAAACCCCGGAGTCAGGAGTTTTCGATGTTGGTGCCATTTTGGCCCATGTAAGATCAGCAACCCGTTCCCTGGGGAGACACAGGCAAGCCATGTTTCGCTGGGCACAAGCAGGCTGCTTTCACCTGCCTGCGGACACAGCCTCCGCCTGCAAGGAGCACGATTAAGTCTGCGGTGTGAGCTCCTACGAGAGAGTGTTTCCAAATGTTGCCGTCAGCTCCAGGGTGCCCCAGGCTGAGCAGAGCCCTGCTCACTGAAACCACGCAGCGCTGCCTCCAAAAAGAAACACCAGCGCTGCTGGAGCTGAGAAGTTCAGATCAGCAGATGCATTTTTCACCGGTCCTCCATTGAATCTGAGCCTCTCCCATCACCGCCCTTTGCTAACTACGGACGTGTAAGTGGTTCTCTTTTGTACGTATGACTATGTCTGAACTTTCTTTCCTCAAATCACTAAAAATAGCATTATTTAGTACCTTTACCAATACACAAAAAAATTTCATGAAGCTTGAACAGCACCATGCTGTTTATTTATAGCATGTTCTTGACTAACTTCAGAATCATTCCGGTAGGCAAAGCTCTGAGAATACATACCGATCCATGGGACAAGGTATTTATAGCTGATGTTATCCTTGGGATCTGTAAAAAAAATCATCAAGAAAAAGAAAAGAAAAAGGTAAATGTTTCAGTAGCATCAATCTCCTGGTTTGCACCTTAAAGCTCCCTCTGGGCTCTCACTTCTCATTGGGTATGAAGCAGAACTGGTGGCATCCCTGCAGAATTCAACAGTATTTCACAACAAAACAGCACTGTTTGGCCCAGCTGCGAGAAACATGCATGAAAGCAGATGCCCAGACTGCAATAAACAAGATTACTGGTAGTGCAAAGTCTGTGCTGTGTGATAAACGATTAACCCTCCCAGACAGCACTGTTTAGCACCTTTCTTTCTCCATGCACTAAAGATATGGCTCCACAGTAGGAGCCAGGGGTCTGAGCTGAGAAAAAAGCTTCCAGTTGTCTTCTCCTTGCCGGGGTCAGGCACCCAGAAGATAACTTTTCAAGGAGCACTTGAGGAAGTTTGATTTGCCAGATGTGGAGGGGCCCCCATCACCCCCACAGCCCTGTGCCTGAAGCACCGAGGGCATGGCACAAAGGAAGGGTGTCGCTCCATGCCTATAGATGATTTCTGCAAGATGCTTTCGCACCTCTCTGCAAAACCCTGCCTTGCTGTGAATTTCTAGGCTGGCATGGGAAATCTGCAGGCTATGGTTGTTGCTCCACAGCTGAAGGCATCACCTTCTCACCTCCTCTGGCCAACAGAGCCTTGGCATAGCCGGGATCGGTGACAACCAGGAATGCTGAGAAACTCCCGAACCAGAGAGGGTGAGCGTATAGGTACTTCTGTGCCCAGATCTCCACCTTTTCCAGCACCTCCTCCTGATTGAGAAACTGTAGTTATGGGGAAGTAAAAAGAGAAAGAATACTTAGATTCAGAGGGAAAAAAAATATTATCTCCCAGACCACTGTCTTAAAAAGCTCAAGGTCTTACTGTATCACAAAACCAGGTAATAGCAAACAAGGTGGTGTTCCTTTGAGTTTGCAGAGCATCAGAAGTAGAGATGCTTGTTACTTTTAAACCTCATGCAAAACAATTCTTCCTTATCAAGTCACCCTGACCATGGAGAACATCCTTAGGGACAGTGGTGATGCCTATCAGTGCACGTACCTTACCTGCCCTTTTTTCCATGGCCACCCCAAAGAAGACTCAGATTTGCCCCAGGCAGCATCTGCACTTTGTGGTGGGCAAATATGTTCTCACTTGCACATGGCTGAGCCATCAGCACCCTGCAGTCATGTGAAAACACAGCAGCACTTTTACAGCAGCCAACGGCATCCTTGCTGTGTCTGCCCCGGTGCAATGACGCCTCCCGACCGGGAAAGCTGGGCCACAGCTTCCTCCAGCCATTTAGGCGGAGAAGGCCAGTGTCCAGGTAAAATTCAACAGAATGAGTCCGCAGTCACCAGCGGAGTGTACAGAGGAGGGGACGCTGGTTAATAACATCAGATTAAGATTTCATTGATTTCCAGGAACTGAATTGAATAGGCCATGAAGAGCTGGTGCTCCCGGAAAGGTTCATCTCTGGTCCTTGGAAACCGCACGCTGAGAAGCAACGTGAGCACCAGCATTCGTATCAGCGACACTGGCGGGTTCACTCTTCGAAAGGGATCCCTGTTTTATTGCTTTTAGAGCCAGTGTTACTGTATATTAAACAGGCAGTGGCCAAAGAACAAGTGCAAAGATTGGTGGAAAGATCCAAAGTCACAGGCCAAGAAAAAAAGATCACAGAGACAAAACTTTGTAAGCATTCTCTTTTCTTTGAACAGAAACCACTCTGCCCCAGTATGCAGGGGGAAGGATTTTGGTGCGCTAGGGCTGACATAGCTGCGGCTGCTTTGACTTTCTGAGGGGCTTGGCACAGTGCCTTTTGCCAAGCGATCCTTGAACACGTGAAAGTCCCTTTGATATGGCTGCTTGTGCTTCCTCCCATCACGAAATCAGAGAGACATAACTGGAAGTGACTCGGAGATGCCGAGCAAGCCTTGCTCCAGCAGTCCTGACTGCCCTGACTCCCAGAGGAGCTGAGAGGTGGGAGCGGAGCCCGGCCCGGGACAGAGCAGCACGGCTCTGCCGCTTCCAGCGCCACGGCCGGGTTGCAGCCCGGGGCGACCTTGCCCACGCCACCTTCTGTTCTTGTCGCTTTCTTTACCTGCGAGCCAGCCACCGCCTCCTCCCACCCTGCCTCCGGCAGCAGCCTGCCGGGGCTGGTCTCACGGCACCGCGAGCAGACACAGCAGTTTGCATGGCCGAGAAAAAGGGGGCCCGCTGCCTCCTGCCCCCCGGCGGAGAGACCCGGCTCTCGCCCTACCTCCTGGACGTGGCCGAAGAGCCAGTGGGTCGGGTGGCCGGGGAAGTCGGCCAGCGCCCGGAGCAGCTCCCGCCGCCGGTGGTACAGCTGGACGGCCTTCAGCAGCAGGCAGGTCAGGCAGAAGACGGCGGCCAAGTGCAGCACCCGGGACACATCCACGCCCAGCCAGGACAGCTTCATCCCCCCCGGCGACGGCGGCGAGCGGCCGCCCGCCGCTGCCGGCTGCCTCAGGCGGAGGCCGCTGTCACCGCCCGGGCGCCGCGGCCGGCAGCGGCCGCGCTCAGCCCCTGCAGGGCGGAGCGGCGGGCTCGGAGCCCGGGCGGCTGCCGAATCACGGCACCGCTTCTTGCGAGGGCGTGGGCAGCCGCCCGCAAGGCTGGGGGGAGACCGGGCGTGCCTGGGCTCCCTGCCGCCGCGGGTCGTCCCGCATTCCCGCGGGCAAGGCTTCGCCCTCCCCTGCCCCCACCCCGGCATCCCGGCCGACAGCCCCCCGCTCCCTCCCGCCCCGCGGCCGGCACCCCGAGCGAGCCGTCGCGTTAAGCCGCATCTTAAAAGCGGCCGGGACAGCATCTCCCCCGCAGTGAGCGCGGTGAGCCCTGCCCCGGGCTGGCTTTGCAGGGCTGTGCAAGCCGAGGCCGGGCATGGCGGCAGCTTGGGCACGGCTTTGCGGCGGGCAGAGGGCAGCGGCTGCCGGGCAACACCACTGCCCCGCTGCCGTTCTCTCTGGGAGCAAGGGTCCCCACCGAGCCGGGCGGGCGAGGGGACAGAGGGGAACGGCGGAGGGAGGCTCCTGCCGGGCCGTGCCCCTCCGCTCGGCCGCTTCTCGCCGCCTCCTTCCCCCCTCGTCCCAGCCGCCGGGGGCGGGACCCGAACCCTCAGGCCCCCGGCCGGTTTCCCGGGACGCGAGCGGGGCGGTCCGGCGCCGCCCAATGGGAGCGCGGCTTGCTGGCAGGTGGCGTGGGCGGGAGGCGGCGGGGCCGGCAGCAGCCATGGCGCGGGCGGGGCGGGCGGCGGTGGCGGGGCCGGCCGTGGCGCCGCGGGGCCGGCGGGGAAGCAGCGGCCGCGGCCCCGCGGAGCGCCTGTAGCCGCGGCCGGGCCGCAGGCTGGCGAGCCGGGGCGCGCTGGCGGCGGCGGCGGAGGCGGCGGAGGAGGGAGGCGGGAGCCAGCCGCCGGCCGCGCCGCCGCCGACGCCCCACAAGAGGATGAAGAAGCGTAAGGAGCTGAACGCCCTCATCGGCCTGGCCGCCGACGGCCGCAGGAAGAAGCCCGCCAAGAAGGGCTCGGGCCACCGGCTGCTGCGCACCGAGCCGCCCGCCTCTGACTCCGAGTCCAGCTCTGAGGAGGACGAGTTCGCGGCGGCGGGGGCGCGGGGCCGCTGCGGCAAGTGAGTCCCCGGGGCGGCCCCGACCCGGCCCGCTGGGGGGTCTGTCCCCGGCTGCGGGTGGCGGTGGGAGGGAGGCCACCCCGCCGCGGCGGGAGCCCCTCGCCTCAGCGCCGGTGTGCGGGGCGGTGCTGGAGGCGGCCGCGTTGCCTTCAGCGGGTCAGCGTCGGGGTTGCGGGGCGCTGGGCGCTGCCAGGAAAGGCCTGGGGCTGCACCGAGCGTGTCTGGCCCGACAGGTCGCCCGGCTGGGTGTAAGAGTAGATTTGAACCATCCCCTGGCTCTTTTCTTGTTGGTTTTTCTGTTTCATGCTCACCGCAGCTGAAGTCCTTAGAGCAGCTCGGGGTCAGTTGCTTGAAGTGTTGAGCACAGTTATCGCCACATGTTCTGCATGGCCCTGTCCTCTCTTTGCCAGCTGACGCAGTGCTGGTTTTGTCATGGACACGATGTGCTTTTGCCAATAGACAAACTTTTAAGTTAAGCAACAGCATTATTAATGGGGCTCTAAGAATAACTAAAAGTAGGCACGTTGCAGAGAAACTTTGGCTTTCACAGTTTAGGATAATCTGAAAGTACTTGTCATAACGTTATGGCAATAGCCTTTCTTGAAGCCTGCTTCCCAAGCTGTCAAGGCGATGTTCCTAACATAAGCTTATGTGAGCAGAGCAGGAAATTTTAGTAAGAGAAACCTGAGAGCTGCTCTTAAATATGCTAGATGTGCCTCTTGAGGATAAACTGACCAGAAAGTAATAACCCTGATCTCATTGTGTAGCCTTATTTATTCTTGGAAAAGCTCTTTGTTAGCTCTTGTCCATGAAAACACGTGTGCTGTTCCAGCGCCGTCCCTTACTTCGTTAGATCAGCATTTAAAGCAAAACTTTTCTAGGTACTGTTGAATATTTGCAATCTGTTATTTATGTTTTACCCAGGGGAGACTATCTACGATGCTGCAAATTCTGTTACCCATTATGCGCGTTTGTCGTTCTTGCCGCTTGTGTGGTAGCATGCGTTGGCTTAGTCTGGATGCAGGTGGCTCTCAAGGAGGATCTGGATGCAATAAAGGAGAAGTTTCGAACTAGTGAGTATAAATGTAACTGCACTATTTCGCATTTGTTTTGGGCAGTATGAGGAGCTTTAGTTGCCTACCTGCTTATTCAATGTCTGCAAGGACTGAGTAGACAAACTGCCCCTGAATTGAGGAGTCCTCTGAGCCAAAAACCCTGGGAGGCTGGGGGAATCTGAGGCAAATGTTCTCTATTCTTGCTTGGTCTATATCTGAGGAGCTGGGATGCTGCACTAGGTGGGCCTGTAGTTGCTTGTACGTACATTTCTAAAATTGCTGACTTTGGTCTTGGGAGTGCTCTCTTCCAAAGGAAGCCCTTATTTAAAAAGAAAAAGTTCTGACCAGCATCATAAAAGCAGTCTAGGGGATTTTGATGCATCCCTTAAAAAAAGTGAATGGAAAGCAACGTTCTTGTCTTGAGCTCTTTTAAAAACCTCTAGTATTTGCTATAGCGTTACTGCAGTTTGAATGTTGCTTCGGTATTCTGTTTTTTCTTCGTATCCTCTGAATGTTTATCTTGCTTGCGTTGACTTATTCAACTTTTATGTCGTGTTGCATATGGTGTGGAGTTACATCATGTTGAATACTTTGAAGTATGGAGTTAATGTGAAGCATTTTGCTTGTAGGTCTCGTTTTCCCTGTGTATGTCAGATTTCAATATTACAACTTCTGTAGTGCTGAGGTGTAACAAGTGGCAAGGCTTGGATGTAACGTATGCTCTCACTTCTCTGTACCTCACCTCTGGACACAAGATATATTTTGGTGCCTTATTTTAGTAGCGTTTAAAATCCTCTATATTGAAAAAGGCAAGGATAAGCTGAGGAGCTGTGTGAATGGAGCAGAAGAGAGTGAAGCTTAAGTGTTCAGGTAGTCTCTAGCTGCTTCAGGAAAGCTAGGTAGTTTACGTTTTGCCTGAGGAGCATCGCTGTTGACTGCAGGTTTTGTCCCATAGCTTTGGTCTTCATTTTAGAATTTTTGTGCCCAGGACATGAAGGTGACCTTAAAAATAAGGCTGGTGAAATCAGTTCAAAAATTAGGAGGCTGCTAGGGCTGGAGGTAAGCAGAGGGCTTGATCTGAGTGTGGTAAAAGAGGTATTGAGGAAATGTGTGTAGAAATTCTTCACTGTTGGTGTTTAGGGCTTCCTGTTGGGGTGTGTAACTCTGCTGTGGGGTGGGGAGTTGTCTGCCAAGGTGGAACCTGCTGGCTGGCTGGGAGTGAGAGGAAGCATTGCTGATAGATGTCCTTTTATATTAACTGATACTGAACTCTCAAAGTTAGCCGTAACTGGCATCCACCAGTTACGGAAGTTACCTTCAGTTATAGGCACTGTGAGCGTACTGAACAGCGCTGCAGTAGCTGTTTCTGTGTTATGGGTAAGCTGACTGCTGCTCTTCATGGCCTGGTCTGCTTTAAGTATGTACTAGCAGTAAAATTTTTGCATGATGACAACATTTGCTGGCCTTGGTGTAGTTAAGTTTCATCATTCCTGTTCTACATAGACCTCTTTGTTAAAGCAGTTGTTCTCTCTGAGCTTACTGTCTGGTAATTACAGATGTGCTTGTTTTTTCCTTAATCGCTCTGATAGGAAAGCCGTGCATTTAACAGTTGGTCTAGTGATAAAATAGTCTCGGATTTCCTTGCCACTGTAACAACATGCTGGATGGGAGTCTTATAATGAGGCACAGCATTAAAAACAACAACAAAAAAACAGACAACAAGAATAACCTGGTTCCAGAAGGTAACTGTGCTTTGGTGAGATGGGTGGGTGGATGGAGAGAGGCATGGCTTCCGTCTGTCCTACAGCAGGTTTGGAAAAAGAATCTTTCTCCTCTGAATTTTCACCTAGATTTTTTCCCCATCAGAGGAGATTCCTGTGGCAGTATTTGTTAATGTTCTGCCAAACCAAGTATGATATGAGTGCTTTTTAAAAATAAGACACCTTTGAATCTAGTATGTTTGGGGTTAGGGGAAAGTTATTGTGGTGTTTCCCTTTGGTTGTTAGTAATGACGCTAAGAATGTATATAGCACTTAAGAGTTTTTTGCAGTACTAGGGAAGTTAAGTGGAGTCTCACTGTACACGGTGAGAGTGGCAAACCAGAAAATACTTTGTCTACGAGGGCCTCTGAAACACCAGATTCAGTGTGAATGGCTTGTGTCAAGCACACAATTACTGCTCAGTCTGTTTTGGCTAAAATACACCTTTCAAGGTCTTACTTATCCAAAAGCGTTATTTGGATCTTGAGTGATCAATGCAGATTACTCTGCACCTAGAAATGACTTTTAGGACTTGCTTCAAGAAAAGTGAAGTGGGTTTTTGACGATGCGCAGCTTTCCAGTTGTGTGTATGTGGACATCCACTCCATGGGCATGAAGCACTGCTGAAGGCTTCCCCTTTTGACTGGATGGGTCACACAAGGAAATTTGTTCTGGGAGCTGCCAGCTATGTACCACGTAGGTCCCACTGCTCTTGGCGGTCTGTGGTCTGAATGATGGTGTTCTGTTGTGGAGCATTCCAGTGCTGCGTTACAGGGTGGAGGTGCAGGTTCTGGAGAGTGCTCTCGTCCACCTCAAAACCCTTGCTTATTTGTTTCCCAGACCTAGGGATTTAGGATTGCCTAACAGTGCTTGCAGCTAAACAGCTTAGTCACTGCAGACCTGGAAGAGCTGCATTTCTGAGGCTCCCTTGAATTGGTTTGAGCTGCCTGTTTCCCTCTTCCTGCAGTATTATTTGCAGTAATAACTGACTTTATTTCCAAAGACCTTGTTTACTGATTTGTTTACCAACAGATGCTAGTGTGTAAGCTTATACTTTTTTTTCAGTTGTCTTTCTGTCATGTGGAGCAACTGTAATCACGTTAATCTCTTCGGAATCCACTTCATTGTCACCAGCCCCTTTGCAAGCTTGAAAAGGGCACCGCGGTTCGTTTCACGTGCCTCCTTTGCCCTGGTACTGTTGGCAGTTCTTATTCACAGTCCCAGTACTCTTTCACGTTCCTCTGTGAAATAATGCAAAATAACTGCGCTAAATAAAGACCTGCTGAGGCTTGCCAGAATGACAGTACTATTGCAAAGTGTTAAATTTAGTATGATCTCTCTGGGTTCTCTGCAGACATTAGTGCTCTTAAAACAAAAAAGAGCTGTCATTCTGAACAAACACTTAATTCTGAATTGGCAATAAACCCATATGTAGAAACTGTTATTGCTGCCTTTCACTGCTGTAGATGTTGCTGCTTGTAATTTGTCTTTTGCCTTTCAGCGTTGTTTACCTGGACTTTTGGTTTTTTTTAAAAAACAAATTTAATTATTTTTTCTTTTTTTAGTGGAATCTAATCAAAAGACATCATTCCAAGAAATTCCTAAACTGAATGAAGATTTGGTGCAGAAGCAAAAGCAACTAGAACAAATTGAGACTGGAGAACTGGGGCTAAATAAAATTTGGATAAATATCACAGAGATCAATAAACAGGTGAGAGGAATCAGTGCTTGTTTTTGAAAAATAATAAAATATTCCTTTCAAATTTATTTTTACAAAAATGAATTTCAAGTGCAGTGCTGGGCTTTTCTCTGAGAACTTCTGTGACCATATGCTTAAAGTTAAACTGGGGTATAAGCCTCATCATTAAACAAGCAAAAAAAGGCTGAGCATCCAGTTGGACTGGAGACTGATCGCAAAGAGGAGAAATTATGCAACTGGTGGAAAGACTTCAGGCAGAATTTAAAAGAACCTGAGAACTGTGCAGTTCTTAATTTTTCTGCCAAATAATTGTAACATTTATGATGAGAGATTTGACACTTCAAATTTCTGAAAGTGTCTGCAAACACTTCATGAGCATGGAAAGAAGTTACCTGAATCAGTACAAGTTCATGTTGCAAATGAAGTACTGGTGTCTTGTGAATATAAAATCTACTAATACACACTCGGAATCTGAGCTGGTGTAAATCTTAGCTCTGTTTACACGGCTAGAACTAAGCCACTTAACAGAAAGCTGTTTCCTCAGCTGATGTATTAGCTCATGCTTCAAACAAAGCATCCAGCAAGGCTTTTACTGAGATTCTTGCCTTGGAGGGTCAGAGTTCAGAGCGGCTCACAGTTAGTGGTACCAATAGGTGTGTGTGGGGAACCCTCCCTGACACTGGTGCTTTGGGTTTAATTTTTAAGAGTATTGAGGTACCTGCTCAGATTGTTTTTTCTTCAGTCTCATGCAGTGGTTAAGTGCTTTAAGACCGTATGCATTATCCACAGATATTTGGGTGCTTCATTGGACTTTTAAAACGCTATCATCTGCACCTGGATGTTAAAGATACTTGCACATGGTTCTTGCAGGCCCTCAAGTTACTTCAGGGTCTGGTTACAGTCTGAGCCAGCTCTTCTGGGGATCAAAATTTAGTTACTGTTTTGTTTTGGGTTTTTGTTTTGTTTTGGTTTTTTTTTCCCATAAATTGTTAGGATGCACTGCTGGGAATTATTTCAGCCAATATCCATAGCTGTGGAACCAGAGGCTCTGCATGCCAGCTGATCAGTGTTGGCCTAATGTAAAATTAGGATCTTGTCCATTTCCTCAGCTTGAGAAACAACTTTTTTTTTTTTTTTTAACCAGAAGAAAATGGGTTTTATCTGCTTTACTTTTGTGTTGTCAAATGGGAGAAGAAGTTTTTTCTTTGTTTTGACTACTGATGGCTACCAATTGATCTTAAAGTGATAGGGTTAGAAATTAATGATCAGTGTGTGGTTGTTTTTAATTTATTTGACAGCCTCTCATTTGGAATGAATAAATAATCCTGAAGACCCATTGAATAAGTGGCCTTCTGGGCCAAACAGTAGACGGAAATTGAGCTAACCCACTGTACCTAGATTGTCACTATCCCACTTCTGTAGCAGAAGGTTTGGGTGATACGTGCAATTTCATTGTCTGTCACTCAGCTAGAGAAATTGCATGGCTTTGCTGGGTTTTGCCAGGCAGGTTTGATTGCTACATACAGAAGTAGATGACTTTCCTCCACGTAAAGGCTTCTTGCACAATGTTTAAAATCTTTCTTGGGCAACAGCCTCTCTCTAGGGGGATTAATGTAAAATGGGCTGAGGGTATGTTATTGAAAAGAAGGAGCTTCTATGGCTTTCATTCAGTTTTTTAAAAAAAATCTTACCTCTGTTGCAGAGGCAGAATATTTTTAATGTAGCCTAGGCAGGACTTATAACCTAGAGCCAGGGGTGGGGGGGGTGTGTGCACGTATATTTGTCTTGCCTTGTGTTTTAGTGTTAAAAATTAAGTCAGTAGTATTGGGGAAGGTCAGAATCAGGACTATGTTGATGAATTCTAAATATTCCTCTTTGTTTTTAGATATCGCTGTTGGCCTCAACAGTAAATCATCTCAAAAACAACGTAAAGTCTGCTTCTGATCTGATTTCCCTTCCTATCACAGTAGAGAAACTTCAGAAGGCAAGTACTGTAAATGTGGCTATTGCTAAACGTGTTCTGTGCTGTTAAGCTGCAGCTGGGCTCTTGGGGACAGCCGTGACAACAGGAGTTACCTTGAATTGCACGTGAGGAATATTTGGTTCTCCATCTTGTTTTTAAATTGGACTTCATATACTTGATATTGTATGGTCCTATGATAATGTATGGCAGATAAATTTGAAGGCCTTGGTTGACCCTTTCTGGAGATGCATTTGTTTCTGGTGGTATTATGTTATCACTTCTTCACCTGATCTTTCTGGTTGCTTTCCTTCAGGTTCCTAATCTTAATATCATTTAAGACACTTGCAAAAAGTCTGTCTGCAGTTTTACAACTCTGCTTGCAGACAGGTGGTTTGTTTAGCTTTTTTAATCAGAAAAGAAAATGGATTGCTTTCTGGAAAACTTCCTCATCTTGAGCAGTATATAGTTCTACATCTGGCTCTGCATTTGCAGTCTTGAGGCGGGGAGGGGTCTAACTTGGGAGTGATGGGCGTGGAACATTAGCATGGGAGCTTTCCGGGTGTGCAGTACGTGCACAGCAAAACATGGCTTGTACTGGGAGGGTTTTCTGACAGTCCCTTGAAAGATGGGCCCTACTGGGTGACACAGGCTTACTTCTAAAGTGACTTCTGTTAATACAGTGTCTTGCTGTGGTAAAGAATGCTCAGCTAAGGCACAAAGAACTGTCCTGTTTATTTTGGTAAAACTAAGGGCTTGTTGAAACTTCCCATTCTGTTTATTTAGCAACAAATATTTATATTGGGCTGACACCTGATGTCAGTCCAGTCTTCTTTGTGGCTTTGATGGGTTTCCACTTCTCGTTTCCTATCCCTACAAAATTCACGTATAATCAACAAGCTAGTCATATGCAAAGCAATTAGTGTGGTTTGGCTGATCAGGCTGCTAGGATTTCTTTTTCTGGGAGGATTTATTTTTCTGGGAGGAGTACAAAGCTATCTCTTAATCTTCTAATTTGCTGTTATGAGCATGCTGGATTTTCACTGTGTCATATCAGAAGTAAGTCTTAAGGCAGTACCTAGAGTCTGGAAACTACACCTACTTTATTTATATAATAGAGAAAAACCTTGTTGTCATCTTACTGCCTTCAGTTCCGTCAGGACAAAGTGTTAGAGCCAACAGGTTTCGACTTGCAGCGATCTGCTGAACAGCAAGGCTTTTTCATGTTGAAATACGTCCATCCTTGGTCACACTTCATGAAAATCAAAGATCTTGGGAACTTTTGAATTCTTTCCAGTCTCTGCTGTTGAGTCTAAGTAAGGTGTTAGATGTGGCATCTGTTTTCACTGCTCTCTTGATGCCATCTTGCTTGCATTTATGTTTTGGAAGGTTGATATAATAAAAAGAGAGCTGGAATCCTTCTAGGGGGTATATTGTGAGGTCTTGAGTGCAGAAAAACTACTTGGAGGTTTAAACACAATGGTTTTAATGGTTTGTAAGTGTCATGTTAATGTAAAGTGATAGGTTTCAACACTTGGACTTCTTTCTGACCCCTGTGTGCATGCTGCACTATCTCCTGTCGCAAAGGAGAACTTCAGTGGGTGTAGGTTGGTAGCCTGGCTTTTGATAGCCCTGGTGAAAAATCTCCTGCTCAACTCTTCATTGCATCCAGCTGTCTTTGGAGTTACCTGCCTTTCTTGGAAGAACAGGCTGTTATTCTTAGAATAGGATTTTGGTTTTCTTAAGCCTTTTTCCCTCTAGGTACTGGGGAGCTAGCTGTTGGTGATAAGAGTCCTGAAGGATTACTGAGGGAGTTCCTCTTGGATAGGAGCTTTTGTTCAGACTGATGAAAGGTGCTAAAGGTGTCCTGAGGTCCTCCAGGGCAGAGAGATTGCTTACTGAACCTGTGTTCAGACTTGCAGAATGAAGAGTTGGAGAAAGATTTGTGTGGATATCGTTTGAATATAGTCTGGGTAGCTAGAGGGTCACTTCAGTGCCTTAAGAGCTTATGAGCATAACAGGGTCATAGGAAAAGGGGATTTTTAAATGGGTTCTGTTTGTTTTAATGATTGAAGAAAGTATTAAAAATGGAATGAGAAGCATAGGGGTGTGCTCTGTCCTGTTACTGCAACTTCTACTAGTGTTTGTGGATGTCCTAGCTGACAATCTGACTCTGGTAGGTGCTATGCTGTTAGCTGCTAAAACACCAGTGCAGCTTTACAGAATAGTTACTTTCTAAAGTTAGAGCTGGGAGTAGGGGGAGTTCACATTGGTGAAGGCAAGGGAAAGATAGGATGGGATGGGAGTAGTCAGAAGCAAAGGTCGCTGTCGCAGCACGCTGACTTGCACCTGCAGAATTCATGGGGACTTTCCCGATGCTTCAGAGTTATTCTTTCATTTTAGAAAAGGTAATACTTGCTTGAAAAATCTAATCAGTGACCTTTGGCAGACTAGTTTTGCAGTATATGATGTGTCTGATGGGTAGCCCTGAAAGACAATTAAGGCAGGGTAAATGGGTGATGTCGGCATCCGTGTATTCAATACAAGTACTCCATGTAGAGAGGAGGTAAGATGTCTTCATCTCAGGATTATTTTTTTGTAAATTAATGCCAGAACTTTTGTATTGTTTTGGGAGTGAGAGTAGCAAACCTGTAATTTTGGTTATCTAGCTTAAGCCTTCATGGTGTAGGGTGTGTGCTCATTTATTGGCCTGGAGATTCGATGGGTATAATTTGCAGTTTTGTCTGCCAAAGAAGTTCTGAACACTCCAAACTCACGTGCATATTTTTGTGGCAGTCTGCCTGCAGTGTCAGTAGCAAAACATTGTGTTTAGCAGATTGAAACTTTGGAACAGTACAGTTGAGGAACGCTGAGATTTTTGTCTACTTCTTTCTTCCAGACTGTAGCGAACATAGGTAGCACTCTTACCAGTGTTTCTCATGATGTTGAAAATATACAGACAGCTATTGAAGAATACAAGAAATCCATAGAAATACTCCAGAATGATGTGGTAAGAAAATATACTGGTTTAACACTGTGCTTTAATGGTTACCGGCCTAATATGAAGCAAGTTTAAGAACTGTGTGGAGTTTTGCCTTATGCCTTTGAAATACATTTGAAGTTTTAGTAGGTGCTAGTTGGTACATTAATACACTGCTAATATCATAATCCCTGTGTGGCATCTTCTATATGGTATCAAGTATGTGTTTTTCTGTAGCCAGAATTGTTGGTTGCTTCTGTACTTCCTATCCTGTAGATTTTTGCTTCCTGCTACACAGATGTGGGAATCTCTGCTTTTGTGTGATGCAGGGTACTGCTTGTGGTAACTGTCTGCACTGTGTTAGGAATTGGGATGGCGGGAGCGTTGAGATACAGTTTGTTGGTCGTATTAAGGATGCATGTAAGGATGAAATTACTAATCATCTTTACCAGAAACTACTCGCTGTATTTATATTGACCTCTCACTTGGAGTTAACAAACTGAGCCAATAATTTGAAGTTTTTCAGCTAAACTGCAATACAGCATTACCTTAATAAGAATACTTGCAGATAAAATCTAAATTAGACACATTATAAAACTTGATTCAGTCAGTGGGTGCTGCAAAAACATTGCAGATATGGCAGTGTGTATGGTAGCAGTGAAATGTGTATTGTAATACTTCATCAAAGGGAGAAGAGCTAATTAGGAGGGTTTAATTAAAATAAATTTGGACCTTATGGGTCTGAAAAAGAAAACTCTGTATTAACGTAGTTGAAATACTGCATGCACAACAGACTATAATTTTAGCAAAACATCCTTAGCTACAGCCTGCCAGTTATTAAAAGCTTAGTATTTTTTTTACAGGCATTTGGTAACATAATTTTCTGTTTCTTTCCTTAGAAGGAATTAAAACAGATACCTTCACTTCCCTCCACTGTTGCACCAAGGACTGAGAGAAATCAGACAGAAAATTGCAAACAGGTATTTTTCTCCATTGCATAAGGAATATAGGTACAGGTATCACTGATACTTAACTTCTGTGTGTGTTTTGCAGTACTGTAGTGTACAAAACCACGTTTTTTTATCAAGACAATACAGATGGCATCCTTCAAAATTAAATCTAAGATTGCTGTGTATGTGCAAAGAGGAGAGTATCCTAGTCTGAGAGTATTTTTTTGTGTTCTACTTGGGTGAGGAGTAAAAAGACTGAAATGAATATCAAACAAATTATAGCTGTACTTTGCTCATGTAAATGGAAATGAGTTAAAGGCTTTTTATTGAATGGATTTTATGGCAGGTACTTACCAGTCTAAGCAAATGTGGGAGTGGGATGTATTGAGTCACCCTCAATGTAATGAGGTGTGGAAAGCAAGGATTCAGCAACAACAACAACAACAAAAAAAAGGATAATGTGTGGGTGTTTAGCTGAATGGCTTGGAAAGGAATGACTGCATTTATTTACATTTAATACAGTCGATATCTTCCTCAAAAATGAATCTTGTTTATAAATATGCCTAGTACATGCTTTCTTGGGAAACATAGTTGGTGTGTGGTTACTAAGCTTGCCCTGGAAAATTAGATTAATAGGCTTTGTGTGTTTGCTGGCACAGTTGGAGGGCTTACATTAGCAACAAAGAGGTTAGCCCTGAGGAAGATCTCAGTTTCAAACTTTGAAAGCTGGAATAACTTTCGGGAAGCTTCCAGTCGGATGTTTTCAGCGGTGTCGGTGGAGAGCCAATCTGAAGTCTGCCCAGTTAAACTGGGTCAGTCACCATGTTGTTAACAGCAAGAGTGCTGCAGAGGTTAAGTAAACTGACATGTGCTGGTTTTATATTTCAGGAAAGCCAGTCGCTGCATGCAGCTTTGGAGGAACTAAATAATACTGTAGTGGCGTACCAAAAGTTGAATGACATCAAGCTTCTAAATGTGGATTCAACCATTGGTAACCTTAGCCGGAGGGTTATGCTGTTAGAAAACTCCCCCCTTGCTGTGAATAATCTGGACAAAAGAGAGAACTTGTCTACCAATGTGGTGAGTATTGGATGACTAAGGGTGTCTACTCAGGCTAGTAGTTTCAGTACTTTCTATACACTGCAGATATAGCTTTTCAAACCTAACTAAAGAAAATGTCAGAATGAACTTGAGACACTTAGGATTTCATTTTTAAAGACTGGAATTTGTTCCATATTTCTGAACGGATAACCAATGTTAAGAGTATCTCTGAACTAGTAATTTCTTCCCTGCAGAATCTACAGAAAAATGTCCAAAACACTGTGACATTTAGGACTTGGGCGACTGCTTAATGGGATAGGATTCACAAACCTCTTTAACTATGTTTTAGGAAGGCACTCTGGTGCATATGGGGTCTGTTAAGACCGCTGAGGAGCTATGTGGGCCTCTGGATTGTTCAGTGGCCCTTAAGTGCTAAAAAAAATAGTAACTATGTTTATAAATCCTTCCAGTGCTTTCTGTGTGCCATACTGGGGCCAGTCTCTGAAAATGTGTTCTGTATGTTTAGCAATAAGGAACACACTGACGTTGCTGTGGTAAATTACGTAACCCACAGTCTTCGTGTTTATTCTAGCATGTATTTGTCCTGGTTTTTTTCCTGCTTCATGCCTGCCAAATTTGAAGGAAAGGAACTCTGTTGTAGAAAATAATAAGCACGTGAATAAACTTGGCTCTCCTCTGTTTTTCCTGTAGGAGAATGATGCAACTACCTCTCTAAAAGTAGAAAATGAAGATCAACTGGATAATGAAACTCATTCAGATAAAGACCTGAAGGTAAAGTAAGGAAACACAAATTACACTGGATTAGTAGAGCATGTGATTGTCTTTATAATCATGTTTTAAATGAGACTTAATTGAGGAAAGATCTGCAAACAGGCTAATCTGATCCAGTTTCTTTTAAAAGTCCAGATTAGGAGCACCTCATTTTGGGGACAGGAAGTCAATTAGCATGGAAGAAAAGTTGTAATAGTTTAAAGTCTTGCCATTCTGACTACATATGGGATAACATAGCAAACCTACTGTAATATCCTTCCATACAGTTGAAAGAATCTTGGGAGGTTCAGACCATGGTCCAGTGGAACAGGGGACTCTGGCAGCCAGCTCATTAGAGTACCCATTGCCATGCTCTCCGCAAAGCTAGCCCAGCTATTGTGGGTTCACACTGCAAAGGGAATTACGGCATTTATCCAGGTTTAAAAACTTTCTTGGGTTGACTTAGAGAAACTTTGCACTGGTAGAGTCTAGGAATTGATGAAAGCCACCTCTCAGTAATGATCTGATGACAGGCTGTGAGCAAGTTTAACAGACTAACTGAATGGCCAAATTGTGGGCTGGGGATAAGAGGCAGCGCTGCTGAGGTTAGTTTCCATCTTCTGGAAAGAAGGCAGGTGAGTGAACTGGCTACACTGTCAGTTCTAGGCTTGGATTGATGTGAACTCAACCTCTTATTTGGAACCTACTCATAAAAACAGCAAAGGAGCTCCAGATCAAAAAATGTGGTGGTTTTATTTTGACAGGGATATAGTGACTCCAGCACTAAGGTAGTCAGTACTGCAGACAAACGTTTAAAACAATTATGCAATTCAATTAATGTATAAATGTTTGCTTCAAGTATGTTTGACTGTTTTATATTATGATTTTTCAGTCTTGCTCATTTATATAAGAAATACAGAAATTAGATGTCAGATTCTTTTGAAATCGGTGTCTGCAAAATAGTTGCCTACTTCTCAGGTTGAGGGTACTGGTTCTATTGTTTTCTTACAGACCATGTGAATTTATTCCCTTCATCTTTCCATAGGTTTGGGGGTTTTTTTGGTTTTTTTGTTTTTAATTTTTAAATCTTGTTTATCATTTTAAACTTGATCAGCCTGGAGACCTCCAAGTCACTGAAAAGTATTTACATATTTTAAATTATTTCTTTTCCTGATCTTCTCCATCTGTTGAAGGGGTGCTTTTTAAGAAAAATTTTTTCTACATATGCAGGAAATAGGAACTAGAGATTCTCAGGTATCAAAACTAAGAGAGAAGCTTCAGCTGATCAGTGCTCTCACAGGCAAGCCAGAAAATGACAGACCCATTGAGACATCAAAGAATGGTAAGAATGTAATGTAATAATAATCTGTAAATCTGAAGGTTCCCTGTGTAATTCAAAGAATAACTAATGAAAGTGGATAATTTAGATTGTTCCTTAAGATTTTTGGTGAAGATTATTAAAGTGGTAGGAAACTGATGGCTCTAAACCAGAAAACTATATATGACTACAGAAGTTTTGAAGGTGACTTTCCATGTGTGTAGCAGGATTCACATGCATCAGTAGCTTGTATTTGAACTCATACAGTGATTAACTTGTAGAAATTTATACCCAGTAACATCTATCTTTGCTTTTTCAAAATCTAAATGTAACATAGAGGAAAGGTCTGCATCTCTGCTGACTTGTCTCAGTTCTGCACTTTTGCTGTATATACTCAGGTAGTGCTGAAGATACTGATGTTGAAATACTTCATTACAATAGAACTGTACTTGTTGTTAAATTGCTAATCAGCAACTTGGAAGTTTAGACCTTGCTGTTGGGTAAGACATGTGCAGATACCTGCATTGACAAGGTGAAAACAACCCAGATGGGCAGATGTAATTTGCTTAACAAAGCTTGTTCAGCACTTGCAGGCTGGGAAGTAGAAAGCACTACCAAGTCATTCTTCATATGGGGTTTACAAATACACATCTCCTAGTATAGCATGAAGGATTAAAGCTGTATAACTGTGCAAAAAAAAGTTTCCTTCCTTCTGTTCTTCTAGTTATTGGTAAAAGGGGACAACACTGCTGTATTCTGAAATGATTTTGCAGCATTCTTATCCCATACAGCATCTGTGATGCAAAAAAAAAAATTAATTCATTTTATTGGATTTGTTTGTTTGTTTCTGCTAACTGTAATTCTGTGGAATTAGTAAGACTAATAGAAATTGTTTTGTAACAGTTGAAAGTAGTCTGAGTACTACAGCAAAGCCCACAGACCTTTCAAGGCTGGCTTCAAGGTCAGCTGATGACAACACAGAGAGTAACGGACAGCTGAGACATCTGTCCTTACCAGGAATTTCCAGCATTGAAGGTATGCCCTTTCTAGGCTGACCTTTTCTTTTTCTGAATATTTCATGTAAATGTTTAGGAGATGAGAAGTATAGCTGGAATTATGGTAGTGTGTCTGGGCATTCTGGGAGAAGTGAGGTCAACTTTAAAAACTTGAGAACTACAGACTTTTAAAAAAAAAAAGTAATTAAAACAAAAAAAAACCCAAAAGAAAAGACTAGCAGGTAAAAGAAAAGAAACTGTGTTTTAAACAGGAGAGTGCATTATAAGTGAATTGTAATTGTTTTGAGTGCCAAAGATTTACACCACGTGCCCCAGAGATTGAGAGAGAAGTCAAGGGCAGAATTAGGGTGCTGAAGGAAAATGAAGTAGGTGTGAGTGTCTGTGTTTTGGGGTTTTTTCTTTTCTTTATTTTTTTAAGAGAGCACTGCCTGGTCAAATGAATGGTTTCTGGATCTTGCTGTTCAGTCTCTTCAGCTACTGAAAGGGCAGTGCTTTGCATCAGGAAATGAATAGACGCTTTTCCCTTTATTTCATCTGTGCTGTTGGTATAGCAACAGTCGTTCAGAGCTTGCTTTTGTGGAGGATAACTTCATCTGTATGCAGTTAGTGGTTGTAGAATGGGCTATTAGTTGTGGCCAGAAAAAGGGATTATTTTTTTCTGGTTTAACGTAATTTAATCCAGACATGTTCATACTTTTTTTCCTAAACTGTTACTGACAGCTTGCAACAACGCAGAAGGCAAGCTACATACTTGGGTCTTCTTTATTTAATTACTGGGTAGTAAGACATAGTGCAGTAAAACTGGAAGAGCAGCTTATAGGATATTCCTGTGTACTTGAAGGAGCTACTTTTAAAGCCTTTTCTCTTTGCAGATCTCCAGAATTTGTTTGAAAAAGCAATTGAAGATGCTGATGGAAAACTATCAAATGCAGATCTTCAAAAGCTGCTTGGCTCTACAGCCCAAGAGTCACAGAGCTTTAAGAAATTTGACACAGATGGAGATGAGAAATACTCGTTACAAGAACTGAGATTAGCTTTAGGTGTATAGGATATATATATATATATTTAGAAATGAGGTATTGATGGATGCTACTGTTGCTAAAGGAAACTACGGGACATGAAAAACTACATCTGCACTTTCCCGGTGTTTTACTGATCTTTGGAGCTAAGTTACTCTACACATTGCCACCTCTTTTTTTTTGTTTGCATTTATTGAAAAGAAATTTACAAATTTATATGTCGATAGGACATAATATTGGGACTGTGCTAAAATACAGAAAATTCCCAAACTTCAAAATATTTTCCTCTCATTCTTTCATTTTCAAGGGAGTTCTTGTTTTTAATTTAAAATGTGTACATACTAAAATAAAACTATGTTTTTATATTTCACTGAAATTTGCCTTAGAGAGCTGCACTTTATGTAGAGCAGAAAGAAATCTGTCTTGCAAAGATGGGCTTCTTCTGCTTGTAAATATTTGAGATAGAGTAAATTATGCATATTTAAGGGGAAGTTTATGTCTGGGGCTGTGTTGGTAGTAAGCTGTTTATGATGAGAGACTGAGGGGTGGTTGAGAGCTTCAGCTATATTTCTAATTTTGATTAAGTATATCCATGAATGAGTTTGGACTCAGTCAGAGGAAAGCAGGAGTGGTAAATCACACCCAAATATAGCAGGATTTATTTTTAGAGGGAAGAGTTGAAAGTGTTTTTATATCATGAGCCTACAGGAGCAATTACCTACCAACTGCTTGGGTTTTAACTTCAGCATTCTTTTAGCTTTGCCGTATTGCGTCCAGATTATTTTGCGAGATGAGCCTATTATTTTAAAAAGAGAAAGCTATTGAAGAACTTCAACAGATGCTTTAAGAGGTAAAAGTCTACAGTGCAGCCTGCTGAGTAGCACCTGAATAGTTCATGCCTCAGGTATGATCAGTGGTGTGCTGATGGTCGTGCTGACTGGTCACTGGAGATCTTTTGAACAGGGTTGCTGGTGCTGCCGGTTTCTTCCATCCAGTGTTGTTGGGGTCACTCTCATGCAGTGCCCCACGTAAAGCTCCTGGTCACTAGGAGTGTGAGCAGGAGGGGAAGGCCCAGAGTAGACTTGTGGGCTGTTTCCTGACTAATGTGAACATGATCACTTCTTGGTACCTTTACCTTTTGTGTTCTTGCCAACAGAAGGATGTAAAAAGCAGGATAGGAGCGTGCAATCGCATTGGCGTTCTCTACTGACTCATGCTTTGTAAGTGAGGTTTCCTTACTATAGAGGAACTTAAGGGTTTGTTTATACTAGTGGGTCTAAACACAGAGCGTTTCTGGAACACAGAAAATGACTTTTGCAGAAGGGATTCTCTTGCAGGCTAGATCAGGGCCAAGTCGCATGGTTTTGCTCACAGATACCACTGATCTTGTTGGGAGTTTTTTTTCCATGATTAGTGAATTGAAGTTGCCCACCTCTCTGAAACATCAGTTTATGTGGAAGTCGGTTTATGATTGTTGACTTTATATAAAACTTTGGACTGGATGTTTTATGAATAATTGTATCCTGGAGTGTGAATCAGTGAAGGAATGTACAAAATGGAACCCTGTTACCCATTGCCTAGGCTTCTTTCACTGTTGCTCTTCTATCCTGTTTGGGTAATGCAGACATGACCCAATATGGAGATGCTTTTGATGTGACATTGGAAAATACAGTATTTAAAAACAAAACAAAACCAACCAACCTTGGCTTTTGAGAGGACAAGAAGCCAGCAGTTGCTTCTCGCCACTTCCCTCTCCGTTTTATACACTACTGTATAATTCCTTAACCAAATAAAAAAAAAAAAGCAATAAAATGTAACCATTCTGGTATTTTATTTGTACATACTGTATGATAGCCATATGCCAGAGTTTGCAAAATATTTTTGGAAGTTTGATTTATACGGAATTTAACTTACCTTAAAATTTAAGGGATTATTGTATTGCCATGTGAATCTATTAGTGTTGTGTTTTGTTTTGTTGCAGTCTGCTTTACTTTTAGAAGGCTTTTCAACAGCAATAGTGAAACTGTCAGCTTGAGACAGCGTGTGCCGCTCCAGCCGCCCGTGTCCTCTGCCCGCGGCCAAGGAGCCGAGCTGGTCAGTAATTGGCACTAGGGCCCAGCTGTCCGGTGGTGCTGCTTAATTTGCATGCCAAGGGCATAGTGGATCGCTAATTGCTGTAGTCACTGCTGTTGTTAGGATGGACTCGCGCTATCAGTTTAACAAAATCCGATCATCCCCGAGTACAGTGGTCGCTTTTGTTTGGCCTAGGGGTAGCCGGTAGCGGCGTGCTGGAGGCCGGGAGCACCCGTCCCCAGCCAGCCGCCCCCATCTCCGCAAGTTTGCTGCTGCGCTGCTGGTCTCCGTCTTGCATGCTCTCCAAAGCCCCGATGCTGGGTGTTGGCAGGCTTCCTCCCCCGTGTTTTCTTCCCGCTGCAGATGGTAGAGGGCATGAAAGCCAGGGGCGCAGTAAATAGGCTTGTCTGGATCCGCTCTCTGCTGTGGCCCCTGCCCCCAGAGCCGGGCTTGCCGAGGGGCAGCTGGCAGCCAGCCCCAGGGGCTCCGAGAGGAAAAAGGCCATGTCTGAAATCAAATTCAACAGTGAGAGCTGACAGGTCTGCGAGCGGCAGCTGGGGCTGTAGCTGAGACTTGCTGTTATGCTGTGATTCCCGGGTTCGTTTTCAGGCTGTATGTGTGGTTTTTTGGGTGACTCCTGTGCGGGGACCACTGTGTATCTTTCAGTTCAGTTACTGACCTGTACAGGGAGCGGAGCCGCGCCGTGCTGGCCGTGCCTGGCTCTGAGCTACGGCGCTCCACGCCTTTTACCATGTAACGCGACTTTTAATTTATCTAAATAAAAGTTCGTTTTCAGCGTGCGGCTCTCCGGTCCTTTCATTCCGGCGGCGGAACGGCGGGCAGGGGGCGGCGCGGCGGGCGGAGCGCTGCGGCGGACGGACCGGGGCGGACCGGGCGCCATGGCGGGGCCGCTGGCGCAGGCCTGGGGGCTGGGGGCGGCCCTGCGGAGCCGAGCCGCTCTCCGCCCGCTGGGGCTGCTGGCCCCGCCGTGCCGGGAGCTGGCGGGGCCGGGGCCGGGGTCCGGCGAGGCGGCGCTGGAGGAGAACCCCTTCTACGGGAAGTACCGACACAAGATCCAGGAGCTGCGGAGGTGCGGGGGGGCCGGGCCCTGAGGAGAAAGAAGGGGTGGTTTTGGGGGAGAGGGGGTGCTTGGGGAGCTGGGGTTTTTTTTGGGAGGAGGGAGGTCATTTTTAGCTTTGTGCCCTTACGAGAAAATGAATTACCTTAGGCCGAATGCTACCTTGACATTCACTTCTGTTGTTGCCACCGAGTCAGAGAGGGTCGTCTCCCAAATCAGCTTGATAAGAGATTGTTTCACTCACAAAAAGTTAAAATTTTTAAGTTAAGAACATGAATCAGTACCACAGTAAACATTTTAAAAAGCCAAATGGTGTTAAACAGCCCATACTGTTAATAGTCCCTTTTCCAATTCAGGTCCAGTCCAGATGTGTTTGAATCCCGTATGGAAAAGAGAAATGAAGTGAAAAAGCAGCCCGTGGGATATTCTAATCAAGGAGAATTTATCAGATGTATGGAGGAAAAGGCAAGGCCAATTTTCTTTGTAATTCACGTATATTAAAGCTATAATGTTATTTATATAAAATCCGCATAATGCTACAAACGTACAGTGTTCCTGTTAGTAAGGAGCCCCAGAATTTCACAGTCTGGTGGCTGAAAGTATTGTTCTGTATTCCAGCATATTAGTTTGCTATTTTTAGGCTGTAAATTCTGTGCTTGAGGTCTTACTTAAGTGTTTAATTAGTTCCAGATTAGTTTGGTGAGATGCAGTGACATGATCTTGCATTTATCATTTTGTAGTGAATGAAAGCAAGCTGTTCAATAATATTGGATCCAGAATGCATAATAGTTTGCTTTAATCCTTTCTGATCTTGAAATTCATAATTCATATTGTTACTCATCTTATTCTCCTAATCAATATTTTATTTTAATAAAATGCACTGCAGCAATCTTTATCTTAAATTTGAGCTCATACTCAGGAGATCTCGTCAGTGGGCATGTTATGTGTGGCAGGGAAGGCAAATAAAGGTATTAAAGCATCAGCTATAAAAACTAAAGAATGTTTTCTTCTAGGCAGAAGGCTTGGGCACGAAGAAATCAAAGGGAGGTTTCACAAAAGATAAGGTAAGAGAAATGAACCTAAGCATTAAGAAAGTACTTGCTGGCAAATTAAGGATGTAGATTAACTTGTATTGCTACCATCAGTGCTTCAGCCAAGAGCTTCTTGAGATAAAGCTAATGTACCTTATGCTGCACTGGGCTATAAGATACTCATTTACTATTGGGATCATGTTCAAGTCTTAAAACTCCCAGCAGTCTGGTTTTGTTTTTTTTTTTTTCATTATCCAGTCCTTTCTTTCCTGACATCCTGGAAGTTCCTTCTAGTTAAGGAATCTGTCCTGAATGCTGACAGTAATAAATTGAAAGGGTTAAACTGCCTTTACAGCATGTAAATCTATTTCCAAAGATCAGCCAGCAGAGGGACAAGAGAATGGTTTTATTCTTTCACATTCTTGTATTTTGGCAAACTTTCTGTGTAAATCTGCCAGCTGAGCATGTGTCTGAGATGGCTGAAGGGGAAAGGCTGCAGCTTCTCTTGCAGCTTCAGTAGAGGTCTGCAGAACTGGAGCAAAGTGTGTTCTGTGTCCTGACAGAATCTCTTCTAGTCTGCCTCAGTGTGTGAATCCACTTCTCATTGTGTTACTGCTTATGATTTACTACTTTCTTTGGCAATTCAGAGGACTAAGTCACATTGTAAATTGAATTAAGTTCCTCCAGCTTGATTTTTTTTCCTCTGTAATTGCATCCATTCATTCTGGATTCTCACTTGAATCGGAGAACTGTCATCATGCCAAATTCCTTATGCTTTCTCTTGCAGACGCTTGATTCGATTCTTAATGTTGAGATGGTGAAAGAAAAATCAGCAGAGGAGATAAAACAGGTGATGGATTTAAATGGAATAAAGTTTGCTCCACATCTGTGCTTAATAGTAATCTACATGTGAGGATGGAAGTTTTACTTAGACTGAAAAATAAAACATGGCTATGGATGTATATTTAGAAAAAGCACATTCACGTGCATATCAATAGTAGAAGATAAAGTTTTCTCCATGTAGGTAAGTCCACTTAGGACGTACCCACTTGATAAGTAATAGATCTGAACTCGATCACTCAAAAACTGTCTCTATCGTAATTTTTATTGTTGCCGTTTAATGTGTAGCAGTTGAATTGGCATCAGCAAACTCCTGTCAGGTTTGAAGCCAGGTAACGGGAAGCCCTAGTAGTAGCTCATGTGGATCATGCTACCTCTGTTCTGCAGGAATAAAAACAAAGCTTTTGCCATCTTCTATCTTTGCTTGTATTATCTGTCACTCAGGAGTCTTTGTACCCATGCTAAAGATGGTCAGGGTAAGAAGGAGGTGGGTGGATCTGTTTGTTTATTTGAAGAACAGTGTGAATCAAGTTATTCTCCCTAATATCTGCTTGACTTTGCACTGTGTTCCCTTTTATCTAGTTACAAGTCACATCTGTTCCACATTTCTGATGTAGCTTGAGTTGGATTTTTTTCCCCTAATCAGACTGTATGCCAAGAAACTTCATGTAGGCACAATCATTTAAGGGGAGCAGCACATATGAAGGAGCCTTCTGGCACGACTTAGCAGAAATGTAGCTACTTTCCTGATAGCTCGAGAACATTATAGAGCTGGTTAAATGCTCTGCAGGGGATGGTGTGTGACCAGTTATAGCATGGAGTGCATTTGATAACTCATGAGTTTACTTTGAGTTCCTCAATTTCCGTTTCATTGATTAAACATTTTACTGACAATTCTCAGTAGTTATGTAGGACTGGGGAAGAGCAACTGAAAGAGTCCTGGACTCTGGGCTTTTACTTGTATTTGTCCATTTACTAAGGACTTTGAGCTTTTATGTTGGTATTGCCATCCTGCTGTGGTGAAGAAAAAGATTGTGAACACAGAGGAGCATTATGCAAAGTCTTGTCTTTTGTTGAAAATGTTTTGTATGTTCTTTATTAAAAAAACAAACAAACAACTCAAACCCTCTAGAAATCATTAGTCTGATTGCTGGGAAAAATGTAAGAAGCACTTCCGATAGCTAGTAAATCTTGAGCCACCTTTGAGCCCACTGCTTATTTCTGTTATCTAGCTGAAATCTGTCATTTGGTACAAGTACTCTGGAACCTTAGGAGAAGTGTATTGCATTAGCAGGAAAGTCAGTCAGGCGTGATTGAAAAATGACTTCTCAAAGTGCTTACAAAGGTCAGTTGACAAATAGAATTCTTTTTAAAGCATTTAATATTACTGCTAGATGCTTGATTTTAACTGTAGCTCATCTCCTTTGTTTCCTACAGATCTGGAATCAGTATTTTTCTGCAAAAGATACAGTTTATGCTGTTATTCCTGTAAGTAGCTCCCCTGTAGTTATGCACTTGAAAGGCCAATGTGCAAAGCTTTCCTTTCTAACTGTGATTCTGTTGCTTTTAAAAGCAATCACTGAAGGAAAATGAGGTTTCAAGAGCAAACTTTCTTTCTGTATTGAGTGATCTTATGCCCCAAACAAAGGCTTTTGTTTCCAAAAACGTGTATCCCTTTTTTTTCCTCACTTACATCAGTCTCAATAAAGCTAGTACTTCTTTTTTTTTTCTGCACACCTGGCTTGAATTTCTAGGCTTTTTTTTATTATGAGTATCCAATACTCTTCACAGGGTCCTAGTATCTATTAAGGTAGCATTTGTATTTTCACATCATTTTTTCTCAGCGTTGCTCGTTTCTTTCCCCTCTTCCCTACAGCACAGACTGTTAACTCACATTTAATATGGCAGTGTTAGAGCACTTGGCTAATAACTTGCACATGGCTACTCACTTATGACTTACTTTTCATACATTTAAAATTATTGGCAGCACTGTCTTTCATTGAGATTGCATGGTGCTTCCTGTGATAAGATCATATTTCTTATTCCTAATAACTTTACCAGATGTTAATTGTTGTTAATCTGTGTTGGGCTGAAGGAGTTTGCTTTGGGGATTTCTTTTATTCTTTGCTTCAGAGTCTCTGTGATTGTGATCTCTTAAATCTGTCTTTTCACAGCTGGCCACGAACTGTGTGTTCCTTGAGTTCTTGAAACCTCATTTAGATCTGGGGTCTGATTTGTAGCTGTACTTGGCCCTTTGAGCTCCAGCTGAAGTGATGGGAGGCTGTATTCAAAATGTATGAAGTGCTGTATGCTCTGAAAATGGCAATGTGGGATTTGAAGTCAAGCAGCTTCATGTTTCAGTTTTCCCAATGTGCAGATGTTGTGAAAATAGTTTGAATAAATACATTTACTGTAGGAGAGGGCCAAAGCCAGGGACTCCAGTTAAGATGGTGTAGGTCTTTCATTATTGGGGCTGGCACTGTTCTTTGGGGCACTGTTTTAGAGGAACTTTGGAAGCTTTTAAGGCTTTAATGCAAACCAGATCCTAGGCACGTTAGGAAGTAGTTCATGGTGTCATTGGGGAAAGAAACTACGTCTTTTTCCAGAAGCTTTTTGTTGGCTGGAAGAAAGGCCTCGCATAATTCTCAAAAGTTCTTGCTCAAAAGTGCACACGGAGGAATTTCTCGTTGATGAATGGCATATGTTTTCTTTCACGAACACCTTAGAGTAGGTATTAATATATGGTGCTGAGAAGAGAAGATCAGGCAGAAGATTTGGGGGAATGCAGAGCACACGTGAATGAGATTGCTAGGTTCCATCAGGAATGAGCAAATATGTTTGTGATTTAATATAAACCTAAGCAATAAGTATGTTATTTGAGTAAATATCTAGGCTACATTTTAATACTGAAGAACAGATGACTGTTAAGTAAAATCTACAATTTGGGGCCAGGGATATGTTGTCTTGCTCAACTGTTGACACCACATGATGCAGTGGAGCTATTACTGGAAGAGGATATAATGTAAGCCTAATGCAGGGGCCCTCCACCTCCAAGGAATAAAGCTTTGGATCCAAGGAGTTTGCTGCTACATCTTAGAGACAGCATTGTTAAAATGGGATACAGATGACATTTAGGTAACTAAGGACTACATACAGTTTTCCATGCACTCATTGTTAGCCGTTTCTGCAGTGAGACCTTCTGTGGATGGAAGTTGTACCCTGTAAAGGTTAATGAGATGTTTCTGAATAACTGTGCGTCCAGGTTTGTGTTATGAAAACTGAATGCCTCTTTCTCCTTCCCCAAAGGCAGAGAAGTTTGATTTAATATGGAAGAGAGCCCAGAAATGTCCATCGGTACGTATGGCAGAGACTCGCAATGTGTGGATGTATAGCTGTAATGCATTTCTCCTCTCTGAAGCCTAATTCATAAACTTTTGACCCTCCTGTATTCAGACTCATTGCATCAGCTCTATTAGTAAAAACCAGGTGTTCAAAAAGTTGTCTTAGTGTTCAGATAAAAGCAGTGGCTATTCATATGTATTAAACAGTTTGATCTAGGTATCAGGTATCTCGATATAAGAGATGTAGGGTTTAGTAACGAGAGCACAGAATCTCCCAGGGAATGGATTTAGCTACACGCCTCTGGTTTCCATTAATTGATGTCTTGTGGTTAAATCTCTTCCATGCAGTGTTGTGAAGAGCCAAGCCTCATAGGCCAGCTTCATTGATATTCCTGCATATTTCTCCTTATTGCTTAAAGCATCCTTGCTTTAACCTGGAGGAACTGTTGTTAGCTATAGCTATGTGTCACCATGGCAATATGTTGCATGTACACGGAGAAAGTGAATTCTCTTGTCTTATAGTTGATGTGAGTTGCTCCTCTTTCATTTTATCTTAAAGGGAAAAAGGCAAGAAATCAGTGTTGGGGTTCTGCCCACAGAAGGAGCTGAACCTTGTCATCTATTAGCTTGTGTTTCCTGATCATAAATGTGCGTAGCCATGCTTTCTTCACCACGCTGGTGATCTGTGATAGGTAAATATTGGTAAGCAAATACGAGCTATGTGCATGGAAGCCAAACTGGGCAGGCAGTATGCTGTGCAAATAATGCCTCTCTGTCTCTATGGGAGTGTGGTGTGAGTCCTGTTGCAGAGCATCATAATTCAACAGCTGTGACAGGGGAAGGAAGAGGGGAATTGGGTGTAGCTGAACCCTTTATTACAGATCGAGAGTAAATATTCTGAGGGTTGTGTCTTATGCCAGCATGACAAAGCATAAAATACTGAGAATGCTTAATATGGTTATTTCAGAAATGAGTGGATTCCCAAGGTTCAGGTTCACTCTTTCTCATGTGGGTTGGGGGGTATCTTGTAAGCTTCAATTAGAAGATTCTTGTGTGAACGAGCAGGTTGCTGAAGAAGTTAAACTGCAAAAGAGCAGAACAGCTAACAAGATAATACATTCTGCAGTTTCATACCACATGCTGCTGGATTAGGATTGTTTTCTGTTGAAAGTAATGTGTTTTTACAGTAATTTGTGCACTGAAGCGTGGACTTTGTGCAAATTTCACTGTGAGACAGAAATGAAATGCTTCACTCCTTTATGAAAACAAAGTAGCTCGACTTTGCTGCGTTGAGTGCTTTTGTAGATCTGAATGGGAGACACTACTGGATTGATGGATTGGTCCTGTATATTTCACTTGCCAAGAGCAAGATCAAATATATCTGACTTCCCAAGCTACTTGGAGCTTAGAAAGTTATTTATAGCTTTCAGTGCATTTCTGTACAGTGCATTGGCATTTAGTCAGGTATCCTGCTTGTTTTTCTGCTCCCCTCTTGTCCTTTCCCTTGGTGTGGGAAAATGAGCAAGTCCCTAGCCTATGGAGCCAAATAGACCGTAAGTCTCTCGAGAGAAAAATACTTGCTGCCTGTTCTGGAACAGTTGGTGAAATTATAGGATTAAAAACTCTGAATACTCCTTATCTTCTATTTGACCATTTCTGCTGTTGATTTTCTGGAAGTGAACAAAAAGGTCAGAGTCTGAATGTTCTCCACTGTCCTTTTCTTTCCTCTGTCTGTCTCATATAGTACTGATAAAAATACGTGCCAACATATTTGCTAATGAAGTAATACTGATAAGGAAATGCTGGTTTATTGTCTGCTTTGAAGTCTGGTTCCTCCTGTCCTATCGCTCTTGGTGGGGCAAAGAAACCTTTTTTTTCTGTTGTGGTTCTCTTGCCAAAGTATTTATGCTGGAGGCCAGCATGACATGGGCATCATTTTGTTCTATGAAAGGGAGAATTATTTTTGTTTATCATTTCTCTGTAGTTTCTATATGCTTTGCCAAGAAAAGAAGGCTATGAGTTCTTTGTGGGGCAGTGGTCAGGAACAGAATTGCACTTCACTTCCCTAATAAACATTCAGGTGAGTGGTTGAAATAAAAAGTCCAAAAATGGCTTAGGATCCAGAAATAAATAATATTAGCATATTACAATGTATAATATTTGCTAAATGGTTTAATGAACAGGTTGTCTAGTTTAACTTGAAAAGAATTATCAGGGAAAAACTGCCATTAATTATGGGTAAATTAGTAAATTAATTACGGGTAAATTAGTAAATTTATGGCTATTAAGTGTCTCCTTAATCTAAAGGAGAATGAGGTAGAAGTCATGTAATCTCAAAACAGAAGCAAGAGCCAAACTTTTTAGAACTGTTTGCACAAACTACTTAAAATACCAGTAGATGCTATGAGATTAAATGTCTTTCTGGAAATTGTGGGTTATTTTAAATGCAAAATGGTCTTTAGTCAAGAAAAAACCCAACCTAACTCTGCAAATCCCTTGTTTTTTCTAAATACCAGGAATAATGAACTTTTAATTAGAACTGACCCTTAAGCCTTGAAAAATGATTGTCTCCATAGCAGTTAATACTTAAAAGTTTTGTAATCAAGCCTCAAAATCTGCAATAGAGCTGAAGGTCTTTATGGGATACTGACAGGTTTCTTATCTCCTTCAGACCCAAGGTGAAACTGCTCCTAGCCAGCTGGTCTTGTACCATTATCCTGAGCTGCAGAAGGAAAAAGGGATAGTACTGATGACAGCAGAAATAGACTCAAAGTTCTTGGTAAGAGAAATCAGAGAAATCTGTTCACTGGCTTCCTTAATTTTATGCTGCAACTCCTACAGTTTTGAATTAAAACCAACTGAAAGTCAAGTCTTTAAAAGGTCCTTTCCCAAAGAGTGGTCTTACTAGATTTCTTTAATCTACTTCCTTCTAGGGAAAGCTAGAAGGAAATCATCATTCTTTGGCTGCCTGATGATTTCAGCTCATACATTCTTTTTTTTTTTACTCTGGGTATTATAGTTTATTGTTGTAAAAAAAAAAAAATATAAATGCTTCTGTTTTTCTTACTAATGGAAGCAAATTTAAATGAAAGCTGTTGCTACCTACCAACAAGTTAAAACAGTGAAGCTTAATACTGCTTGTCAAATCAGGAGACCTCCAGAGCTTTGTGTTAGGTTTCTGCGCGCCTTTGCTCTTTTCCCTATGTGTGGGTGTGCTGTTATTCGCATATCTGTAATAGTGCAGTGCTAGGACTAATAGCACTGGGGATTGTACTGGCGGAACAAGGTAACTAAAGCATCCCACCTCTAACTGACCTACTTATACCAGTTCTGAAACTATGCGCAGAGGAGTCATTGGTAATGCATTTGCCCTGTTGTATCTCAGAGTAGACAATCAATTTTTGCAAATAGGTCAACCGTAAGAAGGGAAAGATGAGACTTTGGTGCATCTCCAGTGCCTTAGAGTGGGCAGGGATCATGAAAGACATCTTTGACCTCTGAGGTGTATGCTCAGCAGGAGAGTAGTTTGTAGGCACAGTGCTGAAATGTGTAGAGTAGGTCAGGAACAAGAGGGAGGTGGTTTGTTAAGAGATTTGCAAAACTAACGTGACTTGGAATTGAGTCATTTGATGAGTAGGACTGCAGCCTTTCAGCTGCTGAAGAGTCTTTTTCAATGGGATACTCAAATACAAGAAAACCAGATGGTAACAAATTCTTTGTTTTAACTTGCAGGCGGTCCATGAAGCGCAGTGCTTGGCGAATCAGGTGCAGCTTTTCTATGCGACGGATCGTTCCGAGACCTACGAATTAGTGGAGACCTTCAACCACAGATCTAGTGAATTTAAATATATGTCAGTTATAGCAGAGCTTGAGCAAAGTGGACTTGGACGAGAACTGAGACCTGGTCAGGTTTCTGACAAGTCGTAGATCCTGACCTGTGGATGAAGCAAGCCCACAGCAGGCAAGGGGTTTCCTAGATGGGGTGGTCCTGTCTCTTCTGTTTTATGAATTTGATTTGGCTACAGAAAGGATCTGGAGACATCCTGGGAGCGTGATAGTCAAGCCTGTCTGGCACTGATGCAAGATGAGGACTTGGGCCATTTGAACGACAGCAACTAATTGCCAAAATGGAGCCCTGTACTTCAGTGTAACTTCATCAGAACGAGCCATTTTCCCCATCCTGTAACTTATGCTGCATGCTGCATTTTTGAAATCTGAAATAAAATGACAGAAGGGGAGCTATGTAATGGACTATACTGACATCAGGAGGCAGATAACAATCAATGTTTCTTCTCAGTAAATGCATTCTTAAATGCCCTCCACCATTATAATTGCATGGTCGAGTGCTTTTTAATCTGTGTGGAATTTATACAGGCTTGTCCATCAAGAAAAGAGAATAGGACTGATGGTCTAAAACAGACTTCTCTTTGTTACTTTTGTGTGTGAGGTTCCTTACACAGATGTATACTGTGGCCTGTGTTTTTCTCAGGATTAAAAAAATAGAGTGACTAGATTTGTTCTGGGAATTTTGTGCTTCTTAATTGATACATTAATTTTATCCTGTTGCTGTGTTTCTGTCTTAGATGTTTTTCTTGAGGAGTAGGATATTAGAAACATGGTTTTATTTTTGTATATTTTTGAATAGTGTAGACTACTTATTGCATACTTTATAGAATTAATTTTTCTCAGACTGGCAGCTAGTCAGTTAACTTTACAAATGGTATTTGGAGGGAGAAGAAATGAGCTCTTGTTCCCATTTCAGGAAAGCCACTAGCTCCAATAAAAGCAAGATGAAATTGCATAGTTAACAGAGCTAGAGTCACCAACTGGTTTCCCAGTTCCTAAGTGACAACGCATGAAAAAATGCATTGGTGTGAATATGCACAGCAGCTTTAACACAGCAATGTTGGTAGGAATCTGGCTTTTAAGGACTGCAGCTGGTTTCATTTTTTAAACCTGCCTTCAACAAAAGAGTCCCATAGCATTCATGCTTTGAGCTTCTCTTTTTTTCATTCCCAGCAGAGGCAGCCAGTGCATCTGCGGACAAGGGCGTACTGCAGCAGGGCTGAGTCATGTGCAGGCTGTGCACGGATTACCAGCATTACTACCTCTGCACAGGTAGACAGGTAAACAGAAGGCAGCCAGGAGCTTCCCAGGAGCAATGCTGAAATATTTCCCATATCTACATCAAATCCCTGGCATGAACTTGCCCTTAGCACTAATCCATTATGCCCAGGCCACATTGCATCTTCCCATCGGCCTGCTGAAGCTGGAAAGCATTCCCTCCTTTGCCAAAGAAATGGAGGCAAGAAGAATATGCAACTTCGTCTGTCTTCGTCTTTTTGGGCAGGGCTGGTAACAGATTTTCTGTGCTACCCTTAACCGTGACCTGATATGGAGGTTTGGTTAGTTACAAAGGGCTCTTAACACAATGTGTTTGCTAGTGTAATTGTAGGACCCTGTTGCTGTAATATTCACTGTCACTCCGTACTTTCTCAGCCCATTCTTTGGACATGAACAGTGTTCAGTGAAGCGCTAAAGGTAGATAGTAAGGTTTTATTGTTGGGGTCTTTATTAGCAGCGACTCGCATACGTTGGGTGTGAACTCCTGTCCATTCAGGGAATTATAAGATGTTTCTAGAAGAGGCACGTCTTCTGGGGCTCTGCTGCAAGAAGATGGTCTTGCTCCCTGGTAATGTCATCTTTTTGTTTCTGATTGCGTTGGGTCTGTCAGTGTGTGCATAGCAGGGGAATAGTCAGAGGAGGTGTGGATAGGGCTGTTACAATCTGAACAGCAAATCACCTTTATTAAAGAGCCTTTCTACTTCTATTTTATAGCATTTGTATTCCATTGATCCTTTTCCCTTAGCTGAAATAAGGGCAGTTTTGATTCATTATTCACTTGCTGCTTTGAAGAAGTCAAAGTTGGTGTATTCATTTTTAATATAGCTATAATATAACATCCCTGGGTGAGTAATGGCCAACAGGAGTGAAATTCAAGGCTTCCAAATCTACACCTGAGCCTCTTTCTGAGCTTAGAAGACCAGTCTCTAGTAAATGCTGCAGCAGTCACTACCTGTAATTTTGAGTGGTTTGTTTTCAACCCATCATGTGATTAATCCCAAACTAAGAACTTCTCCAAGGGTTTAAGACAGACAGAAATGGTAAAGACAAGAAAAGGAGGCATTGCTTGCATTGTATGCATTGGAAAGGTTTTAAAATAAGCCCCAAACTGAAAAGGCAAAGTTGATTGTACCACATGCAGCCATTTTGCAAGAAACTGCATTTTCTGGCCCTGGCAGAGGCAGACTGGACTGATGGAGGGAGCAAGGGCTTTTTCCTGCAGGTGTATTCATGTGCCTTGAAGTGCACGCCGTAACACGTTAACTCTTGTGTCAGGGTGAGACCATTTGGCACAGAAATTACTGACTTGGTGTCAGTGATCTGGTGCTGTATTGCGTCTCCCCGAGGAGCGAGGAGCTGGCTAGACAGGTATGTGCGTGCGTCTGCAATGGCAGGGAGGTAGCGGAGGGTTTACAAAGCTGAAAGCTGCACCGCCTCCTGGGAGGTATTCCCAGATCTGCTGCTTAGGATGGGGTTTGCTGCAGCCACGGAAAATGTTACCGCTGTGTCTTCTCCAGGAAGCCAGTCCGATGGACTGTGCCACCAACATGTTGTGAGCAGGGAAGCTTCAGACAGCTGTTTCCTACTGTATTCCTGTATGATCTGTACACAGATTATAATCTCTATTCCTACAGATCATAATGTCATGTAGGAACACAGATTGTAACAGCAGATGGCCCTGTAGTCTGAGACGCTGCACCATCAGAGCAGCTTGGTCATGGACAACAGAGTTGGTTCAGTATTCGGTGGCCCAGTTGTAGGGTGCAAGTTTGACAGGGTATGAATAAGCTCCCTAATTTGTAAATGGAAAAGTGGAAACTCTTAGTCCTTTTGGAAATTTATGTGCTACTGTGTGTGCTTTTGCTACAGTTAGGATCTGAGCAGCACAGTCTAGGATCTGCACTGAATGCTGCTGTGGCGGTGATGAGGCTGAAACTGGGATAAAGACTTGTCATAAAAAGGTCCTAGAGAAACTCTCGGCCTGATCCTCCCTCCCACTAAATGCTTGCTGTAAGGGGGAGTAACTCAGCTGAAGAACTGGCCCCACAAACCACCCTTGCTGCAGAAACAGGCCAGCGGTGTTTTGTGGCTGTGTGGCTTCTCTGGTGCCCAGGATGCACTTGCGCGTGAACCGCGCTGCCGGCTGCCTGGCGCGGCCTCGGCGTGTTTGTAAGTCATTTGATGTGCTTAGGATCCGTGTTGAGCCTCGGAGCTGGTGAAAACAACGCTGTTTGTCTTGGCGTGGGGAAAGAAGGTAACTGTGAGACTTACACAGTACAGCCGCAGTACAGTTACGCAGACTGACGTGCCGTACAGCCGCTAGAGGGAAGGTTTGTCTCCTTATTCTGAGCTACCAGCCACACACAGCTTGTATGAGCCTGTCTGCTCAGCTTTGTAACTCGGGGTGAGTTCAAACATTTAGATGCCCAGGCTGCTCCTATTTGGTCGATAACGTGGTGGGCTGCACTGAGCTAGACCAATGGTTCCCCTGCCCTGGTGTCCTAGATCCTAGACGAGCTGCCTTGGGGAGCAATAGTTTTCCAGGTCGCTTTGCTGATTTCCAGCCATTTGCGGGCCAGGGTCTCCACAGCTGAACCTGCAGCAGGAGCGACCTCCCTCCCTCTGAGCCGCCTGCCATCTGCTGGAGGAGAGCCCAGGGCCAGGGATGCGGCAGCAGTTCCTGCCAGGAGCTGTAGAGCAAGTTCTGCAGCCAGAGGCTCTTATTAGCAGCATCCCAAAACCCGTTTGCCCACCCACCCCTGTCGCCTTGGGGAGATGTACCCCCATGTCAGCAGGAAATCTGGGAGCCTGTCCTGCTCCCCAGGGAGACACCCTGGCTTGTGAAAGGCGGCTGTTGCGGCAATCAAGGAAGTGCAGATTGAAGGATGATGTTCTTACCCTCGCTTAAAATGCTGACTCCAGTCCTTTTTCATCTGTGCCTGTTTTTTTTTTCCCCTGTGCCTTAGAAAATGGCAAGACTCCAGTCCCCCCTGATCTGTGACTGAGGAAGTTCCCACTCCCTGTCTCTTGAGTTCGTCCAGGACTTGGTGGAGCGGGGAGGGAGAACTGGCTGTTCCTGACGCTGCACAGCCGAGGCAAACTTTTCTGGGCACGTCCTTTGCCTCCCTGGGAATAACTGGAGCAAACCCACTGCTCCCTTTTGCTGTGTCTTGTGGTCTGCACAGGCATGCAGAGCCTTCAAGCCCTGCCTGGGAACAAGCATCTCTCTGTCTGATGGGGTGCTGTGCTGACAGGGGTGCTGTACTGCCGGGGCGCAGTGCCGCTGGCGTGCACACCATGCAGGGCATCGCGTGGCTGGGGAGAGCCTGGCCTGGCACCGCAGCTGTTGGGGGCTCACTGCACCCCACCCCCCAGCACTGCTGTGTCCTGACGAGCCGTGTGAAGCCACATCGCTGCTGGGCCTCTTTCCATGACCACCCGTGAGGTCCAATGGAGCCATCCAGCACTCCAGGCTTGCTTCCTTCCCTGCTTCCTTCCCCCCGGATAAATTCAGCCGTGCACCTGCCTTCAGGAGCAGGGCCAACCCCCCTCTTCCTTCCTCCGGGGCAGACAAATGCCCTCTTCACAATAACACATCCCTCCTGCCACTCCAACCTTTTCCTCTCTCCCAGGAGAATCCTGCCCTCCCTCCCCACAGCTGGGACCCTGGGTGGCCCCAGGACTGCGGGCTCTCTGCTCTGCAAGGTTTCCAAAATCCAAAGCCTCGTGCGAGGGGGTAACTCCCTGACCGGAAGATGCTGCTCACCCCTGTGGACTTGCAGGGCTGCAGCTGATGCAACTTCAGCCCTCATGCTGTTTTCCTGGCCCCTCTCCTTTGGCTCCAGACTGCTGACGGTGGGAGGACCCCATCTTGCCTCTAAGTATTTTGGCTCCATCTTGCCTGGATGTAAATCCTGGCCGTGAGTTCCCTCCGGGACCTTTGCTATACAGCCAAGCCCCCTCGGTTTTGGATTTGTGCCCATTTTTTGCTGGGGTTTTGGTTGAAAGTTTCCTCCTGGCTTGGCATTAGCTGTCAGGAGTTACATCTGCTTTGCAGACCTCTGCCTCCCGCTCTACAAGGTCCGCGGCCATTTTGTGGTTTCCTGCATCCCTCAGGGACGAGCGTGGACACTGGTGCCCACTGGGTCACCAGGGTGGAGGACAGCAGCATTTTTCAGCCCTCGCCGGGACTCGGGCTGGCTGCAACGTGCAAGCAGGGAGCATCCAGCGTTGGGGACGCTCCCCCAGGTGCCGAGAAAAGACTTCATGGAACTGCTGCTGCCTGAACCTTGCAGTGACATTGTCCAGCTCCTTCAGTATTTGTGGATGGTCCTTGATGGTCCTCCATGGATCATCAGGTGCAAGGACAATTTATTCAATTGTTCCCTTCGCTGGCGACCAGGAGGAGCTTGCTGTTCTCCTTGGGCTGGATGCTGGTTTTAGGGGTGTTACTTTGGCCTGAGACCATCTGCAATGATCACAAGAGATTCACTCAGGAGTGGGGCCAGGCTGATGTGGAAAAGGCTCTGCCTCCCTAAAGCAGCCCACAGGTCCTGGGGAGGACGTACACACAGAGCCAAGCTTTCGGGGTTACGGCTGTTGGACTGAATTAACTGATGATCGTGGTGGGAAGCAGCCAGACAGACGAATTTGTCAGCTCATGCTTCCCTCCTGCCCCAGGAGCTGAGTGTGCACGGTGCTTCACCTCCAGGTTTTACCTTTTCCACAGAAACATGCTGCAGATGTGAGGCATCTCAGCCATCTCACATTGTGATGGGCAGCAAGCACGGGTGAATCCTGCGTCTCCTCGGTGCATCCTTCTCCCGTCTCCTGGCCCACGACCTGCCCTTCAGCCATGTCCCAAACAGGGGCAGGTAGGAAAGCAAGGGGCTGCCGGGGTGTGCAAGACCCCATCAGCAGACGTTCAGCCCTGCCAGAGCCCTGATTCTCTCTGGCTTTGTCCAAAAGCAATCTGCTAGCGGCTGCTGCCGGATGCTACGGGCCCTCTGATGTCTTCTTTGCTCTTAATATGATGCTGCTGCAGGTGACAAATAGTTTCTATCGCACCTGCACAAAACCAGCACTGTGCTGGGCCCTGCACCAGCACAGGGAGAGGGAGGAAAAGAGAGCAGAAGGCCCAGACTGAGCTCCCTTGTGGCCATCTGCTCCGAGAGGCTGCTGGATAATTGAAGATATTTGCCATTGCTCGGCAGGTAAGTTTATATTTAAAAACTGGCTCTGAACATTGTGCCCCAAGGGCAGACCCTGGCATCACCTGTAGCTGAGAAGCCCTATTACGGGGGAAAGAGTCCAGATCCTGCAGAGATGCATCCTACTGGGTGCACACTCTGCATGGGGTTGGAAGGTAAATCCATGGCCACAGCAGCAGGGGAAGCCAGGCAGGGTTCAGGGAGGCAAACCCTCATCCTAAAACCTCCTGCTTCATGCAAACGTATCAGCAGCCGGATCCTCCCGCTGTCTCAGGCTGCTGCGTTTGTGGTTTCCTTTCTCACACTCCTGCTGCTCTTTACCCCCGCCTCGCCCTGCACCCCGGTGCCCAGCTCACCCTATCACCTGCAAACACTTGGCTGAGCCTGAGTTTAACATACATTTCAGCAAAGCCTAGAAATGTTTCCCTCACTAGAACTGTCCCGGTGACAAACAATTTGCAGACGTTTCCAGCAATGGTAGCATCGCATCTTGCTGCGGCTGAGCCGGGCTGCTCCCCTGGGAAAGACACCCTGCCATGCCAGGAAGGGGACGGTGAGCACCAGGGCCGTGCTGCTGCCTCCCACCCTGCTGCGACACCCGTAAACATCACACGTGGGGTGGCCCACGAGTTTTAAATTCCCATCCAGGAGTCTGAACCCAAAGCAGAGTCCTGGCCCACGCCGAGCCATCCCACACTGGCTGGCTGCTCCTCTCGGTGCTGAGCGTGCTGGCGTAGGCTTGCTTTCACCAAACGGTATTTAAATACTGCAACGTGCTTCAGAACTCATCCCACCTCTGAGACCAACAGAAAGTAAGTCTGCTTTGTGCAGCGAAAGTTTTTCTGTTTTTTTTCTTTCCTCTGTCTCTGGCTTTTCTGTTTTGGACGGCGTCCAGCTTGGTCTGGCACCGAGACCTCCAACTGAATTTTGTGTGCATGAAGAGGGGGGGAAGGATGAAAGGAGAGGGACTGTGCAAAAGATGGGGGGGGAATACTGCAGGATTTAATCTCCTTTCCCTCACCGTGCTGCTGTTGTCCCGTGAAAGCCCGGAGCCAGCCAGCGGCGCGGGACTGCGTGCCAAAAAGGACCTCAGCATCCAGGAATGGTGCGTGGGTGTGGGTGTGGGTGCCTGCCTGTGAGCGTGTGTGCCCGCTGCGGGGGCTGGCGGGGGCCCGGCTTCCCAGTGGGTTTTCCAGGGACAGCTGGAGCTGCCGGCGGGGTCAGGATGTGACATCACCGGCCGGAGAAAAACCCTCGGCCCTGCGTTTCTGTAACGAAACCCTGGCGAGCGCCGGAGCGTGGCAGCTCTCCCTGCCACTGCGATCCCCAAACCGCTGACAGTCCCGACGGGGAGTCCGGCTTGAACTTTTTTCTTCTTAATTTTTTTTTTCTTTTTCTTCAGTAAGAGCAGAAAGTGCAGCGGAGGGATTTGGGGCTGGAAGCCGGATGTGCCGGGGGATGAGGTGAGTGTTGGGGGTGGAAAAAGCCAGTGCTGCACCCCTGAGGATGCTCCTTGGGTGCTTTTAAGCATGGGCTGGGCAAGACCTGGTCGGGGTTAGCCTGGGAAGGAGCAATCCTTCACCCGGCTGAGGCATGGATGCCTGCAGAAGGCTCTTCCCCTTCCTCTGGTGCATCTCTGCTCAGCTGCTGGTGTGTAAATACCGAAGGAGCCTGTTTCGGGGATGAGGGAGGATCCGGGAGCCACCGCCAGCAGAGCAGGGGATTAGTGCAGATGGCTGGCGGTGCGCAGGGGAAGGGGGCACAGGCAGGGGAAGGGGGGGATAGGCAGCCCTGCTGGCAGCACACGATGTGGGCAGACACCCATTTCCCAGGTGGGACAGGCCCGGCAGTGGTTTTGCCAGTGTCAGAGGGAGGGCGGAAAGTTGTGGGCGGGGGGAACTGGCTGAGAGCGAGCGGTGGAGATGGGTTTTCAGCAGCTGGCTTGTCTCCTCTCGTCTTGTTTCCCGAGCTCGCAGGCCTGGAGCTCCCAGTGTTTGGGATTACGGCTTTGATGGTGGAATAATCACGCTTGGGAGTGAACCGGAGCAGTTGTGCACCGTGGAGGCTGTTGGACACCTGTTTGCAGGGTTCCCAGCAAGTCCCTGGCAGCAGCAGCAAGATCCCAGTCCCCCAGGAATGAGGTACCCCTAAAGAGCCCTCAGCCCCACAAGGGCATCACCCCCAAAATGAACTGGATATGCTGCCTCCATCCTGGAGAGATGGGGCTTTGCTTTTCTGTTTGGAGTAATCTTGGGTGACTCGGGAAAAACCTTCTCAGTGCCTTCGGGCCAGGCTGTGGTCCCCAGGGAGCTGCTGCTTTGCTGGTGGCGTGGCAGGGAGGCAGGGCAAGGAGTGGGGCAGAGCCGGGGGACAGCAGGGCCGGGCGAGGAGGAAGCCAGGGTGCATGCGGTCCCATTCCTGGAAGCCGTGCTGGGTCCCTTTTGCATGCGTTGGGGATTTCCGAGCACCAGGAGAGCCGGGGGAAGCACTGGGGTGGCCTCCTGCTGGCAGCTCCCCCAGCCGGGGCTGCCTTGGAGGATGCTTGCACCTCTCGTGGGTCTCCGCAGCACCAAGGGGGTTTGCCCAAGGAGGGTTTGGCGGCAGGGAGATGCTACTGAGAGCTCAAGGCTGCTCTGCAGCTTCCCCAGCGCACGTGCTGGGCCTTGATCCCCCTCCCGGCATCTTGTCTTGGCTCATTTCCTGGAATTTTCCATCGTTTGGGTTATATTTGGGATCGGCAGCCAATAACCCCGTTTCTCACGGACAGCCCAGCTGGGGCTTGGCTCCAGCAGGAAGCACAGAGGAATTGGGGCCAGCACCCCGAGACTGTGCTCCCCAGCATCCTCCTTCTGCACCCCCCCTTCCTTGGACGATTAAAACCAGCCGTGGCTATTGCGAAGGCTGGAAAAGAGGGGCTACGTTCCCCTCTCTAGGAGCCCCATATGCCCACAGCCTCTGGCTACATTGGGGCTGGGGTGGCTGCAGTGCAAGGGATGCTTGGGAGAGGCAGCTTTGGCCTTTGGGGCACTTCTGATGTACTTTCAAGTCCACTGAGAAGAAGCCCTGGTTGCAAAGATGCTCTAGGACAGGCTGAAGACCAGACTTTGCAACAGGACTTCTCTGGGGCCTGAAGTTCAGAGACAGCGCTGTCAAGTCAGCAGCCAGACAGTAATGCTTCCTAGAGCAGCGAAAAGCCAGCCGAGCCCTGGGGCCAGCTGGTTTCTGGTCAGATTGTCCATCTGGAGGCTGGCTGGCTGTTTCGGGGCTCTGAAAGACGGTGGCTGAGCTGACGCCTGCCCTGCTCCTCCACCGGGACGGGGCAGGATGGGACTTTTCCACTGCCTGTGGTGGGGAGAAGGGAATCCCCTAAAGCAGGGAAGCAGAAGTAGACATCTGGGCGGCCGAAGGCAAGATCCCCCCGGGGAAGCCTAAGGGGGATGTGCAGAGCTAGTAGTATTTAACCTGCGCTTTGCTCTATGGTGCCTGGAGCCGCATGGATCTGCGCTCATCCTCCACAGCCTCTTCCAAAGCAGTGGGAGCTGGAGTCTCCCTGCAGATTGCCCGCGGCGTTGGACCCCTTGTTGTGCTCCCTGGCTGTTGCACCGCCGGCGAGGGTTGGAGCGTGCTGCTAAAGCGGCCGCCTGCGGTTTCCAGTTGGATGCTTGTGCAAGTGTGTAACCGTCTCGGGCTGGATCCAGAGAGGATGCGCTCGGCACCGGAGCCGCGGGAGGTGCCGGTGTTGGAGCCTTCCTCTCTCCTTACCCTCCATGATCATTAATGCTTCCCAGGGGCACTTGCAAAGCACTTTTCTCCCTGAAGGCTTTGCTTTTGCAGCCCTTAATATAAAGGCAGCCCAGGGAGGGAGAAGAGTTTTGAAACTGGGGAAACTGAGGCAGGGAGTGCAGGACCGTCCCTGGTGCCCATCACCCTGGAGACTGGCAGTGTGTCTGACTGATCCTTCCTGCTGGGTTTCTGACTAAAGCTGATTTGGGGTCAAAACTGGAGGTTTTTGTTGGTGACCTTGCCTTGCGCCTGCAAGCCCAGGGGGGAGGAAGCCCCCCTCCCGCTGCTCTGCCTGCTTTCCACTTTTGTTTTGCCAGTTTCTAAACAGACCTTTGAGTTGTTTTTAATTGACAACAAAGCCTTTGCCTTGCCGTGTTCCTCTGTGGTTTTCAACTGATAAAAAAAGGAAAAAAAAAAAGCTTAAGTAAAAAAACAAAACAGCCCTCAAATCTGAAATTAGTGGCTTAGTTTGACCCTGAACTTACATCTCCCCCATGCAGTTCATTTCCTTTCGTCTCTGGACTTTCCAGCAATCTAGGAAATCAGTTTTTCATGTGTCTCTGCCTGCTATGTCCCTGGCAGGGGCTCTGCCTTGCCCTTGCAGAGCTTAACCCTTTACTCATTTGGCTCTTGCTAAACCCGACTGAGTTTTGCTTCTGCTGCTGCTGGTAAAAACAGGGGCAGGACCGAAGCCAGCAGCCTTTGCAGCCATGGACAGGGTTTTGTGGCTGCTCAGCTGGGTTTGAAGCCAGTTCTCTGCCAAGCTGAGGCTATTTTGGGCACATGGATGGGAGTGAGCGCCGAGCACGCCATGGCGTGGATGTCCTATGGGAAGCAGCAGCTTCTTTCTGCCCGGCAGCTTCGCTCATCCTCCTTTGACTGTCCTCAGCGGGGACATGGGGTGACGGCAGGGAAAGTCTCCAGCTCCACAGCCACCTGCTTTGCTCCCTATCTGCTCCTGGGAGCAGGACAAGGTTTGATTTGGGGGTTTGCAGATGCTTCAGAAAGGGATGTGTGAGCCCCCGGGGTGCCGGCACCACCCTGTGATGGGAACTGCGGCGCGGTGAAACGGGGTTGCAGCCTTCACCGGGGCTCCTCTCAGGGAAGCTTTGATTTTGCATGTGGGAACTGAAGGCAGAGACCTGCAGGTTGCTGCTGTGGCGCCGGTCCAGGCCCTGCCGGCACGGGCCAGCAGCGGGATGTGTATGGTCATGTTGTAGGAGGCTGCTGTCTAAGCTTGTTGAATGGCAGCTTGCCCTTCAGATTTCCCCAAACCGGCAGTACGAGCGGTGATTTGGATGGGTCTCCTGCCCCACCCTGAGCCCCAGCGGACCACAGCCATCGATTTCCAGGAACGCGACAGCCCTGAATGTCAGGCTCAGCTGAACTCTACACCACAGCTAAACCTTGGAAGATTTCCCATTTTCCATCTTTTTATGTGGACCCGTCCCAAATATTTGGCCAGTGATGGAAGAGCACCAGCTGAGTTGGCTGCATAAAGGTGGACACTGGGAAAATCTGGTCTTGCGTTCACTGCTGATGCCCTTTTCCACCAGTTAGACTTGGGATGTGTCTGGGTCCGTTCCCAAAGGACTTTGCCTTTCTTCCCAGAAAGTGGGGCCAGGTGTTGGGTCCCTGCCTGAGGGGAAACTGAGGCACTGGTGACTTTGCAGAGCCTGTTTGCTCCAAGCTGATGTGTCCCATTTCAGTGCCCCAGCTGCAAGGGCCATAGCTGGTATTTCAAGCCCCAGTCCTGGCCTCCATGCAGCTCCCTCCCTACACTGTTCACGTCCTTCCCTGCACATCGATCTCTCTGGGCAGTGAAAGCTTTGGAGCAATGTAGAGAAGAAATCTGGCTTTGGGCCCAACGCCTTTCCCTGCTTCTTAGGATCATAAATCCCAGGACGTGTTTTTGGCTTTGTGTTAAATTTAATTTCTGGAGAACATTTTTCTCCAGTAAGGATTCACAAGGCCTTTTAGTGACTTGGTAATTTGGTAGCAATGCTGGCGAGGATCCTGAAAGCAAAACCACTCCTGTTATTCCAGCGTGCGCTTGCTGCCCAGGGAGCAGAGAGGCTGCGGTGCTGTGCCAGCATCCCACGGGCTCCGGGGACAGGTCTGTTCCGAGCACTTGGGCAGCAACAGGTTTTGCTCCCCCCTTTCCCAGGAATCTCTAACAGATGCATGGTAGAAAAACACCTGACAGATGTTTAGCAGGTTTGTTGCTCTTTTTTTTTTTTTTTAAACTGGTGTTTTATTTGGATGGTACTGAAGCATGAAGCACATTCCCACCTGCCTGATGAGTGAGAGCAGCTTGCAGGGTAACAGAGAGATCCAGTTGTGGATGATGCAGAGATGGAGTTGTGGGATGAGTTACGGGGCAGAAGGATGGCTTCGGGAGATGAGACGCAGAGTTTATTTCCCAGTGAGTGATTCAATATTTGCAGAGAACTTTCAGTGTGAGGCACAGGAACACAGGAACCCCACCATGTTCACGGAGAACAGATTTCACTGCTGACAGCCCCTGCAAGTGATGTGTTTGATGGGATATCATCTGCCAGGGTGGCTTCTCATCACCCCAGAACAAACATGGCCTCTGCCTGGAAAAGCCTGCAAACAGCAATAGCTCCTGGAGCCGAGCGAATGGAGCCGTGGCCAGCAGAAACGGCAACACGGAGAAATGTCTGTTGGCACAACTTGCGTTGCTGAAATCCCAGGGAAACCTCCTGGGTTAGATCCCAGTCCCTGCTTGTACTGATGTTCACCTGGAGGGACTGTGTGACCTGGTGGCATCAGTCCAGTCTAACACGGGGATAACCAAGCTGTTCATCCTCCATCTACCCAGCAAAGAGAGTGAGGACGCAGGCTTGACGTGGTGCCGTGCGATGCCCGTCCAGCCCTACAGGGGGGCAGTCACTGGGTTTTATTTGGGTGCTGGGCAAAGGGGCTGCTCAGGTTTGTTGGGGGTTGTGGACTGGCTGGGGACGGGGATGAGGGAACTGCAGGATGGATTAGTGGGTGCTGCATCATCCCCGTCCTGGGAAGCTGCCAAGTGTCAGATGGGGAAATCCTGACTTCTCGTTAGGTGCACGAGTGTTTATTTTTGCTCATTTGAATGGTCTTTATGTTTCATCCAGTCCTCTGCCACTGGCTGGTGACAGGAGAAAGAGAGAGAGGAAAAATAATCCATGTATGAGGTTAGGGACAGCCCCATGTCCTGGTTTGGTGGTGGCAGCCCCATGTCCTGGCTTGCTGGCAGAGCCATTTAGTGACAAGTGCTTTGGGTGGGTAAAAGCACCAGAAGCGCTGCTGGCCCCCTCCCTCCCACGCTGGTGGCAGGGCTGGGCACTGCTCAGCCCCATCACGCCTACCTCCATACGGCAGACCCTGCTGGGTGCCTCATCCCAAAGGGAAGCCCAGCACTTCCTACGTTACTAGATTAGGATTCCCATTGCAGTAGTTACATACACATACATGCATATATATTTATATATATTTTAGAAACTGTTATGCATTAGCAAACTCTCCAAGAAGCCTTTTTTAGAGGTGTTATCAACAGGATGTGCCTTGAATATGTGACAGCCAGGTGGGAAGCCCCGAATAAGGGCTCTTCTTTACAGTCTCACTGTGCCCAGCATCGCCTGGCCTTTGCTGGGCTCCCTCAGGGCTGCTGTACTGGAGACCCTTCCCCTCAGGACAGGTAGGAGTCGACATGATGCTGGCTCCCTCCATCGGTTGGCATTTTGGAGAGCTGCTCTTCCTTTGAAGTGGGGAACAAGCTCTTTGACATGGCTGGCTGCTTGGGGCAGGAGAGGAAAAAGCATCCAAGAAATATCTCCCAGTCATTGGCCTTCGGCAATAAATGAGGATAACAGGGCTGGAGCCATTAAAATCCCGCCCAGCCACATGAGCTGGGGAAGGTTTGCAGATACCCCAGTATTATAGTCATCCTGCATAATGTTGTGTGATGGCTGTGAACCCGTCTGTGGGGCCAAAAGCACCTGAAACCATATGGTTTCAGGTCTGGTCGTACCTGGGTACAGCAGAGCATGGTGGGGTTTGGTACTACCACGCTGCGAGCTGCATAATGGTGGCAAAGCATCACTCCAGCCTGTGGGAAAGGCCGTGGTTAGTGCACTAACGGCACCCGCGCCAAGGTTTGCACCCGCGCCAAGGTTTGCACCCACACCCTTGCAGCCACATGCTGGCTGTGGTGTAGAAATCCCTGCAGGGCAGATCCTGCCGGTGTTTGGGGTGATCACTAGGTCCTGCTGCCTCCCAGTGATGCCCCTGCAGGTGGGCTTTGAGGGGAGCATGAGGATTCCCTTGCAAGATGTTTAGCTGGTCTCTGCTGGGCAAAATAGGATCTGCCTGTGGCTCAGGACTAACCTTAGAAAACAGAGTTTATATAGCAAGCTTTTGGCTGAAAGCTGTCTTTTTAATGATGAATGTGCATCCAGGTTTGCCTTGGGCACCATTCCCTCCTGCTTGTGACTTCGGGTAAGTCACTTCCCCTTTCCATGAATCTTTTTCTTCCTTTTTTTTTTTTAACTCCATCTTCTCCTGTCAGGGGGAGGCTGTTGGAGGACTTCTCTTCCCTAAGCCTCAGCAAAGCATTTAGCACAAGGGGGCCTTGATCTTACATTAACACCACTGCTGATGAGCGCAGGTAACTGAATGCACAAGCGTATTTCAGCCTGTCCGGGACAGCCTGGGGCAGATGGGATTTCCACTGGAGCTTCAGGGAGGAAAAGAAAAAAAAGGGAAATACCGCAGCCCTTGCCTGTGCTGCTAACCTCGGGCAGGAAGGGGTGAGCTCAGCGCTTTGCTGAGCCGTGACTTCCAGACCGAGTCACCCGGAGCATCGGCTTGCCACCCCAACTGCTCCTGCGTGCATTGTGCGCATGCCTGGAGGGCCGGCCGCATCCTGGCACATCGTGTTGCTGCGCCGGGCTGCCGTTTCCCTTCTTCGGATGCGGGTTTTGTTCTTTTGAACAAATACACGGGGCAGAACAACAAAAATAATCCCCCCTTTTCCCATTGATCTCGACGCTGGGGCTGTGTGAACCAGCAGCCAGCTGCGGTCGCAGCGAAGTCCTCGGGGCATCGCTCGCCAGTGGTGACAGGGTCAGGGGTTATTTGTACTGAGAAATCCCTGGGAAAGAGACACTTCCTTTTTGCTGGAAGAGGAAAGGGCCACTAGGTTGGGACTGTCTGGGCTAGTGAGCTCCACTGATATCGTGGCTCTCGCTTTATTGTAGCAGTTATTAATAAAAGCCCCAGAGGTAAGAGGCTAGCGGGAGCCCAGTGAGCTCCCAGCGTGCTTAGGAGGGAGGAAGGGCTCTGTCTGCCATCGAGCTTTGCATGGGGCGTGTGCAGCAGCACTTGCCCTCTCCAGCGCTGGGAGCCGCTCTGTGAGGTGGCAGCAGCTGCTCCAGGTCACCTTGGTGAGTGTAGAAGGGCCAGGAGCTCACCCCAAATCTTCGTCCTCATGTGCTGCCACAGCAGGGGTGCCAGCCAGCATCCTGGTGCGAATTTGTCCCTGCAAGTGTGCCCATGCATGCAGCTGCCTTCATAGGTGACCGAAATTTCTCTTTCTCCTCCCAGAAACCTCCACCCCTGAAGACTCTAGCCTTGGGTTTCACGTTGCACCGAGCCTCTGCCCTCACCCTGGCCGGCCCTGCCCACGATGGCATTGTGTCTCAAGCAAGTCTTCAACAAAGACAAAACATTTCGTCCCCGAAAGAAGTTTGAGCCAGGCACCCAGCGCTTTGAGCTGTACAAGAAAGCCCAGGCCTCCCTCAAGTCTGGGCTGGACCTGAAAGCGGTGGTGCAGCTGCCTCCTGGTGAGAGCATCAATGACTGGATCGCCGTGCACGTGGTGGACTTCTTCAACCGCATCAACCTCATCTACGGCACCATGTCGGAGTATTGCACGGAGAAGAGTTGCCCCATCATGTCAGGTGGGCTCAAGTATGAGTACAGGTGGCAGGACGATAGCAAATACAAGAAGCCAACCAAGCTGTCGGCCCCACAGTACATGTGTATGTTGATGGACTGGATCGAGATGCTCATTAACAATGAGGACATCTTCCCCACCAGGATAGGTGAGTGTTCTCTGGCTCTTTGCGGGAAGGCTGCGGTTGTAACTGGTGCAGGTTCCTAAGCCGTTGGTGCACTTCAGGGTTGGTATTGCTAAACTTTGCGATCCCAAGAATTGCAGCCTTTCCTGTTATAGGTGTCCCTCAGTGTCTGTCGTACACCCCCTTGCTGCAAATTGAGCTTGGGATTCCTCATCCAGCTCCTAGGGGATGTGGAAAACAATGTTGTTCTTTTCTGTGCTTGAACTTTTTCCACATATTCTGTGACTATGACAAATGAGGGCTGGTAGCTCATCAGCTCCCTTGCCCTTCCTCAAGGACCTGAGCCGCAGGGCTGGTTAGAGGTGGTCATCACATCCCTGCAGCGCACTTTTCTCTTGACTAACCAACTCCATTTCTTTCTGGTTTTCCACGTAGGTTCATGCTCCCAAGGTCTAACCCTCGTCCCACCTTGCTGCTCCTCTTCTCAGCTCCTTTCCATTTCTGCTAATTCATCTCAGCCCTGATTATACATCACATCTTGCTATTTAGCTGAGGCATCACTCAAGCAGAGATGCCTGACCCAGGATCTGGCCTTTCCAGCTGCCAACCCCCAGCATGTACGATGCATCCCTTCAGAATGTTTGGCTTCAAGGGCTTGCAGCAGCTGCCAAAGGCAACACAGCTTGCAAACGAACCCCTCTGCTGCTGACCTGCAGCGCTTGGCAGCTGCTGGGGCTGATACTTAGCTGCTTTCTTGTACTTTGAGAAGATGAGTTCAAGGGCTGGAGCTGATGCATTGGGTGGTGGGGCTGCCAGAGCCTCAGGTCTGTCCTGGTTTTGGCTGGGATGGAGTTGGTTTTCTTCCTGGTAGCCGGTATGGGGCTGTGTTCTGGGTTTAGGTTGAGAACAATGTCGATGATACACTGATGTTTTGGTTCTTGTTAAGTAGTGCTAAGTACTTGCTAAGTGGTGCTCACACTGGTCAAGGACCTTTCAGCTTCCCATGCTCTGCCAGGGGCACGGGAGGCTGGGAGGGGGCACAGCCGGGGCAGCTGACTCAGACTGGGCGGGGGGCTATTCCATACCACGTGACGTCATGCTCAGTATATAAGCAGGGGAGTTGGCCGGGGAGGGGTTGGATCGCTGCTTGGGGGATGTGCTGGGCATCAGTCGGCGGGTGGTGAGCAATTGTACAGTGTACCGCTTGCTTTGTATTACTACTGTTCTATTTTTTATTTTACTTTAGTTATTAAACTGTTTTTATCTCAACCCACGAGTTTTCCCCTTTTGCCCTTCCGATCCTCTTCCCCATCCCGCCGGTGGGGGGTGAGCGAGCGGCTGCGTGGTGCTTAGTTGCTGGCTGGGGTTAAACCACGACAAGGTCGCACCTTGGAGCGGTTGCTTTTCAGATGAAATGCAAAGTTGCTTCAATGTAAAAGATGATTTGGGGGGAAACACCTGGCTTTGCAAGTCTGCTTGACCTTTTTTGTTTTCTCAAGCAGCACAGCTGACAGAGCCATATGAAATCAGTGCAGTTTAGGCTCAGGATTTTCATTAATATGCTGGGAAACATTGAAAAAAATGGTCTGTGTGAGATTACTGGCTGCCACTAACTGTTGTAGCCCTGTTTGGCTGTGCTGTAGCATCTAGTTGTGTGTCTTTTTTGGGAAAGTCTCTGGCCCTTGGAGGCTCAGAGGGGTTGCGGCTCTCTGCAAGCAAGAAGGAGGCAGTGCCTGCAGGCTGGTTGTGCTAAACTCTTAATTTCAGCCTTCTGGGATGGGGTGACCCCCCAGACCCCTGGTCTGCCCTGGCTGCCCTGGCTATGCCTGGGGTTAGGGTGGTACAACCTGCCTTCCGGGGCTTTTTTTTTTCTCTCACTCCATCACCTAAAGCCAAGACCTGCAGGCAATAGTTGCCTCCTTCCTCTCGCTGGTGGTCTGGGTAGCGCAGCGCTGGATCCTCATGCCGGAGGGCAGGCAGATAGGCTGCCTTTGGGGCATGCAGGGGAGTCAGCCCTTGGGATTCACTGGAGGCATTTGCTGTGCAGTGGAGGCATCCCTCCCTCATGGGCTCCGTGGGCTCCCCACATCCCGGCGGACAGAGAAGGCTGGAAGTGTGGCTGGCCGACAGTGTTGGTGCAGGATGCTCTGTGCCAGCAGCCCCAGCTCTGCTGGGGACAACAAAGTCCCTGTTGATTCTGGTTGCAGCTGGGCACAGGCTCGCTGCTGCCAAGGGGCGAAATGGCAGCCACAGGCTACAGGCTGGATCTTCCATCTTCCAAGGTGGCTTGTTCCCAAGGAGAAGCTCTGCGTGCTGTTAAAAACAGGGGTGCAGATGTGGATTTACTCCATTTTCCCTCTGGCCAGAAAGCAGAGTGTCCTTGTCTAATTTCATGCCTTTCAGGTAGGATTTGGGATATGGTGCTGCTTGAAAGCTGCTCTGGGGTGTCAGGGCTACAGGGAGTCTTAACACTGCAGAAACCAGGCAGCCACGGGGGGACAGTGGCATCACAGCACCCTCCACTCTCCCACGTCTCCTTCTGAGGCGCAAAAGCCAAGTACACTCATTGCCCTGATGGTTTTCACCCTGTCTCTGGCACTTCTCTCTCTGAGGTGTAACACATCCCGACGTGAGGAGGGACGGCTGGTGCCTCTGGTTTCCACTTCTCCTTTCGTTTCAGTGTGGGGGTAGTTCTGGGTGAGATCCAAGCTGGCTGCAGGCGATCATGGGGCAAACCACCCATTTTTTTTCTCTTCCAAAGCCATTCCCAGGGTCTCTCTTCCAAGCCCCTTTCTGGGGGGGACACCCTCATGTCCCTGAGTCAGTTCAGTCCCCTTGCTGCTGTGTCTAGGTGCTTCTGGCCTCACACATGTAAAAGGGAACAGCCCAAGATCTCACTTCAAAACACACGAAAGGCTGCTGTTGTCAGCAGGGGGAGGAGGGAGCTGGTGGCAGTTTGTCATCAGTATGTCCCCAGTTAACTGCCTTTCACTGGCCCGCCTTGTGCTCGGCAGCTCTGGCATTTCAGAAGATGGAGGTGTTTGGCTGAAGGGAAATGTCACATCCGCCCGTTCCTGACGGGCTGCTTCTCCTCGCCGCACCGGATGACAGGGGAGGCTGGGGGACGTGCAGCGGGGAGGGACGTGGGGCTCAGGGACGGCAGCCAGGCCTAAAGAGCCAGCCCCTTGGGAAAAGAGCCAGGACAAGGGGAATAAGGCACCGAGAGGACACAGGAGAGATGTGAGCTGTTTTAAGGAGGGGAAAGGAGTCTGATGAGGTGATGGGGGGAAATTATAAATTTCATGCTTTGGAGTCGCAGCGAGGCTTTTAAATCCCATCTCTGCTGCTAATATTGATCATGAAGGTTTGTTCGGCTCCTGCTTGTAACAGAGAGGTCCACCGGCACGGCTGACCACCATCTCGGTGGGTGTTTCATAAGCTGTGAGCATCTCAGCCTTCCCCCTGGCCCATCTTTGCCACATGCAATAAAACTGTCCCAGCACGAAGATTTCCCTGGCTAAGGCCAGCTGACCACAGGCAAAACAGACTTTTTTTTTTTCTTCCTTTAGAAACGGCAAGTGTTCCCTAAACTTGCTAATGTTGCCTGAGGCTGACCTCAGCATCCTTCTCCATCCAAAAGCTACAAAGCCTGAAGTAGCACATGATTCAGCGGGGCTCACTCATGGCTGTCCTGACAGTTAAGGGAGAGGTATCTCATGGGTCAGAGTGGGGAAATCCTTCACCGTGGAGTGAGAGGCTCAGCTGGAAATGAGCAGAGATGGTTCACTGGCTTGTGGGCTCACAGAGTCCTTTGGCATCACAGGGGAGACCTTGGCTGAGGTAAACAGGCACAACTCCAGTGACTGGAGCAGAGCTGGGCTGATTTGTACCACTAAAGCATCTGGTCCTTCAGCACATGTCAGAGGTGGGAGGGGAGCAGAGCAACCTGGGTGACAAACACCGTTGGTTTAGCCAAACTGTGTGATGCAGAGCTTGTGCTGGCTCTGCAGCGAGGCCAGAGGGGCAGCCAACACCCGAAACGGCAGCGAGGGAGCCCAACGCCAGCAGACAGCTTGTGGCCTGGCAGAGTTAATCAGCAGGACCACAGCCCTCGGATGGCACGCTTGCACCAGTAGAAAATCCCTGTGGTGGTTTAATGGGGCTGGGGGGCTGCCAAGCCCTCTGCATACCACAGCAAGGGGGAGGCGGGGAGATACTGTGTCTTCCCCATACCCAGGGAAATCCACCTGCAGGGCTCTGTCCCAGTTAAAGACTTTGCTGTATAATCCCTTCTCTGGAGCGGAAACCTGTTTGTCTGCCAGTCAGGACGAGACAAATCCCTGCATGGGGTGTGCTATGCCAACTTGATCGCTATAAATCTACAGCAGCAGCAGCTTTCCCAGATGACCTGTATCAATTTGCATGTGCTAGCGCTCTGTTTCCAGTCTTCCAACCGATGTAGCTGTCCTGAAAAATAATTTAAATGGACAATAAGCGTTGCTCCCATGCAGGGAGAAGAATAAATGATTCTACAGGTGTATTTTTACCAGCTGGTAAAACTATATCAGATTTTTTCAGTGAGTGGCCATGTGAACAAATTACCACCTGGTAATATCTGCTCCTCCTGGTAGTCGTTCTGCCCCATGGTGCCTGGTTTTAGGGAGCTGCTGCTGGGCGGGAGCACGCTGGGGAGGAGGGTTGGGTGGACGGGGTTCGCAGGGCCCATGGCAGTCGGCTGCGTCTGCACCGGTTAGCCCAGCACCAGGCTGCGGGTTGCACAAGGCCAGGCATCCTACCTCAGCACCATCGCGGCTGCTGAAACCTCTTCGTTGTTAAATCAGTGCGGACGCAGGGTTTGGACCAGACCCAGCGCCGGAAACACCCTGTGCGCTCTGCCAAATGTGCCTGTGGCTCTAAAGAGCATCAGCCACAGGAGATTTTGGAACAGTTCTTGGAAAGCTTTTCAAAACTCAAGCTCTGCCATTCAAGCATGGTCCCAAAACAATTATAAAAAACAGAGAAAACTTGGTGCGAAATTATCCAAGACTTTCTCCCCATAATAACAGGAGAAGAATGTTCAGAATTCAGCTAATTATTGCTGTTCTCTCAGCTGGCTATTTTCTACATGATTTGTCTTTTTTTTCTGCCTATTTTCTTCCAAAATTAACACCACACCAGCTTGCAGCTGCCATCATGCCATTAGTTTTAAAAGCAGCTTGAAATACTTATTTTTAGGAAAAAAATTAATCACTGAACACCATGGTGGCCAAAATGGAACTGAGAAATAATAACAACAACAATAATTCATCACGTAGTTCATTGAATTGCTGCTTTTGCAGAGGAAAAAAATACAATTGCCAAGAAGCAAAATAGCTTCCCAGTACTGATTCATCATGAAAAAATTAAATTGGCTGGAGCACGAGGGTTAGGGACGGGAGAGATGGCAGGAAAGATCCAAGAGCTATTTGCAGTCCCTTACTGTAAGCGCAGACACTTTGTTACCTCTCATTTTCATTTTCTTTTACATGTGGTCCCACATGGTTTCCTTATGTTTTGAAGCGATCAGCACAGAGTGGGGAAAACGGATTTCTCGGAGCATTAAATCACATTTTGGGGTTTTCAAGGAAAACATCCAAGATAAACTGAAGGTGCTAATTCATTTCAGGGCTGTGAGTCACACCACTTGCCAGAGCCCTGGCTGCGTTGCAGTGAGTGAAATTTCACCTACTGTACTTAGAGCTTTTGCCCTGGCTTGGAGCACGGGTAAGGTTCTCCCTTTTCCGCCACTGTGGACGGCTGCTCTGCTCCACTCCTCCTGGGATCAGACTCTGTTTCTGCTCTGGAACAGGCGATGCTTCCAGCTTCTAGTTGTCTGGTCTGTGTGCAGCGTCTGGGTAGTGCATGCCTGTGATCATGGGTGGAGAAAAAGAGCTGACCTTGTGTGTAAATGTTTTTCCCGGCACCTGAGCGAGCTCACATTGCATCCTGTGGTCTCCTCCTCATCACTCATCACACAAGAAGAGTCAGAGGGGGGCTAGAGTGTGGGTTTGCTGCTGCTTCCTTCAAGGTTGCTGGATGGTGAGCACCAGTGATTTAAATGTAAAGGTAATTTCAACGCCTTTAAATCAGCCCAGATGGGTTTTGTGGTGTTCTGCTGTCCCTTGGGGCAGCTGGGACCAGCATCAGTGGGACATGCTGGGATGGCATTGCTGGGTTGCCATGTGTGTGTAGGGCTGGGGAGGGTGAAGCAAACCCAAGAAACACCACGCTGCCCAGGGTGGTTTGCCAAAACTTGCGGCTCCATTCTGACTTTCCCCTGGCCCACCATACTCCTGCTAATGGGTCATCCCAGCTGTGCAAAGTCAGTGCCACCAGCCTCATCCCTTCATCTCACCAAGCTGCTACTCCTGCTGGTTCATGCCACCATGCACCACCTCAGAGATGAAGAAAGTCCCCCAAGCAGGGGCCACCACTGCCCCGTTCCCAAGTGCCGCTTATGGGTGCACTGGTGTCGTGGTTTAACCCCAGCTAGCAACTAAGCACCACGCAGCCGCTCGCTCACTCCCCCCCGGTGGGATGGGGGAGAGGATCGGAAGGGTAAAAGGGAGAGAACTCGTGGGTTGAGATAAGAACAGTTTAATAATTGAAGTAAAATAAAATAGAACAGTTAAATAGGTAAAGCAAAAGCTGCGCACGCAAACAAGGCAAAACAAGGAATTAATTCGCTACTTCCCGTCGGCAGGCGGGTGTTCGGCCATCCCCAGGAAAGCAGGGCTCCATCACGCATAACGGTTACTTGGGAAGACAAACGCCATCACGCCAGATGTCCCCCCCTTCCTTCTTCTTCCCCCAGCTTATATACTGAGCATGACGTCATATGGTATGGAATAGCCCTTTGGCCAGTCTGGGTCAGCGCCCCTGGCTGTGCTCCCTCCCAGCCCCCCCCCGTGCACCGGGCAGAGCACGGGAAGCTGAAAAGTCCTTGACCAATGTAAGCGCTACTTAGCGACTATTTAGCGGTACTTAGCATCGACATTGTTCTCGTCCTAAACCCATAACACAGCCCCATACCGGCTACCAGGAAGAAAATTAACTCTATCCCAGCTGAAACCAGGACAACTGGCCACCAATGGGCTCTCTCTGCTGCTGGCTGTGAGGCTGATCTGCCTGGCCCAGCCTGGCAGGGAGATGGGAGCCATGGCAGGAACAGCCTGCTGCCCCGCACGCTTGGGGAATGGACCCCGTTGCTCCCTGCTTGCTGTGGCAGTGACCCCTCCTAGCAGCCAGGGTGGCTTTGATGTGAACATACGGGGGCCTGGCTGCTCGGTTCAAAGCTAAATATCTGCAAAGACAGGATAGGTGCATGGCCAGTGCTGAGATCTCTGTCCCAGGGCTTTCCCCTTGCTGGGCTGTGCTGGCTGCAATGTGTGCCTGGCTGCAGGGAGGAGGCACAGCCTGCTCTTGCTGTGTCCCCTCATGTGCTGGAGAGGATGTCACATGCATTTGTTGGACATCCACTGCGCCAGCAGCCGTGACCCAAGGCAAGCCGTATTTATGCCGGATCTTTCTGCTGCTCTCCCCGAGTTGGTCAGATGCAGCCTTTACTGGAGAGCCCTTTCCTTTCAGCTCTGGGATGGGGAATTTCTCCAGCTCCTCGCCAGCATGTCCAGTGCCTGTTGGGGCGGCTGTGGGTTGCTTTCCAAGTCACTGGAGATCAGCAGCGAGGCACGACTGCTGCTGGCGGAGGCAATCTGCTTATCAGATATCCGCCCTGCTTCCTTCCCACGGGGAAGCACTTTGATCAACTGGCGCAGGCCCCCGTGCCAGACGCAGGGTCCAGTCAAGCATCCGTAGCCTGTACTGAGGGTCCTGGCACAGGAGGTGCAGATGTGGCTGCACAAATTTGGGGAGAGGAAGCCAGACCCGATGGCCCAGGGTTGTGCCCTGTGCTGCTGGGACTGCCCGTGCCTCCCTGGGCTTGTGTGCGAGTGAGGGGGTGATGTGAGGAGAAAGAGCCAGAGCCGGACCCCAGTGATCCCTGGACCCAAAGGACCATAGTGGGTGGTGGTGTCATGACATGGTAGGGTGAGGGGTGACCTGTAGAAGTCCATTAGTGACAGTCAGCCGCCACTACAGCCTGGCAATGTCTGGAGGGGATGGCCACACACTGACACCTTGTGATGGACACAAAGAAGAGCAGCCCAGCTTCACCTCCCGGGAGGTGCTGCTGCTGCTGGGTTCATGTGAAAGCACAGTGGCGGGGTAGCCCAGAAGAGTACTTGTAGGTCCTGGCAGCTTGATGATATCTTTCCAGGCATCATTAGGTATAGGATAGCTCAGCAGCTCCCACAGTTGCTGACGGCCACGAGATTTGGACTAGATGACCTTTAAAGGTCCCTTCCAAGCCAAACTATTCTATGATGCTATGATTTATGCTAAATCTCTGTTCCCTGATGCAAGAGCTGCTTTTGGAGAACCCAGGATGGAGCTGGAGGTGTCTCACCTCTAAGTCTCAGCTGCCAGCATGTCCATGAAGACTTGCTGGTAACTGATTTATAGGACAAGATGGTTCCTGGCTAACCTCACGACAAAAGCAGTGGAAAGCCACTTGTCACCATCTGCCAGCTCTGGACGTGGCTCATCTAACAGCAGTATCTGGACCATAGATGCTATCAGCCCTGGGAGTCTTGAGATCCTTTTGATCTGCTGTTCACTGATCTTATTACTTTCTCAGCTCAGGACGGGGTTGAGGTTTGCTGCTTTCCTTCACTATCACTCTTTGCAGTTTGGTGATAAACTCCCGGTGGCTGGTCAGGTCTGATTTCTTCCTTGCTGCCTGCTTTGACCAAAGGAGGCACTTAGGCAAGTGGGACGGGTGAAAAACTGGAGGCAACAAATGCGTTGCTGTCTGCCTGCTGGCACCTTGCTGAGTTCTCGGCAGCAACTGCTCACCTCTGGTCCCAGGGAGACAGGCTGTTCAGAACAGTGTGTATTCCCCAGCCAGGGCCTGGCAATGTGCACTCATCACAAATTACTTACTGTGATGAATTTTTCTTTATTTAAAAAAAACGTTTCTTGATTGGTTCTTAAAAGTTGGTCTGCAGGCACCACCCTAATGGCATGTCTGAGTCCCCAGCTGGGTGATTATGGCTTTTATTTGCTCAGCAAATTCTCACTCAGTGCAAAAAGTTCAAAGGAAGCTGTTCCCTCCTGACTGCAGGGAAACACGGAGATCTCTCTCTAATCCCTGTCCTTATCAGACTGGCAGGCAAGGAGAGCTCCGCAGTCAAGGGTGCAGGGCAGAAGCAGATCTCCAGTACCATCTCTAAGCTGCTGGCATGGGGAGAGCCTGATTGTACTTCGCCACATGCGAACACCTTTCCCAGAAAGTCCACACAGGATCTGTTAGAGCTGGCAGTGAAACGGGTCATGCCAAGGTCCCTGGTGTGGGAGCAGCCCTGGGGCTGCAGCGTGCTCATGGTTATGCAGAGCAGCGGCCGTGAATCAGTCTCAAAACCACCTCTCTGTGTTCGTGTGATGCTGAACCGAGATACGTGTCCTCCTGCAAGTGGCGGCTGGGACATCCACCTGTGGCATGAGCACATGCGCTTCTGCCCTGCCCGCCACACCTACGCTGTGCACGAAGCAAAGTGAGACTGAGCTGGGCTGAGGGTGCCTCTGGTTTAGACCAAAGATCACTGTCTGTTACAAATGCTGTGATACTGAACCCAGCACCCACCAAACCCTGGCCATTGAAAACACAGGCTCCACGCATGGTGTTGGAGGGACAGATCCTTTGCGTTTGCCACCCATGGAGGCGAGGGGCATGGCACTGCTGCTGGGAAACAAAACTGCCAGGAGCCTTTAGGAAAAATAGTTTAATTGCCTAGCGAGGCTGATGAGAAAGATTCAAAGATAAAATTACCATTTTTAATTTTTTTAGCTAAGAGATTTGCTGATGCTTTCCACAGCGCAAAATGTGTGAGTTGGCCATGGTTGAGCAGAGATTATTTGGAAAGATTTTTAAGAGGTTATGTGCTGCATTAATAAGAAGCTAAGGGAGGAGGGTGGTACAACCGTGGGAAGGGAGGTTTTTATTTTGTTCTTTGCAAATTTGCATTGAATTGCTCAGGGGAGAGGAAGAAGCTTCAGGAAAAAAAAATTCGGTTGTTTCATTTTCCTCCTCCCAAACAATACGTTCAGGGTTTCAAAGCCAAGTTTCCCTTAGAGATTTACCCCAAGCTTGCTGACACTGACCGTATCACAACTCTGAGATTTTCACTGTGATAGCAGTGCATTTAAACAAGGATGGAAATGTAGAGTATGAAGCTGTGTCCTTGAGTGGGACGAGGTTAAAGTATAGAGCAATGTGTGGTGGGTCCCGTTCTTGAACAACCTGGGAGGACATCTCAGGAGGGAGCATCATACAGGTGCAATGAAATTACAACCTAAGCATCATTAAGATGGGCAGTTTTCTTCCTGTTTTAATGAGACATTTGTTTGAAACAAGGATCAGGAAAAAAGGTAGAAACCCCACCTGTTTCTATTGATGCATGAGAAGTGATGTTTGAGGGTGTGTGGAGGAAGAAAAACAGTATGAGCCATGCTTTTGATTCAGAGGACCAGGGAAGCTATCTTTTCTGCTGGGAGGAGGTTTAGTTTTGTTCATGGACCTGGGTAAACACAATTTGACTTATGCTGTGCCTGCACGCGCTTGTAGGGGAAAGGCAAGGAGAGGGGGCAGAAGGATCCTCTGCAGATTGCTCTGGATAGAGCCAGATGTGGAGAGATGTGGCCTCCTCCACTGGATGAGAAATTTGCTCTCCTAGGGCAACTCCCCAAATCCTCAGACCATGCCTGTGTGAAACTGCTAGTTGAGCAATGAGGAAGTACGTGGGGAGAGCCAGATGGCACTTTGCCCCAGTGTAGCTGTCACTCTTGACATTAGCTAAGGGAGTCCTTCCTCATCATCCGTGACTGCCTGTTAAGCATGACAGTGACATTTAAATGCTAGCTGGTTTTTTTGGAAATGGTCAAATGGCTTCCAACTTGCTTCTGCTTTGCAGGTGTTCCCTTCCCCAAGCAGTTCCAGCAAGTTTGCACTAAGATCCTCACCCGCCTCTTCCGTGTCTTTGTCCATGTCTACATCCACCACTTTGACAGCATCATCAACATGGGTGCTGAGGCTCACGTCAACACCTGCTACAAGCACTTTTACTACTTCATCAGGGAGTTCAGCCTTGTTGACCATCGGGAGCTGGAGCCTTTGGTAAGGATGCCCCAGGGACGGGGAAGTGGAGGGGGTGAGAGTGGCGTGGGCTGAACACAGCACAGGTAGATTCAGGTGGGGGCTGGACTCTGAGCGGTGCAGTCACGCTCTCTGGACTCCTTCAGCCACCCTACCTCAGAAGCACATCCATGGTTTCTGTCCTGTAACCATCAGCCTTAGTGCTCTGAGAGAGAACTTCCCAGCAACCCTGAGGAAACCCTTTACCCTCTGAAAATCTTCCTTAAACTTTGCCTCTGCTGCCATGTCTATGATTTGCTCTTCAGTATCCTCAGGACCACCGTAACATAGTGTCCCTAATGCAATTTGCACATTAAAGTGTTTCCAGCCAGTTGTGTCCACATGGCATTCAGGGGTCAGATTTGAGCCCAAGTCCCCTCTCCACAGTCTTGAGTTTTCCTATTAACAAACTAAGGTCCCCACTTGGGATCCTAGTGTGAATTACAATGAGGCTGCAGGAAGGCAAGCCCCAATAGGACATGCCTCTCCAGACAACAGCTATAGAGGCCAAGCTGGAGAGGCCTCGCTGGAGCTCCGAGTTTCTCTGCAGCTTCCCTTGGGAAGCAATTAGCCAGGCAGAGAGTGAGAGTCCTTGAAAACAGCAGGACTGGGGAGAAGCAGAGGCCAGACAGCCCGGGCACATAAACTAGAAAATGCACATAGTTAGTTCTGTAAGAGAAGCAAGTGTGTCACAGGCACAGTTGAGTGTGGTCTGACCTAGGAAGGACATGTTGCAATGGGGAGAAGAATTAATAGGGAACTCAGTAGTTAGCAGGCTGTGATAAGGGCTGGGTTGCAGAAAAGTCATGTCCAGCAGCAGAGAGCTGGGGAAGACCAAGAGGATCTAATCCCAGAGAGACAAAGGGCTGAGAAAAGTCCCAGCATGAGCTGCCTGTTTAGGAGTATCTGGGGGCAGGAGGGGATGCTGTCGTGGTTTAACCCCAGCTAGCAACTAAGCACCACGCAGCCGCTCGCTCACTCCCCCCCGGTGGGATGGGGGAGAGAATCGGAAGGGTAAAAGGGAGAGAACTCGTGGGTTGAGATAAGAACAGTTTAATAATTGAAGTAAAATAAAATAGAACAGTTAAATAGGTAAAGCAAAAGCTGCGCACGCAAACAAGGCAAAACAAGGAATTAATTCGCTACTTCCCGTCGGCAGGCGGGTGTTCGGCCATCCCCAGGAAAGCAGGGCTCCATCACGCATAACGGTTACTTGGGAAGACAAACGCCATCACGCCAGATGTCCCCCCCGTCCTTCTTCTTCCCCCAGCTTATATACTGAGCATGACGTCATATGGTATGGAATAGCCCTTTGGCCAGTCTGGGTCAGCGCCCCTGGCTGTGCTCCCTCCCAGCCCCCCCCGTGCACCGGGCAGAGCACGGGAAGCTGAAAAGTCCTTGACCAATGTAAGCGCTACTTAGCGACTATTTAGCGGTACTTAGCATCGACATTGTTCTCAATCTAAACCCAAAACACAGCCCCATACCGGCTACCAGGAAGAAAATTAACTCTATCCCAGCTGAAACCAGGACAGATGCGCTTTACTCCTCTGCTTTCATTTGTCTCAGTCAATTTGCTGCCTTCCTGCTCTGATCGTGATTTGGGGGGATGGAGAGATGATGATCTAATCAGGAGGGACTTGAATGACAACAGCATCTACATTAATTATTTCATAGAGTTTGATTGTGAGCTATATTATCGCAATGACCCTCAGCTCCAGAAAATGGCAGCTTGGCATCACTCTGTCCTCTGTTAGTCTTCCTCACCACCGCTCCTCATGACAAACTTCTTTAGCATTGATATACAGCCCATAATGGTGTCATCTCCTTTGACTGATGCTTGCTAATGTAAATAATTAGCACCTAACAGCCAAAGCAGAGGCTGACATTGCTAAATAGGCTTTCAGTGCCAGTGACTCACATGCAACATGAGATGATTTATGGGTCTGGATGAATCTAAGATGAACAGATTTTCCCGTGTGATGCAACCAGAGTTAAACTACAAGGAAATGAGACACATTTACCTCCGGTCTATCTGTGTCTTATTTCTTGGTGTGTCCATTGCCTGGCATTCGAGCCCCAAGCAGACCCAACCACAAGGGAGACCTCCTTCCCTCAGGCAATGACTTGCTGTAGGTGTGTATGAGAGTGTCCTGCAACCAGAGGATGGTTGTGTCCAGGATGCAATGCTGAGTTGAGGAGGGAGGGACAAGTTGCTGCAGTTTATGAACAACTTTCAAAAACTGAAAGCAGTCCTTCTGGCCATGCTGTTACCCCAGAGAGGCTGCAGTTTGACACTGCCATCAGTCCCAAAGTCTGCATGGGTTAGGATTGATCCAGTAGCTTCCAACAGCATTTCTCTCTGCTGCAGGCAGGGAAAGCAATAATGGGTTTTTTTTCATGCGCATCCCAGGGGCTTTCCAATGAACCCCTGGGAGCCTGGTGTAGCTCCGGTTCATTGTGCTGTGGAGCGTGTGGGGAGCCCAGCGTTCATGCTGTTCTGGCTTTGCTTCAGCAGCAGTTGTGAAGATGCACAAATAGTAACATCCAACCTCTGCAGCACTTTAAACTTGACCTCAGTCCACTTTCCTGTGGCTAATTACTCTCCCCAGCCCAGGGCAGAGCACCAGTGACTTGTTTTGCTCATTTCCCTTCTCACTGGGCTGCACCATAGCTGTTGCCCTGCTCCTAAGTGTTTTTAAGTCCTGAAGGATTCATCAGCTAGCTTGACACTTAAGCAAGGACAGACAGTGTGGTTGCATCTGCCTTCATTTTAGGTTAAGACTGCAGTGTTTATTTTTTGCAAGTTCTCATGGTTTGTGGAAAGGCGATAATCTCTCAGTAGGGATGAGACAAACTGTCCTTGAGAGGTTCAGTCTCTATTGACTGCCTCATGAGCCCAGACAACTGCCCTAACCTTGCATTTAGATGGCCAGAGTTAGTCCACGTGAATCCCATGACAGAGCAGACTCCTGCCTGCAGAGGTGCCTGTTCCCTGCACGTAACTATGGAAGGCCACCAAACACATGGAGGGAGCACATCTGGAACAAGACAGCAGGTCTGAGTGCTGTATTATGACTGGAGCTCTCCAGATGTGGGCTTTCTACTGAGGAGCCCCAGTTTTCAGGTTTAGGAATAAGAAGAAAGAAAAAAACCAGCACCCCCCCCAGCCAGAAAATATCCTGTTAGGCCCAGATAGCTTAGAAAAATTACAGGGATTGTGGGGTGAAGGAGTTCTTGGTTTCTAAGCGTGCCTCTGGCTGAATCTCCCTTTGCTGCCTCAGTTTCCCTTTTGTCAAGCTTCTCTGGGACATGATTTCTTAGCAGCAAATCTTGGGAGTGAAGAATGAGATAGATCCTCTGTACAGGCAGAACTCACGAAAGGCGGTGATTCACTCTCTTAACAAATCAAGAAATACGGGGGCAGAGAGAAGCTGTGCACTTGCTTCCTTGACAAGGGCAGGTCACGGTCCTGGGCAGCAGCACTGGCAGAGGTCCAGCTGGTTACGTACTAAGGCAGAGCTGCAGGGATTTCCAGAGTGTGATGAATGCATTGGACATCTGGGGCCAGCCTGAGGAGCTTGCAGGCAGCTTGGCAGTCCACTGGCTGCCCCAACCCATCCTGTTCAAGGCTGCTTTTTCGCCTGATGCTGTGCTAGTGGGGTGGGCTGGATGCTGTTGCAAGAGGATGTTCACAGTCTTCTCACCCCCCTCTTCTTTCTCCTTCCGAGATGTTTGCAAACACTTCCCGTTTGCAACGTGATTTTGTGGCAGAGCATCGGTTTTTCATTTGATGGCAGGGTTCTGCACTTGAGTCATTTTGCATGTTACTCCTACAAAGAAGCCCTCTCTTTGCCATTTTCCCCGGATGGATTGAAAAAACAAAGCTCTCAGCACTGAAGAGCTGAGATTGCAGCTTCTGTCCCCCTTGGTTATATCACTAAAGGGCCTTTTATAGAGTTACTCAAGGGTCATCCTACTTTCCTAGTTCTCCTTTTTTTAGAGTTGCATCCTTCCTTCTCTGCAGACCAGTCCTACTTCAGATCTATTTTGGGAGTACATTTTAATGTGCAAACCTTTCTCTCGGGTGTGTGAAGGGGTCTGTGTGCACACGCAGATTCACAAGTCATGAACTGATGAGCTAGAGAGAATCACAGACTTTCCTCGCTGCAGCAACGTACGTGATTTGCAAGCTATTAGTTGAGCTCCGTAAGGCCAGGACAAATACCATCTTCCACCAGCTGAAAGGTGGGCACCTTCCTAATGCAGCTGGCATGACGCCACCCTGGCTAAAGAAAACAGTCTGTTAGCCTAAACAGAGCTCTCTCTCGCAGGAGGTTTCCTCCAGCCCTCTGTTATTAGCACTCATTTGTGTTGCAGTGTGCCCGTGGGATCCGTTGCCAAAACCACAGGTCCTTTGGGTGAGCTGTGGTCACCTCCCAGAGCAAGAGCCAGCAGCTCCCAGGAGCAGCTCCGCGTCCCGTCTCCCTAGGCAGCTGCAAATGGAGGCTCTGAGAGCGGCACCACCTTGTCTGGCTGCTCTGCAGCTGAGTCAGGAGCAGGATCCGCATCTTTCAACATCTCGGCCAATGCTCTTTCCTTGGACTGCTCACAAATCTAGGGCACAGCCAAAATAATCTTGTGCCACAGGGACCAAGGAGGATGCCAGGAAGGAGCTGCTGAGGCAGAACAGTTCCCAGGAGGGCTGGCATGGGAAATAGAGAAATGCTCCCCAAGACTCCCACCGTCGCTTCCTTGGGTTGTTTTTGGACACCTACCAAACTGCCTGGACATGTCGCTCTACTAAAACCTGTCTTTTGCATTTACTGTTTCTTTCTTTTCTCTCCCCCTTCAATGCAGAAAGAAATGACAGAACGCATTTGCCACTGAAGCATTTTGGCAGGCGAACTCAACTGGCTCACTCGGAGTCTGATGGGACAAGACCCATCTTGTGGTGGGAGACCTCTTACCAAGGACTCGGTCTGGGCATTTCAACTCAATGAACTATGAACACTGCAGAAGAGCCTCTTCAGGCCAGGGCCGAACCCTAAGCTTGCTGAGCATCTCTGGACAGATTTTTTTTTTTAATAGATCCCAGTCTCTGTTGTATGGCTCCTGCCTTAGAAAGCCACTAACTTACTGGAGAACAAGGCAAGTTTGGTTGACTTTTGCACACTCTGGTTTCTAAGACTCAATCCCATGTCTGATAACATCCCTTCTGCTACTTTTCCTCTTGTTTTGTCCTCAGCTACACTGATCTCCAAATGTTTTATTAGTGATTCCTGCCCTGTGAGCAGGTGTGACCGTGGCTACCGAGTAATGCCTGTTACCTTTCTGAGATCAGCTCTGCAAAGTTGGTGACATTTGATCCCAACTGCCTTCATGTGGTTAGTTGCTGATGTACCGTTTTTAACCATGAGCTATGAATGTCTCTCCTTCTGCCCTGATTCATGCTTTATCAAAGGGAGCCTTCCCCACCCCGCCAGGGGTTTTTCACACTTGGCAGAGGGGACTTCATGATGTTCTAAGATGCATCCAACACTCCTTTGGACTAACGGTAAGGTGGCCCCATGACAGAGGAGGTGAACTAGGCCACTTTTTACTGTGACCAGCACACTCTACCTGAGAAAGACTGAGAAAGTGGTGGAAAGAAACTGTCGCCAGAAAATAACATTTTCAACATGTCAGCATTTCCTGACATGTTGTCTTGGCTCAAGATCAGCAGATGCTGGCTGTAGAAATTGTTGTTTTACATTATCCAGCCCTACAGCATAGTAAACCAGGTGGAGGACTTTAAGAGACATCTCATCTACCCTGTTCTTCCAAAAAAGCAAGATCAGTCCCTCTTAAACCTTTCTGATGTTTTCAAAGCATACTATTGCTACCTGGTCTGTGCCATTTTTCCCCTGAAAGGTATCACATCTCAAAATTTCTTCCCCTTCTGCTTGCAATGCCTGATAACTAGTGTTGTGTTCCCTGTGCCATTTTTCTTTTGACAAGAGCTGACCTTTTTTTCCCCCCCTGTTTTTGGGGAGTTAAAATCAAATTGTCTGAGCCACAGCATTGTTATGTTTGTGTTTCCTGCCCCTTTTCTGGGAAAGTTTTTTATACCAGACACAGCTGATATTTATAATCTGGGGTTTGCCCATTTTTGAGGTAGGGAGGGGATGTGGCTAGAAAATGTAAATATTTAGACCAACATTAAAGTGCACAAGTGAATTTTCAGTGCTCAAAGCACTTATTTTGTTGCAAAAATCTATTTTTTTTATCTTGTATACCAGATGTATATTTTTACATGGAAATAAAACACAGCAAAATGGACACAAAACCACCTGATATATCATTCCAATATTTTCTGTGTAAAATAATCAGTAAAAGTCCAAACATTTTTGTTCTGTTACTAATTAAAGAAACGTTAATAAACCTGGCGTACTTTATTCTTCCCTGATTCATCTGTAGTAAGACAGACATCATGAAAAAGCACCAAGGATAACTTAAAAAGTGGATTTCCCCTGAGAGTTGCAGCACTGATGGATCTCAATGCCATGCTGTGACCTCAGCTTGCATCTCAGAAAGCGGCTTGACATAGGCTAATGTTACTGGTCTGCATCCTCCCCTTGCAGACTTTTCACCAGCATCCCACCTGAAGGTATTTTTCCAGTGATGCATGGTGGTGAGGTTTGCTCGCTACTTTTTCCAAAGGTGTGTGGTTCCTGGGTCCTGGCATCAATCTTGTAGCCTCTTCTTGCAGTCAGGAACCACAGGCACAAATCACTGTGTGGTGCAGAGGCAGGAGATGACAAAAGCTCTATGGGAAACCTTCTGCCTTCTTGAGGAGTGAGGCCTGGTTGGACTCAATGCACAGGACCCTCTCGAAGCTGGTAAGGTTGGGACTTACGGAGAAGCTGTCTCAACAGTGGGGTCTAAGGGATGAACTAACAGCAGTCTACAGCTACTTCAACGTGAGGTACAAAGATGACAGAGTCAACCTCTTCTCAACAGTGAAAGACAGTGAGACAGTGGCCATCAACCACAGTTTGTGGCTTGGGAGGTTCAAATTAGACAACAGAAAAAAAAATCCAAGCGGGTGGTGTGGCCAGTGAACAGATACCCAGAGAGAGAGTGTTAACCATCCTCAGTTTGACAAGGCTTGGTGTAAATAATGCCCGTGTACAGAAGCCTGCTTATATTTTTGTCCTCCACATTGTCCTGCGGCAATGAGTTCCACCAGGTAATTATGCACTATGCATTACAAAAGGGGAGTGTACTTTGTTTATTTTTAAACACGTGCCTGAGGATTTCAGCCCTCCTGCCATGGCAGAGCTTCACGTTTACCTCCTCTGTACCACGGAGCTCCCACAGATTCCTGCAGAACAGAAAGTGTTGATTATTTCTGAAAGACCAACCCACAGGCTCATCTCAAGCAGCAATTTAAAAAAAATTTTTTTTTTTTCCTTTTTAACCTAGTTTACCCAAGGAAACACAGGTCATGATTGTGCTGTGACAACTGCATCTTCAGTAACTCTGGAAGCAGTATAGGAAGGGGAGAGAGAGAGACCTGAGTGAAGGTCTGCACCATGTGCTGCTGGATGAGCTCAGCCAGCTTATTACACACCAGAGAGTCCACATGGGAGACTTTCACAGCCAAGCAGGATCACAAGCTCCTGCTGGCTGGACTCCTTGTTAGCCATTAAATGCTGGGTGTCAAATTCTTCCTGTTAAATTAGCGCACGCCTTGTCTCGTAGCATGGAAACCCATATTGCTCAGGGTTTGTGCCCAAATAAAAGAGAAAAAACATGTTTGCAAGCACCCTCCATTCCAGCGTGCAGCAGCATGTACGAGCTGAGCATTTTGCCCCCTTCAGCTCCAAATTCTGCCACTGCAATGCTTGTGCAATGGAGAAGACAAATGTCAGACCACTCCCATGTCCACGTTCCCCCTTTGCCCCGGCATCAGCTGCTCTGTCCGTGGGGCTGCCTCCCTCAGGGGTATTCCCCACATTCAACCACTTGCTCCAGGGCTTTCATCCCCACTGAGCGCCCCAGCCTCACGGCTGGGGGGCAAAGGGAGCTGTGCCCCTTACCAGGATATCTGAGGTCTCTTGGCTGAATTGCTACCAGATTCATAGGGCTAGTAACAAAGCAGCAGTGGATCTCTGCAGGACCATCCACTACCAGAAAGGTCATTCTGTCTCTCTCCAAGACACTGAGCCTGAGTGCCTCCCAGCCTGGAGTGCTTAATGCCTGAGCACAGCAGAGATGTTTATGAAGCAGAAGCACTGCGATAAGTATCTAAGTCAAACTTCTCCTCCTTTCAGGAGGCTGAATTGTGCCTATGAGGCTCCAACATCCCCCAGAGCTTCAACAAACATCCCTGCACAATTTGAAAGCAGGCAGGAACGCTGGGATGCATTAAATATGCGCGTAGCTCTTGTTAGCCCCAGCTCCCCAAATGACTCATCTGCTCAGCTGGCTGCCAGGTGCCTAGGACTCATTTGTTTCTTTGCAAAATCCCTGGGTTCTTCTGATGAAGGGGAGATGTGCTACTGCCAGGATTTTATTTTCCTTCTCTGCAGCCACCATGTCCTTCGGGACCAAACAATAGGCTGTGGTGCCAGTCACCAGGTCAGATGTGCTATGCAATGTCTGCAGACATTGGAGAATTTAGGAATAACCTTGGATGGGGGGAAAAAGGGCTTTATGGAGCATAACGGCTCCTGTTCCAGTGCCACAGGAATGGGACATGGAGAGGGATTGGGCTCAGCCAGTAGAACATACTGCCTTTGGCTGGGCATAGGCAGGGGTCAAGGCTGACCTACCCTGGCAGCAGCCCCACTGGCAGCCCAGTGGGGTTGGCCCATGGGGTGTTGGTGGGGGTTTGCTGGTCTGAGTGGCGGCTGCTGGGTTTAAGCTGGCCCATGCTAAGGCTGGACAGTCCTGGGTGAATGGTCACAATAACCATGACATGATCTGGTCTGAGATATTCCTCCTCTCTTGGTGAAAGCTTGTAAAATATAAGGGAAGACTTGGGAAGAGAGAAACAGAAGCCAAGGAGAAGTTGTTGTTTCCAAGAGTTAAAAATTTGTCCGTGCTGGGAGATGACCATGAATTGACTCGGGACCAGAAAGGGATGACTTGGGTTAATAAGACTAGATCCATTCCTCAATTGCTTTCTTGGCGGTGGGGGAAGATGCCGATTCTAGCAGAGAGTTTCACAACTAAGGCAAGAGTGTTTCTCTTGAATGTGTGCAGCTTTTACTTTCTGGAGGCTGATGGCTTTGCTAGTCCAGCCCGGTCGGCCAGATTCCCTCATGCAGGTCAGGGAAGGACAAATGACTCATAAGTGTCAAGAAAACCTCAAAGAAAGAGTGTGGCATTCAGCTCCCTGCTGAAAAGAGACCCTGAGTCAGAGCTGAAATGCCAGCGGTGCGTGGGGGGACTACTGCATGTCTGCACGGATGCAGAACATAGCAACAGCAAATGAGGCCTCTTACACGAGAGTCTCTTTCTGTAGAGGTGGCTGCGGGGGGTGGAAAAAAGCATGATCTGCCTGGAAATGTCTTGAAGTTTAAGGTCTCAGTGGAACACAATCCATTCAGCTCCAATGAGGCACCTTACTTTCGTGCTTTGAGATACTGGGTGATGGCATCTGCTACTGACATCCATAGGGCAGGACTCACTACCTGTGTAATCACTCAATGCTGGCCACATTTGGACTGCCCCAGGGTCTCTGGTCTCTTCCAGTGTCTGAGCTCACCCAACCTTTCCCCCATCCAAGCTGGCTCCCTGCTGGGGCCAGCCACAGGTTCCTCGGCAGCAACAAGGATAACTGGGATAGATCAGATGATACCCATTGCATCCTAAGTGAGTCCAGCAGCTCCATGACTACTGCTTTTTAAAAGTATCTGGCACTTGTTCTCCCAAATCATGTGTTTTGTTGGAAAACTTGAAGGAAGTTTGGGACTTTGCTGGAACCCCGGATTGTAGCACTTCTCTTGCAGAACAGTTGGGTCCAGGTCCTGGCTGATGGGGTACAGGGTTGCTTCATACTCAGCAAGTGGTGGTATGCATTTAACATCCTCCTGCCAAGAACAATTAATCATGAGGGGGAGGAAGAGGATCCCTATTTTCAGGATTCTTCAACTTGTATGACTCTTCAGCCTGTGTTAGAAGGAGAAGCTTCACCGCCATTTGGGTAATCCTCCAGCAGCTATTTTATTATTAACTTTAATGAAGCAGTACAACCTGGGAGTTGCCATACTGGAACAGACCTCTCCTTTGTCATTTAATATTTTATATCCACTGGGCCAGTTACCAATTGCTTTGGGCTATGCCCTAATGACCAAGTGAGGTAAGCATTTTGCCATCCGCTCATGCGGCTGTCAGGCGAGCGTATGTAAGAGCCGGCAGTCTTGGGGCACCTTGCTGTAAGCATCCTGTGCTGGAGGCCAGGACCAGCACTGCACTCATGGTCTCTCTCCCTTGGGTCTTACTCATCTTGCAGTTTTCCAGTAGTGACAGGATTCTCCACACTTATGTGCACTGAGGGGAATAAGAGCTGAGATGCACACAAGGTCTCAGTCCCAGCCTGAACTAGCAGGGTGGATGGGCTGGTTTTGGTAGCTACATATAGGTGGAGATAATGTTATCATAGAATCATAGAATCGTTTAGGTTGGAAAAGACCTTTAAGATCATCAAGTCCAACCGTTAACCTAGCACTGCCAAGTCCACCACTAAACCGTGTCCTCAAGCACCACATCTACCCGTCTTTTAAATACCTCCAGGGATGGGGACTCAACCTCTTCCCTGGGCAGCTTGTTCCAGTGCCTGACTACTCTTTCAGTGATGAAGTTTTTCCTAATATCCAACCTAAACCTCCCCTGGCACAACTTGAGGCTGTTTCCTCTCGTCCTATCGCTTGTTACTTGGGAGAAGAGACCGACCCCCACCTCGCTACACCCTCCTTTCAGGTAGTTGTAGAGAGCAATAAGGTCTCCCCTCAGCCTCCTCTTCTCCAGGCTAAACTACCCCAGCTCTCTCAGCCGCTCCTCGTGTGACCTGTTCTCTAGACCCTTCACCAGCTTTGCTGCCCTTCTTTGGACACGCTCCAGCACCTCGATGTCCTTCTTGAAGTGAGGGGCCCAAAACTGAACACAGTATTTGAGGTGCGGCCTCACCAGTGCCACGTACAAGGGGACGATCACTTCCCTAGTCCTCCTGGCCACATTATTCGGATGCAAGCCAGGATGCCATTGGCCTTCTTGGCCACCTGGGCACACTGCTGGAAGGCCTTGATTTCTAATGCTGTGGCAAAATGTTCTGCTGCTTTGGTGACTGTGTTCATTTCTGAGGACTTGTTTTCTTTCTGTCCTTGGATTGCTTCTGTAACCCATAACTGGCCTCGTTAGGAAGTCAGTTAACGTCTTGTCTGTGCTGGAAGTAGCAGCCCCAGCATCTTGTCTAAGTCCTTCTTGCTTGACTTTGCAATCTGCTCGATATTACTGCTCTCTGATGCAAAAATAAATACCTAAGCAGAACAGGAATGCAGTGAAATGAAACTGGAATGCTGCATTTGAAAATGTCACCACTCAGAAGGAAAATCATCTTCCCACTTCTGTTCCTAGCAGTTACAACAGTTTTCTCCCCAAGACACCCTTTTTGTGCTATGACTTCCAAATTCATTAAAACTCACAGACATTCTTATATTATACTGTCTTGTAAGCAGCCCACAGCAATAGGAGGATTAAAAAAGCCCCTTCCCCTGCACAAGCACGTAACAGAAGACTCGGAGAGCCTCCCTCTTTGGGGCTGAGCACTCATACAGCAGCACCTCTCATGTCTGAGAAACCCAGTTGGGTAGGATGAGGATATCAACCCTTCCTTGTCAAATGGACTTTCTGAGAGTTTTGTTCATGCCTGCCCACAAGACTTTTGTTTTATCCATGTACAAATACTGTCTAAACCTCTAGACAGCGCAGACAGATGTAGCACGCACAGTGTCATAGGATGAAACTGTGGCGTCCAGAACTTTGGCCAAAGAGGCTGTTACTCATCTGGGTAATATCCCGAGGAACCCAAGGGCATGAGACAGCTTAGCCCTGTTCAGTTTAATAAGAATATATATCATCAAAACACCACATGTAACATCACCAGATCTCGCCCCTCTTGTCCATGTTGCATTGACAATGATGGCATAGGCACCACCTAAATAATCAATACCAAGTTGCAACACTTAAGTCAGACTACTTGGACACAGCCCTGTGAGTCTCCAGTGGCTGCCCAGGGGCCTAGCATTTGGGATAGCACACAGTCTGCGTTTTCCCTTGCTCTCCTAAGCAGGAAATGGACTGGAAGGATTTGTAATGGGTCCTGCTGAGTCTGGCAGAAAAGTGAGGAGCCATTGAGGATTAAAAGCAATCTGGACTGGTAGAAGTCCCTTTGCTGCTGCTGAACAGCTGTTTGGGGTAGATGGGGGAGTTTGGGGGTACGCAGTAACAGCCTCTAATGATCAGCTTGTACAGTGGACCCAAGCATTTTTCTGCTCGTTTCCAGCAGGTTTGTTTTGTTGGTGTCCAGCGGACCACACGTTTTCCAGGTCCCATGTTACTTGAGCCTTCCATTAAATAGAGTCAGTTCAGGATCTCTGTCCCGGTGGGCAGTGGGGTGGCACTGTGTGAAGGTGTGAGTACTCCTCATGGGTCTGGCTAGAGGAAAAGCAGGTTTCAGCCTAGCATTCACATCCATACGGGCACTTTTAATGTCCATTTTGAGAACTTTTCCTTGTCCCCTGCTGCGAACAGCTTTGCCAGATGGGACACTGAAACACGGTCTCTAGGGGTGGAGATATCTCATGCTACTCATAACCCATAATGAATCATAAGGTTTCCTGAAAGAAACAACACTTTCTCTTTCTTTCTTTTTTTTTTTTTTGTAGGGGGCGGAGAAGGGACATTCACAACAAAAGAATGACACAGAAGCTTGATCCTGGCAAATGTGATTGCATAAGCCTGTCTCGGGGTTTAATCGCCTAAATGAGAAGTATAATTTTCAGAGAAACTGAGCCTGTACAAATTCCTTGAAAAGTAGAGGGAACAGTACATGCTGTGTGTCCTGAAAATCAGACTACACTAGATTGCAGGTGCTTAAATATAGATTTAGGTGCTTGGCTGTGGGCAGATAAGAGAGGAATAATTCTAGTCAAGGTTTGAAATCATTTTAGTAGTAAAACATAGGCCAAAGTACTGTGATCCAATTGTAACACTGCTAAATCAAAACTAGCTTTGGTAATTACTTCTTATTTGCCTAACGGCCAGCATGGGTGGCTCCTTATCTTCTCTGCTGTGTACTCCATGGGTAAAAAGCAGACATGTACTTGAAAAGCTATTAAAAAATAAAAGGAAAAGTCATGTAGAAGAACTACTTATTTTACTGTGGTTAATAAACCAATTATACTGTTTGAGGAGGTGCTTCCTTCTTCACTTTTCATGGGATTTAGCCCTGAAATATTAGCATAACCATTTCCTAGAAATACCGTGCCTATTTTATTAAAAAATGAAAATCAAAATACTTTTTTTTTCCTTTTTTTTTCTTCCTCCTGCTTTATAACAGGCTAGATTGAAGCTTAAGATTTGCTCTCTGGTTAAGTGTGTTGTGCAGCTGGGTCATCTTGCAAGTAACAAAAGGGACAGAAAAACAAGGATTCAAGTATATACATCTTGCTTTAAGAATGGATGCCTGCTTTCACAGGCAGAAGATGCTGTGCTGCGTAAGAGCCCTTTAACCCAGTGGAGAAAGATGTAACAAGAAGCAATGGATGGGAATTAAAAAACCATGATGAATTCATTTTGAAAACATGCGACAAAAGTTTGAGATGATCTCCCCTGAACTGATAGAGTCCTAGATGTTGACAGTCTGAATGTGCTTGCATGGATTTGAGCTACTCTTGCAGACTACCCTTCACTTCTGTTCAAGTGGAGGTATACATGGCAAGATGTTCAGAGAGAAGTCCTGAACCCTTCAAGGATAAAAGGTTTTGATGTGTTGTGGAAATAGGCAGGCAGCTAGTGAAGAGTGAAGACTAGTAATGCCCTCCCCGAGGGGAGAGGGAAACAGGAGTGTCCTCAACCTGGATGGGTGACCAGAGATTCCCATGGGGGAGAGCTGCCGGGGCTGGCTTCGCTGTGGAGAAATCTTCACCTGGGCTTGCACCTTTCAGAGCAGTGCACCAGCATGCACACATGAGTGCATCCCTAAGAAACCAGGCTGCAGTGCTTCTGCTGTTTATAGGACATGCTCTTCCAGGCCAGTTTGGTGGAAAGAACAAAGCATGCTTTCATCCTGGGAAAGGATACCACAAAGATACCATTGATGTTCAATAACCCCATCCTGTCCTGGGACCTGCAGGCTTCAGCTGTCTCAGGCACTGCTTGCTTCTGGGCTGTTTCCTTTGAACTCAGGTGAGGAACTGGCAGCTCTTTCAAACTGTGGTGCATCTTCCTGGCTCCTCAGCAGAGAAGGCAGCAAGAGCAGGTAGCGTATGTCTTAACTTGCCTTAGATTTGTTGAGCTTGTGGCTTTGAGAGTTGTGGGTACCAAGCTGCATGTCCAGACTGAAACCATACAGTGCTGGGATGCTAATGGATTAAAGCTGTAATTCACTCACTAAGCTGAATTTGGTGTTTCTCTTGAGCCATTTTAACAATAACCAACACTAGCGGAATTGAACAGCTTTGGGTGAAAAATGCTGTTGTCAACAACAAGTTATTGACTCTTTATGTGGCAGCAGAGTTGAAAGTTTTGGGCCAGTGTAACTAGAAGAAGTTGCTCTCCCTCCATGGCAACTTGGAGATGGTTTCTGGTGCTCTGGGGGTAGGGAGGGCTATATCTCTTTGCCATCCACAATCCTACAGGCTCTTTGCCATGTGGCAGCTACCATCTCCCGGCTGAAATGTGGTAACACTGCGTGCAAATTCCCAGACCTTCGCAAATGCAAAATAAAATGAGTTAGAACATCTATATGGTGACTGTTGAAGTCCTGCTAACTTGATAACTTGCAAATTGCTTTGATTTTTCCAGGCATATTCAGGTTCCGCTTCAAAGTTTCCCATTATCTATCTGATATCTGTAGCCACACTGTGCAGCAAAGCTTGCAGTCTCTAGGCACGAACATCTCCTGCTTCTCAGCAAAGCTAGTATCTCCACTGATGTTTGAAATCCTTATGGAGATGATACTATATCACAAATGAGGTAGGGAGTGGTATCTCACAGGAGTTCTTGTTGGACTTGATTTCAATCTACTCTTTTTTTTTTTTAATACAAACTCTAAATTTACCAAGTTTACATCCTTTCATTTAGTCTACTACAATGAGCGGAGAACTGAAATGTCACCCAAACTGAGAATAACCTTATCCAATGTCAGTCTGAGCTGATATGGAACAGAGCTATTTCTTGCCAAGGATACTTCTCTGCAGATGATTCCACCTCCCTGCCCAGCCTTATGGTGGGAAATAGCACTGATAACTGTCTCTTCCTGAGCCTTTTTAACACCTGAGAAGCAGATCAGAGCTTCTCTTTGTAGAACTAAAAGAAGGGACTCATCTGCAAACCCTAAAGCAAGATTTCTGCTTGAGAGACTTTTTGCTGCAAGAGAGCCTTTTTTCTCTTGGAGAAAGAGAAGAAAACCTGCTGAGAAGAAACCTTCTGCTGAGAAGAAAACCTGATTGTTTTTCCAGTCAAAGGTATTTGCAGGCAATATAACCAATCTAAAAAGGGATAAAGCTGGCAAAATTAAAAGCCTCATTCAATAGTAATTATTTTAAAAGATTTAAAAAAATATTTGAGTAGCATGTTTATCTTTGCCCTACTGCTCTTACACTGCTGCCCCTCTTCTGTAGCTGTATTGGCCATAAAGAAGGAGACTTATCTTTCACTGCCAGATAAAAAGGGGCAGCAGCTCTGGGGAGATAAGGAAGTAGCTGCAGGAAACAAGGCTCCTGTCTAAATTATTCAAGAGAGTGTGGAAAAAATGAGAAAATGCATCCTAACGTAGAAGGAGTGTGATTTGTCACAAAGGGCATAGGAACAAGTGAGGCTGGGATACAGAGCCACCGCTGAGGAGAAGCAGCAAGTCAGGTGTACAGCACCGCCTTTCTCAGAGTCCTTGGTACATTTTGTCCCACAGTAGGGTTTCATGCTACTCCCCAGGTTTATCTCTGGCTCTTGGTTGTTATTACTTTACTTTTTCTTTCTGATCTTAGTCTGGCCTGCTTGAAGGTGCATCTGGCCTGCTTGAAGGTGCATCTGGCTTACTGAACGTCCCCAAGCCCCTCTGCTGTAGCCACGCTGCTCCCAAGGCAAAGGCGAGGGGCACTTTCCCCTTCTAACCAAGTGACTGCTGAGGTACATCAGCACCAAGCTGATCCCGAGGCTGAACGGGAAAACTGAGCAAAATCACTGGCTCCTGCAAGACGCTCGTGGGAGCACAGGAAGCAGAGCAAGCAGGCAAGGAGATGAGCTTCCAAAATCTCTCTTATGCTGCCAGTATTGCGTAGACAGTACAGTATCAACTTGTAAAGCTGAGACAAAAAGAAACTTTCCTGAATGAAGAGGCTTCTAGAAAGTTATCCTTATCACCCCTCCTGGGTCCTAACAGTTTTGTGAGAGGTAGTACTTGGTGCAGGAGGATGTGAAAGTCTTTATTGCCTTTTTTAACTCACTAGGGTCTTCTCTGTGAAGGTATAATCAGCATGTGCTGAATTTTGTTTGTTAGTCACCGTGGTTTTTCCACAAGCGCGTCTTGGCAACCCTGCAGAGAGATGGGGGGCAGCAATACAAGATGGCAGCCGCTTGGCTCTCGGCCTCAGGCCACGACAGAGGGTCGCCGCAGGGCCCACCCGCCCTGAGGGGCCCCGCACCCTCCTGCCACGAGTGGGGCCACGGGCAGGTGCGGATCCCTCTTCTGGGAAGGAGAAGACTGCAAGCCGCCAGGCAGTGCCCCGATGCCCGCCATGACGCTCCCTTCCCCACGGCCTCACAAGGGAGCCGCGACCGTGCCCCCCTGCTCCGCACTGCGCCTGCGCGCGGCTCCCGCCCCGCCCCTCGCTCCTCGGCTGCCGCCCCCCGCCCGCCCCGCGCCTGCGCGCTGCCGCCCGCCGCGGGCAGAGAAGGAGGGGGCGGGCGGGCCGGCGGCGCAGCGCCGCCCCCGCCGAGGGACGCCGGCGGCCGCTATGGAGGTGAGGGCGGGGGGGCGCGGGGCGACGGCGACCCCGACCCCGACCCCGACCCCTCAGGGCCGGGCGGCGGGGGCAGACGCGGCTCTCCGCCCTGCCCGCCTCGGTCAGCTGGAGGGCCAAGGGACCCCTGAGGGGAGCGGTCCCTGCCTGCCAGAGGCGCCGGGCTCTCCCGGTTGCGAGCCAGGGTCTTCTCTTGCCCGGGCTCCTCCGAGGCGCGGGGCGTGCGGGGATAAAGGCTTGAGCGCCGGGAGCGGTGGCGGCCCCGGCTGCTGGGGGTGGTGCGGGTGGCTGGCGGCTGCTGGAAGGCGGTGGAGCCTCCAGCCCGCTGGCCGGCAGCTCGGGTCCCCGGGCCCTCTCCGAGGGATGTGGGAGCTCCCTGTTGCCGGGAGCTGGTTATTTGCTTAAACTGCTGTATTTCATACATAGTGCGTTTGTTAATAAAGAGTGGTAAGTCTATAAGCTGCCACGGTGGCTGCTTTCTATTAAGAATATTGCTGGAGTGGAAGAAGAGTGGGCAAAGGCGAATGAACCTGTTCCTAGATTTGATCACGAGTGATCTTTTAGTTCTTCTTGTATTTTTCATCCGTTGTAAACCAACGAGACCTATGAGCCCCTAGGAACACTGAAAACCTATCTAGATCCGATGGGTACGTAACCTCTGCGGTGTCCGCTCGCCTGGCCAGGGTGACCTTCCGAGGCAGGTCAGGGGAAGAGACGTGAACGCAAGGCAGCGGTACGGCCCTGGGGACAGCGTGGCTGCTGGCTTCAGCAGTACGTGTGGTGGTAACCAGAAATTAGCCCGTTCCCCTGACACCATTTGTACTTGTTTGTGAAGTGTCAGATTTATTTAGAAATAAACCACTCTTTAGATTTCTTTTTTTTTCCTTTTGTGAACTTACTGCTTATAAAAGCCTCTTTAACATACAAATTTATGCCTCACAATTAGCTTGGAAAAATTGGCATATGTTCTGATAACTTTGAAGAACTACAGTTTAGCATTTTTTTCAAAACAGAGCTCCTCTTCATGTCTTCCAGGTGCTGGGTGGAAGCAAGGCAAAATACACTCGTGGAGCTGAACCTCCTCTGCTGCAGTTCTAAAGGTAATTGGTTTTGGTATTGGCAGCCTTCCAGGTAAAGTGGATTTAGGTGCCTGGTACACTTGAAAGTTTTTTGACATTGAGTATTGTCCCTCATGACATTATTTCATGGTATGAATGCTGTATCAGTACTCCCTAATGCTTTCAAAAAAGGTGTTTACTGCTATGAGGAATTTCCTCTCACCTTCCAGTACCTTCCTGGTAACAAATGTTAGATGCTGATAAAAATTTTAGGTGACATCAAATGTGAAAATGCAGTGGAGTTTAATGACTATTAATTTTAGAGTTGAAAGTACAGAGGAGGGGAAAAGGAAGAAAAATCAATCTTCCTTCAAATTTGAAAAACACATTTATTTAGATGAACCTCTCCAAACAAGGCTGCTTGCTAATATGGGAGTATGTTGTGTGTGTTTTGGTTTTTTTTTTTTTTTTTTTTTTCCAGTGACAGATGTCATTATCTGATCGTTTGTGGGGTATGGAGTAAGAGCAGGAAACGCCTATCTTGTATCTGTATGAAATTAAAAGTTGTCTTCTAAGAAGTTTTTCTCTTTGGTTTAGACTTGAAAACTGGCAAGGGAGCTGAGTGAGGTTAGAGGAGCTGACTAGTGATGCAGAGACAGTCTTCTGAGAGTTGTTGATGCCATCAGACATAGAAGAGAGTAAGCAGCTTACTGTTTAGTAAGTGGCCCTCAGAAGTTACTTGCCTTGTATATCATCTCCTTAATTTAAAAGTGTTCTAGGGGTTAGAGAAGCTTTGAGTAGTTGAGTCAAAGTACTATTGCAAGGACTTTTCTCATTTAGAATATGTGTAATCTGGAGTTTAAAATAATTTTGCAGCTAAGTTCCTACTGCACTGTGGTGGAAACTTAAATATGGATTGTCTGCCAGTGGTCAGTGCCATTAAATATCTCGTTTGGCTGTACTGCTGTATGTGGAAGGAGGGAAGATGGTCTTTAGTGCAATAACCAGTGTGTATATCATGTTGTTCCTGACAAGGCTTACCCTTCATGTTTATTTGTGAGCCCTGTGAAATACACCCTATTATGTCCTCTCATCCATATGGCTGCCTCAGAGGTGTGTTGTCCTAGAATAAGAAATGATAAAGATTACTGTGTGTTTTTAAGCCACCTTCAGTCTCCTTTGTTATCCTCACTTGTTAACTCATAGCAGGGTCAGCATACTTGTCTTGTTTGCCTTTGTCTTTCCAGTGGGGATGATAACAGTTCTTTTGCTGTCATTCTGAATGATAATTAATGCTTTTAAAGAAATGCATGTGTGCCTATGTAAACATAGGCAGACCTCAGCTGAAGATCTCATGTCTGCAGCATGTGTGCTAAAATATGCTATTTTCTTCCAACAGGAGAGGGAAAGGAATGCCATGTGCTCTCCTCTCCGTTAAGGTTCTCCCTACTTCCCCAGTAGTAATCACTGTGAAGTAATAGATTGGGGTGGGAGGAATCTATTTGAAGTAACTTTATGTGCTCTCCTGCAAAGTGAGATCCACCCATGGCTGGAGGGTTTGACTCAGAACCTCAGAAACCCCATGCTTAGTTTGCAAGGGAAGTGGCTAGCTGAGAGTATGAAAAGTTAGACTCTGCAACTTCCATACACAGAAGATAAGGCAACTCTGGTCTTCTAAAAGTGTGACAGAAGAGAATTACAGAGAGAAGTACAGAGGTAAAGAAAAAGGTTGCTGTAACCTTTTCTACAGAGTGAAGGATTTTAGAAGGATGATGTCAGCTGTTACTGTGTAGGTGTTACAGTAACGCCTGTGATAAGGCAGAATTGATAATTTTTCTCAGACTTGCTCTTTCATAAAATCAGATTGCTTGGGCTTCCTGTGAACTTTTGGGTGTTTGTTTTAAAATGTTAATGCTCCTGTATCTTATTGGGAAGATGCTGGAATGTTTTTAAGTTCCTTTTCTTTCATGGATAATTCAGATTAATGAATTAAATTATACTAAAAGTTTTCTTGTAGGTAGGATGAGAAGGTAACTCTGACAGCTTAGAGTGAATTATGGCAAACTACTGTAAAGATGAATGAGCTGTAAGAATGCTCACTTTTTACAATTTGAAATTAATATTCTTGAGTATTAAATGAGTATTAAAGTCATCTGCCGCTGGATTTGACACAGGGCTGTCCTAAAGAATCAGGCATCCTTCCTCTTCAAATTGTGTTTCTCTTAATCTATAATGTTACAAGCACAATTAATCACTATGTAGTTGCTTTATAAAGGTAGCTTTAATTATTCTGAGCTTCCTGCAACTAGCAGGTTTTGGGCAGAATCAGCACCTGCTGAGTGAGTCCTGTTTCATTATGAGCCACATCTACAGGTATCAAAGTGTTTCTGGGTCCAAAAACAATGTGAGTAACTGAGTTGGGAGGAAAATGAGACTGAAGTCTGTTTCCATTTTGTTTCTTTGTCCAAAACTCTGGATGTCTGAAACTCTAAAGTGGCTTAAGTTTGGGTTTTTGGGGTTTTTTTGAGTTTTGAGCACACACTTTTACATTTGAAGTCTGAGAGTCACAGGTATGTCATGCTTGTGGAATCAAGGGGCTTACTCATGCCTAACTATTTCATTGAATCTGTCGGTAGCTGTTTGAACAAGTAAAAAATGGCTTTGAAAATAAGTGTAAATCAACAGAGAAGTTGGATGCTGTTCAGAAGGTGCAGACTGGGCTGCCTGTTGTTGTTCAGTTAGTCAAAATAGTATTTTTAAATCTCAATTAGAGAAACCTCATCATCTTAGTGGTCTTTTATTCGGTCTGAATAAAAAGCCTTTGCTTTTGCAGTATCTGTGGGACAGTAATATTTTTGTAATTGCAGCGGTTTAGGTACCACCTCAGTGGTCTGAAAACATCCTGTGCCAGCACATCAACTTTGTTTCATCTATTGAATTCTGGGTTGTGGCTATCCTCTGTGAATCCACAGAAGGCTTTATTTGAGGCTCCTGATTCTTCTTTTCTTCGGATGGTGTTACCTGAACATCACTGCCTTGTTTGCCGCTTGCTAGGAGTGAATTCAGTGCTAGTGGGTACCTGTTCTCAGGAGAAGATCTTTGGCTGTGGAAAATGCTTTCTCATGCTCCTGGTCTGTTGGAGTCTGTTTGTCTGCCTTCAAGACCACTTTCAAGATATGCTTTAACTTGGTGCTGTTATGGCTGTACTTGTGGTGCTCCATCTTGGCAGAGTATGATAATTCTTGTCCATTAAGAGTAATTCTGTATTTTATATCTCAACTTGTTATGATTCTCCAATAGTATAACAAAAAGAACTAATGAACACCATAAATCCCTCATTGTTTTTGCAAGACTGTAACGAGGGGGTCTCCTCTTCTGTTGAAATAACGGGAGCGCTGGAAATAACGCTGTGTTTTGCATTCTGTACTTAAGAGTTATAAAGCCTTTAATGCAGGTGTGTGATCTTGCTGTGTGCTCACCTGAAGCTCAGCACAACAGGTTCTTGCAATCCCTTGAGACTCTGGGCACTACCTGAATGTATATAACAATGTTTGTGATTTCTGAATGTAAATGTGATTGTGTTCCTTTTCAGCTGCAGAACAACCCGGCTCAAGCAAGACCCAGTTTTGAAGCCGGTGGTAGTACCTGGACTCTCTGCTTAAACTGCTTTCTTCCATTGAATTCAAACACACAAACAAGGTATCTTCTTAATAGAAAAAGGCATCTGTACTGTGTTCTCCCAGTGCTTCCTGTACATGTGTATGCTTGTTTTCTAAACATACCCTTCCTTCATTTGGGAAGCAGATTAGAATGAGAAGGGAGTTATGTCTGGATGTTGGATTTTGGCGTGTTTGTATATGGAGTGTGAGGAAGCAAGATGAAGGGTGATTTAAGACCTGGATGAAGTGAAACTTGTGGTAATTGTTCCTTTTTTTCTTCACTTGGCATTGTTTGCAACTCTTCTTTATGATAAGTGCTTTTGTTCATCCTTTTGAAGATAGTTACAGAGGCCACAATAGCAGAAGGGAAAGGCTATAACTATACCTTCCCACACAGGCTCTGAATAATGCATATGTTAAATATTGCCTCAACATTGAATTATGATGATAATAAAATATGGTACTTCAACAAGACTGCAGCTAAGGCAGAAATTTGCTCTCTTTTTGCTTGCTGTATGGGTTTTGCTGGTTACGTTATCTGTGAGCAATAATCCTAACCTGATTGGAAGAGAAGGCCAGATCGGAATTTGAGCTGTTCCCTATTTCAGCTTTTGTCAGACTGCTAGTCAGACAGTAGCTTCTCGGAGAACAGTCTGACTCTGTTATGGTCGAGAGGGATGGAAGAAGTGCTCTTTATCAGAGGTTCGGCTAGTCTGCTCTCAACACCAACTAGTCATATACTCCCACCTCCCTGCGCTCAGCCAGAATAGATCACAAAGTGGGTGGACAAGTTGGTTTGGTGGAAGCAGGGGTTCGACGCTTTGGGCCGTATTGTAAAATGATCTTAAAATGACAACAGTTAAACATTCATCTCGGACCTGACGTGTCCATGGGCCATTTCCCTCCAGAGCAGTTAATCCAGTCTCTGAGCTTTCTGTCTGGCAGGGTGAGCTTCCTCAGAACCCACAGTGTCTTTGTCACCGGAGGTAGTCCTGCAGTATGCAAAACACCTTAGCATTGCTTGGATGGTTGAGGCACACCGTCTTTCAGTGTCATCAGAAACTCTTTGGTATACAGCCATGGAAACACAAGCATTTCTTTGAAAGACTGAAAAACCTCTCAAGCATTTGACTGGGCTAAAGGCATTTTCTTGTCACACCAGCTGTTACTGAAGTACCAGTTCATTGTAACAAAATGAATAATGAGAATGAAGCTGTGATGCCTTTAAAGGAAAAGCTGTGTTGACAGAAGTGAGCTACACAATGATGTGAAATAGCAGACTAGAAGGGTAATAAGAATCTAATATAGCAAACATTTCATGCCTGTCTGATAGCAAATTTGGTCAAGACTATAAGTTGAAAACATCAGCTTTTCAGTAATTTGGTTTCTGTATACATGATTAGTGAACTTCCTGGTTTCAAGGAAGCAGTTCTCTGTAATTTAGGAATTGAGTCAGACTAAAGGGAATTGAAATAATGTAGTGAGTTATTAAACACCAGACTGTAAATATCATAGCCAACTGGTAGAGTGCAGGAGAGGGTTGTGAAGAAATATGTCAGCTGTGCTAAGATGCAGGATTCATCTCCAGTCTTTTTGCATAATTTTTAGTCTCTGTCACAAGCTCTGAAACCATGTAGTATTTGAAATGGAATAGAACCTGTCTAGGTATGACTTGTTGACTTGCAGAAGGTCAGGTCATTAAAATGACTTGTTTGACACCTTCTGGAAATCAAGCACCTCCTTCAAGCAGACTAGCTCTATCTCTGAGCAGCTTCATATCTGTCATTTTGATCCCAGTTCTGAATAACTTCGAAAGCAGGCTGAATTGAAATCGGGGAGAGCTGGGACTTGCTGTCAAAGGCTAGCCTTCTCTTTATGTTAAAATTCAGTTTGAGTTAAAAAAAAGCTGTTGCGTCAGAAGTTGGTAAAATCTATGCTTTTGTATTTCTTATTGCATTTAAGAACTTGCTTATGTCATCTATTGTGATGATTTCTTAACACATTCTGCGTAAGACTTGAAAATGAAGATTTACTATTGTCTTGAGGCTTTGAGTGATACATTTTTAAGTGTTTCAGTAAGTTGTTAAAGAGAAAGGGCTTTCAAAATAGCACTTGTCTTAAATTTTCAGACAACATGTGAGTTCTAAGTGACATTCATAATAGCTGTTACTGACAGATATTGATAAGAAAAATACAATGAAGCAAAGAAAAAGTGTTTCATGTATTGGTAGATTGTTGTGTAATATTTTCTGCCTTGGAGCTTCTCCTGTGTTTTCAGAGGACTTCAGAAACAGTGAAAGTCAGAAAAACTGCTATTCACAAAGGCTCTTTGCCAAAAAACTGTCGTCATCGTTTTTAGGGTTTCCTCTTCTTTCCTTACCAGTGTTCTCATAATTATGCTATTTCTAAGGATTTAGTTTTTTCTATAGTACAAGATCTTTAATTGTGAATTTACTTAGAAATCCTCCTGCCTGTAAAATGTCTTAGCAGTGCTTTGCTACTGCCTTAAAGACTTTGACTGTGATTTTTAAGTGTTAGGGCCAACTTGTCAGGATGTGACTGGTGTTATGGAGAAGTGCTCATGTGAGTATAGTGTGGAATCATTTAACCTTTTTGGAGATAGGTTAGCAGCCTCTGGCAGAGAAAGTGTATGGCAATGTTTTTATTTAGGCCTACCATAAGAATATGCGGGTGTTTTTTCTTTTTCTGCCATATTATCTTGCACCAATTAATTGTTATCTCTGACTAAGCCCTTGTGATATCTGCAGTTAGTAATGCAGGAAAAAATATCTAAATGCCATGAACACTTCTTGTTTTGGAGCATAAGTTATCCACTGATCTGTGGTTGAGAAAGACACATCATGGTTCTGTGAGAAACAATTTTTTTGTGGCCTTTTGGCAGCATAAACTGACCTAGATTGCTCCTTTGACCTGTTAACTCCTGTGGTTGTTTTTTTTCACTGGGTTGTTTGAAACTTCCCCACACCTTCCTCCTGTTTTGGAAGCTCATTTTCTTAAGCCGTCTTGAAAAAATCTACTTGTAAAATAGTAGTATAGCTCAAACAATAGTGCCCTTGTGGGGGCTGTAAATCCTGTCTTGCACCAGGGCATGCATTATGTTGTGGGTAGCTCATGGTGGTTGTTGACAAGGTTATTCCTATGCTTTGCCTTACTGTGCTGTGAGAGGAGGATTCAGTTGCATAGTTATTTTCTTCTGGTTTTACATTTGTTTGTCAAACCTCCTCAGAGATGTTAATTAGCACACAAATTGTCTTTTTAGGTTTCCTCTGATATTTGGGGAAGAGATGGCAGCCTGTGATGAAGACAAGCAGAGAAACTTTTCAATAGCTTAAGAACATAAACACACAAGAGCACCGTTCATTTTCTCCTAAAGTAATTGATTGTGTGTTAAATGCACCTTTATGTTCTGCCACACAGAGATGGTCAGCAGTCAGCCTCTCCCCATAGCAGACAGTGGGAAAAGGAAAAAGAAAAAAAGAACCAGAGCCACAGATCATGTCCCTGGGAAGTTTGAAGGTTGGTGGCAACTTCTAAGCTTTTAATTGTAATGGTCTGTTTTCCCTCTGCTGTTCTCAGTTTTCTTAGCTAAACATTGCTTTTTGGCAAACATTATAAGTCAACATTTCTTTTTTCCTTTATCCCCCATGTTTCAGTCTTCAGTCTCTCTTTTTTTTTTCTCTTAGTGGTGAAATCTGAGTCCTAGTCATAATCTGGTTTGGTGTTTTGTTGTTGGTTTTGGTTTTTTTTTGTAGGAACAGTGCTGATGTCTAAATGTTTTGATTGAATAGATGTGAGCACAAATATTGTGAAGCATTGTAGGTAAAATACAGTTCAGTGCGACAAAGCTGACCAGTATGAAACTTCTTAGTGGGCAAGCTGCATTGTAAGGTACATTGCAAATCAAGATGGTAGCAGCCTTCTAGGTTTAAACATTCAGATTTCAATTATACTTAAAACACTCTCTCTGCAAGTAGATTTTGTATGGTAGGCTTTTTCTGATCAAGGAGTGAAATGTTTTCCACCTGAAAAAATTGATTCCGTTTTTTACATGAAGACAGGGAAGGTGGATGAGGTCCTAGCACTTGCTGAGATATAAAACGTTTCTTGTATGAACAAACTTGTAATTTTGATGCTGGAATGAAGTCTTGCTTTAAATTTTGCTGGAACTTTAAGGGGGGGAAGTGAAGAATGAGACATAATTAAGGCTGGCACATCTACTATAATACTGCATAAATCTATTTTCTGTCTTCATTACCAAGGGAGTTTTTTCAGTTGCTGTCATATGAGGGATGCTCATCAGATAAAATAGCTTGTTTTGATGTTATTCACTGAAATGCTTTGGCTAATGTGTCCTTTCTGCTGCATTTCTTTGGCAGATTTGTACAAGCTGACTGCTGAGCTTCTTGGTGAGGGAGCATATGCCAAAGTTCAGGGTGCCGTCAGCCTCCAAACTGGGAAAGAATATGCGGTAAAAGTAAGTATAGAATAAAAGCAGCATCACTTCTGTCTGTAACATGTCTTCTCCCTCCTAGTATCTCAGTTAAAACCTGTAATAGAGTGGGTAATAGCAAAAGCTTTTAGAAAAATTTTGATGCTTGAAATGAGCCTGCTTTATAACCGTTGAGATATCTGTCTCTTTAAGTATTGTGCCTCCGGAGTGAACTGATACATAAGCCACAGATAGGATTCACAAACAATAAATGACTGTGTGATGGTTAGATCTCAGGGCAAGCTTTCCTCTCATGTCCTGGTTTGATTGTAGTCCTACCAGTTTTTATCTCCTCTTATGAAAGAGGCTGAGTCATTATCTAGCATGGCCTACTAAATAATGCAAGCTTTTGAGAATGCTGCTCTGACTTCAGAGAGCATCAGTTACTGCCATTAGTTCATGTAAAGCTGTCTCTTATTTTTTTGATAGAGGTGAATCTTCTGTAATGCCGTTATATTAAGTGTTAGGGCCCATTTACAGATTTGTGGTTAGCCTGAGTCCCCCATTTAATTACAAACACAAAGAATAGTAATAGGAAAGCTTTATGCTTGATTCTTTTGCAAAAACCATAGGCACAAAATTTTAAGTCCCTTTAAAAATCTAGTCCTATAGATGCTATAATTTTGTGTGTACTCTGTAGAATTGCTGAAGTTGAAAGTCTGGAATAAACAAACTGCTACATTATGAATTAGATGTGATTGGGTACCAAGTTCTGTCTAGTACTGGTGAATGGTTGCCAGTTCTGTACTGGAGAACTCTGGCTGTAAAAATGAGAAACTGATACTGGATAGAGATGGTGGTAGTATTTGCAGTAATGTCATGAGCTTTCAGTTCACGTAGCAATCATTCTGTCTCAGCCTCTGTGGAAAGCCCTTGTCCTTGTCGTCTTTCAGTCTAGGAAGTGTGTGAAGGAAGGTGACTTCTGATGGCAGTACAGGAGAGCTCTGAGATTGAATGTATGTTTTCTTTAATACATTAGGTCCTACTATTGGGTCTCCATGAAGTTTACACTGTGAACCAAACTCTCATTTTGTGGTGAATTTAGTGCTTTTTACTTAAAAGCCTATAATGACAAATCTCTTCTTTTTGATTGTTCAGTGTCTGATGCGACCCAAACCTATTTTTGTTAGAACTCAAAAGGATATCCTTTTCTGCATGTTGCAGAGTTAAAATGATGCAAGAAAAATCTTGTGGTAACTGGTCAATGACTGTGCAACATGTGGATTTAGTTCCTTTCTTCTCTTCCTGTCCTCATTTCTCTTGTCCTTTGAATGCCTTTCAGAGCTCTGTTGACACTGTAAATAAATGACAGATGAGAAATTAAACAAACAAATAAAGGTAGAGTGTTTCTCTCTGGCGGGCGTGCCTGAGATTCAAGCTTTATATCAGTTATCTAATTCCAGACCCACATGCACAGTTCCTGCAGTAATTTTTCAAATATGAGCTCTAACTCTTTCCACAGATCATTGAAAAAAATGCTGGGCATAGTCGGAGTCGGGTTTTTCGTGAAATAGAAACTCTGTACCAGTGTCAAGGTAACAAGTAAGTATAGTCTCTTGTATGTTTGTTTGTTTATTTAAAGTATCTTGAATATTTTTTTCAAATTTTTAAGCCTCCTATGTGTGACTAGGTTAGGAGCCTTGCACTAGTCTCCATAAAGCCAGTTGAAATTTAGACTTAACCTATTCAAAATAAGAATTTCCCCTTCTCTTACCTGTGAAATTTAGGGAAATATTTATAAATTAAAAGTCGCATAACTCAATTAGCAACCAGGTCAGCGTGGCCTGAATGTGCTTCAGTGATGCATGGCTTTTGTCTGAATGAGGAATTAACATTTTGACACTCTCCCCTGTGATTTCACCATCAGCAAAAGCTGACCTGGTACTGGCTGCTGTTGAGAAGAACAGTTTTGCCATTCCTTTCCTTAATGTGTGGTTTATCCTCCTCTTTGTGTCAGCCTTCCTGCTTTTGCACTGGAACTCTTAGATCAGCCAAAAGCTAATTTAATTTTCATTTGGATGTGTGCTGACTTCACATAGCCACAGGATGAAGCAACTTTAAAGCTGCTACTCCTGTCTGAAAAGGAGGGAAAGCCTACACAGTCAGTGGCAGCTCTGTGATGACTTTAAGCCAATTCTGAAACTACTCCTTTAGATGTCTCTGTTAATCTAGAATGTATACAACAGCTTCTATCTATACTACAGTCGTGCAGCTTATATTGAGCCTTTTTTTTTTTTTACAAATGTTTAGTACAACACTTAAAGACAATTTAAAAACAAACTTGTTTACCAAACTCATGGGCTTAAGTTGTGCTATAGAGAAGCAAATTATATATTTGTTCTGTTTGTGGTTAAGAGCATATGGTCATCCAGTACATAACTGACGAAAAACTCAAGCTCTCATGACCACATGCAGAATTTGGATTTTGTGTGTACTATAAGTATAGAAAAATCTGACTTATACATTTGATGTTCTCAAGGCAATGTGGGGTGTTTGTGTTGTGCTGCAAAGACTGTACAGTAGCTAAACAGGAGTTAGTTAGTCTAAAAATGGTAACTAAGGCACTGGATTTAATGTCATGTTGACAGATGCCTGTCTCCTTTGAGCCCTGTGTGTTCTGCCTTGTGATTTCCAGAGAGAAAGAATGCCAATTTAATTGGTTTTTTGTTCTTGCCTTCAGCACAAATGCAATGTTATACATTATTCAATACAACCTATTAGCAGTTATCTTCCTGTCAGTAGCAGAACTCTTTCACAATCCTGTCTGACTTTGGTGTTTGGCCTGTTTTCCCCACTTAAATTTCAGTGTGAGTTGGAATTGTGGTTTTAATGCTATAGGCAACTAAAGCAACTTGTTTAATTAGCAGTTTTATTTTTGGTTACTTCTGGCACTTCCTAATTATCCATGCTGAAACTCTTCATTGCTCTGTTTATCCTCTGTGCCTGTTTCTTCTGTTCCCCCCCCCCCCTTTTTTTTTTTAAAGGAACATTTTGGAGTTAATAGAATTTTTTGAAGATGACACAAGATACTACCTTGTCTTTGAGAAGCTGCGAGGAGGTACTGTGCAGTAACTGTGCCTTTGTTCATTGAATCATCTTGGTCTTGTTTGTCTCAGTGTCTTAAAGTAGAAAGTGAAGAGCTTATTTTAAATGCTTGAGAGTTTTAAGACAAAGTAGTAGAGGAAATAATATACAAAACTTGAAGTATGGTTATTCTTGAATATTGATGGGTCTGGTCACACATTTGCAATCCCTTTCTGTAGTTAAACGATGGAAATGTCAACTCTATTAAAGTGGAAGCTTTGGAATATAGTTAGTAGGTCACAGTACCTACAGGCAAAGGGAGACACACAGTATGTCAGGTATTATGCATGATCTTAGTACAGCATCAATATACTCTGGTAGCATTTTCCCTTGATGTAGGATTGACTTCATTTCCTGAAACTCACAAAGCACTGTTGTGAAAAACATCTTGCTTCTGCCTCGAGTTGCTGTAATTGTGAAGCAGTCCTTAGCACAGGAAGGACATGGACCTGTTGGAGTGAGTCCAGAGGAGGGCCACAAAAATGCTCAGAGGGATGGAGCACCTCTCCTGTGAGGAAAGGCTGAAGGAGCTGGGGTTGTTTAGCCTGGAGAAGAGAAGGCTGCTGGAAGCCCTTATTGCAGCCTTTCAATACTTAAAGGGGGCCTACAAGAAAGATGGGGATAGTCTTTTTAGCAAGGCCTGCTGTGACAGGACAAGGGGTAATGGTTTTAAACTAAAAGAGAGTAGATTTAGACTAGATGTAAGGAAAAACTTTTCACGATGATGGTGGTGAAACACTGGAACGGGTTGCCCAAAGAGGTGGTAGATGCCCCATCCTTGGAAACATTCATGGTCGGGTTGGATGGGGCTCTGAGCAACCTGATATAGTTGAAGATGTCCCTGCCAATTGCGGGGGGGGGGGTTGGACTAGATGACCTTTAAAGGTCCCTTCTATCCCAAAGCATTCTATGATTCCGCTTGTGGCTGTTTGAGGGCCAATCAAGTGAGCATGTGTGGTCACTGGTCTCCAGCATTTAACACTCGCCTGCGGAATGAGAAGGCTACATCAAGCACTTTGAGGACTTTCTCACTTTTGTCTACATTGAGCATAATTACAGTATCCATTAACTGCATGGCTGTGCAAAACCATGAGTTAAAAGTGTGGCCCACCCTTCAAAGACAAACTGAGTTTCTGAAGGAATATACTTCTGTCCATAGAACATCATCTATTGTCACTGGTCAAGAAGGTTTTCAGTAGCAAACCATATGTGCAAGAAATGCAGATTCTTTCAGTATAGATGCAGAACTTCTTAGAAAGAGAAGGACGTGGTTTTTTTCTTAAGTAAAAGGTTTTATTTACCTTTCCTTAAAATCACTGCATCATTTCATTGTGGTTTCCTCTAACACCATTTTTCTTAATGCACAGACTTCTCTCACAAGTTAGCTATAATAGGGCTTGATGGGGACGAATCTACATTTGTCTCTTTTCCCATCTCCACATTCTTCCAGTAGTTAACCCTCTTCTTTGACTGTGAGACTATGGTTGTCAGTGTACCAGCACAGCTGCTGAGAGGATCATAATGCTACACCTTCTTCCCTCTCTTAGCTACTGTTTTTACAGTGGTCAGCTAGGGCTGAGGCTAATGTTTGCTGAAAAATGTCAACATTTGAAGTGTTAGGTATGTGGGTTTGAATGATTATCAAAGAAATAATGGGAATTAAGGGTCAGACCAGCTTCTGATGCACTACAGATTCTGTTAGAAGCAGTGTGGCTGGCAAGAATGAGAACATTAATCTTCAATGCAAGCCTTACTTTAGTAACTCCAGACTCAGAGACTGATGTTACCTACAGCGTTGGGGCATAACTTGGGCTTTCCATTTTCAGCTTTGCCTTCCTGTAGCTGTGGTAACTGAAGGAGCTCTGCTCCCATTTTAGCTGTGTTCAGTTCACCATGATACGCAGAAGCTGTTTCATGTCCTTGCCTGACAGCATTTTATAATTGAAAGCATTAAAATCCAGCTTATTATATTGAACTTGCGTGATTTAAGAGTCCTTTCCTCATGTTTTTTGTGTGTTTTTTTTTCTCTCTGAAATGCATTTTGGGAGGTGCTATATGATGCTTTCTCTCTGATGAATACTGAAGAGGTGGTAACAACTGTGGTAGGAGTGCCCTGCTATTCTTTCTGTTTGTGGGATTCCTCTATGTGGGCTGAATATGAAGTCTGTAGAGTATGTTTTTCATTGATATTGATATAATTCTTACGTGAGAGAGTTTGGAGCATCAGCTCTATTCAGAAGGGTAATCTGAAATAAACCTGCTGAGTGAAATGAGCACTTCGGGTGGCTCAGTATTGTTTCCTGCAAAGTCTGGGTCTTTTCCACAGGGATGTAAACATTGAAGAACTGTTATTACTTTCTAAAGGTGTAAAGAACAGTTATACCAGGAAAACCCTTTGAACTCTGTGCCCTTAAGAAATCTGTAGCAAGCTAGAAAGTGGTGTTTTCGGCAGGATAAACCTGTATTTGAAATCTGATAACCTGGTCCAAAGTGGCCTTCCTCCACCCATCTGACACAGCATATCCGTGCATATCTGAAGAGTCTTTTGTCATATCAAAGCATATCTGAAGAGTCTTTTGCCCTTCCTTCTTTTTGAGTGTTTCCTGTTTCCTTTCTGCATCCTTATTGTGGAGGAGTGGCAGCAGCATTGGTGGTATAAGAATAGGAATTACTGCAGTAGAGAGTGGGAGGTTTCCTTCCACATCTAGAACTGAAGAATAAAAATGAAATCACCTGAGATATAAAATGTTTACTGTATTGGGGGCTAATAACAAATGGCAGTTACTTCTTGAATTTCTCTGCCTGATTGCTTTTATAAATATATCTCTCTGAGTAAGAAAATGGAAGACAGAAGTGGGCTTGGATCTCTGTGGACTACATTTAATTGGTTTTTTAAAGATGTTTTTAATCTTTTGAGAAGATTGATGGAATTCACTTAAAGAAGATAAGGAATCAGACCTCCCTTTATCCTTTGTTAAAGGGATACCAGTGGAGCTCTGCCTGCAAGCTACTAGTCCTTCACTATGTTCGTGTTTGAGAGGTCTTTTGTCAGATTTCATGTCCCTGGGCAAATTTTGCCTTAAGTCAGTGTATGAGCCTTACCTTGATGTCAGTGGGAATTTTAATGTGTATTTAAACGTAGAATGTCTTTTTACTTTTATGGTCTTGAGACAAAAAAAAGTCTATACTTTCAGTGCAGGGTTTCAATTGTCACATTACACAAAATGAGGAGAGTTAGTTTGAGCGTGGCCACCTGTGACCTGGGAGAGGGTGGGTTTTGCTGAAGTGCTATGTACATCCTTAGCTGATGTTTGAGTTCTGCTAATACTATTAGCAAGTCTCTACTGTTCACAGTGTGCGGAAAACAGACCAGTCATTTGCTGGAGCAGTAAAAAGTGATTGCCTCTCATGCTGTGCTTAAACTAGAGGGCTGCAGTGTTTGAAAATTGTGTTCTAGTATGCTTAAGTGTTGAAGCTGCTCAGCTGTACCTTTTTCTTCTTAGTCATTCCCCTATTCGGTCCATGAACGTTGCCTGCTGTGAAAGGCTGTTATAAATTATGAGAAATGAGGTTATGGATCCATGATACTTGGTACTAGTTTGTGATTATTTTCTGAGGCTATTTTCCTATAAAAACATGGGATTGTGACATTTCAGTTTCTGCCATGTAAACATGCTAGGACAGAGTGTTAGTTACAAATAACTTTTCTAAATTACTTCTGGCCCTGTTCACATTGAGATCAGCGCTCCCTTTATGGCAGAGTGGTAGTGACTATTGCGTTTTTATCCTTGTATTGACAAAGCCTTTTCTCAGCCCAGGCAGCATTCATACTAAGGTTTTCCTTTTCACCTGTTACTCTTACAGGTTCAATCCTGGCCCATATACAAAAGCGGAAGCACTTCAATGAACGAGAAGCTAGCAAAGTGGTGAGAGATATTGCCTCTGCTCTGGATTTTCTTCATACAAAAGGTAAGAGAAGGCTGTCTCCATTTTTACTAGTTGATATTGTACACTTAGGTTATGGAGCACATTTTATCTGTAAGTAGTCAGCCTTTGCTAGCATTTCTATTTACAGCAATGCCAGATGACTTATGCTGTTTTCCTGTATAATATTATTTTCATAACATGGTAGTTTAAGTAATCAGCTGTGTTAAGATGGTATAGCCTTTTGAAGAAGAAAAGTTAAATCAGCATCCAGGGAGAATTAACATTAGGGTTGAATCTGTTTGCTTGTTCTTGCTACCTAAGCCACCATGTAAAGGTTACTCAAAAGGGAGCTAATATTCTTTTTAATTTCCACCTCTTTCAGGTCTACAGAAATGCTTTTCTGTATTTACCCAGAATTTCTGCTGGTTACAAGACCTCTTTGTTTGTAGTAGCTTTTGGTCTCTACATTTAGACCCCCACTGTTGGGTTGAGAGACCTACAAGTGAACCATAGTCATTGTTTGAAGGTGTCGTCATTTCATTAGGGATTTGCTCAGATTTAAAAGCAGTTCTGTTTGTAGAGATTTCTTTTACGTTAAAATGTTTTTCTGCTGCTTTTTCTATTGGGGAGTACTTTTTGTTTCAGTTCAAAATATCTGTGTCCATTATGGTCGTCCCAGAGTATATGTTCATGTTGAATGTTATAGATACCTTTAAAATTTTTCCTATATCATGATTGTCTGGCCTTGCATAGATTAAGCAGTTTCAGTTAATGTTGTAGTGACTACCTCTGAATACAATGGCATGTAATTGGAGGCTATGTTTATTGGTTATTTATTTTGATAAATTTTTCTCTCCATTTATTTTGCCATTCTAATTAGCCAGGTAGATCTCAGCAGATCTACGTTTGCTGTCTAAGTTGTTTAGTACTGGCCCCAGTTCAATAAATGTTTAATTGTAGGTTTTACTTGTAAGTCACAGGACTGCTTAGATGCTTGAGTTGGAATCACAGCATTGGTACCTTGATAGATTGAACCCATTAAAAAAAAAAGTGTAGCAATGCATAGGGAATAAAGAAAGTGGTAAACCTGAGGAATATGGATCTTGTCACATGTTGTGACTATGTTATCAGAAGTTAATCTGAATGTGGAAACAAACTTAGTTTGGATTAAGATTTTTAGTAATCTTAGCCTGTCTATGCGATAACTCAACTTGAAACCTGCAGAGAATGTACTCTTTGAATATCTGTGTTTAGAGGGTTTTGACTTTGAGATATGGGGCAAATAAGGAACAGGAAACTTGGGCTGAACATGTGGAGCAATACTTATTTGATGTGTTAGGGCTATAGTAGGTTGCTTAACAGCTGCAAGTCTAGAACAGTGTTCACGGAAGTTTAACATTGACTCGACTAATATCTTTCTGTAGTTCTTTCTCAGCTTTAAGTTTTAGTTCCCCTTTCCCCAAACAAGATGGGAGTGATTCATTAAAATGGCTTTAGAGCAGCAATCCACTTACTTTCTTGTCATTTGCTGTGAATTGGTACAGTGGGGACATGGCTTGCAGAATCAGCTACAACAATATCCCCTTTCATTTTATTGTTCTCTTTATGGTTCTTCCGTGTGACATTAAAATAATCAGTAAGTAGCATAAAGAACACTAAAGTAAACAGGAAATTAAAGCAGTTTTATTGCACAGCTTAATGGTGAAGTGCTATAGCTAGATGCTTTAAAAAAATTTGAATGAGGACAGCTAATTCTTTTGCCAGGAGTAGTTTAAAACTCAGCTGGATGATAATACTGCCTTACACCCACTGGGGATATGTGTGCTTTATTGCTAATAATCCACCAGAGGAGTGTTTAAAGGCAGTTGTTTTCTTTTCTCAGCACTGTGTGCAACTGCAAAATAAAATGTTATATAATCAGACATTTGAATTCAAACTATAATACAAAAAAAGTGCTGTTGGATTTCACATTGCAAGCCAAGCCAACTGTTGGGAGTTTTGTCAGCCTTGTTGTAAATGTCAGCACGGGTCATCTTCATTTGTCATGTTTCCCATCTTCCATGCATAAGCAATGTGAACTGCATAATTATGAAAGGTCTGATTCTTTTAGATCGGTGCTATGCTACTAATGTTATGTTTTAAGTCATGTCTTGTGGAGTGCGCTGAAGAAAAGACATTAGAAACTCCCTTACCTAGAATTTGGTGCAATATTTTTTTCTCATACTCTGAAGTAGTATCAAGTGTGCTTGGAGTGTAATTTTTTTTTAAGCAAAGCTAAAGTGCAGTTAAATTACAGCCAAGCTGCTCATTTAATTTGATTTTTGGTTCTTATTTTCTGCCTTCCCATTAAGTTTGATCATATTAAATGGAGAACTTCCAGAAATTGTGGTTTTAGGCATTTGAAGAACTGCTTTGACAACATAGAACCACCTTTGCATGTGAATTCAAGAGGGAGATAGCTTTGCGTTTCCCCGTTGGGTTTGTCTGTTCTGATGTCAGTTGAATGAATGTAGAAGCCCTTTGGTGGTTCTGCTTTAGCCTTTTCTTCTGCATCTCCAACCAAACCCTTTACTTTTTATTTTACTTCAGGAATGAGTACGTACCTCACTGTTAAAGGGATGGTATTTTCACCTGGGAACTCAGGGGTTTTTTTTGGGGGGGTGGGGGGGGGAGAGTGTCTAAGGTATTGTCTGTGGTGATAGGAGTTCAGCAAACCACCAACTGATCCCTCTGGAAAGAAGGACCTTACTGTAGAAGGCACAAAAATCTTTTGACTAAACTGTGTACCCAGGTAAACTTTCCTACAGGTCAGACATCTTAATAAGCTGGTTTTAATTAACATAATTAATTTGGGCTAAGCCAAAAAGTTCCAGTGTTAGCAGGTTCTTATTTGCTTGACTGACTCTTATGTACATGTAAGGATGATAAAGGCATAGCAGGATGCAACTGTGACTTTTAACAAACACACTTTGAAATTCAATTATTTGCAGTATCATTAAGGGGCAGTTGTGTAGCAAACTCAGGCCTAGAATACTTCCCAGGCCACCTTCTAATAAAGAGAGGTAATGGGAAATAAAACAGGAGAGTATCTTCTCTAATGAACATTTGTACTCTTGTTTAGGTATTGCTCACAGGGATCTGAAGCCTGAAAACATCCTGTGTGAATCTCCAGAAAAGGTGCTACTCTGGTCTCTTAACCTTCTGAAGTGTTTTTTAACTTGGTTTCCAAAGACAGCCCTCACGCTCTGTCTTTTTCTTCTTGAAGACTTTTGGAACCCATTAGTGATCTTCAACTAAATTTAATAGAACTGAAGCCCGAAAGAGACTAAATTCTTCTGTGAGCTGTAAAAATGTGAGCATCTGGCTAGGAGATAAAAAGCCAACTGTTCTTAGAGAGGGCATGGCGATTACGACTTAGCATCTCCTCTGTTCTGAGGCAGTACCCAAATGGACAAGCAACATTTACCAGGCCAGCTGGTCGTGTTACGTATAGTTCCCAAACTGCCCCAGTGTGCACTGGCCCTTGCCTAGCCGAATAAAAGATTAATGTAATACAGTCAGATGCTGGGGACGTGGGAGCAACTGGGACAGAGGAGGCAAATGCAAGGAGTGGAATATACCTGTAAGAGACTGGGTTTCACTAGTCCTCCTGCTAGAACAACTTCGGTTTTGTCCTGGGGTTTTCCACATGATGCTGTATTTGTGTATATTGCATTAGTCCCAGTCTTCTGGACCTCTTACTGTTTTGTCCTTGTTTTTAGGTATCACCAGTAAAAATATGTGACTTTGATCTTGGTAGTGGGGTGAAGCTGAACAGTGCATGTACTCCAATAACTACTCCTGAATTAACAACACCGGTAAGAGACCTGCTGCGCCTTCATGCTTTTTCTCTTCTACCATAAAACAATTTTTCTCATCTCCAGAGGGGAGCTTCCAAAGGGCTTACTGCAACTACACCCAGTGGTGGACAGTTCATTTAAAGTGGGTGTATGTGTGGTAAATACTGTCTTGGTTTCCCAGTCATAGAACAAATATACAAAAGCACAGGAGCTCATCGATTTAATTCTACTGTTGGCCAGAAGGTAACACATTGATCCTGTTTGTCTCTTACGCCATCAAATGAGGAAGCTTTTAATGGAGGGGTTTTGTGTGCTTATGGACTGAGTTTGAACCTTAGTTTTGTGTTCATTTCCCCATATGTGGGTTCTGTAGCTAAGACCCATGAACTGAGGGCCATGCAAACTTTGTAATCAGTGTGTGGCTTTATAATATGCATTAGTTTGAAAAACTACAGTGCTATGCTTTTGACATTACTGTGGAAAAAAAAATCTGACAGTTTTGCAGGAGTCTGTTATAGAAATCACCTTCCATGATGTGCTTGTATACTTTCTGAAAAGCCTGATAACTAATGGATAAGATTTTAAAACCTGAAATACATGGATTAATATTTTGACCCTGTATGAAACATCATAGATTCATATGGAACAGCTTATGATTCTTCCAAAGAACAGTAGGAACTCATAGCCTTTTATTAGATCTCTGTAGTCCTTACACCTGAAATGTGTTAATTTTTCCCCTGTGCAATATGTTTACAACGTGTTTCAAAGCTCTTGGCAATTCCATTTAACCTTGAGGGATGCGGCAGTTGTGATTTGGCTTAACTAAGTGAGACCTGTAGTGAAAGCAGTAAACTTCAGTAGTCCCTGCTTCCAGGTTCTGCTTTTAGACCAAGCTGCCTACTGTAAAGAATGGTAAAAAACTTGAGTTATGTTTTGATTTGATCCTCCCTTTGAAAACTTACTTGAGTTTGGTTTCCTAGTGTGGGTCTGCAGAATACATGGCGCCCGAAGTGGTTGAAGTCTTCACGGAGGAGGCCACGTTCTATGATAAGCGGTGTGATCTTTGGAGCCTGGGAGTGATTCTGTACATCATGCTCAGTGGTTACCCCCCATTTGTGGGCAACTGTGGCGCAGACTGTGGCTGGGACAGAGGAGAAGTCTGCAGAGTTTGCCAGGTGAATTCACTTATCCTGGGCATATGTGGGAGAGTGTAGTTTGCCCTGTGAACTTAGGGTGTAAGACTTGCCATAATGCCAGCAGCGAAGAGGTCTGTAACCCAAGCAGTTATTTGGAGGATAAGCTGTCACTGAGAAGTGAGGGTGGTAATGTAAAAGTTGAGTGGTGATATCCCTTTCTAAAGTAAGGTTTGGCAACTACCTCTTTCTCCTCCTGATGTGAGATCTTGGAGCTTCTCCTTGTTCTCTCCCCCACCCCCCAATCCCCCTGTATTCTATAATTCTTAATCTGGTTTATGGTAGTCGCCACAATTCCTCAGATAAAAGTTGAGCCCCAGGAGAGTCTCCGTGCAGGGCCTGAATTTGTTCTTTCTAAAAACTGAGTACATGGGCGGCACTGTTACTGGGGGGAGAGAGAGAGGTGCTGTCAGCAGACAATGTAACGTGACCATTGTAGGATGCACCGATTCACTCTGTGGAGCTGCCTGTCGCTCTCCATTGACTCCATAAGGAGACTGGGTGGTTTTTGTTGTCACCCACCACATTAGGTGGATAAAATTGAGTGAGAAAAATCCCACCTGAGAAGTCTTCGAGTTGCACTCTAGCTGCTATTGAAATTAAAGAATTTTTCCTTTATTAGAACAAGCTTTTTGAGAGCATTCAGGAAGGCAAGTATGAATTTCCTGACAAGGACTGGTCACATATATCCTCTGCGGCCAAAGATCTCATCTCAAAGTTGCTGGTTCGTGATGCCAAAGAACGACTTAGTGCTGCTCAAGTTTTGCAACATTCATGGGTTCAAGGAGTATGTATCCCCCTTTATATTTTTTTAAGGGTTGTTCTTCTTCCAAAGTGATAAACAAGCTGTTCCCTGTCTCTAAACTTTTAATAGAGACATTGCATGTTTTAGTGCTCTTATCTTGATTAATTAAACAATATACAGTGGCTTTATTCATTCTGGAGCTCTGTGTGGTAAATATTTGGATGAATCTGTCAAACTTTTAAGTGTTTTTTTAATTATTGCTTTATGCATTTTAAATGGCTTTCTTGTGAATATCAAGCACTGTGGTACACGAATTATTACGTTACTCTTTAATACAGTAGTGCAGAATGCTGGTAGATATGGTTTTAAAAGAACAGCAGTGTCCTCTTTTGCTTTAGTTCCCAGTTCAGGAAAGAAGGGATAGACCCTCCGGAGAGCTTCCAAAGCTTTAGTCTTATACAGGCAAACTGTGGTATCTTCTTGTGAGGGGAGACAGATTATGAAATGTGGTTTGTAAACCAACAGCAATTTGTAAACTCTCAGTGAATTAGTTTATATGCAATATCTGTTAGTTGTAAAGATTTGGGGGAGTTGCCTGGTTTTTTTATTGCTCTCTCTTGGGAAAGCTTGGTTCCCAGCTGCTAATATGTAACTCAGTTTTCTTAACTGCTTCTTCTAGCAGGCTCCTGAAAGGGGATTACCTACCCCTCAAGTTCTTCAAAGGTAATATTTCTTTTTTTTTTTTTTTAAATGTCTGTAAACTTGGCCAAGAATCATTACTGAAAGAATGGGGAGAGACAGGAGGTGACAAATTGGGGGGTAAGATTGGTTGAGAGTGGAACTTAATAATTGTGCAGCACTGATTTTGTTAAGAACATCAGAAATACTAAAGCTCTGATTTTTCTTTATGATCTAATCTTGTTTGTTTGTGAGAAAGGCATTGGAGAGGATTCCTGCAGTGCAGTGCTAATCTTAGACAGAAAATAATGATGGCTTTGGCAGTTTGCTGCCCAGAAGGGGAAAAAAGGCATAAAGGCATGTGTTATCCAAAGAGACTACATTCTGATGGGTGAATAATCATCATATACACAGACTTGGATCTGACTTCCATTGTAGTTGGTGGTAATCACAGTATCAATTTAACTGTGAGCAGGGCAAGCCTCATTTAAAGTGATTTGATGGCAGATTCTGCATGCCAGAGAGCATGAGTCACACATCTCTGTTTCTACTTCTGTATCTGCCACTGGCGATTCCAGGTGGTTCTTCCCATCAGAAATGCATTTCCTTAAGCCACGTGCAATTATAGTGGGATTGCAGTTCTCTGAAGAAATACAACAGTATTGCCCCATATGCCCATCCTTTTTTAACATGTAGAAATTAAACATGGCATCTCAGGTGGCTTCCTGTGTTTCCATTGGAAGCTCTTGGCAGAATGAGGACTAGAACTGTGGCTGTTTCCAAAATCTCAGGGAGTTTTTGTTATGTATTGCTGGTCCTTGCAATGAGGAGAGATGCAAATATTAACTGGTCATTTTGCCTGCTGTGTTGATGTTTTGATAGGAGAAATAAAACTGCCTGGAAATAGGTATTCTGCTGTGAGGGTAACCAGGTAAAGTGACTCTGTGTATGTGTGTTGTAACTGCTTTCTCCTTTTCCCTTGAAAGGAACAGTAGCACAAAAGACCTGACACTTTTTGCTGCTGAGGCTATAGCCCTTAACCGCCAGTTGTCTCAGCACGAGAATGAACTCAGCGCAGAGCAGGAGAACGTTGCCCGTGCTGTGTGCTCCATGAAGCTTTCTCCTCCGTCCAAGTCCCGCCTTGCCAAGCGCAGAGCAATGACGCACGCCACCAAAAACAGTGACTTTCAGCCAGTTCCCCATAAAGCCTTTTAAAGTTCTTTCCTGCTATGGATGGGCAAGATCAGCCTGTGTTCTTATTTGGATTTTCAGCGCTGATAAAAGCTTCTCTGCTTCTGACACTTTGATTGGAAGCTTGCTCTTGTGATGTGACTTGTAACTTTAAGGGGACAGCTTTTTATGGCAACGTTTTTTGCCTGTCAGATTTGGTGCATTAAAAGTAATTTAACTGATCCTTTTAAACTGGAGAAGATGGGTTTGCTGCTGTATTATCTGAGGTGATAAATCACTAAGCTTTCCTTATTTTCTTCTTAGAAGAGCATGCTTTAAAATGGGAACTTGAAAACATCAGAAAAAACCCCCACTTTCTTGCTTTGCCCAGCAGAGCATCACGTCTCTCCCTGCCTATGGCTGATCTCCTTGATGGCACATCTTGCAAGGTGCTGCTGCTAGTGTCGGCAGCAGGGACTGTTTTCAACCAGCAGTGTCCTTCTCTCTTTCTGTAGACTCAGGAGACGAAGATGATGACTGGGTGGATCTGTCTCCGTTACCTTCGTTGGGCTTAAATTGTATGAGGATGGTACTGTAAAGGTGCAAGGATTGTTCAGGGTTGTAGAGATGAAGAGGACAGGGTTGCTTTTTTTATCATGTTGATAGTTTGTGTGTCAGCATGTAGGATGAAAGCTGGGGGTGTGTTATTTCTTTATCCAACATCTTTTTGTTTTTAACTAAAAAGTACTACATATCATCTTTTTTTTGTGTGTGTCCAGTGTGTCCCCCTTCTCTGGCAGTTACATTCTTAAGTATGATAACCACAGTATAACAGACTGTTTATATAACAGTTTATATTTAGTATCTGGGTTTTTTTCTATATTAATGCTATCCTTAGTTATATCTTCCTTTCTGTAAACTCGTATTTCTCCAAGTCCTTTTGTGTGTGTTACCTGGAGTTCTTCATGTGAATGGACAGGCGTCAGTGAATTTTGGTGTGTCAATAATTTAGGATTATCAAATGCAGAGGTACATCTGTGCAAAAATGGTGCTGCAGCTGTTGCATTCTGCCTCCTGCAGTCATCTCAGGCTGAGTGCCTAGATTTTTGCTTCCAAGTTTAGTAGTGTGGTGCATCAGGGGTCAGGAGTAATTTGAAAGGGTACTGGTTGAAAATCTGAAGATTTTGCATGACCAAGGTGAGGTGTCCATGGAGAAGGACATGGATATTGAGCACTTTCTGAAATGTAAGCTGTGAAAATTGGGCCGCTAAGATGCCCGACATGATGCACCTTAAACTTGCCAGCCATTTCTGAAAACCTTTGCCAGGGCATTATGTGCAGGGTGGAGAGGGGGAGGAGGAGGAGGCCCCCAAGTGTCAGCACAAAACCCTCCCAAGCAGAATGCAAAGGAATAAAGTAGCAGATCCAACAGGTGCTTGGAAATTGAAAGGTCAAAGCTGAATGTCTTTGCATGGCCTATTCAGAGTGGTTTTACATTATCTTTTAGCAGTGTGCGTACAGCTATTTTTATACAACATGCTGTATTTTGTGACTAATATTAAAGTTGTTATTTAAAAGATTTTATACGTTGTGCCAGTGGACAGATTATGAAATGTATTTTGCTTTGTTTTTATTAAAATGCTTTAAGTTATGGATTTAACAAATTTGGCAGTTATGTGTGGTTTTTTTCCTCTTGATTTTTGGTGACGTAGAAAAATAGAGAATTACTTCGTTACTTCTCTGTGTGACGCTGGATTTAAGACAATTTAAATCTCTGGAGACTAAGCATACCTCCTTCTTCTATGGCTGTATTGCTTTATCAGTCTCTGGAACCTCCTGTGATCTCAGCTTTCTTGAGGTAAAATGAGGATATGACTGCACAGAGAGGACTGGAAGGGATCCTGTGATCCTTTTGACCTTCGTAAGAGATCAGATAACTGAGGGCCCGTGAGTTCAGGAACTTATCTGCACTGTTACATTTCATGTTCTTCCCTTTGATTTGTGCATGAAGTGAAAATCCTGAAGTTTGGCCAGGAGTGGTGGTGCGATGCAAAATACTCCTCTTGGATGGAGCCCTCAAGCCTTTCAGACTCCAGAAGTCTAAGCAGCAGCATTAGCATGGAAGTGTGAAAAGGGGACATTAACGGTGCTGCTTGCCCAGAGGCAATGGCGTCTGGTAGATTTGTTCAAGCATTGGTAAGTGGTCCTTTGCAGTCTTCGCTCTGCACCTGCTGGTTTTCACTGGTGGTAGAAGTAGACCCAGAGAGTGACTTAGTGGAGCAAAGACCAAAGCTGCTGTTCCTGTGTTCTTGGGTGAATTATTGATCTGGACAGTCAGTCCTTGCCTCTCTCTCTCTCTCCCTCTCTCCCCCTGCCCCAAAACCCAGCATGGAAAGTGAATCCACTGCATCTGCCTTCTGCACAGCGAGGATGAAGCTGGCTTGCTAGCCAGATTTGCTTTCCCTTTACAAAAGAGAGCTTGGGAGGAGAGAGTGAAATGTCCAAAGAAAACCTTAGTTTGGGGATATTCATGCCATTACCTTCGGCTAGTGGAATTGCCATCTAGGTGAGCCAGTACTCCTCCGGGCATGAAGCCTCCTCCTTGCGTGAGGAGAGCGCTTCAGCTGTTGGATGTGTGCAGTGCAAAGGATTTTAAGCACTGGTCTGTGAAACACTGGAAGTGCCCAGCAGGACTGGCACTAAATGGTTAAGTTGTGCCTGATGGTTATGACAAGCCCTTCGGCTGGTGGCTCAGGGCCCCACCTGGCTCTTGTGGTGCTCTCAGCTGCCTTGCAGATGCTGCCAGCTGCCACCTCTACATGTGACCTGTATTGGACCTGTATTGCTCCCTGCTGGTACATACTCGCAAACTTATCTATTCAGGGCTTGAAGCTATGATGTTGGGATTTTCACTGAAGAGCTGAAATCTGGACATGCTTTTCCTTCTTCTGCAAGGCAGTAACCTCTGGCAGAGAGGAAGGCGAGCAGCAGTAGATGCCAGAGCTGTGTAATGCTAGGAATTGAGAAAACCTTCCCAGACAGGGAAGAGGTGTTGATTTAAGCCAATTGTTCTGCTCTTGGGTGTAGTCTAGTTTTGACTGCCTCTTGCAGAGTAATTTTTAAGTTTCTTTGGAGGACTACGGCTAAGAGTTTATAACGGAGTTCGGGTGGGAAAGGTTGTTTTGCTGGAGAGGTGGGATGCAGCGCTCCCCAGTGCCCTGTGAGGCTTGTGCCTGGCATAATCAGATCAGTCCATCTGTGATAAACGCGGTGGGTTTTCATTCCTTTTCCAGTGAAGCCTGCAGAGAGCAGGGATCCCAAACCAGGTGGCAGGCCCTTTATTTGTACTCGCCTTCCTTTCAAAGGAAACAATCCTCCTGCCATATTCGGGGCAAGTGCTTTTGTTTGAACTGTGCTTTAAAACCATCTGCTTCTCCTTCCCTCTTCCTCCTGGGCAAGAGAGGTAGCAGAGAGCACAGGAGACCTTGTAGCGGTGGTACGAGAGCGATGTATCACTGAAAAGTGATACAGGTCTTAGATCTTTCTTTGCCTCAAAATGAGAAGTCGGATTCAGCTGATGGTCCAACAGTCTCTCACCACAGGTGTCTCTTTCCCTCTGATCTTTATCTTTCAGTCAGAGTTCAGCTTTCTTTAGGTGTTTTATCTCCAGAGGGCCTAATTTGGTAGGCCTTCATAATGCTTTTTTCATGTCTGTGGGGAAGAGGCACTTATTTCTATGTGGGAAGTCACTAATCCAGAGACTCTGTGATCTGTCCTTTTGAAGTAGCGCTGGTTTTGCTGTTGTTGCCTGAGCGTCTTGTGTTCAGGCAGCCTGTAGAACACAATTCTGCTTCATCACTGAATCCTATCATCTCCCCTTCGGAAAGGGCTGAATCTCTGTGCCACGCTTTTTCAGTTACTGGTGATAAAATAGATGTGGGTTCCATGCTTCTGAAAAATGAAAGGGGCTGCAGAAAATGTCTTTTTCTTGGAGAAATGGGGTGGATAAGGCAAAAAGCAACTTCCAAGAAATCAAAAGTATGTTCTGACCAGCAAGGAGAGCAGCAAAGCAGCTAACTGATCTTTACTGTTGACTAAGGCAGCCCCCAGAAAAATTCTCCTTCCCTGCCCCAAGCTTTTCCTGGGAGGTGGGTGAGCAAACCAAGGGAGAGGCATCAGCATGATTAAGGGGGGGTAATTTCAAAGAAATGGCAACTGGACAGCACTAGTCTGAAAGTACCCCGCTTTGTCCCCTCGGGAGCTGGTGGCTCAGGATGCTCTGTAGGATTTTGCTGACCTTTATGCGCAGTATTTCATAAAGTGCATTCAGCCTTGTGCTTACTAGTGCGGTTTCTGCATTGTTGGTTGCATAAAAGGAAGCTACTGGCTTTCATTGTGCAGTATTTTCTTTTGCTCTCTTGTCTTCCCCACGTGCTTATTGAATCCTTTATCAGGGATGGAAAGATGCCGTTATTTTTCTGAGGGCTGTGAGTGGGCTGGCTTTCAAGGTAGAGAGCAGCTTGGTTAATTTTCAAAACTAGTAATTTTCTTTAGGCCACTCCTGTGGCAGCAACAGGCTTCAAATTTGGCTTCCATGGAAACATACTGCCATGGCAACTGAAAGGCCTGACAATCCTGAAGAAATATTTGCTTGTACCCTTCCTTCTCTCCTTCGTTCTGTTTCCTATATGATGTGTGTGTTTGGTTACCCCTGCCAGATTCAATCAGTGCATTTAAAAAACTCCAAGCACAGAAATGTACTTCTCTGGGAAGAAAACAAAAAAAAAGTTGTAAAAGTGATGGCAGCATTTCACTGGCATTGTTTGGAAAAAATCTGTTGCAAGTCTGGAGGGAGGTGTCACTGAGCCACAAATTCCCTTCCAATGGGAAAAGAACCCTAAAAGAAATGCTTCATCCTTAGATTATTTTGTGGGGACTGGCTGGTTTGGACTGATTCAGGGAGACAGACCGTGCACCCATTCCAACATCTGTAATATTGAGGATGGTGAGAATTGACTCATCCAGTGGTTATGAGACAGAGTACCAGTGTTTTGATGGGTCCCTTCCAGCTAATTAATTTGACGCTAGGTTTTCTGTTGCTGCCTGTCACAGCTGCTTTCACACTAAGATTGGTTAGCAAAGTTTGGCAGGGTGACAAGCAGCCCCAGTTCAGCAACTTTGCTCTGATTCAGTCTGGAGTGGGAGGGAAGGGGGAATGGGGCCTCCTGAAATGTTTTTGCTAAGCGAGAAACAGGGCGAGGGCAAGGACTCTGCGTGGCAGAGGGTGCAGAGGAGCTTGCAGTCTGATGCTTTCTGTTTATGCTTTCGGTTTGATCCAGAGCAAAGCTCGTGACCTAACCTGGCGCTACATCAGATCAACATCCTATGGCCAGTTATTAGACACTGTGTGTGTGGAGGGGGTGGTGGATTCACTCTCCCACACTGCTCCCTTACTCTAAATCATCACTCTCTGGACTTCAAAGACTTTTTCTGGTTAGCTGTCTTGAGAATCATAATGCCTGCACCCAGCTCCAGGCTGCTGATGAGGAAAGCAGAGGTGCCTCATTTATTTCCTGCTCCTTTTTTTATTCCCCGATTTCACCCTATTCTTCATCCAGGTGTTCCCATTGCAACAGCTTTAGATCCGCTTGCTTAGCCAGGGGGTGCTCCTGCAGACTGCCGTGGCCTCTACAGACTGCTGTGGAACAAAATGGAGAAACAACTCGTGGGGCTACGCGTAGGAGGAGAGCAGACACAGACTGTGACGCAGGTTGGTGAATTGGGAACATGGGAAGGGTCAAGTCCTGTCCTCTTCAGTGAGAGAGCTGGGTTATAGGAACAATCCCAATATAAACTGTTCCAGCTTTAAAAGAGTTACTGGGGGCAATTAAAGGTATACCTATGTCACACTGTAGTAATGTTTTGCATGGCTTAATTGCAGCTGGCTTTACCAGTACACTAGGTTCTTCTGTGGTTGCTGTGCCTGCCATTTTCTATTAGAAATTAGAATTGCTTTTGGGGGTACTACCTGCCAGCTTTGGGGATGCAAGAGCTGCAATGTCCTTATATGAGAAGAAATAGCTGTTTGCTGGAGACCTGTGTGGGTGGTCCTGCTTGTCACCAAGCTTTGCCAGGAGCTTTTGTTGGTGACACCAACAATCCGTTTGCTTCTGGTGGTGGTGCATGAAACAGGTTGGCTTTTCTCCTCTAGCAGAGGGAAGCTGAATGAAGACGAGAGGTTGCATTGGGCTGAGACAACAAGCGATGCTGGAGAGGGACGAGCAGAAACGGCTGCATTCAGCACTGTTGGGATGATCCAGGAGAGGATTCCTTTTGATAAGTTGCAAGTGAGTATTGTGTGCTGTTTCTGTGTGACGTTATCCATGGGAATATGCTGTTTTCAGAGAAAAACGTGTATCCCTGCCATGAAAACCTTTGGTGGAGCAAATGCCTTATATGCTCATCCTAAGCACTGAGCTCTGGTACAAAGCTTCCAACTAACTTCAGCAAGCGTTGGTCCCACACTGGCTGGTTTCCTCTTATATTGAGCTGTGTCATATCCTTGCTGCTCTACAGAGTAATCTTAACCTAATTTGGGTAGTTTCAGGCTGTGTTTACAGCAGACTGCCAATGCTCTCTGAGCTAAGTGGGGGATGCCATCCAGAACATGCTCTTTGTCATGTTTTGTGAAAGGATCGTGTCACCTCTGGCTAGGGGAAATCCCCTTTATCCCCTATGTGTACTCCCAGCAGCAGCTGGATGGAGCTTTCCTCACATCCTGCCTTAAACTGTCTCACAGTGCTATCATGCCCTGCAAAGCCATTTTTGTGGTGTTTCATCAGAGCAGAGTGCTTTCCCTCTTGTCTCTACACCTGCTCTCAGCTTCATTGCAATGCAGGAAGGGGTGTCTGTAAAACTTCCCCCTGTTCTGAGCAGTTTACTTCAAGTTTTACTTGAAACTGGGACAGGCTTCATCTCCTGTGGGAAAATACCATGAGGGCTCTCCGAGGTTTGGCCATTCCATTTCTTTTCATTTTAGGTCTAAACCGCTTGGGCAGCTCTGCAAGCCTTCATCCCGCTACTCATGCCAAATGTGCTGCCGGAGCACCCGATTTCCCCGTGCAGTTGCATCACAGAAAGCCAGCAGTTATATCTGTACTAGTGTCTTGAACACAGCCCTAGGGCTTGGGATGGAAATGCAGAACGGTCTGTCTGGTCCTAAACCCAACACACAGTCCCAGCTCTCCCTGCCAGCCCCTGCTGCAAGCAGAGAGCGGTCCACATTACCTCTCCCTCACCCTAGAAACTCAGGCATATTCCTGTGGCTGTCTCTGAATTTCAGGGCTGGCAATTGCTATGGCATTGTAAAATTAATTATTCATTAATATAACAGCCTGCAACTTTGGGGAAAAATGAATGGCATAACAAAGGAACCCTTCAGAGTGGGGAAAAAGAGAGGAAAAGGGTATGAAGTCAATTGCAAACATCCCATATTCAGAATGGAGAGACATCTCACTGAAATTCCTTTTTCTTTTCTTCTTTCCCCCCCCCCCCCATTTTTCACCACTGTCATTTTCCTCTTGCTGTCTTTGGCAGGTTTAATTTCTTAGTGTTTCCCTCCTCTCCTGCACTGTTTCTCTTTCTCTCCTCCTGCCTCTTGTGGAACTAAGTGTTTGGGGGAGGGAAGGTGGCAGCTTTGCTGAGTGCTTTGTTTTATAACCAGCTTTGCTTCTGTCCTGCTCTGTCCCACACACCTGTGAGTCTTTCAGAACTGGAAACCTCTCTGGCATATAAATAAGGTCTGCTGCAGTCATGGGCTGTGATTGTGAATTTGTAAGGGAAGTGATCAGATTAATTGAGCAGCAGTGGGAGTGTTCAATTACACTGCCTTCTGATTAATTACCCTTTGGCAGACCATGTCAGCACACTTCCTAATGCCAAAAGCATTGCCTGAAGTCTGTGGAGCAGCAAGGCCTTTGCTTTAAGTAATGACAAAGCCAAATGTGCCTCAAGACTAATAGATAGTTTCTCCCCTGCTTTCTTGATATGGTGGAAAAATTTGCCGAAGCGTTATCCAAGTATTTGAAGCCATTTTGGATGATTTGCTTTCAGTTATAAAAAATTGGGGTGGTGGTGGGGATTTTTAAGAAATCAGATGGTAATTTGTACTGGTCCTCTTGATATGGATGTATCAGCTATCCTCAGTGTAGAATTGCAAATGTACACCAAATACTGTCATCTGAAAGTGATCCTGTTAGTATTTTATTTTTGTGCTTTCCTTCCACACACGTTATCCCAAAGGATCATGAATCTAGGGGGTCTCTGGGGAAGACACTAAGCTGGCGCTGGAGCTGCTTCAAGAAGAGTTGCTCCATCTGTTCGGTCTGTGTCTCATGGCTTCCCTGGAGCTCTTTGCGGGGCTGGAAGTGATGTAAGCCCTCTAGCTCAATTTGCCTGCTGGAAGTCAGAGCTACTTGCCTTTCCCACCTTCAAAGCCATGTACAGATGCCATGCAAGGTCTGGGCTGTTGTGAAGGCTGGAGGAGTGCCTGAAGGGAACATCTGAACACATCTGTAGCCACTCTCTACCCCTTAGTTCATGCAATGACCTCATCTTCCAATGTAAATATCTCTACTTTTCTAAATGTTATTCCTTGTATTCACATTCCTTCTCAGCCTTTGTGTGTCCAGGTAAATACACTGAGCCCTTTGGGTGGGAAAAGCCCCCCATTCTGACTCCAGCTGTGTGCACTAAGGCATGTCACTGTCTTACACACTAGCATTGATGCTTCCCTCCTCCCCAGAAATCTCTCGCCCGATTATGTTAAGATTTCTTTGGTGTCTTGGTTTTTGCAGCCGCTAACTTGCTTTGCATATCCAGTCCTTTCCTCTCCTCTGGGAACAATAGACCAGAGGTTGAGTCTTCACTCTTACAGCAAAAATTCTAATTGCTCCCTAATGGCATTACTGTCTGCTATTGAATTTCAACCCTGTTACATTGCTGAGGTGCTCAGCATCATGCTTGTGATATTCTGGTCCTCTTCTAAGTGATGGCTCAGTGTCATCAGCAGATCTCACTGCCTGACTGCTCTTTCTGTCTGGGTCTTCAAGTAAAAATTATTTAATTGCTTGGTGAATTCCATTGTTGCTGCTTTCTCCTCATTTGTTAGATCCTCTCCTGTCAGAACAACCGTGGCATAAAAATTCTGGCTTCTATACAGGTCCCTCTCAGGGGCTAACATCACTGAAGTTACTTTTACACGAGATGTATGTATAACCAATCACTTCCTATCTCTTCACAAAAATGTACAAAATCTTTCCCCCAGAAACACTGTACAAGTAGAAAGAACCTGCTTGGGAATGAACAAGTGTGCGGTAGCCTGCTGCATAAGCAGCACTGCTCTTTCAGGCCCTGCAGTAGCTAAATGACATGCTTCCCAGATCTCCAGATTCAGCTTTTATCTTCCTAGCATCACATGACAATTAAAATAAGCAGATCCCTAGAGCTTATGAAGTTTCATAAAACTCATTGCCTTTTGCTTTATCACAGGGAATATACAGCTGTAAGAAAAAGTAGAGATCTTACGTGCTTTTTTTTTTCCTGTTTTCTTCCCCATTTCTGAGTCCAAGTCTGACAAGTCCAAATTTCTTCTACTTTTGATTACCAGGTGTTATCTAAATCACACAGTCCCGGTTTCTGAACCCTTCAAATAACACCCTTCTCCCCTGCCCACGCTGCCTCTGGAGTATGGACAGCTGCCCATTCTCTCCTCTGCAGTCCAGTCTGCATACTGACTTCTCCAGTGGAGGACTGTGTTCCATAATCTTGAGGCACCTCCAAGATACCAACTGTGTTTTACCTCCCAGGTGGATGAAATCTTTCACCAGAGGCTGTGTCCTTAGTCACCTCCCTCAGGAGTTAAGATTGAGATCCTGGTTTTGCCCACTCACGTGCAGTTTCCCAGCAATATGAGGATCCTCGAGGTTTTGACCACCCTGCTTGATTTTGTGCCTGAAACAAGCACTTTCCCTTTCCAGGTTACATGAGAACGGAAGCAAGACAATCCTGACTTTCCCATCAGAGTTTTTGGTCCGGTTCATAGCTGTAAGGGCACAGGCTGCCACATGTCAACTCCTCTTGCTGTTGGCACATGCGAGGCAACGCAATCCTCTCTCATGGGTGGTTAAGCTCTTCTGAATTACACGGTATTTATTACACAATAAGAACACACACAAACTATTACTGTGGATCCTCATGGTGAGTTGTTTCAGTGCTTAAAGCCTCTGACTGGATATGGAAGATCTCCAACACCACCAGTTACTCACAAACTGCACATAAACAGATCCCTTACATTATGGTTTTGGAAATATTCCCCCCTTGGGGCTTCTTCATTATCAGTTCAAGATAGCAACAATACAGTCCAATATCTGAATTATGACTGCCAGCTTCTGTCTGCTTCCATGCAGCCATTCAGCCTTGCCTGAGTTCCTTAGATGGGTTTAATCCCACAAATGAGCTTCAAGGAATGCTGCCAAACTTTTCCAACAGCACCATAGTCAATAAGCTTCCCTCCCCACTCTCGTTGTAGCTTTTTTTTTATTATTTGTCATGGATTTTTTCTTCTGTTGAATAATTCAGCTAATAGGCTGGCACTTGAGTGCTTGAGAGCTGTGTTCCCTAATGAGGGAAGCAGCTTGCTAACTTTTTATCCTTCCAGTTGCTTGACTGCAAACCCAACATCGTTAACAAATCACCATGGAATAGCTGTGGAAATACAGAACAAAATGTTGTTGTCTCAACTTAAGTGGACAAGGAAGAAAAAATAAACAGAATGAATGAAACCCAAGCCCTGCATGGGAAAACAAAGTACAAAAGTGAAGTGTGCATGGAAGGAAATGGTGATAATAATAGAAATCTCTTTGCAACCTCATTTTGCCTCAATATCTGCAAGCAGGAAAGCTGTGTGGGAGAAAGGATGTTAACTCACTGAAGAAGAGACACAGTTGCACTAATTCAGAGGACAGTTGTAGATGTATCTGTTGGCACCTCTGCTTCTTTCTATTTCCATGAATAAAGGTTTGTATAGAGAGCAGGTTTTTTCTTTACCAACTTTATTTTTTTTTTTTATAAATCTGAATGTTTTATGGTCCATGTGACACAGATGGGATTTAAAAAGATAAATATATTATGTGATGCCTTTTTGCACATTGCTTAATCCTGTTTAAAATAGCATTAAGATCCTATTGCTTGAGTTTGTTCAGATCAAGATTCACACTGACATGCTTCGGATGAACATTTAGTCCTTGGCCCTTCTTGCATTTGTTCTTTCCTGGATCTCCACCTCTGCTTACCAGAGCAGGGCTCAGCAGCTCTGGGTGCCTGAAGAGTCCCACTTGACCTCCAAGCAAATGAGGGCATTTGCAAGGTCCCTCATCTCCTTTGCAGGACAATAGCTGCCATAACTTGTGAATCAGGCAGAAACGCAAACTTGATGAGAAGCAGGAGCCTGGATCATGTTCTGGGCACACTTCGTGTTGGCCTAAACGATGCTCTGAGAGCTGGTCCCTAAACTCGGTATGAATCTCATTTTGGTGGTAGCTGCTAAATATGTAGCTGAAGTACTGCCAAAGAATACTACCTGAACATCATGTCAGCAGCAAACGCTTTTTGGTTTTGTGTTAGATCAGTGCTGAAAGCTTTTATCACCCTAGGCAGAAGTGGAAGCGTTAGCATTGTGTCCTGTTGTAATAGAACATGGGAGCTGGCAAAGCATGTAACAGAAACAAAGGCTTGGGAATAGACCGTTATCTCCCACCAAAGACGCGCACCTACCAAGATGCTGGTCAGGATGTCCAACGGGCTTCTATCGCTTAAGGATTTGACAGTGTATCCCTTTGAGAACTGGCTGGATATCTAATAATGGTCTAGTTCTTAACATGGTTATCTGGTTCTTAACAAGAGGAAATGGCCTCAAGTTGTGCCAGGGGAGGTTTGGATTGGATTAGGAAAAATTTATTCACTGAAAAGGTAGTCAGGCACTGGAACAGGCTGCCCAGGGAAGTGGTGGAGTCCCCATCCTTGGAGGTATTTAAAAGACGGATGGATGTGGTGCTTAGGAACATGGTTTAGCAGTGGACTCAGCAGTGCTAGGTTAACGGTTGGACTTGATGATCTTAAAGGTCTTTTTCAACCTAAACGATTCTATGATTCAATGATTCTATATGTGCTTAAGGAACAGCTATTTTCTTGTTAAGCAGCAGTTTAGTGGTAGGGAAAGGGCAAACTAACACTTTAGTTTTTGAAGCAAAGATTTGTGTTCCTGAAGGGAGCAGCCGACAGATGAGAAAATGTAATAAATAGAGTTTTTCATCCAGAGATATCAATGTCATTCACGTTTCAGGGATGAGGAGACAGAGACTTGAGAAGTTGATGTGGCTCAGACAAGTCCTCCTGCAAGCCAGCAGCTTACCTGAGACCAGAAGTCTCATTTTGAATCCCTGCCCAGTGAAATTCTGCAACTGAACTAAAATTACACCAAGTGCCGCATCCGAGTTCAACATCGTTATCTTAACTGTGTCATGTTTTCTGCAACGCAGGGAAGATACTCATCTTAGGTCTTGGGGCCAAATTCTCAGCAGTGGATGTGGGATGGGATGCTTAATGTGATAGAGACTCTTGTCTCAAGTATTGACTTAAAAATGTACATCTAAAAACCTCACACATGGCAAAGGTACTTCTTATGCTAGGTGCTGTACAAACATGACTCCAAGAGATTGTCCTGATCCCAGGAAGTGTGTTTTCTAATTTCTTTCCTGTTGTGTTCCCAGCATTTACAGAAAATGCAGAACACTGAGCTGAATGGCAGAGCCGGGCAAAATTTGGCACTTCTGAATTGAGCTAAGCTAGTTTAATTGGAAATTAAAATCCCACTCATCTGGCCTGTAATTGCTCTTAAAGGATCCTTTGAAGATACAAGGCTGAATTAAATCAACCTTGCTATATGGACATCCAGGGAACTGCACCAAATTAGAGCAGTTAAAGATCTGACTTGTTATGTTTGTTTGCACTCAAAGCCTGGAGAATGGAAACTGAGATGAACAAAAATTATGATGGTAGAAAAACAAAGGAAAACAGACAAAATGAATGACTGAGATCTCATAGAGCATTGCTCAAAATGGGTCCTCAGGGAATGCAAACTTGCAATTGTTGCTTCTGAAAGGCGGCTCCCCTTTCGTTTTCATGGATGTATTGCTAAGCACCCTCCTCTCTGACTCTTACTTGTTTATAATCTATCTTCTGTTTCATATCAGACTTGCTTGTTTCTTAGTCTATCCTTCAGCTATTGGTTGCAGGAGATAAAATACCCTTTTGTTTTGCATAGCAGGGATATATGTGATATGAAGCCAGATGGCTGCCAAGATGAGCAATTGAGAGTGTCTGCACGTTATTAATTGCAGCTGCTGTTTTTGCAGTCAGAGGTGATGGGAGGGTTCCTAGCAGCAGCCAGGAGCAGATGGATGAAGAAGGATCTGTCTTGATGGCGTGTGATTAAAATCCACTGGGATGGGGTGTGCTCAGCCCCACTCTGGGCTTAGGCCTTCTGTTGGACAGTGGGATCATAGGAATGGATTTATTCTAGCCTGCCCATAAAAGTGATGGCCAGAAGCCCGCTTTGATGAACCAGTGTGATCCCATTGTATTTGGTTGAAGCTGAACTGATTTTCGTTGTTTCTTGCTCTTCCTGCTTTGTTTTCCCCTTACTGCTGTATTACATTACTAAAAATACTTAAAACCATATCATTTACTGAGCCGTTTCCTCTGCTTGTTCTTGTTCCAGGCACAAACATCCATCTCTCTCTAAACGCCTATCTCATCTGCCCAAATTAAGTCACTCTTTCAAAGCAGAACTTCACCTTTAGGGAACCTGTTATTCTGTAATGCTGGCTTGTCTCCTCCTGCGCTAACAAGAGATCTGGCACTCAAGGTAGGGGTCTAGTTTGGTAACAGCTGAAGGGAAGGGTTGAAAATCCCACCATTCTCTAAATTGGAGGTTGGAACATCTTGGCTTCTTGCTGAGAATTAGAAGGGCTCTTTTGGGTGAAGCTAAATCCTGTCTAACTCTGCATCCTGTTTGTGGCAGTGGCCAGGAGGAGATGCTGAAGGAAGACATGTAATTAGAACACTTTCCCTGCCTATAACCCCCAGCCTTCGGCAATCAGCAGCTTAAGGACTTCATGAACTGGAGGCATGCTGTGCAGTCAGCAAAAGGCAGAGATGTTTGTTGTCTTTATAAAGCTTAAAGAAGACCTGCTATTCCATGTTTCTACATGGCTCTACTAGGTTAATGGTTGGACTTTATGATCTTAAAGGGCTTTTCCAACCTAAATGATTCTATGATTCTATGTTTCCTTCCTGTCTGATTCACCCGTGACAACACTCCTACAGCCTCATAGCTTAGAAGACAGGCTGAATTTTGGCTGACGTTGTTTTTCTCAATTCAGGATGTTTCAGGGTGGGTCCTGTAGGTGATGAGTTTTGCTGTGTGCTGTCTCCTTAAGCTGTAAGTTTGCAAGCTCTCTTCCGGATGTGCATTGATAGCAGCAGTGTCAGAGTTTGGTGTTCTGGCTGTGACCTCTTCACAGAAAATCTGCTCTCCAGGTAAAAGAAAACAAGAAAAATCCCAACCCAAAAAGAGTCCTTGGTGATAGGACCCTTTGAAGAAACAAAGTTGACATAATCCATTTAGCTTTGTCGATGATGTCATGAGAACTATCCCAGTTCAGAGCAGGAGGAGAGCTGGCTTGTCATATTTGGAAGACTGTGGTGATGACTCGTGACCACTCAGGTACCTGAATCCCTGGGAATGTGCTTAAGGTTTTTCTCCTGTCCATGTCTGCCATCTGGCATTAAGGAATGTCTGGCATGCCAGCTCTATCTGTGAGGGATTTTATGCCTCAGGCACTGCACACTTCCCTGCTCAAAGTTTCAAACATTTTGACACCTGGAATTTGAGGGTTTTCAAACTTGGGGTTCCTGATTTTGGCCTATTTACAGTTTGTGTTTGGCTCCCTGCCCTGAGGATGGGCAGCAATGGTTGCCAGCCATGTGGTGAGTCAAGAAAGGAAGATCTCAAGCATTTCCCTTCCTGAGATGTATGACTTTGGGATGGTGATGTTACTGTGTTGAGGACATACTGTTGCCTGGACTATGTTTTTTGGGATGATATCAGGGCTTTTATATTAGGACATGGCCGATAGGTCCCTGTGTTTCTTCTCCAGAAGAAGTCTTCATGGGAGGGAGAATGAGCTGACAGGCAGTTTGGGATGCGATAAGGTGCTTCTCCAAATGCAAGGTACAGAAGTTGTACACTGTCCTTTCTGCTAGGATGGTGATAGGCTCAGTTACACTCAACACGATGTCTGTGCATAGAGCTATCTCTGTTCTGTGTGTCTCTGAGATCGAGTCCAATTTGGTTCTATTTCCTTAAAAAGTGTATTCCCCATACAAAAACCTTTTTTTTTTTTTTTACATTTAGGTACAGCCACGTATGCAATTACGTATTTTTTTCTGTGCATGTGTTCGCACATACAATTGCTCTAATTCTGAGCATGGCTATTTCTTATCTGTTGTGATCTGACTACAGCAAAAATTAAAATAAAGATTAGATTAGTTGCCATGGAAACAGCTACCCCTGCCTCATATGACGCACAGATTCTGTGAAGTGAAGGAGCACATATCAATTTACACTCTTAATTTTTGGGACACTCAAGGTTCAGCTCTTCCCAGGAGGTCCTCTGATGACAGCAAGTGATATCTCCCTGTTTCCACTCAGCAGGCTTATCCTCTTCGACTTTTTGTAATTCATAACAGCTTCAGAGCTGCTGCCACCATGGTAGCAACAGTCTCATCTTCATTTCAGTTTCTTTCTTAAAACAAACAAACAAAAAGAGCGGGAGGATGATGAAAAAAATCTGGTCTGGGGGATAGTGAGGCTGAGAGAGGTGTATTTGCCCCCTTGGGAAAGGAAACAGGCAGGGCCTCACAGGGCATCAGTGCAGAGGCTGTGTGTGGATGGGAGTGATATGGCTAATAAGTAATTGCTAATGAGGGGAAGAATTGTCACATAACATCAGCCGTCATGAATTAGCAAAGAAGTGCACAAAAGACAGTAACTGTCAGATTCCCTAGTCTCTCTTGGTTCATTTGTTCTCATGACTGTACATCAAGGTTTTAAATGTTTCTGCTTTGTATTGGAAAAAAATAAACAGCCTTGAGTGCATGTAGTCAGACTAACGATGTCTTGTGGTGTGAGATCTCACTTGTTACATCTCCCAGCTATCGGATCTTTTAAGGTGTAGGATGAGACGAATTATCGGGTCCGCAGGAGAAGAGCACGTGAAGAGGTAATACACTTGCCTACACTTAATGATTGCTGCTGTGTGTCTGTGTACTTTACAGGGATAACAGGTCTTTTTGATTCTTTCCCATGGCGCGTGTCCACGTTGGCTTTCACTCTGCATCCTTGGTCCTTTCTCAGCATTATTCCAGAGCTACCACCAGTCCCAAAGCTGCATCTTGCAGCGCAAAGGGCACAGTTGTGAGCCTGCTGGTAACGAAAGGGTGAGAAGGGAAGGCCTGGGGGATCCCTCTCCCTCCACTCTTCCCACATCATTTCTTATCCATTGTTCCCTGCCACTTTTTGTCTCCTTCTCCCAAGCAAACACATTTAAAGCCCCCACCTCCAGAAAAACCTGCTTACCTCAGGTGCACTAGGTATCTAGTTCAGCCACAGACTGAAAAAAGCACAGACCATAGCGAAGCATTTTAAAAAGGGGGAGTGGAAAATAGGATTAATACCCCTCTTTCCCTCTAACTTGCTCATAAAAATCAACCTCTCTCCTCCAGCCATGATAGACATCTCTCCCCGCTGTCTAGCAATCCGTGAACCTGCCTGATAGCACACCTCAGTCTTCCCAGCTGGAAGCCCAGATCAGGGTTTCTTGCTGCCTTCTCCAGGGATGCAGACTATGGCACCTATTTGTCTGCTTCAGGGAGCTGGAACCAGCTTGGGGCTTCTCAGCAGCACAGTCAGGAGTGGATTCACTGGACCTAACCTAGACTGTTTCTAAAGATGGGATGGAGAACCACAGGCTCTTGTGACATACCAAATCTTCCATCCTCCTGAGTTTCCCATGGAAAAGCCATAAGGAAGAACTTTCTTTGTGGTGGTGGCTTAATATACTGAAAGAGGACAAAATGTCCCAGCTTGCACTGGAGAGGCAGCAGCATAGTTTGAGGCATCTGTGTTGTCACAGCTGTAAGAACAGAAATATATTATGAGTACTAATTATATTAATTAAAGTTGTGCTGCTGTTTGAGTTAATATTTCCAGAGAGGAATATAGATTTTTCCCATTGTTTTATTTCTGGACAGAAGCTGGTGGCCTGACAGGGGCCAAGTCTGCACAATGCAAGAACGTACGTGCTGTGAATCCTGCAATGTAATAAAATACTTATTGTATTTTAAAAATGCAGTCACTGAAAGCAATATTCCTCTTCTTCAGACTGATTCCCTAGAGACTTTGATGCATGAAACACACATTTGCTTTCTCTAGCATCCCTGACTCGAGCCACGCACACAGATGCCTATCCTGGGACCTGCTCTGTACCTCAGTTTACCTCCAGTTTCAAGCAAGGAAGTGGGATAATTAATTTTCCTCTGCCTCCTTGCTTTATGTGGGACCTCCAGTCTCCAGGACTTTAGCCTGTGTCTTCACATAGCCTAACAGTACAGAACTGTTGCTTTTTCACCCTGATTGTAACAAAGATGTGCTCCTCTATGTGGTCCAGGAAGAGTCTTGGGCTGTGGAGAACCCCTCTGGCTTCAGGGATGAGCTGGGCTGTTTATTGAGCTTCCTGTTTCTCCTCCTTCCAGCCCCTGCTGCTCAGCTCAAACCCCAAGTGCAATTCCTGGGCAGCATTGCCATAGGTTTCCTAGCACTTTGCTTTCTGGTACCTTCATAAAGCTCTCACTGTTGTTTTGTTCTCTTTTCCTCCTTTCCAGTCACCAGGGCTTCACCACTAATAGCTAAAATAAGGCACCAGCTCTGAAGGGGCAAGGTCCTTTATTCCGCAGTGCTCTTGCTGTGGCTAGGAGAGGGCAACTGCTGGCCGTCTAAGTGGGAGGAATGGGCTGTCTCTTAACACAAGTGCTCTCTTTATGGGCTGTTAAGGACTCCCACAATAATGCAGAGTTCTGGATGTCTCCTTCTTATGCGGGCTGCAGAAAGCATTGTCTCTTCTGCTTATGGCTTATTACCAAAGCAAGCTGTCATGGGACAGAGACTGTAGGAAATGCGGGGGTACCTGTGCCAGCTTGTGTCTTGTATTGATGCAGTTGCCTTGGCTATCGTAGCACTGAGCATTTGCAAAGCAGCTTCAGTCTGCCCTGGCCTAGACCTTCTCGTTTCTATCTAGATTAACTTGATAGTAGCCAACTGTTGCCCTTCCTTCAGCAAGAGCATTTCTCCCTCTCTGCTTAGCATCCTACTTTCTTAAAAACTTATATAAACACAACCTGTCTCCCAAATTGGCTGGGAGGCTTATAAGCTGTTACAGAACCACATCCTTTTCTGCTCTGAGCATCATGATATTTAATGCAAAAGGTGGAACAAGTGGAGGGGCCAGTTCTAGTAAAACCTGAAATAAAATCTCCCTTTAGTAAAATGTAATTTGTAAAATTAACAAAAGCTGATGCAGGAAGGAAGATGTGTGTGCTGTGTGCAGGTCAGCAATGCTCGTGGTTGCCTGTTGTCTTCACCACCTGACCTTGGTATTGGTGTTGCATCTTTGTCTCACTAGATTAAGAAAACCTGTCCAGCTGCATCCCAGCTTGTGCCTTAAGGAAGAAGAGTGGAAATCATAGATTTTGGGACTGAAGAAGGCTTGAAGAAGACTTTCCTGCTGCCCCAAGGTGAGCTTGGTACATTAATAGGATCAGTACCTGTATTTTTATACATTAGATGCAATAACTGTTATGTATCTTTACAAGCTGCAAATTCAGATACGTCTGTGCTCAGGTGGTATATGGTTTACTACAGAGAGAGAAAATGAGGACAAAGACTTTATCAGCATGATATGGGTGAGGAAGAATGGTTGGAAAAAGAGCAGTTTTAGTCTTCAGCCCTACTAAAGCCTTGTGGTGTGATCCAACACAAACCACTTCATCTCAGCATGTAAAAAAGGGCCAGAAGGATTTCCTTTGTGCCACATCTGAGTTGCCTGTCAGCATCTTCTGTATGGGCTCGATCCTGTCCCAAAGAGCAGATGCAGTTGCACTGACCACAGTGGTCATGGCCACCGCAGTGGGCTTGCTAGTCCTGAATGTGGGACGCAGGTGCTGGCCTTGCTCATCAGAAGCAAGGGAGCAGGTAGCTAGATATTTTTGTTATCCTACATGTTTTCCTACACTGCTGCAGCCCCCTTGCTTCACCTCTTACAGCAGCACTGTTTTGGCAGTGTCTAAAAGGCTATCTTAGCGCAGCCACACTCCCTATCTCTCTGCCTATTCTTCCCTATTTTGAATGACATTCAGCTTTCTCTTTGTTTTGCCGCTGTTTGGTGGCCCAAAGATTTGAGTCTTTCCATCTTTCAGCCTGATAGTTTTCCGAGCAAATGTAATCTAATGCTTACAGCGGGCTTTCTCAGGCACAATGTGTTGTGCTTCCCAGTACAAGCTGTCTCTGTTGGCTCTAAACTGCAATAACAACTATCTTTAATCATCTTTCTTGTTCAGCCTGTAATAGGCAGCTTAACCACAGAAGATGAACTTGAGAGTTTTCCTAGCCCACGTCTGGTATGATCCCAGGCTGTCTATTTCCTACCCCTTTGCAATAATTAGTTGGTGATGAAACCTGAGTGGAAGTTGTCTGGCCCCGGAGAGCTGATGTTTGCTTCCTCTGACGGATGAAAACAGGAGGAGAGTGGGTGAAAAACACTGGGTCATTCTTCTCTTATAAGACTTAGAGAGAGAAACAGAAGCTCATCTTCATCCTGAAATAACTGCTTGCAAAGTCAGAGCTTTCCGGGCGGGATGTGTCAGCTGCAATCCTGGGAAGAGTTCCTGCCTCCTGAATCAGTGACTAGCACAGCAGGTGATGAATATCCATTTCCACCTTCTTCTGCTTTCTAGTGTCAGATCTTCACCAAAACCAGTTACAAAGTCTTCCTCACCCTAATGGCATGTTTCCCCAGGCAGTCTTGCTCTGATCTTTCAGCCTCAGAGGCCTAGGATGGTGGTGACTACACCTGACATGGAGGAAGGAGACCTGCGCTGGGTTAAAGGAGGCCATAGGTAGGGAAGAAAGGGGGAAATCATGCTAGGAAAAAAGGGTGACGAGCCTCTGAGAGCGCTTGGGTCTGGCAGGATGGGGTGAGATGCTGTTCTGGGGTAAATGGTCTCATGTACTGTCAGAACTGTCTGTCCCCGCTCCCTCTCCAATACCTACTATCAAAGGGATTGCTCTGACTGGAGCTGATGGAAACTGCTGGCCACAAAATTGTCTTGCTTCATTGAATATCAGGGAGTGGGTGTAAACAAACAGCGTTTCTCACACATCTACAGGGTGCCAGGCTCTGGGGATTGCACCTGGCAGTACCTGGGCTATGAGGGACATTACAGGAGCCTGGTCTGGGTAAAGGGCTTGCAGACCAACCATGTGTTGCCTTTACTCCTTTGTTTTCTGTGGATTCACCTATGGGTGAGCTGAACAGTGTGTCATTTGGGAGAAATTGCTTCTGACTTACTAGAATCAGTATTTGTCCTCGGCTGAATGTAGAAGACCTGTGTAAGTGCCTCATGCAGCGGGACCAGGGACATTAGCCCAGTGGGGGGTTGAAGCCTGCAGTGCTGAAGCCACAGGACTCCACTCCAAAAAGCATCAAAAATAGCAAGAGAGAGTGTTTTGAGAAGGGTCTAAAATATAGCTTGCCTGGCAGTGGTGCTGCCTACCCAAGGGGATTTTACTGAAAGCAAAGGGCCACAGGGGAAAGTGGGAGATTGGGGTCATTTTGCAAACTGGCCTGAAGTCAATCTGTGTCCTTCACACCCTAATAAATCACCCTCAGGTACTGAGTGTCTAACCCATAACATTTGCTGGGTGTCCACGAGTGCTCAGCAGGGCAAATAAGGCTTTAGTAGGTGTCAGAAGCCAAGACCTTATTGGGGATTCCTTTTCCAAATGAACTGAAGGCTGTTCTGGTCTAAGTCATGCCACTTTCCTCCCATCACAAAACATCTAAACAGCCAAATAGCTTTTGTTATTTATGTTTGCGGATTGTAGCTGTCCTCAAGTGTCTAAAACAGGCTGAAAAATCCAATTTTTCTGCAGGATAGAAGACTTTGGTTTAGAGTCATGTTTTTGTGGGAGCTAGATGCTGTCAGGCCTGGTAGCTGCTTGGGGATGTCAGTGGGTTTTGCATTGACTCTGGTTTCTTTTAGTAGCTGCAGGAGGCTTTGGGGATCAGTGGTCTGGCCCAGCACACTGCCATGGGCCCCAGGCTCTGTGGGATCTCTGTAGCCATCTCAAGGCTCCAAGGTCTCTGCTGCAAAGCTGGGAGCCCAGCCCTGCTTAATCCATATGTCAGCAGGCTGTGGGACCTGGTGCTAGTCCTTGGCATCCAATCTTTGCAAGAAAATCAGCTTAGATTCGTGGAATCTGAGATGTTTTGGGTGAAACTTTGTATGGTTTTCTTGGTGAAAGAAGGGTTTGAAAGACTTCTGATCAGTTCTGCCTAGTTCTGCTACTCATCTCCACTCAAGGAACTGTGTGGTATCTCTTGCTGCACTTCAAACACAGAGCAGAGAGACAGCTCCCTGCCTCAAAAAACTGGGACTTTCTGATGTGGGTTAGTCCTTCTGGGTTCCTAAGTGGGTCTCCTGTGTGATCTGTGTCCCTCCATTAATCCTGTGGTGTTTCATCTTTGGTCTGTGTAATGTCCTGATTGCACTGTGATTTTTAATGCTGCAGCCGCAAGCAGCTCCAAGTGTTACAGGACAGAAGCAGGACACAATTTTTGTTTAGTATTTTTTCAGTGAAATCAGCAGCTTTCCTGGCTGTATCCCCAGTCTTGATATGTTTCTCTCTGCTCCAGGCTAAAAGCAGCACCTGCGTAATAGTCAGCTCTGAGATGATACCTACTGGGCAGCCTGTTTAACAAATTACAGGTTGAGCAAATTAAAAGCAAACAGAAAAGGAATGATAAGCAGAAGAAGTGGTTGCTGGCACTTTCTCTGAGAGATCAGGGTATTTAATTCTTGGCTGACTCCATAAGAGGCTGCTAGTTTTCTCCATCCTTTACATTGACTTCCTTCCCTTCCCTCCACCTTGCTGCAGAGTGATCTCAGCTGAATGCCTGGTGGGGCTGGATGCAGCCGTGGTGTGGGCAGGCATCTGTGTGGCCACTGCCCTCTGCACAGTGAGAAGGGAGGCTTGGAGCATCACCTCTCCCATGCCCCATCCCCAGCACAGTAAATCTGACCCTGGCTGTTCATCGCTACAGACCCGTAGTTGTAGTGCTCTAGAAGCAGGGCTCTGATATGCCTGGACAGATGCACATGTCTATTGCTTGGTCCAGCTGGCTAGGATCTGAATAGGGCTTAGTTATTCTTTGGCCAGGTTTCCTTCAAAAGTGAGGCTTACATGGTGCTGTTCATGTGTGTGTCTTTGTGCATCTCCCCACTCTGCTCTTGCTTCTCTATCTGTTCATCTCTGCTCTGTGCTGAGATGTGTCCTGCTCTTGCCCTTCCTCCATCCTGTCTCCTGCTCTCGCAAGGACTGGGGGTACAGATGGGAGGGCTGAAATCAAATGTCCGTTTGGCTTCTGCTCTGGCAGATGAAAAGGCCAGATCAGAACCTGAATCAATGGCCTCGGAGTCTCTGCAGCAATGTGTGGGGTAATTCCCTCTGCCTTGGAGGGACCAGCAGCCAATTGGGATGCTCTGATACCTTACTGGCATAATACTAAGTCCCACAGAGATTCCTGCCACCCCAAAAGATGCTTCTCGCCTCCCAGTTTTCTTTTCCTGCCTGTTTTGGAGAGCAGGGAGAGCTTCCAGCCCACCCCAGAGTCTGTCTTCTGGAACTGAGCCTCAGTACTTAGAGCATAAAACTTTGCAGCAAACCCATAAATTCCTGTGTAATTTTTCCTATGAATCCTCCTGGATTATACTGCAGGTTTTATTAATGCTTTCTAACAAACATGCCAATTGTGATATAACTAGCCAGTCAAGTGCTATCTGGGGAAGTTTTATTGCATTAAATTTTTTTATTTTTATTTCTCCTGCAGTCAAGTCTTCTGCTACTGCCTCCCCACACAGACACTTCTGCCACTCAAGCGTATTAGAGTCAACTTTATGTTGTCTATAAAACTGGGTCATTGTCAACTCAGTCCCTCTGCCGCTATTTCTATTTCTCTGGTCATTCAGATGGCTGGAGACTTGGAACAAGGTGCGGAGCAGGAGAGTTTATGGCTGAACAGAGGAGCCAGGGAAACTGAGATGCTCAAAATATAATTAACCATGTTTTGCAGACGGGGTGAGCAAGGTGCAGAGAGACTGTGTCATACTGAAGGTGCCACGTGGGAGTTGGGGCAGAGGTAGGAAGGAAAGGGCACATCTCCTCATTTCCTAAGTCACAAGAACCTTTTCTCAGTGCTTGTCTGGTGCAGGAATCCCTGTTCCTGTGTCGTGGGTGGTGTGGTAATCACCAGGAGCTGAGCAAAATCTCCTGGTCAGGAAAAAACAACCAGAACCCTGTTGCACGATAAACACAGGGAGCACTTGAGTTTGCAAACTGCCTGTTGTCCTCTGGGCTGCTCCAGGAGCTTCTCATGTGTTTGCCTGCGGGGAGCTGTGGTCCTCGGGGGCACTGGTCCTTGGCTGCCTGTCGAGAGTGGACTAAGGCTGTACAGGAGCAGCTACAGAGGAACCACAGGGGTAAGTTAGGTGAGAAAAGCCTCTCTCTGTATACTGCACTTGTGCATCCCCATACCTGCTGGATGATCCCTGGAGGGAGCAAACAGGTAAACTGGACCCGGAACGCCAGAAAACAGCACTCTGGCTGAGCCGAGGGGTGAACTGTTTCCTTAGCGGCGAGGATGTTGCTGTGCTACAGGGGATAAATAGTTACAACTTAAACAATACTCATAGAGTTCCAGGCATTGATCCAGTGTGGCTTGCAGGTCTCAGGTCTGGGAAATATGGTTGAATGGTTAAAAGGTATAAATTACTTTAAATTAGTCATTGATTTAATCCGTCTTTCCAGAAGCTGGGATCACTGTGTTATTGAATCAGGAATAACCTGCAGTTGCACACAGAGAAATGCACTAACTCAGTACTTTGGCTTCTTGTTCTTTCTGTGAAGCATATACCATTTCCCACTGAGATGAGTAGGTGTTGTGCAGGCCCCAGCAGCGAGCAGAAAATCTCACAGGGAAGTACAAGTGCACTTGCAATCCGCCCAGCATCAAATTGCACCCATTCAAACATGCAGAGGAGCCAACAGAAGATTTCTCCCGGGTGAGATAGGGATGGGGTGAGAGTTTGCCTCCAATCTTTACAAAACAGGGTTAAACGTGACAAATGCCCAGCTGAGCCTGTGAACCTCCTGTGCCCAGGAATGCTGTGAGCAGAGGGATGATGCTGGCACTGCCGCCGGTTTCAGTGGCAGTCCTGTGGTGCAGCGATGCAGTCCCTCTTTGAGGGCAATTCAGTGCCATGGCATAGGTAAGGGATCAGCTTCTTCATGGGCGAGCTGATGCTAAAAGCCTGGAGGTAGAGAAGATGTGGTGCCCTCGATAAAGTGGAGCTTGTAAGGAGGATGGACACCCTGGAGAAGTTGCTGGAGACCGGCCGATGAGCTGCTTCCCTGCCAAAGCGGTGTCGGCTTCTCTTGTAGGCAGCCTGACAGCTGGGGTAGCAGAGGGGGAAGGCTGGGGCCACTTACAAGAAGTACCCCCAATAACTTCATTGGAGGAAAGATGATGGCTAGAAAACTTGCTGAGTGAGCAGCAACAAGCAATAAGGGACATGCTTAATTATTTAGAGACCATCAGATACAGCAAGGCATTGAGTTACTGCACTTAATGAGTTAGCGGTTGTGAGCAGGCTCCTTTCAGTGGTCAGTGTGAATGCTCCAGGCCCATCTTGAGTGCAAAGGAAAACACATTAGCTGAAAGCTCTCCCTGAGGTACTTAATGAGGTGCGCCTCGTTAGCTGAATCTCTAGAGCTGGCTCTGTGTATGCTCCCAGACTGCTCCGATCGCGCGGTAAAATGACTGTGTGGTGCTGCTAACACAGCTCAGTTGATAATTGGAAGGGGATGGGAGTGTGTGTAGTCAGTGGCTGCAGCCAAGCTGACGGCTGGTGAGAGGTTACACCATGGACTCATCACTCGTGAACATCTTTCCCAGATCCTGAGAAGAGCTGAGAAAACCAAATCCGCAGGGGAATCCAGTGATGGTCATTAAGAAGTGAGTTTCTTCGGTGGAATTAAACTCTGTGCTGGCTGGGCAGGGACTGCATGGTCAGGGAGTGCAATTAGCAGCAGGTCAGAATTGCAAATGAACACTGAGCAGAAGCCCTGATCCTGATCCCTTTCTCTGATGAAGTGGGGAAAGTTTGGTCCTTGTCTGACCAGAAAGCAGAGGGAATGTCTCCATACCCCCTGGTAACTGCCTGCCCTTTTTTAGAGACATTAATGATCAATTAAAGAGCATATGTGAGAGATGAGGGGGAACCTTGTGTTCAGAGGAGACTATTTTACTCCTTTTAAACAGCTGCAGAAACACTCATCCAAGGTCTTTCCGGTTGTTGGCTTCATTTATTTTTCCTTCTCTTCCTTAATCATGTTTGCAGCATCTCAGGCTTTTCAGAAAACAGCTGATGAGTTCATCCTATATCCAAACACATTGCAGTATTTTTGGGGCAGTCTCTCGCTTGCTGGGCATGAGAAAATGGTTGCAAATCAGCCCTGCCTTCATTACGTCCTGCAGATCTTTCCCCAGCAGTTTGCTGTAGCACTAACCGCTTCCCCCAGTCAAATCAGCACTGGCCAGGCTTTCTCTCTCAGCCTCTGTTTCTTACTTTCAGCCTGAGCTGCTGCTTTGTTTATTACACAGTTTGATCTTCAGGACGTTGGATACACAGACTATTTTTTTCCTATTTGCTTAAAATAGTGGTGAATAATTCTAGGCACCGCTTCTGTTGCCTAAGGAATAGGCAAACCATGACTTCTCACTCAGGCAGGTTAAGTGTCCTTACTCTCTTTTCACAAATGATTTAGTGAGAAAAACTCTAAAGCCCTTATCTTCTGCAGACCTTAGAGAGACTGAGTGCTCAGCTGATTGCTGCCAGTCCCCTCGGCAGCAGGATGGGATGCTCACAGCATCTTTGCGGTTGTGCTGTGTCTCTGGGTGATGCACAAACCCTGGAAAGCCTCTTCCTCATTGCCTCCCAGACTGGGGGAGGCAGGTCTTGACAATGGTCTTGGGATGGGCCTCACCTTGACATAGTCTCTCTGCCTCAGTTTGCCACTCTGCCAAATGTGTGTATTACCATTCCCCTGTCCTCTTTGAAACAGAAATCCCTTACATCCATGTGTTTACGTAGCACCTGGCACCTTTGGTGCCTGATCTCTGTGAAAGGGGTGAAATGTAAGTGAGTCTTACAAAAAGCGTATTGAAGGGTGATGAGGGAAGGGGTGTCTGGCTTTGACCACATCTGTGGTACTGGAAAAGTGGTCCTGCAAACCAACATCTGCTTCTAATGACATTTTATGATTTCTCAGCTCTACAAGTCTTGCAAAAGAGGATGTGAGATTTAATCAGAATTTCACATTATTCTGGTAGTGATGATAGCTGAGAGCCCCGTGCTTAATTCTTAGCTGGTCTGAATCAGTCTGCTCGGTAGAGGAGTTAGCAGGGTCTCACTGGTGGTCAAGGCAGCTTTTCCCTGTACCTGCACTGTGTGCATGTGGGATGGGGAAAGGGAAATAGTGCAATTTCAGTGACTTCTAAAATTAAATAGTGCTAAAACCCGTCTACAGAAAGGTGCCTCCCTGTAGCTCCTGTCCTACCCCATCAGTTTGTCTACCCAGCTGTAGTAGATGAGTAATACTTTCTCTTATCTGCCGGCAGAGCACAGGCTGGTGGTGCTCACCTAGATCCTACTGCTCTGAACTCACCTACACCAACACCTGCTGGCATGTCTCTGAAATGGTGTGTGCTGCAGAAGAGAGGTACATTTCCTAATTTACTGGTTTATGGATCACATCAGTGCTCTTGGCAGGAGGTGAAATTTGTTTGACTTGGGGTTCTTCTCCTCTCTCTTCAACTACTGTAAATAAAACTCTGCAAAGGTTATATGACTAAACTACTGCTTTCTGCTGAGGATCTTATTCCAAAGCCTGCTGAATTAATCATGTATAAGCTGCCATAATTTTCATGGCACATAATTATCATGGGATTTTTTTTCCTCCCCTGGATCCTGCTATTGAAGGCAAAAAGACATCTATCCCATGCAGCTAATCTCAAACTTGTGAGAAGCAGTTGCTCCATATGGACCAGTTGGTAGTTATGGGTCTGGTGTGGGGTATGTGCATGTCTATGTCTGCTACAGACAAATGCAGCACCTCTGGTCTATGGTGCCTGAGAGCTGAATTCATCCTGACAGCAAGTACTTTGAGCGGGAGTAGAACCTGTTCACTGTGTTTGGTGATGACACGGGGAGGGTGGTGTAGGAACTGAGAGGCAGAAAGATTAAGTGTAGTAGGAGAGAGGCTCTGCAGCAAAGCTAATGAGTTGGAGTCAAGTGTTCTAACCAGATGCTTCCCTAGGCTCTATGTAAAATAAAACTTGTGCAGGCACAATGATGCTAGGCAATGTTTGACGTGATGACCTTATAATCACTTCATTTAAGGATGTGATTAATGATCTGTGCTTTGCCATGTTATAACTTGATATCCCATATGGAGGCCGCAGACATCTGCTCTCTACCAGAGGGTAAATATTCACAAGGCAGCATCCTACAGACCTTGTTCACAGCTCACTGAAGTCACTGCAACAACTTTCATGAAATTATGTGGGATCTGGCTAAACCACAGAAGGATCCAAATAGTCTGTTTTATTATGGACCCTGCAGTTGAGGAGATAGGATACCCATTGAAAAGGTTTCCAGACCTTCACATAAGGACAAATAAGGACTCCCAATTCTGATCTTTAATTTTCACTTAAGTCTTGCTCATTTTGCTGAGGACTCATCTTGTGAAGTGTTCTGCTCTCGTACTGCAGATTGAGTCATGAGGGGCCCAAGAGTTTTTGGAAGCCACAAAAACTTTTACAAGATCTCATCTGTGTCCAAGGTGTTAGATGTTTTGAAGGGACATGAACCACTTCACCCTGACATTGCTTTTCAGCACTAGCTGTATTTCCAGGTCTTAATCATCACTGTAGACTGTGTGCTGCCATGTAAAGCCTCAGCCCTTGGGCAAAGAATGTTGGGTGAGAAACAAGAGCATCAGCGCCCTAAGCAGTGATGGTCTGAATCAAAGACATGTCTCCTCTTCAGACAGAAACACCATCTGTTGATAATGTTGAGTCTGACATCCCTCAAAGCTATTTTTTCCAGGAATCCAAACTGGCTAGAGTAATGTGATTTATGCTGATGGTAATTAGTTTGTCTTGTGGTCTGGCATGCTACAAGTTGACCATCAGGTGGATGTAACAGGCACAAATTAAGTTTCTTCTTGCTGGCTCAAAAAACAACATCAGATCTGTTCCAAAGGGGTTTTGGTCTCCATGTCCAAGGACAGGTTGAATGGGGACATCATTGAAAACAGTGAAATTATCAGGACATGGAAAGCTATAATCCATCATTTTATTCATAGTAACTAGCTTAGCCTGCCTCCACTGGGAAATAGATTTTGATGGTCTAAGTCACCATGTGGGTGCTTTTCCCCATAAGGATGAGCAAAATGAACATATTTGCACCTGAGAGCATGCTTGCAGCCAGCCTCTGATATTGCCCATGGCTCAACAGGGCAACAGTACCTTGCTCAGAAGGGGATACCTGAGTGGCTGGATGGACAGAAAGACACTGTGGGCAGGCCAATGGACCACTTGGTGGATTTGGTTCCCAAGGCTGAACGGCTGTGGTAGATTACCTGGTATCAGAAGGTGGCACAGATAGCTGTCCTCTTTCTTGTGCTTTGGGCTCAGCCACCAGAATTGGGTTCAGAGAGGACGTGACATTTGGTTACCGTTTCCTTTCAGATTCCATCATTTCTGGTTTTCTTCATGATCAAAAGCCTAGTTCACCACTGCTGGTTTATGACACCACCTAAATCCCATCCTCAGAAACATCCTTAAATTCACCTAAGACATACTCCCAACAGAAGAGCATAAATGCTCTTGGAAGGGCAGTTCCTTGTTCACGTGATGTTTCATGTACGGGGCCTGACTCTGTTCCCATGCACACCACTGGTTCTTGCAGTAGTACCTGTGCTCTATCTGTGAAGGTACTGACCATAGAAAGTACGTACTTACCTTAAGGCTTGTGAGTAGTCCCACTGAAGTCAATAGGCCAATACCTAGAAAAAGCATGTATTGAAGTGCTCTGCTGGATCAGGACCTCATTATCATGACTCCTACCCCATCAAGGCTGTTAATTACCTTGGCAGATCAAATGCAGATCAGATGTATTTGTGTATTCTTCCTGGAGAAGAAGGGGAAGATATGAAAAAATATTATAATATGTAATACGTAACATACAGTGTATAAAGTATAATATATAATGCACACTCTGATTTCAGTTTATGAGGAGTCAATAGCCGTTTAACTAAAATCTCTACCGGCACTTGTTTTAAAGAAGAAGATGTAACACTGAGGTCTCTGATGAACTGCATTTGAAATCATGAGGTAGAGTTGCTGATGGGCACACTACATGTTTTTGTCTCTTCCAGATCAACTGTCCTTTGGTCTGATCTGGCAAGCAGAGAGGACCATGATGTGACAGAGGAGAATGAACTGGGTGTTTCCCTCCTGGGTGAATAAAGCCACATAACTTCAGGCCTGCTCTTCCAGTGAAGCTGCTTGCTAATTAGTTTGCCAGTGGGAACCTCTGAGAATTAAACACAGGAGACATAATCCTCCCTGCACGGTAATTAAAAATATTTGCCCCTTGCTGATAACTGACCCGCTGATTTCCTCCTGTTTGAGAAAGCTTCATAAAAAATTACTGTACTGCTTGTGTGACAGGACAGCCACTTGCACAGATGCTTCCCGTCTGCTAACTTTCTTCAGCTCAATATTTTCAGAGGGTGTCATGGGAAGGAGAAACTTGTTTGAACATCTGGAAGCCTTTTTTTTTTCTTTGTGTGAAGGGGGAAAAATGATCTCTAGATTATGTAAAAAAACCCCAAACATAAAGGTGCTATGGAAGTAGATCATCTGATCAGAGGGTAGAGGCAAAGCTTTAATGATGCTGGAAGTCAGGCTGATGGTACCTGTTGACCGCCTAGCTGAGATCCTCGTTCTGTCTGGGGCCCAAATCCCAAGCAGTGTGACATGAAGACAGCTCTTTATACCTTTCTCAGTCTATCTCCCAGCAGTGTCCTGTTCTGATTTCAGCTTCCTCAAGACTGTGTGCAGGAGTCTTGGCATGAGTGGACCACTCAGGAGAGGCTGGGTCCATGTCAGGTCACAGCTCTTTGAACAGAGGGACTCAGTGGGTTCAGCTGGGCTGAGTGCTCTACAGACATACGGTGAGAAGCTGCCAGCACCCATAGGAGATGCAACCTGATGAGGAAATACAGGTATTCTGCCTACAGTCTTCAGCTAAAATGGTTAATTGGGGGTTAATTGACCCCTGCTCTGAAGGGGTTTGGTGTAAGGCATGAGCAGGCATGGGGATGGGAGCATCTGCTAACGAATCTGGGAACAGCTGGCTCAGATGCTTTAGGTCATGAAGACAGTGCTGTGCATGATGACAAAGCTCCTGGGAAGAGCAGAGTAAAAGTAGGAACTATCCCTGCTGAGATGCAGTGAATAGTTGCAGTTGTCCTGAGGGAGACTAGGCATGAAGTGCGGCTGCCAAGTCTCTCTGATTAGAAAAGCCAGTTTTGGTCTACATTCAGAAACATTCTCTCATACATGAGAACAGTCATATGGGACCAGGTAAAAAAATCTACCTGTTATTCTGCCTCAACCGTTGCCAATAGCAGAGGCTTAGATTATGAGGACCGTGGCAAACCTAGAGCAAGCTTTCCCCCTCAGGCAGTTCCCAGTTGATTAGAAATGTAGGGACATTGTAAGCCAGAAGCTGCAGCTGGTCTGTTGTGTTTGACAGGTCCAGTTGCGTCTGTGGTCTGGGTCTGAGCACATTAATACTGTTGTTCTCCACAGCAGAGTCCTGTGCTTTTAATTACATGCTGTACAAGGAGGTGTCTCATCGTGGGTTTAAATCTCCTGCACAGTAATTTCACAGCTGCCTCTAGGAATGACAAATACTAATTTTTTTACTTCCTTCTTTCTGTACTTGATGTTATAGACAGGTAAACAATGCTGCAGAAATGGGCCTTGCCCTCTTCTGAATTGCCAGAGACAGCACCGAGCACAGAGCCATGAGACAGAAGCGGATCCTGCCGTAGTGCAAACTTTCATACAGACGTGGTGGCATTTAGAATTGGTTTGGAGCAACAGCAGATTCAGTCTGACGTTTCCTTCCCTCAAGAGGCAATTAAAATGTAAATGCACAGAGAGGTGCCAGTTCTGGAGACCTTGTGGAAATCTGCAGGGGGATGTTTCTGCAGTGACCTTTGTCTAATGATCTTACTGCATCATAAACTTCGAGGCGTTCTCTGTCTCCCACACGCTCCTTGTGTGATGGGTATGGTTCAGTGGGCAGCATCACGGGCTGCTGCTTTTTGGTCCTGTCGTGCTGAGGAATTGGGCTGTTGGCATGCTGCTGTTCTTGTAAGCATGGATGCTGCTCATGCACTTTCACTCCAGTGTTAGTCCCAACCAAAATCCTTTGAAACCTCTATGAAAGCATGTATCATCCTTACCCTTCCCACCTTTTTTCAGTTATTCTTGCAGAGAGAAACCCCACAAAACCAGCGTGATATCTAAGGGCTTCCCATGTGGTAGTCACCATCCTGACTTGCTTCAGACCAGAAGGTGGTGACACTGAAGCCCAGCCTTTGTGGATGCAAGAGTGCTTGAGCTAGATTTCTTAGTAATGTAAACCAGAGTTAGGAACTGACAATGGGAAAAGGCAGGCAGGCAATTTTGAGTCTCATTCAGAAATTTCTGACTTAAGCTAATTTCTGAATTCAGCAGAAGCTGGGAACAAACAGCTTCTCCCAGAGGAGTATAATTTCTAGTCAGCTGAGGGTTGGGATCTTGCCTCTAAAGAAAGCAGGGGTTCCCAGTTCCTGGCAAGTTTGAAATTAGGAGCCGTCAGTCTGGCAAACTCCCCTTGGCAAATCATGAATGCTCATGAGCTATCAAAGCTCTGTAAAGCAATGAATCTGCTCTGATTTATACCAGTGGGAAATCTAGCCTTTAATTTTCGTTCTTGAAGTCACGGTTGTTTTAATCACGTGAATGCAGTCTGCCAGTTTGTCAGGGCCACATACATGAAAGTCAGAATTCTTGCTTCAGTGGAGCCCTAAATATGTAATGTTTCAGTAAAGCCTTTTTATTGGGTTTATGGACCATTAAGCAGAAAGTGTGATGGAGAGTTATGCAATAGCCAACTTGAAGCGGGCGCAGCCTTTTTCATCGCTGCCTTGTGCAATTAGGGAACAGCTCACAGGTCATTCGGTATTAATTGGCCCCCTTTGGAGCTTGAGCGCTTTATGAATGCTATTATACAACGTGGTAGCAGGGGACTCGAATCAATGACCATGGCAGTCTCTTTCCCTCTGACAGCCACTGTTCCCAAATAAACATGGGTTATAGGGCTGTTTCCATTGAGCTCTATGGAGCCACACACCAAGAATGAGTTCAGCCACTCCGGTTTCTACCCAGCAACAGTCAGCAAACACTAAACACCAGTTCTGCCACATGTGGAGCTGTCTCTCTCAGACGTGCCACGTGGAGATTTTTGCCAGAAAATCTTCCATCGTGCACTCTCCCATCACTTTTTTGGTAGGGATGAGTACACTGAGCCATTTTGAATGTCATGTTACAGGGCCAGGGAATCCCTAGAGGAGATGTTGCATCTCTGGAAAGGTCTGAAATGGGATTTCCCAGTTATTTCTTTCTAGAAGCCCAGGCAGTCAACATATCTGATCAGCAATGCTTTTCTGATACCCTCCTGCCCTCTTGCTCAAGTCATGCAGCGTGCTGTTAAAATTACTCAAGCTAATGAGAAAACAGAGTTGTTTTCCTCAGCATGGGCTGAACCCCTTTCTGCAAAGCTTGTTTTTGCCTGAATTTCTAGGATAACCTGTAAGGTGAAACGCAATATGATGCAGTAGAGGATGCTGCTGTATTAAGAATACTCAGGGTGCAGTAGTGCCTGGAGAATAAAGAGCAGTAAGTTAAGTGTTCATTCTTCTTCAGTGATTTCTCTCTTTGACCTTTGTTTTTCACCAATTCTATGTTACTTTTTTTCTTCTCTCTCTCTCTTGAGATCATGAAAGCAATCTTTTAAAAAAGAGGGGAGCATGATTCATGTTCAATCGTCTCCAGCCCAATTCGTATAGGATTCTTCTGCAACAAGCCGGAGAAGAGCCTCTGTTCAGTTGTCGCTGGCAGCATCCAGGGTGGTTACAGCAGCGTGGGCATGGAGAGCAGATGAGGGCATGCGAGTGCCAGCACCTCTTAGGCTGTGGAAGGATTACCTATACTCCATCCAGTGCATAACTTGCAGTTTGCCTTGTTTCCTGGGGTCACCAACTCTGCAAACAGACGATGCTTGGCTTCTTAATATGGGAGCTAAGATCTTGGCTATGCTTGCAACAGGGTCTAGCGTCAGGCGTGTTTTTAGAGTAAGTACCTTTAAGCGCACCTGAGATCTGATTGCCACGTTAAAACCTTAGTTTTCCATCTGAGGATGTTTTTTTTAGATTTGCCAGGTCCCACACCCTGAACGTTTCCACCTCTGGGAGGTCCTGCCTCAGCATCCCTCACTGCCCACCGCCCGGCGAGGAGTCGCTCCCGCATCCCTCCAGGATCCAAAAGCACCCGGACACCAGTTGTTGGGCTGTTTGGTTTTTTTTTTTTTTTCCTATTCGCAACGTGCGTTTCAAACCTCTTGCGTTTAAGAGATCCTTGCCTCTCTGCAGCAAGCGGAGAGCCTGCATCTTATTCCTTGGCATTTGGCGGTGGTTTTCCCCTCCTCTCCCCGAGCGGCGGCGGCCGCTTTGTTCTCCGCCCCGGGTGCCGGAGCGGGGCTGGGGCTGCCCCTCGGCGGAGACGAGTTTTTCCTCTCCCGGGGGGAAAAAGGGGCTGTTCTGCTCCGGGCACCTCTGTCAGCTGAAGGGGGCGGGAGCTGCAGCCTTGAAGTAGAAAAGGAAGGAGAAAAAGAAGGAGCGGGGAGAGGGTGAGAGCCTGCCGGACAAGCGGGGGAGGCGGCGGGGCTGAGCCGTGCTGGGGACCGCGGCTGGAGGAGGAGGACGAGGCAGGAGAGGATGCGGCGGGGCAGCGATACTGCGTCTGAACCCCCTTCTGCCTAAGGAGAAGGACATCATCCTCCGAGGGGAGGCAGGAAAGTGGGGAGAAGGCGGCCAAGCTCGCACAGAGCCTGCTGAGCTCTCCCGGGGACTGCCCGGGGCTCGCCTGGCACCCGAGCAAAGTTTCCCGAGCTCGGTGAAGAGAGGGAAGGAGGCATGCGAGATCCTTCTCCTCCTAGCATACAGCTAGCCCTGGCCCTGCTGGGACTAGCCATGGCTTTGTCATCCCCGACTGAAGGGTGAGGGGGAGACCCGGGGTACCCGCTCTCTCCATCGCCCTCCCGGCTCCACGCTCCAGCCCAGGTAAGTGTCCATCCCTTCCAGACACCAGGCTCTCTCTGGCCCTGCCGGAGAGTTTCCCAGCACTTCGCCCAGGGAAAAAGTCTTCTGTTTCTCCTGATAGCTAAAGGGTGCGTGCGTGTGTGTTTGCGAGACTGTCTGTGTGCGGGGGGTGGTTATAGCTGTCTGACTGCAATTCTGTTTGCTGATCACCGTCATTATTTCGCTGTGCCATCACACCTCTAGAAAGGAGACTCATCTGGGGTCTGTCAAATATTTTGGCTGTGCTGCTGCATTGAGACAGTGTGGAAAGATGACAGCTCTATCCCCCTCGCTACAACTAAGAGGGAAGCATGCTTAGCTGTGTATGTTGCTGGTGCTGCTGGTATGGCTTTAAATGATGCTCCTAAAATGCTGGCTGAATATGTCAGTATGCCCTTTGAGCTCTAGGAACTCTCAGAGCTATGAATGAAAGTCTCTCTTTGTCCCCCTGAGAATATAAGGAGGGATGGGTATTCCCCTGGAAGGAATCACTATAGTCTCTGGATTTCCATCACTCTAGCTTGGATATGCAGCTTTTTTGTGTAGCAGTGCTTGGCAGTAATGCATTTCAAGCTGAAATGTTGTTTGGAGAAGAAACCTAGAGTCTAACTGATAAGAAAAGAACCTATTTCACACAGCCCAAAGAGAACTTTTTCCATTCCTGATGGAAAGGAAATTGGTCATTTTGGACAGGATAATTTGGCTGGAAAGTTGGTAATTTTTGAACCCATTAACTTGGCTGAAGTGGAAGGTAAAAGCTGCCAGATATCCTCAGGCAGGTCAGCAGTGGGAGCTGACCCACATCAGTGAGCTCTTATGACTGCAAAGGGGATGGAGAGGGACCCCTCTCCCCACAGCATCAGCCTGTGCTCTAGGAGATGACAGGAGAACAAAGATTCTTCTGTTGTACATGGCAATCAGAATAAAGACGGACTTTGTGTTGTTGCAGGGGCTTATCAGGTAGAGGATGCTGTAAGGCATTCTGTGGCTTTGGTTTGTTTTTTACTTTATCCTCCACTGCTCCATTGCCTTTCTCATCCCCATTTCATCTGGTTTTCCAACAGGAACCCCCTGTGTATAATCCCTGACGTTTTATATGGAGATCAAGACAAGAGTAAACAGTGATTCACTTTCTAAGTGTTCCCAGTCCAAACACAGTCTTCTATGTACTGTTGGTTACCCTGTGGTGTGTGTGCAGGTCACATCCTAGCCCTGTGATAGTGCTGTCTTCCAAGGTCTTCTGTCTCCAAGCTGATAGGAGAGGTCCCCACTCCAGGCAGGGTTCCTCTTAGATTCTCCAATGGCTCCATTGCTTTTTGCTGGGACAGGTTCTTTACCCCAGGTAGGTGCTCCAAGCAAAGAGGACGGGAAAGAAGTGTTGTCTCGGCCATAGCATGGCCAGAGCCTTTATGGTGCAGCCATAGAAAGGGTGTGACAAGCCCCAGAATTGCTGACACAGTTTAAATGAGATCTCAGCCCTGGCTCTATTGTTGACCACTCCAGCTACCTCTGTCCCATGGTTCTGGGTATATCTCCATATACGTAATGTGAATGAGGTAGATTTGGCTCCCTGTGCTTTTCCTTGATGCAATCTGAGCAGATTTGGTGGCTTGCTCCCTCAGTCACCCCCAGGTGCTTTTATTCCCCACCTAAGGGTATGCAACACAAACCCTTGGATTCATGTTGTTACAGCTTCATTCTTTGGGCAATGTCACGGCCCTTGTATTAGAGCTGGCCCTTTGAACTGACAGATGCAGGTTTTACAGTCGCAGGTGTATCTGAGGAGGTCCAGGACCCTGGGTTTTGTCACACTGCCTGCTCTAAGTCTCTGACCTTTTGTGCAGGCTGATACTGATGCATTCCCAGACACTCAACCCAATGGGCCTCCCAGGACGATGACTCCTGGCAAGCTACTCATCACCACTGTAGCCACAGCTGTTTATTTGCAGACTTCCTTTCTTCCCTCTTCACTTGCCAGGAGGCAGGTAACTGCCATTGCCTGGCCAGTCCCTTGGCACAACCTAGGAGCTGCCTGTCTGTCCTAGGGTGACCCAAGGAGCAGCTGGTGCCTCCTCCAGTCAAGCTGCAGGGTGAGAGGTCTCCATCCTTGTGTGCCACATCCCTATTTCTGTACTGGAGATCTGGTCCCCTCTCCTTCTGGGAAGCGGCCATGAATGCCTGGGAAGCTGATGGTGAGTGTACCCACCCTAAGCACAGCTGAATCATTCTTTCATGTTATTTGTCCTTCCAGAGTGGATCTGTGGTTCTCTTTTACCTGCTGGGGTGAGTTGTCCTTGGATGGGCTGCCCTGACTAATCATTGCTAATGGTGCCTGAACAAGCCCTCTTGTCCCCCTCCTCCCCATTACAGCCCGGGGAGGTCCAGTGAGGATTTTACCCAAGCTTAACCCCCCTACACTCACAGAACTGTAATGATGAACAAAAATTGCCAGGCAGAGAAAATGAGCTACCAGGGACTGTGCCGGGTGATATTGCTGCAGCCTTGAAAGCAGCCAGAAAACAGCATGTTCTCTTTGGAGTGACTACAGGTGACTGCTGACAGATGTGATGGGCAACAGGTTGAAGATCCTCTTGAAAATCTCAGTGGGAGCATGACCTCTGGTCTCTGCTTTGCCTAGGAACGGAGGCAGCCGGCTTGTTTGTGCATCCCTCTAGAGCCTGGCAGCTGTGGTAGCTGCCTGGCTCTCCCAGGAGGGGGAATTCTTGCAGGGCGGGAGCAGGCGAGTGCTGAGGAGTCAGGAGGGAGAAACCTGCTGGAGTGAATCTGTGATATGATTTAACCACGAGGAGCCATGCAGTTCCCTGACGAGCACTTTGCAGTGGGAAGGTGTAGGGCAAACTGAGGGGAAGAGCCACGCTGGGGTACCTGCAGCCTCTGTGTGCCAAAGATTCAGACTGGCATCCATAAGACCTGGGCTGAGAACAGTGTGTGTGGGGGTGTGTGTGTGTGTGTGTTTAACCAGATGTTTTGCTGCTGGTCCAGGGCTGGTGAAGGAGGCAGAATCAGGACTCCAGCTCACACCAGTGTGCCAGGGTTCCTAAGCAGAGCAAAAGGACACTGGCTGGAGAAACATGCGTATGTGTTAGCTCGGCTAGTGGAGAAAATGCCCTTTCTCGCACTCTCTCAGTTCTCCTGAAAAATCTTTGCCTGCAGAGAGACTCCTCCCCAGTCAGGCATCCCCAGATGAGGAAGGATTTAATCCTTCCATGTGCCTGTCTCTGTCAGCTCCAGCTGATGTCTCACTGGATAGGAACTTCACTGAAAGTTCACTCCTGTACTTCATTCAGGTCTAAACAAAAGCCCAAGCCAAGGAAATGAGATATGACACTGGATAGAGCAGCAGAGAGCTTTGCCTCAGCTGGAGGTGCAGGAAAATTTTACAACCTAGGAAACATGCTGAAAATGCCCGGCTGATCCCACTGGCATGTTTCAGGGTGGTGGGTGATGGTTTGGTTTTTTTTTAATTTAGTGGCTGCAGAGTGTTAATAGCACAACAGTGATTCTTGGCTCTTCCAGTAGAAACCTGTGCAGTATCAGTTTCCACCTGGCAACCCTTTTGAAAGTGATTTCACAGCAGGGGAGGGAAGAAGCTAGGGAGCCAGGCAGGGGAGTAGGAGAGAGCAGACCGCTATTGTTTGCAGTCAGGCTGGGAAGAAAAATGCTCTCCTGCTTGTAAAATCAAAGGCATCACCAGCAAACTGCTGGCAATTTGGCTTCTGGCAATTTGGTTTCCCAGCAAAGTACAGTGAACACAAAACCGACTCTTATCACATCCAATAATCTCCTCCATCGAGAAGCTGCTATTGTCAGTCAGGGCTATTTGTTCCTTCCTTGAGTCCTAGGCAGATCCCTGCACAGGCTTCATCGTCTCAGTTGCCATGAGCCTCCATCCAGGAGCTGGTGTTGCTTGTTCACGAACCTTGTGCGGGTTTGGTTTTACAGTTGCTGAGGCAAAAAAGCTTCCCTGCCCCTTTCTACGGGATCTCCTGTGGTCCCACTGAACGTTTGCACTCACATTGCAGTGAGGGATGTTCAGAGCAGTACTGGGGTCTGTTGTTATTTTGGGCAGGTGTTGTGTGTGTGATGACAAACACTGTGAGACCGGCTATTGCCCAAATTGGCAGCAGAGCATCTTGCTTGTCCTGAAGAACCTGTATTTTAAGGGAAGGGTGGATGGAGTTAGAGGGAGCTTCAAGAGATGTATGCAGCAGGTCTCAAACACGTGAGAAACATCTGAGCTCATGATGTGGGTCTGTCTGTCCAGCCACACTGCTGCAATGCTCTGCTGTGGCTCAGACTCTAGGCAGAGCCAAGCATAGGCTCTGGGCCATCGCATGCACAGATTCACTTGGGTGTCATCCATCTGGATGGCAAAGGGCATTGAGCATACTGGGCTCAGTGCTCCAGCCTGAGGCTAACTGCACGTGGCCAACATGGACAGGAAAAGTCCAGACTTGAGAGCAGGCTTGGATTTGTACTTACTTGTTGGTACCAGCAAACCCGGAGAAGAAGCTGGTCACCATGAATGGTGGTGGAAAGGTGCGTTTAGTTCATTGCTCTAACAGCTGCTTGCTTTTCTGTTCCTCTCCAGGGATTTCAAGGCAGCAGGAGACCAGAGCTAGCCTTCTCAACACAGTGTACACCCCGTGAGGACTGAAGTGACCTCTGAGACTCATCTCAACATGTTCAGTGAAAAGAGCAGCGCCTCTTTGTCCCAGAAACCTATCCAGAAAAAGACACGACCTCAGGGCCTCCCCTCCCCTGCTCTCTGCTGCGCTTGTGGACTTTGCATCATGCTAGCAGGCATCAACATCACTTTAGTGGGAGCATTTGCCTTTGGGACCTTCCTCCCCATGAACAACCCTCCCATCATCATCGGACCCATCTTGCTAGTGGTGGCCTTCACGTTCTTTGGTGCCTGCTGCATCTGCAGCCGGAGGCCCCCAGCTCGTGGGGCCAGGAAATCCAAACCAGGTTCCAACATTGGACTCATCAAACCTGGCAACACAGCCTTTGAAATTGAAACTAGTGAGCACACGGTGCAGGATACCACTGCTGTTCAGCTCAGCCCTACAAATTCCCCCATCTCCTCAAAAAAGTCCACACCGGTTCATGAGAATGCGAAGACTTGCAAGCTCTTCACCATGGAAGGCAACGGACCAGTGGCCAAGTACACCACAGGAGGAGAGGCGATACAGCTCAACTTGCCCAGGGACCTGGCTGCATCCTAAAGCCAGGCAGAGCTTTTGTTAGCAGCCAGCCAGATGCTGCAATGCGTGGGCTGGAAATCCGTGATGTACCATCGATTAGAGGTGTGGGGAAGGTGCTTGTGAAAAGCCAGCAGACAGACAGGTCTCTGTAAATCTATTTAAGGGAGGTGGATGCAACAGCAGAAAAATTCTGGATTTTTGCTGAAAGGAACATGCCCATTACATGGCTTTAAAAAGAAAATTGATAATGATCTTACTGTGAAAGGATGACTCTCAGTTCCTGGGAGTAGACCAGCTTTTTTGGGGAGCACATAGGAAGAGGCGAATGGATTAATTTGTCTAGCATAACTTGGAAATGTCATGGCTGGAAGGAGGGGCTACGTGGGGCTGACAAATGACAGCTCTTTCTTCTCGGAAGTGAAGCAATTCTTGAATGTAAAAGAAGCAGGAATGCAGTAAATTACAGCTTGCTGCCACTCAGTCGCAAGAAGATTTCAGCATTTTTAGTGTCAGGCTTTTTGGCAGTAGGGACAAAGCTATGTGTTTGCTATTGAAAAAGCAGTGTGAAACAATCTCCCCTCCGTTAAAAATCCTTGCCCCATCTTGCCTTTATTTGGGTGACTCTACCGTCCATTCTAAGAGACAATGAATCACAAGGATCGCAACTAGCACTGGTATTTTCCTCTTGTTTTAATCAGGTTGGGCTACAGATGTGCTGCTCAGTGCAGTGCATATCTTGGAAGGTCAGACAGACTGAATCCTTGGGGACAAGCTCTTGCAGTAACCAGAGATTGGCAGGAGCCTGCGAATGAAATCTTTGGGCAAAGATTATATACTGAGTGCTAGGCAGCTTCCTTTCCATCTTTTTGTGGAAGGCTGGCCTGGGACACACATCAGCTTGGGGCTGGGGGCAAATAACTGTATGGGCTTAAATATAGCTGTGCTGGAAGATGGAGACTGTATGTCCTTCCCTGAAGTGGCTGTGAGATCCATTACACAGAGTGGGCAATCAGGAGTGGATGGATCTCCTTGCTGCAGGAAACTGGCTTCTCAATGTGCTCATGGGCTTGCAAAGCAATGGGATGAGTTTGCAGAAGAGAATTTATCAAGAGCTGTTCAACACAAAGACCCCACCTCTGCCTCAGAAAGACCCTAATCTGATAGATTATTGCTGCAAAGACTTTGTGTTCTTCCCTGGGCAACCCCAGCTGGGAAGATGGTGCTGTGCTAATGACCCTTTGGTCTGACTCCTGTAGGGGCTGTTCACATGCTTTATGAGATATGGGACCAGTGTGGGGAAGGACAGCTGTGCTAGGCAGGACCAGTACGTGGGGAGGCAGCAGCAGGAGAGTGGATTTTGAGTAGGAATGGCTACATAGGTTCTCTGTTTATGGAAATCCTATATGTGAAATGGGGCTCTTAAGACTCTGAGTGACTAGGAAGTCATATGGACACAAGAATGACCATACCAGATCATTCCAAAGGCCCAGCTAGCCCAGCAACTCATTTCTGACAAGTCCAAAAGCAAGGTCTGGAGAAGAGCACAAAGACAGGGCAAAACCAGAGTGTTGCTTGCCCAAAATGCTCTCCCTGCCCCCACTGCACTATTGTTTAGGGGTTTCCTGAGCTGGAAGTGGTACCTGTATTTAGTAGCCCTGAATGGATTTCTTCTTCATGAAGTAATCCATTTGCACCTTGAATGTCTGTCAACTTTCATCATTTGTGATCCTGCAGCAGGGAGTTACACAGTTTAATGAGAGGCCGTAAAGTTCACTATCCTTGGCTTATTTTCATCTTGCACCCTACTAATTCCCTTTGATGCCCCGAGTTCCCAGGCTAGAAGTGCCCCCCACACCACTCAGGTTTTCTGGGGCCTTTGTCACGTTTCCTTCAGTCATCTCTGTCTACAAGAGATGTGAAGTACCATAGGGAAGAGATGACTGAAGGAAACATGACAGGCTGAAGGGGAAACACTGGAAGAGAGGGAGAGGTTGTGACATGGCCAAGGCTCACTGGGCCACCAGCAGGCCTCTGCATGGCCAGGCTGTGAGGGCCGTACAGCTGGTGTGCTGAGTTAAGTGATAGCATGTCCAGTTGTGGGGGAGCTGGGGAGAAGAGCCACGGTGCAGTAGAGTCCATGCATGAGGTGTCCTGGTTGCTCTGGGAAGCCACTGTGCAGCCGATGGCCCCTTCGTGAGCTCAGGGAGGATGAGGTTGAATTTCATTCCTTGATGAGAGGGAATCAAACACTCTGTCTTCATGCGGGTCCTCCTTGAGTGCTCCAACAGTTTGCTGCCTTCAACAGCTCCTTCTACACCAAGGAATTACATCAGTGTGATTTTAGCAGGGCTGGTCTACTGGCTAGGAGGGGCAGAAGCAGGCTCAGGAAAAGGATGTTTGTGTTGGCCTGGGAAGATATGGGATCAAGTCTTTCGTACAGCCTCCAGGTCCTGGGCAAATCATTTAATTGTGCTACTGCTCAAGCTCCCTGCCTGTGCAGGAGGGAAAGTACCTGTTCCCAACTCCTTAAAGCTGCTTTAAAGATGAACACAATGCCAAGCAGCAGGGTTGGTATTAGCACACCTGAGTCTGGAGATTGCTTGAAGGTGGATGAGTCTGTATGGTCTGATCTCTGCAGGATCTCCTCTAGAGCTCATTTTCATGTGTGAGCTCTGCCTCTAGCTCCAGCTGCCCTTCAGCACGCAGGAACTGCTGTACTGAACAAAAGGCTCCCATGATTTTTGCCTGCTGGTGATTGCTGTAGCAATTAAACAGAATAACATGCTTTGATTCCCAGGTTGCTGGCTCACCAGCCTTTTGGAATAGCACACAACAGGCTGGAAGTCCTTTAGTGGCATTGTCCACGTGAATATGGTTACTGCAGCAGTTTTCTTTGAGCACTTGGAGCCAAAAGAAATAGTAAAATCAGGTGGTAACCATACAACTCCTTCCTTTACTCGCTGAAGGCTTGCAAAACCAAGTCTGGAGTGTGTGTACTGGAATCACTCCTTATTGCAGCTGCACTGTGAAATGCTACCAGTGATGGATACTACAACAGCAGATCTGGGAGAAGTTGAAGGCAAAGACCCCTTGGGCAGGAATGGGGGCAGAAGCAGGACTTTGAGGGTCAGCTAGGAGTTTATTGTGGTTCACACTTGTGTTGTGGCATCACAGCCAGTACCATACAGGGAACCCCGACACAGCCCCAGGACCTGGCGCATCTTGTGCTGCACACACAGGTAGCCGTAAAGCCAGTGTTGCTCTGGGAGCTGACATCCTTGGGACCCAAGAGACGACAACCAGCAGAGATGGCATCTGGGCAAGCAGAGGTGTAGGACCAGTGAGATGCTGATCCCCTGGTGTGGCGGGTCTATACACCAAGCCGTGACCCCAACCGCCTGCCTGCACAGCAAGGTGGGCATGGGAACATCTGCTGCCTTCTGAAGCATGAATGCCCTGCTTTTGCCTTTTTCCGTCTTTCAGGATTTCCATGTCTGTCTGTCCACCTCCGTGATTAGCCGTGACTAATGTTGTTGTGAATCTTGTGCCTCCTTGTGTAACAGGAGACAGGGAGAGTTTCTTGTGCTCTAGGTCAGAGTTTCTGATGTGAGTCTTTTTTTAAATTACTACTTATGTGTGTGCAATGTGGAATTTGGAAAAGACAGACCCATTAAAATAATTGCACTCAGTAAGCATTTGGCCTGCCTTCTCTTTCACTCTACCAACCACCTTCTCCCTTACCCTGGGACTGTGTGTGCCCAAAGGCTGTCTGTATTCATTTTGCCTTGTGCTCCTCACTGTCCTGCTTGATTTTCTAGACAGTGCAACTAGCTGCAAGGAAAAAGCGTCCCTAAGAGTTCATGTTGCCTCTTGAATGCCATTGCTCCTTGAAGCCCTGGTTGCCTAAACACTAGTCCCACTGCAGACTCCCACTATCATTGCTTTGGCTAACACAGGAATAACCCAATTTAGCCTTATTTTTTTCTGCATGCCTATGTTAACCCCCAGCTGTGTACCTGAACAGGCCAGATGTGAATTGTGCCCCTCCAGTTTATTAGGGACATGGGAGGAGCAGGTTTGTGGGCTGTGGTGGATGAGGACTGTGGGCTGTTCTGAATTCAGCCTCTCTGGTAGTGGAAGGCTGGACTGGATTATTTTAGCTGATCCTCCCCAGTCCTGGGTATAGATGATGTTTAATTTATGGTGTGGGGAAGGGGTGGAAGCTGTATCTGTGTGTGTTTGTGTGTGTCTAGGATTGGTGCCATCACCTTTCCATGCTCCTTCTGGGCTTAGCCCAACATGGTCTCTTGGAGATGAGTCAAGGAGGGATAGCACAGCGAGAATAAAGAGGATTTAAGAGCCTTGCAAATTCACCTCGTCAAAGGGCTTCTCTCCCATGTGCAGCCAAGTGATTTGAGACGAGGGGAAATCTGTCCGTTCCAGGCAGGCTGGCTGGTTAAAGACCTGGGAAATGAGCTGGCTAAGAAGGCTCCACTGACAATGTGTGTAAAATGAAAACCTGCTCCCTTCAGAAAGGATTTTTTTTGGCCATTAGGAAGAACTCCCTGGAAGGGTTTTTCTTTTTTAAAAGTGGGACCAGAGAGAAAAGCACAGCAGAGGGGTTGCTGAGCATCCACTGCTGCCCCCCTGGACTTGCAGCCTGTAGCATTCCTGCCACGGCAGCTGCCCAGCACTAACCTGGACTGTGAGCTTCTCTCTCCATCTGGAAAAATAAAACAGAAACATTACCTGAAATGTAATTAGCTTTTTTTAATTCCCAACCCAAATTTATTTGTGGCTAGTTTATTTCCTTTTATCCTTGTACCAACAATGGCTTTTAACCAAGATACCTTTTTGCCTCCTGGAAATTTGTATCCCTGAAACATTTTAGATTTGTTGCAGATTTCCGAGGGCTTCCCTTTCATTAGGCTGAGCTGGCTGACCTCTTCCATCCTTCCCTCCGGTGAAACGCTCACCCTTCCCCAGGAGCTCTCACCTCCCTCTCTGGCCTATTGCTCTGATTTTGGCTCAGGAGCTCCATGAATGCTCATGAACTGCTATTCTTTTGCAGGACTCACAAGTCCAGAGCAAAGATACAAACCTTCCAGGTCTCTCTTGTGCAAGAAATGGGGCATTTTCCCTGGATAAGTCCTGGAAGAGGAAAAAAAAAATCCATGAAAGAGCAAAAATATCCATGAAAATGTGAAATTTCCATTTACAAAGTCCCTCTGTTAAGAAAAAAAATGAGCTTTTATGTCATTAGTCTCCAGTGAGCCCATAGCAAATGTGCTCAACTTAGAGGCTGAAAGGCTGGTTTTCTCCAACTGTCAGATGCTGTCAGCTCAGCTGAGCTTTCAGCATCCATGGGAGAGACCCTCAGGCACTGCCATCTGCCCCACTACAACATGCTTCAGGAGAGGCTCATATATTTGTTTTCTAAAGCTCCTAGCTACCAGACTGATGACCCCAAAGAGCTCCTCATTTGGGGTGGCCTCAGAGCGACACCCTGACCATGTCCCCAGGGTGATGTGAAGCCACAGCAGATGCTCATCCTCTGCAGCAGCACCCCTATCAAGATGGACCAAGGATATGGAGCATCTCCCCTGGTATTATCTTACACCATTTGCTGTCTCACACTTCCTAGAGAAGATGGGAGCTTGACTTTTTTCATTTTAATATCAATTTAAAACTCTTGGACACTGGCAGCATGCAGTGGTGGCCAGTTTGGGGGATCCTGCTGTCCCAGCTGCCCCCACTGCTGGCCTGGGGAGCTCCAGCGAGGAGGGGACCACTGCTCACCCAGGCTCACAGTGAACCACCAGGCTGCAGAAGACAGCTGGATCATCAAGGTTGGTCAGCGAGGATTGTTCCTTACGGGCTTATTTCCACAGCTTTGTTTAGTCTAATTTGCAAAGTCTGTGGAGAGTAGATTTCACCATTTTCATCCGCAGATCTGCTACTTGTAATCACTCTCAGTCTTGTCTCTGTGGGACCCACACACACTGACATGGCTTTGAATTCTCAGAGCACAGAGGATGTCAGGCCTGGGAGGACAGATTATGTTTTTCAAGGCATCATTGCATACAAAGAGTCCCCAGGAGCTTTTCCAGGGAGCACATATTCATCAGGAAATTCTGATTTCTTGAAATTGGCCTGTCCTGAGAAGACACTGGTTCTCATGATGCTTTTGCCAGGAAAAAAGTTCCCAGGTTCCAGATGAAATTTCCGATCCAAACACTTGAGGATTGCTCTATTATTCAATCCTCCAGGCACCCCTAAACTGAGATCTTGCTGGGCTCTGTCTCCACATGAGGACCAAACTTCAAAGGCAGCTTTGGGACTACAGTCCCTTACCAGATCCCCTGCTTTCAATCAAGTCCAAAAAGCCAGATTGCTCTGCAATGGTGCTTTTAATAAGCCGTGCCTCCAGAGATCTGCATACCCTCCCAAAACCATGGCAGGAGGTCTCTCCTGCTGAAATCTTTGCTGGAGTTTCTGGCATCAGTCTGCTGTGACAGTGAACACAGCTTTATATGTAGCTCTCTGGCATGATGCCAGATGGATATTTGATGAAGTTTGATATAAAGTCAGACAGAAAAATGATTTCTTTTGCTGGCACATACGCAGAAAAGATGCTTCTTTTGGAGACAAATCCTCCTCTGTTGTTATCTCGGTATGAGAGATCAGTATGATCTATGGTTCATCTTTTTATCTCCAGCTGAGCCAGGCAAACATGATGCTGTCATTAGGAGCTGATCCTCCCTCTCCCATTGCAAGCGGCTGGTGCTTTATCCTGGTCACTGTCCCTGGAGCTCTGCGCTCTCTATGCGGAGGCAAATTTTTCATGTGGGAAGGATGTGCTGCCGGCAAACCCAAGGGGTCTGGCTTCTGCAGCTTCCTTAGGAGTGGGCACATTGCTGCTGCCTGCTGTTGTGCAAATAAGCAGCCAGCTTTGGTTTCTGGGCTGGGGACATTTCACGGGGCCACCGAGTTCACTGGAGAAAAATAACCTTTGGCTGGCAATTACAGCTGCACCTGGGAGCAGCAGAGCTGTTTGCTCCAGGGAGGTGAACCCAGGTAGCAGCGCATGGAAAGCTCCCAGAGGATGTCCTCCCAGCTCGTGCTGTGTGATGGTCTCCAAATGGCTTTTCTTTCTTATCCTTCATCTGAAAACACCGACCAGCTCCAAAGCGAAGGCAAATTTTTGCTGCATCCTTGCTGGATAAACACTTTTTCATGGCCATAAATCCCTGGAAATCCCTCTGAATGTGGTCTTAGACCATGGTGACGACCAGCGGTCCCATCCATGCCTCTGGTGCTTTGCTATGTAAGTGCAAGTAAGGCAGTCCCTGCTCTGGGTAAAGAGAAAGACAGCAGGTGAGAAAAGAAACTGAGGCATAGAGCTGAAAATGGGGTCTGAGCTCAGATCAGAGCATTAATCTTGCTTTTACCAGGGAAAGGGAAAAACCCAACTCTCAGCACCTGTAACATCCTGGGGCAAGGACTTCCATGCCTTAACCCTGTGTTGTGTGGAGACCCACCTGCTCATGCGTGCTGGCTTTATTTGAAAGAGAGGGAGGAAAAGCCATCTCTTTTCTCGATTAAACCTCAAAACACACCATTTGGGTGGGCCAGATTCAGACACTCAATAAATAGCTGTAGATTTCCTTGTTCAGGGCAGTGATCTCCGAGGCTGAGAAATACAGAGACGGGTTTTCTCTGCAGGGAACTGAGCGATGAACTTACTGAATGATCCTCTTGGCTGTTGTTTTCCTGACATGATGCATTTCTCTGGCATAACGCTGAATTTCCCAGCAGCTCCGGGCTACATGTATTTTCATAGAGCCTCATTAAAAACATAGCTTCAGTTCTGAAAATCACATGTGTTCTAAATAAGAGCTGTCTGCTGGGAGAATTAATTCCTCTGACTTAAGTCACCTCCCTGGAAATGTTGCTGTTGTCTTCGATTTCATGGCTCAGATGATTACGCTTTTCCAACACCCAAGAATAACAAGATTAGGGAATTTGGGGCAATGAAGGCAAAGAGGAGGAACTTGCTAAGAAAAAGGGAAGAGAAATTGAATTTTTCTGTTAAAAGAAAAGGAAATGGCTATTTCACAGAAACACTTTTGCTTTCGGGAAATAACAGCAGGGAAAACTCCCTGCTTGAACCAAGGTCTCTTATTAAACCTATCAGGTTTGTTGTTGCATTCAAAAAGCTTCATGATCCTTAGACGTGCTATTTAAAGCTGATTTGGGAAGTATTACATCCAGTCCTGTGAATTATAAATTAGTGGAAAAATGAGAGTAAATTGGCAGGGATTGAGGTCAAATGCACTGCTGGTGTAACTGCAGCAGTACTGCAGCGGAGGTACGGCCGTCTTCTGCTTCTCATTTCTGGCCAGACCTCTCCAGAGCATTACACATCCCCGTGGGGAATAGATGGAGAGTCTCAGGGGCGTGGGGGAAAACTTGCCATCTAGGTGAGTGGAGCCACTGGGAAAAATTGATTTAGAGGGTTTGGTCCATGTTTGAAAATGATCTTGTTAGAGACAGAAGCATCTAGAGATGGCAGTTACCATCCACCCATTAGCGAGGCACTGGGCGTCCCTCTGCCCCTGTGCAACTGGGAAGGAAATCCAGGAAAGTGGCTCAAACTAGTGTATTTTCCCTGATGATTCAGGCAAGCTGCAAGCGAGCCCGCAGGCTCCTCTCAGGGCATGGCTGGCAGAGGGGCACTCCAGGGTGCTGGGGAGGTGGGGAGCTGCAGGACCACGCTGAAACTGAGGATGCCGAAAATTTGCCGATTGGGAATGAAGATATTCTGAAATGGGAATGATTGCTGCGTGAGCACATGTGGCACATCGATGTGTGTGTGTCTGTGTGCATCCCACACTCCTACTGTCAAAACTCAAAGGAGCAGCAAGGTAACTTTCCTCTGCAGCACCAGGGATGGGAAGAAAACACCCCCCTGGGAGGGACAACTGCTAAAGGGAAAGGCTCTTCTTTCATGACACCGGGAACACTTTAGCAGGGCTAACACTCTCAACGTCATTAGGCTTAATGTTTCTGTTATTTATGCTGTCAATTCTCTTAATGGCGCTCCAGCAGCATGGAGTGGAGTGAGTCATAAAAGTAATTATTAACTAGGCTATGGCACTGAAAAGGCATTTGAAGTTCAATTCAGCGCCAGCCCTGGTCGATGTGGATGGTGTACGTTCGTTAATGAGCAGGTGCAAAGTGCGTTTGCTGAGGAGAGAAAAGGAGAAAGCCCATTCGGTGTGAAATATTTTGCCTTCTTATCTTCACAGGGAAACACATAGCAGCAGGTGGAGGGAGTGGATAGCAGTAAGGGCATACATCTTGCTCCCCACATTTTTAAGAGCGCTTAAAACACAGGCACACTGGGTTTTACTACATCAGTGCCCAGACTGATGTAGGGACCCAGAGGTGTCAGGAGCTGTATGTATGAGGAATGGCAAGAAGCTGTGGCTGCCACCAAGACTTGGGAGTCTGAGTAGAAATGGACAGGCAAAAGGGTGGGAGAAAGGAGTGAACATTCCTATTTTGGAGGTAAGGAAGTGGATGTACTGGGAGGTCTGACTAAGGTCACATAAGGATTTGGTGGCAGAGGAGAAAACACTGCTTAGATTCATTGCATCTTGTGACTTACCCACCAGCCCTCCCTTTTACCGAGATGTATTTTCTGCTGGAGGCACGCAGTCACCCTTCCAGACAGATTTTTAGCAGCAGTGACAAGTGTACATCAACCCCCTCCCAGGCATCTGTCCTTCCTCTGCCTGAGGCTCAGTACCCGCAGGAGGCTCAACCCAGGGCCAGAGCTGGTGGAGTAACACTGACCTGGCAGCTCCTGAAAGTTCCTATTAAAGGTAAGAAAGCAAGTCCCAGTGAGGATCAGGTACCAGCTGTATCAGTGCTATCGCTGCTGACAATGTTCTCAGGCAGGACAGGTCACGCTCTGCTACAAGCTTGTATTTACTCCGTAAGATTATTGTTTAGCTCCCGCTGGGTAGCTCTGCTGAGCTGATAATTGTCCATCAAGAAAATGGCAGAGCAAAAGCTCACATAAACAGAGATAAAGTCCAGTCTGACAGGATGGCTTTGTGCAGGGCTTTTGTATTTTGTTGTTTTCCTAGTTATGTGGAAAGGGTTTTGTTTTAATTGGAGACGAGGAGTGATAGAATACATTTCTGAAGGTAGGAAGATGATATCCACTGAGATGGGCAGCAGCCACCTGGAGTAGCAATTACAGACCCTGCAGATGTGGCATGGGTCTGGACAGGCAAGAGGATCCAAGGTAACTGGTTTGCATTTTATGAGTGTGGCTCTGTGTCAATAAAAGCGAAGAGCTGGTCTGAGGAGGCGATGGACTGCCTAGAGTGAAAAAAGCAGTGATCTATCTTCTTTTATGATCTGTGAAGCAAATCTGAAGGAAGATGATGGTGATGGGATAGAAGCTCATCTGTATCAAGACATGAGCAATTTCCTGGTGGACAGACTCCATCCTCATGACCAGAGGTGTGCGGTGACTAGCTTGTGTGTCCCATGGGAGCAGAGCTGTGGCAGACAGCACATGGCTAGGGTTGGACAGCCTCCCCCAGGGCCTCGATGAGGCTCTGCATCCCACCACGGGGCTCTTGCACATCCCCTGGCACCCAGGGAGGCCCTGAGAGCACCCTTGCTCCTCCTGACCCAGGGCTGATGTCTGTCTGCCCCTGCACTGCAGCAGCTCAGCTCATCAAACCCACATTAAGCTCATGTTGCATGAAAGACCAAGTTGTTTTCCCCAGGATTAGTCAGTTTGGCTCAGAAAGGGTTCTGTCAAATACCCTAAGCAGAGCAAGGGAGGAGGTGGGCAGGAGCAGAGGGTTGGAGGAGCAGAGGGGTGGGATTTCTCTTTTGGAAGCAATGGGCAGCAATGGGAAGAATATAAAAAATAAATTAGTGTTTTTCTCTCCAAATAAATCAATGCTGACTTGGTGAGAAAGTTTTCAGAATAAAACAAAAAGTTAAGCTGCAAAGATACTCAGGGGAAAAAAAGTTACAGTCATTGCTGAGAGGAAGAGCCCCCAACAATGCTGTCTCACCTGGGCTGCACTTGCATACCCACAGTATGACGAGGAGAGTTGAGAAACAGCCTTTGATTTTTCTTTTGAGGAGTCATCTGCACAGACATTGTCACACAGGCAGGTGCGAGGTGATTCCAGCTCACCTTCACAAATCTCTGATGCCATCCCCGGTGCTGTGGTGGGGAAAGTGAGCCTTGGGTGAAGGGAAGGACTGAAGGGCAAAGCTGGCTTTTGTTTCATGTGAGTGAGCCACAAAAATACCTCAGGCTTGTTTGGCTCTCACATTCGTGGCTGGCCATATAACTGTGATGGCTTTGGGGAAACCAGCGTGGGATCTGGGCCTCATGGTGTAAGCATACCAGGACATGCATTGTTTATCCTAGCTCATTTTCATGAAGTTTGAGGCAAGTAGCCTTCCTTCTGCTTTCCCCATCTCCCAGCTACCCTGGCCAACGATGGAGAGGTAACAGATTTTGTTCAATATTGAGAAAATGCCCCAAGGGCTCTATGCTGGGTCAGAAAATGATGCTGTTTAAGTCTGTGGTGCCTGAGGCTGGCTTGCAAGGTCAGGAAAGAACAGCAGGGGGATGTTTTTCACTGCTTGACCAGGAAAATGAGAAGGCCCCCTGCTGCACATCTTCTGGGCAGGATCTGGCACTGCCAGGCTTGCCGGCAGCCTGGGGTCACCACGCGTTCCTGGCTGCTGAGCTCCAGTCGGCAGCTCTCATTTGTGTGCAATCTTCCACCATTAAACAAAGCCATGCAAAACCCTCTAATAGCCTTCAATCATTTTCCAGTTAATTCCCCTGGTTCCAGAGCTTTGTTTAAAGCTTATAGGCTAAAATCTATTTCCACAAAGATCTTTTTCTGGTGGAAATCGGGAGGTAGCAGAGGAACAGTCTTGAGAGTGTACTGCCCACTTGGGGTGCCTTATGAAGTAGGGTGAGTAAATCACCATTAATGTCTGTAGACCTCTGACTCTTTGGGGGATGCAGCTATAATCCACTGTATGTTCAGCTCTGAGCCTCAACTTGTCTCTTTATTTGTAGGGATAGACTAACCTGAACCTGATTCTGTCCCTGCCACACCTGGCCTCAATGTGATTTCTTAATGCTTTGAGGCTTCCCTACCTGTGGCACCATGGGGATGGTCCACTGATTCCCTTGGTCCTCGCTCCAGCCTGGCTGATGGTGTCCCAGAAGCCACAAGTAAGCTGATCCTCAGCAAGGTGCATGTGAGCTACCTCTTAGCTTCTGGACTGGAGTCTGCCCAGGATGAGGTAGATCTGACATGTGACACTGAGGGGGGATCAGGTCAAATGGCTTAATTTCTCCACGTTATTGATGCTATGATATGCAGTGATCTGCCAGAGCTCAATTTTCTGAAGACCTGATGACTTTATGTCTAGACACAGTCCTAACAGCCAGCAGTTAGATGGCAGTCGTGTGCTCAAATCACCTTTCCAAGGTGAGATGCAATCTTTGTTGGGTTAACAGCAGCTCTGAGGGCTTGGCATCCAGGAACAATTGAGGATCACATCTAACTATGGACCAAACAGATCACACCTGGCTGTTTCCTGAGGGGAAGCAGAGTTGTGCTTGCGAATTCTGGATGTCTGATATCCTAGACCAATGAAACTCTTGCAGAAAATACATGGTGGAAACCAAGGACTTTTGCCAAATATTTTAGCATCAAGGAGTCAACATATTCGAATTGGACTGCTTTGGTGACAAGTTCTAGACAAGCTCTGAGCAAGGCTTCACATTTCAGCTTCATGGTTTATTGGGACTGCAGTGACAACTATGCTTCTAAATGGAAGCAACTCTCTGTGTAGCCTCCTCAGATTGTTTCCATTCAGACTGACATCTCCAGCTGCCCACAAAAGCCAAGTTCCACAGCAGCAAAAAAAGCTTTATAATCTTGTCTTTAATTAACTCCCTACAGCAAGAGCCACTTTGGCTGTACTGAGCGAGTGGCTTTCAGATATGCTATTTATCAGCTCCCTAAATGTAATCAGAGTCAGTTTGATCCAATTAGGCAGTGAGCAGTACAGGATAGTACCATACAGCCTGCATGCAGCAGCACTCAGGATAAGGAGATGCAATGCTGAAAAACTGCAACCATCCCATCTAGGATACAATGTCGTCCTCCTTTCAGTTTCTGTCATTAAGGTGAAAGTCTTTGATGCCTCAAAAAGTGCTTCAGTGTCTACCAAAGGCTGAGCCTATAACTCTGTTGCATGTCATGTAGACAAGTGTGATGTCTCTTCCAAGTTGTAATGGGGTTTATGGTGCCAAGACACTGTAATGTACCTGTCCTTTCTGCTCTGAAGGGCAGGCTGGTGCTCTCCTGCCAAGACCATGATTCCTGCCCTTTCTGACTCTTGAGGACTTATCTAGGGGGTAGCTTGGGAGCTGGGGAGGACTTTCTCCTCATTGGCCAAGACTGCAGTGGGCACATGAGAGATGTTGGAAAGATCTCATTGGCACATGAATGCTCCCTGTTGTGGTTTTGTGATGCTCTGCTAATTGTGCTCATGAAGGGACGAGCAAAACAGCTATTATTTCCTCTGTTTTCTGTGTGCTCTAGTCTGCACAGAAATGGATGAGGAGCAGAAGAAGGGATGTGTAATGGTCTGTGAATTGGGGTAATCATCTAAATTTAATCCCATGCCCTTTAATTTTGTTGCTCAGGAGCTCTTTGCTGGTCTCAGTCTGGATCCTGTCACTTTCCCAGAGCCCAGTCCCTACCATATCAAGCCAAACTTATACAGCCAAATTGCATCCCCTTATGCCAGGAGAAGTCCAGCGTAAACTCCCTGGTGATTTCAACAGGAGCTAAAGAACTGAATGGGCAATGGAAAGCAGTGATTTTGTGCTAAACTTGCTCTAAACCATCTGCACTATGGCACTATTGGGGGTTGTTCCCTTTCTCCAGCCCAAAACTGTTTCCTTCCCCAGTGATGAGACTGTTTAATGTCCTGAATTAAATGAATAGCCTTTTTAATGAGAAATAAGGGCTAAATCAGTTGCTTTTGGGCAAGCTCTTCACAGACTTAGGTGAAGACTGGGCACAAAAATGATGCTTCAGGGTCTTTTGGGGTTTTCAACTGTGGTTTAATATTAACGGGAATTTACGAAAATGGTCAATGCACTTGGTAAGACCTTTGTCTGGGCCATGGTATGACTTCAGTGTGTCCTCATTACATGGTGTGTTTGCAGAAAGGCTAAGAGCAAGCTTGCTCTGCATGGGCCCAGCTGTGCGATCCCTCCTGACATGATCAGGAGGGAGTTCATCTCCTCACAGCAGTAATTTCACCTTAATTACAGAAGCTCTACTCTGAGCTGAAAGACTGCCTGGGTGTTTCTTGGGGACTCTGGGGGCTGCTAGGCCAACAGTAGAGAAAGTATCTTGGCCAACACACGTGATGGGAGTTGCCCCAAGATGCACGTGAGGCATGCGCGATGCTAAATTCACCTGCCAGTGCTCCATGGTGGTGGATGGCACGGCGGCTGCCACTGAGTGGCCAGTGAGACAGTGCTGGCCCAGGTTAGACAGATGGGAGATACAGAGAACAGATGGGACATGCTTCTTCTGGGGATGACTTTAGATGCTCTGGTGAAATCCAGCTCTGTTTTCCATCATTGCTAAGAAGCCATGGCTACATGGGACGATTTATGGGCCAACTTCTTCCCTCTGTGAGAGGAGCAGGGCCAGAGTCAAGCTTTGCTGAGGCATCCCTTCTTGGCTCTCCAGACAGCCCTTGCTTTGAAGATGAACAAAGGTCAGGACTTGCCCTGCTGAGTCAGCAGATGTGTCCCTCTGCAGGGCCATGCATGTGTCCTTCATAGTCCCCTGCTCCTGCTCACCAAAATCCCAAAAGGGCACCCTTGGGTGCCTTGGAAGGAGGTGGTGCTGTGACTGGAGTGGTGGGGGCTTGAAGAGCTCCACCAGTCTTGGTGCAAGGCTCTGCTGTGGGCAGAAGCAAAAATCCCAGTGGGGTTTAAATAAAGCACAGCTATCCTGCCTTCCTCCTGGTTGTTACCAGGCCTGTGGCAGCTGTGCTGAAGGCAAGCCCAAGCCTCATGAGCTAACCTACCCATGCAGTTGTCAACCAAGTTAGATTTGCCCAAGCCCAGAAGGCAGATTTGCCCTTTGCTCATAACTGGCCTCTCCATGAGGTTTATTGGCCCTTCCCAAACATGCTTCAGACAGCAGCTGAGTTTCACACTTGATAACCAAGGGGAGATATCATCCACCACGCTTACAGGGAGCAAATAACACAAGAGGTTGTGCTTAAAGCAGCATTTTGTTGGGTGGAGTGTGTGGGGGCAACACCACTGCTGCACAGCAGCACCCAGCATCACCTCAAATGATGGTGTCATCCCTGAGCATTCGTGGTCATCAAACCTGTCGAAACAAAATTTGCTGCAGCTATTAAAAGAAAGGAAGTCTTGTACTACCTTAGCTGACACTGTGCAACTTCTCTTCCTCTTGTAAAGAAGAAAGCAGCTGTCACAGACCTTGCTTCTCTTTTTAGTTTTCACTCAGAGGAGCTGACTCCATCCTACATCCTTCTGTTGGGCCACATGAAAGCCCGTCTCCACCACAGACAGGCCGTCCTACCCCAGAGCCACCTGTTTAATGCTGAATTCATTTACATTTCTTTTACGCGCTTGTGTTTTCTTCAGCAGACAGGCTGTGAATTATTGCCTGATCTGCTTTTCTGCTCAGGAGGTTACAAGGGCCTAGTTAAAGAGAAAAGGATATGCAAAATGAAAGGTGACTTTCCACTTTAGCAATACTTAAGATTAGAAACACCAGACAGAAAGAAAAGAGCTTTTACATCAGTGCCTGCAAAGCTTTTTGCCCTGAGCTCAGTGTTTATATAAAATTATCATCAAGCCATAAATTTAACCAAAAACTGACAATCTGAATGACAGACTTCCCAGCAGTCAGCACATGAAACAGATGACATTTAGGTGAATACCGGTTGTGCATTAGGAGGTAGGTTTTATCCAGAACAGCATGCTGATTGATGAGGATGTACACACATCAGCAGCCCTGTCTGCTTGAGTGATGAGGCGCCTGAAAGCAGTGGCTCGTGTTTGATGGATGCCAGAGATCAGATCCCGAGCAAGCAGAGCGGGTCAGGTGGCACCCGAGCTAGGAGATACTTGATGCTGCTGGAGATGCACTGGAAGAAGAGCCGAGAACCAGTGGGCACAGCTGAGAAGCTGGAACTGGGGTTAGGTCTGGGGATTAGATCAGAAGGTGACCCAGGAGCTGCCTTGCTGATTACCTCCTTGGAGTGTTTTCTGCTGCCTTTGATACATCAGGTGAGGAGCATACCCAAGGGGACTGCTTAGGCTGGGCGCTGCCAAGGTTTGCTCTGAGTAGTTCAATCAGAGGTCAAAAGCAGATGCACAGCGTATCAGAGGGACTGGGGTTATTTTGGCACTGGATACAGTGGTGCCTGCAGCAGCAACTGCGACCACCAGCACCTGGGAGACGCTGTGATGGTACTGGGGCAGTGAAGGCAAACCAGCACCGTGCTGGCAAGAAGAGCCAGCATGGAACATGCGTCTTGTTTCCCATTGAACTGCTGCTTTCCATCAGATAAAACCCTGTAAAGCCTGTAAATCCTGGGTTGCTGCGCTGCCATCCTGCCATCCTGGCCAAACCTGCGTCGGCTGGGTCTGCTCCTTCGTGGGTGCCCCCGCCAAGCCCCCACATGTCACCTCTTTCTCCTCTGTACCTGCTTCGTTCTCCTCTGCCCACAGCTCTGGGGACCTGCGATGAGCTTGTGAGCCAGCGAGCTGCTCTCTCCCTCTTCTTTTTTTCCCCCCTCTTTTATTTTTCTCTTTCAGCTGTATCAGCCGGTCTAATAAAAGATATTGCCTCTCCCTATAAACCTTGCCTCTAGAGACTTAACCGCACTCAGGTTGCTATAACAACAACCGAGCTCTTTGCCAGCAAGAAGCGGAGGAAAAAGGTGCTGGGAAGACCAAGGGAGAGTTCAGCAGAGACCCCCCGTCGCATTATCTCTGCAAGGGGTAGGATGCGGCACCACCCAGCACAAGGCAGAGAAACATGAAGAAGGAGCATCTCTAGGGGAAGGAGGCATTCGAGTCCTGACTCTGCTCAGGATGTGCTGTAGGACCCTCCCCACTGTGCATGCAGGGCAGATCTCCTGGGTTAATATTTGCCCTGTTCAGGTTAAAAACCATGTGTTGCTTCCGCACAGAAAGGCACTGGGTTTAACATCGCGTGTCCTCAGTTACCAGGCTGCTCCCAGGACTCATTCATGGGGCAACGTTCCCATCCTGGCCAGGAAGGAGATAGGTGACAAGGACTCTGATTAGGTGTTGGGGCAAACCAGGGACTTTCAGAGGGTAAATGGATGCCGTGTCCTCCCCCCAGCTGCAGCTGGCCAGGAAAGGTCTTCCCCTGCCTCAGAGCACAGCCTGTTTAAGCATCAGGAGAGGGGTTGCTGTGTTTCCTTGGGCTGAAAAGAGCAAGGGAGAGCTCAGGTGAAGGAGAGGAGGTGGAAACTTCTGGTAGGAGCGTGCAAATACTTATAGGGGATGCTTGTGCTAGGAAATAGTAACTTATAAGCAGGAAAAAAAAAGGTAGGAGAGATTATCTGGAGTAGCTATAGATACTCACAGACAGGGACACTCTTATCCATCCTCTTCTGTCCTTTTTAGCTGATTGCAAATGCCACAATGAAGCTCTTCTAACTCCATCAGCTAGGGGTTTATTTGAACCAAATCTTCATTTTCCCCTCCCAAGTTATGGATTAGAGGCTCTGAATTGTTAAACAGCTGAGGATTGCCAAGAATAGAGAGTTTGTTAAGCACTCTGAGAGCTGGGCATTAGAGAAAGTTAAATTATTATTCTCGAATCCACTGCAGAGCTGAATATTTATGGCTCAATCTAGTTTTCCAGAGTCTCATCATTTCTTATGTCAACTGTACTTTATAGAAATGTCCACAGGGAAGGAATTGACTTTTATCCCAGGCCCAAACTAAACAAGCTCAAGCAGTGATTATTTGGGTTTTGAAACAGTCGGATAATTTAATCTCAACATCTATTGATCCCCTTCTGCACTGGAATCCTATGGCTAAACATCTGCAAGGCAATTAATAGCCTAGAGTACAAATTCATTACAGATTTATCAATAGGTACTGAGTTTTAGACTGAGAAAAAATTGAGTTTTAATCTGCTTATTTTGGGGGTTAAAAAAAAAGAAATGTAACTTCATGCAACTGAAGGTACATCTAAGGCCCTGAGAAAACTGCTCCCTATTGCTGGCGTGATTCGAAAGGCTGATTCATTTAAATCCAAATGGCTCCCAGTTTGGGGCAGATGAGGGTAAATCTTTCAGCAAAATAACCAGCATTACCATCATTTCATTAAAAATTGAAAAAATGACAGCAATGTCCAGCATTGCTAACCCTGATCCCTGCCCTGGCCAGCAGCTGGGGCTGAGGTTTGTGGGTCCTTCCCTGCCTGCACTCCCTCCTGGAGGCAGCTGCCTTCAGTGGTTAGCAAAGTGATTCCCATACCACATAATTAATTGGTGCAATCTGTTAATGAGGTTTACAATGTACTTTGTGGGCCATCTGGACAAAAGATGATTTGCAAGGATGACTGCAACATGTCCCTGCCTTTTATCCTCAGTAATGATTAAATATGGGCTAATTACAAGGGGGGACAAACTGGTTACAAAGAACCGGGGCTCGCAGTGATGGATCTATCAGCAATGAGTAGGAACTGCAGCTAATAGGAAAATCCATGCCCTTCTGAGGAGGACGAGGAGAGTTGATCACAGCCGAGCAGTGCGGCAGGTCAGACCCTGCAGTGGGCTCGGACAAGGTGTGCTGGCCGAGGGCAAAGCTCAGGGAGCAGGAGGGATGCTGAGATGCAGGGTGGCCACAGGACCGGCCGACCTGGCTTCAGGCACAGCGGATGCTTGACCTTCCCCAGCAGCTTCCCAGGTTCCCCTTGTCAAAATTTGGCCCGTACTTCACTGTTGTGGCTGGAAATCTAAAGGGCAGGGAGTTGTCAGATTTTTTGAGCATTGCAATTCATCACATCTTAATTACCAGGTGTCTGGGAGATTATTTTAGTGTAGAAAAGAAATATTCCAGCGGCGGGGGGAACTGAGAAGAGAGAGTACCACACAGCCCTGGAGAAATGTCTTCTCTTTGGCCCCTGTCCTTGCCTCAGCCCCCAAATAATGTGATATTCATCTCATTCCCATTCGTCAGAGCTCATTTCCCTTGCAAGGAAATAAAAAGTGCTCAGCTCCAATTTATGCAGCAGGGGGATACGTGAGTGTCTGGAAGGGAATCAGCTCAGTCAATCATGTGCAATGTAAACCTTTTGTGAAAACACCCCAGATCCACTTTGCAAAATGACTCCAATAAACAACAAAACAATATGCATGCACTCTTAAGGAAGTAAGAGATTAAACAAAGACCTAGAGCTTATAATCATTGCTGCTCTGGGGTAGGAATAATTTACAGTAATAGATGCCTGCCTGACGTGTGTTTTAGGAGTTTTTGCAGGCTTTTCCCAATACCCTTTCCTAGTCAATACTTCAAATTTGCTCATACCCAGAATAACTAGAAAAAAACACCCTCTTCTACTTACCAGTGCATAAATCTGCATCCATAGGCCATTAGAGACCAAATGGCTGCAGAATGATGGCCCTCCAAGTTAGCAGTTATTTATTGCCTCTACAGCCAACAAGGTTTCTTCCAAAAAACTCTGAGCTGAGCACCCTTGCATCTATCAGTAAACACTCCTGTTTAGTACTTATATTTAAAAGGTTGTTATTTTTTTTTTTATTTTAATGTCAAAATACTCATCTGCAGAGAAAAATACTCAGCAGCCTATTGTCAGACTGGGTCTGGGAGCTGGTATTTGTCAGCAACAGGAACATTGACTGACCTGACCCATGGTCCTGAAGTCTTTGGATCAGTGAGGTTACTGATTCTGGGGCTCAGTCCCCCCAGGAACATCAGCCATGTGTTAAACCAGCACCTACAAGGATTAGAGCAAATACAAGTGTTTATGCACCCCCTTAAGCTCTGCCTTTGATTCCCCTCATTCACCAAGTTCTCCCAGTCCGGCTGCATGTCTCCACCATGCAGAGTTTTGTCCAGCATGAGAACAATGAGCTGCAAATACAAGTTGCCTTACACTGCAGCTCTAATGCCTATATTTATCCCCGTAATTCTCACCAGACTTCCTATTAAAGCAATAGGGATGCTTAATATGGGGCTTAATAATTCTTTGAGGGGTCGAGCTATTTGAAATGAGTACCCCTCCCTGTGGAAGCAGCACTTTGAGCTCATCGCTGTCTCTTCCCACTGCGCTGAGAATGAATGGTGTTTTATTTATAGGCAAGACACAAAGCTGAAGGCCCAGGATGAAAGCTGCCAGCTCCAGAGACAGAAATAATATCTGTGATTGACCTAAATGTCCAAGGCAACTGCTGACAGGAGCGGAGCCTTTGACGAATAAATGGAAGGAAATTTATATCCAAGGATGCAAGAGAAGACCTTGGGAAATAAAAACTCTCAGCCTTTCAGCAGCAATCACTGAAAGTAGATGACCAGATTGCGTCCCACTGTTACGCCAGCCTCCCCGAGTATGGCAGAGAGCCTCCAGACCAAAGCCCGTGACTTCACAATTTGCAAACACAGGACAAGATCCCAAACTGGCATTTTCGTTCTTAAACTTTGCATGGGTCAGTGCGTGCTCAGAAATATCCTGGGTCACAGCAGTGGGAGGCTGTGACCCTGAAGGGTGGCCCAGATATCTGGCCACAGCACAGTGGGGAGCTGCCATCAGCCGGGTGAGTCCTACACTCAGCAAACAGCCTCTGGTGAGTGGTGGGTAATGCCCAGGCATCAGGCATAATGTCTCAAAATCCTCATGCATCAGGGTGCAAGCCAAACACTGCTGGAGGAAACTTTCTGGACACAATTTAGCCAACAGCAATGCAGATCTGGGGACTCTGGGGACTTTCTAGACTCACAGACCAACCCTGGAGCTTATTTATTCCCCATAACCCTCCCTCAGCTCTCAAATCTGTCCCCATCCATGACAAAAAGCAGCACCCTCCGCTGAAACCCCCAAGCCAGGGTGCTAAAAAAGCAGAGCTGCTGGAGAGCTTTGCTGTGGCTGTGAGATGGGATGGCCACAGTCATGAAAAAGACCCTGGGGCTGAACAGGGATCCTCAGAGATAAATATACCCTTGGCTAAGAACTGATGGGGAAACCCGGGCATGGAGGGCTGTAGGAAACATATATCCTTTGCGAAGAGCAAGGCTGTATTCATTTTCTGCGCTACGAGATGAAGCTGGTAGGTGTCACTAGCAATAAATACAACTGAAAAAAGAAGGACATGCATGTTCAGTTGAGATTTCTGTATCAAGCCTTCACTGCTGGGTTGGGGTGTGCATGTTCGGCATAGCACAATATTGTGGGTAAATCTAGATGTTGCACAAGCCAGGTTAGGCTCGTGGTTTAAAGATGGCCAGAGCACTGTCTCATCTACTCTTCCCTACTGAAGTTCATATCCACAAATTGGATTTGCCCGATATTGACAGCTCAGATAAAGGAAAGGACGAAGGAAAAAGAAAAGGTGGCAATGGGCTCTGAGCACCAACACGAGCCCTGCATTGCCATGGTAAGCATATGAAACAGTTGTTCTGCAAACTTATCAGCAAATTGTGAGTGGCTGCTGAAAGAGTAGCTGGGACAGACACACTCCTAATCCAGCCCAACCTGAGCTCAGGTGAGTTAGCCCATGGCCTGGTGCTCACTTTCAGCTGGTCTTAGTCCACATCACTGCCAAGAGGACGGTCCTGCCTCCGCTGCCCCAGCTGTCTCCTTCTTTGTGTCAACACTAGAAACCTCATCTGGCTGAAAAATCTGATCTGATCCACTTTTGTCCTCCAAAAAAGTTAGTTTCCTGCTGGATCAGCTCTCTGCTCTGTCCCATGATTGCTGCTCCCAGTGATGAGGAGGGGCAGGAACATGGCACCGGCCATGGGTGAACTTCCCACCTTGGTGCAGGCTTCACTCCAGGCAAAAGCATCCTCTTCCTCAGCACCCTGCTACAAACTGATGGAATAATGCAGCACACGGCTGTGGAGAGTGATGCTGGAGATGGGGCAATGGGTCCATGGGTGGCTTTGCTGCTGAGTGTCCTTGCTATGGACATCCAGTGAGGAAAACCCCAGCCCTGGGCACCACCTCATCTGCCTGGTCTTTTTTTTTCTTTTTTTTCCCCATGCCATCTCACAAGCTTGGACTTCTGGAGCCTGTGGTCTGAGCCATGGTTATTGCACACAATTTCCCCCTCAACTGCTCTGACAAGTAATAGAATTATCCTCCTTCCCCAGCTCATCGGCCAGGAGCTCTCCAGCTTTAATTCAGCGATAAATCTTTGGTCCATGGAGGGAGAAGCGCAAGAAAGGCGGGGGATGGAGCGGTATAGCCACAAACAGGGAGCTGATAAATGCTAATGAATTTACAGGGATTACACCAATCCTTTAGCCGACGCCAGAGAGCCACATAGCTACACAGACCCATGTGATCTGCCTGCATTTGACTGCAATAAATAATTCAAAAGACAGGCAATTTGCCCTTTGGCTGTAATTAATTACAGTTGGCAACAACAACAAGCCAGGGTAAACATTTCACTTGGCTGCAGATGGAGGGACGTGCTGTGACCCCACGCCAGCTCGAAACCCGGCGAGCGCTTTGCCTGGGCCAGGCTGAGCCATCCCCCCCCCCCAGCTCCCCGGGGCTGATGCTTGGGCGTCAGCAGGGGCTGGGAGAGGGGGTGCTGGTGGCAGTTGGCCCCCAGTTATTATGGTCTGGCCCAGGAACCGGCTTGGATTAAGCCACAGGACCCGGTCTGTAGGAAGGCTATGAGATGCAGCGGGTCCTGCCATGGTCGTATTCCCCCGCCAGAGTCAGCCAACATGATTTCGTTTGTTTTTTTTTTTTCCAAGACGATGCAGGCAAAAAAGACTGCCGGCTCTTGCCGGCCGCTAGCAGAGGTTTGGGCAGCAGAGGGAGCTCGCTCCTCTGGTATGAACAATTTCTCACCTGGAGCTGTGATTTGAATGTCCTGAGGTTGTGGGTGCTCTGCACCGGGACGAGCTTGTAGGATGGAGGGCTGCCCATGGGTGAGGCAGGTGTGCAACATCTGCTGCATCTCCTCAATTTGGGTAGATCCCGACCATTTCTATGTTTAACGGCTGTTTCTTGTGATGTGGTTGTGCTGCCTACAAACATAACACACCAGAGTTCCTGCCCCAGAGATCATCCTCCAGGGCTAGACCTCAGGGAGACTTGGCTACCAAAATACCCGGCCCAAGTGACAAGCTTGAGCTCTGCAGGTTAAAAGCTGAGCTCCAAAGGGCCCCATTGAGGCTTCTCACGGCTGGTCCCTATGTCAGGCAATGGGGATGTCACCCTGACAGATTCACTCCTGCTCCTGCTAGTGCTGGTGCTCTGGACACCTGTTGAAAAGAGGCACGGATGTGGCCATGAGTGACAGATGTGGCAGTGCCAGAGGAGCCTTGGCCTCCTCCCTTGGCCATGGTCTCACTTCTCCAGTGAGAAAGGCCAACTGAGCACTAGGGGTTTGAAGAGGGCTGCTCTCCACAGAGAAATTTGCAAAGGATAGGAATAATCAAAAAACTTTCTGTATGTCAGGTCATCATAAAATGGCTTGAGGTTGAAAGACAAGATAATCTGTTATTTTGTCTTTCAGTACTTTGAAAATCTTTTTAAATATAACTTTTTTTTCACACATTGACATTAACTTCAAGATGCAAGAAGCAGAAGAAGTTGTTTTCCTTTTTTTTTCTTTTTTCTTCTTTTTAACTGTGTTGGTTTAGGCTGGGATAGAGTTAGTTTTCTTCATAGTGGTTTGTATGTGGCTATGCTTTGGATTTGTGACCAAAGCAGTGGTGATAACATAAGGATGTTGTAGCTATTGCTGAGCAGTGCTTACACAGCGTCAAGGCTTTTCTGCTCCTCACCCTGCCCCACCAGCGAGGGGGCTGGGGATGCACAAGAAGCTGGGAGGGGACACAGCTGGGACAGCTGACCCCAACTGACCAAAGGGGTATCCCAGACCATATGATGTTGTGCTCAGCAATAAAAGCTGGGGGAAGAAGGAAGAAAGCGGGGATGTTTGGAGTTATGGCGGTTGCTTTCCCAAGTCACTGTTATGTGTGATGAAGTCCTGCTTTCCTGGGGATGGCTGAACAACTGCCTGCCAATGGGAAGTGGCAAATTAATTCATTATTTTGCTTTGCTTGCTCGCACAGCTTTTGCTGTTAGGCTTTCTTTATCTCAACCTATGAGTTTTCTCACTTTTACCCTTCTGATTCCCTCCCCCATTCCATCAGGGGGGAGTGAGCGAGCAGCTGCATGGGGCTGAGCTGCGTACTGGGGTTAACCCACAACATTAACTCACTTACTTTGGCAAAAACAACCTCCCTTCATGCTATTTTCAGTGTTGTGAGCACACGTTTGAGTTTCCCCCATCCCTACCCACACATGAACACCTTCATCCAGAATTTCAGACGAAGAGGTCCTGACAGCTGTGCTCCTCCAAGCTCAAACATTATTTCAGAGCAGTCCCTGGAAGACGCGGTAGATGGCACTCCAGATATGATTTTCTGGGCCTAAAACTCCACTCCTGAAGTTAAACTAAAATTAAAGCCCTGGAAAAGTTCAGGAGAGCTTTAAGCCTCTTAATTTAAATACAGATGCTGAACGTCTGGAAGAAATTCCTGACACTGGAAGCTGCTTTTCCCACCTTGTTCAATAAGAAAGGTCCCTTCCCCACATTATCAGCACAGTTTGAGTGTGGGATCTCTGAAGTAGTAGGTAACCAAACAGGGAGAGATTTGGGGGAAGACAGGTGGTGAAAAGGGCATGGCCGATTTTATTATCATTAATAATAACGAATCCTTCTCTCAAAAAACTTCTCACCCCGGAAAGGACCTGGTATAAAGCTCAGTGGAGAAATGGCATTGGATGCAGGTACTTTTCTGGTGGTTTTCAGCTGTGGCTTGGCTTCGGGGAGGTGCCACATCCCTGCCCCATTTTCTTTACAGCTGCATGCAGGATTCTTCTGAACATCTTCTCAGCATTGCACGGCCACTGAGGCTGCTGCTCTGTCCCAGTGGCACCATCGCGGAAATGCAATAGGAGGCACTGCTAGTGATAGAAGTTTGCCAAAAAATAAGCAAATTATGTCTAATTGATTCTTAAATCCTGCTGAGCGGCTGGATGGATCATATGCGTGTGCAGAGTCATCTCAGGTAGAGAAACAGCAAGACTCGGATTCACTGGAGTCAGGGTGTAGCTGTTGACTCCAGCAAGAACCTGTTCCCGCTTCAGGTGCCTCTCCAGAAATCCTACATTTTACTTAGTTTCTACTTTTTTCCCATGAAGTACAGTGATCTTCATGTGTTTCCTACAATGTAGGTCAAAAGAGTCTATTATGAATTTCTGGGGGACAAGAGTTAAAACTACTTATAGCTACTCTTTAAAAAGTGACATTTGAGGATTTTTTTTAAGCAAATTATCTGTTTTTAAATAAAAAAGGGCAACATATAACTTCTATTTTTTTAGTCTGTTATTAAACACTTCAATTGGGGGGGGAGGGGAGAAAAAGACTACTATCCTGATAGGATATTGGCTTATTTCTCCATATTTATTTAGCCTTTCTCTTGCTTGGTGTAACTGTAAAATGATAAATACATCAGGCAAAAGGCAGAAAATCTTTTGCTACTGAACTAAAGTCCTCTGAAGGTAAATTTCTCCCAGGTAAAGTTCTCCAGGAAGCAAGACAGGGAAAAGTGTCTTCGACTTTCAAGGATGCTCCCTGGTTCCCCATTCAGGCTGCATTTTGGGGAACATTTTCAGAAATGTCTGTTCTGGTCTGAGATAGCTTTGAGGTTAGACACACCCAAATCCCTCTGCAAGGCCATGGGAGAAAAGCCATGGGAATGGTTTCTTCATGGATAAACAACATTCTGTTTTAGGTAGCTCTCTTTGGGCTCCAGCAGAAGAGGAAAGATGCTGGAAACTACAGGACTGTATGGCACCTGGGGGTTAGCTGTAGATAGAACTGGTCATGGCTTTCCTTGGATATAATATGCAGACATCAGCAAAATGGTTAAACTTTCATAGACCAATGGCCTTCAACACAGCTTGAACTCTGTTTGTCGCCACCATTGAGAAGACACCACTCTGGAGACTTTGCTTTGCTTTTACATAGCTCAGGATTGGGCATGAAAACAGTGCACAGTCCCTGCCATGCACACAGAGGTGCACGCTCATACCTTTTATAATGTCAATATCTTCCATGTTTCAACAAGGTGAGACCTTCATGTACAAGGAATCAAGGTTTTCATGAAGGAGGTGTACAGGGGAACATTTATTCCTTGCTTTGTGTGGGATACAGAAAGAAAAAAAAATCCACATTTCTGCATATCCATCCAAAACTGGAGCTGATCAGTTACAAGGAGAACATACCAGCAACCTTGCTGCAAAGGTTATGTGCAACCTTCAGGTCTGTGCATGCCTTAGCATTTCTGAGGGAGGCTGGATTATAAATGTCTGTTCTTCACAACACCTCTCTGTGCATGTCAGTGGCAAAGGCAATAACAGGACATTTTATATTCTGCAGGTTATGTCCTACTTCAGTGACCCAGGTGCAAGAAACCTGATATTAAGTAAGCTGGGGAACTTGTGTTTTTCTCTTAATGGGATTCTGGCTGTCATTAATCCTTTACCGAGATGTGTGTTACCAGAAGAAGGCATGTGTAATCAGCAAGACTGATGTGCTGGTTTTTGGATGAACTATGTTCAGTTGCCATGGTGTGGAAGGCCCTGCTGGGCTAATTCGCTCTGCGAAGCCAGAGCAAGGAGCCATCCCCAGCACAGAGGGTTTACATGGGGAAGGCAGTGTGTCCAGTATCCTTTGGCCGGGGGATGCAGGCACAGGCAGGTAAGGTGGCTGGCCGAGGATGCTGTCCTGCAACGGGGCTCAGAGCTCTTCAGTGGCACTATGTGGAGATGTCCCACTGTATGATTCATTTCCGATATGTAGTTTTTAGAAAATGAAGATCCCTAGTAGTGAGAAGTGAATATTATTGGGTTTTTTCTCCCCACTGGGCAAAAACTACAGTGAAATTCTTCCTGTGCTGCAGGCCGGGAGCAGTCAGGACAAGAAGAGCCAGGAAATGTGTAGGGGGGCAATGGGACTCTGGCTCATTGCTGGACTCACACTGTAGCCCATTGCCCAGGAGGGTCCTGAGCCTAGCAAAGGTGGCTGCAGGATTCAGCACCTGCACATGATCTGGCACAAAATCACTAGGTCTCTCTGGGTATTTGTAAAGCACCTTACACCTTTAGCCCTCTCTACACCAAGGGGAAATGTGACTCAGACTCATCTCTGTAGAGCAGTTCAGCTCTCCAAGCTGGATTGAAGGATGCTGGTGAGAACCGAGAGGGATAAGGGGTGTCCTGCCTCTCCCAGCAGTCACTCAGGTGGTCCCCCAGGTTGCATCCATGCAGGATCTTGAATCCCACATTCAGCCATGGTGGTGAACCTGCTGCCTTAGACAAGGTCAGAGGGGATGCACATAGCTTTTCATCTTCCCTCCTATTGAAAAGGGACATTTTGCTAAAAACAAAGGTGTCCACAGGGTTACGAGCCCTCCAGGACCACCGACACTGGAGAAGAGGGCTCCCACCTGAGCGGGAGGAGTGGGATAACTGAGGCTGGGGGCACCGGGTGCTTTGTCAGGTGGCAATGAGAGCTGAAGATGGACCCATCACGAGGGCCCTGAGCACAGGACATCTGGGTGCTCCTCAGTGATTGTCCCTGCTTTTTTCCCCCATATAAAATTTGCAGAGTCTTGGGGAACGCAGGAATCTTTCAAAGCTCAGAAAGATTTGCAGGAGCAGAAATCTGTTTCACATCCCTTTTATATATATCAGCCTTCTCACAGGGGTTGTTTAAGACCTCCCAAAAGCTTCTGTACAGCAGAGTAGCTGCTGAAAAAGCACTGATATCCAGGAGGGTGACATTTGCACTGAGACATGCTTACCTCTTTGTTGTGTACAAGAGCAGAGAATAACTAAATCAAACCCACAGCAAAATTACCAGTCCCATGTACATGGTGATCAAGGGGAATTCAGGGCCTTGCTGCACCTCAAATAAGACAATAAACCTCCTTATCCTGCATAAAGGTTCTGAATGCAAACACAACAATTTGCTGAAATTCTCCTCCAGCACTCTTGTGTTTTAGCCAGCATGTTGACAAATATTTAAGAAGTCTGAAAAAAAAAAGACAGAAAAAATTAATAGGATTTTAAAAACATCTTTAAGTACTTAAAGAACAGCTTACAATCAATTAAAGACCTCATAAACACGAGAACATAAACAACATCAAAAAATTCCTGTATATTATAAAATGATTTGCCATAGAGTGGCTTGCGTGAAGAGATTAGATATGCTTTGCAGCATAAAACATTATTCTGTAAAGGCATTATGTTTCAGCAAACACACCACGCTAATTGTATTAGAGGAAGTTCAGGTGAAGCATAATTCCTGGATTAGAAAATTGAAGACACAACTTAAACAATATGTGTTGGTCAGACTGCTTGAAATCTGCTGGCAGATCTTAAATAGGAATTTTTTTACCTTGATTGAGTTGCTGATATTTTTTTTGCTAGACTCTAAGATCTCTTTTTTAAAGGTATTAAAATTTTAAGCAACTTTAAGCAATATAGTGGAATATATTACATATATGAAAGTAGGAAACATATTTTGTAGTTATTTCAGATATTTAAACAAACCAACTAATTAGAGAGTTGAAAACTGTTTCTAACATTGCTGTTATTCTAAAAATATTTCCCCACTGGCAAACTGTTTTAATCCACTAAATTATTCCTCAGATCTGAAAATAATTAACACATACTACAGGGTACATATGCAGAATACAAACACTATAATAATTCAGAATATATTTTTGGCCAACAATGGATACAACCCACAGCTAAATGCCGGCGCCGGGCGATGCATCGTCCGTGTCAGTAAATTTTTCAAGCAGTCATGTGTGACATTTCACACACATGTGCAGAGCGGGTGTTTGCATGTGCTGGCACTTATCCTTGGTGCTTTTTGGATGAGCCAGCATTAGCAACCTATAACTTTTTTTAAAAGAAAGCCCCCGCTGCATCTGCCCTCCTATAGCCAAACTTCATCTCCAGCCTTCTCAGATAGAGAAGGAATAAAAATCTACAAACACTGTGAAATAATCTGTTTTTATTAAGTTAGCAATACTGACTGTAGGAGCCATGGGATGCACAGAAGAAATTCATTCTGGTCCCCCCATCCTTATTTTTTGACAGGGAGCACATGCACAAAGAAAACACTGAGCCTCCCTGCAAAAAAACCCTAGACTTTGTCTTGTCAAAATGATCCTGATCTGGTTTTGTATGACAGGAACCTACAATAAATAAAAAAAAGATCAAACATAAGAAAGAGAAGAAAAATGGCAGTCACCCTGAGAGGAAGCTTCCTAGCACATGATAAATTGGAAAATGGACATACAGAACATGCTGACATACATTTTTAATGGCCCAATTGCTCAATTAATTCTTTCCCTTTTCCCTTTTTAATGTGAAAATCGTCATAATTCCTCCCAGATTAGTATAGATACAGGCCGACAGTCTCTCCTGCTCAAGGTATTTGCAGGACATAATTCATTCATAAAGCCGTAATGCACTCATCTATCATCTGAAATATTTTTTTTCTTTTTTTTTTTTTCTTTTCCTTTCCCCCTCTCCCGTTTGTGCTTGGGGCTCTCGCTGAGTCTCTGGGCACTGATGTATTAGCTGGCATATGCAAGCTATGAATTATCAACTGAAAGGAGTCAATTATCCACTCTAAAAATGAGTGTCTGGGCACCAATAGCCTGAGGGGCCTTTTTTGTATTTACGAAATGATTTCATGGCAAGTAGAGGTGTGTGTGAAAGGGGGATTGAGGGGGGGAGAAGGGAAAGGTTTTTTTTTTTTCCCTTTTTCCTTGTGTCCACCCCTTAACCAGAGCAAGGCAAGAAAAAAAATTAAGATAAAATAAAAAGAACATTTTGAACTTTTAATGCAATAATCCATTTTTATATACACTGACTTATAGGAGTGATTTCAGCTGGCTGGAAAAGAGTCTCGTCTGGTGGCCATATTGCCTGGGCTTCTCCTCCTCTATCTGGTCTCAGCTCAGCCTTCAATCAAACCCGGAGCCCTGGCTGACTTCAGCTGCTAATAGACTGGATAGGAAATGGGATATTGGATAGTTTTTTGGTCCCCAGTCACTGGCCGTGTGCCTTGTCATCTCCACAGACATTGATTTCTCCCTCTCTTCTCCCCCAGCCCCTGCTCTGCTGAGGGGCTGCAGCCCACCAAGAGGTAACACCGCATCAGCAAACCTTGCGTTGAGTTACGCTTAGGGAAATGAGGTCATTAGATGGAATTACAGCGGGTTTTGATAGCTTGGTAATAGGTTTTAATGATGGAATTTAACACAGGACCCCCACTAGGGACAAGGCTGATATACATCCAGACAGGTCACTTAATAAACCTCCACTCACCACTTGAGTTGAGGAATTTAGGAGACTCTGAAAACACAGCCCTTCTTAACCAAGCCAATACATCACTGGCAAGTATTCTCTTTGGAAGGCTTTTTATTGTTATTTTTGAGGTGTTTGATTGACTTAAAATATGTCGTTTCTTTAAATATGCACATTTATTTTACCAGATGCATTTTTGAGGAGGATTTCTTTAGGCGGCAGATGTTTTTCTTAGACATGAATGGGCTGTTGTGTTCTTGGATGCTAAAGAGCTCATCTGATGGTGCAGTAAATTGTTTGGAAGTTTGAAGAGCTTAGCTGGCCTTTAATGTATTTGTTACTGACAGGTAAATTGCAGGTTAAGTGCAAAAGCAGCATTAGCTGAGGAGTCCTGGCTTCCACAAATCTACCTTGGCCTCTAATCTGAATACAAAAGGAAGGAAGGAATTAAATTTGACCCCTCGAATATGCTGTTCACTCAATCCCAGACTTATTTAGTAAGCTTCTTTAAGGTACTTTCTGTTTGTTCTGGCCTCATCTCAAGCAGGTACAAGAATGCCTGCAAAAGAGGACTCTTTACAGGTAGCAGAGTGGATCAAAGCTGGAGCCATTGCTTTGTATGTCCCAACAATACCGAAGGGGCAGGCTTGAGGCTCTCTTGAAGGACAGTTCATTCAATTTGTTCTCCAAAGGCTATAATACCATGATAGCTGCTGCAGATCTGCACACTGCCCAAGCACCGAAGTCCCGTGAGAGCCACCAAGCCTCATGCTAAGTGGCAGGTCATTTATGTGCTACATCAGTCCTCGAATCAAGCACAATAGAGGTGTCTATAGCCACAATTCCCTGTCCAGGGGGATGAAATTTGAAGTTTGCCATAGAAGGACTTCACAGCAGGGTGTTGCTGAGCAAAGGGCCCTGTGGTTGAGCCATGGAGATGATACATGGCTTGTAGCTGTACGATTTGGTCTTTCCTTGTTTGTTCTTGAACCGTAGCTGCAAACCCATTTGTTAACAACTGCGATATCCTCTATACATTGCAAACGAGGGTCTCTAAATAGGAAAGGTGAGAAGAAAAGTTCTAGCAGCTGGGGACAGTCTCCCAGGACATGGAAGATGAAGATTTTATTGACTGTTTCACCAGCACCTTTGTCTATTGTGGATTGCTCAGCTGAAGGGAATCTTCAAAAAGCAACCAGGTGATCTCCCTGTATTGTCTCCATATTTCACAGAAAAGGAGAGAGGCTCTTCCAGAAGGTACTTCAGAACCAGAGTAGACATCTATCCATCAATGTCAATAAGAAATGCCTCCTTCATGGTGTTTGATGTCCAGTTTAAACTATTTTCTAGGCTTCCTTGACAACCAAGGAGGCCGATTTGATGAAAGACTGTGGTGAGCTGTTCCAAGCTCACCTTGAAGTGCGTGCATATTTCACTAGGCGGGGGGCACTGGTTTATGGTTAGCTGCCAGAGTGTCCTACCACCCAAAATCATCTTCCCCTCGATTATTTGCCTAGTAGTGCTACCATTTCCCAAAGGCATTTCAAGAGTCAGCAGTAGTATTTCATGTTCATATAACAAGGTGGGTCAGAGACTCAAGTATTTCCTGGGGGCACCATCCTGGGGAGCCCAGGCCAGGAAGCCATGGTGCCTCCCCTGGCATGTTGGAGGTTCATGCAGTGGAAATGCAGATCCCTAAGCAATATTCTTGGAATAGAGGCTACAAGGCTCTCCTGCGTGGGGAGTCTGTGGGTCCAGGAGCAAAGGACCAGGACTGTCCTCCCTGCTGACATGGGCCTGCTCACTGCTCTTCTTTGGCCTTCAGTAACCCCAGCCACAAGAGGATGACAAGTGCTTTCACGGATGTTTTAAATTAACCAAATTTGGCTTTGTCTCTCTTATTGTTACCACCTGCTAGCAAACCCCACCACCGCAGAGACCCTGATCTTCCCTGTAGTTTAACCTTTTTCTTCTTTTTTCCCCGCTTTTCTTGAACAGAGGTGTCATAAGTGATTTGCCAGCTCGGATGATATTTGCTCCAAGTGTGAACTATGTGGTCTGTGGAAAGCTGTCTGTTTAATTTGGAAATCCCTGATGAAGCTAAGAAACAAGGCCTGGAACAAAGAAGAAACTGCCACTTTTTGGCAAGAGTGTGCTGATTTACAAAGGGCATCCTTCAATTATTTAAGGAGCAGTCAGCAGTGCCATAACTTTAAGTATGAATCAAGTGGCATGACTGAAAAATTTGTCACAGTGTGTTAGATCAATGGTAATTACCTTACTGACATGAGTACTGTTATTATTTTACAGGGCTGCAAACAGGATCATGGACGTGAGGAAACACAAACTGCACTGTGATCAATACTCTCTGAAATATGACTCTCCACGGCCCAAAATGGAGTTTTCAAGCCAGGCAAACCATTATAGACTGATTCTCTCTCTCTGCCTTTAGATGGATACCCTGAAGTAAAACACAGCAGCAATTGGTCAACTTGTTTCTGGCTTTGAACAGGCAAATAGTCACTTATTATTTTTAAGGACAACTGTGTGCAAATAAAAAGTCTGTGCAGCCAAACTCCGGGTGAAGAGAGCGCTGTGGAGGGGGCGTGGGGATGGAGGGCTCTGGCTCATGCTGTGTGTGTTGTTTAAAACCTAAGACTAATCCCTCTGCTGCAGCACACATTTAGCATCAAAGGTTTTCAGGTTCTCCCCCACTTCTGATTTCAAAGGATTGTGGGACTCCTGATCACTTGGCACCACAGCCAGGATCTACGGGATGTGAAAGCTTTCCTGTATTTCCTCTCTGGACAGCAATACATGACATCGGGCAACGCGGTGTGTGCCATGTCCGTTGGTGGTTAAAGGGAGTTGTGCGCTTCGCTGCCATGTTTGATGAGATGTCTGTGGCCAAGCTGGGCACCCAGTGTAAGGTGGACAAACAGGTTGGCTGAACAGAGGGCAACAGATGGTGGAGGTAGGATCTGAAGCTACCACCTCTCTTCAGCCAAGGCCACTAAGGGGTGCATTTCCACTGATTGAGGACACCGTGTCTGGCATATCTATAGACATGATGCACAGCTGTCCATTATACCAAGTGTGTACAGGATCATCAGTGTACAACCCCGGGAATGTGCTTGAACTTTTTTGGGATTGCTTGTTAGTATAGTGCCCACAGCCTTGCCAAGCAAACATTTAGATATTCCTCTCAGGCAGCTTCTAGTAGAAGGGATGGACTTGCCGAACCTATGAATGAGAGCTTGCCCAGCTTACATGAAGGAGATGAAGAGTGCTCAACGAGAGACAAAATGGACATACATGGGGTAGACTAGGATGTTTGTCAAGGCAAGCGGGTGGCTGGGCATAGACAAGCATGAAGGATGCCAGGATGAAGAAGGGGTTAAATGAGAAGTGTATATGGCAATGGAACAGGAAAGGAAGGAGGAAGAGATTTGTTTGAGGTATGAAGAATGAGTCATTGTCCGTGATGATGGAGAAGGGAGCTTGCTGAAAAGTCAGCTCTGGTGGTGAAACAGGGAGTACTACTTTGGCCATACTGGGCATGTGGCAGATGGACAACATCCCAAACACTGTGACTAGGTGTTCACAGAGAGAGGAGTGAACAACTAAGACCCACCAATGGCAGATCAAAGTTGGGAAGGCAACCTGAAAATCAACCACTTAGAGATAGCCACTAAGTGGATATAAAGCACTATGTCACCCTGTGAAGAGGCGAAGGAAGAGAAGGCCAAAAGTGAAGGCCACCAGCAGAACATGGGAATATTGCATCTAACCCCGGGCTTTCAATCACACTCCTCACTCTAAAACATGAGCATGCGGGAATCCAATAACAAATGAAAATTCAGTACTGCTGGCTTCCATATTTTGAATGAATCAAAGAGCAAACTGATGAGGGACACAGAGAGAGAATTGTTCCCATGCTGCCCAACATCTAAAAGATCATTTATAAGACAATGAAAAGTAAGAAAATAGAGAGGGCTACTTGGGAATATCTGAATTTCTGGCATTCCTATTCTTCTTTGGCTGCTGTTAGGAAGTCTTGGTCTTTTTAGCAGGAAGACTAAAGCATGTCTTTGGGTTTATTTAGTGCTGTTTTGTCATCTTAGTCTGTCTTGTTTGAATTCCAGAATGCCATAAAGAATGAATTGGGTCCAGGAAAGTTTTATCTCGTTAAGGTTTTATCCCCTTTCTTGTGTGTGTGTTGAGAAGATGAAACAGTTGAATGGCATATGATGCTAGGACATTATCTGATGAGAAACAAATGTTGAGTGCTGTAGGAAGCAGCAAAAATGAGCAGTGCCTCTTGTGAGGTGAATAGTTCAGAAGTGGCTATGTGTTATTTTGGAAAGGGTCACAAATTAAGGTGTAAATTCATGTACACCTTAAGTTGTGACCTCATAAAAATGATCAATGGTTAATGGTGCAGATAACAGGATTCATAAGGGAAATTTATTGGCCACTTTTGTGAAATAAATATATTTATACCATACCAGTGGGAAATAAAAACACATCAATAAATCATCTAATATCTACAACTATACTAATAGCATGAGTAGCTGTAGGTATAACCAACATTTTTAGACCTGCAGACACCCCCTCTGGCATGGTACAAATATAATACATGTAAGCAGCAAAATGTACTTCAGTAAGAGACAGCCATGTATATCCCACTTGTGAGTTATCTAGGCAGGCACCTCTCATGAATTATAGTCCCCCCTCAAAACATGAGCCATGGAACAGAAAAATAGATACTCCACAACCTTATAATACAGGTCAAATACAAAAGCGCAGTGGCAGAACAGGCTTGTAATCATAGAATCATAGAATATCTCAAGTTGGAAGGGACCCATAAGGATCATTGAGTCCAACTCCCATTGAGTCCAACAGAGGTGCCTATCTGTTCAAAGGAAGGTGACCCCTGCATGCTCTAAGCAGGAGCAGATCTGGGCAGCAGTACTCATTTCACTGCTCAGTTTGCATCGTTTTTTATTTTCAGCTGGCTACCAGCTAGGATAAAATTCAAGGTGGGATCTTGCATGATGTCCTACAAAAACACGTCCTGGCTGTGTGTCCTGTCCTGTGTCCAGGACTCTGCACTCTGCTGAGGTGCGACAGGGTGGAAGTTCATTTTTCCTAGGAGTCCTCAGGCAATTTTCCCGTGTCCCAAGGAGCTATAAGGTTTCCCTGGCCCTGTCTTTGGCTTTGACAGGGTTTCCCAACAGTGATATTCCCATTACAAGAGCAAATTCAGCTTGCCCTGCTGACTGCACCCACAAGCCCAGAGCATCAAATTCGCATTAAAGACCAAGGGCAGGTTGCACAGTCAAGCCTCCTACATAAAACCCATTCTCTGTTTTCAGGCTGGGAGTGCAATGTCCTCATGGCAGATCTGCAAAGTCTTCACAAAGTTCCCACCTCAACTTAAAGCTCCTGAACCTCAACTCACCCTTGTTTCAGCATAGCTTGTTGGTTTGCACCAGGCACCAGGCTCTGAGTTGGTTGGGGGTCTGTTGTATGGATACAGATGTCATTCTGCTGCTGGGCTGGGGTGGACATTTGGGCACGGCAATGTCCAACCATCCCAGCAAGGCTCAGCCAAGAGGTAAATATGTCTAATACCATGTGGCTCCTGCAAGGCATCTCCTAAGCCAAACTCCATGGAAAACCATGAAAAAAATGTATTAGCTTCAGCAGACTCTGGAACTGACCCATTTGGAGAGCTCAGGTCTCCGGTGCTACATTGTTATATCTCTCCCCAGCACCAAATTCACTTGGAATCAGATCAAATGAAACACTTCTTGCAGTTATCTGCATTTTTCAGTGAATATCAGCTTTTGCCATGGTGGTGGTAAATTCATGCTGTAATGTGACGTGTGGCGGTATGCTGCATTGGCAGGGTGGGGAGATGTAGAATAAAAAAAAGCAAATATAGCCTAAATTGTTGGGTTTGTGTGAATTTGGGAGGCCATTATTCAAACACCAGCATGCTTGAGTTTATGAAGGAAAAAAAAAGAATCTTTTCCACTAGCAAAAAAAAATAAGTTGTCCTTGTGTTTTTTATGTATTTTCAGCTAAGCTTTCTCCTTTAAAAAATGTAGTTATGAATTTGCTTTCCAAATGTATTTTTCATAGTGTGTTTTATCATCTTTAGTCCAATAAAATTTTCTTTAGAAATAACATATTATTGTGTCAGAAGGGGAGGAGGGAAAGAATACACCAGGGAGCCTTTTAAAAATGTTTAAGTATTAATTTATTTCATGATGAATTTTCCACTGTCATTTTCTTAATAGCATGCACATGAAATAATCATGTCTTAAAATGCTCAGTAATTGAAGGACGTTTTCATTTCCTGATTACTGAGGGAATCCTGCTTTGAACCTTTATGACTTAAGGATGTAAGCACCAGGCTTTCTTTTTTTTTTCATCTTTTAATTTATGTATTTCTTCCCTCTGCTAGTCTGTTGGAACAATTTCATTCGGTGATAATTTTCACACGCACGGACCTTTCCTTTTGAATGAGAACAAATGCTGGTATGTCCTTGACTGATACAGAGCGGGGACACTGTAGGAGCTGCAGCTCTTACTGATTGTATTTTGGTTTACAGGGGATTTTGAGGTCACTTATAGGTAGGCCGGTAACAGGGACAGCTTCAGCCACTGGATTCTGGCTGAAGTAGGTAAAAGTTCTGCATTGTCCTGTTGGGATCTCTGTGGTCACTCACTTGCTGAGTCCTGTGGGAACCCCCACGGGGTTGTGGACATCGGGGTCCAGCTCAGGAGGCAGAGCCAGGTCAGGGCCCTTTTTCCCAGACTATTTTGTCTCTCTGTTGCCCAAGCTCCCATGCCAATGGAGTGAGCCGATGGCTGGGCTGATCAGCTGGGTGCAGGGCATGGGTTACAGGGTACATTGATGGGGATATGCATTGGCCCACGTGGCTCTCAGCTAGCGCCTGGCACACCCATGGAGCCAAAAACAAGAGCCACTGTGAAGCTCTGAGCTGAAAATGCTGAACACAACCCACTGCACGCTCTCCCACCTCCCTCCCCAGAGGCTAAGGGCCAAACCCAGCTCCTGGGAGCCCCTTTGCACCCACAGCTCATCCAGGCTTTGGGGGCTGTGGGGAAACGGACGACCATGGTGACTCCAGAGAGGGGAAACTGAGGCACAAGAATGGGACTAACTTGTCCCCACTCACTCACCAGCCAGCAGCGGAAATGGAGGTAGCAGGGCCGGTGGGAAGTTTTGCAAGCCCATAGTTTAGGGGTTTTCCCCAGCCAGATCTCTGCCCATCTCAGGGCTTGGCTTCCATCCCCATTGAGCTCCCTGCACCCCGAATTCACCTCTCCTCCCTCGCACCAGAGGGAGAGGAGGAAAGACGGGGGGCTGGGGGAGGCAGGGGAAGCACCGCTTGCCGGGAAGAAAAGGAAGATTTATTAGTGTTTATCCAGAAATACCAGCTAGCCTGCTGCTGATCCAACTGAGCCCAGCAGGCTGCAGATTGGGGATTTGCACCGAGCCCGTTCTGCGCCAGGGCCATCCATCACGCCCGGGCGGAGCGGGGCCGGCGGGGAGCGGGGGGCGGGCGCCCCGGGGGTGCGGCGGGGGCCGGGGGTGCGCCGAGGCGGGGGTGCCGGCGGGGGTGTGCCGAGGCGGGGGTGCCGGCGGCCCCGGTCCCCGCGGGTCGCGCCCCGCGAGCATCCTTGGCGGCCGCCTCCCGCCTCCCCTTCTCTCGCTCCCCGTCTCCGGCTGGCTCCGGACCGCACCGCGCAATCATTTTTCTCTCTTGGACTCGCTGAAGCAAGCGAGACATGTCAGTGCCTGATGAAACCCCATTTTCACTGATTAGCTCCCTTAAAAATATTTCATTTATCAGTGCCAAGATTTAAGTACTTCCCACTTGCAAGCAGCCAAGTGTGTCTTGTTGACTATGTAGCACGTCCATTTACATCGGCGCTGACAATGTTACAGCAAGTGCTAATGTCCCCTCGCCCCCCGCCTCCCCCCTCCGCCTCCCCCCGCAGCATCTCCGGGCCGGCAAAGCTTAGACCTGTTTTATTGCAGACCTGTCCTCCTCATCTGCGGGAAGAAGAGAAAACGAGGAGGGAGGGAAGGAGGGGGGCGGGGGATAAAAAGACACCTCTGATGTGTGTCTCTCTTTTCTACAGGAGTCATTTGCAAAGTCATAAATTTCAATTTCCTCCTCCTCCATTCTATTATTACCTGGGCCTCAAACAAGTTTTACACTCATTTATTCCCAAATAGAAATGCAATTTCCTCGGCAAATGATACCTAGCTAGAACTCCATTTGTGTTCCACCAAGAAGACTTATTTTCTTCTTCTTTATTTTTTCCCCTTCTTTTTTTTCTTTTAACACCTTCATTTGCATCTCACCCTTTGGGACGGCCCTCCCCTGCTCCCATCCCCTCCCTCGAGGGCACATGAAGGAGACAAGTCATTTCACTTTCTTTCCCAACATCTCACCTAGGGTTTCCAGTGTTCAGGAGCTGGCTGGCTGAAGGAGGGGATTTGGGGCGTACGTTTTTGTTTGTGAATGACAAAGAAAGGTGGTATTTGGGAGAAATAAATAGATCCAAGGCCAGCTGTGTTCCTCAGGGTTGATGGCAGAGCATGTTAAATATTTTTTGGAGCCCCATCTCAGGTGGCAGGCCGCAATTACATCAGGACATCACCTAAGCATTCATACCTAGCCCCAAAACCCAGCAAGAGCAATGAGAATGGGAAAAAATGATCACACAGTGGAAATGAGAAAGTCCAGTGTGTTGGGAAAATTTGGCAAGAAGGGGGTAGGTGGGAGGTTGTACAAAAGACATATAGTTTCTGGGAACCAGTCTACCCACTGAGGTAGGATGTGTTTCACATTTTTTGATCCAGCTGCAGTTGTTTAAGTATAGGTCAATAGAAATACAAAAAGAAATTAAGAAAAAAAGCAATACCACAGTTGCAAATGGAGAAAAGTCTTGGTGTTGATCTATGCTAGATAAGGCTCCTTCTTTCGTTTACTTTGGGACATGTTCTTATGGAGATAATCACGGGCCAGAGCAGAAGTCACACAAGCGCTGGAAGCTGGTGGTTGAAATGTTTGGGGGAATTGTCAGACCCTAGAAGTAAAAGTGGGTGATGAAGGTCTCACAGGGTAACAGACAGCAGCCGCTGCGTCTCTTTGATGCCTGCAAGTCCTTAGGCAGCTCCTGTGAACTGGGCTGTTAAAGTCAGCTCTTGAAGGAAGAATTGTCTATTGTAACTTAAGGAGAACAAACCCAGACCAGTAAAATAGGGTGGGCTTAAAGAAAATATTACCTGTGGGACTGATGAGATGGACATGAATGGTAGGAATCAGAGAGCTGGAGAGCCTACTGTGAATACTGTAACCGGGTCTCTGCTGTGAATGTCAAGCTCCTTATTCTGGACCTTACACTGGAGGGTGTCTGCCCATCTTGCTGGAAGAAGGAAAATTGCTGTCTCTGGAGCATCATCCCCATGACCCCTTTGGGACTTTGGGGATTCATATCTGGAGAGATTATTCAAGATCTTGTTTGAGGCCATATCCCAGACATGAGTTCTCTTTTGTTCTGGTAACAGATCATCGAGCCCAGCAGTCTCCCTGGGACAACCCACATTACCTGCGTGGGGTGTCTTAGGGGTTGCACCATCCAGCTTGGGTGATGCTCCGGATCTGCATGCAACACATCTTGATGTGACAGTTGCCTAATTTCACCCTGAGGCAATTGGCTTCCAGGCTGGACTGAGATGCTTGTTAGATGACTTTGAAGTTGGAGTCACTCCAATGAGGTCAGGACATTACCCTGGAGTTATTCCAGCACAAACAAGGGCCAAATCTGGCTTATTCAGAATATTCCCTATGGACGAGCGAGTTACTGAGGGAGTCTGATTTTCCTGCTAGTGCCAAGGTAGTGGCTTGGCTGTGAATTCGCCTTTGGCACTGTCTCTGTTTTCTGCTACCCACCAGCTCAGCAAACTTACACAAGAGCAAAACTTGTTTACCGAAGACCTTCTGGAGTAAGGCTTATTCAGCTTTTATTTTGCTTCTATTCATCCCTCATTTTGCACACTGCTGAAAGTACGCACAAGAAATACCCAACCAGAGATCCCATCACACTGGCATTTTAACTGATTTTGCAAGACCTAAATCCCAGTGCCACTGTTCATAGAAACACCAGATACATATTCTTTAGGAAATTAATAAAGAAAATCAGCCATCCTTTAACTTCCCTTCTCCGGCACTAGATTTCCCATCCCAAGATTAAGAGCCTAGGAAATATTAAAAGCTAAACACCAAGGAGATTCCTTTTATTGGTTCATTGGCGTCCTGACATTTCCACTGAAAACAGAGTGCTCTCATAGAAGCGAACAGAAAATGCCCAAGCTAACACAGCAGGAGTCTGAAAACTAATATAGTCTTATGGCTTTTGGCATGTCGCAAGTGACATAGTCAGCCACTTCCCTAATACAGGATAATATTGCTCTATCTGCAAGAATGTATGGGGGAAACATTGCACTTAGCACTGAATTGGCTTCATGCTGGCTCAGCATGGAGAGATAAATCTGTACGGGGGTATCTCAGCCTCAGATGCTGTAAAGGGGCTCAGGGGACGTGAGGATTTCACTGTGGAGAAGACCCTTGGCTTTTAAGAGATGAAGCTGCCCTTGCTGCAGTCATGGGTCTGAGTGCAAGTGTTATGTGGAGTGTTGGTGCAGAAGGCAGTAAGAGGAGGTGAGGCTTGCAGGTAGAGGTAACATCTTTTATTGTACAAATTGTAACTTTATCTGCCTGTGAAGGTGTTACTTCCTCCAGCAATCTCAGCTGAGCTCAGAAATGGGCTGCCCTCATTCTGCAAGCCAGTCTCATTTGACATTTCTGTGATTTGTTCCAATTTTCTGCATGGGAGTTGCATATTAAGGATCAAACAGCCTCAAGCCAAGGCTGCAAGGGGGAATAAACAGGCAGGACAAAGGTGCACTGGATTTACTTCTCTGCGCCTGCCTGCAGGACACTGACCCAAATCAAAGTCCTTGTGGGAAGTTCTGGAGCTAATCTTCAGAAGTAAGATTTCCCTATGTGGGGCATGACCCTGGGACTCACCTCATTCCCAGCAGCCCAAAAAGGGAGAGGGAGAATGGGGCCAGACCTCAGCTTGGCCCCAAGCACCAGAGACCAAGCACAGACAAGGTGCCTCTTGCTTCAGGCAGCGTAAAGGATATTTGGTTTGTGCAATAGTCCATGCTTGTCTTCTGGTGCAACTGGTTCAATCTTCTCTTTGGAAATGGCCAAACAGGAGATGTTCATTAACAAAACGCACTTCAGAAAAGCATTGAGCATACTGAGCTCCTGCTTTGACTCTTTTATCCATCAGTGACTCTATTGCACACAGCACAATGAACCTGGCAGATATGGTGCAAATAAATACAACAGTTGCAGATACTGAACTAGACTGTGTTGGCCATTCACTGCATGGGCAGCCTGGATATCCCTGCTATGAGACTGACTCATTCATCTGACAAAAAATATCAAAACCAACAGCAAAAGCCAAACCCATCAGCTCCATCTTCACCACTGGCCCTACCATGAATTTCAAATATTTTAGAAGACACAGAGCAGTGACTCTCTTTCCACTTGACTCTTAACCATGCGCCAGCCTCCACCAAATGAGCACAGTATTGGTCTGTCTGTCACTTCCCCACTTCTGATGCCCCTGGCCATTTTGATGGCACAACCATCACACTGCTGTGCAGAGATCGCTGGTAGAGCAAAAGGCAGCAGTGTTGCTGAGAGAAAGACAGAGTGAGTTCAGCTCTCAGCTGCTCTGCTCAGCATCCTCCTTAGCAGCCGGGATGCAGCATCCTGCAGGCAAAGCCATGCACATCTCCTAAATAACCCATTAACAACATGCAGCCGTGTGCTGGGCCAGCACAGAGGATTCGGGGCTACTTCTCTATCAGAGACACAGGGACTGTAGGGATAGGGGGGGACCCCGACATTCAAATGGGAAGAGGCAGAGGAGGAGGCTCCATCCCTTCTGTCACTCACAGAACAACCAGCTTTGCAGTCTGTAAGGGAGGAGGTTGGTAGCTTTAATGTAGTTTTGCACCTATTAGCCTGTCTGCTTATTTTCAAACTCCCTTAGAAGTCATGATGTTTAGTGTGACACATTTATTTACTAAGCTAGTAATCAAAAAAATGAGCTGTGTGGTAGCTCCATTGAGCACAATGCTAATAATTGACAGGGCAATCCAGATTGTGAAATAGAGGTGAACAGAACGGATTTTGTCAGATATTAAACTTGACCACAGATGGAGGTGGCTATTTTATTAGTAAGCTCTGAAGGGGAAATGCCATGCACCCACATTTATGCTGCTATAAAACTTTTGGCTTTAGCTTCTATGAATCTTATTTTTTGTCCATAGATCTGAAAGGGCTTTACAAAAAAATCACACCGAGGAGCAGAAACCAGGTTGTTTAACTCCTAGATCGACATGCAATCTGTTGAACCACATTTCTCAAACACTTCAGCCTTGTTGTCTTTCTTGGTTGCACAGGACAGTCCAAGTCACAGGTAAAATGCCATGATTTTGCACCGGGAGATGCATTTGCTCCAGGCCTTGGAGGCTTTGGTGAAACATTTAGATAGGCAGATGGAGGGAAGTTTTGGAAAAACTGTATGTTAGGCAGTGTTTGTTATACTCAGGAGCATACAGAATTTGGCTTGTCTTAGCCAGCAGTAGGAGTTCAGCAGACACAGTGATTCCCACTGGGAGACAAACAGCTAATAGGAAGGTCTACAATGAGTTAGGTGAGGTCTGAGATCCCAGTGACACTGAGAGTATCTTTGTTGAAGTGTCCAATAGATTGAGAGTGGGCAGGTTTTCCAGCTGGCCAGCAGACACGCAAGAGCCTCTCCTAGATGTCCCTTGAGACCAGTGCAGTGGGGCAGATGGGGACCCTCTAGCTCTTTTCAGTGTTCTTCAGCAGCACATTGACATTACACACCTCATTGAACTATGGCCAAAATAAAGAGTTACTGATGTAGATGGATATGGACAAACCTGATTTTAGGCTTATTCTTCCACTACATGGAGAAGGCCTTCTCAGAGGTACCTACCATAGGGAAAGATGAGATGCCTCCCCTTAGGTAAAAGTGGACAGAGGTCAATGGATGGATGGATGGACAGATGCAGCAAATTCAAGTATTCATGCCTCTTCCCCCCACCCTGTGGACCCAATCCAGTGAGTCATCTCCCAGCACTTCTTGTCCCACTGCAGTCTTGCCAGCTGTGGAGTTGGCATTAGACTGTGTTCCGGGTGCTTCCTGAATTGTGTGCTTTCCATGGGGAATACATGGAGCCAAGGGTGGGGAGGAAGAGCATGAAGTAGCAGCCAGAGCTGTGCTAACAGGGAAGTCTCACAAGGAAGCTTTCCACTTTTACAGCCTTGAAGCAAAGTCATGGCTTTGAGAGTGACCAAACCAGCCCCAACCAGAGGCAGGAAGCTGGCTCAAATAAAGAGCCTCTGAGACGATGCAGTGGTTGGCAGTGACACCGGCTCCGCATCCCCCTCCAGCCAAGCCTGTCTGCCTTCTGGAGGGTTGCACTGCTTACTGAGTTGGTTTTCCTCCTTGTCAGGTGGAAGGATGTTCACCTCCAGGCAGTAGGCTAATTTCTGGTTTTGTTTGTGACTATGCCAAGGTTAAATTCAAACTTCTTAGAGAGGTGAGACTAAAGCAATACAGGCTTAGTGTATGAACCCATGAAAATCAACAGGAGAGTCTACCAGGCTCTGGACCCTAGTGCTGTGGTGAAGAGGGAAGATAACATAATTCATGTGACATTTATGGGATGTTCAGGGAATGGCAAAGAAGTATTTTCTGGTGTCTCCCAGGAATGTGGTCTAAGCACCAGGTTAGAGGTCATACTCCTATTCCTCCTCCACTCTACGTTCTTCACTCCTAATCCCTCCTGAAATACCATTTTTGATTTTAATGATTAGACAGACCTATTTACCCACAAGTGCTCCAACCTCACAAAGGCATGATGCAGCCACCAGAAGTGTGAATCCCTCTGGCGTGTACATACATGGCTTCACCATCACCACTTTTGGCACAAAAGGAGCAGGTGTCCATCTTCTCAACAGGTTTTTGGGATGAAGAGAGGAGCCCCAGAGCCCAGGCTGAACTTTGGGTTGCTGCGATGTGGCCTTTGAGAGGGACACTGACACCAATGAGATACTGGACTTGGGCATTGCAGTGCTTAACTTTTCAGTGTCTCCCATTCATGCTGGATTTGTCCTTCTCATCTCTCCCTGGACTGCATTTGTAGGGCAACCACATCCCCACCCTTGACCCCTGCTGCTTATTCAGCTCAGAAGGACCATGGGGTCTGTGTGTCTCTGGCTGTGTCCCCACTTTCAGATGGACAGTGGGCGTGAGACCTGATGCTTGCTTTCCACACACACCATCAGCCCAGCAAGGCATGGGTGTAGCTGATCTTCGGTTGACCACTGACAGACTGCAGTACTTTCACCTCAGTCAGTGCCCAATTCATTTAGGTTGAAGGGACATGTTTGGGTGCCAGCTCAGCTCTCCTCCCTCCAGATCGCTCTGCAGCTCCAGATGAAGCAGCTGTTTGCTGCAGACCTTAGGGTTTCCATACTGATGGAGGATGAGTCTGGTCTTCAGAGCAAGATACAAACACAAGTCTGTCCAACCTCCAAGCACAAAGAGGCCTCCAGACACTGGGACAAAAGACATGTGATTAGTATGGCAGGTGACAACACTAAGAAATCTCAAGCTATCCCATGTGAAAATTGCAGAGTAGGTGCCCATGGCAAGGAAGTTAAAATAAGGTTGGATGGAGCCCTTGAAAATGATAAGGACTGAGATTTAGCTAATCTCCACTAAATCCCTGTGGGATCTGGGGGGCTGTTATTTTCTTCTTTTGGTTTTTTTTTGGTTTCGTTTGTTTTTTTTTCTTTAAGCTTAAAAACAAAAATAAATGCTTTCTCTTCTTTTGCTCCCCCTCCTCGGAAATCCATAAAGCTATAATTAAAATGTCATAGTGAGACCACTCAATATTTATCAAGAGTCGGACACTGGCAGGTACAGTTTGGGATCCAGATCCAAAGCTAGCATAAACTGGTAGAGCTAATGGGGGTTACCTAATTTACACTAGGAAACAATTTGGCCTGAGGTTTCACATTTTCTTGTCCATCCCTGAATACATAAAGGCTGGTTCAAAACTGTGTTTTCAAGAAGTTTCCTGTGTGTATTAATTTGAACAAGAGCAATCAAAAATCCCTGATATTTCATGAAAGCTGCATAGCTGCAGTTTCCCTCTGTAGGAGGGAAGTACAGGTTCATTTGCAGCATCTGTCCTTTTAAATGGAGGAATAATACTTGTCTTCATCTGGTTTATTTATCTTACTGCTGTTAACAACGAATACTTGCAGATTGTGGCTCAGTATTTATTGTTCACCCAACCATTCTGCTTAGGCAAAATGCCTCTTAATATGCTCCATAAAGAAACTTTACCCATTTGGCTCATGGTGCTGTTAATTTGCATATCATTACCATCTCATTAGATTTATGGCTCTGATCGAATACTTCCACCGCCCTGTTACTCTATGCTGGAAATCTACAGGCTTTTGTTAATGCTCTGTATCTCTGAAATGCCTCTTTTCTTTCTGTTCTATTTTCCTCTATTTTTTTTTTTGTCAGAAGGATTTGCAGAAAAAAAGTATATTCAAAACTGGAAGAGTCAGCACTGCATGCTCACAGGGACAGTACAGAGAGATAAAAGAGTCAGGAAAGAGAGACAGATAGATAGAAATACATGTCCAATGATGGTGTGTGGCCCCTTTGAGTTACAATTTAGGAAAGCACCAGCCATATGTAATCTTAATTTCCAGGCCCTCATTTTCCTTGGGGCTCAATCCTTCTTCCAGTGATGGACCACTCCAGGGGTAATATTTTGGCTCAGATATCCTTTAAAAAAATAGTAATACAAGAGATCAGTGACTGCAATCTCAAAGCAAACACATTCATGCCAGCCAAGCTTGGCAGCCAATATTCCCACTAGTGAACAGGTGCTCTTATTTAAAATATTTGCAGTCATTTAATTCTTCGTGTCTCTGGTGATCATGTACAAGTGATTCATACTGCACAGTCTGTCCCTGAAGAGCCTGTGATGATCATAATTTAAACAGATCTATTACCTTTTAGCTTTCTAAATGTAATTATAACCCAATTAATTAGGTACTCTCAGTTGATTCTGGGTTTCTTCCTCCAATCTCAGTCTATTGCCATATGAAACTAATGGCTGTGAGTCCTTAAGATCATTCAATATCAGTACTCATTCTTCAGCAGAGGCTAATAAAGTCAGGCATGTAGTTGGTAGTCAGTGTGAGGAAGCCATTCTAGCATTTTTTTTCACACGACATTCAAGCAAATTTTGCATCCCATTTCAACTTTCTGTGATTTGATTTCATTCTCTTTTCTGTGCAAAACACTTTTCTTGGGAGTAATAATGGGTTAAGAAGAAAGAAAGAAAAAAAAAGGCTGTTCCATTATGCTGCATCGGTTGCTTAACAAAACAGGCTCTGTCCCCATTAACCATGCCTCAAAGACAAAAAGCTCCGAGCTCCGCTGGAAGAGCAGCATGTGTAATATCAGATGAGGGCACAGCAAGGCAGTAGATGGTTTCCACTGTAGCTAGAAGGAAAGAATAAGCCCTCATCCCACCCGGGGAGGTGACCCAATTAAGTAACACGGAGGAAAAAAATGGTAAAGGAAAAAGTATAGAAAAAAGGTATTAAAAACTTCCTTTCCTTCCTTTGCTTTCTGTATCAAAGCTTTGAGGTATCCTTGCCAAAACCCAGGATAAACCCAAACCAAAGCTCCAGGACTGATATGTCTACAGCCATGAGAAGGTAACCTTACTCCTCAAAAGCAGGATGGTCACAAGCACCCACCGTCAGACACAGAGGGTGAACCATCCCTGGTTAAGCTCCCTCCAGGTCCCCCGTCTCACTGGGTCCTGACCAAGTCTAGCAAACACCTCACTCAGCAGCTCCAGGTGCTGCAGGATGGCCTTGCAGCTCACAGAACCAGTGTTCAGCCAGAGACCAGGACAAGCAGGGCGTCTGCTCGAAACCATCTCTCCATGGGCTGGCAGGGTTTAATCCTGCAGCTACATAAATGCACATCTGTAAACTTCTCCAGCCCTATCAAAGTATTAGCAGTCTGTGGGCCCCTGGGAGTGGGTCATCTTGCAGCATTCATGCGTAAACAGTGTATGCATATGAATGGAGGAGCCAGGTATCAGCTCAGCTCTGCCTGTGACATTGGCCAGGTCACTTTATCCCTAAAGCTGTGATCCATCTTCTCTGTTATCAGTTCTTCTCATTAGATGTGGAAAATTACCAGCACTGTGGGGCTCTGATTTTTACCTAAGTTTCTAAAGGTTCCAAAAGAGAAAAAATGAGCATTAAAATGCTCTGGGTTTCATTGAGAACTCTCAGTAGATCACTTATTAATCATAACACATCACACACTGACCTCCATCCAGCCACATTCCTCTGGCCACATCAGGTTTTTAACTGAGAAGTGGTGGTCCTGAATTAAAATCATGGACATATTCCATGCTGTAGCTGTCTGTGTGAGAATAGACATACACCTGAAGATGGGAACCTTGATCATAAATCAGCCCATGAGGAGCAGAGGAAGTAACTTCCAAGTAAAACACTATAAAGTTCTCTCCTCTCCTCTCCTCTCCTCTCCTCTCCTCTCCTCTCCTCTCCTTTTTTTCCCTCCTTTTTTCTTCAAAATGCTGTGGAAAAGACCTTTAAAAAGTGGGTGGAGGAGGAGGGCAGCAAGAGATAGCTCTGAGGTACATTTCAATCTGCATGGTTCAGGAAGGAAGGAATTTTCAATCTCCTCTCTATCATTTTCGATATCATTAATCCTGAACACTCCATTTTCCATGCTCGCCCGCCCAGGCCCGGAGAGTGAGCGACACATAAAGTGACACATATTCATCACTTGGCATTCGGCGCCGTGAAGGCTGTAATATAATATTAGTGTTGTGTTATCACTGTGTCTCTCTCGCCAGCCTCGGCTGTGGCGACGGTAGATGACATGAATCGATCACCTGTGACATTTTTGATTTGGTGTCACTTTCCCCATTTCTGCCATTTGTTTTGGCAGTTAAGAGGTAATTGTGTGACATTAGCATGGAAAGACTCACTTTCCCGACCCCTCTTCCCAAGCAGGAAGAGGGGGATGAATCTCTTTTGTCTTGTTCCATGGGTTCAGAGAGACTTGCAAGAGAGGTGGTATTTGCTGCAATCTCATTCCCAGGTGGCTCCGTACCCCTCCCTAAAGCCAGCGGGGAGTGCAATACCTGAGCCACGGACGTCTCTCCTGTGGGATGCTGCTGAGCCGCTCTCCTGAAGTGGGGAGCGCAGTGGGAGAGGGTGGCATTATAAGACACCAACAAACTGTGGGTCCCTGCTCTGCCAGAGGTTTCCCCAGGTGACTTTAAGTACATCACTGAGTCCTCACCGGGGCTGAAACACCAACTCCCAAGGCGGTTGCTGCTTGGTGAAGGGGCACTAAGAGGAGTCCCATTCAGATCAAGAACAAGGGCTTTGATCTGCTGGAGTAACAGGACCTCATTCCTCCAGCTGCAGACCTGTTCCATACAAGTGATTAATAACATTAGTAATCAGGGAAGGTAAACTCAATTAATTTGCAGTGCAGCCCTGCAATAATTTCAGCAACTGGCCGTGTCTCATCCTACACGGAAACCTGATTCTCTTCTCACTTTTTTTTCTGAGCAATGTTTCTCTTGGGTCTGATTTGCTCTCACAATATTTCAGTGCACAGAGTGGACATAAACAGGGATAAAGAAGACAAGAACTTGCTCCAGAGTGATGAATACCAGCACCTATAATAGAGGTCATAAAACCCCCAGCAACCAGATGTCCCAGATGGGCAGGGACAATTCTGTAATGTGGGGAAGCTGGCAGCATCTGCACAGAAATATGCAAGGTGCAGTCCCTCCCAGATTTTTGTAAGGATAAAGGACCTTTTACCTCAGTGCATGGTCTTGGCCTAACATGCAACCAATTATAAAGATGTCATTTAAAATATATACAAAAGAGAATCTGAAAAACTTAAATCCAGAAAGCATCACACCACAGGGGTGTATCTGGTAGCTCAGGGCTCACACAAGTCAGGAAAAGCCCCAATACAAGGAAAGAAAGTCTTCAGTGCAGGACCTTCAGAGCTACAAGTCTCCAACACCAACATACCTTGGTCATCTCAGCATTGGTCACCTTGTCATACATGCTCAGCTATGGGAGGTCAATCGCTAGATTCTGATACAACATAAAGGGGTCACGCGAAGTTAAAAAAGAAAGGCAAAAACCAACAGAGTCCTGGGAATGGCCCCCTGAAAACCGAAATACACTATAGTGGTCCCTCCAGCTTTTGCTCAATCAGTTAATAACTGGAACAAGTTCTATGTGATGGACTATGCAAAGGGATGGCAATGGGAAGCTTTGCTTTGACATCTGGAGCTTCTGCTCACCTCTTTTCATCGCACTGTAGAGAAGAACCATACCTTGGTGCTGAATCAACTGGGCTGGACTCACATCCGCACTCTTACACTGAGGGTTTTCAGAAGTTAATGTTTTGCACTGAATCCTTATATCTTGTGTCAGCCAAAACCACATGCATGGAAGCCACAACAGCAGCCAGTAAAACAGCAGGGATCTCCACATTTTAATGCATCTTGTCACAGCAGATAAGGTGGATGTTAATACCCACACACTCACTTCACACCAGGGACCTTTCATTAATTTAAGAAATGCTCTCCCTGTAGGGAGAATTTTTTGTAATTGTCCATTGGGAGCTTTCTTATAACTTCTGCTAAAGCAGCTTGTACTGGCCACCATCAGAGACAAAAACCTGCTCAGAAACAGCTGATCTGCTCCCAGGTGATGACTTTACACTGGTGTGCTCCCTGTGCCATTGGTCCCTGACTGCTCTCAGGGGCAAGCCAGGACCAGATCACAGCAATTTCACAAGTGGCTGCTCTTCGGCTGCTGGGGCAGAAGCTAGGCTGGGACTGGAGCTGCAGTGGGCGATGTGCTCCCCAAATGGCCACAGGTGTGCAGGGTGCCCTGTGCTGAGGGTGAAGGCTGGAGGGCATCAACTGTTGGGGAAGCCCCCCTGGCTGGTCCCCCCCCTGCCGGGCTCTCACGATAACCCCCACTCTCCACAGGTTCCTCCTGCCAGCTGGACCCCTTAACCCAGTCAGGAGACAAATTGTTCTCCATGTCAATTTTCCATTTAAAATGCAAACTAGATTTGACAGAGTAAACTGAATAAAGATTTGGATCGGATAATCCAGTAAAAGCTAATTACTAAAACAAAATGAGACACTGAGACGCAATCTCCCTCCTCCCCTCTCTAACGAGGTTCATTTGATGAGTTCTCTGCCTCGAGTATTAGCACTTTCTATCAAGAAACACAAGCTATTAACTCCTTTTAACAATTTATGATGTTCAATAAACTGATTAGGAGCCCATGGTACATAATTTAAAACCATTTGGATGTCCTATGGCCATTAAAGAGAAAGCAATGAGTCTGAACAACCCTGCTAATTATAGGTCTTGATGACTCCTGATTAGAAATCCTAATTAGGTGTCCTAACTAAATCTTTTCTTGTTTTTAAATTTATTGTCTTCATCTCCTCACCTTGTTTATGAGGTGATTTTAGGAAAGTTAAAAACAGACCTTCCCTAAACTAAAAATTCGTTAACCAAATGGAGTAAGGTTCACAGCATCACCAATAAAAAACACCTTAACACAAGCTACTAAATACTCTGACTTTGATTTTATTTTGAAGTCTAAAACTAGTTACAGAGTTTGGTGAGATGACTTTCTTTCATCTGTCTTTTATTCTCCAATTTATTCCATATTATTGAAAAGCCCCAAAAAGTGAAATGTCAAAAATTGCTTTTCACCCCCCTCTTTTTCATCCAAATTTGAAAATTCCCTAGAATGTTAAAATAAAAAATAAATGAAAGGAAGTGAAAATTTCTGATCTTCATTGTTGGTTCAAACAACAACCATTTTCTGATTTCTTCTTTTTTTCCTTGAAATTTTGATTTTTTTTTTACAGGGTATTTTCATTGCTGATTCAAAGTCTACCCTTTTTCTTACTAGTTTTTTTAATCAGTTCCACTAAGATAACATTATTTGAAAACTTAAAATCAAAGGTGTATTTCTGATGCGAAGTTTAGGAATAACAGCAATCTGAATCTGGCAGCTTGGTTTTCATGTCCAGCTTCTCTGAGGCACAAAACACCCAGTTTTGTGCAATGGGGTGATCTGCAGGGAAGGAGGTACAAGTGGAAAGATGAACTTGCACAGAGATATGATGTGGAAGGATGCCCTAAGAGCAGTTCAAAAATGGTTTCCGTCTCCCACAAAGTCCTGTTCCAACCTGTTTTTCCAGGATCCTTATGGTATGGGTCTGGGCAAACAGAAAGGCTGTGTCACCAAGAAGGGAAAGGCAGAGAACACAGCCTCTTTTGGAAAGGTTCATTAATGGTTAATCCTCCTCCCTCCTAAAAGTCTGTCCCTCATTTCTGCTCTAAATTAATTTGCTTCATCTTCTAGCCATTGGGCTTTGTTCAGCTTTTGTCTGCTAGATTAAAAAGCTGTCTGCTACCAGAACTCTGCTTCCTGGGAAGGTATTTATAGATGAAAATCAAGTCACCATTTAACCTTTTATTTGTTAACTCAAATAGATGAGCTTAATCTAGCCCTCAGCCGGAAGCACTTCTATGCAATAACAGAATGATGGGTATGGGTGATGCTATCCTCCTTGACATTCAAGAGCTGATATGTCCAGAAACTTAAGATCCCAAACTATGGAGCTCCAAAGTTAAAGCAACAGGAACACCAATGGTTTTCCACAAACAGAAAATACTGAGGGTACATCAACACTGACAGCAAACCTGGGAGTTGGATCCCAGTCCCATCTCCATGTGTGCTCCTCATCCACCCTGTGCAAACACAGCATGTGACCAGGGATGGGTTTAGGCCATCTTGCTGGGGTGGAGAAGATAAAATTTAACACAGCTGAGGTGCTCTTGCTCAGGTGATCTCAAGGAACTAAGCCAAGACAGGGCTTGGCACCTAACAGCCCAGTGCTCGAGGAGATATCCTGTGCTCAGCTCCTAAAACAATACTGAAGTTTTATATGGTTTGACAAATATTGGACAATAGGACAACAAACATGAGATGGCAGCTTAGCTAGACTGGTCATTTTCTTTAATTTCTGGCAAGCAGTCTGTTGATTGTAGGCACAGATAGATACAAATGTTCATGGAAAGACCTTACAGAACCCTTGTCAGTATAAATATGACAGCCTTATGGAAAAGCAAAGATCCATCCTCTGCGAAAACTGTTGACTGATCAACAATTTTTGCAGTTACTGAAAATTTTGCGCTTACACTTGCATTTTTTAAGCAATTGACAGCTGACAAAGAAGCAAAGGTTTTTACTGCAAGAAGAAAAATCAAAAAAAGGAGGGAATTATTTGGGGTTTGAAAAGAAAAAAAGAAAAAGAAGGAAGGGGGGGGATCCAAAAGAGCCATTTTGGGGGAGGGAATAGCTGTGATAAAAAGTTATTTGACACTTACAGAAATTTCAGATCAAAGGCACTCAACTCCTGACAAATATTTGTTTGTGAGGGGGACAAAGTGTGAGCTAGAAAGGAGATAATCCCTGACATCCTTCTATTGGACTGAACTGGACCCTCTTGCATGGGTCTGGTTCGGGGCTAGTGTTATTTCCCACAGGTGTTAAGCCAGCTGGTGAGTGCCGAGGTCCTGGTGGCTTCTCTTGCCTGCTTTCTGGAGGAACAGCCCAGTTTATCTTGTCTTCTGCACCTGCTTCATCAGTAGGCCATGTAACAATGTCAGGAACAGGTTTCTTGCACTGTCAGATAGCCCAAAATCCACTCTTGTTCACCAAACATTATGCCCGTCTACAGGAAGGGCAAATATTATTTGGAGGTCAAGTTTGGCTTAACTTCAGTGGAAATATCACAGAAACACAACAAAAAGTGAAAGTTATAAAAACGCCCATCCAAACAATCCCACTGCCACTGAACCCACTGCTGGCTTGCAGCCGTCTCAAAAAAGGTCTCCTAGGACAGCCCATTGGACACTGCCCACAGACCAGGCATGCTGTGAGCCACCCCATTTCCTTTCCAAATTACTGTGGTCCTCCTCATGGGTCCACATCTCACGGCAAGGGGCAGTGGCTTGGACCTGGTGCTGACCAGCAGAATGGCCACCCCAAATGCAGCCCAAGAGAAAGCTGGTCAGAGCCAAAGGCTTGTCGTTTGTGTTGGTTTGGCATGCTAGCCAACAGCGTCTCCATCCCTGAATTATAAATATTATCACAATATGATTTGGATGGCAAAATCTTCTTTTAAGATATGGTGTTCCATCCTGTACAAAGACATCACATGAGTTTTAATCTGAAGCTTTGCCCTTTAGTTGTGTTTGCTGTGAATTTTACTTTCAGTAATACTTACTTAGTACGCAAAAGCATAGGTGTTATCAGCATGATCTCTTTTTTGGGTGATCCACAGGGGAATATTTGACCTTTGCCTCTTTTTAATACCCAACGGAAAGAGGCTGCCTTTCTTCCAGTGAGCTGAGCTGTTCATTTGTTATCTCAATCTGGGATTTAGCATGATTCAAAGCTGATTAGGTTAGAAAGCGTATGGGCGATGAAAGACATTTTATGTAATGGGTTTACACGTCCCATTTGGTAAAAAAGCAACGACACTATTCACTCTGAAGAGTTAATTTTTTTCACGCTTATTATTTTTAGAGTCAAATATTGCTACTGTGGGATACTTTTCCCCCCAAGGTGTTCATGCTGTGGGATTCTGGCCAATGGGTCTCTTCAGGCAAATCAGCATCAAGGACATTTCCCTTTTTCTGGTAGAGAGAAACAAAAGAACTTCATTGGGAAGAATGGCCAGTTGTGAACGACTGAAGTGAAATGTTCCTCTCTTCCCCTTTTCTCAATTTATTAAGCAGTTTGGCAAAAATGATATGATTTCCTACTGCTCGGGTCCCTCCAAATCTGTACTTTCTTCGGAAAAAAAAAACAACCAACAAACAAAATCTCTCTTGGTTTAGATTCTAGACTTGATGATTGCAATAGAAAAAATTCAGTATTGATGGCAGATTGACAAATTTAGTCCTCTAAATCATCTACACGATGAAGTCCCTTACAATCAATAAGGCTGGGGGCATATTGCTAAAACAATCCTCTTCCTTAGTGCCTAGTCTTGTCCTTTAACAGGTGTGGGTATAATTTTTGTTCTCTGTAAAATACCAGGGTCAAGGTGACGAGCGCAGAATCACTGAGACGTGTGTGAAACAATTGCTCTTTCAGACACATGATTTATGAAGTATCTGACTAATGTGGTCATGGGAGCCTGAGAGGAAGGCAAGGAAGCTGGTTAAGAAGCACTTAGCTCCCCTCTCCAGGCCCACATTTGCATCCCATACCCACAGTGGCATTCATCTAGCTTGATGGTAGCTGTTTAAAATTTAGGCATTTCATTTAAGCTGATAGCCAAATCTCCTTCTCAATTCAGTGGGGAGATCAGCACCTGCAGATGATGATTCATCCCTCCTCTATCAGACATCATCACCACCAGATACCCTATTCCTTGGTCATAGGAGATGCCTAGACACCTCATTTCTAAAGAGTTAGATGAGACAAATCCCCAAGCATCCAATTAACCTATATAGATCAGCTGGCCCAAACACATCTGACATTCACATTTACATTTACACACAGCTCAGCTCACCACGGTATATCTGAACAGCCTGATGGGACAGAAGAAGAGCAGGGCTGACCTCGCACCAGGAGGTTCTTTCCCTCTTATGCAGCCTTCTAACACACCTCGGAGGCCAGCCACCATCTCATCCCACCCATTCAGGCCTGGCCTTCCTACCGGTCACTGGGATGGTGCCAGCATGGAGGAACTGACTGCTTTCTGCCAGGTTCCAAAATCACCCTTTACCTCTAATTTAGGGGAAAATTGCCCTTGCTACAGCTACTACAAAATAGGAATAAAGGCCTTTAATAGCAATCAGAGTTGACCTCTCTCTGCTTGGAAAATGGCCATTGGTTTTAAGTAGACTCCTAGGAACTACCTTGACATCCTGGCCTCAAACCCTACGAATACCACGAGTACAATACAAAGCAAGATCTAAGCAGATCTAACCACATTCTCTGCATGCAGCTCAACAGCTCTCCCTGTTATATTCTTCATCTCCAACAAGTTCTGATTTTTTTTGACGTACCTAAGATGAATATTCAAGGTTTTAGCCCAATTTACATATCTGTAATCTGGCAGTGAGAATAAAAGGTTGTCAGGCAAAATAAATGTGTGTCTCAAGGTCAGACCTGGTTGAAACCGATAATGGTGCTTAACAGCCTATGCCATGCCTCCGCAATGATCAGCATTGCTCTAATTGACAAATTAGCTGTCCATATGGGCTCAGAGGCAATCATACATCCATAAATCCCAATAAATACAAACATAATCTGATCTAAGTTGGATCAGCCAAATAAGTTAAAGCTAGATTTAACACCTTAAAGGATTGCATTTAAGGGAAATCACTGTTAGAAAAGATTCAGGAGTGCTGGAACCATATGGTCAGAATGGAGGCCACCAGGGCTTGTCCCTACTCTGGCTCTCCTCCTCTCCTGGCTGAGCTGCATGGGACTGCAGCCCTGGGCCAGGGTGCACATGCTGGGGGGCTGATGTAGTGTGGGTCCCACCCCCAGCAATTTGCATGGGAGGTCACTATTAGGAAGGACCTCTGAGTCCTGAGGTCCTGGTTCTGGACCAGTCAAGAGCTGGCTCTGACTGGTCTGGCTGGCTCTGGCTGGCTCTGGCTGCTGCTCCACTAGTGGGCAGGCAGTGGCTGGGAATGGGTGGAGCCTCATCTTCCTGCAGGCAGCACTGTTGGTAGGGCATTAACCAAGGGGAGAAGCGAAGCTGGATGAACCTCAAGATTATCCACCTCCATGTTGGGAAAAATGAGCTATTGTTCCCTCCTGCCCTCAGGCAGGTGGGTCTATGCTGCCTGCTGCAACTGGCTTTGAGGAATACCCATGAAAAACCTTGTGTTGATGTAACCATGCCTTTCCATGACCTCTTGAACAAGAGACCAATGTAATCAGCCAGTCTCTGTGTGTGCTCATCTATTTTCTCCTCAGCTCCTTCCCCACTTTCCCTCCGTAAAATATCTCTGAATCCATTTGCAATGTCAACCACATTGAACAGAGGTCTCCAAGAGGTGCTTTTCCTAGACAGCTGGGAAGTTTCTGCAAGTTTTCTGGAAAACAGGTAGCCTGGTAGAGAAGAAAGACCTTGGCAGTTCTTGCAGGAGAGAGAGGTCGGTACCTTATTAAACATCCCAGACCCCACACAGGTGAGTGGCCCTGCAGTGATCTCACCTTCTAAAAAACTTCACAGTTCATGGTGTGACAGGGGTTCCCAGGACTATTAGGTCCAGGCAGATTCCTGAAGCCCTATCCAGGTCTCTACCCTGGAAGAAGCAAGGCTGCTGGTTACCCTTTGGTGGGACCAAAATGTGTAGTCCCCCTGAAAGCTGAGGATCTTGCTGAAGGCATTCAGAAGAACAGCAAACCCTTCATGGTAACACCACCTCTCTGCATACTTACCCTGGCTGTTCTTTCAGAACCAGTCTGGCTTTACCCAAGGACGTCATCAGAGGCCCCCAGGTCTTTGTTGCTATGGCTCTCCAACTCAGGATGACCTCCTAGTTCTGTCTAGGGACCTGAAGTGCTGAGGTTCATAGCCCAGAGGCTTGGAGGGTCTGGTCTCAGGGACAAGATGGAAGGACAGACCTTGAATTATCCCAGCAACTGGGAAGGGTGTAATAGGACGAGATTGGGTGGGTCTTATCTCAGACACCTCTCAGTGGAGAGACGGATGGATATTAAAGACACCAGTTATAATGAGTTCCCCCGCTTGGGTAGGAAATGTAGATGTCCAGGGTACAATAAGGTTGAAATCTTGGATCTTCCCCAGGCCAGATTCAGCTCAAGTCAGCTTCAGCAAAAGGAGAACAGCCCCTACTGTCTACTTCACCTGTTCCTGTGGGCATTTCCTGCCAGTCTGTCCCCTCTTTCATGGGACAAGGAAGACTTTGACATTGACTGCTTTGCAGACTTCGGAGCCATGGTAGAGATCAGAACTCCAGGAGGCGGGAATGGAGGTGGGAACATGGAGACATTGATCAAAACAAAAAATAGTGAAAAGCAGAGACAGAAGGTTCATGTCTATGTCTCTCCTTCAATAAGTCCTGCTTAAATAGCCTTAGGGGCTGAACTTCTTGGTGCCAACCTCCTGACTTCAATTGACTTTGGATCAAGTTCTGAATTAAGCGGTAAATCACAATGCTCATCCTAGGCACTGGATGAGAGATACAAGAGTTAGACAGTGATTTATGAGAGATTTGACCCAGGGCCAGTGTGCTCACCTTGAAATATAACCTTCATCCTTCTGGATTGTCAACATGTGAAAAGAAACTGAAGTCTCTAGCTTTGCTGCAAGAACTGTTCTTCAGAGGACTTTAGCAGCAAAAACGGTTATCAGAAACCTTTGTAGACTGGTGCAGCAAATTTTGGAGGTTCTTTTTGCCTCTGTTGTGGCTGCCCAAAAAAGACTGCCAACTGTTCAGTGGGCAGAGTGGCAATTTACTCCTGCACTCTGCTACCCCATCTCTCACATGCACACAAACACCACTGCATGTTACCCACACACCAAATGCATGAAGGCTTACACTGTTTTGGTGTGAATTCAAATGATTGCACCATTTTTTACATAATTTCTTATTTAGGTGTCTGGATTGCAAGCTCACTATTTAAGCATATCAAAGAGATGGAAGCAAAATTATGTAAGATTCAGGGAGATTCTTGGTATTCCTTGTGCTTATATGCTCCTGGGAAGCTATCTGAAATTGCACTTGTATCTCTACAAGATAGCAAGCAGCTCAGACACAGCGAATAAGGGATGTTTGTTCACTGTCTCTTCCAGTACAAGTAGTAGACATAGCCTAATGACACTAACAAATGGTGAGCTAATCCAAACACAAACAGAGTTTGTAAATACATTATGAAACTCCTCGATAAGTGATATTTTGGATGTTAAGAGTTTATGTTACTTCAAAAGGCAACTGAACAAATTCATGGAAGAAAAACCACCAAGAGATGTTCCGTTCCAAGATACCACCTCTGTCTCTCTAGGACTGAACAGCAAAGTGGCAGAGGCTAGAGAGTACTCTGGGAAAGTGTCCCCTATTCTTCCCTATACCCTCCCTTTTGGGCACTTTCAGAAATAGGATCAATATTGTTTCCAGCAGACGTTTGGCCTGGCCCTATATGGCCATTCTTGTGGACTTAGGTCCTTTTGTTGCCAGGGAAATACTACAACATAATTGTTCTGTTGAGATACATTTGGTCCATTTGTTGACAAAAAGCCTCCTCATACGCTTCCAAGGTGCCTGCACGCGTGGCCTTCTCCTGGATACAGTCATAACTCAACAGCTGCTATTGGGTAACCCTGTCGCTCTCTTCTGTTGCTTACTGCTTGCATCCAATAGGGTCGGTCTGGTGCAACAGCTTTCTATATTTTGCGATTAGATTAAGGGATTATTGATGATGATTCCCTAAGCAAACACAGACCGCAGCTCTCCTAGCAACAGGCTGATAAACCTTAGTTCCATGTTTTAATTCCTCAAATTCCATTAAAAGACATTCTTACAGTTTAAGGCATAATATGTTTGTTTTTCCAGCCCTAATGAGGATTATTAAGCCATTGGTATGCGGTTACTATGCTTGGCATTAGCATCCTTTATATGTACTTTTCTGGGCTCACTATCACAAATTTTCTACCCTTTAGATCTTTCAGTCTAAAAGAGAAACACAAAGATAGGAAAAGAAAGACTAAATCTGTGTATGTATGTGCAGGCACATATAAAGCTCTTTTCCCTAACCTAATCTTTTTTCTCTGTTTCTATGTGTGGAAGATTCATTGTCAGATGGAGTTCGAAGGCCTAATCTATGACTCCCATTGACAAAAATGGGCTTTAGCTGAGACTGGCTGAGAAGACAAAGAAAGGGAGCTCTGCAATTGATGGGGTGGAAGATGAGAACAGAAAAAGTAGCCAAGAGACATACGGCAAGAGCACAAAGAGACACACAGAGACAAGACAAAGCTACAGGGTTTAAGCAAGGCTTCAAGCTTGCCTATCATACACATCTCTTATGAAATGACCCATTTAAATTACCCATTAGCTAATCCTCCCAGCCACTTTCAGGCTTTCAGTGAGCATTAGGGCAGAAGCGTGTATGGAAAGATGTGAAGTCTGGGCCTCAGCCCAGGTACAAATCTCCCTTAAGTCGGATCAGTCTCAAGTTTAACTGAGAGCCTTTGGAGCACTATGGATACTTTTGCTGTTGCAAGAAGACTTTAGGAAACTACACTGGAAACATCCTCATGGCAGAAGGGCTCCAAGTCCTTTAATACCATGAGGGCATCTGCTACAATCAGTAGGCAAACACGGGTTAAAATACAGAGCCAGGAATGCCAGCCCTCTGTTAGTCTGGTTGCTTTGAAGACCTGTCAACTACAGCAAAAGAAGGTGGCAGATGCCATGGTGGCAGAGCTATGGTTGGGAGAACATCCTCCAACAACAACTGGAGGCACCTCTCCACAAGGGATGAGTTTGCTATGAGAGCAGGTTTCATTTGGTAGCTGTCAAACTCATTCATATAGTGCTTCAGTTCAGTCAGTCCCATCCCTAGGCTCACATGAGCTACAAATCCAGGTCCCTGTGTGCAGGGAAGGGTGGACAAAAGCTGGCTCTAGATTGAGCCTAGCTGCAGGTGCAGCAAATATTGAAGGATCTCCCGGCACAAGGAGAGGGAATGGGACTCTTCCACATCTTCTGTAGGAGGACTTTTGTCAGGGTCAGTCCTCAGCACACCGGGGGGAGCATGGCCACCAGCCTGGGGTGCCCACTGCAAACACACCCAGTGGGACAAAGATTTCATTATAGGGCATCTATATTTCCATGTTACGGCTTCTGTATTTCTATTCTGACCACTGAGTGCATGGGGAGGGGGCAAGAGAGAAGGGCTAGGAGAGGAAAAAATAAATTCCATAGGGACTGTAAGTAATAAAAGGCTGCAGCAGATTTGTCACACTATTTCATTTCTTATTAAATTGAATGGTCTCAGTAGAGAGGGACATAAAAGAAACCACAGATTCTAATACCTCTGAACTCCAGAAATACTTGGAGATAGCTCTAATTCTTCATTTATCATTATTATATCTACTAAGGGAAGAGACATATATTTTAATTCACATCCCAAATTGTTTTTTAAATATTCTTATGTTAAACAAACAGAACTGCTCCAAAACAGTTATGATTTTCTACAACTATCATTCACGTTGTCCCTATTAATTCTATTTAAAAAATAAAATCCACCAGAAGAAATACTTTATTACAACTTTTTTGGCCTGTGAACATTAAAACCTATAGGTGCTGGAGCTCCCCATACAGCACAGCTGTACTGATTCTCAAGGTTATGTGTATTTTTTGTGATAGAAGGCAAGAGTTTAACTAAAATGAGTAAGAATTAGAAATAGAGGAAATTCAGAGGCTTTTTTATATTAAACTCAAAGCCTTTCCCAGAGCTGAGTGTTTCAGGTCAGCTGGAATTTGCCTGAACTCTTTTCTGGATTTGAAAGTGATCTTAGAAACCAAAGCCTAAGTGGGGAATGATTTACCAAAGAAATACTCACTTCTGTGCAATATTCTTAGTAATGAAAAGAACTATTTTCTTTTCTTTTTAAAATGCCATTAGAAGTCAGATTTCTTATTACCTGTAGCTCCTCTCTGCCCCAAGATCAACCCCATAAACCCAGCTGTGTTTACAGCCTGCATGATGTTGCTGCATGATAACCGAGAGTGCAGCTCATTGCAAAAAGAGATTTCCTAAAAACAAGACTTACAGTCTTGTGCAAGGTAGCTGAGCTTGGGCAAGTGAAATGCAAGAAATGAAACTGTATAAAAATGCCACAAAATCTGAAAAGTAAAAGAGGTAAAGAAAGCCCTACAAAAAGCATGAAAAACTATACAGAATTCTCAAAAATGTTCTCTTTCAACGATCATCACATTGGTATTAGCAGTAATTTGCAAAAACCTTTTCCACCTGGCTCTTGTGCATTCAGAGAGATGATGTCACTTCGTGAGGTGCTGGGCAAATAAATAGGCCTGATCCTGACTCCAGGTGAGTCATTTGGACTGGGAGCCGGTGGAAAGGCAGGCAGATGCTTGGCAGATGTTACCAATCGCCCTTCTCTTTGGAAGAAAATAAAGTTTCCTTTATTTACTCAAGGCTTTAAATAAAAGCTTGATTTTCATGGCACCACTTTTGAAAAGAAAAGCTTCTGAAAGATTTTATTTTTCTACAGGAAAGCACAAGGAATGTGCTTATTTAGCTGAGATAAAATGATAATTCCTAAGAAATCATTGTGGATTAGGGAGCGAAGCGATTAGAGAGAGAGAGATGGTATATTTATGAATGTGTGCATAGCCCCGCTGGTTAAAGGGGTATTAATCCCTCTTAGTCTGCAAAAGGACCTTCAGACTGCTCAAGCAAGCAGGGCTTAGGCACTGCAAGCTTCCTAGAAAGTCCTAAATCTTCACATTAGCTCCCTGCGTTTCCTCATCTTAAAGTCTAAGCCGTTTTCTAAAGGATACTTCCATAAACAAGCCCCCTCAGAATCTGCAAGGATTTGGAAATCCGGATTGGTGAAATTTTTTAAATCCAAGGTCCAAGTGGATAGAAAAAGATTAGGTTGCACTTTAAAGGACCACCTTTAAAGAGACAGCGCTGTCCTAGATCATTATTTAGGCTGAACTGAAAAAGAAAAAGAAAGCGAGGGGAAAGAAAAGAAGACAAAAGAGGAAGACAAAAGGAAAAATTGTTGCATCTGAGATCTAGCTGACTCAGTGTCCTACATGGTCCCAGAACCTTTCAGGGGGGGAAATGCATGTATCTCTGACAAAAACAACACCACATTTCTTGTACAGTATTCAGGTTACTTGTGACTGCTCCACCGGCCCTTCCCCATGGGGTTCAGCAGGACTCCCTGTCCTCGTTTTTGTGAGGTGTCGCTGGTTGCTACCAAATTCCATCTGGATTTCTCTGCCGATGGTGTACAGTGTGCATGGCAGGAATAGCAGTTCACATTTGCAAATTGTTATAAGATTCCTGAGGGAAATTGGAGGCATCTTACAGGGAGATCTTGAGTCATTTTCACTAGACTTCACTTTGTTCGTGAGAGACTCATGAGGTCCTCTCTCATCTCCCTCTTATCACCCTAAAAGTGTTTGCCGTCATGGGCTCTGCTGCAAAGGAGGAGGGACAGTGAATCTACACAGGACCCAAGTTCAGCAGAAGACAATGAACTCCGGCTCACTCTTCTCACTCTCCAGGACTGATGTCCACCAGATCCCCAACAAATTTGACTTATGGTTCTGGTTATTCCACCAGAACAGCCAAAGAGCAAAGCCCTTGCTTACCTGCCCACATTGCCTTAACCAGGAAAAAAAGCAGATATTGAGGGGGAGAGGAAACAGATTACATGTGGTGATGGCTACAGAGAAGCAGGAGTGATACTTGAAAGCAATTTGTTGTCCTGGCCCATGTCCTTCCCATGGTTATATTTAGGAATATATCGATCATCTTGTTTTAACTAAAAAGAAGTATCCTGACACCAAAAATGGAGAGAGGCAGGGCTTTTCATCCTGCGCGCAGAGTTCAGAGGTGCTCAGAGTGCTGACAGGAAACACAGACTATTTAGTCTGGGTATCGTTTCCTTTCTCTGTGCAGTTGGTTAAGGTGAATCATACAGGCCACTTCAGAAGATGCTCTGAAGTTGACAATTTGGCAATGGAAGGCATGTGACATCTCTCTATAGTGCTGTCAATGTCTCTAAAATTAGTAATAGCTCAACACAGCATAGGATGTGTGATTAGTATGTCATGACACCTCAAAGTGGGAGGATTGACAGTAAATCCAGTAGAAAAAGTCTTGAGGATGCCTCTGTAAGAGGTGAGGAAGGTCTTGGAGGTCTTTGGAGATCTGCTTCATAACATGACCTGACTGCAGTCAGTTGTCTCCAAGTCAAAGATGCAAGGGATGAGATCTGGGAAAAGAGCAGTGCATCTGCCCCTGCACAGAGTAGTTGAGTAGTCATGGAGCAAAGCTTGAAGATGGTAAAACAACACAGTACATTACACATTCACAGTATGACACCTCCTTAGCTGTTCTCGCATTTCAACAGGTTTGTGAGATGAGTGGTGAGAGTCTACTGCCCACCTGAGAACGGCCATGGCATGGGTCATTCCCAGAGGGAGATTTTTTTTTTCCAGCCTTGCTTCAGACTGCCTGGGCAATATACTCCTCTTCAACCCAAGGCAGAAAGACCTGGTTTTGTTCACCAACTTTGTAACAGCTTTCTTGTTGCTTGTGAATGTATACTGCAACATCACGGGACATTGCTAAGGATTAAATAGTCTCCTCCTTCCGCAACCTTCCTCAATTGATATTTCTACTGTCTCTTCCTATTGGTTTCTATCCTGGCTTTACATTTAATCTGCTCTCCCCTTCTTAAAGTACATTGATAACACTTATAAATTATATACCTCCAATGTTTTTAATGCACACCCCCCCCTTTGAGATGTATTCAGCTTGTTATGAGCTTTATGTGGAGTCCACATGTGACATATCAAGAAACAAATTTAACGTCTGTCAAGACAATGCAACCTCTCCTCCATCAAATTGGAATAACACAACATATGAAATGAGATTGTTTAACATATTTGTGACTCTTTTAATTAGGAAGATGAATGGATTTGTTGTGAAGACTGGAGAAAGGGACTCAAAAGGCTTCAGTTCATTTTCTAGCTCAGCTATAGGGTCTCTGTGGGATCCCACACTTATCCGTGACCTGTTCTATGCCCCAAATTCAGAATGAGGATGGCAGTTTTCTTTCCTCTCATTTTTCAGAATCACTGTAAAGGCTGAGCTTTCTAGGGCAGCAGTCTACCCACATGCGCAGCACCGAGCACAACCAGGGCTGTGACATCCATGAGCACTTTGCACTACTGAGCATGGATGGCCAATAATCACCAACCAGCTCTCTCAATATCCAAGGATGATTTATAATCATGCCTCCTTCCTTTCCCCAACGAGCAGATCCTGAGAGCTCCCCTCCTGCTAGCAGATCCCCTGCCTTTAAAAGGACTCTTCGTAGGACTTGGATTTTGTGAGTTCAAGCCCTAACACCTCCTTCCCCCAGAAAAAAGTTGTGGAGCCATGAAATCTTTAAAGTATCCCAACAAGTCTAGTATCACTTTACAGACTAATGCTAATGAGATCATAAGCAATTGACCAGAAACAAATAAATAATTCAAAATCTACTGCAAGTGTGAAAAGTATTTAAATGCTATTGATAAACTAATCTACAGACTCCATTAGCAATTCAGTCACACAGCACCTGTATTGATCGGCGAATTTAAGCACATGCACAAAAACAAACCCCAAAAATACAGCAAACAAAAGCTAGCTTGTTTAGCAGTGCTTTAGCAAGCAACTTCATTAACATTTAGGAGTTTACTCTGTCATTTGCTCTGGGAGTTTTCTTGCCTTGCTGTTTTATAGACTAGCAATAGCCTGAATGCTATATCTACGGAGTAGTTTTAACAAAGCTTATATATTTATCTGTAATATGGATTAAAAATCATTTGGTCATCGCCTCTTTTAAGGCACCTACACATTGCTGAGTTAGCTAATGCCACATGTCTACCCTTCAAAGTCTGCTTTTGGGCTACAGACAGTGTTGGTACCTGATGTCCTGGCTTGTTAGTCTTTTCCCTCACTGCTGGAAGTGTAACACATTGAATTTCCTGCTAAAATACCTTTTTGGGTTATACATATAGCTGATGCTCATGCTGTGGACCCTACAGCATTAGCATGGACTTGAGTGGTGCTGGTGCACGTCTGTGTATAGATGGACTTTGCAGGCTGTGGCTGCAGATGAAGCCGCAGGAAGGGCTCAGCAGATCGGATACATCCACATGGAGCTACTCAGGGAACCAAACTACTTCCATCTGCCTCAGGTAGCACGAAATGTCCCATTTGGCATGCCATGCTTGCATGACCCTCCACACCCTAGCAGGTAGCCCTGCACCTCCTGCATCCAGCCTCACCTGGCCCCAGGAACTTCATTTTCAGCCCTTCCCAGCCATGAGACAGAGCAAGACTGTCACTTTGCCACCTTGGAGCAGGTGAGGGCTGATGGCCCACCGATACAGCAGTGGAGCAGAGCTGGGTGCTGAACGAAGAGCAGCCCTTTCAATGGAGGGGGTCTTTTTTTTTTCCCACCTCCTAATTGCTTAACACACCAATCTTTATCCCAAGGAGCATTTTGCAGCATCAGCTTCATTCCTGAAGACATTGTTGAAGGCTGGAAAAAAGCATCGGGCTCAGCAGTGGTCCTGACAGATGATATTTGCAGCTAGGCCTCCATCTCCTCAATCCACCCTTAGGCTCAGCCAGACCTGCCAAAGCTCCCTTCTTTGCTCTTTCCCGCTGTCACCCAGCAGCCTGCATCAGGGCAATTACCAAAACAAATCAATCTTCTCTTGACAGTTCATTTACACTGAATTAATTTGGAATTAGAAACCGTTATTGCAATTGGCAGCTCCTGATATTCCCAATACAACGCGGCATCTGCAGGGAAAACAACTCTAGACCCCGGCGTTTGAATTAAAAAGGACAGTTCTTCCTGATTGAGATATAAAACGAGAAAGGATTTTTTTTGCTCCAAGTTCTTGTTGGTTTTAGGCTGCTGGCAGCAAATCCAGACCTGTGGTATCCTAAATAAAACTTTCCTTATAGTAGCACATTTTTTTCTCACTCAGGGCAGTATTGCTAAAACTGCTGCCTAGGGATAAGACACCTGAGCCTTAATTTGCACCTTTTATATCATGTTGGAGCCCACAGTGCAGGGGCATGTTGGAAGAGGCAGTCTGACAATCTTGTGCCCATTTCACAGGTAAGGAAATTGAGACAGAGAGAGGTTGAGAAGTGAGTTTGCCTGATCTCGTGCCCCTCTGAAGCCTGCAGTCTGAGCTGCTCCCATCATCAAAACGTCCTACTTTCCTTCTTAAAAAATAAAACAAAAAACCCCAACACAAAACAAAAACCACATTTTGTAAAAATCTTTAAGCTTTCCAGTAAACATTTCAGAATCCTAAGATTGATCACACAACATCACATGCCTTGTTACACCTCCTCGATGTATTTATTTACACCCCTGTCTGAGGGGATTTGACCCAATATCTCGCACCTCTGAGCACCTATGTATTCAGCTCTATGCTAACTTTAACTCTAGTATTTGCTTTAACTTTTAGTCAGCCCTGAAGTAGTCAGGCAGTTGGACTAGATAATCATTGTAAGTCCCAACTGAAATATTCTATTCTGTTCTGTTCTATTCTATTCTCTCCTAACCTATAGGACTTCTTAAAATTGTTTACCAATTCACTGGGCCAGAGAAAAGACACACACACACAAATACAGGGGATAAAAGATGCTAGCTGTGAGGTCTTCTACCACCCTCTCTGATCCCTACCACCACCATCACCATCATGTTTTGTTCAGGGGATCAGGAGTCCTTATTAGATGGACATCATGGGTAAAGTAGGCTGAGAAACATCTCTGGGACCTCACGAAGGGCACTGAGCTGCTCAGTCAAGTCACTATGTGGGTGCTCCCAGGAGGCCCTGCAACACATCTCTTCAGCACCTGGGAATTTAAGCATTGCAAACTGACACACCAAAAAGATTTAAGGAGCACCTAGGGTCAAGCAGGAGCTGGGTGGTGGTTCAGAGGCTTTACAGCTGGACTGAAGAGCTTAACATGGTAATTGTGAACTTATGTCCCTTCGTGGGTCTAATCCCTCATCTGTTTCCTGCTCCACCTTTGCTAGGGCTGGGCATGCACCAGATTTCTTAGTTACACTGGGTTATTCTGTAATTCTGGTATGTGCCTCTGCTCTGAAATAGAGCTGGAAAGTGTCCCATGAAGGGAAAGGAGGAGGGAAAACAATTGTGTGCGGCTTAATATATTGGTTACTGCTGCCTTCTGTTGCCCCATCCCACAGCACCCCAGGTATTTGCCACAGATACCCAGGACCTACAGCCAGTTCTTGCACAAAAATCTGTGTTGTACCCCAATAGTTCCTTCACCCTGTCGATCATGGGCTTGTAGAGCAGGAGCCATAGATCATCAGCATCCTCTCTCTGCAGAATAACGATATCTAAGTGTATCCCAGTAGAGTTTATCCCAGGCAAAATTTCATTTTATCCTTCTCGCTAGCTGCTACAGAAATCTCCATGGTGAATTCCCATGTCTTGCCTGGATTCCTTCTGATCTTTCTAGGACATGAAATTAAAATGAAATAAAATGAAACAACCCAAAATTTCAAATGAGACTATCTGGTGCTGAGACCTACTTGTTTTTATGGAAATGAAGTGTAAGAGCAGGCAAGAAGAAAGGTGTCTGCAACTTCTGTTGATATCAAGAAACCTGAATTTCTCTCTTCTCATTTTATTGGAAACCCACAAATTTGGAAAAAAAAAAAAACCAAAACCATAAAAATAAAAATAATCTCCAGTAATACTGCCCTCAGTAGGACTTTTCCCCTCAAATTCAAGACATAGCAGATACTTTTCATTTTATGCACAAAGAAATACAATATTATGCAGATGGTCAATTGTTACTCATCCCTTGTCTCTTCCTCTCCCCTTCTGCATGGTCAACACCAACACCAACACACAATGTACCCACTCTACATCAACTCTGCACACTGTGTTGTGGTCCCAGCTCCCTCCCTGAGCAGGTCCAGTGTTCAACACAGTAATACCATCCCCTGACTCTGTCTACTGAGTAAAGGTGCATCTGGGCTGGTATTTACCAGTGCTTGGAGGTGGTTGGATGAGAGGGTGGCTGGATCACAGTCAGCTGCAGACCTTGAACCCAAATTCCCAGGAGTTCTGGTTGGTCAAATTTTTCATCCAAATCTCCACCCATGAATGAACTCAAGGAACCAACCTCAAGTATGTTTATGTCACCAGTGTTATCGTTTTAAGCACACACTGCAATTGCATACCCTATGCATGTGTGGGTGCTGGCAGCTCTCTCAAATGAGAGAGGAACCCTCAAATGGGTTCCTCTGACACGCTCAGCCCAACTTGCCCTGCTGCAGATCTGCTGAGCTGAGCGGTGATAGCACCAGGGTGAATTTTACCCCTGGAAGCAACAGCACGGCATCCCAGCCCACCCCATCACACTCTGCATACACAGCCCTAATAACATGGTACACCTGGTTATGCCACACGCTAGATATCCATGCATTTACACCAGCCTCCAGGCAAGGCAAAAGAGTGCAGGATCAGGCACCAAAAGCCTACAGATACCTCCAGCAGCATCTCTCTGTTCTTTGAGATCTCAGACTCAGCCTGGTCTTTTGTGCCAGCATCCAAGAGGCTAGAAATAGGTGGTAAATTTGGGTGAGGGGCTCATGGCCCAGCTCCACGATCTATTTACTTAAATCTCTCACTGTATCAGGGCAGCTTCCTTGTGATGCTTAACTCCCAGTGTCTTTGTTGGGATCTAAGCACACACATTTCAGCAGACGCCTAAACACTGTCTTTAATAGAGATGCTTTGCTGAATAGGGCACTTGGAAAAGCTTATGCTTTACACCAGCAGAGGATCTGGCCCACAGGCTATCAGGCATATGGCTAATCACAACAATGCCGAATTAAGCTATTTAAATTGCCTACGGAATGCCAGAGGGTCCACGTGTTTTTTTTTCCCTTGGTAAAAGTCCTCTTTGTTATTATTCTGATGACCAACTTGGGCTGCTTTGCTTTGTCATTTTTAGTCAGTCCACAAATTCCCTGAGCTATACAATTTATGGTTTTATCACCAGTTCCTAAGCTTTGCTACCCCGTCTCTCCTGCATCTCAAATACTTCTCCCCTTTAAATAAACCTGCTTCATTTTTTTTTCATAACTTTCCAAAGCAGATAAAAAATTCTTGAATTTCTGAAACATGCAAACTGATCACTGTGGCATTAAGAAATCTTAAGAAGACTTATTTTAAGGGGTTTTATTAGGGAAATTCCTGCTCTTTAAGATATCTGTACGGTTGTCAAAAGCAGTCACTTTTGCAGATGTTGGGGCTTTTCTTACACTAATCTCCGAGGAAAGCCTGAGCCTCAGAGATCACTTAGCAATTTTTAGATTTAAGGAGATGAGAAGAAAAAGCCAGGGAGCTGGTCCCTCTTAGGGTCAAGTCTTATTTGAATTCAGAGATCTCTTCGTCTAACATGCAACAGTGTCGTTAAGATGACGGCTAATTAATGCAAGATGACTTCAAGAGATTGCATTGAAAAAGAAAAAAAGAAAAAAAAAGTGCAACCTAAAGAAAAACCAAGCCTGGCCCCTCCCCTAGGAGAAGAAACACCACAAAACTCTGTTTCCACTGGGTCACCAGCAGCAAACCATCACCAAAGCTAAAAGCCTGCAAAAACTAGTCCTTACCCAGATCAAGGGTGGGCTGGATATAAAATGTTTTTAGATGTGCACCAGCTCTTAGATATTTCTCATGGGCCAGGCTGCTATCTGTCCATCAATCACAATAATGCAACCCTTCATTTTTGTCTCTAGATGTAAAGGAATTAAGCAACCGTCCTTATTTTGGATCTCTATTAGTTCTGTATTTGTAATTTGGCAAGTCTTTAACACCTTTTTAAGCTTGAAGAGCACTAAGCCAGATCTGTTCTTCTCTAATCACATCAGCTTATTTCTGATTTCCAGAAATTACAAGGAACACAGCCAGGCGAAAGGCCAGGGTCTGACATAAACATACAACGCAGGACTGTCCCTGTCCCTCTCACTGCCACCAAACCCTCTGTCCTTGCTCTGTCGGGAGGTACCTGCCTCCAGTGGGAGCCACCCCATGGAAACGAAGGCAGCACCTTGCCCTTCTGATCAAAAGCCATATCCAATGATACTCAAGGCACTTGGGAGTATCTGCTCCCAATCCCTGCAAACAGATGAGCTGCTCAGACTGTCAGATAGCTTACTAACTGCAGCCTCCTCCTCTTCCTTTTTTTTTTTTTCTTTTTAAAGCAACACAGATTAAAGGAAGCATGTTTCCATTTGGTATCCTTTGCAAATTAGCCACAGTTCCCCAACATTAGTGTTATTAGGTATTTTTCTCCTGCCTCTTCCTTTTTTCTTCTTAGCCTATCCAATCCAGCTGTTTAAAACAGAACAATAATACATACATATACATAGTAATTGTATATATGTATACGTAACATTTAAAACCAACCCCAAACTATGCCCAAATGTATATTTCTCCCTGTCTCATAAGTCCTTTAATATCTGATTAATGTCTATTTTACTCCTTTCCCCAGAGTATTTAATGTGTGCCTCCCTGTATAAATCTGCATATATTTTGCAGATCTAATGGAAGAACTGAAAAAAGCTCTATTGGTTTGACTGAGAAAACTTGCTCAGAGGAGCCAGGTCAACTGATAGGAGTAGTTCTGCAATAGAAGGCAGCTATGTGTCCATGTCTGGGGTGCGATCTAAGCATTAATTAATTATAATTAATGAGTGTATGAATTTTCTGGTGTAACATTGACATACACATTTTTCTTTCTCTTGGAGTAGGGTAGGATTAGTACTTCCTAGTGTGGATGTAGCTATGGTATAATTTGGTAGCAGTGATTTCTTAGGTCAATCCTGATACAGCATGATGGAATTTGTGTAGACAGTGATACCCCTCTACAGGATCCAGCGATTTCATGGGGAGGTAAGAAGCACTCAGATGGGTGTGCTGACATGTGAAGTAACACATGTTTGTGTGTCTACAGTACATTACGGACTGTAGGGAATTGGATTTTCTGTGGAGGTTGCTGCTTGCAGCATAGATCTTAAAAAGAAGCTCTGATCTTTGTGCTATTGATATTTGCAGTGGCATCCTTTCATTAAATGATTTGTTCCCTTCAGTATTCTTGGCCTGACTCCCTCTGTCACAGTTTGAAAGGGCCTGATCCAGTGCTCCTGGATCAGAAGAGAAAGACTGCTCCTGACCACCCTGGGTCTTCGCATCTCTAGATGTTTTGCTCAGCCACATAGCCACTCTGTGGTATAGAGAAATGAGCCACCACATTGAAAATTTCTTGGTCTATTTGGCCAGCATCTACCTTGGCCCAGCTTGTGAGATAACTCTACATGGCCCATGGATTGCTTATGGCCAGAAATGTACACGATGACAAAAAAAGCAGATCAGGTATGAAATAACAGCCACGCTTGGCCTAGGAGTATAACAACAGCTGAGTTACTATTAACATTACTGGTAATAATTAATGGTCATCCTGTGACAAGTCAGCATTTAGTGGTGAACAATAACTCCTCCTTGCACAGCAAAAATTCTTGGTTGATTTGAGTTCTTTACTCTTATATCATTTTGATAAGCATAGTTTTAAAAGCCTGCCATATAGTGGCTTCTTCAAAATGGGGGATTTTGGAGCCACCAGCCCTGGGAAAGTGGATACTCCCATTGACAAACACTTGGTGGTCACACCATACCATCATTCTTGTTGCTGCTGGATCTGACCTCATTGAAGCTACCAAGTAGTTTCACGTTTCCTTTGTTTTATGACTACAGACATCGCTGAAATTCCTGCCTTTCTTGTGGAAACCTGGTGATTCACAGAGGGTTCTTTTTCAATCAGAAGTCAACAGATGAGGACAACTGAATGTGTATGAATGAAAGAAAAATCCTAGGAGCTGTTGATGACTAATAATTTCAGCTTTTGGAATAAAACTGTCATTAGTCTTCCTTGCCTCAGACGTCATCCGTGGGAAAGTCTTCATAACACTTCCAGGTTCTTCAACCTCTTTCTTCTTTGCCACTAAAGATGAGAGAGGAATCAAAATGAGCTGGAATGATGCAACCTGGAGCTCCTTATAGGAGAAACAGCAGTTTGGAGGAGACCTGGGATCAGGCTTCCCATATAAGAGAAGGTCTGGAAGATTAAAATGAGTTCAGCTCTGGATGGAGAAGAAGTGATGAAGAAAAAACTTCAATCCTAGAAATATGGTGTGTTTGCATGTAAAACCATACTCTACACAAACTGGTGCTCCATCTGTTCAATGCGATTTCACACATTGCTAAATCTAACCCTACAGTAATAAATTAGAGAGAATATCTCCAAAATTTTATTCACCACCAAACTCCTATCTGTGCTCTCAGCTGAGGATACTTCACTATATCAATAAAAGTTTGCAGTGAAATCAGTTACTTTGGGTACCTGTCCTCTTGTGGGTGCTTTCAGGGACATTCCCCACTCCCACATCATCCTCATGTGTGTATGAAGGTGGACTGTAGATACTGCAGAGGTCACTGGGGAAGTACAGCCAGCTGCAACCATTCCCATTTTCTAAGTCAGGTTCTTAATAACAATTGTGAAATTACTTTAGCCGTTACACAGTCTTTAAGCCAATTTAGATACCTTCTCATGTGTTTCTTGGCTTACTTGCCACGCATGAGACCTATAAACTCAATGCAAACCAAGATTTCCCTATATTCATCTGACTCCCGGGCAGGAGGTTTTAAGATAAATACAGATGCTCACAAAACTCACAACAAAATCACAAGTGTTGGCAGGCATTAATTCCATACAAAGAAACTCCCCTGTTGCCCTTTTCCACTTGCTTGTGCTACACCCCAGAGTGGGAAATTCTGACTGTCTCCATGACAAATTATGTCTGGCTGTTGTTATTCTGCAGGCATCTCTTCCAACGGTAACACACACCCTGGTGGGCTTTTCAATGGCCTTTATGGTCAGACTCTACAACACTCTGACCATCAGTAGAAGAAAACTCCGCCACCTCATGGATCCTTTTCTTCAAAGACTGAACTCTTGGCAAACACCTGTCTCTAAGTCCCTGCAACCCTTCTGCCAAAAGTCTCCAATCAACTTTTTAATACAGGGCAAGGAACAGCCAAGGAATTATCCTCAGACACCCCAAATCCCTTGACCACTGAATTGCTTCTAGCATTACTTAAAATCTTTAGCCTTTTAATAAATAAGTTAATAAAAACAAACAAAAAGAATAAGCCACTGGAGGTGAAAGAGGTGAAAAGATGTGATGGAGGCTGGTTTTACCTGTCGTTGCCCCAGGTTGGGTGTTGATGAAGTTAAAGACATACAGAACACCTAATAGATGTACAGAGATAAAATGAAAGAGGAGAGAACACAGCACTGTCAGTTCATCTCTGACCAGGATAAATATTAACATTATCGGACTACTGTGAAAAATCCCAGAGAGGGATTACAACCAGAGATTCCTTAGAAGAAGTAGGAAAAAAAAAAAAGGAGAGAGATAAATGGATGCTTTTTTGAATGCTCGGAAGGCAGTGAGTAACACTTTCTCTCAACACCTTGTCAAGCTCTTTCACAGAGCAAACAGGGCTTTCATTTCACTGCCTCTTCTCCCTACTCAAGGGCCATGGGTAGATCCTGGAAAGAAAGAGGATTTTGGAAACTTGTCAAGTGGCAGGAGGGGTTTTCAATTGGTGTTTGAAAAAGGACTCAGTGAAACCTGATCTTGTGTTATCACAAGCACCACTTTCCTTTCCCGTTCCTGCACCCGCGTGCTCTGCTCTCTCATTCGCCTTCCCCTAAGATCTCTTGTCAAAGGGAAGTTCAAGAGAAGTATGTAGGGTGACAGTGTCAGGTTTTGGCATGGCCTTTGTAGTGGAGTGAACAAGATGCTTGTGGGCTGAGGACCATGGGCAATGCACACCAGCAGCTCTCAAGAGGATTTTGCAGGTGCATGGGCAGGTCTTTGCCCCACATGCCCAAGAACAACTCTGCCCTCCAGCCAGGAGCACCTCAGCTGGAGACCCACGCTCCAGCCTAACCAGCTCCTGAGCTCCAGATCTGACTTTAGAGCTGTTTTCATCGTTTCTGTAGTGAAACCTGCTTCCCCCACCCCACCTTGCTACAGTTCACCTTCAGCTCAGCTAGTACAACTGTTCCTGGGACCAGGCTGGGAACCAGGTAATCAAATGGGTCCAGGTTAAAAATTAACCCTTCCCCATAACCATGGCTTATTGTTAACCTAAATCATGTCAAGATAGGGAGGAACAAACTGGGGGGGACACCAGTTCTTATATTGTCCTCACAATGCAGGATAACTCCACAGTTACACACCCAAAAATCCAGAATTATTCATCAAATGAGCAACCAGAGACTGTCTGGGCACCCAGGAGGTATATTAGTATTTGAGCCAGCTACCAACAAATCACAGACAACATCTGTATGAGGAACAACTGCAGTGACTGGGTTTCCTCATCTCTGGAAAAGAAATTATTGAGGAGGGAAGCCATAAAGATAAATGGGCTGAGGAAGGTAAACAGAGAATAGTTGTTCACCTTTTCTCCCAGTTCAAGAACTGGGAGGCAGCTGCTACAACTTGCAGGTGGCAACTCAGACCAGCTGGAAAAGGAAAAATAATTTTTCACCCAAAACCTGTTTAGTCTGCAGAGCTCCTTGCTACTGGACATTGTGAATGATCAAATGCAATGGAGAAATTAATGAAGAAAATAAATTCATTTTGGTTACATTGGGAAGTAAGTCCCTTGGCCACACATCTGGGGCTTAGGAGCGTATTCTGGCGAAGGATCACTATGAGTTTATGGTGCAACATTCCTTCATCAGCATTCACTGCTGGCCATGGCTGGACACAGGATGCTGAGATGGATCAGCCTTTGTGTAGATATTGGCTACATTTACTGGCCTTTGAACTGACCGTTGGAAATGGCATTGTCATTTAACACAGCACTAATAGATAACACGTTCGTGTCCACAGCCCTGCCAAAGTCCAAATTTCTCAGCAGCTATTCTGACTGATACTAAAACTGCCAGGTCCAAGTTTTCAGCTCAGTAGTGAGCTAGGGATGGACAGCCAAAACCCCACTCCCACGTCCTCCAAATCCACAGCTGGCAATGCACTCCTCACTGATAAAGGAAGATCTGGGTTTCCAACAGCCGCTGTGCTCATACTGATCGTTAATCTGAGCAAAGACCTAGGGCTGATTTTCATAAGTGCTGAGTATAGACAGCCCCTATTTATAGACAAGAGGAGCTGTGAGCCTTTGGCATCCAAAAGAACTAGCCTGAACCATCAAAATCTCCTCTGCTGAGAAACTCTGTGGTACTGCAGAGCCAGCTACTACTGATTTGCTGTCTGGTTGCTGCTGGGAAGCTGGGCTGTGCACAGAGCACGAGTCGGGGCTGGGGTGGGGATGCTCCAGGGTCTGTCAAGACCATGCAATGTACCTCCAAGAGCGGTGGCAATACAAAGTTGGCAAATCCTATTCCAATGAGCATCTTGTGGGAAAGGGGCTTCTTAGCAAAGGAAGGCTTGGTGGGTGTGGGGACCTGCTTTGAGACCCCACAGCCTCACATCTGGGGAGGGCTGTCTTCAGGTGTAGCATGACGAAAGCCCATTCCCCATCAGGAAGAAGGAAAATATTCCCCCTCCAATTTGTTTAGCGCTGGACTGGGCAAAACATTAACCCCACAATGCAGATTTACCTCCAAGCCTCCCTCATGCTCCTCCCAGAGAGGAGGGCTGATGGGCGTTTTATAAAAATCCCCTCCTTCTGTATTTACTTCCTAACCCAAATGCCAGGAGACAGTCGACAGCTGGCTTAAATCTTTACAGCTCAGGAGATCAGCCACCTCCCCGCCTGCCTTTTCTAATAAAAATTAATTTATTATGATCCAGAGAGTTGAAATTAATCTGCCTCCGGAGAGGCTGTGTCTGGCGAGACTCGGTAAGGAGGGAGGCAGAGGGCTCCGGAGGGCACATTAACAGTATTGTTGTGCTTAATGTTGTGTAGCCGCAACATCTGCTAATTTAATGCACGAGCAGCCAGCTGCCTCCGACAGCTCCTAACAAGAAGTGGGCAGCGGGGAGAGGGGAGCAAGGGGAGGTTTGCAAGAGGGTGAAGGTGTGAAGGGCTGGGGCTGCTCTCCAAGCCTCCCACTCCAGATCCCATGTAATGGCAGCGTTTGTTGATGGGCCTGTGATTAAATCTTTGGGAGATCACCCCAGCATGGACCTGCCTATTGCTCCCGTGGTCGGGATCTGGGTGACATCCAGCCTCTGCAAGGGAAATGGTGAAGGGGACACTGGTAGGTTGAAAGCCCCGTTTCACCCTCCATCTGATGGGACAAATGCAGCAAGGAGCGAAGCATGCGCTCTGCTTAATCCAGCTGCACCCAGAGCAAATTGAACAAGGGATGGACGTCAAGCCAAAACCACATGGAGACAGTGTAAGAGAAATCACACCTGTACCAAGACATGTTTGGTGTTATTCCCAAGTGGTTCATCTGAGCAGTGGGTTCTTGTGAGATATTTTTGCAAAAAGTGTTTCTTTTTCTGCCAAATGGAAGAAGCTTAAAGAGGAAAAAAATCCCAACCCTCAGACGACAAGAAAGGTTCCCCACTTATGGGATGATAATCAATGTAAAGTTGTTCAGTAGCGTCATGAAAGCAAGGGCATCATCTGGGACTCATGTGGCTGGCAGGTATCTGAGATGGTTACAGTGAACTGCGTAAATAAATATGGAAATTCACTGGCTGCTCCAGGCTTCGCTCCCTGGAAGCCTGGGTGCACGTGGACCCCCAGTCAGCACAGGCACCTGCAGGGACCTCAGAGGCTGCCCTGTGCAGGGCTCAAACTGAAACGGGCAGGGGAATGGCTCAGCAGTTTGTGCAGGACCCAGGAGTGAAGCAAGGCAAGTCTCCAGGTGCAAACTTTAACATGTTGGCACTGCAATGATCAGGGAGGAGTTTTTCACCTGTTATAGCAGTGGGAGAAGGCTGCAAAATTCAGTTGCAGATACTGCTGTGGCTGGAAGAAAAGACACAGGAGAGGTTTTGAATCCTCTCATGAGATGAGTTGCTCCAAGAGTGAATCCAACCTCCTTTCATAATCACACCCAGCAATGCCTGTGTCCATGCCAAGTCTCCATCATTTAGGAAGGGCCCAAGGGCTGACTCCATGCCTCCCATCGCCAGAGGATCCAGCACACACTGGAGCTATTCGTCATTGGAGAAGAAGCCAAGGTTGGGCAGCAATTCTGATTTTCACTGGGAAACGGAGAAAGCCCTAGGGTTTTGAAAACCAGAAGCAAAGAAGCCATGTGTGCTAGTTTTGGCTAGGATAGAGTTTATTTTCTTCACAGTAGCTTGTATGGGGCTATGTTTTGGATTTGTTCTGGAAACAGTGTTGATAATACAGGGATGTTTTCATTATTGCTAAGCAGTGCTTGCACAGAGTCAAGGTCTTTTCTGCTTCTCACACCACCCCACCAGTGTGGAGGCTGGGGGTACACAAGAAGTTGAGGGGGCACATGGCTGGGACAGCTGACCTCAACTGACCAAAGGGATATCCCATACCATGTGACAACATGCTCAGCATATAAAGCTGGGGGAAGAAGAAGTAAGGGGGGACATTTGGAGTGATCGCATTTGTCTTCCCAAGTAACCATTATGCGTGATGGAGCCCTGCTTTCCTGGAGATGGCTGAACATCTGCCTGCTGATGGGAAGTAGTGAATGAATTCCTTGTTTTGCTTTGCTTGTGTGCACGGCTTTTGCTTTACCTATTAAACTGTCTTTATCTCAACCCATGAGTTTTCTCACTTCTAGTCTTCTGATTCCCTTCCCCATCCCACTGGTGGGGAGTGAGCGAGCAGCTGTGTGAGGCTTAGTTGCCGTCTGGGGTTAAACCACAGCGCCATGGCATGTTCTCTGATACATGGTGATGTCGCACAGGAGACCTGGGACAGGTTACCTTGCATCAACTGCTCTGCAGCCTGTGGACAGACTCTTACCCTCAAAAAAGAGGTGATAATTCAAAGCTGCTCACTATGTTGTGGAGGAAGAATCACGATTCATATCTAATACCTGCCGTAGGAAACAGCTGATGGTAGCTCCACAGGGAGAGTGGGTGAGGGAAGCCAGAGCTGTAAGACCCCAAACAGTAGGACTGCTCATACCCATATGGTGAACCCCTATAGGAATATGAGGTTTTGGTCCTTAAAACTGCTGGGACACCCCCACATCCCTTGGGCAGAACAATTTCAGGGCCCTGACAGATCCTGCCTCCAGGCGAACCAAGAGCAACACAAACAGAGTGGGAAGAGATACTGCATTGGGCTAAAAGAATATGGTAAACCTCTTAGGGAAGGGAATGAAATGATTTTTCTCAAATAACCAACATAAGGATTTGAAAATGAACATCTCTTAGTATTAATTTAATTAAAGCAGCATGCTGCCTTTACTTATAAAGCTAGAAGAATCAGTCTGTTTAATGGGTTCTCAGCTAATCAAAAATTAATTAAGCGTTTAGTGGGGATTCCAAATCCCTGAATTGGATTTAAAGAAGCCTGTTTCCACATCTTTTTCAAGTGTTGCTTGTTTTACTATGAGAGGAGACATGTTTGATTGTGCAGACCTCCCATTATCCCTGGCTTGCAGGTGATCAGCCTTGAAATTCATTCTTGTTAGTTGATAGCTGCTCCATTCCCCGAAATGACTGTGACAGAGCATCACTAAGTCTCTGCCAGCCCTAAAAGAGGGCTCAGAGCTTTCCTTTTAGCATTGTGCCATGCATCTCCTTGCTAGCTCTCAGGTGATAAAGAATGAACAGCAGAGCAGGGCTGAGAATGGGGAAATGTCCCCCTTATTTCTGAGGCTTTTTGGTTATGCGGTGGGGAGTGGAAGTCCATTAGATGGGCTCCCTCCCTCCACATCTCTGCTTGCAGGTGTCCTAATGCCTTTGCTCTCAGTAAATATTACCCATTTCACCCTTATTCCCTCCCTCGACCCCTTTCTCACCACTCTACAAAACATCCACCACTGAGTGATGGAGTCCACTCGCCTGCAGGCAGCGGCTGCCGTAGCCCAGTCCTGAGCTGGATGAAGATGACTTTCAACAGCACTGTGTTTCAAAAATGCCCTTTACCCAGCCCCTTCTCTCCCTGTCCCTTGCCCCCACCTCTTCCCCTGCTCACTACCCATGTAATCCCTTCTGTCTTGATGCAGAAAACAACACCAGGGAGCGGATCTGGCTGAAAAGCAGCCTGTCCATTGAAAAGCAAAAAAAGAAAATAAAATGTATTTTAACTCCTATCAGTTCTCCAATCCATTTCTCAGTGAGAACAGTGGGGTGGGCAGATGGCACCCAGGAGGGAAGGCTGGTGCACAGGGAGATGTGCTGCCAGAGCCCGCTGCCTGCAATCATTGCTCATCAAACTGCACCCTGTGATGGAAACCACGGCCTCGAGCCTGCAACTGGAGACAGCTCGATTTGCCTTTCATCTCTGGAGATCTTTTTTTTTAGCTATTCAGCATGCTGACAATGTAAATAATACCAATAATATAAAAAAAAAAAAAAATGCATCAAGTGTCAGGCAGGATGCAAAATTTTTCTGCCTCTTTTTTTGGATGGGGCGTAAGGGGTGGAAACTTAAGAATGCTCTACCTGAGCCCCTTAAAGCACAACATCTTTGAAGTAGCAAACTGGCAAATACACTCAATCAATTATAAATGAAATAATCTTCTTAAAATATTAGAGATTTGGGTGCTAAGCAATACTGGAAGATTACGGAGAGAAAATCAGTTTTAGAGCTTCCTAAAGTGACAGAAAGAGAATAATCGGAAGAAATGGTGAGAAGTTTAAAACGATTATGTAGATTTGTGTCAGTGAAAATGTCCCAGCAATCCTTAGCCGATCTCTCGTACGCTGGAAATAGATTACGTTCAATCCTTTCTTAAAGGGGCAGGTTTCTTTCAAGTGTGGGGGTGGTTCAATTTTTATTTTTTTTTATTTTTCTAAGCACCTTTGCGTTATTTTTAACCTCCAAATGAGGCTGGGTGCAAGGGCATGTCTGTGTTTCTTTGCCTTGCTGTACGGGAGGTGCACACATGGGAGCAGGGTTTGGGATACACTGATGGGTATCGTGAGCCCCATCTTCACCTCGCAGCATGATACCCCGCACAGAGCAGCCACCGACTGGAAAGAGATATTGAGCCTGAGACATCTACAGGAGCAGGGCGCTCAGTCCTGCTTCTGCTTGGGCCAGGCAGATACAGAGAGATCTCATCAAAAACAATCGGTTTTCCCCATGGGAAAATGCCTCTGAAATCAAGATTACATCCATCCTTACAGGGAACAAATGCTTCCAGGGTGACTCTGGAAAAACTGAGGTACCCAAGTTCGAGCAAGACTCATTCCTTGTCTTCCTGTGGCATGAGCAGCACCAAAAGGGGAGAACAGAAACCCAAGCAGGGAACAGGAGCACACAAGGGGCAATTTGACCCTGATTTTGACAGAATCAGGTTATGGAGAGTCCGCACTGCATTTCCTTTTGTGGCTCTTGTGATTAAGATCCCGTCTGATCCTTTACTAGCTCTGCATTTCACATTTGCAGCCTCAGTGCAGATTGTTGGAATAATTTGGAGCTTACCCTTCACACACTCACATGCTTTTTAACACAACCTCCAAATATATCCCCAGCACAAAGGACTACATGACCTGGAAAACAGCTATTCCATACAATCACCTTCTTTGGTTTCATGGCACTGCTTGGGTCTGAGATACAAGCCCAGGAGACCTTGTGCCCCAAGGTGTGATGCTGGCATGGGTGTGGGGAGGAAACTACTGGAGCCAAGAGAGGAGGGCAGGAGCCCATCAGCCCCTCTAGGACCTCGGTGCTGGGGTCTGCAGTCAGAAGCAACAAAATAATTCAGAGGAAGAAATTAAAATAGGAAAAAGGCATGTCAACGTCAGGGCTGCTTTTAAAGATGGTGCAATTAAGCCGAGGGGTTGGGGAGAGCTGTTGTTAATTGATAGCAAAGGAGAGGAGGCTGTCTCCAGGGAGAAGTAGGTAATCTTCAGAGAGGATTTGCCTAAAGAGATGGAGGTTTGGGAACGGAAATTCCTGGAGTTAAGTGGGGATGGAAGAGGAAGATGAAATCTGGTTTGTCAACAGCCAGCATGGAGATGTGGAGTCACCAAAAAACAGACAGGTTCTCTAAGAAGATATGGCTGCCTTCATGTAGGACCCACACATCAGTTCATCTCTGGAGTCATGCATATTTTCAGTAGGGGAAAAAAGCTTTTTTTTTCTAAATCAGATACTTTCAATCGGAAAAAAAAGTAATCTTTTTGACAAAGTGCATTTTTTCACTTAAACATGAATAATCTTTATTCTTGTGTTTGGGCTTTTTTCTCCTCATCTGCTTATTGCTTTCCCTCCCTTTTTTGCCCTTACTTCTTCCTTTCCTGAGGGCCAAAGTGAAAAAACAAAGATAGAAAAAAATTCCCAGATTAAAACCTTTCCTAGAGGTGCTTGCAAAAGGTAAAAGTGAAAAACTTTCCTAAAAATGCTTGCAAAAAATAAAAGTGAGCAGAAAACATAGGATTTTTAAAAGGTCCTATTTTTTCAGCATCTCTGAGCACTGGAGGTGTTTTTCTTTGGGTTTGGGGGAATTTGAGAGTCATTCCAAGTTATGGCCACTTTCTGTGCTGCTCACCCCCTGGATGCCTGTGGCTGCTGTGGTCTCACCATCTTTCCCCAGTTTCCCCAGAGCAACTTCATCTAATCCCAGCTCTCCCCAGGGATTCAGACAGTCGGAAATAACAGCCCTTACCTGTCGCCGATGGAGAGAGTAGGCAGAATTAGCTAATGTTTGTAAAGCTCTTAGCAGATGACAGTGCTGTTGTGTGGTACTACTTCCATATTATAGCTGGATGCTGCTTGATAGTCAGGCATGGAATCAATTTTTGAATAATGGATATTAAAAATGTCAACTATGACACCCAGCCATAATGCCTGCCACGCGCTGAGTGCCTATATATTGTTTCACACACTTAATATACAGTGGAGGCACTGTAATTACTCCTTGCTAATCCCCACACTTTATAATCTGCCCGTACGTACAAAACCTGGCCGCCTCTTCCCACCTCTCCGCAAAGATTTCAGAGCACAAGCTGCACCTAGCTGTCACTGTGCTAAGACACCACTATTTTTTTTTTCCAAAAATATTGTGAATTGCCAAGCAAAGATTTACTAATTACGCTTATCTGGATCCCTAGACCTGCTCTCAGCCTGCATCTATTACCAGCAGTCACTTAGCATCAGTGGGATGGAACAAGTTGTCTATCCAGAGAGCAAAAGGCAGAGCTTTCTTTGCAGAGACCCTCAAATAAATACCGTCAGAAGTGATGCACAAAGGAAATATGTTTATTTGCAGCATAAACTGTGGGAAATATAGGCACAGAGGGCTCAGTCTCACTTAGAATTAGCCACCTGAAAACTGAACACAGAGTCTAAACAAATCTAGGCAAGTTGTCTCGACTTTGTTTATAGTTACTTTGACTTTGAGACAACTTCTGCTGTCAGTCTTCCCTGTCAGTTTAGGGAGATTCACCCTGTTTCTGCTACGCCCATCCACCGATATACATGACAGGTAGGTGAGGTCAGGACAGGGACACTGGGTAGCTGGGAAGTGACCATGAATATCCCCAGGCTGGGAAAGAAGAACCTTCTCACCAACAGAAATAGTTTTAAACAGTCCTTCCAGTTAGAGCAGAGAGGCCTGAAACAACCAAACTAAGCTTCAGTTAGATCTTGATAGGATGATGGGAGGGATAACAGAATAATTTAGACAGGTGGGGACTTGTCCATCCTCTAGTACAACCTCCTACTCCAAACTCCGAGGGATCACTTTGAGGTTAGATCCAACTTCAGTATTATATCAGGTTGCCCAGAGCCTTGTCCAGCTGAGCTTTGAGTATCTCCAAGGATGGAGATCCCACAGCCTCTCTGGACCCTTTTACAGTGTTGACAACAGACTGCACGACGTGGTGCTTGCACACAAAGAAAGATGCCCAAGAAGCCAGGAGGTCCCAGCCTGTACCTCTGCAGGGCTCCTTCTCCTTCAGACATCCAAACCACTGGATGTGGGAGAAGGTGGCCAGAGAAGGAGCACACCTATTCAGAAACACTTTGCTGCCAGCTGGTGCACCTTTCACTGTTGTACGTGAACTTCCTAGAGCAAGGCTGTGCTGGCCTCAAATAACAAGGCAACGCAGAGACAGACATCTTTTGCTGGATTTTTGGATAGGCTTTTATACTAACGCATGGATGGCAGGGATGGCAGTAGAGGGGGAGGGAAAGGGGAGAAAGCCCACAATATCAGCCTTCATCTGCTTCTGTCCAGCTCACCTGACACCCCTACTCTGCTGCAGGAAAGGGGTTGTGCATCTGCCATCCCTTCGGAAAAGTCCCCATCTCTCCTCCCAGTCCTCCTCCATCTCATTGCCTCCAGGCAGTGGCACAGGCTGTAGAGGGACTGCTATTAGGGAATATAGCTTTATTAATTAGATTCAGGCCCAGTTTCCGCACAGGAGAAGGAAATTACCTGCGCTTGAGCTGAGCAGGAAAAGCCTCTTTTCTGCTCTTATTGCACATTTCATCTCCCTCTCCACCCGTGGGTTTTGTGCTGAGCCAGGACCACTGTGTGGACAAACCCTGGCTTCCAGCTGGAGCTGGGGCACCACAACACCCCTGCCCACCGCATGGGACACCACGCAGGGGGGAATGCTCCTGGAGCCAGCTTCAAGAGCTGCAGTAGCAAAAGGGACTTTCTGCCAACAAGGCAGAAGAGGGAGAACTTTGCTGGGATGGTGGCTGGATTTTACCCCTCGAGCTCCATTTCAGACAACTCCCCACTCCTTGAAAGTATTAGGACGCAAATGAGGTCAGATATGCCACCATAGATCAGGCAGAGCCACAACACCGATGACTTGAGGGCTCAGATATAAAAGAATGGGACCTTGAGGTAGCCTTTGCTCACAGTCACCCTAGATATAAAACCCCACTTGGCTTTAGAAAACAACCTGTGGGTGTCACGCATGGAAACACCACAGAGGTACCACCTCCATGTCAAAGCAGGTGTTTACTTACACATCATAGAGGTAAACTGAGGCACACAGCAGTGGAGAAAGAACCATAAGTTGGACCCGAAGCCTGAGGGCTTCATCTGCAACCTGTTCCCTTTTCTTTTTAGTGGAATTGCTTGGATTTTTGTGTTATATCAATTAGGGGCAACCCAAGTATGGACCGGGGCCCCAGGATGTTGTATGCTGACACACAGCAGAAAGCCTGTCCCTGCCCAAGTGTCTCTCATTCCCCAGCCATACTGATGGAGCAGGGTTCAGAGAATAGAGAAGCCTTCTGTTTGCAAGAAAGTCACAGTTTAAAAAGAAAAAAACACATCTACAAGCCTGTGCAAACTGTGCCACTTCTGCACATGCTCTGCTCTCTGTGTTCAGCCTCTGCCTCCTTAAAGTTGCTTATGGGGTTAGCCCAGAGTTGCAGCAGACTAACACCACTAGATCTTGGTTGACAGCATCTGAGGATCTAACTTGCTTTATTTTAAACCTAGGGAGGGCGGGGGAAGCAGGCTGACACCCACCCACTTCTGGATTAACAACATCAGCCCTGCGGGTCCCTGCGCACTCACGGCACGGCTGCTGCCTGCCATGCTGGGAGCCAGCTGGGACCTGCGCCGACCTGCCACGCACAGACCCGGCATCGCGGCCCCAGAGCTCTGCGAACTGAGTGAGACAGGCAGCACGCCGGCGTGAAACGGCTCTGAGCCCAAAACTCGATTATTGCTTAACTTCCCTGCCAAGCCTCCAGGTCCCTCTGTGCTAAATCATTCCCCATCGATCTGTTCCCATTATAAAGCTCCTGTCTCCCCCATGAGCATGCGACTCCATATGACTCGACTTCCAGCACAATTGAGCTCGGACCCTAAAAATCAATACTGCAGCAACCCAAGGATCAGAGGCCAATGAGGTCTTTAACAAACGTGTCTGGTGCTCTTGACTTGAGTAGGCTTCAGCCTACTTTGAGGTCCTTTCTGATCCATCATGGGTTTGTTCAAGTTGTCATAAAGCAAATTTGCAGTCATTGATCCAGGCAGAATGAAGTTGTGAATATCAGATGGGGGAGGGAGGGGGGAGAATAACCCCAGAGAAAGTGTTTTAATAGCTTATAGGCAACACATGTCTGAGCCAGAGGAAAGCAAATTAGGAAAATGCAAACGAAATAAGCTTTTTCTGTTTTTTTTCCAGCCTTTCTTCCCTCTGGAGAGGGGAGCTGCCTTGGCTCTTAAGAAAAACAAAAGGAAACAATAAATATTATGAACTATAATATAGGGCTGGGTTCTTTCTAATGGAGAAGGGCTGTGGCTACATATACTTGACATTAACCATAGGCCGTGTTATATAAGGATAACTTATAAATACATAGAAAATAACAAGCCAGATCCTTCTCTGCCATGAAACCATGTGGCTCTGCTGAAGCCAATTCAGCTCCTGACAGCAGACAGGACCCAGGGAAACTCATTTCAGAGCAAAATAACTGAAGAGGGAGGAAAGTTGCTTTCCATAAAGTGCGATTCTGATGACAAATGACCCAACCACCTGCAAAATGTATTAACGAGGCTTCGCTATGCAACAAATTGCACAAAAGCCAATTGAATTTAATATAAGGGTCATTCATCTCCCTGGCTTTTTGTTACTTTTAATTCAGCTCCAAATCTTTTCAGAACTCATTAAATGAAACATAATCAAAATTCACATTTCTGTACCTTTTCTTTTAAGTCCAAATTAGGACCCTAGATCCAAACATTCCCAGCTTGGCTCAGTTCTGTTTTCAGAGCCGCCACCCATCCTCTACAAGGATAAAACTATTCTAAGGTTTGAAGAGCACTTAGAAATGGGGATCCAGACTGGGATCCAGTCTGAGTGATGCTGCAGCAGCAGAGCTTAGCCAGGCAGTGCCCTGGGTGTCTGTCCTCTCCCTGTCAGTAGCTCTCACTACCCTCCCTGGCCGGCCAAATCCCCTCCCCACCTCACTGAACAGCTCAGGATTCGGGGATCTGCAGCCTCCTCCAGATGGAGCAGAGGCAGGGCCAGGTGAGCAGCTTCCATGCAGAGATCACCCTGATGTTGATGGGAGCCACTGAGTACCAAAGAAAGACAGCTTGGCCCTGTGAAATGGAGGGGGTGTTGGGAAGGGAGCTATAGCAAGCACGTTGGAAAGTAGGCGGTCCCCAAATAATTCAGCAGTGGAGTCATTAGGGGTTACCCCATCAATAATTTCATTCCCCAAACTTATGAACCCATGTGCATCAGCACTGCTGCAAGGGGCACACTGTCTCTGTGCAAGCCATGCTATGCTCATCACACCACCCAGCTCCCTGCTCATTTCCAGGTGCAATTCAAAACCCTTTGGTACTACAGGGTATCACGAGCTTGCTCCATCCTCTCACTTGATCTCTGACTAGCAGCCTCCATCTGCCCATGGCTTTCCCTGTCACTCAAGATTTGTACCTTAAGAAGTCCCAGTGAAACTACCCTTGGGTTCAGTCATCACTGGTTAGGCCCAGAAATCCCAGTCCAAGAAAGCATTTCAACTTTTCTCCCATCACTCACCATGGCTGAGTAGTGACAGGATTGTCCCTTTTACAGGAAAACCCGTGATTTCATTTTTCCTGCCAGTCTAAACTGTAATGAAAACAAAAAGCACTGAAATTTCTCGTGTTCCTCTTCCCTGCCAAGTAAAAGTGAGTTGAGGTGGATGAAATTAAGTTTCTTTTCCAATTTTGTTCACATTTTTCACAACATAGTTTTGATTTAATGTTTATTTTAAACAAAAACATGAAAACAGTCTGTTCTCTCACTCATGCATTAATGAGACTAAAACACAGTTTCCCCTTCTGACCAATTCTTCTCCTCTAAAACCTTTTGCTCTTCTCATATCAACATTATCCAGTGAAAACAGACTCAGAGAGACATTTCCAGCTGGGTACATTTGCATCTTTGCATGCTTGGCCATTTCCAGGGAAGTCAATAGGGCAACACAGTGATTTAAGCATTTCTCTGGAGCAGAGCCACAGTACCTATGCTGTCCCCAGCTCTTTTTCATATTGCGGTGATGGAGGAGTGAACAAGATCTCCATTCCCAATGAACAGAGAGAATCAAGGTTTGCTTTCACCTCCCTTGATCCATTTGTCTGAAAACATCCCTCCCTTGAATGCATTCCCCTTTAGAGCCATCTTTTCTCAATTCAAATTGCTTCTTAATTCTTCCTTTTCGAGCGCACCTGACTACAAGCTTTTCCTCATATCCATCAGTTCTCGTGCTCACCGTAATAGTCTGCATGAATGTTTGCTTATATTACTGCTGCTTCCAAGTTATGCTGCCTCCACCTTGTACTCTCTGCTCCATCTCCATCTATTGCTTTACCCCGCTGCCTGTCTGAGAGCGGCTGCACACACTTCTGCAAAGCGTTATCTCATTATTTCAATTCTATCTGCTAAAGCGTTTGGAGAGACAGTGTATTAAAGACACTATATAAAAATAAATTGAATTGAGAGGAAATCTATATACCTAAAGTTGTAAAAAGAAATAGTCTCTGGTGATGACTCCATTTCCAGCAACGGCATTGTAACAAGCCGGAGCCCATCTCCCGGCTGAATTTTAAATAGATCTGCTCAAATTGAGCAGAGCTGGCCAGGCTCGCAGGGCTGGGAGTGGTGTCCTGAAGAGTGGGGGCACAGGGAGGCCTGGGATGTGGCGCAAGGAGCAGGGGACCGGTGCGGCAGCCCAGCCTGCCCCCCTGCACAGGCTCCTCCGGATCACCGACCCACCAGCACAGCTTGCCCAGCTCAGCTGGGAGCTGCAAAGAGGGGCACGCTGCCTCTCGCTTAGCTGGTCCCTTGGACATCATTCCCCCCATTCGGCATTCCCTCCATTGCTAAGGTAGCTCCACAGTGCAAACCGTGGTAGCTGCCCCTGTGTTGGTCATGGAAACATAGCCCAACCTTCCTCCCTTTGCAGTCTGCCTCAGCAAAGGAGACAGTCACAGTCCTTTTGTGTGGAAAAGCAAGAGACTGGCGGTTTCGGATCCCTCTACAACCACAACGTTCTAAAATTGGTTCACCATTTGGCTAAATGACTATAAGGAAAGAACTTGGGTTGGACAAGTGGTCCACCAGGGACCCAGGCACAGGTTTCTGGGCCATGCTGCCAACCCAGAGCCAAAAGAGGCTGATGCAATTCCTGGGTCTATAAGCAGGGAGGCAAGGAGGGATCTTACCTCTGGATTGCAGAAGAGCGCCCTGCTGGGCTGTGGAGCAAAAAAGATCAGAGATCCCAGTAAGGGACTTAGTCAAAACCAGCTCTATGCATGAAATCTATGGGCTGACAAACCCATCCCAGATATTTTGGGGGCACCCCAAAGTAAAATAACCTCTCTGCATGAAGCTGTGCCTCATGGTCTTATCTGAGCTATGGTCTACTAGGAACCTTTCTAATTCCTGATTACTCTAACTCTGAACTCTCCTCTGCATCCCTGGAAATCTGTAAGAATGATACAGAAATAGGAAGGCTTTGCCCCACTGGTTTGTTCTTGTCCTCACAACACGCAAATCTTCACCAGTAAGTGATGGGGAAGGAAAAACTGTGCCATGAACTTGTACGCTGCAAGAATGGGCCAAGTCACGGTCCAGATACTCCGCAAGACAGGAGGTGATCCATGGGGAAGGTTTTCTGCCAGTCAGTCCCAGAGCCCTTTTCCTTAATTAATTCATCATTTGTCTATTTGGGGAATGGCTCAGCTGAAATGACATCTTTTTCAAGTTAAAAAAAGAAGAGAAAGAAAGGAAATCTGACTTACGTCATGGCCTTCTCCACCCCTCCTGATTCAAAGTGTTCTCAATTCTCTGTTTCTTGCTTTATAACTTTTAATGTTAGCATTTGAGCAAATTGAGGGAAACACTTGCCTTCCAGTAATTCAAATTAAAATGGTAAGAAGTAAAGCAGAATTTTTCACTACACCTGAACCAAGGTAACTACGTCACTTTCTCTGTTCAGGAAGATTTTGGTTTTCATTTTTCTTTTGGTCCTGATTCGGAATCATGTCTCAAAATAAATATTCCAAGCTGGAAGAAATATTCCCCCAGCCTTGCACAGTGACCACCAGCATCTATATAATGCTGTTGCAAAGGAAGAGGGACCTATAGCCAACCACAGGATGCTTCCAGCACCTCACGCCACCTGCAGCCCTGAAGAGCAATGACGTGCCAAGGTCTCCCCAGCATCATTTACTCTCTCTGTCTTCCCAGGACCTGAAGCTTGGTGCCAAAATTATGTTTGCCATTCTTTGACTTGTTCAGGGAACCACTAGTTGTTACCTGCATCCCAGGTATTGAATGGCTCAGTTCAGTGGCTTTGCTCAGGTGGTGAAATTCAGACCCTTGAATTGCTCAGGATTCCTGTGTTTTAATAGAAATACTACATCTTCCAAACCGCAGTGAGAGAGCCAGTGGAGTAGGCTATAAAGTGGCAAAGCATCTCTCCCAGAAAAGCAACCTTTGCAAGTCTGCATCACAGCTATTGCCCCCAAAAGCAGTAATAATAAACCACATGTCTGGAGGAATTTCTCCTTCTTATCTTTCTCTCTTTGCAGCTCATTATTTCTTTATAAGGCTCATTACTAGCAGGTCTGAGACTCGGGCACTGATCCATGAAGGTCTGGAGGGAGGAAAGCTTTCAAATTCTGTCAGACCCAGCTTGGACCGATTGAAGCGAGATGCAGAGAGGCGAGTGAGGTGACAACCAAAGGGACGGGTTTCCTGGAGTCCTGTGTTGGAAGTGGCAGGATCAGGCTCCACTAGCAGGTGCCCAGCTCTGCACAGCCTCAGCATTTCAGCTTCACTGGAAGTATGATTTTCCAGTATGCCAGACCCTGAATCCAGACGGGATTTATTGAAATCCCAGTGGAAAAACTTTAAATGAACAATGTCCAACAAACAACATTGGTCTTTTCTATAACCATTCACCAGTTCAGGAGCAGGTTCTGCCCCAGCTGAAGCTTACTTATATCAGGACTGTTGTGTTCTGTTCCCATCCTGCCCTACATTCCTGTGCATTCCTCTCCCCTCCTTCGTGCTCCTGATGTCTGACAAGTTGTGCCAGTTCAAGGAACTGGTCTGGCTGCAAATTAAAAGAGCAGGGGGGAAAAAAAAGGGGGGGGGGGGAAGAGGGAGAAAAAACCAAGAGTTTTTCAAAAGCAAAACACACTTCCACTTGGAAATATCACTGTGTTTAACTACCTTGCTTCTTGTTTGGCTTCCTCCTGAGCAGCCAAACCCAGGGATGATGCTCAAGCCCTTGTTTTGATAAGGTACCACGAGCCCAACATTGAAGCCAAATGACTCTGCGGGTGCCCCTGCAGGACCGCTTCTCTACCCTCACCTGGCATGCTGGGATTTTAAGATCTTTTTGGAGGATTTGAAACCTCCCAGAGGACCGCAGTGATGGTAGCCTGTTTGCGTTCATATTCATGTGAGAGCTGGAAAGGTTCTTATCTTTATTTTCACCATGTAGCCCAAGCTTTTCTGCTGGAGCCTTCACTTCTTTCCCCTATTTCTCTCTAGACGCATTACTCTATTTCCTTGGCTGAATTGCCTCCTTGCAATATGCCCCTACCAGCTTGTTTCAATCTGTGCTTTTGATTCTCCCTGCAGTGGAGGTTGTATCTGCTTTTTTGCATTCAACAGCACACCACAGTCCTTCTTGCATCTCAATTTTGGTTTTGCTAGCAAGTGAGGGGCAACACTTAACTGAGTTTGCAGCTGAGTAAGCCTTTCTACTGTGAACTCTTGGGAGAGAATATTATCTCCTAGTGGTGTGCGAAATGCCTCGGAGAAGGGACCACAACAGGTTGGTGGAAAAATACTGTAATAAATAACATGCCTGATGGTCATAACAGGCAAGTGAGGACATATGACATAATCGGGGGATAATAAAGAATCTCACCAGGCTTTCAGGAGCGTGGGGCTTGGAGAGACACAGAGCAACAAGCCAACACCACTGCTGGGCTCGTTCCTCGCTGCCAGGAGTGAAACAACTTCATTCCAGCCACTGAGAAGTGGTTTGCGAAAGCCTGGGATATATTCGGGGAGAAAATTACCTGTCAAAAGAATGATAAAGCCATGGTGTGCTTTGCTACTGGAATCCATTTGTTCTGACTGGTGATGGGGAAGAGCTCAGGCTGCATCACGTTCCTCTGCTAAGTCTTTTGCTGCTGAAAGGAAGGATGCAGGGGAAAGTATTAAAAAGTAGTGTCCACATTTATAGCACAGTGAGATGTGTTATTGAATAGCTCTTTTTTTAAAAGCATACAATCCTCTGTATTGCCATACTTAAGGTTAAATTCACGCATGCATCTGCAAGCCTGAACCTGCAAATAGCATGTACTTTTTGTAGGGAATGACGTGGTTCTTGGTGTGGCTGTGAGAGGGGAAATGTGCCACATACACAAACCAAACCACCAGCGGGCATCACTTGTGCTAGAAAAAATCAGGGCAAATCACACTCATTTACACTGTGCCCAGGAGCAGCTCTGTAGATGCCCCATACATGTTTTTGTAGGTAGATGGGATGGTTTCGCAGTGTGGGTCATGTACTTACAGAAGTTAGGGTGGAAAGTACTTTAAAGGGTCACTTGTTCCCATGTTTCTGCCCTGCTTTAGCCAGTGATGCAGTGCTGATAGATGGATTTTGCCCATCTTTTGGCCTAGATACTGTTGAATTAGGAGGACTGCAGCAAGGGGATCAAGGGAAGTTATCATCCCCTCTGCTCAGTGTTGATGAGACCACAGCTGGAAACATCTAGTCTAGGATCTGTGGGTCAAGAGGGAAAAGGGGTCTGGGGCATATCCTACAAGGCAAGATGAGGGGAGCTGAGCTTGTTTAGTCTGTCAAAGAGGACTAAGGGGGGATCTAATGCTGCTTACAGCTAACTGGAGGTGGTTAGAAAGACAACAGAGCCAAAACACTTCTCAGCAGTGCCAAGTAATGTAACATAGAGCAATATCCACAAATTGTGGCTTGGGAGGTTCATGTTGGACAGCAAGAAACAATTAAATACCATGCAGGTGGTGCAGCACTGGGACAGGACACCAGAGGTGAGGGAACTCCATGCTTGGAGGTGTTCAAGCCCCAGCTAAACACAGCCACAGCCAGCCTGACCCAGCGCTGGCAAGAGCCCTGTTCTGGATGGGAGGTTGGGCTGGAGACCCCAGAGGTGCCCCAGCACCACCCCAGGATGGCATTAATTGTCCCTTTCTCACTGCCAGGCCTGGCGTGGCCACCTGCAGTGTGATCCCAGACACCCTACCGCAAACAGCTGGGGATCCTCTGAGCAATCCTTTGGGACCTGGGGACAGGGACAGATGGGAAGGAGATTGTGTCACACCTCTAAATCCTCTTCATAATGCCTCATTGGTCAGGCACACCTATGAAATCCTTAACTAATCCATTCACCTGGACACCAATAAGGTGCTTGAAGACCCTCTCCAGATCCCACAGTGTCTATTATATGCATGCACTCTTCCAACAACCTACAGCGGCAAGCCCCCCCATCCTCCCAGCTAATGAGCTGTTTGAGGTGAGTGGTAAAATGAAACCTTTGTATCCCACATGTAGTGATTGGAAAACAGCAATTAGAAAATAAAAAACAAGGCAAAACTCTTCAGAGCAGGCAGTAGGAGAGAAATGAAAATGCTATCGTCATTCTTCCACACCAGAAGAGTGACAAAGGAAGACCTCTCTCCTCCACCCCTCTGGGTGCTGCCTAGATTTTCCAGCAAGGTTGCAGTAATAAGCAATCAGCTGATTGAAATGCCACATTTCAGCCAACCAGGAGAATAAGCAGACTTTCTATCAGGATTCTCCACAACAGAGCACTCATTGTGATAAATGAACTGGAGAACAAGACAAATGAATATAACCTACTACTGTGCATGGATTCATCAACTCAGAGAAAGCTTCTGACAGAGAGAAAGGGAAGGAAAAGACACTGCACAGGGAACTTTGGTAGGAGGAGGCACACAGGAAGGTTGCACTGAGCTCCTAGGAAGCACATGGGTTGAAGAGAAGACCTCTGCTAAGTGCCCGTGCAGAGGTGCCCACAAGATTAGGGGGGCAAAGTAGTAGTCTACTGAGCTGTGGCTGTTCAGAACTTGGTTGGGCAGAAGGGAACTGCACCACTTGACAGCTCCTTGGTGTCTATTCTTGACTCCCTGATGTGTGCAAATTGATCAGACCAGCCAAGACAGGGTGGTTCTTGAGCAGGCATAAACATATGAAAAACCCAAGCAAATTTCCTGCATGATCCTGCTGTTCTCCAGGGGGAACTCTGGGATGACAGGACCTTCACCAATGGATATAACCTTCCTGCTTCCTATATACCATAGACAGGATCAAAGTCTGTGGTTCCTTTACCTGGTATAAAACACTTTTTAATCCAGAAGGCAAAGACATAACAACATCCAGGACCGGCAGCTGAAGTCAGAAAGGTTCAAACCAGTAAGAGCATGCAAATCACTAGCAGTCAGCGTAATTAGCCATTGAAATGGGTTACTAAGAGCTGGAAGGAGTTCTCCATCACTCACTTTCTTCATTACTGACAGTCAGGAAATCAGGAGTGGAGAGTTTCTAAAAGACACAGCCAAGCTTGGCCAACAAATGCTGGAAGAGGTTCAGGGAGGAGGGGGAAACCTTTTTTAACCTTTTAGGAGGGTGACCCTAGAAAATTGCAGCAGGCCTTGCTGGCTCTTTAGATGTAGTGTGGGTGACTCTCATTATGCCATTCTGCAGTGTCCAGCCAACAAATGGAGCTAGCAAGGAGTCAGATTCAACAGGGGAGTATGAGAAGCCATTGAACTTCGAGGACTAAACTTTTGTCTGATGTCTGTGTTTTACATAGAAACTTAAATTCATATCATTGTAGTTCTTCGGGTGATTTTTTTCCCCTTCCTTACAATGTAAAAATAGCCTGCAATGAGACTTTGTTTAAAGCTATGGAGTTAATTTTCTATAATAATTGTTAACAGTTGGAGTTTTTCTTTCTTCAAGCTCAAGGGAGAAGCATGGACAGATTTATTAATGGTGTCCCCCTATGTGATTGATGGGCTGTCGAACAGGGAAACTTCACACCTGAAAAAACTTGAAACAAGAACACTTATACCAAAAATAACGTCTGTGCCTGGTACCTCTGCAAGTCTCTCTGTAGTGACTTGTGGCCGAACCTTCCCAGGGGCTTCTCTACCCCAGTAGCTCCTCTGTTGGTTCAGTGCTGTGCTCTGTTCTTCTGTTGCTACAGAGCTAGACATGCTCATGGCATCACAAATATAATGATGGATGATGTGAGAGAATAGAGCTCGTCTCTCCAAAAGAGTGAGCAGGCAGAGATGAGATTCCCTCTTGGGATAATTGTCTTAGAGTTTCCTCCAGCACAAGTGTCCGGTCAGAGTAAACAGGACTCACAAATGTGATTTCCACACATACACATAGTGATGCATGGGTAAATCTTAACTCTTAGGCACATCCCTTTCACCATCATCGGTAACAGGTAGCACCTGATATCAGCCACACTGAGATTTTCCAGTGTCTAGAACAGATTATACACCTCTGCTCCAGAAAGCACCAGCAACTCTGAGGTCAGGTTGGCTGAGTAAGAGTATGATAGCCCTTGTCTTTGTTGCCTGGTGGCCACGAGCTCTCTATCTTGAAAGCATCTGCTGTTTCATTCATTTCCCAAGTCCTGTGGATATTGGGTATGAGTACCAGGAAGCCCAGGGCAGGCACTGGTGGCTACAAGATGACTCCAGCAAGTTCAGCTAGATCAAAACCTTCTTACAAAAGGGATCTGTAGATGTTCTGGCAAGATGACTGTGTGGTTCTTAATTCATGTATAAATACCAGCCCTCATGTAGTCCAGAGAAATGCACCTCTGGTGTGCTGTTGCACTGATGAGTTCATGGGCCTATATCCTTCCCACTGCAAAGGAAACCAGGCAGCAGCATGAACAGGAGGGAAACTTGTCCAGCTGGAGTAGGTCAACAGAAAAAAGGGTTTGATCCCTTCCCTTATAGAAACTGCACACACATGGACAGACGAACCAGGCTATTTGCTGTGCCTCTGCCTCCTTTCCCAACAGCCATATAGCAATAGGTAGAAGACAAGATGACCAGAGTCCCTGAGAAACACTTTGGTCTCAATTTCTGCCATTTGTTTGAGCTCTTCTTTCTGCAGGCATTTGTTTCACTGGTATATCCCTTCCCTGAAATACCAGGCAAGCACTTTCTTGACACAGTTAGGATGAATTTTTCACAATGCTACTCTATTGCCTTGGTCGACAAGGTCTTACACCCCCAAGCACCAGGAGAGCCAGGAATGTCTCTAGGGGCACCCAGGGTAACTACTGAAAGGCACAAGACCTTGTGAGCCCTCATAAGTAAAATGAGGAAGCACTGGGAACTATCTCACCATGTGATAGAAGTGAGGAAAAGCTCAAGCCTTACCCACTGATCACAACTTCTGCTCCAACAGCAAAAATAATCTGTTTAATAATCTTAATAATCTTTCTCTGGTACCCTTTGTCCATATGGCTGGTAATCTGGCGGCTTAGGAATGAATTATAAAAAAATCCTCAAATAGGGATCTGATGGCTTAGCTCAGAGAATCAAAGAAATTAGAGGCAGAGAAGCCTGATCAGGCCACTTAGTCTTCCTTAGCCTCCAGGCCTCCTTCCATCAGGGTCCTGCTGGGCTGGAGTGACAGTGTCAGCTCAGACCCCTGAGTGGAAACAGTGTCCTCTACCCAGCTCTTCCCCAGCCTCCCATCACTGTGGGCACTTGTCTCGCCGCCTCATTTCTCCTCCCACTTATTAAGACTACATTTTCTTCAGGACTGTGACTATCCCTTACAATGAGTTTACACACTGCCCAGCCAACAGGGACCAGGATCGGGGGCAGACCCTTCCCATGCTGTGCCAACAGTGACAATGAAGTACAAAATCCTCCTGCAGGCTCTTCCAGGGGTTACTTCCCATGTTTGGGGAATGGATGTTTTCTTCCCACCTTTGCCTTAAGCACAGGATGTGGGCAAGGAGGGAGCTGATCCAGCTGCCCTCTGGTGCAAATAAGCACAGCCTGGCTTTGCTGACATGACCCTGGTCTGATGAGAGGATCTGGCTGAGGCCAGAGGTGTTGCTGGAAGCAGGAATCTCGTATCTCATCTATTTTTATTTGTGAAGATTCATCCTGACCAAACCAGTGTCACTCTGGCAATATTGACACACAGGAGCAATACCAGAGTGCAAATGGGACCTTTTGCAGAAAGCAGGGGTTGCGGGACCCTGGCCTGCTGGTGGTCTGCAATGGGCTTTTAATTTATTTAACCACTGGTAAACAGATGTAATCAACATAACCTTCCCCATCTCCTTTGGCACCACATCAGAGCCACAGGCAAGCTCCACTGGGGACCGGCCGTCACATTGGGATGAGACTGTGAAGCCTTGAGGTTATGAGACCTCTGCTGTGAGTTTTGCCCAAATCTTTACATGCCCAGTTGGTCTCAGCAAGACACCATTAACTTACAGAGGAAGAAGAAAGGAGCCCCATCTGGAGCTTAGAAAGCACAAATCTGCCATTCTCTCTTCACAGGCTGGGGCCGTCTGAACAGAAGGTAAAGGTTGCAGGGAGATGCTTTCATAGGGAACAATGCATGGGAAACACAGAGACAATACGCTTTTCTCTTTCCACCCCCCTAACTATTTCTCTGCAAGAGCAGGTACCTAAAAATCAAGAGCAAAGAAAACTGCAAGTTGGGAACATCAATTCTGCTTTCAACAATTCTTCCCACGCTCTTATCTGAGCTAATAAAGATTTTGCAGGATTGTACCAGTGCAGCATACCAAGTCCTCTGATCAAGGAAAAGAAAATCTACCCACACGCTGATTTTATATTGCAGCAGCCAAAATCATAAAACACACATTGCCAACAGTCAGTGCAGGTAGTGAATTACATAGTCTCACTCTTAGGGGAGCTCCGGGTGCAGGATTTTGAAGGATTTTAAAGAAGTAGACTGTCAGAAATGCTGAAATCTGAGTGTTTTCTTTCCCTTACAGAAGCTCTCCAAATTGACAATAGAGCTGTTTGTCTGCTCTGCTCTGAATAAATCAGCAAATGAAGTTATTTTCCTCTTTTTTCTTTGGCCTATTTGCAAATCTCTGCATTCTGTACTTATTTTTGAAGCATGAAAAATTGACAGTCAGTTCAGAAAACAAATCAGGTGCTACAAGTCCTTTTCCTCCTGCTCAGCATGTCTGAGGGATGGGTGCCTGAGATGCCTAATAGCTGCTTTAATTCCAAATAAGAGAGAAAATTTCCTGGCCAGAAGAAGATGCCCTGATTTCCTCAGTTGCTCTAAATCTGGGAGGCCTAGCCACTCTTTGGACTGGCTTAAGAAGTTTCTGCCGCTCCATCCCCCCCATGCTGATCAGCCAATTGATCCAGGCTGAAATCTGTCCTCAAAAAAAAAAAAAAAAGCCAAAGAGAAGAGCATTTTTAAGCTTCATTGTTTTGGTCACTGAGATAACAGCAGTGCCCCAGTGCTCTACAGGGCAGGCAGAGACAGGAGGGTAGGCAGGGAGGAAGAGGACTGCTTCCCAAGCCAACATGGTGCTGGAGAAGAGGTTTCGTTAAACAATGATGTGTAACTGATGGTGCTTGGGTTTCTGCAGGTCTCCTCCATTACATGTGGTTGATTATTCCCTCCAAATATTCCCTTTTTGGTTGCAATTTTAGTAGCCAGGAGTTACCATATTCTGGCTTGCATCTCTGATCCCAGCCAGGAATCAGCACCAGCGACTTTAGCAGAAGGTGCAATAACACTGCATGATGGCAAATGGCCCATGACTACACAGAAATATCCTAACACCTGGAGATCAGTTTAAACCCTGAAGCATGAGGTTTCATATCGCTTGCAAATCACTTGGAAGCACTAACTGTGGACATTGAAGCAAACCATGTAAATGTCCAAGTATCAGCACCAGAGACATAGGAAGCTCTTCCTTTTAATAAGGCATTGCATGGGGGGGAAAAACCTTATTCTTAATTTTTTCCAACTTTTGACATATCCTTCATTGTAATTATAATTAGTGTTACCCAGTTAAAACCTCACCCAATGCTTTCCAGACAGGTATTGCTATTCAGACTTTACAGCATGGGAAAACTGAGGTGAAAGACAGCCACTAACTTGCACACAGCCAGCAAGCACATCAGCAGAATAAAGCATTGAATAGTGGGCTGTGTTTCTTCTCTCCCATAAATAAACCCCAGGAAGTCCAACGTAACAGTAAATAAAAGCTGGACTGCTGTGTGCTGTGATTCACCAGAAGAACAGAGGAATTCAGTGATGATACAGAAAAAAAAAATATTGCAAGTCCAGTTGCACATCCAGGAGGGGAGAGAGACCAAAGGGGAAGGGATAATCAGATGGAAGAAAAATCTGAAAGCAAATGCTTTTTAATTATCATCATTTCAAGGGAGCGCAGAACGATTCCACATGGTCCCTCATGGTTGTAGAGAAAGACCCAGGTCAGGGCAGAGGGCAAATCCAGGGTCAGATTCTTATTGAAAGTGAAAATTGTTCTTATTGTGCTTAACACCAGCTTTAGGAATATTAAAGAACAATTTGGGTTTTGTCAGTTAATACACTGTAGCCTGTGGTTAATGTGGCACTAAGATAGATTTTTTTTTTTAAAGGCTATTAATCTAGCAAGATTTTAAAGAGCTCAGCAAATATAATGTGACTTTAACATACTCCATCTAGAAATTACCACCAGCCTCGTTCAGTGGTGCAAATATAATGGTTCTGATCGACAGGTCGTGTTCACTGACCGCAGAGAGGTTACAAAGACTCAAGGCAGATCAGCTACTGGTCTCCTATTTATTCAAAGGCACTCTAGTTTTTTTCACTTTTACACCACTGGAAGATGCCCAAGGGATCTTTGAAAACCTCCAGCCCTCAACCTCGCTCGTGTCTACACTCATCATCCTGACCATTTTTCTGACAATAGCAGATGGCCTTATCAAAGGTGTTGTCTCTCCTTAGAAGGACAGTAATTTCCCACTAAATATAGTCCTGTCACGTGTCTCTAAAAAGCACCGTTAGATGGGTGGGTGAGATCATGAAAACATTCATGACCTCACAATTGCATTTTGGTGGAAGTTCTGGTACAAGATTCCTGGACACGAACCACATTGGTTTAGCACACAGCTTTGCTTCCTTATAAAAAAAAAAAAAACAAAACAAAAACCAGCAACCCAGCATAACAGTGAAGGAAACCCCTCTGAAACAGGGCTGGATCATCAAAAGGGTGCATTAACAGAGGTTTTGGCTTGAAATTTCACCAAACTGTCAGTTCTCAGGAGGGAGGTACTATCAGAGGCTGATCTCAACAAGGGGATGCTCCTGGGACTTCTGTGCAACCCAGCCCAGCATTGATTCAGTTTGTAAAAACATGAAAACCAGACCACAGGGAACCACAAAGGGCTGCAGTGAATCTTACCAGTGCCAGCTGTGCTGGAGACTCATGCCCTGTGGTGGGAAAGGTGCCCATCCCTCAGCCATTCCAGCTCAGAGTCCCACCTCCTGCCTTAAATGCTCATGAAGGGAGAGAAGCGGAGCTGCTAGAGGACGAAGAGGAAAGGGGGGTTGTCTGCAGAGATTTCATTCTGAGATTTCCTCCGGTGGCACATTCTTGGCTTCTTCCTGACCCTGTGGAGGCAGCTCACACTCCCAAGATGGGAAGGTTCCCCAGGATGTTTGAAAGCCCCTGGAAAAGACTTTCAAAATGACACCCATTTTATGCTATGAAGTGAGAAACAGAGAAAAGCCTGGAAGTATAAGCTCCAGCCCCTCTCCCCACTTACATGGCATTTGTGCTCCATTTTTTTTTTCTCTCCTCTCTTTCATTTCTCCTCTCTTTCCAGTAGCACCCAAACCCTACATATAAACTCCCCTGGCCTCATCCTCAGCTGGGAGAACACACTGAAATTAGATGGTTAGTGTTACTGGGAACATTGATCCCTTTTTCCTTCCCATCTGGCTTTACTGCCAGATTTTTATTGCTACTGCTTTTTGCTGGGGACACACAGTCTCCTTATGGCACATCTGAATGGCCTTAGAAATAAAGGAATGAGACCTTTCAGCCAGCAAAAACCTGTAAATAAACAGTTTGGGCTGGCAATCAATGGGCAATCTCTCTAAGTCCTGGGATTGTTCAGTTAGATTAAGCCTTTCTAATGAATTCCTCATTGAGCCACTGAACAGAAATGAAGCCTTGTTAGCTCATTATCTTTCTAATTAACCCATTCTAAACCTGCTCCTTCCTCACCAGGAGGTAGCTGTGCTGTTTGGGTTTCACACTGAGGTTTATCAATGACCCCCTGAGAGCCTTTTGTATCAGTAACTGAGATTTATTTGAAATGACTGAGGAAGGCAGCTTCCAGTTTATTCCCTGTGCCAGATGAAGGTCCAAATACTATGTTATCCTCAGGCTACAATTTCCCAAGGACAAGCCATGTGTTGTGAGCATCTCCAAGCCCTTTTCTGCAGTGATGAATGCTCCCCCCACCCACCCTTGTTTGCATGCAGATCACTGGGCTCGTTAAGCTGACGAAGGGGCCTGCCCTCACTAATGGGGGCATGGGGCTGCACTGTGTCTGCCTGCAGATAGCAAGAGTATTTCACTGCTGGCATTGGCTGCTCTCGGCTGTTTTTGTGTTTATAAGCAGGGTCCATTTCCAGGCAAACACAGCAACATGTCTAATAGATAGAGAGCCCCCTTCCCAAAGAATGACTGCAGCAGCCCCATTATTTGGGCCATTTTGAAGGAGACAGGTCATATAGTAGCATCCAGTAGAGATCAGTCCCATGTCAGGAGAAGGATGGCGTTATCAGCCCGATCAGTTGAGGCTTGGTGTCCCCACAGCCTGTGTGACAGCAATCTCTGCTTCTTGGCATCTCTCTGGAAAAACCCAGCACAGAGCAGCTTGTGGGACTGCGTGCTCAGATGCCCCAGCATCAAGCCTGTCCTTGCACTCAGACATGGACTCGCATCCCACTGCTCTTGATGCTATCCCAGGCATTTGTCACCTTTTGTCACTTCTCTCCCCAAGTAGCTGGTGGGGCTTTCTCCCCTTTCTCCCTGCAGTTCAACAGCACCTCTACCTTTTGGGGTTTCCCTTGGCCTTGCTCCCACTGGGTTCAGGACCTGGCTGACAACCTTTCCTGCTGGGTACCTGAGCTGAGAGCACCCTTTTTCACCCCAGACTAAATGACACAGCACTCAAGGCAGCCCACACTCACCATCAGCATCCCTTGAAGGAGCAAGAGAGGCAGAAGGATGCCTCCTCTCTCTCAATCCCTTTTTGTATCTCCACAACACACACAGGACCTGCTCAGGATCCTGTGTCCAAGCATATCCCACTGCATTCAACCTTCAGCCCAGCTTGAGAGGGACAACCCAAGCCATGAGCTTCCCCAAGCATCACCACCCTGCAGCTCATGGACCAGCATTGCCACCCCTTCCTCCCACACACCATCGCTTTTTCCACCCTTGCATGGATTGTCTGCCAAATGGCTCCAGCTGACCAGCCACAAGCACTGAAATACGGATTTCAGTCCCAGGTCAAAGCCTGGCACAGTTTGAAGTGCCCAATGCAGGTTTTGTCGGTAGAACAATACCAATCTACAAACTGCCCTTAGGGTGGCTTTGGAAACCTTTTCGAAGCAAATAAAAAATGCAAATTTTGGATTTCCATTTCTTCTGTTATTTTCAATTCTGGTTTCTCTCCTTACCTTCCTCCTCCAACCCCTACCCAGCCCAGAGGAAGCCACAACCCCCAATCCACCCTGAAAGATTCATTCAGATTCTGCCTCCAAGAGCGACATTTTAATAACCCGACCAGCCAGGGATCTCTAAATCTCTCTGAGGAAAGGAGGCAGTGAGGATATAAACAAAAATATGCTTTGCCTAATTGTTTCTTACGTCGTCACGAGCAATTGAAAACGGCTCCTAGGGCGATATCCATTACATTTTGTAACAAAGGACTCTAAATGAAGGAAGCCCAGGCGGAACAGCAGAGTCAGAGCTAGAGACAAGCCTGGCATATAAATCTGTGCCAATCTGCCCCCCCCACCCCAAATGCTCCCACAAGACCTGGAAGCTGGCACAGCAAGAAAGAAATTCCAGCACGTGCCACGCTAGGATCTCTGTTACTTGGGATACCCAGAGGCTGGAGGAACCCCCTCCCCTTGGGGAAGAAGGCACAGGCACCCACCCACCCGTTCAGCCCAACATGCTGTGGCATTCGTGTCCCACAGCTTCCTAATGGGCTTTTGCCAGGGCCCCCATCCATCCATAGGGCTGCGGGCTGGTTCTTGAGGCGGGAACTGGTGTAGAGGGCCACGAGTCAGCAGGGGGATGACTGAGGAGGTGAATGCTAAACTGATACAGGCACATGTCTGTTTGGCTATTAAAAAAAAAGGCAATTTACACTGCACTGTATGCCAGATCACTGTCTGGGTCTCTGAAATTATTCTGTTCTGTATTTAGTGTAAAATTCACTTTGTATATATTAGTCCATCCTACCATCAGCATCTCTCCATAGAGGGCTGAATTGAGACTCTGTTTGCACTCCTGCCATATTCTGTTCTATTTTATATATTGGGTATAGCATCAGCTGGACTTTAAGAAATCCATTAAGATAGGCATTTTTTTTAATATTGAAGCAGAGTAAAACTGCAGTTATGAGCTCTTGTACTGAATAACATTGTGGAGTAACAGGGAGAAGACAACACAGTGATGTTGAGTGGGCAGACAGAGAATATCAAACACATTTTCTGATTGAGATAATTCTTTGGGGGGGGGAATTTCTCAGTTTTAGACTGACTTTTCCTTTCATTTCACTTACTCCAAGGAGCCCAACTTTGTGGTTTGAAGACAATATCCCTGCATTGTTGGCTGGTGGTTGGTTCCTGCATGCAGCAGTCTTTACCTTTCAGAAGCTGCCAATTCCAGACACAGGCAGGCTATTGCAAAGAAAAGTGATTTTCATGCTTTTGCGTGCTCTCTCCACCATGGGAACTCAGCATTTTTTTTCTTGGAAGGACTCTGCTGTGACCAAAAATCTCTGCTCTGAACTCTCATGATTCGAATCCCTGGCTCTAGTCTCTTCAAACCTCAGCTCCTGTGAGACAGGCAATTCAGCTTGCTTGGGGTCTACCCCTTCCCTGTCCCTTCCTCTTCTTCCCCTTCCCTTTCCTCTTTGTTTTACCCATGGTTGTCAAAAAGCCTTGCAAACATGCCATGCACACAGGACAGAGCCTCAGAACTCAGATGACAAGGCAAAAGAGACCTTACTACACATTACTTTTATAATCTCAAGATTCATTTTATGACAACTTCGTGTCATCAGCAGCAGCTCTTTCATGAGGTGTTAATATTAGAAGCGGATACAGATGTTAAAGTATAAAATTGTTCTTTGTACATGGAAAAACCCATCAAAACCTCCTAGATCTGCCTTAATATTTTCACTCTCAAACATTTAAAGTACCATCCATGTCATGAGAGTGATTTCATGAGATTCTTTCATTCTTTAAATGTGGGCTTAGGAGAACAAGGAGATGATCCTGAACCTCCAAAATCAGGGGGAGTTTAGCTCTCCATGGGCTCCTCCAGCTGCTTTTCTACCATCCCCTGTGGGTAGGATGGGTAGAAACAGCATTAAGGCACATTTTTTGATCTCCATCTATTTTTTGGAGACATGCTGGTTCACCGTCTTGCAAAGGAAAACACCCAGGCCAGCTAGGCTCCACATATAACTGAGACAATGTGTATCGTTATTTCTGTGCAAGGAATGAGGCAAAATTAACACAATGCAGCACCATACGCAAATGCCGAGACAGCCCAAGGAAATCAGCACTGTGCTCACTCTGATGGCACTTACCTCCCTTCTCCTCTTCCCCTGCTCCCTCCTCTGCCTGCAGCTCCCCCCCGTCCGACCCCTCCAGACATGTCCAGAGGGATCTTTAAAACTCTATAAAAAACATAAGAAGCTGTTTTCGACTATTAAGAGAGACTGTTGATAACACAGTTCCAATAAAAAAAAGTCTATATATGTGCTTTCTACAGCTTCCCTTGGAAAATAATTCATTTTTCCCTGCATTATATTTCATGGTAACCTAGAGACTCAATATGTTCTGGATTACTGCATCCATTTCTGTTTCTGCTCTAATGGCCCACCGGAGTATGAACCTTCCAACCAGAGTCCCCTAAATCTGGTGACTGGGGAGCTAGTTGTACTTTCTTGTTTTCCACTTGATAACTAGCCCCTTCCAGCATTGCTTTTATGGCAGTAATCTTCCTAGGCTGGTTGCAGATTGCTTGTCCTGCCTTTTTTTTTTCTTGCTTGCTTTTTTTTTTCTCTTGTCCTCCAGCCACTGGAGCCAATGGTCACTGTGGACTATCCATCACGTTGTTTTTTATGTCAAGCTGGAGTTCCCCGGGTCCGTTTACTGCTTTTCTTCCCCCCCTGCCACCCCAATCCAAATGCCACTGCAGTCTGGCAATTGCTTGTGTCAATGAACTGCCCCTTCCATTTAGGGGAGGAGATCTGTGATTGCCAATACCTATCAATAGGCTAGAGATAGCCTGGGTTTAATTTTATGGCTTCGTATTACAAATGATGAGGCAAACAGAGGAGACTAAGCAAACACCTCTCTCCTTTTACTCCCTGGGAGAGTAAAGGACATTAGAAATAGCATGAAAGGTATGGAGGAAATAAATCCAGCCAAATCCTGGCTGCCCATTGGTACAGCCTTGCTCAGTACTGGGAGCCCAGCCCCTCTGTGCACAAGTCCCAGCTGTGTCGTGGAGTCTGGGTGTTGTCCACCGGACAGCCTCCGCCCTGCCCTATTTGCATTTGCACGTAAGTGATCTGAGATCCAGGCACATATACAATCATTGAGTTCATTTTCTTTTTCTTCATTGCTCTGAAAAAGAGATCAGATGGAAAACTTCAGTGCTGTGGAGGGCAGTAAATTAGAGTTCAGGAAACCAGCATGAGTGAAAAGTAAGGGCTAAACCTTCATTTATCCCTTCAAGCTCAGATCTGAATACACACTTACATTTAAAATTTATAGGTAAAACACTTTGTCCCCCAAAAATATGGGATAAAAGAATATCTAAACTTTTCAGGAAATTAACCCAAAAGGATGGAGCTTAGGATTTTTTCTCAAAGCCATTTCTAGGAGAATGAGAACTATTTCTTCTAACAGCTCTTTTTAACCCACAGGTCTCAAACCCTTTGTCAGTCACCACACATGCACACACATACACTGTATTTGCTTCTTTTTCCCTTTCCAGTAATAATTCAGATCTGCATCAGTTTTACTCAGTCTTAAGGTCACTTCTAGGGCTTAGCTTCTCCAGTCTCTTAGTGCTGGTGTTTTTTCTCCTCAGGACACTTGCACTAGAAGTGTTTTCTCTGCCTAGCTGCCATTTAATTATGTCTCTGAGAGAGTGGCAGAGAATCACCTGAACTTTTTATAGCCTTGCTCATCTGTCTGCAGATTTGCCTCCAGGTCCTGCGGAGTTAAAGGTGTGACAAAGGCCATTGTGCAGCTCTTCCCAAGGCCAATTCCTGGGGTTAGGCTGATCTTAGCATCCGTACCATGTTTACAACTTCCATTTTCTAGAACAGGTTGAGTTCATTGGCATTAAAAACTCTCTATAGTGCATCAGTCTTAATCCAATTTTAAAAGGCAAGGCCAGCAACTGTGTTAAAGGGATTAACTCTTATTAAATATAGTGTATTTGAGTAAGCCCTAAGGGAAGGACTCCAGTTACTCCTGTTTGCATTGATGGAGGCAGTCATACCAAGTTACATCCTAGGGACCTGGCAGTAAGCTCAAGCTATAAATTACATCATATTACAGGAAAATAATTTTTAAAGTGTGGAGGTAATTAGAAAGCAGTGTCCTCACCAGGCTTTATAAACATTAAGAGGCAAACTATTCATCTCCTGTCAATCCACATGGAAGGAAAAATGTAGGTGAGAAGTTAACCTGTCATGGCAGAGGAAGCTACTGTCCAGGTCTCACAGCAGAATGCAGACAGAAGATGTAACCTTAGATTGTTGAAGGCAATGGAAAGGGATGGACCTGTGTCCTCCAAACTTTGGATGTAGCCAGGTAACAACTAAAAAAAAGTGTTATCCAAAGCAAATGGATTTCAACATTGAAAGGAAAACACCAAGGCTTCCCTCCTACATCTCCATAAGGAATTGTCTTTAGCTCCAAGGAAACTGAAGCAAGCAGACAGAGGCAGAGCCGAAGCCAGCCATCCCCAGGTCTCAGTGACTCCTTGCAGTCCATTTGCCATTTACCACAGGGGCACAGACCTCCTGATCAGGAGGTTCCCCTGAGCTGCCTGACCTTGAACCCACAAGATGCCCCGTCTGCCTGCAGGTGCCTTTAAGGATGCAGGCAGGGACCAGTCTACACAGAGGCTGTTTTCAGTTCATAACCTGGTGCTAAGGAAGCATTAGTAGCCTGGAAAGTTTTGTTTCATTGCTCCTACAGACCAGACTGGCACTCTCCTGATATGTCCAAGTCTAGGGATGGGAAACAAATTATGTTGATTTAAAGGCAACCATACATTGACTAAGAAAAATTGACTTGGCAAGCTTGAATGTGTGAAAGCCCCTCTTATCCATCCCACGTGGTGCAAGCAGTACATGGGAACAATACTTAGTACCTCTAAAACAATCGTGAGTTTGAGCCCAACTAACAAATCCCTCCTTATTCATTCCTAATGGGAACAACAGAAGATACACAGATTTGAAAATATTTTAACCTAGCTAACAACTGCTGCCAGGGAGTTTCCAAAATCAAGGCCTTGGAGAATGACCTTAATTCTGATTCAAAAAAAGATCGCAGATTAAAGAGGAACTTGTCATCAGCTATTCCCTGTAATTAGTTTAATATGATCAACTTTCCATGATAACGAAAGACAGCATCAGAGCTGTCCAGAGAGAAACTTCCAGTGGATAATAAATACTGACAGATTTCAACCAGATGGCTTTACCAGACTGCAACTTTGCAAGTGATTTTGAAGCTCAAACATTAGTGCTTATTACATAGGATCAGCCAATAGCCGAGAGAGATCTGCAATGGTTCCAGCTGGGATTTAAAGGCAACTAAAACATATGGATAAAGACTTTGACTAAGGGGTAAAAGATTATTTTTGAAAATTACTTTCACTGAGCACCCAAAGCCTTGGGAGTATGGCACACTCCTTTTCAGACTGGGGCTTCACCTCTAAAGATGGGCTATTTATTAACTGACATCCCAGTCGGCTGTCAAGCCCAGCATGGGTGAGACAGTGCCCAGCAGCCGCAGGGCTGGCATCAGAAAGTGCCAGGATGTCACTTCTAAGCATCTTTCCCAGACTGCTTGGGGTTGCCTTCAACCCTGAGGAGGACACAAGGAAGGGGTGGGCAGAGGAGGGGACATTGCTGAGATCCTCTTAGGGCAGAGGTGCAAGGGGGGACCATGCAGTCTCCACAGCGATGCCCTTTGTTTTTTTTCCCACAAGGCTGGACATCCATGAGGACAATCCTGTATTGCCTTAGGGTTGCTCCAAGGACAGGATCACCATCAGAAACAGCCTGCAGGTTTGGTGTCAGCAGCAGAAAAAAACAATATAAGTCTGTGACTCCAAAATCTGGTGTATGAGTTCAGTCACATTTGCCAGACACAACTGCTGAGGGCTTAGTGAGATCGATCCAAGCTGTAGGGCAGGAGACAAGTCCACCTGGACCAGTGGGGAGGGAGCTGGAGGCCCTGGAAGACCCATGCTTAAGAGGACAGCAGATCCCTCTCCCCTAGCTCAACCTCAATCTAGAATCATAGAATCACAGAATCATTTAGGTTGGAAAAGATGTTTAAGATCATCAAGTCCAACTGTTAACCTAGAACTGTCAAGTCCACCACTAAACCATGTCCCTAAGCACCACATCTACATGTCTTTTAAATACCTCTAGGGATGGGGACTCAACCACTTCCCTGAGCAAATTTAATACAAACCTCTAATGTTTAAGCCCATAAGGTGTCACAGCCCACTGGGACAGGCACCGGCGACACTGGTTGCTGGCCAGGGGAAATCCAGCCACTTTCCTTCCATGGGAACCTTTGAAAACACATGCTGCTGGTGATCAGAGTGAGGTTTGCAGCTGTGGGACACCTGCCCAACCCGTACAATTAAAGAGGCCACAGGCATCCCCCACTGTGTCCTACCAACACACCTCTAGGCCAGATATGGAAGATACCCTGGCAAGAGGAACACCAGCTAGCACCAAGACTCCCTTCCTAACTGCCCTGCAGGGCACAGCCCCAAGCCACCAGGCACATGTGCTACCAGCACCCGCTGTGCTGGTGCAGCGAGATGGATGCGGGGAGGAAGAGGGACACCACAACAAACTATTTTTCCCTGCCTGAGTTCAAAGATACATTTCAGCTGTCTACTTACTGCTCCAGTCGGGTGAAAGCTCCCAGTGTCTGAAGGGGCTTTCTTGCTTCTCTTGGCATTATGGCCAAAATATCATTAAGACTTCTGTAGCTGGAACTGAGCTGTCAGTAAGAGAGAGAACTTGACTGAAGGCATTTTTGCAACCAAGGGATTTTAATTTTTCCCCCTTCTTCTGCCTTATCCAAGAGAAAGAAATATAACAAAAAACCAAGACAGGGATTTTTCAGCTAAATTTATTTCTTCCAGCATTTGCTGCAACAGGGACATGTTTGGGTTTGCTGCTTGCTTGCTTTTTGCAGAGTTTTTTATGAGCTATTCACATCAAATGTTAAGAAAAGTAATAGAGAGTAGAAAAGGCTGAAGAAGAGAGCTGGATGCTCAGGGCTCCATACTCAAAACCTGGGGCTGAAACTCTGCTCCCAGCTGCTTCATTAGGGTAAAAAATAGAAGTGAATATTGCAGTAGTAGTGATGCAGTGAACTCCATAGATTTCAGCCAGGTTCATATAGACAACAAAGGAGTGGGTTTTACAATCTTACAAAGTATCTCAGCATGCTGAATAATTGCATTAAGCCTCAAAATATTCCCACTAGGTTGTTCAGTGCCTTTGTCCATAGCTTGGACTTTTAAATCGAGAGATAAGAAAGAAAAATAAAGCAAAATGTCACACATTCCCTTTCTGGTTTTCAGACTTTTAAAATGACACATAGGTCCCTTTCTGCAGCGTGATTAAAAGTCAAAGTGGAGAGTCTAGCACCATCACATGGCTCCTGGACCTGGAGATTTAAGGGCGGAGGACAAATGGGATTGCCAGCCAGGCTGTAGGCTTTTGCAACTTATTTTTCAACAAACAGATTGATTACCAGCAATGAGCTCAAATCAGGTGTTCCCACATCCCACGACTTCTCCCTGAACAGGGAAAAAATATAGATTCAAATCTAAATCTACAGACAAAAATCCCCCACTCCCAGTCGCTACCCAACTTTTGAAAACAAAGGAGATACCCTCAGTCCACCAGATGCTTTTTGGGATAAGCTTTACCCAAAGAAATGTCTTTTTTTTTTTTTTTAAATACAGATCAAACCCCTAAGACAGAGCACCAGTGCAAATTCCCTGATGCTTGTTTGACTTCATTAGCACAAAAGCAAATGAAGGCGCTTTCCCCATTGTCCTGCTCCAGTGGAAGAGCACTGAAAAGGCAAAGTACCAGTGACCTGTGGAAACTCTCCCAGGCTGCTCCATCAGAGGGACAGAAAACATCCCATTACTTCCACAACTCTCAGCTGAACTCTGTTGAGCCCCTTTTGCCTGCTAACTTTCCATGGCTGTTTTGGGAAAGGCAGAGCTCCCAGCTTCAGGACTGCGTCCCCGAGGGCGTGTGGCAATCACAGTTTTCCCAAAGGCCAATGGGGAAGAGAAGCATATTGGGAAAAAAAACCATTATTGCCTTTCAAAAGCTTCATCCCACCTGACACTTGGTCTCCTGGGCCTGATTGTGGGCTGCTAGCCCCGACCCACTGGCTCATCCCTGTCCTGCAGCATGGGGCTGGGATGGGGGGGTATAAGTTTGCTCTGGGGATGCTCTGGGGTGCAAAGTGTTAAAGTTTCCTACTGATCATCTTTCTCCTCCACTGGGGTTTCCCTATTCCAAGTCTGGTGCTGAATACACAACAAAAACAGCAGGTGACATGAGATGTTGTAAAATCAACCCGTTGTTGAGGGGTCTGATGCTGTGCTGGCCAAACCAAAGGCTGCTTCTGAAAAATCCCAGCCCTGTGCCATGACACTTCTGCAGGGTCACTAGTACCTGGTGGAAAACCACCATTGCCTGGGTGTGCAGATGGAAAAAAACAGGTCCATCAAAGGCTCCTTGCATGAGCCAGGATGGGAGCTCCACTCAGCACCTGCCATCTCTGCTGCCTCCCTTCCCCTCTGCAGCAGCACGGCTGCTCTGAAGGGAGTCATGAAAAGATCCCACCTCGCTTTGGGAGGAAGAAAAGAAAACAGCTTAGCTGTGGAGGGAAAGAGAGCTACTATTTGCTATTCAAATCAGGAGTCACTTCTGGGCACAGGTCAATGAGAAAGGGAAACTTTCAGGCTGAAAGGATATGGACTTTGGAGATTTTCATCCAGAAATGGTGTTTACCGGTTTCATGTGCCCTCCGCAGGCAAACACACCCCGCAATGCTAGGCAGACTTCAAAAGGGCCCTTTCAGTGTGGCTGAGCAGAGGGAAGCTGGGGGTCTTGGGGGAGCTTAGCCAAAGATTATACACGTCTCTCTGGTCGAGGACAAAGCTCCTGCACCTGGGCAGCCGGGGGCCACAGGGAAACATGCTCCTTCTCACAGAGGCACAGTGGGTCAGGTGTGCCCAGTGGGGTGCAATGCCAGCACAGGGTACCACCAGGTAGAGCATCCTGGAGGTCATCAGTGGGTTTCCTCAAAGGTGAAATAGGGTCCACAACTGTTCGTGCAGGCTGGGGTGAGCAGCAGCAAGGAGGGGTTTGGGGCATCCCTCATGAGCTGGGTCCATGAGGGATGCTTCAAAGGCCTCAGGCAGGACCGCTCCCCATCTGACTGTGATCAGCCAACACGTGGCAAAAACATGTCACGCTCGACAACCTTTCATAATGGGAAAACATCCAAAGAATCTGCCCAGACTCTCTCAGCACACTGAGCATCAAAAGTGCTTTATTTCAGCAAGTTTCCATGTGGGGGGGAGTTTCCTCACTTTATTTAACTTCTACTTTTATGTTATGTCAAAATATTCCTGCAGCTTCAGTTTTATTTAATACCATGTTCGTGCCCTATTTGGTATTTACTCATGTCCTTTGACGTCACAACGCCAAAATTATCCACAGATAATTTTGACTTCCCAGTGAGATTTGCACCAAACCACATTTCAAAGTGCTGGAATTCCCCTGGGGACAGAAATACTTTTTTGGTTTTTTGCTGCTCCCCAGCCGCCTTGAAGGAAGGATCTGTGATGAGAAAAGGTCCCATCCCTGTTCTGGGGCAGGGTCACAGCATGGGAGTGGATGGGTGAGCAACCCTGTCCCTCCCTTCCTCCCCGCCCAGGTGCAGCGAGGGGGCAAAGCCATGGTAATATCCCCCTCCTCGCATCAGCAAGGTGTTCAGGCTGTATCGGATGTGACGGAAAAATGTGGCTGCAGATTTCTCCTACTCCTCTAGAGCAAAGTATGAGTAAGGATGAAACCATAATGCTGTAACAACCCCACTCTTCATCCTCCTCATCCTCCAGGCAGATTGCTGGATGCCAGACCAGACACTGAAGGAAACCCCGAAATCCCCACCCTGCCAAGTGTAGAGATATAAACCAGAAGAAGAAACCAATGGCTTTAACTGGTTTCCTGCAGAAGCCAGGGAGAGGTGAGATGGGCACCTGCTCCCTGCTGAGACCCAAACCAGTGAGGTTCCCAGGGGACCACAGCAGTTCCCTGTGACTCCCCTGAGCCCAACATTTTCCCACATCTGAAGTGAAGCAGCACTAAACCACACACACACACAGAAGCCCCCAAGCCTAACTGTAACACTTCTCCTACCTCCTGCAAGAAAGAAAAAAAAAAAGGCAGAAAAAGACAAGATTTGGTTCAGGTTTAGAGTGAAAGCTTGACCTGACTGTTTAAGAGCTCGATTACTCCTCACTCCCATACTTAGACACACCCATCCTTAAATTAATAAAGAACTATCTTTAATGCAGTCAAAGTGGCTTCAGATGTGAGCCACTTCAGCAGCCCATTATCAGCATCATGTTTGTTTTTCCATATTGACTGTGTGTGTAATATAATCCTTGTTTATGATAATTGATTTTCCTTGGACTGCCTTCCTGGGAATAATATGCACACTTTTTAACTCTCTTTTTAAAGATCAAATGGCATTTAGGCCTGGTGATTTGAATCTGAGTTGGTCAGAACATTTAATACAATAAGAGTGAGCTTAAAGGAAAGCAGTTAAACCCTGGATATTTTTCTTATTGCATAGCCTGAAAACCCTTGAATTGAGAGGGAAGTTTGCATCTATTTTCTTGTCGTCTATTTTAAAAGCTGTCAGAGTTGGTTAGTCTCTCTTAAAATTAGTCCTTTGGATCATCTTCTTACTAAAAACAAAATCTGAGCTTTTTTTTTTTTAAAGCGATAGCGGATTAGGGCAAGAAGCTTTGTTTAGCTAAAGCGAGGGATTAGAGGAGATTTGCCCCCATAAAGTTGTGGTTTGATGGTGCTTTTATCCCTGGATGTTGCTAAAGCTGTGTTGCTTCAGGATTAGGAGCATACAAAGAGTCTCCTTGTGCTGTTTCACAGCCAAGAGAAAGATGGGGGGGAGAGGGAGAGACAGGGGAACACATGCAACAGAATTGGGAATTCCTTGGTCACACAAATCTAAAGTTTAAACCCCCTGACACAAACTTTGCCGGACACGTTGTGAATGCGAGATGGCCAGACCTCTAGTGGGAACAGTGGATGGTGGAGCGGAGGGGGTGAGACCGCCTGAACCGCCACCTCCCAGCCTCACGCCGGTGACTTTCCTTCAAAATGAGCGAAATTTGGCTGGGGTGGCCAAGAGAAAGGCGAAGGGAAGGCAAGGGCTCGGCGTGGCTTGGGCAGCATTTCTCCCAGGTGAAATTTAAGCCATCATCAGCAAACCCTGATGAAAAGAAGCCACAGCATTGCTCCAGACAGGCTGGCGTCCAGCACTGGGAGATGAGGGCATCTAATTTATTCAAACACTGCTCAGCCATGCAAGGGGCTGGCGGTCCTCAGCCTTCCCACCTTTGGGAAATGCTTAAATCTTGGCATGTGCCAATGAGATGTCTTCGCCAGCCAGAGCCAGCTCCTGGGCCAGCTCTGCCATGAGTCTGAGATGATACGGAAAAAGTGGAAAAGCCCCACGTAATGGTATCCTTGTAAAACAGCTTTAAATAAAATAGAAAGAAAACAAGACCAGGCACTAAGTGGTGATGGGACATAATTTCCCCTGCCTGCAGACCTTCCAAGCACTAGTGGATAGCCTGGTTTATTTGGCAGGAGGTGGAGAACCTCCAAAAACCTGAGGTTTTATACATATGGGAGATTTACCCCTACCCAAATGAAAACACAAAGGGCTTTTGCACTTGCCAACCCCTCCTGCATGACAAGATCATTTCAAAAGCAGGAGCAAGTGGCAGGAAAAAAAACAGACCCCAACTCAAATCCAGCAAAACTCCTGGCAGGTAACATTTCCATCCTGCAGCAATTTATGTACATCCCCCTGTTTTTTATTTATTTTGGGGGACACAGGGTCGTGCCTCGATACCCACAGCCCTTGTAGCAAACCTGTGAGAATACACGAGGCACCACATTGGGCTGCAGGTTCTGGGGGCTCCTTGCCCTGAGGACCCCCATGTGTGTGACCCTGCATAGCTGTGTCAGAAAGAAAGAAGAAGCATCCTTGCTTATATGGAGTGAGGGAATCAGGCTCTTCTTTTCAAAACAGGAAATTAGATTTCATGAAAAGAGGTAATACCCGTTAAAAAGAAACTTAAAAATCCCTCTTGTCAGTAGCAGACTATTATATCTGTTTTTTCTGGAAAATCATTTGAGTCTGTGACTTTATCAAAAGACATTCCAGATGATAAATAATATAGTCTGGAGAGTGTAGGTTATACATGTGCACTTGTGTATGTATTTGAACACATACTGACTCTGGTGAGACCCCACCTGGAGTACTGTGTCCAGCTCCGGAGCCCTCAGCACAGGAAAGACATGGGCCTGTTGGAGTGGGTCCAGAGGAGGGCCACAAAAATGATCAGAGGGATGGAGCACCTCCCCGATGAGGAAAGGCCGAGAGAACTGGGGTTGTTTAACCTGGAGAAAAGAAGGCTCCAGGAAGACCTTATTGTGGCCTTTCAATACTTAAAGGGGGCTTATAAGAAAGATGGGGACAGACTTTTTAGTAGGGCCTGTTGCAATAAGACAAGGGGTAATGGTTTTAAACTAAAAGAGAGTAGATTTAGACTAGATATAAGGACGAAATTTTTTTACTATGAGGGTGGTGAAACACTGGAACAGGTTGCCCAGAGAGGTGGTAGATGCCCCATCCCTGGAAACATTCAAGGTCAGGTTGGATGGGGCTCTGAGCAACCTGATCTAGTTGAAGATGTCCCTGCCCATTGCAGGGGAGGTTGGACTAGATGACCTTTAAAGGTCTCTTCCAACCCAAACTATTCTATGATTCTATGAAATATGTGCATATGTATGTGTTTAAGCAAACAGCTTTGCTCACTTGACTTGATACCCAATGGATGGTTGACAAGTGTTAAAACCAAAGGGATACTGAGCCCATGCAGGAAAAATACCCACGATAGCACATTAGCCAAATTACCTTTGTTTAAGCCATTACAACTAACAGATACAGTCAACACTTGAGAAAGAAAACCCAAAGAAAAATATGAGAGTGGTGTTATATGAATAAAGCAAGATTTTTCCAAGCCAGGGGAGATGCACCATGGGCTCTCACTAGCCAGGCTCCATCCGACTGGACACCGATGCTAAACCAAGTTCTGTCACCTGCCAGTCTGCTCCAGCCACCCTCAGCCCTGCCATGAGCCTGCCCCCTTACACAGCCATGTTTTTATCTTCCTGACTCTTTGGATGGCCCCCTCATGATTTTGTCTCTCAGGCTTGAAATCAGAAATAATGACGGACCCTGAGTCAGGTGAGATTCATAACACCCATCTGAGGGAAATCCAGCTGTTTTGACACTTTTTCAGTCCAAAATAGAGTTAAAGAAACTGGAGATTTCATGTTTCCTGCAAAATAGCAGTTGTGGAGGGCAGAAAAACTACACTTGGAAAAGTCAAAGCATTTAATTTTTTAGGGGAAAAGAATAACATCTGTTATTATTAAATCTGTTCTGTTTTGGTTTTTCCTTTGCTTTGTCATAAGAAAATTAAACATGAATTTCCACGTCTCTCTGATGCATTTAGGGCTTTACAGCCCAGTTTACCTTTTCTCCTGCAGTTTCTGCTTTCTAGCCAGGCTGCATTTCCAGTCCTGGACCGCAGGTCAGGCAGGTTCCCTTGATGCACCAAAAAAGTCAACTAGACTTAAGTACAATGCATTCTGGCAGGTATTGTCTCCCAGAAACACCAAACCGGTGTGGGCCCACATGGCAGAATTACAGCTCTCTGACAACAACGTTCCGTTGGGAAATACAATTTAACTTTCTTTTTTCTGACTTGTAAATACATGTTTTGCAACTGTTAAAAAAAACCCCAAATATTCAAATTCAAAGTGAACCAACCTAAAAACTGGACCCACCTCTGTTTCTGTTTTTTTTCAGTGGTGATATTTTAGTGCACATTTTCCCCCTGGAAGGCAGAACATTCAGGGGGCAGACACAAAAATTATTCATCAGTTGTCATAGCAAACCCTCCTGCTCCTTTTTCCTCCCTTCAGATGTGCAAGCTGGCAAGATGCTCAAGGCTTTTCCTTCCTTGTTTGTTTTGGGGTGAAACAGAGGTACAAAATCTTAGCAGCAGCTCACAAACTGGGAGATGCAGGTAATACCCTATAGACTTGGAAGCTCCTTTAAACTGGCATCCTGTTCCCACTGCTGGAAGAGAGCATGAGATGGGGACGGGAACCTGGGTGGGCTGGCTGACCCCAAAGCGACCACATTACGGGGTGTCATTGGACCAGCAGTTTGCAGAGGTGGTGGAATGGGTGGGAAGCGCATCCCAGGGTGGGCAAAAGATGCTTGAAGAGCTGCTCCTCTGGAGGAAGCTTTTTGCTCCTCGTTCTTGCCTGTGCCTGGCTGCTCCTCCCCACCACTGCATGGGGGAATGCCCTTCCCCTCAGCTCACAGGAGGGTGAATAAAACCCCAGGCTGATGTGGGATACAGATGTCATCTGTTTCTGCCCACTTGCGCATCTGAAGGCTGAGTTTTCCTTCCCTTGCGGGGCACTCGCTGGCAGCAAAGCACTGTGACTTAGGGACAAACCTCCCTCAACAACAAGAATTTTCTCTCCGACATCTTTGCATCATATGACCTTCAAAACAAATCAGAAGGTAAAATAAACATATAAAAGCAGCCAGGGTATTTGTCCTGCCTGAACTCCATCAGGGCTGTGGAGCTGGAGGAATGCATTATCAGTTTCCACCAATTTTTGATTTTTCCCCAGTGTGGGACTGCAGAAGTGGCCTTATTGAAAGGCCAGAATCTGCTTCTATTTCAACCAGTGACAGGTACATTTATATTAAGTTGATTCCCCCTTGAAATTACCCAAGTTTAAAGAATTATCTGTCTGCAAGGGGAAAAAAAAAAAGAAAGAAAACCGTGCACCGGCAGTGGCTGTTCAGGATGATGTTCTGAGTTTGGAAATTACCTATTTAAGTCAATAAATGGGTTAGGAGGGGTAGAAGGAAAGGCAGGTAGAGTTTGTGGTTCTTAATCATAGCTTCGCAGGGTTTAGCTACTCTCCCACTGTTGAAAAATGTTTCAAAAAGCAAAATAAATGATCTTCTAGTTACTAAAATATTGATTTTGCCTACATCCAGTAATAAAGAGCAAGTCACCTGTAGGTAAAACTCTTGTAAAATATATTTGATACTATAATAGTCTGGAGATAGAGTTACATGAAGCTGAGAGAGGCAGGGGGATGACAATTCATTTCTAATAAGGTATTTACCTAACATATTTCATGTCACGTGTTACCCAAAACTAAGCGGGGCTCGTTTTCCTTTCCTCTCCTTTGTCCCCACCTTGGAGAAACCCACCACAGTGGTGGGTTGGCACAGGAGATGGCATCGTGGTGGGTCAGCTTGGCTGCTGCCTGCAGCCAGTGCATCCCCACAACGGGGACCAGTGCAGGGAAACTGGGTTGAAATGCTTCCTCTGGATGCTCAAAATGCAATGCAAGGGCTGGAGCCACTATTGCACAAGTGTGGTTGCGCGTGGCCACTGGGCCATGCTCCTGATCTGGGAGGGAGAGTTGGTTTTCCCCAGCCCTCTCGTGTCCTTGAAATTTCTCCTGCGGAAAATACGGCTAGCCCGGCTTTGTGCCTGGGAGATGGATTTTATCCCCCAGGAAACATATCTATCATTTTGCTCAGAGGTAGGTACAAAATAAATGCAGTCATGTATTTGAGCATCCGTTACCGAAGGACCGAACTTAGTGCTAAATGATGTAAATCTAGATAAATATCATCGCTTTTGAATAAATTACTTTGGATTTACACCAGCGAAACAGAGCTGAACTGCATCCAGCCTCACTGCCAGGACAGGCAGAGCTTGCATTGATGTCCAGGAGACCAATATTTGGACTTCTTTCTGAAAACATTGCTGTGGAGATCCAGTTCTGGGTCTGATGTGTTAGGTAAGGGCCAAATCTTTAGTCCCAATGGCAAAGCTCCTCAGTGACAGGATGTTGGGGCAACCCAGCTCTCAATATACATTGGGCCTGGGTCCACATTTAGATGCAACCAAGCTGCAAGAGCAACCTCTCTCCCAAGGATAAGCAGAATCAGTGCTATGAAGGATAAACCACAGTGGATGGCGATGTTGGGTTCAGAGCATCCCATGGTGCAATTAGACCTCAGCTAAGGAAATGGAGGGCTATTACAGCAGCTTAAGGGTTCAGGAAAATCAAGGTCAGAAACTCCTTCGTTGCCTCAAACTTGTTACATTACCTGTACCCACACAGGTAGGTTCATCATGTCATTCCCAGAGAAAGCAAGTCATCTTATGGACTTATCTTGTGCTCTTAAAAACAAACAAAAAATCCCCACAGCTAATGGCAGCTGCCTGAATCACGGGGCGCTGCAAAGGCAAGCAAAGCAGGGACTCAGTTTCCTCTGCTACTCGCGTGGGATGGAGCTCTATCTAGAAAAGGCAGAGTCTCTCCATGCCAAGTCCATAGGCAGGACCTGAATTTAAGCAACTTTCTGGAGTTTCTGTTCTGTTTTGATAACATTTCCAGCACTGCAGGAGTTGGAGAACTGGCTCCAGGAGCTGTAACATCCCTATCACAGACTCCCTCCACACCCACATTTCTTTCCATGAGTCCCATCAGGATGTAAATAACAAACCGGAGCGCAGCAGCCACACGGAGAGCTCCCCACCTCTCAAAGAAGCAAGGGAAGGCATTTTCTGGTGAGGAAATGCCTGTCAGAGGAGAGGCAGCATCCCACCGTGTGTCTGATGAGTGTGAAGAATATTAAAATTGCAGGCAGACCTGGGCCATAAAGGATGTCTGTGAAGATGGGTGGGTGGATTTGTTTATGCCGGGTTTCGATATGACCACTGTAAAGCCCCAAGAGCTTATTTCGTCCTAAATTAATCCATGGGACAGATGGCTGCAAAAAAAAAGAACGCACATTGCCTACCCTTCACAAAGGGACTGGGCAGATCAGGCTTCCCCAGTTCCTCCTCTGGCAGCAGAAGATGGGCTGAACCTTCAGCCTGTGCTCAAGCCCTCCTGAACCGTGGGCCTGCCTGAACAGTGGGGCGTTTTCAGGTGTTTCATTGTATTTCTTCTGTAAAAAAGATTCTCAGCAAAATACGAAGGCAAAGGGTCTGGAATGACATTAACTTGTCATTACTCAAGTCTCATGGGGGAGGAAGAACATTTTTCTCAAAAGATCTCAAAATCAAGGAGCTACCAGAGTCTTTTTGGCCATGTGGTGGTTGATGGTCCAACCTCCTGTTCACACTATCTCCCCCACGTGACCTGGGAGATGTCATCTGCCCACAGTGCTCCATCCTCAGAGGAGAAAAGAGATGTCTCATACCCAAGCTACACTGCAACACCTCACAGCAGCAGAATCAAATCAGAACCGCCCACATTTCTTCCCTGATTGGCTTTTTTTTCAGGCTATTTAGTTATTTTGAGGGTGGCTTCGAATTCCTGATCAAAATCCAAATCTTCTGTAAGGGGGACATTTTTTAAACCAAGTCCACTCATTTAGATAACCTTTGCCTTAAGCAAATGATGACATTTCCCCTGACTTTAGACTGATGGATAAAAATTGGATGAAGACAAGGAATAGCTTCAGCACTGGATGGTCCCAGACCAGAGGAAAGCCACGGATAAAGGGCTCTGAATCCAACCCAGGTGTTAACACACAGGGAATTTTTGGCACACCAAGCTGGAAAGGAAAATTAATAACATTTTAAATCAAATAGGAACATTTCTGATATATTATTGCAAAATTTCTGTTTTGCTGATTCTTTCTAGGCAGCTTGCAAAAAGAAAGGAAGAAAACCACCTGTGCCTTTGCAACAGAGCAGTCCAGGCATGGGGTGTCCTCATGGGAAGCCAGACCCCGAAGGCTGTTGCTCCTGGGAGGGCAGCGACATGGTCGAGGGAGGCCTCTCTTCCCAGCTCTGCCCCTGGCGCTGGAGGCGGTGCTGGGCACATCACTCCTCTATTTGCCTTTTTTCATCACCTTTCCTGCTTATCTCTTTTGCCCTGGATGCCCTCCTTTTTCTCACTTCATCTGCAGCTCCTGGGCTAGAAAAGGCCCCCTGTTCAGCAGGAGTCTCTAAACACAGCTGGGATTCACAGAATAAATAAATAAGTAGATCTGCCCATCATAACTATACTTTAAATTCCCTGCACGGGAGAGACTTCCCCTTTACATTCTTTCAGCTAACACTTTTACCAGGAACCAGAGGCTGAAAAAATTGATCTCTTTGGCTGTTTTCACCTAATACTCTTGGTATATTTGATTTCTTACAGGTATTTTTTTAAAAAATAGGCTAAACCAAGGAATGGCTTATTACAGTTACAAACTGCAGTTAATAGCAAAAAAAAAGAAATTCACTTGGCTGCATTTGAGAGAAGGATGAGGCCAATGAGGGAATATGAAGCATTTTTACTCAAACGCATAGAACCAGTTATTATCACAGTTAAGGAAGAGTGGAAACGGGCGGAGGAGCTGAGCTTGTTCTGTATTTCATGATATTCAGCGCACCTTCTCCTCGAGGGGCAAAATTATAAACCCGCATGCCTCTGCAATCAAGGTATAAGATTAGGTCTAAGATGGAAGAGATCTCTAACTCTTGTCAGAGGAATGAAAGGCTAGATGAAGAACTGGAGAAAGTGTAAGAAAGCAAGCGGGAGAGAGGAGGTGTTGGGTTCCCTTTAAAGCAGGTACCTAAATCTGAGGATTTTTTTTTAAACCCTCTTTAAGATGAAGGCTCTGCTAATAACATGTCCAGAAGATGGCTCCTGGCAAATTGCTTTGTTATTCTTGTCAAAAAAAAAAGTCCCTTGGAAGCAGTCAATTTTAAACCATATATCAAAATGATTAATTGCCCTTAAATGAGCAGATGTTGAAGTACCCTTGAATGGGGCTAACGCCTTTTTGGATTGCAAACATAATGTATTCATGGACTTGGAAAAATATCATTAGGGCTATTAATTAGCTATAAGCACCAAAAGCTTTGGTGACTCCAAGGTGTTCACTTTCTTTTTTTTTTTCCGTTCTTTTTAAGACTTAAGGGGGAACAACTGGTTTTGCTGGAATAAGGTTAGCAGGTATTTTTTTAATGCTATGCAGAAAACCTTGCCAAGTAGCTCAAATTGGGAAAACTGTGAGGAATACTGGTTGACCTCTAAATGTGAGCAGGAACTAGCCACAACAGCCAGGACTTAAGGAGAGAGAACAAGTATAGTGGGGCAAAGAAAGAGAAGGGAAGGAATAAAAGAATAAAACCTAACATTGCAGGAGGCTGTTTAGGATATAATTCTGCTCTCAGCCAAGGGAAAATGTGCTAAACCGCAAACATTGGATGAAGGTTTGAGTCGATTTGGGGGGGAAAAGGTGCTTTGTCTCCTCCAAATTTGGGGAGAAAGGAACTTCTATTGCATAGTTGACCCCGGAGGGAAAAAATACAAATTCCTCTTCCCACTAATCTTACTTTCCTCCAAACCTCCAAGAGCAAAAGGAGAAATGTAGCAAGCTGTGGCTTGAGACTTTTTAGTAACAGAAAATCCTTAAAAGTGAGCCTGTTGTGGTCTCTTTTCAAATACTGCATCAAATATATTTTCAATGAATTCATGGAAAAAAAGGAGGCAGGGAAGAGAAAAAAAAAACTTTTTAAATCTGTTTAAGTTTATAAACAAGATTAAAGAAACAATGTCAAGGGTCTTATGGAAATGGTGATAGTGCCCCTTTAAATAAGAGCAAGTGGAGATTTTCTATATCACTGTGCAGTTTAAATCTTTCTTGATGGACCGGACACTAGTCCTCCTTAAATCCTTCAGAAAGCTGCTTTAAGGAAAAAGGCTGCGAGGAATTTCTTCTCGCTTTAATTGCTTAAGAAACGGTTCCCACAATGAGCTGTGGCCTAGATTTGCCTCTCATTTAAGTTCTGATTTTTAAAAGTTCACAAGTTAATCCCCTTTCGGTCTCACACGAATGCGGTTGGCGTCGGGGACAAAGTACTGGACAATGTCTGGAACATTTCAAACCCGCAAAAGATGCCCCATACCAAAAAAAAAAAAAAAAGAGAAAAAAAAAAAAGAAACCAAAACAAAACCAAGCAAAGTGGCCTTGATTTAGTTAAGTAGCTATTTTAAGACCTTGTTGCCATTATAATTTGAGACAAGTAGAAATCGTCTTGCACTGTATCTGCCATAGATCCAAGGGTAAGGAGGTTTGTCAGTGTTTGCAGTTTTCTTCCTTGTCCATCTTCCAAGGATGGAGCTTTATTTCTCTTTATTCAACCTAAAATTAAACGTCCGCATCTCTAGCACAGTTTACTGTCCTGGCAAGAGGTGTGATAAAACTCACAAAAAAAACCCCCAACAAACCAAAGAGGGAGAGAAGGAGGGAGTTAATGCATTAGCTGTTTAAAACATAACCAGCTTGGCTTTGGTTTTAGTTGTTCTGAAGGAAACAGCCACGATTTCTGTGCAAATGCAAACACACAATTCTGTGTGGATGGGGATGGGGGCGGGGGTGTGTGTGTAAAATACCCGAGATAGGGAAATTACATGTGTTTCTAAATAAAAGGAGGAAAGCACAATTTTCTTCCAACATTATGCCCTGATCGTCCCACTGATTTCCCGCCCCCCCCCCAAAAAAAGTAGTTTTCAAATTAAAAGTAGCAGCTGTCCTTGCCGTCATACAGGTGAGGGTGCTTAGAGCCTACATGGAAACCTGAAATTCCCGGTTCACTTAGGAAAGACATAAAAAATGGTCTTTGAAGGGGATTTTTTGGTACATGTATAGACCCAGCCAGTTAGCCAAAATATTACCGTTAATATCACGGAAACTGGAAATGTCCTTTCTACTTGGCGAACTAACAAATTCCCCCCACCCCGTCTTGTAGTGCAGGATCAAGTCAGGGTGGCAGATTTATGTATTTTCATATTTCATTTTGTTCTGCGATGCGAAACTTACACAGAAAAAAATGCCCGATTTCTGCCCCCTTCTCCCCCGCCCTTTTTTTTAACTATTATTATTTTATTGGCGGGGGTGGCAATAGCCACTTCTCGCCCAGCCAAGCCGAGGTTTGGTGTCGGACCCGGTGCCGGCCGCAAGTTTGCGGAGCCCCGGGGAGGACGGGGCGGCTCGGGAGGGAGCGGGGCCGGGGGCGATGGGGGGGTCGTGGGGGGACTCCCCCCCTCTGCAAACCGCTCCTTGCCGGGGCTGCCTTCCCTCCTGCTCAGCCCGCATCCCTCCCTCGGTTCCCCGCGTTTTGGAGAAGAAACCCCTGTAATCTCGACCCAACTGGTACCGATTTCCTGATGCTTTTGCCCACATCGATACCTCGGGGCGGGGGGTAAATGTGATAAATCAGTTCTGCGGACAAACTGGGGTTACTTTTCGGAGCTGCGCTAAATGCACTGTTTACTCGTTTCTGCGAAGAAGCGCTGAATTACGCGCAATTATTTATTTATAGGGGTTGGTTAAACAGCAGAAATCCCGTCGCTGGAGAGCTCGGAAAGATTTTCTGAAGACAGGGGGAAACTCTTATTAATTCTTCGGGGGAAAAGGGGGGAATTAAAACTAAGGATTTTTCATCGAAGCAATTCCAAAATCTCCCGTGCCTAATATCTCAGCGAGCAGAAAGGCGAGACAATGGTGAAATCGCGGTCGGAGGGGTTGGGATTTTGTGCCTGGGCTGCAAAAGCGACAATTCAGAAACCAGAGAGGAGACGCGCTGCCCCCACCCCGACGGGCACAGCCCCCCCCGGCACACGGGGAGCCCCTTCCCCGCTGCATCAGACGGAGGAGCCCTGCAAAGTTTGCCGCTGACTTGAGCAGATTTTTGCACCCCGAGGTTGCAGTTTGTGCCCTACTTCCTGCGAGCTACAGGTCCGCGGGGCTGCTCCCAGCCAGGCTTTGGGGGGCGAGGGGGGGCTTCCAGGGGGGTGGCTGAATTTTGGGAAGCATCGCCTGGCTGCCCCCGCCGTCCCTCGTTTCAACTCGTTGTGATTAGCGGGGTAGGGAAGGTGCAGGTTGCAAACTCCGGCTGGGGGGAGTCCCTTTACAGAGTCACCCAAAAAAAGCAAGGAGGGCGATTCCCTGTGGGCTTTGCGGGGTGATGCCCAGGCCAGCCCGGGCACGGCGCCCCGAAAAACGCCCCCGAAAAGCGATAATGGCAATCAAAGCGCCGAGTTTTGCCCAATCGGTTTCCCGACCAAGAGTGGGTGGTTATTAATTAGCGGGTGCGGGGAACAGGCAGTGCGGGGGGCTCCCCTCCTTCCTGGGGAGCAAGCGGGACTTTGGCGGAGCGAGGGCTGGAATAGATTGGAATAGATTTAAATAGATTCACCCCCTCCCTCTTTTTCCCGGGACAATCACTTTGTACCCCATAACCTCTGGAAAGAAAATATATATACAGTAAAAATAAATAGAAGAAAGTGGCACTTAGAGCCTTCTGGTGTCCTGAGCCAGACCGACCCCCTCTTTTTTTTTTTTGGTCAGAATTTGTACAAAATATCAAGCTCAAATTAAAAGGTCCTCTCCCCCTCTCTTATTCTTTCTTGTTCCCTTAATTCCTGTCTAAACGGTTTTGCTCTGGGAGAAGAAATCTTTTCTATAGGAGGGAGAGAGGGAAAAAAAAAACCTTCAAGAAGAGAAGGGTATTATTGTTTTAATCCTCTTACCCGCAGTCATTTTAAAACAGGGTGTTTTGGAGCCTGAAATGGCGTCTCGTCTCCCAATCCCATCCTAAATCCTCCTGGGCTGGGAGAGAATCTAAAGGCAAGGAGCTGGCATCTATTAGCAATCTCTCTAAAGGCTTTAAACTGCTCTTTCTGCTGCGAAGGCATGGCAAAGCTGAAAAGCAAACACAACCACCGCTCCAGTTAGTGAGCTCTGCCAGATAACCAGCCCGACCGCTGGACAGGAAGGTACCTGCGAAAATCCCGCAGAGAAAGAGAAAGAAAAGGAAAAGCTGGTTTTCCTCTTTTTACATCCCGAAAAAAAAAATTCGGAGGAGAGTATAAAAAAAAAATTAAGCCGGAGGATGCATTAACTGGCCGTTCCCTCTCCGCTGAAGCCCCGTGGCCTCCCCTCCTTGCCCGCTTTCCCTCCCGCTGCCTTCCCTGTCCCCCCCGCGCTGGCAGAGCCGCCCGGCTGCTCCCGGCTCGGAGCTTTCCCGACGGGGCGGGCTGCGGCCCCGCCGCCCCAGCTCCTCTGGGTTCCTTCCATTATTCCTCATTTTGTCTCTGTGTGCCGTGTCCGTTCCCGCCCCCCCCCCCCCTTTAAAGAGCAGCCGAGGGGTACAGCAGGCTAAGCTGGGACAGCAAGGGGGCCAGGAGGAGGGTGGGGGGCCGTGGAGGCTCTGTAATTAACGCTGGGAGATTATCGCCCACCAGCAGCACCGCACAGGGGCCATCGGGGGAGAGGGAAACTTCAGGGTCTGCTCCAGTGTGGTGCTAAGCTGGGGGCGCGGGGGGGAGGCAAGGCTTCCCTTCCCTATGCCTTACGGACCCCATCACCCCCCCGCTCCGGCCCTGGGTCTAGGTCTGGCCCTCCTCCCTCCACCAGCATCCCATCCGCTCCCAGAGATTTAATTAGGCGTTTACACCTCGGCTTGGAGTAAATGACTGGTAAGAAGTGTTGGGGGGGAGGATGGAGGGGGGGTGTATCAGCAGCCCCGTTTTTGATTGACAGGGTGAAGGACCATTGAAAATCTTGCTGGGTAGCTCCCGGGTCGCTATGAAGCTCCTTTTAAAAATCCTTCTTCAATGCAGCCTCCCGGTAGATGGCAGCTCCGCCGGGCGCGGAGGCAGCGCGCAGGCAGCGCGGGCGGATGGAGTAGGGCGGGCCGAGGCGCAGCGCCGCGCCCGCTCCCCGCCCGGGCCGCGCTCCCACGCGTGTCACCGCTCCCACGGCGGGCGGAGAGGCTGCGCCGCCGCCGCCGCCTCAGGTAAGGACCCCCCCACAGCCCCGGGCAACGCGGCTCCGGGTGCGCTGGGGATGAGGGGGGAAATAAGGCGAGTTTGGGGCTTGTTTGGGAATCTCTCCGTGGGGGACTCCGCGCCCGGCGGAGGAGCCGCTGGCAGGGATGCGCGCACCGCGGAGGAGGGGAAGCCCAGCCCGGGCTCCAGCGCAAATCCTATCCACTCCTTGTCCCTCTTTTTTTTGCTTTATTTGGAGTATACTACCCTTTCTCAAAAAAAAAAAAAAAAAAAAAAAAAGGCAAAACCCCAGCTTACCAGCCCAACGCCTCGCTCACACGAAACGCGGCGTGGGCTGGAGCCGTGGGCCCGCTCCGGTGCGGGTTTAGGCAGCTGGCGGGGAAGAGCGGGGTGCAACCCCGCTCAGCGGAAGGTGGGGGACGCGCATCCCTCCGTCTGCCGGGCTCCGAGGGAAGGAAGAGCGCAACTTTCCCCTCCATGTACTTAATGATGTTTTAATAAGCCGCGCAGCCCGGTGAGAGCCCGCCGGGGGCAGAAACCACCCCGAGCGGGGCCGGGGGAGAGGGGGAGGCCGGGCGATGGCCCCGCTTGGGGGGTGGCTCTGGGGTTGGGCGGTTGGTTGTTTTTGTTTTGTTTTTTTTTTCTGATACGACTGGAAGTTGAGTGTAGAAGGGACGGCAAGGGAGGACAAGACTCTGGCAGTGCTAGGAAATCTTTCTAGGAAAAATCACACCCCCACATCACCCCTTTGCGAGGTTAGACGGCAAAACGGAGGGTTACCCGCCTGCAAGGAGCTGGGGGGCCGGTCTGTGCCGCCCCCCCTTCCCTGCTCTCACTTTAAGAGGTATATAAATCCCGGACCTGCGCTGTCAGGTTCGCTTGATAAATTAAGGGCTTCGCAGTCGAAACCTATTTACACCTCCATTATAGGGCTAACCAAATGGGGATCAGCATGCATATTTTTACCGCAAGAGATCTCATACATCTCCGCCAGAGTCGCCCCTCGGGCCATGGGATAACAGATAGGGAAGGGGGGGGGCTCCGCCGCAGCCAGCACTTGAGCGGAAAAAAGTCCGTGTCCCCGCTCGGTGCCGGCTGCCCGGGGCACCGGGGACCCGTCCCCCTTGCAGGGGACAAGGAGAGGGCGAGGGTGACCTCCCCGGGAGGGGGGTCCCGCCTTGCGGGGGTGGACACGGACTCCTTTAGACCAAAGCAAGGCCCTCGGGGAAGTTTCTCTTCCGTCGGAGATGGGGTTTGACTGCGAGACCTGCCGTGGCTGCCCCCCCCCCCCCTTTTTTTTTTTTTAAAGGGAGAAGGGGCAAGAAATGTCCCGCACGGAGCCCTCCGGTCCCCGCGGCCAGCGGCTTTCCCTGGCTGCTTTTTTTCATTTGTTTCCAGGCGGAGACTTCGGCCGGCTGGAGGGGGGGGGCGGGCAGGGGTCAGCGCATCCCGGGCGGAGTCCTCGGTGTCCCCGAGGGTCGCCTCGGCGAGCCCGGCAGCAGAAAGGAGGGAGGGGGCAGCACCCCCCGTTTCCCGGTGGGATGCGTGCACCGAGCGCTGCCCGATCCCTTTCGAAACGAAACGCGGGCGGGGCGAAGCATCACCAAAACCTGGGACCCGGGGAGGGCTCGGCCCAAAATCCCCGTCCTCGGAGCGGGGCGGGGGCTCTGCGGGATTCCCCCCGCACCCGCCGCTGCAGCCGGCCAGGCTCCGGCTGCGTCCAGCGCTTCGGCTCGGCTTCCAGCGCCGGGGAAAAAAAGAAATCTCCCCCCTCCGCCCCATCCCGTCCCCTCCGGCGGCCCCCTCCAGTTCCACTTGGTTAGCTCAAGTTTTCCATGTAAATGACAGTAATAAATATCTAATCATGTCCCGCAGCTATCGGCGGCTCGCGGAGCAGCCGGCATTAATGAGACATCCAGGGGAAGTGGGGGAAAGGAGAGAGGGGAAAAAAAATTAAAAAGGAAGAAGAAAAGTTTTTCCCCTTTCCCCAAAGCCGTTTCTAAAAGCGAGGTCGGGCGGCGGTGGCGAGGGGCTGCGAGGCGCGGAGCCCCCCGCTTCCTCCGGAGCGATCGCACCTGTGGGTCGCGCTCGGGTTCAAACCCGTCCGCTCTATTAACCCCCTCCCCAAAACCATAGCGAATCCCCCTCGGGGCGGGGGGGGCAAACAGCGGGCTCGCTCGCATCCCCGGCCCCGGGGCTGCCCTCCCGAAAGCCCCGCGGAGCTGCGTGTGCCCATCCCCGCCGTGATTCCCAAACAATTAATGGGGCTGCAAAGAGCTTTTAATGCTGATGGGGGGTCGGGGGGGGGGGGGCTAAGGCTGAAATTAAACCATGAGAGTTGGATTTGTTCGCCTAACGCTAAACAAATGGAGTGATTACCTTCTTTCCAAACGCATCAGTCATACTACATTAAGTAGCAGAGAGCTAATTATCCCAATTAGGAGGCTGATTTATAATTAATGGCTTGGACCAAGTGATAATTGGATGTTAATGGATAACAGTTTTGTCTGAAGTAGCCTCCCGCTTCCCCAAAGGCAGGGCTGGAGGTTTGTTTTTTTTCTTTTTCGCTCCCCCTCTCCTCTCACCTATGCACGGAGCACAAAGCAAATGAGGAGCGAAATCTGCTCTTAGCGGGCTCGGTGGGGGCCGGGGGGTCCCGGGGCCGGGGGGGGGCCGCCGGCCGCTTCCCAGCCTGACCGGGGTTCAGCGAGGTGGGCTGCTCCAGCACCCCCCTTCCCCAGCTTTTCAAGCAATCCCTGCTGCTTCTTTCCTTCCCTCTCTGAGTTTCCAAGCCGTGGACAGCTTGACCCGAAGTAGCCGGGTTGTCCCACGCCCCCCGTGGGTGCTGGGTTCCTCAGCCTCGCATGGGGTGTGAGCTGTGTCCTCGACGGGGGCAAAAGCTGAGCCCCAAGCGGTGCCCCAGTGCAGACGAGGTTGTCCCCCTGCCCTGCGTGTCCTAGGGAGAGCAGGATGGGGCTCACCTTGAAGAGGAGAGGTTTCACACCCTCCCTGGTCCACGTTCTCTGGGCTGCTCAGGGCAGAGGGGGCACTGGGGGAATCTGCAGTTTCTCACTGTTCCGTGTGTCTCTTAACCGCATCTCGGAACTGGCGCTTTGACTGTTGAGCTTTTCCTTGCCGTGCTCGCTTTTCACCCACGAGTAAGTCGATACAAGTCAATCCCGGTTCCTCATTTGCCCCAGCTGGAGAGACTTGGACCTACAGCCCTTTGGCTTTCAGGTTATGTTTCTAAGTTCAGTTTTTCCGTTCTAACTAAGAAGCGTAAGGGCAGAAAATTCCTGAAAGTGTAAGAATGACTTCAACTCTGAGTAACCCCATGACTGATGAGAGGTTGTATTAAATTACACCCACGTACTCAATGCAACAATACGTCCAAAATCCTACTGTCAGTACACAGAAAGCCAATTTAGATTAGTTTTCCAGCTTTCCCAGCTAATTTAAAGAGATCGTGATGTCTAAATGAGACATTCTCCTCGTGCTCGCACATATCAGCAGGCTCCTGCAGTGATCTTATTGCCGTCTCAGAAGACGCAGCTCAGTTTCGCAGAGCTGGTGCAGATGTTGCTTCTCCTTAGTACCGGGGTCGCTACCTGCATCAAAGAAACAGAGCCAGAGGAGCTTCCCACAGGTCAGAGAGACGGGCAGGCTGGCCAGGCAAGTTTTGCACAATATAGTCGTAGAGGGAGTGACTGCAGTGGGTTTTGTTCCCAGTGTCTTTATCCTTTAAAAGAATGCTTTGCTGAGAAAGAGGGGAATCGGATGAAAAGAAGCCGAAGTGAACAGAGTTCCTCTCCCCTCTGTCATTATCACAGCCAGCCCTGCCAAAACAAAGGTGCTGCAGAGAAGGTCCAGAACCAAGCTCTTCCAATGTGGCTACCTACTGGTTTTGCTGGTGAAGCTATGGGTAAACCCTTTAGCTAGAAGTAGCCCATGTTTTCTAATACACCAGTTATTCTTTCAGTGATTTTTCAAGGGCATCCCAAAATTCAGCTCATCAAGTTGGAAAGGCTTCTGCTGAGGCACTGACGAATGTCAGTCAGGTCTGAACCCTTTCAAAAGGTTCAGTGCTGATTTCTACCGTTCATGTCCGAACAGAAATGTTTATTGCTACTTCGCTTCTTTTGGCAAAAACACAGAAGTAGGGAAAATGCTGAAGAACGTGGGTTCAATGAAGCCCAAATTTTCCAATGCTATGCAGCTACTGATAAACTAATCTGCTTTGGGGCAACGTCCATCAAAATATGCTTGTTGCAAAGAGGGTGAAGAATTCTGAAATTCAGCTAAATATCCAGGAATTAATTTATGGGGCACTGGGGTTAGCCAGACCCTGGGTCTTTTTCTGCCAGTCTGTTCCAGTCCAAAAGCTGAATTTCCAGTCCAAAAATTGAATTTTATTTTTTTCCCTTTTGACTTCATCAGGTTTTGGATCAGGCCCTTTATGATTTCTAAAGCACGTCTGGGACAGATAGAGCTCCTGGGAGGCAGAGCGGCTCTGAGGGAGGGCTGGGAGCAGGGTTGGGACCGGGAGGGACAAGCAGGTCTCCAAACAGTGCCAAACGGGTGTTTACAGCCAGAAGTTGTGGGTGGACCACAATAGAAATGTGATTTCTTCCTGGTAGCTGCTGGCACAACTCTTTTAGGACCAATTGCAGCCTCTGTGTGGCCAGAGCAAACATTGACTTGAGAAATGCTTCTTTAAACTGTCCAGATGCTAAAACTTAACGTATGGGGTGTGTATGGGGGTGATGCTTGGGAACTCCACTAGGATCCTCCAAAAAAAGAAAAACAGTTGGGCTGGGGGAGGCAAGCTGATGGATCTCAGTGGGCAGAAAATGCTCCTGCCAAGGGAGCTGCAGAAACCCCATGTCTTCAGCCATTTGACACCAGCAGTATTGAGCGCTGGGGGGAGCGAGCAGGCATCAGCTCTGCGTGCTCTTGGCGTGTGTTAGCCCAAGCTGGGTTAACGTGCTTCTGCTGAAGGACTGCACATCTCCCCGCAAAACCCAGCGGACATTTAGCTACTCAGCCTGTTTTACAGCACGCAGCTCTTTAAAGCTTAGATCACCTGCTGGTGGCCAAAATATATTGCTTACCTTGGCAACTGCGCTTGATTCGGTGTATGGATCCAAATGCTTACGGGAAAGGAAGCATTACGTGCACCCCCGGTGCTCCCCAGCCCCTGGCGCCTCTGCTGCTAATTCCAGTTTGTGGCCCTCTTAAGGTGGCACAGGTCTTCCCCCCACCCCAGCCCTTCCTTGTAAAAGCCATTGAACTCAAATAGCACTTTTTTAGTAGTAAGAAGAAAATTAGTGTTACAACTTGTAAAGAAGGAAAAATTAAAACTTCTGGTTTATTCCTTTAAGGTATTAAAAGTGCCCCACAATTGCATGGCTTGCTTGAGCTGCCTTTCAGGATTCTTTTCTCTTTCTTTTTGACTAAGGTAGGACTTCTCTGTCATTTTGCCTTATAGCTGATCTTAGTCTGAGCAGAAGCAGTTGCCACCATGTGTTTTGTGACTGCAGTTTTGAGTGCTATAAGCACCATCTGCAGGGGCAGACCTAGGGTCCAGCTGTACTTGCAGAAACATCCTGGGTTCAGGCTCTCAGCTTGTGTCTCCTTCAAAATTTGCTTGTTCTTTAGATCTCTCCAAAATCAGCTTCAAGCAAAATTGCACTTGGTGTCACAGCCTTGCAGCTTTTCAGCTAACCAGCTGAAAGAGCACCTAGGAAAGTCATTTTGTGCCAACTGGTTTAAACTCCAACGATGCGGCACAGACCACTGCATTTCACAAAGGCGTGTTGCTCTCTCCTCCTCTTGTGCTTGTCTAGCTGCTCTTAGTTTAACACCCAACTTACATTTACTCGATGAATAGTGATGGTGGGTGGAGAAATTGCCTTCCCTCCATGCCTCATCCCAGTTGCTGCCCTTGGAGCCCAGCATCTCGGCTGAGGCATCGCACTGGGAGCGCCCGGAGCAAGCATGCTTTCTAGCTGGCAGCACCTGAGAGCAGCAGGAGAGGAACTGGGAATGTCTTTAACTGCCTCAGCAAATCTTTATAAAGCTTATCTGTCAGGGCCGTCTTCTGCCAGCGCTTCTTGCAGTGACTGATCTCTCTTGTTAGGGCTCAGGGCTAGATCGTAAGATCAGCGTCATGGTTATGCTGCTCAGGAGAGACAGGAGGTCCTGGTCACTAAATGTCGCAGGCTTAAAAACATATTTTGACACAGAACTGTAGAACCTTGTCTTGTTAATAAGACCATGTCATGGGTAAAACCCTCCAAGATATTGCTCCATCTTCCAGGGAGAGTGGAGATTCCTGAACCCCCACTAGCAGCCCCAAGGAGCTGCCTTCAAGCCAGTCGGTTTGCTCATGCAAGCGATCTGCAGTCAAATACGCCGCAGGCAAAACTGGTTTCGGGGCAGAGAGCAAGCAGTGAGCCGCCCCTCATGCTGCCAGCAGCCCTGAAGAAGGGCAGAGTTTGGGAAGTCTGGATCTCTCCCATTGTCCAGTTTGGAAAGTTCCCTTTGCCAATGCTAAGGCAGATGAAATGATGCTTCTCAAGCAAAGCCATTTTCGCAAAAGTGAGAGGAAGGGCTGAGCCAGGCAAACCTCATGCAAATACAACTAAGCCAGAAACATGTATATTTTGGAAGGGGTAAAAGTACTTTTTTTTTTTTTTTTCTCTTTTGCGTATAAACACCCAAGTTAAATACTTTAAGCTGTTTGTGAATTCAGTAGTTTGATTGCACAGCGCTTTAAGGTTACTCCGAGTCCTGAAGTCAGGGCCAGTCTGGAGGCAGAGATGCCGTCAGGTCTTGAGACGTGAGAACAGACGCAGGTACGTGAGAGCCTGGCTGCAGCGGGATGCTGCCGCGTTTCGCATCCACGAGTGTGGAGCAGCAACGCTGGCAGAGCCGGGGCTGGAGGTACTCAAACTCCTTGGGCTTGGTCTGGGCTGCAGAGTTCAGTTTCCATTGCAATATTAATCATAAGAAATCTAAAATGCATGATTTTTTTTTTTTTTTTTTTTTCCGTTGACTGAGCTGGAAGCAGAATGAGATCCTGAAACTAGAGCCAAAGTGATGTTCATATTAAGAGCTTTTCTTATTTACCCAGGAAAATGTTTCTGCTTCAATATAGATTATAAGAGCTTTTACTGAGGGTTGAGCGCTGCTCCGAAGGGGAGAAGGGAGGTGCATTTATACTGATTTGATCTGTCAGCACTGATTTTTATGTATAAATTATAGCAAGCAAGAGATTTAACACCACAGTGATGTTTAGTAATCCCAATCCTGGCTCTATATTGCAAATCACTGGGCTCCAAGCCTTAAAACTTATGCCTTTGAGGGTGTCTTTATTTTGTTTTATTTTATTTCAGACCTTGCGAGCCTGCCCTTTGAAGCACGTCTCTGCAAACAGAGGTGCTGGAAAGTCTTTTGCCGGGAACTGCCTCATCAATCACTTGGTTCTGTTATTTGGGACTTTTGGGGGGAAATGATTTCACAAAAACCTTAAATAAAAATCACAGCAACTGATAAGAATTACCTCTGTCAGCCAAGGCCTGTTATCTCAGCCGTTTGCAACCTGGTGTCTGAATTTGTAGAGCCCTGCAATGAAAGTTCCCCATCTTGGCAGGATGCTCTGAGGTTTGTTTTATAAAACTCACAAACCCTCTCACATCCTATTATGCTTCCACTACAAATAAATGAGCATTACAAATACAGTTGCTGTGCTCTTCAGCAACACAGCCCTGACAGAGGCAATTATTTGAGGTCTACCCAAAAACTGTGACGCTGTCCCTAACTGGAAGTATTTCCAAATTTCAGCTGCTAGCAAACCTCCTGGTTTTAAGAAAAAGATCTTTTTCATTTATACTAACGTCAGTAGTAGTAGCTGAATGTGAGCTGCAAGAATTGGTGTAATCAGTCAGGTTTTGCTTTTGGTGGGTTGAGACTTGTTCAACTAGACCAGGTCTAATTAAGATCTCACTCTGCACTAAGAAATTAACTGCGATTAATTCCAGGGATTTACACAGGTGTAAAAATATTGCAGGAAGATTACAAATAGGGAAATCTTGATTTTTTTTGAGAGCTGTTCTCAATTCCTTTATTTCAGTTATAAGAAAAGTCCTTTGGAAGCCTGGTTTTATGGTGCATGTTGCTCTCAGACTTTGACGTTTGAATGAGAAAATATGATGTGTTGCAGTATTTCAAATTATTTATATTTCATCCACTACAAAGGTGAGGTTGTTTCCTTAGACATTCAGCAATCTCACGTGAGGAACAAAACTGATTTATAACATGCTGGTTATTATCTTACGTGATTTTGGACCTTAATATATGTTAAAGATTTAGGGATATGAAAAAAAAGAAAGATTGAAGAAAACCTCTTGCAAGGATCATTTATTCAGAACCCCCCAGGTATGTAATTCATTTAGCACCAAATATATATAAAACTGATGTCTGTATATAGAGTAAGCCTATTTTCCTAGACTGTCAGATAAGCAGAGGCAGAGATTCATCATTTATCTTGCTGATTTAAAGTGTTTCTGAATAAGGACTCAAAGCATAAAATCATAAAGCAGAACAGCTCTGGGGTGGGGGGGAATATTTTGTTGTGATTTTATTTTCGATGATGTTTATTGCCAGCAGTAATAAGGGGGACATTGTTAGCACAAACCATTTGCTGTTATTCCCCGTTAGTAATGAACAACGGGTTCCTGTGCTTTGCATAAACACGAGTAGCAATTTGTACCACCCGAGCAGGCACTCAGGCTGGAGGACCGCAACTTTTCTTTTTACCTTACAGGGCTGCTCCTATTTTTTTTCTGTCACCTGCAGGACTCTGAACACCAGACAAGAGCACCAGACTTTTCTTTCGTGATTTTTTTTTTTCCTGATGCTTTTCCCATGTTCGAGCTGTGTCTTGCATCAGGGCGCAGACCCGAGGTGGGTGGCAAGCTCTTCCAAACTTCAAATGCATCTCTGGTGACTCTCTCTTCATCAGTAATGAACTATGGTGTTGAAATTCACTTCTACCAATGAGTTGCCAAAGTCCAGATGTAACTTTTTTAGTACAGCTTATTTCCCACATAAAGAAGGTGTCATACACCCCAACACCGTCACCAACCCTCCCAATTTCTGGACAGATTTAATGAACTTATAACGTAACACCCCACAGTGCCCACCAGTCAAAAGTGGGATCTGGTATCCTCTTCTTGACTTCTCTAGGAAAAATTTAGTATTTTTAACTCATATGTTTTATTACCCCATTCTTCATGATGGCACCTGAGCATCTTGTGTAGGTCAATGAATTTAGACTCAGTACTTTTTGAGTTTGGGATGACTCAGTATTTGGAAGGACCAGCTGAAGGGAAAATAGAAAATGGTCCAAAGCCCCTGCAAAGCTTTGAGTCCTACATCCACCCTCAAACACATCTCACCCAGTAGCTTTTGCTTGAGAAGGGCAAATGTCTTGTCCTAGGCATTTCTTTTACTTCTAGCTGGGAAAACTGGCCAGAATTAGCTACTGAAGAAAATTCCTTCGTCTTGACTCAGTCTAGATTTGGCGGGGGGAAGGGGTCTGTTACTCCAGAATAATGGACTTCAGCAAAACCACTGTCTTGGTTTAAAATTCCTTTCCTCCAGAGCAGCGTTGGCACAGGCATCTGCCGTGGATGTCCTTGTTCAGGACAGCTCAGCATGGGGACAAGCTCTCCAGCGTTGGGACAAGCTCTGTGGCCAGCACAAGTGACATTTGAGTTTGCAGGTTGCAGGGATTGATACATTTCTCCCCTAATGAGTTTTGTCAGTTCTGTGGTTTTGTTAAAGGTCTTGTGTATGGCTGGCAGGTGAAGCCAGGTACAGACTGAAGACGTTTTGATGGAGGGAACAAGGGGGTGAAATGAGGAGAAGAGCGAGCAAAAAATGTCCCTGATCTCAAATTCTTGGGTGCAGTTAATACAGCTCCAGTGTGGGTTTTGTGGGTTTGTTGGGTTTTTTTGGTTGTTTTTGGTTTGTTTTTTTTTTTCCTGATAGAAGGGAAAATATGGATTTTTTTTTCAAGGTACTTTTCAGAAAACTTCAATATCTCATTTTTAAAAGATGTTTTATTGTTCCCAGATCTGTTTCAATTCCACACATGCACAAGCACAAGCCGCTAGGAACAGGAGTTTTCACCTGGCAAGGAAATGCGTGGTTCTCTCCTCTTTGCATCTTGTCTCAGGATGGAATTATGTACCTGGATATGAAATTAGTTACCAGTTAAATAGGGAAACTTAAAGCCTTTTACAAAAGTTGAGAAGCCAAAGCTGATAATATTAAAGCCCAGGGTCAAATTTTCCCTATATGCTACATTGTTAAGTGGTGTACAATAAAATGCGCCACTCTTGTGCTATATGACTTTATGGGAACCTGAGGTTTTTGAGGCCAGTGTAGGGAAGAGGAGGATGGGAGCCGTGTTGCGGCTGGAGCAGTGCAGCTCTGCTCCGGGATAACAAGGTTCCCGTTCCTGGCTGGTAAATGTACAAATTGTTTTGCATCAGATTGAACATCAGCAGCTGAATAAAGAGTGGTCTGCTCTCTGGGATGGGCACACACCTGTATCGCCTGGCCTCTAAGCAATGCAGAGGATGGAGAAAGCTGGGTTTCTTATAGCTAGCACCAGTCGAAGCTAAGGTGAACCCCTGGTCCTCTCTGTGAGGCTGGATCCTGGCAGGACACAGCCCCTGCAGCCTGAGGGGTCTGCAGGCTTGGGAAGAAAAATGAGCACAGCATCCGTAAGACTCCCATGGTGAAAGCTTAAGTGAGAGGTAAAAGCCATAGGAGAGTTTTCGGGACTGAGGTAGTAATGCCAGGACTGCAAAGGCAGAAGGAGTGGGAACCCCGGCAGGGTCCAGCACAGGGCACGGCGTGGAGACCTTGCAGCCTGGTGCTGCGAAATGTGGGTAGCTGGGAGAGAGCAAGTCTTTTCATGCCAGGATGGGAGAGTCGCTGATGTGGCCCTGAGGGGCCGTGCAGAAGGAAACCACCTGCCCCAGGCATTGCACGGAGGCATCCATCCCCCTGTGCTGAGCAAATGCTGCAGGATCAGCCCACAGGCTCTCGGCAGGGGCAAACCCAGGCTAGCCTCACCCGATAGAGAATTTTTCCTCTTACCCTGAGAGAGATTTTCCTTTCACCTATTGTTTTTCTGCACCTTTCCTCAACTCCCATCTGCTTTCTCCACCACTCCCAACTCTTCAATGATCTCTGATGCACAAAATCAGGGTCAGGCATCCCCTTTCTTTCAGGATGGACCCTACATTACTCTCCCAGCTGTATTGACGACTGCTCAAACCCATACCCTTTCACAAAGCACGAGCTCAAACTTTGCTCTCATCCTCCTCCTGGGTGTGGCTGTTCCTGAGGCCCTCCAGCCACCCAGAGACATAAAAGATGCATTTGCAGATTTTGAAAATTAAAACCATCTATACAGCCAGTGGGGAGGGATCAGCTTATTTGGTTGCTTAATGAAATATAAAGATTATTTTAACCAGTGTAAGCACTATTCGACAGCTTGTGAAACACAGTGGTGGCTTGATGAATGGCTTTCTCCATTAAAAAAAATTGCTGCATGATGTCTTTTAAATATTTAATTTATTGGGGTTGGAGTGTGCTCAGAGCTGACAGTTAAACAGGAGCTGTTTGCGGTCTCAGTTAACTTTGCTTATTAGGCTGAACAGTCTCGCTCTGTAAATGCAAGATATCTCCTTTTCCCTCATTTTTTATACTGAATATGGGATGATACATTTGCTGCACAAGTGGGTAGGAAGTTCTGCCTGTCGTCTGCACCGCAGCACGCCAGGCAGTTATCACTAAAGCTATGATGGGTATTGACTCCCATCCTGACTCCATCATTATTAAGTCCCCTGCTTTTTATTTTCTTTATTTTTTATTTGATGCACTTTTTTCTAGGCCACTTGGAAGAGTTCGTTCAGACACACATGTACACACAAAAGCATCTTTTAACAATCAGATAAACTGAAATCTTCCTGGAGCAAGTGTTTCAGTGGAAACACTGGGCTCCAGACACAACATCATTGGCAGTGTCCTCGGAAGACTGTATAGTATGGGATAATTCCCCTCCTTTCCCTCTTTATTTTTCCCTTAATGTGCCAGCTTGGTGCACGACCAACGGCATGCAAGGGGGATTTGAAAACAAACAGGCGCTTCTGTGAGCTGGGAGTCAAAGACACTTGGCCTTCCACATATCTCCGGGCAAGGCTGAGCCCCGGTGTGGATTCTCCAGCATCTGTTAAGGATGGAGGTCTGGCAGCAGCCCAGGGCAGTTAATAGGTTCTGTGTCCTCAAATGGTTTTCATGAAACACGCAGGAGCTTAATAAGCTTTGAGACCTCCACCTCGCTGGCCAAAGCTGGTGAAACTGGCCAGGTGGTTCACAAGTTAGGGGGTGGGAAGGGAGGAGGGAAAATGAGGATGCAAACCTCTGTTTCCCTGCCTGCATTGGCCAGAAACACCAGTCCTGCTCTTGGACTGCAAAAGCGAAGCAACAAATGACTCTCCAGCCAGCTCCCATGATCTCACTGCCGATGGGGACCGGCTGAGCCCTGCTGCCTACTGAACCAGCTTGGTGCACGCTGAGAGCTGCTTTGCTGCAGGCTGGGGTGGGATGATGCTCTTTGGAAATTAACTGCGCCGAGGATGGGGTGAGGCTGCGCCGCAGATGCTGCCAGAATCATCCAGCGTGGTGTCCAGGTCGGGGACCTGCAGGTCCTCCCCAGGTGATGGGAGATGTCCTCTGTGGCCACGTCAACGGCATGTGTTGCTGGGACGTGCTCCTTTCCCTTAGCATGTGCCACCCAGCAGCAAAGCTGTGCGGTCCAGCAAAGCAACATCCCTGCTGTAATTTTGCTGTGTACCTATCATGAGGTACAAATACAAATGCCAAAAGTCTGTTGGCATGTGAAGTCACTCACTTTGAACAGAGAACCAGCAAACAATGTTGGCATTGCTTAGGTCTTCCTTAAGCTCGATTAGAGCAGAGCTATGGCATTCTTGTGTTTAGGTCAGCATCTGAATCAAAAATACCCATTTTCACAGTGGTTCAGCTTAGAATAGCATTGGCTTTCTCTCCTGTTAGAGTGACTAAAACCTTGATAGGGTATAGATGAAGGTTATTATTTTGTTTTGGGGATGACTTTGCTTTTCTAAAAATTAAGCTTGAGTAAATCTTGAAATGAAACATTTTGAAAATGAATTCCAAATTAATTGCCTGGATACCATAAAACAAAGCAGATCTGATTTTCCCCTGCTTTCCAGAACTAGCTACAACATATGTCTCAGGCACCCTTTTTCAATAAATGAGCTATTCATATAAAAATTGTCTGCCTGTACTTTGAAGTAGGAGGTAGGGTTTTTTTTGTCTTATACTCTTATATAGGATGTGGTAGGAAAGGACGTGACCAGTAACATTCTCTGTGGGCCATAAGAATGTGGCTGGCATTTCACAGAGGGAGGTGGGATGTGGGTTCCTTCCAGCTTGAGATATTCTATGATTCTATGCAGGTGCTGGATAGCCACCAAGCTTTTTTTTGAGTCTAAAACTAAAGAATAATTGGGGAGTAAATCCAGAGCGGGCGAACAGGGAGACACAAAGCAGATGAAGGTGGCATCAGGGTGTGTATCAGATCTTCGTGGTGTCACCACACCTGGATCTGCCACCCTCCACCAGTGCTCTTGGCACTGAAATGATGTGGTGACAGAGCAGAAGGGACTTGGGGAAACAGGAATGAGGCTGAGCGCTGGCTTCCCAAATTACTGGTTTATAATTACTGCAGCCTCTTTGAGTAGACAATCCCAAAGGCAGAACTCACACTCATGACACAAAATCACTCAGTCAAAAAAAGAAATCCCAGAGCAATGAGGACCATCCCTGAGCTGGCAGGGTGTTTGACCAAGCTCCAGCTGCATGGCTTCCTTCCTCCGTTCCTGGGCACCGTGACAGAGAGATGCTTGCGACGGTGAAGCCAGAAGATGCCCCAGGTCATTGCTAGACCCTACAACACAGAATTCAGCTGCTTTTCCCAGGAATTACAGCTTGGTCTCTGGATGTTAAACAAGGTCACTCCATGTTTGTGCTTCCTACATCAAGGTGGTTTGGGAGAGAATGGGAATTCAGAGCAGGGGGAGTAGTGGGACAAACTCATTTCCATTCCTCCCTCTTCACTGAGAGTCTGTCCTCCATGGTATAAATCCTCTACAGGCAAAAATTAAGGTCTTTCCTCAGTACAGAAAAAAACAACAGATAATTTTTCATTCAAATTTTTGCTGTTCAATGCATCAGGTTTCTTCTAAAATCATGGGAGTTGAACCACTTCCCTACAGTGATCAAAACTGTTTTCTAAGACATTTCCTAGATAACCTGTCCGCTTTCCTTAAGTTAGTCCAGCTGGACCTCTTTCTCTGAATAGTCTGACTTCTCTGACTTTCCAGATGATGACATGGTTATGTAAATGGTGTTTTTAAAATTTTCTTTTATGGCAACGGTTTCACAACTTCCTTTCCAATGTCTTACAAACTACAGAAACGGCATCCTGGAGGACCTCAGTCATTTATAACATGGATGAATGAAGCATCACTCAGCTTTTGAGATCAATATTAGCTCAGTTTTGCAGATGGTCTGTAAGGAAAAACAGCTTGAAGTTTCATGCAGAGCCCACAGTAGAAAAAAAGCCATTAGTTTTTTGAAATAATTTCCTTGCTATTGAGCTATGAAATGTCAGTATTTATTGCAAACCTTAATTCCCTCTTTAGCCATAACATTTTTGGTCCTATTACACTACAGATTTATTTTCTTTTACACCACTTTTCTTTTTTTCATTTTTTCTGTATCATTTTGTTTTGTTAAGAAGAACCTTAAGAAAAATGAATGGAAATAAATTACACGTGAGTGGGTTCAGATAAAAAAAGGTTATTTGACATTGTAGCAATGGGATTATGGAACTGCCCACTGTAGGCAATGACAGGGACAAAATCCCAGCTAGTTCTGGGATAGAGCTAGGTTGGTTCATTAGAAGTAACAGTAATATGATGTAATTTATTATGGTATGTAAAAAAAATTCCTTTCCCATCTTTTGTTCAGCATATCATGAGCAGGATACAGTCAGATGCTGATCTTTAAGCTTGGAAGCCAGACTGGTGTCACTGGTGCTTTAGGCCTGCAGGAGGTATTTTGATTCCTGTCCCAGAACCTGTTGGAATTGGGAGGTTGGAAGTGATCCTTGCATGTGGCAGCTTAAGTTTGAGCTCAGCATTTCCAAAGCTCTGCTGAGACACCAGGACCCTGGAATAGCACATTCCTAAGCACCTCTCTCCTCTGGCTGCTGTTTTTCAGGTTTATGTCGCCATGCAGCACTATGGAGTGAACGGTTACTCCCTCCATGCCATGAATTCACTGAGCGCCATGTACAACCTCCACCAGCAGGCAGCTCAGCAAGCCCAGCACGCCCCCGACTACAGGCCCTCGGTGCATGCCCTCACCCTGGCAGAGAGACTGGCTGGTAAGAACAACTCACGGCTTTTGCTGTTCCCTGGGGAAAAAAAAACAAACCTTGTTGCTTGCACTGAGTGAAAACTCTTCTTCGGGAGCTGGGAGTGTGACATAGCCAACTGGCACGGTGTGCTTCTGAACACTGGCCATGTGGCCAAGCTCTGCAGGTGACACAGAGAGCACCCCCAGTGCTCGCTGCCAGCGGACCGCTGCACCTTGCTGCAGATTGGCCTCCGATGGCTGGGGAGCCTGGGGGTGAGAAGGGACGCAGCCCCGCTATATGGGATTGAAAAGAGAGAATTAAAAAGATACTGAAATATGTTTTAACAAGTGAACAAAAAATAGCAGAAAATTTTACTTTCTTGTTAGTAAATAACAACACAATGAATATGAGCATGAAGTGAATTGGATTCCCCCACCGAGGGGCCCAGGACTTGAATCCCCTAACAGCCATGTCCTGCCATCCCAGGCCATAGCTTGTTCTTCCATGTTGCCCCGTCTTGCAACTATTTGCCATTTCTTGTCCTACCAAACACTCTTTCTCTCTGGAAAACAATCTTCATTTGGATCTTCTTTTGGTCTCACCTTGACCTATTTCTTCCTGGGGATCCTAGACCTTCGCTTGGGTGATGCTTTCTTGCAGGTCCTGCTGGCTCCCTCTCTGTTGCTGTTGTATTTTGCCTTCCATAAAAGAGCTTTTCTAGGCTCAAAGAAAATCACATGTGACTTTACCCAGAGAGTGTTATTTACACAGCATTGTTGATGGTGGGACAGTGGGACAGGAGCCACTGCCCCAGGGCATCTGATTTGTTTTTCTGTGTTCAGCCACGAGTGTAACAACACTACATCCATACTGTCATTAGAAGGAAGTGCAAAGTCCAGACAGTATTTTATGATTTGGTAGGAGGAATTCTTCAAAAATAATTGATGGAGACCTAAGAATATTTGGTATGGTAGGGCAAATATATTTGCTCTACATTTCAGCCTGCCACAAAACACCCAGATCTGGCTGAGATCATCAAAGGCCACTGCAATGCAAATGGTCAACAGCTGCAACATCACCGTTTTGGTCAGGGCTTGGATGCAGTGTGGTAGAGCAGACCTGACAACCAGTATACTAAAGCTAAAGCAAAAAGTTACCGTAGATGTGATTCTAGAGACCTTCCCAGAATGGAATGATCTTCCCTGACTGTCTGAAAATTTCACATCTGCTTTAAGATAGCTTTCTAGTTGTCTGATATTAAAGAAAAAAATGTGGAATGACTCCTTCCAGCCCAGAAAAATTATCTATCTATTTCAGGTGGAAAAAATTATCTGCTCAGACAACTTTAGTGGGCTAAATTTAAGACACATGGGCTTAAGCCAAAATAATGATGCAGAAGTTTCAGGACAGTCCTCCTAGGTGGGTAGTCCATCAAGGCATGGTGGTAAAGGTCTTGGACTCTTTGGATCAGTGAACCACAGCTGACTCTCAAATCTTCATGCCAGCAATGTTCCCTTATCCAGCTGCTAGTAGTGACCTCCTTAACATGGTTCCTCAGACCATTCACTGTGGCCTGTGGGATCTCTGGGGAGCCGTAGGGCAGAGCTGGGAGTCGCTGTCCTCATAGAAAAAGAGCCAAAGTGGGATCAAGCAGACCTGGACTCTAATCCTGGCTCTACTGCTGGGCTGCAGAGTGATGACTGGTGGGCACTTTCATTGTCCTTGTTGTCCATGCCCTCCTTCCCTCACCCTTTCAGCATGTAGCTGGTCAGACGGGAGCAGATGGCCCTGAACTCTGCAATGTGCCTTGCAGACCTTGGGTCTCAAGGTGCCCCTTTCCTAGATGCAAGGATCTCTTGAAAGGTTTTTGCAATCACCTGTATCTTTTACAGTAGAGCATGGAGGACTTAATGTCTTTGACCCTAACTAGGGTAAAAGCAGAGGGAGATTAAAAAGAATAAAAAAAAAGAATAAAAAAAGCTATTCTCATATTCTTGACCAGGAGATTCAATTGGTTTTCTGACCTCTTATCTTTAAAATTAATAACCCACCTGGAAGACTTTCCAAATTAAATCCCACGGTTCCCTTGTCTGCTTATCACTGGCGGGGTAGGCATTATATACCTACAAGCTGGTTCCTTTGCAGTTGCTTCACATTCTATTACTTCTGAATATCTTTCAGTTCAGGTTATAGATCTCATTTGCCTTCCAGGGACAGTCAGAATAAAGCAGCACAAAAGCAAATGACCTTAAGTCAGAAAACAGAGGTTTCTGATTGTAACTGCAAAGCGTCACCTGCAATTTATATTCTCCTTCTTGCACAAAGCCTGAAAACATAGTTAAAACATTAAAATAATTGCTGGTTGGCTTTCGTTGGAGTGGCCAAACTTAATGCATGAGCTGCCGCCTCTGGGGAGCTGGTAGGTCTAACCTCTACTCTAGAAATTCGGGAATATTCCAGCCTGCAGGTAGGGTGTTTAACCAGTGTCCTTTCTCCTGATTTCTTGTACTTGAAACACAAATGTTAGCATTGTAAAACATTTTGGGGTAGCTTCAATTTCTCATCCTGGAACATCCCTTCTCCTTGCCTGGCTGTACTGTGAGCTGTGTTTGAATGCATCAAGGACAGTCTCTTTGCTTCCAAAGTGGCAGCTATTACCAGCGTTTTAACTCCCCGAGGAGCTCCGATACCTCGAACACAAAAGTCTCTTGTATGCAACCAACACTATATTGTATTTGGCTGAGGACCTTTAGCCTGATCATGTCTTTTCCAGGTTGCCAAAACCACGCGGCTTTGGCAATTGCCCAGAAAGTCACTGCAAATGCTGACCTAGAATGAAACAGCTGGAAGTTTGGAAGAGGAATGCTTGAATAGTGCAAAACTGATTTGCTATGCTCTTTAGCCAACATATTTGGAACCTGACTGTGTGGTTCTGGGGCTGGCCTGACAGCAGGTTTTGTTTTATTGTTTACATTCATGCCACGATGCTCGTGACAAAAGCACAAATAAACAGCAGTGAGAGCTTTCATCTGGCTCCGCGCACTGATTATGCCGACTTTTCTCCCTATTAAGTTGTTTTCTAGTGTGTTCATTCCTCCCTTCTACTGGAAGTCACATTCTTAACTGAATTAAAAATGATACCAGACACGACTCTTTCTGCATTTCCTCTTTGAGAGCAAACCTCTCGCCAGACTATTTCATTCCAATGCTGTAGCACAGCATGTCCCAACTTGCATAATAAAGTGGGTTTTTTTCATTTTAAAGTAACTTATTGTCATTGATTTAAGATCTTTCTACTCCCACTAGCTGTTGTGCAATAATAACGCCTCTGGTAAAATAATAAACCCTTTACTGTTGGCCTCAGATACTCCCCAGTCTGAATTTCTTCTCTGCCCTCAATTTTACAAGCACAGTTTGCAAAGTCAGACCTTCTGAGTAGCTTCTCTACTGAGAAGAGCTCAGCACATGAGCTCTGGGCTTGCAATCAGTGGGACTGGGCTTGGTTCCTGGCTGGCGTTTCCACCCCAGATGCTGGAGAGTGTCCGTGCTCAGTAAAGCACGTGCTGTCAACCTAAACACACATCAGCACGTGAGCTTAAGTGCTTTCCTGAACTGGAGCCCAGAATATCATGCCTTGAAGATTACAGTAAGCTACATACGAGACACTAAAGAAGAGCCAGCTCAGCCTGGTTTCTGGGAAGATGCATGTCTTCTAATGCAGCTGCAGCCAACAAAACTAGAGGCAGCTGCGTTGGAGCTGCATGGAGTTTTCCTACCCATCAGCACAGTGCATCATGGCAGTGTTGAAGCCTACCGAAGCTCTGCCCTTGGCTTCAAGGAGAACATGACGGATAATGTTGGGCCCCTCTCCTGATTACAATGGTGAATCTCCCCACCTTGTTTTTAATTGTGTTTCTTAATGAAAGAAGCTTATGCCACGGTGGGGTCTGGGCATGTGCATGTCCTGCCCCACTGATGTTGGAGTGGCTTATTTCAACCAAATTTAGCATTGCAGTCTCAACACTTTCCACAGCTGTCACAGAAAGAGGTTGCCTCTCCAGAACAGGCTTTCTAGTCAGAGGTTTTATCTCCTCGGACACCTCAATTACCCAGCAAAGTGCATGTATGTCTTTTATTAGATCTAGAGCCATGACAAAAACATTTTGTAGGTTCATCTGGTGTTAGCAAGTGCTTTATTTGACTGTCAGCATACAAATTCCAATAATTAAATTGGCCACTTTTCTTGTTTTCCAACGGCTGTACATTTCAAGACATCATTTTGGAGGCACGTTATGGATCCCAGCACCGCAAACAAAGGCGTAGTCGCACGGCCTTCACCGCCCAACAGCTCGAGGCGCTGGAGAAGACCTTCCAGAAGACTCACTACCCAGATGTGGTGATGAGAGAGCGGCTGGCTATGTGCACAAACCTACCTGAAGCCAGAGTCCAGGTACTGATATTTTGTGCATATGTGAGCGGGGATGTTTAAAAGAATATAGTGGGGTTCCCAGAGGGTTGACATTTCCCTTGACCTTTCAAGATTCTTCCAGAGTAACCAAAGATTTTGGGGCAGTAAAGCTGTCAAAGGTGGGAGCGGGGGAGGGGATAAAATAATCTGAAGTCACACATCTGCTAAAGAAATTCTTAATCCACACGCACATTTTTTAAATTTAGGATTGTCTGAAGTGTACACTGGTTTTCATTTGTTCTTTTGCATTTCTTTGGGGGAAATTTTAGAAACGCCAACAGAAGTCTACTTATTTATTTATTTGCAAGGCTTTTCTGGCTTTCTCAGAAGACCAGAAACCCAAGTAATTCCAGCTGCTCTTTTCCACCAGTGTCAATATTTGTAACATCTCAGGCCAAGGTTTGGTTTTGTTTTGTTTGGGGTTTTTTTTTGGTTGTTTCAACTAGCACAATGTACTTCATAACCTGCTGGTGGGGAGGTTCTTGCATTGCTGTGCTTTAAAAGACTAAACAGCAAGTTCTTCAGTGTGAAGTGGGTAAGTAGTAGAAAAAAAATAGTTCTTTTATATAAATGTCATTTTGATCTTCAAAATTTTTGTTTCCTCATCTAACTAACCAAACAACACTAACGAGATTTGCAAATATATTTCTTCCAATCCATGTCTACTGATTTAAGTTAAAAATTATGGATTCTCTCCTCCTTCCCTAAATTCGGTTCCCAGATAACAGCTTATGCCTGTAATGACTTATTTTGAGTGTTGCTGCCATAGTTTTGGTACACTTATAACCAAATGGTTTTAGAAACTAACAGAGCACTGTACTGTAAGCCAATGTAATGTCATCAGACTCAGCTGTAAGACATTCTGGTTGGACAGAAGACCAGACAACTGCCTGACCAATTTAGAAAAAAAACCAAACCAAACCCCAGAAAACACCACCAGTGGAGTGGCTTAAAGAATCAATATAAAGGCTGGACATTTTAAAAATATATATTTGTTGTGCTGTTTGTAGAAACACTGAAGACAGGTAGAGCTCTAAGATCTAACAAAATGGAATGACACTTGGGCATGGTAGGCTTGCAGCACCTCATTACTTGGGGTTCCCCTGAGGCTCCTAGGCTGAATGATGCTGAATTTGGCACTAAGCAGGATTCTCACCAGTTTTCTCCCTTGCTGTTTGTGGCATTGAAGGTTTGGTTCAAGAACCGGAGAGCCAAATTCCGGAAGAAGCAGCGTAGCCTGCAGAAGGAGCAGCTGCAGAAGCAGAAGGACTGCGAAGGGAGCCACAGCGAGGGAAAGACAGAGCCACCCATGCTGGAGACCCAGGCCACCACCCCAGACACCGAGAAGGTCCAGAGCCTCCCAAGCGAGGTAGGCGCAGACCTCAACCTAACCCTGTCAGAGCAGTCGGCCAGCGAGTCAGCGCCCGAGGACCAGACTGACAGAGAGGAGGAGTTTAAGAGCACCTTGGAGGAGGCTAAAGTGGACAAAAGCCCTGATGTGGACAGCAAGGCTTTGAACTGCAAGAGAGCGAGCCCAAAAGCAGGTGAGGGGCAGCATCTCGATGGGGGTTGGTGTCAGGACCTGGCGTTTCCAAGGGGGATGCTGGTGGTTGGGTATAGTCCCTTATTCCCTGTGGTGTGGGTGCTTGCAGGTAGGCTGCCCAGACTTGTCTTCTTGTCCCCAGCAGTAAACGGGACCCACACAGGGCATGGTGTCTATTGTAGCGGGAGCACAGAAAGAGCAAAGACCTGCTGCTCAGGTTAGAGCTTGGGGAGAACAGTGCCCAGAGCCAGCAGGAAAGCCATAGCAACGAGGTCAGACCCATTTCTATGCTGTAAGATGCTAAGTATGGAACAGACACGTTTAGTTCTCCTGAGCTAACACAACTCCTCTCATTTGCCTTCCTGATGCAAGAGAGAAGCTCACGCTGCAGTCCAAACCTTACTGGGGTGCGGATCAGCACCTGCATCCAGCCTGTAGAAATAACACCCATCCCCTCTGTTTCCTGCTACAGAGTCCCCTATCAGTGCGACTGTGACGCCTTCATCCAGCAGCAGCCTGGCTCAGACTCACTCCTACTCCTCCTCGCCCCTGAGCCTCTTCCGCCTGCAGGAGCAATTCCGCCAGCACATGGCAGCCACCAACAACTTGGTCCATTACTCCTCCTTCGAAATGGGGACACCGTCTGCCATGCCCTACTTGGGCATGAACGTCAACATGGCGCCACTGAGCTCCCTGCACTGTCAGTCGTACTACCAGTCGCTCTCCCATGCTCAGCAGGTCTGGTCCTCACCCATCCTGCAGGCCTCCAGCTCCCTTCCAAGCCTGAACAGTAAAACGACGAGTATTGAGAACCTAAGGCTCCGGGCAAAGCAGCATGCGGCATCCCTTGGGCTTGACACCCTACCCAACTGACTGCCAGATGAGCTACCATTGCCCGCCAGAAGATGCACCAGAGGTTGGCACTAGCCATGTCACTCCTTGAGCCCCCACCCACCCTCATCTCTTCCTGGAGTAAGGTGCTCCCTTTCAGGGAAAACTTTGCATTTATTAACGTCTTATTAGCACCACAATTGCATCAGACATTGCTACTGGCCTGGTCTTCGCTAAATATTTAAGGAGGAAGGGGGAGAGGATGTATGTTTAGACAGATGAACCGTCCTCTGGACCACCATGTGTTAAGCCTGTAACATTCAGGAGAAGCCCCCTTTCCTCAGCGCTGCGATAATGTGCCAGCTGTGTTATATACACCTTTTTTGTTGTTGTTGCGTTCTTTGGGAAAAGAAAGAGTCCTGCTTTGTCTTGTATATAGTTTATAAGGTTGACAGCACCCATCACCTGTGTGTTACTGTCAGTGTTACAGAACTGTGACCTCTTTTGCTTTTATTCCCCCTTCCTTCTCAATTTTAGTAGCTAGTATCAAAGTTACAAATCAGCCATCCTCCTGACCTCAGCTCGTAGCTAGTTGCTCTTCTTGGGTCAGCATCCTAAAGGTGTTTATGATGAAGAGAAATGATTGTGCACTTCACTGCCCCACTTCTCCCTTCTCTGCTAAAGCTAATTTTATAACAGCCGGGAAATGATATGAAGGTGAATTTCCTGTTTAAGCACTTCCTATAAGGCAAACATGTTTTGTTTACTTTTTAATGGCACTTGTTCAAAGACAGAGGACAAAATATTGGCCAAATACTGCTGGCTGGGGAGAAAAATGAAAGCCAAATTCACAGGATTATTTTTGATTTAGATTGTTTCCTCTTTGATGTTCAGTGAAGTGTAAACTCTATTTACAAATTACGGGGTTTTCTTTTTGGAGAGGATTTTGGTCTAACTTTGACAATAGAGAATAATAAAAACTTTGTATGAGCTCTTGGTGTGTTCATACACCATGAATTATATGGTTCTTTGACAAAAACTTGATTAATGCAAGCTGTGTCTAGAAAAAAGCTCTGATCACCAAATTCTACCCTTAAGCCCTGCAGCTTCAGAAACTGGTTAGCAAGTGAAAATCTAACAAGTGAAAAATGCTGAAATGCTGGAGGCAAAGCAGGTGATAAGCAGGGGCTTTATATTCTCTTTATATTCTCTGGAGCTGAGAGGGAGTAGATAAAGTTGCCAAAAACACAGGGTTTGCAAGTAACCAAAATTCACCAGCTTCAAAATAATTTCAGTGAACAGTTTCAGCCTCGTTTCATTGGAATTACCCATCATTCAACCTGGCGTGGTTTTCCTTGTTGAGAAGCAATGTTTCTCCCAACTCAAATAACTTTTTTTTTTTTTTTTTTTGCCAAACCAGATAAATCCTTTGAACCCACTGCTGTTATCCTGAGCATTAGGGAGGGATGATATCCAGATCTAATCTCTAATGTTGCCTAGGACCAAAAAATCCAGACTGACTCAGTGGCAGGTGCTAGGTTTGAATCCCAAGAGTGTCAGCCAGGTCTGCCACTAACACACTGAGCAGAGCTGTGCTAATTCACTGCAGATGATCAGCTGGTCCATATTTGATTTAAGCATGAAGTGTAGACCCATAGCCTACACCTTCTCTTGCTACCACCTTGCTTCACACCAGGGCAGAAGCCAGGGGACAAATTACCTCTTAAAACACAGGGGGAAAGAGTGTTTTCAACTCCACTAATGCCTCTTGAAAAAGCATCTAACTCCTGCAAATAGAGACGTAAGAATAGCCAAGACTGGTGGGAAATTATGTTTTATCCCTCATAAAGTTGTAGCAAGAGCAGACCTCCAGAGAGAGCAGTTCATCGTCCGCACAAGCTTCCAAGGAAAAAGGAGCATCTTCCTTAAATATTTCTGTTGTGCAAAGCACTTCAGTCTTGGGGTTTTCTCTCCCGCTTTAGTTTTCCTGACTTTGTCAAATCAGCCCCCATGACTGGCAGAATTCTTCACTTTTCCAAAACCAAATGCATTCATAGGAAGTAGATTTTTTGCTACCACTTTCAAAGGAGTCTGATTAAATTAAAACCACCAAAGTGCATTTACTGTCTCCAAAAAGATCCTCTGAAAGCCCCAGCTTTCATTTTTTGTAGCCTGTCACCCAAACCAGGGACACCAAAACAAAGCTTTAATTTTTCTCCTCCCCCTTCCTCAAAAAGCTATATTCATTCACCTTTATTTTTTCTGCCTCCTGCTAACCTCAGCACATTTGTAGGTTATGGAGTGTCTTTGCCAGAGCAGAGTAACTGCAAATTTAATTAATGCCCCTTCTGATGTTGTTCCCTGGTGCCAATCTAGACTGAGCTGATGAAGCGAACAAGGGTGGTAATTGGCAGTGAGACCAACTCTTCTTTAAGTAATAAAAGATGCCCATGAAACTGCAACTCATGTCAGTGGATGTTTCAGGCAGAGAACAGAGGGTCGTAGTCACTCTTGTGCCATCCCAGGTAAGACGGGCATCTCTCCTCTGTCCGGGTACCACAGGGCTGGAAAAGGCGACGTCAGCTCGGATCAGGGCAGATGATACAGCCTTACTGTAGGTCACGATGGATACCACAGCATCTGCCACAGGAAGGTCAAAACATGTGGGTTTATGCCCTGCTTCTGCAAGGCAGGGACAGAGAGTGCAGGAGATAAGCTCGCTTGATCCAGCACTAGATTTGCCGTGATCCTCTGGAGGCAGAAGAGACCTTCCCCACTGAGCCATGGAGGGAAACTCTTCCCTGTGCCTTGGTGCAAAAATTCATTTTAACATTCACCACCTTCACACTTCTCGATTGACCCTGGTGCCTGACCCCCTTCATCCCCTGTGGTATCACTGACATCCTCACAGCAAGCTTGGAGCAGCTACTGGGAACTTCCCAGACAGAGCATCTGGCACGCCATTAAAACCGCAGACATCTGGATGAGGCCAGCACAGTCCAGAAAGCAAACTGGGAGAGGAGAGGTCCGGATCTCCATCACTCCCTAGGGACGTCTGGTCAGTGTCACCCTCGTCTGCCTCTGTGTGGTGCAGCAGCTGATCGAGGTGCAGATGGTCCTGGACCAGGGCATGAGAATATTTCTTACACAGAGATTATTTCTCCCATTCTGAATCAGGATGAAATATCTAAAATTTAAAAATAAACAAAAGAAAAAATAGATTGCCTGAAATATATATGAACCCCTGAAGTATTTTATGTCAAGTTTGGGTTTTATCTTCTTATAGTTAAAATAAAACATCCACAAGGGGAGTAAGCTGACATGTAAAGCCAAAATTGACATGGAAATGCAAAAAAGCAAGAATTTAGGCTTCTGGCTTGCAAAAGTTTAATAATGAATTATCTGTCAAAACTTACTTTTTCCTGCAAATTGTTTTAATGCCTCTGGGCTTTTTGGCTTTTTCTGACCAAAAAAAAAAATCAAAAAAACACAGGGAGAAACTCTCCATCCAATTCAAGCCTGTATATGTAGTGGGAAGACTGAAGGGAATGATTCTGCATCGTTCCTCTTTGAACTTTACAAACCTGAAAATTTTTTCAGGCAGGAAGAACTCCTGCAAATCCCCCCTGATTTGTGATGGAGAAGGTGAGGTCTGCTTGTTCCCTTTCTTTCCACCAGCCCCAGCTATTTAGGAAAATTAGGTTGTTAATGGAGTCTCAGAAACAAAATGGAATGAGGTTTCCCTCCCCTCTTTGTCCAGGCAGAGATCTGATGCATTTTAACAAACATTGCAGTTGGATATAACACAGTTTCTTCCCTTACAGGCATAAAATGCCTGGAGTGTAACCCAGAGATCCTGCCTCATCAGGTAGATGAACTATTATGGGGAAAAAAAACCCCTATCTATCTTCTCTGGATGCTGCGCCAACCTGGTGCCAGGGCAGGGCATCCTTGGTACGGTTTCAGCCACAGGGAGATAAATGTAAAAAGGGAAGCAACATTTTGTGTTTTGTAATGCAGACGATCAAGTTAATTTTTTATACATGAAAGAAATGCCAAATAAATGCACAGCATGTCATCGAGGCTCAGAAAAGGATATGCCCAGTCCTTTGAAAACAGTGATGGAGAGACTGGAAAAAAATCTCCCTAATTCCTATTTTGAAACAGGTTATCTATCTGGAGATTTCTTCTGCCATTTTTTTTTTCCCCCTTCCTATGGCTTTGCTTATGTTTTCTCTCCCTGGTGAACCAGCTACAGCTCCAAATGCTACTTACTGAATTTTTAAAGGTTTTAGCTACGGTCCTTGCAGGATCAGGGCCCAGGAGAAAACAGGTCACAATATTCAGGGTAAGAGTTTGCAGTTAAATTTCTTCTACTCTGCAAGAGAAGTCTGATAGGTATTAATAAAATAAAGGAGGTATTTAAACAGCGTAGGAGAAATGCTAAATACTTACTACCATTGAGAAAAGATCCAGTAATGATGCTGGGAGGAAAAAAGGGGTCCTCTTTTTTCTTTTTTCTTCTTTTTTATTTTTTGGCAAACACGTGGAAATACCCTTGATGGTGAGTAGGGGAATAAAGAGAAAGAGAGGTTTTGCCTGTATTTCCCCAACCAAAAATCATCATTTGCTGTGTAGGGAACACAAAACCACTCCCAAACATGAAAATAACCATCAACAAGCAGATCCCCCCACATCTCATTTCTCATTTAGGTATTTCACCATGTGAAGATTTTTAACCAGCTCTAGGTTTCTGTTGCCACCACAGCCAGCCAAAGAGATGCTCATCTTTGCTGAAAAAACACCAAAGTGGGTGAACACAGAGAAGGGAACTGGAGCTATTTCCATCCCCATGTACCATGTGAGGTACTTCCATTGACACGACAGTTTTGAGCAACTTCAGGACACTTCTGAAGAGTTCATACATAAAGGATTAAATAAACCTCTGTAGAAAGGAAATGCAAATTCAAATCCAACATATTCTATTAGTTTAATTACAGTAGCTATGAAACATAACTCAATTAAGCTTGAAAAAAGTCAATTACAGAACTTTCCTGCTGTTTTTTACAAGCTGTGTTGATTTTTCTTTTCCTCCCTCCTTAACCCTCCATGTGCCCCTTGCTGATTTTTATGATCTGTTCTACAGCAACACAATACATCTCCTGTGTTTTCTATCGAGTGAAAAAAAGCTATTTCTCTGAGTAGGTCTGCTCTCAGTCCAAATCCATAACAGAGGGACAAGAAAAGGTTGGTGCAATAAACAAACAAACAAAACCCAATCAACCAAATTTCCAGCAAAACAAGATCAAACAAAAAAATCCCCCACTCTGATGTGTGTGTGCGTTTGACTTTCCCACCGTGTTACAAAACAGCCCAGTAATGATTAATGTCCTCTGTTTTCCACAGACTTTGTGGACGTGTTGTTTCGTTCCCAGCTGCACAGATAGCAGAGTCTGTTGTTGTCCCCTGCTTTCTCAGGCTGCCTGGGGAAGAGATGCAAAAGCTGACATGCTAATGTCACCTCTTCTGTATATGGGTGTTTCTCATTAATGAAGGCTCTCATTAATGCCAACACTCGTAAAGTAAGAGCCAGCCACTGCTCTGAACTGCTGTGATGCCATAGTGGAATAATTGCACTGATTTCAGTGGAGCAATGCCACAGCTAAGGACAAAATGTAGCCCCAGAATTAATTTGTAAAGAACATAAGATTTTCACATACTAACAAAAACAATTTTTTTTTAATAGGCTGGGGTCCAAGCTAAAAGCCCTCAGCAAAAGCTGTCTGAGAAAGACACACATTAAACCCACAGCAAGTTAAATAGTGCATCTGGTGCCCTACAAATGGCCAAAGCCTTTTCTAACAGCTCTAGCAATTGAGCAGGGTCATCTCATACCGGAGAAGTTTAGATGTGTCTGTGCAATGGAAAATAACTTTTTGGTTTATTTTCTCATGCCAGGAGGCAATCAATTTATTTTTTTTCCCAGCTTCTGACCCAAGGTGTACAGTTAGCTCCAAAGTGTAACCGCGTTTGTGTGTCAAACCTATTTTGCAAAGGAACAAAGGCTTTTAAAGGAGAACAAAACGGAAATCAAAGTAATATACTGTACAGATCGCTGTAAAATTGAGCTGTAGTGTAAGACCTTGTGCTTTAGAATTCATTATCAAGGAATTCAAATGTGTATCATATTTATTTATTCTGGTAGGTAAAAGAAGAAAAAAAAAAGAGTTTATATTCATTCCCAAAAAGCTGCAGCATGATGCTATGTACCAATTGTGCCAGTCCTGCTTTCTGTAAAATTATTGCCTGTTTTCATACTCCGCTAATAAAAAAGAAAAAAAAATAATCAAGGAAAATTTATTTTGCGAATCCTTCATTAACAACTACTCAAGCCGATCAGCAGGGGTATCAATGTAAGTAGATTGACCTGTTTTGTGCCTGAGTCGTGTCACTGGTGGGTTATGAGGTGTCTTCTAGTGCAGAAAACCTGGACACAGGGTGTGGGTCAGGTAATGGTGCCCACATCGTGCTCCCCTGCCTGGCCCCACGGCACCTCCACGTCCCCACCGATGGTGGTGAATGCCGTTGCCTGTCAGCCAGGGGAGGCTGGGACCGCACAGAAAGGTCTGCAGGAGAAGGTGCAGAATAATCAGCTTCTTCCTGTTGGGGTCACTGTCTCCAGCTGGGGTGGCAGGTGAAAAGCCCCTTTTGGCTGCAGGACACCGAAAAAATTGCTGCAGCACCTTGTGCAAGGCAAGCACAAGGGGTCTGCACTCTTATCATCTTCCAGCACAAGCCAGGAGATAAAGTCACACCTGATGGGGCGGTGATGGGAAAGACCTGACCAGAGAGCTTGTCTTTAAAGACAGTGGTGTGGGATAAATTTGACCATTCTTAAATGATTTGGGCTTTCCTGCAATTTTGGAGATGTTTCTGCTGTTTTGATGGAAGATTTGTTCCCTTTCCTAGGGTAAGCAAGCCAGGGTGGGCTGTGCTCAAGAAGATGGCAGAGGTGCTTTTACAAAGCTCGTTCCTCTACATTGCTGCTCTCTCAGGGTTAGTTTGAACATAACCTAGGTGGCAAAACTTCTGTTTGGGCAAGAAGTTGCTAGCAATGTCAAGGGCTTTCCATCTTGGCTACAGGCCTAATTTGATGCCTGATGAAGCTGACAGAAAAAAAATATTTTTCTGAATTTATTGAGATTTTCCTGAAGTCATCTGGTAACGAAGCTCTTGAAAAAGAAACAAATTATTCAATTTCAGAACGTTGTCCCCCACCAACATGACTTCCTAGTTTCTTTTCTCAACTGTAGAAATATTGTAGAGGAAAAAGATAGCAGGGGAAAAGTCATCAGGAGGAAAAAGCAAGTGCATTTGCAATAATGATTAATAACTTTTCTGACATTCTTGAGAAAAGTGACTTTCTCTTAAACCAGGAAGAGAGCCAGGAACTGTGGGAATATGAGCAGAGCCTGGGAACACCCCTGCCTGCAATATTTTTAGTTCTAATTTTTTTGACCCCGTTCCATCCGTGCCTTCGAGGACCGTTTGATCACATGCACCCAAAATATCAGCCGGCCACAATTATCCTAGACTGCAACCATTGCTGTTTTTTTCCACAATAAGGGGAATATTAATCACTAGATTTCCTTTTTCACTGCAGTTACAGATTTGCTTTGAATACTAAAAACCCTGTGGATAAGGAGAGTCTGTGACCTTCAAGGCCACCAAATAGCTCAGTGAATTCTTGCTTCCACCAAGAGGGAAATGAACGGATGAGTCACGATCACGTCCTCACACGTGGTTATCTGCAATTAACAATAAGACCTGATTTAGCCCCCCGCACAAGGTCAAGGAGGTAAAGTCAGCCACCTGCTAAAACTGGAACCCAAACTTGCAGGAAGTTCAAGGTGATGTTTTGGCCTTAAAAACCATGTCCAAAAGTTATCGGGAGGTTTGTTCCAGAAAAATACAATGTGAGGGGAAAAATAAGATTTGAAAGAGCTCCAGAGCTCAGTATTAACTGCACATGTGGTATTTTGATCCATTTCCATAAAGCATAACATAATATTTGCTAAAGAAGGAGGAGGAGGAAGGGGAAAAAAAAGACCACAGTTAATATTCTCCTTCGGATCCCCCATTTGCTGATTACTCTGCAAGCTGTGTAATTGGGTGTCTCTGGCAATATGATGAAATGTGCCACAAACATCAAAAAACGGTGCTATATTAAATCTGCTTTTCATAATCTCTTCTCATTTCCCAGACCTGAGACATTTTATTCAATTTTTCCTGACTAAGTTGATATGTAAAGCCATATAAACAGATCAATGCAAATAAATACATATATATTTTTCAAATGCTCATCGAAATGCACTCATTACAAAGATTTGCATCAAGGCTCTCTCACACCGCTGTTAGCCAAAGAAACTAATTTTTTAAAATGTTGCATTATTTTTAAGAATAGTTTATGGAGCTACAGGCTACTTCTTTGTATTTCATTAACAAGCCCAACTCCATCTATCATGTTTCAGCCTTATCTTACCTGATTAGAAAATCATTTCCCTATTTGCATTAAGGGCAAAAATCTATGCAAAGTCACCATAATGTTATTCAAGCCCCAGAATAGCAGTGAAGATCCTATTACACACTGGAGCTGGCTCTGTTTTCAGGAGCTGCAAGTCCAGAAGGGACCGTGCTGGTCTTTTCTTTTAACCTGCTGCAAGGCACATGTCAGAGAAACCTATCTCATCTTTGACAAAGCAAACATTAATAACACCTAAGTGACTTAAATACCTGCAACTTTTGTCCATGTATCACTTGAGGCTTTTGCATACGTTTTATTTGGTGTCTTCAGGATTTTTTTGATGCCCCTTTTTTTGATGAAGGCTGGCTTGTTGTTCAGCCCTGGGAAATTCGTGAGCTCTATTCCTCTGATCTCTCCTACCACCAGGTGCGGTCAGTCCAGCATCCCCAGGTGAGCGTGACTGCCCAGTGGGGTGAAGCCCAGCCTCCCCACTGGCAGACTGCAGCCGATCCTTTGCCTTTTGCAGTTGATGGAGGAAAATACTTTCATTCCTGTTGTGGCAGGATAGTGTCCAAGTGCAGAAGTGGTAGAACCATACCTTACCTACACCAGGCTTCCCAGATTAGACCCAGAGCCTGAAAGGTGTTTAGCTGTTTGGCTTCCACAGAAATCAACAGATGTCAATTAAATAGTTTTCTCCATGCCCTGATTCACCAAGGACTCATCTGGGCAGTTCAGCCAAGACCTGCGATTAGTCCCCGTCTCACGTCCATGCTGCAGGACGGGGAGCAGGGTGTCTGTATTGTGCCCCTGCAGCCCCAATACTGCTTCTTTTTCACCAACCTGCGCCCTGAGTTGTTTTCCTGCTGGGAGCAGGGCAGTGCTGGGACGAGCCAAGTCCGTTTCTCAACTTTGCTTTTCCTGGAAGCCACCAGACCAGAGGCCGTGCTCGCAGACCTTCCAGCTTTCAGCAGTATCCACTCTGCAGGGTTTTGCAAACTACCTTCCCGACAAGTGCTGAGCAGGGAATGCAGGAACCTAAAGCAAAGTTAATTCACTCACACACAGAGGAGAAAAGTATATCCAGTCCACCAGCAAGGTACGTATTTTCTTCAGCTTGGCTTTCTTTCAAACACATTCTCTCTGCATTAGTAAAGCAAAATATCAGAGCATTGGATTGCACTGTATCCACAAGAAAACACATGGGCGAACTGATAAACAACAGGGGCGTGAGGTTATTTTAATAAACATAGCAAAAGGTCCAATAAAAGATGACGTTGGTAGGATGTTTCATCTTCTTGGGGATCAAACTTCCTGCTTTTGTTTTTTATAGGAATCATAATGGAGAAACACCTCACGGAATGACTGGCCCACTCTAGGGCATGACTGAGAAATCTGGGTAGGTTTATAACAGCCATATCAAAAAAATGATATAAACTGACATAAAGTGCTCCATGTTGGTGACACCATCTGCGCAGCACTGTTCTCCACTGCACCGCACGCTGTGACTGTCCAGCTCCCAGCACAGCTCACCACAGTTTGCAAAGTCCCAAACCATGGGGTTGTTCCTCTTGCACTGGGGAGAACCAGGGTGCTGAATGAACAAACCCAAGGTCACTCCATCATTTGCAAAGCAAACTAAGGAGGTCCCATTTGACAAAGTGCTTCATTAGCTGGGGAAACTCCTTTCCACAGGACAATAGAAGGCTAAAAGTTACATGGTATTGGACATGGGGATGGGATCTGACTGGAGCTATTCCATGTGTAAAGATGCCCATGGGGTGGCCCATGGGGTCACACCACCATCAGGAAGCTCAGGTGAGGCACCTGCTGTTCCCAGACCAACTTTGGAGCTATCATTTTTGAACAGTAAACTTTATGCCACCCCTTACTGCAAAGGCACCTGTAAGCACGGTTTCATCACAAGTGCAATATTTATGCTAATTTCCCCATTATTTCTTTCTTATGGAGTCAATTAATAGGTCACGAGCACCACAAAGTCTCTGTGAGTTAAGCCAAGTAGCCCATCTCAGTGGTTTGGTGGCCGTGGTCAGGGTGGCTGCCGGGAACAGGAGACCATCTCTCCAAGGACTCCATGAAAAGGAGCAGAGAAAAACAAAGCAGTTCTGAAGCTGGCTTAAAATCTCCATGCGGGTGTCCACAGCTGCCCTGGGAAACACGTGGAAAAAACTGAAATCCACTGTGTTACCCTGGAAAAACATTTGCTGATGGATTTTCATGTGTATGGTCTTGTTCTTTAGTTAAAAAATTACCTTTCTTATAACAAGATAAATCATTTGCCTGGTGGAAGTTGCTCAGCTCCCTTCAGCTTGTGGTTGTTGAGGCAAAAAAAACACTCAAAAGTTATGGGTCATCTTCAGTTTTGCTTCATGTCACTAAAAAAAAGTCATCTGACACATCCTGTAGTCCAGCCTCCCCCCTTCCGCAAGTAAAATTGGGCACCATCTAGTAAAAACTTCTTGTGATTTCCCTGTGGAGACCACCAAAGATGAAACTCTTCCCCCGAGAGATTATCTGCTGTAGACAGACCCGCATGTGGAATTAAGGACATATTTATTGCTGTCTCAAGAGACAACAGAAGCATCACAGCTTCCTGAAGACCAGCCCTGCTCCACCCCAGCCCTCTCCCCCCCACCTAAGCCATCCAACATGTTTGCCTCACCTCCCTGTAACAGGCACCTTAAAGGAAAAAAAAAGGCCTTCTGATCCACTCTGAAACATGAGATATCTCTCAAACCCTCAATAACATCTTAATTTCCTCTCCTTGCTCTCTGTGCTGGAGACAATTACTCAGGCAGGAATGTTTCTAAAGTAAGACAAAAAAAAATTACATTAGTGGGGAACAATGGAGGGGAGACCTGATGGAGCAGAAGAAGTGAATTAGTTTTGCCTTTGGAGACACCCACAGAGAAAAGAAAGGTGTCTGAGTTGCCTCAAAGTAATTCCTCTTTGCACGGAGCTCCTCTAACCGGCTTAAACAAAGAGAGACAAGAGACATGCTTTTGATTTCAGCCCCATTTCCCCAATTTTGTTTGTTTGCTTTGCTTCCACCTGCATTTTTAAGTCCCTCCACCTCCCAGGACGTTTGCAGGGCTATGTTACCTGAAGGAATGTGTCACGTCTCCATCAGGTCTCAGCACAAGAGTTGGGGCTGGGAGGGAGCTTCACATCTGCCCACGTTCCTGCAGCTTTCAGCAAGGATGAGAGGGCAGGGAGGAAAGAAAAGCATCAACTGAGATTTTCAGAATTGAAATTTAATGACAAATTAACCTGGGGTACCCAAACGCAGCACAGGGGGCTGCCGGGGTAAGCAAGAGGAAATGGGAAAGCAGGGCAATGAGAAGAGCTTTTCATGGAGGGAACTTGGAAGGGCTGATATCCCAAACAGCTAGAATTTTATCTAAATACTTTTTAGGTCTAAACAGATTATCACATATTTTTCCCCATTTCACTTCATTTTTAACTGAAAAAAACAAATGTTTCTTTTTAGCGCTAAGCAGAACCTTGCTAGTGGATCAATTTTTTTTTCTTTTCATTTCCCAACAATACCTGAAAAAATCACTGCGCTCCTGCCAAAAAAATAACCCGCTTTTCATTCACCTTTACTTGAAAAAAAATGTTGAAGTTAAGCCCTCGAAGCCTGAATCGGGACCTCAGCTCAGTCCCCTCCAGTTGGCCTTTAAAACACTGCTTTTTTGGCACGTCTCTGGGGGGACGAGGGGCTCCTATCTGCTGAACTTTCAGACTGTCAGGCCGAACAAAAGCGAGCGCAGCTCTCTTTTTCTTAAGGATGAAGTGGAACACACATCAGCCAGGATGTCTTGTACATTGAAAAATTCCTGTGCTGTCACGCTTAACTAATAAATTGTCAAGCTATGTAAACAGGGCTGGGGATGCTATTTATTTATTTATTTGTTTAAAAGGGGAAAAAAAAAAGCCGGCTTGTCCGCAGGTTGCTTGCCAAATGCGTGTCAAGCCGTGGGGGGAAGGTAAAATCAACAACAAAGGAGTTTAAAGACAAAATATTAAGAACCCCAAATTGGGTGAAAATTGCTTTCTGACAGATATCACCTATTGCAAATGAGACAGAAATACAAGTAATCTTGTAAAATGAAAGCCAAGGACAGACTTGTACCTGCCTTAGATGAATAAGTATCCCATTATCTTGAAGAATGAGGGCCCCGGGCTGTGATTATGCCACTATTGTATTCTAAACAGCATGGTTTGTCAAATGGAATAAATCCTAGCAAAATCAAATAAAAAACGGATCCAATTTGAAGCCCAGCGTACAATTTATTATTTTGTTTAATGTCGCCCTCTCGATGTTACTGATTATTGGGCAAATAGCATCGTGTTTAAGCATGTGTTTAGAGTTGCCTGTCCCCCTCACAGGCTCCCAGCTGTCACCCTGACTGTCACCCAGTGCTGGCGAGCTGTTTGCTGCCGCTGGTAGCCATCACCAAGCTCATCAGCCTTAGCCAGGATGGCCACAGTACAGGCCAGCATCATGGTGAAAGAAATTCAATATTTGGGTTTCTACTTGGATGAGTCTGGAGGTTACTTTGAGTTATGCAATCAAGAGCGCTTTGCACCATATTGGCAGTGCCAAACCAAGCAGGAGCTAATGGCAGACAGTTGCATCATAAATTTATGAGGTAGAACCAATTTTCTCACCGATCTTCTTCTCTTTTATGGATTTGGGGTAACAGCCCATCTCCCAGTGATTCTTGAAAAGGTTTCTCCTCTTTCAAAGGTACCATCCCTTGTTTTATAATGTCTCAACCTTAGTTAAAAAAAGAAAGGAGATGAAAAGGGCCAAACAGGTTACATACATTATTAGGTCTTTTAGAATAAATGCTTGATATTGCTTTATCTGCTTGAGTCACAGCGTGGGACAGGACATGAATCTGCCCTTGCACAAGGTGGAGGCATTGGTGCAACATTGGAATTATGAGTATTAAAGAGCCAGATCTAGTCCTGCTTTGCATTCAGTTGGCTTCCAAAAGTTGTGTTGCTCTCCTGGAAAATTCCTTGGAGAGCTCCTGCCAACCTCTCCCAGTTACACTCAGCAGTGGGTGTTCAGGAAATGCTGGTACAAACACAGACAAACACAAAACGGAGGGAAGGAGCAGGCTCGTTGGTCTCAGGCATGTCCTTGGGGAGCAGTTTGCTGGGGACGGAGCATTAAGGTGGCTCACCTCAATGGAGTTACTGCAATTTTTTGACATGGCTTTGACGGTGCTCTGTGTTCCCTACCTGTGAGAGCAAGCTAATAACACCACCTTTAACTGGCATAATCTATTCATCATATTTTCATTTGTATCAGTCCTTGAGTTATGTAAAAAACACTGACCCAGGAGCAGAATGGGAGAAGGAATATGTGAGTGATGCACATGGACATTGACCACAGAGCACCTTTTGCCCAAACAGCCCTCGTGATGCTCCCTTCTGCTCCTATAACCCTGTCTCCTTGCACTCGCCTTGAACGAGGAGTGATTGTTCATATTCTGCTACTTTAAATGACTGAGAATTATTGGAAGCATGACTTTTAAGTGTGAAAATACAGCAGTTTGTCAGATCCTTGGGGCAGGAGCTCTTACAGCATGCAAGTAGATTGCCCTCATGCAACAGGGGCTGATCGTAGTGGGAAGCAATGTGACAAAGTCTAGGAGTAATAGCAAGGAATGATGGATTTAAAGAGTCAAAAAAAAAAAGCGGGCACATTTTATTTAGGCAAAGTTCCAATTGAAATCAATAAGAACTACAGAATGCAGCCTCATAGTTTGACTTGAAAGCATTATTTGTTAAGGACTATGAAAACCAGAAGAATTTAAAAAATCTAATTTATTTTACATCTTTTTGCGTGGGCTATTTAACTTTCCTGAACCTCATTGCTTTTGGACATGGTAATGCCGTTCACTCCCTGTTTCACTCAAGTTTCACTGTATTGCCAACCATGAGCATCAAGAAAGGTACTCTCGAGTCCCTAAAATAATTAATGAGATTTTGTCATGTAGATAAAGGACTTCAGTATTCGGCTGTCAAATTTCTGTAAACCACAAGGGAGAAAATCATTTAAAAGCCGAGATGCTTTCATGTTCACAGGGTTCCAGGAGCTGGGGTTTAACACCTTTGGCTTTCACCCCCCTCACTCTCCAAATATTGCAAACTCCGGGGAAACAGTTCCTCTTGCTGGATTTCTGTTGCTTCTGCTGAGCACTTGTTAGTCAACAGGTCTCTTGACAAAGTTTTCCTGATACTTTAAAAGAGGCAAGGACTACAGAAAAATACAATCCCTCATCATGGAATACCTACACGTAGTCATGATCCAGAAAGCAAATTTATTCCTTTCCCCAGCTATTTTGATCAGCCCAGAAATGATACTACCTGCAAGACTTCCTTTTCCAACACAAACCAGAAATGATGGCAAGGTTTCTGTTTGCTTTGCATGGAACAAGTGAAAAACATTCCACGCCCGCATAGTCTAAATACATTAGTCAAACGAAACCCAGCTTTTCCTGAATGAATCTGAATAGCTTACGAGAAACACTGCTTTTCTACTGGAACATACAGATGGGTCCATCTGTTGTGTCACAGACTGGGAAAGGTGAGGACACTGGCCCCTTCAAAATCTTCTCTATTGTAAGATCCTAACCTGCAAAAAAGACACAAGCATCTTACAGGTGGAAACATCAAAAGCCTGTATGCCCTTTAGCTTTCTGAAATGAGCACACGACTATTTCCCAGGGGAATTTCATACTACTTGATTCCATTGCTCAGGCAAGATCAGTGCATTTGTATTTTTGTTTTATATGAAAGTAGCTTCAAAAGTCTCCAAAATTTCTTCTCTTTCAGAATTACTTTTGCCTCTGTTGGTTTTCAAAATACACTTCTTTTTATTTTTTTCCCTCCTTATTTCCAAATTCTTCTGCTTTTCTGGAACTTCTGTTTCCTATCATCTGGAACATTCAGAAGCAAGCCCCGAATATTTCCAATTAAGTTCCCACCAGGATGCCAGTCCCACCTGAAAAAAGGAGAAATAGAAAATACAACAATAACAACAAGAAGAATGCCCAGTGAAAACCATGAAATCCCATGGAACAAAAAAATAAAAATCAAGAAACTGAGCTTGGGACTTTCAAAAGAGAATAGTCTTCCCCTAATATAGAGGTTTGCACCTTAAAATCCTCCAGCCACTTCAGCATTAACCACCATTGCCTTTTTTTTTTTATTTTTCCCAAGCAACCAGGCTGCCAGCCCGTGACACCCGCAGCAATTCCCTGACCCCCTCTCCCAGCCTCTGCTCCGTGGGGTGAAGTTTGCAAGAGCCCACCTCCCCATTCAGGGTGATGATTATGCTTTCCCCGCCACACTGAAAGCCCTGCACGGAGGGGAGGGAAAGAGGGGAGAAGAATCCAAAGGCATTCTGGCACCCCGGCCCGATAAGAAACTTTAGCCCTATTCAGCGGCTGACAACCGCTTGTAGAATACGATCTTAATCCTGTTTCTAACATTCTTTGGCCCTTCGGCCGCCCTATTCCAGGCTGTATTCTTCTAACCATCGCTTTAGCAAATCCCCCAAATAGAATTACTGGGGGGAGATAAACATCAAAGGGAAATTCAAGAAATCTACAGTAGGTTCACACAGTAGGGGAAAGAGGGGCAGGTGGGGACCAATGGAAAGGGCTGTCTCTCCCCTTGCCTTGCATCCTTTTCTGGTTGCATTCCTAAGGGCTGCCTCGCCAGCTCTCCACAGAGCAGCCCCACAAACCTGCTCAGCAGTGTGCTATTTTTAGTCTTTATTTTTTATGCTTCTTGAGGCTTTTTTTTCCTCCAGAGGATGAGAGCCCGGTGGTGCAAAGCACTGTACATAGCCATCGTGTGTAAAAATAACCCTTTCCTCAGAGACGTGCATCACCTAAATGGAGAAGATGGAGGTGGGAGAAAGAGAGAACATTTTCCTGGTAGGAAGCAGAAATGGGGAGACACCAAGGGACTTGCCCAGCAGCACTCAAGAAGTCTGCTGTAGAAATTAAATGAGTGAACATAATTCAGGAGTTCCCAATAATTCCCATGAGAAGCAGGAGCCTTCAGCACTCAGAGGCATATAAGTCCCATGGCCTGCCCCGAAGAGCTTCCCAACATAGGTTGCCAACTCCTGCATGGAAGGAGCCTCCATCTGAGCCCCTGAGAAGCATTCATATTTGTCACATGACTGTGAGCCTCCTCTGCTGTGTAATTAAAACAGCACCACGTGCTACATCTCTGGGGCTAAGGAAAAGGTGGGACACTGAGGACAATGCCAGTCTCTCCACCTTGTCTCACTTCAGTCCTCTAGAAACCAAGGACCTGCTTTCTGCTTACTGTACAGTTGATGAAGAAGGATGACTCCTACCAAACCCAACTTCAGATGCTGTCTAGCATGACCAAGGAGAAGTATAGAATCATAAAATGCTTTGGGGTGGAAGGGACTTTTAAAGGTCCTCTAGTCCATCCCCCTGCAATTGGCAGGGACATCTACAACTAGATCAGGTTGCTCAGATGTCCTCCAAAGACCCCTTCAACCCAAATTATTGCTCTAAATACTGTGATTCAAGAGGAACTGCCTTACAACAAGGCACAGAAAATTTGGGTCATTAAAGAGAGTGCAGATAATTGAGACAGCTAAGTTATACCCAACACTGCAAAAGCATCCCCTTACTAACTTTCCCAGGATCGCCATCTTTCATGCTGGCTCTGGTTCACAGTTGTGTTCACACTAGCTCCATCAGCACTTTCTTCCTAGCCCTTTCTAGCAGCTGCAGTTGACAGCTGCTCCAAGAAGGGTATAAAGATGACGGAGCCAAACTTTTCTTGTATAAGATGATGGTACAACAAGGGACAAAAGCCACCACTTGCAGCTTGGGAGATCTGGACAGAACATTAGGATGATGGTGACAGTGGTACAGCCATGGGGCAGGACACCAGAGGTGGGGGATTTCCATCCTTGGAGTTTTTCAAAACCTGGGTAAGCACAGCCATGGCCAGCCTGACCTGGTGTTGGCAACAGCCTTGCTCCAGACAGGAGGTGGGTCTGAAGAGCCCAGAGATGCCACAGCACCACCCAAGCATACTCCTCAGTTGCTAAATGTTTAAAAAGCAGTTTTATTCTGAAAAAAAGCTGTTGCAAGAACAGGACTGTGAGACTGTGCAGCAACTTCCAGGAGGTAAAAATCTGATCAGCTATAAAAGAATAGAGAGACATAAAAATAGAGCTCCCACCACCCACACTAAAGGATTAATTTTCAGTTAAGAAACAGGTCAGCCTTGACCTTGAGCAAGTCAAAGATGCCTGTCTCACTGCTGTTGTCTCCGCTGCCCCATTACATGTGGTTTGGAGAAAAGGCTTCACATTCTTGGTTCTGGTTTTCCTGTTTGTCAAAGGAGGCTGAATATCCTTGTACGTTCATTGATGCTCTAGATTCACAGCTCGTCAGATTTACCGCAAACCTCAAGAGCCCAGCTGGATTGCAATGGATCATCATCCCTTATCAGGGTATGAGCTATGTTAGAGTTTTTACAGCTCTTTTCTCTTGCAATTATATGTCAAAACTTGTTTTATTCAATGCAGAAAACTTTTGAATACAGCACACTGATGAAGAGGTCCACCTTACAACAGTTATTTTGCTTTCTTTTAACTCGTTTTATGGTTTTGGCAACTTGCCTATGCAGAGAAAGCTGCATGGGGGGAGGAGACACATTCCACATTTTCATCGCATTCAACAAGAGGGAAAAATCACAAAAGAATGTGCCATTTTCAGCCTACACAACTGCTGTCACAGATTTTTGGTGTAACTGCTTGATTTAAACCATGCGATACCCATGAGGTACTTTTACAACCATGGACAACCCTGATAGAGCCCATAGGACATGGGGATGCATCTTCTCTCTACTCATCTCTGGTTAGACCTGAGACGGAAAAAATGTCTGATTTTGAGCACCACTTCAAGAAAGACGTGTATTAGGTGGAGACAGTCCAGAGAAAAATAATGAGAATAACTGGAAAACAGCGTCCATAAAGAAAAATTAAGACTATTGATGGAGACTAGCCTGGAGAGAGAAAAGCAAAGGGAGTTTCAGATATACGCCTGCTTTAACTACGTAAAGGGCTGTTATAGAGCAGAAACTAATCCCTTCACTATGTCCTCAGAGAACAGGGCAAGCCCCAGGCTTACAAATATATTCTTTGAACTTTGCTGATCGGAGTATATCTGGGGTTTAATGCCCTGTGAGAAGTTTCTAGGTCTCATATCTCTTTGGGATACATTCTCTCTCCCATGTCATTTGATATGTCGGGAATAGTTATTTACTTCCCACACTTTGTGTGGCCTGAGGACTCAGCTATTGCTAGACTGGTCCCCAAACCTCTGTTTCAGCTTCATAATCTAGTCTGTCACCCTGCACATCACAAGCCAAAGGACTTCGGTGAATTAACTCCCCCTTGAAACAGGGAATCCATCCTCTGGTCTAAAGTCTGCCAACAAGGAGGTACCCCCCCACCTCACCTTCAGCAAAAAGTTACTGTGGTTAATTACCCTCACAGTCCATGTTAATCTCGCTATGAGATCCTCTCTCATCCTAAGGCTCATATCTTCTTCTCAGGTTGCTTGAGATTTCACCCCTGATTGCTGATGGCATCCATGGTCCTGCTGGTTATGAAAAGCTCAGCTAGATCAGTTGCACAGGGAAGCTTAAGTGTTTCCAAGACCATAATGAAAATTCCTTTCTGTAGAAACTGTGACCCAGACATGAAACCCAACCCTCAGCAGGAGACTTCTAATTTCATAGGAGACAAAAGCCAAGCACACTAAAAAAATTGTCACTCTCTTGGAGAATGGGGATTTATCATTCAGGTGCGAAGTGCTCCATCAGCCTCCACACATTGGTTTACTTAGGGATGTTTTTCTTGGGATTTATTTTAAATCAACAGAATGGGTTCAGGATCATTTTGTGTCTGCCTTGTCTGGACAATGGGACAACCAAAACATTTGGCAGTTTTCAGCATCCAAGGCTCCTTTCTTGTTTCAACCTGAAAGTGTTTATTTGGACTTGAGGACTAGTTTGTTGAAGGCTTGGGAGATAGGGTGGTGACCACACATCACTCGCCTAGATGGTGCCCCTAGGCAGAGAAAACAACTGGGGGGAGCATGTCCTATCCACAAAGATGGGGTATTCGGCCACCTCAACCATTAACTCCATTTCTTGTTTATCTGATGGCAACTGCATTCACCAGAGACTGCTCTATATGTCCAAGATACACCTCCATGCCTGGTTTGATGTCAGGATGTATGAGCCCAGCACCAAAACTTCCATCACATGGAAAAGAGTAGAGATATCTAGGTATAAACTGCTACTTGATTTCACCACAACAATGTTAGCTCTGATTTACATTTAAGTAGAGAAAAAAAATAGCCTGTAGAAATCCTCATGTCCACCCCCATGTGTTACCATGAGCTTAACAGAGAGCAGGAGAAACCAGAAAAGGGGCATGGTGGTACAATCCCCATATCAATACCACAGCTTTGTGTTTTAGAGTCCCAGTTCATCTTTTTTCCATGAATTTGCCTAGTGACCTCTCTGCTATATCCCTTCTCAAGCGGGGCAAACAAGAACATGTCCGTATTCAAAGTGCTGTAGAAATGGGTTACAAATTTGGGCATCTACTGTGTCCAACACAAGAGATGCTTTTGTATGGCCAGGATCAGGACTGATCCTGCTTGTTCATGCTCAGTACATTCAGGCTGAGCACTACTTCCATGTCTGGATGAGCCCCAGGTTCCCACCATATTCCCACTCCCCTTTCCCCAGGGAAAACAGCTGAAGAGGACAGTCGGAGGAGCCGGATTTGTGGGCTGCAAAGCGCCCACGTGCCGCGCAATGTGATCACAGCCACAAGGATGTCCTCACGCCGGGGAGGCTCTTGCCTTTTCTCCATGCCAGACCATTGCAAAATCAGCTTCTGGGAGGACTCTGCTTCTCATTTATTTCTCCTGGGCCTGTCCATGCTTCCCCCATTAACCTTGCCAAATTTTTGTTCATTCTTAAAACAGTTCCAATTAAATGGCTTTTCAATCAGTTTGATCGCAAGTGCTCTTGCCAGAAATGTGGTACACCCGTGAAATCAGGAATTTCCTGCAGGACAGCTACTTTCTGAAAAAAAAAATTGGATTTTCTCTTGGAAAGTGATTAGCTCAAAAACCAGAACTATTTGGCCTCATAGCCAACATTTTCCTTTTTATTTCTTCCAGAATTTGGAGTACATTCTCCCCCTCCCCCTAAAATTTTGTTCTCAACAAAATATTTCATGGATAAAAAGCAAACCAAAAGCACTCTGCCCTGGCTCAGAGTTCAAACAGGCGGGAATTTTCACACAGCCCAGAGCCGGGGCTTGGAAAGCCTCTCACTTCTTGGCAAAGCCCGTCCAGTAAAGTAGCTCAGAGTGCCCACGTTTGTCCAAGGCACACCTCCAACCAGTTTAACACTGGGGAGGCTAACCCGGTTCGAATAATTTCTAATATAGATCTGCTGAGGCTTTGCTTTCCAGTAAATATTTACTTTTTGTTAGCAGCAATTATCTGAGAAACATACTTTCAGGGTTGGCTCTTTCCCCCTTTCTCAGCCTCTTGAGGACCAAGTCATGATTTTATGTGCATTGTGGTTTTTTTCTCGTTCGATGTTCACCAGTCCAGAGGATCGCTGTGATTTATTTGAGCAACAAGGGTGCACCCGGTGTTTATTCACCGGACCAGATTGCTGTGAGATAGAAGAGCCAGGCTGCACTCCCCCACCAGCTCCTAATACCGAGAGATTAGATGGGGAAGCCAGATAGGCTGGCTCTGGAAGCAAGCAAATGAGCAACCCTAAATACCTTCCTAGACCCTGTGACCGTAAGTCCTTGGCGGTGACTGGTCCTTGTGGGATAATGCCGGGAATAGGCATATTAAGCACATGAATGTCAAGTCCTAATTCATCTCTTTAATGTTGTACAGTAGCAGGACTGTACCCCCCTGCTGTGGTGTAATTTCACGCTGAGGAGTCTGATGGGGCTTCCTGCAGACTGATCCTTTATGGATCAGAAAACTCACTTTCTCTTTGTGTTAGAGGGCCCAGAGATTATCTCATTAACCACCTCCATGCCAGTGCAGATTGAACACCAGGCTCTGCCTCTTCTGAGGACTCCTTTTAGGGCTTCTTTTCCCCTCCTATCGGTTCATGTCACAGAGGTGAAGAACATTAAACACCCAAGCCTCTACCAGTGGGTTCAACACTTATGTGAGCAGATGGGCTATTTTGCATTTTCTTGGCTCAGATGCAACACTGGCCTTGCTTGAACCCTAAATCATTTTAAGCAGCTTGGTGCATCCACATTAAGGCTCCTGTACACCTTTTCCAGGTTCTTTTCTCCTCTCCTTTCCCCAAAAGAGGCGATGTTTAAACTACTTCAGAGTGATGTCCTGCAGGTACCACCAGGCCCAGAGCTGCTAGCTTGACCGCAGGAGTGGGTCCACCTTGGGTGCTACACTCTGTAGGACCTGGCCAGCTGGAGAAACAGCTTCTTCTCTTCCACCATCTCAGTCCACCAGACTGCTACTCCCACATTGACTTCACAAACATCTCCAGACCACGCCATGGGGACAGCAAGATGCGGCAGTGACCAGTTAGGATATTCCTGTGGCCTCTAAAGGTGTCAGGCACTGCACACAGGTCAGGAAAGGGCTGCAGGAGGGAAGGCAGAAACCGAATGTATTCTCAAACACTCCTCAGGATGGGGGATTTTCCAATCTGAGGAGACAAAAGCCTTCTGCTTTCACTACTAGACCACGGCTGCCTCCCCGAATGATGCCAGAGGGCCACCCTGTAGCCACGTCCCAGCGTGTAACAGGGGATGATAGTTTATAATCTCATTTTCTGGGCTGGCTGCCCTTCTGGTGCCCCTCATGCTCCATGTAAATCATCTGGAGTCCGATTTCTTCGAGGCTGTTCTTCCCTCATCTGCTTCTAATAGGCTCCTGGCTGAGCAGGGAGCTGTTGGTGAAGACAGTCCCAGGACAGTCCCACCAAAAAACCTGTAATTCAGTCTTGATTGGATAAAATGCTGCAGCCAGGGGCAGGGTCCCGTCCACACGCAGTTTCAGTAGATTGGGAGTGGCTCCAGCATGCTTGCATCTCCCATTCAATGCGTCAGGGTCATCCCATCCCTTTGTTGCTTCGCCTGATGCACTTAAAAAAAGCAGTTCAACACAGCCCTCAGTGGATTTCAATTCTTTTTAGGATATTGCTCATATATGCTCGTGTTGTGTCGAGCTACAGACCCGGTGGCAAGTTTCACCGCCACCAACAGCCTTTTTGCAGCTAATGAAAAACAACCTGCTTTTTATCTGCAGAAAATAGCATCGCCTGGGTCTTATCATGGCAAATTATTTAATGGCTCTCCAGGCATTAAACCGTCCTTCCTTGTCTATAGGGCTGTGTAAGTCTCTTTCCAGCTGCTCTCCTGCTGCATTGCTCAGCACCCCAACTTGCAAAGCAGAGCCACAAACTACAGCCGTAGCTGTCCCATCCCTCCAAGCAGGGACCTAGAATGGCCCCTCGCATTGCTGGAGGCAGAGAGGGTCATGAGCCCTCTCCCAGGTCCCTGGTTTTTCTCCCCCAACACAGGTCACTTGTTCCCTTGGGAGGGTGCAGGACAGCAGGATTCTGGCTTACAGAGAAAAGTCCTGTAGTCCTGCTTAAGGACACAGCAGTATCCCAGTGGGATCCCAGGAGGAGAGGCAGGTGCTGAGCCTGCAGCCCACCTCTGCTGGGAAACGGTGAAGCACAGCAAACACCGAGCCCCCGAATTTCCAAGCATCTGGCCCCCTCTTGTTCGCAGAGGAGGGAAAGCCACCGATCCCATTTGCATTACAGCATCCCTGGGAGAGGGGCTGTGCTGAGACCCAGCACCCCACACGAGGTCGCAGCACCCGCAGGAGAGCTCAGGGCAGGAGCCCAGCCTGCAGCTACCTCTCCCTCTGCCACACAGTGCCATGGCAGCATGGACAGAAAAAAGGGACCTGTCAGAGGGAAATTGCTAAGTCAGGGGCTGTTTTTAAGAATTTGATGATTAATAGAGTGGTTGGGTTTTCTTTTCTAATGCAGGGAGAATAGTGAAGGATTTGTTCTTTTAATTGCAATATTATTCTCATTCTTATTTTATTTCCATAAGGGAACAAACAAACCCCTCTGTTCTACCCCAGCTTTGCTTAAAGTACTGCAATGAGACAAACGGACAGTGGTGAGAAACCTCTTCTCAAATTCTCCGGGAGGAACTGAACTATTTCTTTTTTTTTTTTTCAAACAACCTACTTAAGAAACCCCCTGGGGGAAATGTGTAACTTGAACCCTTTACGTTTGCATTTACAATCTGACAACTCTCTCCTTTGCCCACATGAGCTAGGTCAGGTTTGGCTTGGGCTTGGGGCTTTTAGGATCTCTTTCCAGCCAAGCCTATGAAGGTGATGGGGCAAGGCTTTATGAAGGTGATGGGAGAAGGCTTATGAGGGTGATGGAGGAAGATTTTTGAGGCTGTGTAGGTCCTGAGATCCCACTGGATGGGAAGCACAGCTTGCAGCCATGAGGCAGGCTCTCCAGCCACAGAAGCAGAGCTGAAGCCATCAATAGCAGAGATCGCTAAACCAGAAGGCAGCTCCCCCGAGGACATGTTAGAGTGACCTAGTGTATGCAGAGCTGCTCACTTGCTGTGGGACTGAAGCAAAAGCCATCGGAGAGCTTTTGCCTCCCTGCACGGCAGGAGTGGAGCTGCAGGTCCCCGTGCGGCTACTGCCCACGCAGCAGTGGGCAGAGTTAAGGGGACAAGCGGGGAAGGTAGCATCCCTGCGGCACAGTCCAGGGAGTGCCTTCATCCTGCAAAGGGGAAGATTTTCAGCCTGAATAAATGCAAAGCCCCGTATTCTGCCTGGCACAGTGGGTTTCCCTGAGACTCAGCCCATGCCTTAACGAAGGACCCTTTCCAATCCGCGAACCGTCAGATGCCAGAGCAGAAGGGAGGACTGTTTGTTTAGACTTATGTGGGTTAGGCAGCTCAGACTTTATTCTTGCACTTTGATAGGTTCCTAAATGAAAATCCAATAATATTTTAAGCAGAACGAGTTCCCATGAAAGTCATTTCTAAATCGCCCAGCTCATCCTACCTGTCGGCTGGATTCTCCATCCCCACTGGCCTAAGCACGGTGTAACGTCACTGCTCCCAATGGCATTACTCCCGGGAGCCGAGTCCGGCCCTGCCGCAGAGAGCACCCGCTGCCGCCTGCCTTTAATGAACATGTAAATAGACGGAAGGCTTCGGAGCAGAGTAACCCTGCAGTCAGGAAGTTCTCCAAAGCAGCTCGGGAGAAATAATGCTTTATTCCTGGTGGTGCAAATAACTGATAGGGACTGGCTAAGAAGGGTTCATGCAAATACTCCCGAATTAAGCTCCGTCTGAAGTTAGAAAGGAAAGATGATAAACACACCCGGCTTTAAAACTGCAAAATATGCTTTGCAGGCATGAAACCGGAGGAGTAACAAAACTATCTGACATCATATTAAACAGCAAAGCATTTCTTATTCTCAAGGCTGCAGTTACCTAAAACCAGAGTCCCATTAAAGAGTCCTAACTATTATTTACATTTCTAAATCTTAAGACCATTAACAAAAGCCACTTAATTCAATTACTTTCCCTGGGCGCTGATGTTATTGCATTATTGTCACGAAGCCAAGTTGGGCTCTGGGTTTCTCTTTTTTTTTCTTTCTTTAAATTCATTCCTCTTTTCTCTGCGCCGAGTGCCTCCCCCCCACCTCCCCGTCTTCCTCTCCCCCGATGTCATTGTGTAGAACTAATGGGGTAAACTGAAATGGTATCTGTCCTCATTGACAGGTTTATGAGAATTTAATAAAGCGTGGCGCGGATAAAATGAGATATTACAAGGCCACACAAAGCTGATTGACTTCTCTACGTCAGCATTTTTATTTGGTTATTTATTTATTTCTTTTCAACACAGGGGTGATCTCACCAGTCCTTTGGTAGTGCTGGCCCGGGAGAGATGAAAGGGGGAGGGAAAACACAGGAGGCGGGAGGGACCGATCGATCCATTGACTTGTTTGCTGTGAGCACGGGGCCGCGATGCTTTGTGGCTTTCCGATTGCTCCGGGAAGATGATACCACAGGAGTCAGCGAGGGCCCCTGTGCCGCTGCCTGTGTGTGTTCGTGCTGGGGTGAGCTCGCCAACAACATCTTGCCCACAGGTGGGGGTCCCCACCACTTCACTATCAGGGGGGCTGAACCAGGGACCGTCTGCAGTTGTGCAGGATAATGAACAGACACTCAGCATGGATGAGGCGGGAGGCACAGCGGCATCACACTAGTGGTGTATCCCTATAGGGGTGATATCCAAGGTCATACTAAAACGGCCCCCACAGTCCACCTGGCGGGCTCAGTCCAGACCCAGAGCACAGGGCCGTTTACACGGACCAACGCAGAGCAATCACAACCTGCAACAGGACCCAGGAGGTCCTCAAGAAGAAGGACGCCACTAACCAGCTCCACCAAGGCATGGGCCTGCTCTGTGCCTCATTTTACCCTCCTGCCCGATGCCCATCCTGCTTGTGTAAATGTAAATTGCAGGTCACCTGGGTGCCTGCACAGATCAAACTTTCCCTCTGGGAAAAATCAATATGTATATTTAAGTGTGTTTGCTCCCATCCCATGGCAAACAGGGAGAGCTGGAAATCTGGGCTGTGCAGTAACTAGCTGGCTGTCTCCCTCTCCTGGCCTGTTTAGAAAGCAGAGCTCTCAGGAAAAAAAAGAAAATTCAGGGTTTGTGTGCTTTTTTCCAGGTAAGAAAAACCACAGTACCAGTGGTCAAGGAGGTCTGGATTCAACCCAGTCACACTCAGAGATGGACGAGGGCTCAGGACCCTGCCACGACTCAGGACCACACTTAAATCTTGACCCCAAACTATGGAATAACATTGCTTTGGGGGAAGACTGTCAAGATTAAACTTGGGGCTGCCCCTGTTAGCCTCAAAACTTAGCCTGTGGGGCTTCAAACACAAATAATATTGTTTCCCCCTTTCTGCAATATGCAGTCACTGAGGGTAGAGATGCCCCTGCTCATTCGCAAGTGTGGGCAGCCTGCCAGATTTGGGGCACAGTCCTGGACCCTGCAACAAATCCTGGCAGCAGCAGAGCCGCAGGTCTCTGAGCACTGACCGTTTGCAGGATCAAGCCCTGTGGGGATGTCCTCCTTAGCAAAACCAACCTGGCCCAGATGGACCAACAGCAAAACTCCTGTCATTTTATAAGAGCACTTTAAGCTGTCTGAAATCAAAGCACTGCTCCCCACAAAAGCTCGGGCTGTCCCATCACCCAAAGAGCCAGAAAAGGGCTTTCTGCTTCATTCAACATTCCTTGCAAGTTCGGAGTATATAGCGCAGGGTTTTAGGGCGCAAAAGCCTCCGAGCATGAGACTTCTGCCAGGACAACAGCTCAATCCTGCTCTCTGGTGGCTCACACCCGAAAGGCCAAACGCATCCAGCAGCGATGTCTTCTCAGAGCAGTGAGAGATGTACACCGTGCCTGGCCCGGTGTTCCCTCATGGGCTGGAAAGGGTCTGTGCTCCTCTTTCTTTATTAATTTAGCTCAAAATACAGCTCAGAAGGCAGCTGTGCACAAGAAGACGGAGATTGTGGAAGGTTTTAAGATTCCCTGCTTGAGCAGAGCATGGGTCTGTTGCTGGAGAGGGACCATGGGCTCCATAAAGAGGCTGCAACCCACTGCCCTTCTTTTAAAAGCCCCTCCAAATTCTTTGCATCGTGGGAAGCATTCTGCTGCTCTGCACAGATTGCTCACAATCCCTGCAACAGCTTTTCCTGGGCTGCCCCTGTCTGTAAACATCCCCCCAATATCACCTCTCCTTGCTGAAGGACCACAAGGTGTGGAGCAAGCCAGAGAGCATTTTTTCTAGATATCCTCACCCTGTCCCCACTGAGACGTACCCAGTGTCCCAGCCCCACCAATGCAGCAGCACGATGGGCTCACTTGAAACGCAGGGCACAGCAGATGTCCCTTGAGGACACCACCTCTGCCATTGCCACCACCACCATCTGTTTCCCAAGGCTGGGCAATGACTGCCTGTGACCCCGGGATTGGTTTTATCAATTCAACACACCATGAGGCAGCATCCTATAAAGCCTGGGCTCATTCCTTGCTATTCTGAGGAGCATTTAACCATCTTCTCCATACCGGCTTCACCCTGTAAAGTTTTAAATGCAGAGATGACCCCCCATTCTTCACTCTGTAATGCACAAGAAAAAAAAAAAGAAGGGGTGAAACTTGTTCCCCCCCATCCACTTTGCTGCCGTGGCTCTGTTCCCCCCTCCTCGAGCACCAGAGCTGCTCAGCATGTAAATGTATGTAAATCTTTGACAGTATCCACAATAGCCCCCTATCTCCTGCTCTCTTTCTCTGAGCGGCTGGAGTAATTACAGTGTAGCAGTGCCAGCATGAGGCATTTCTGCTGATGAATGCACTCAATCTAAGCACAGTTTTATGTATCATTAATTCCTTTAGCGTTCAAAAAAATAACTTTTTTGATGGCAGATAATACTGTAATCACTCACAATTGCCAATACAATTATCTTCATTCAGCTGTGTAAAACAACTACAGGAGTAATTTTACCCACTTAAATTTTCTTTCTCTCTCTCTTTTTTTTCTTAACGTTCACATGAAATGCAAAGTTGTTTGGACTTAGGTTGCTGTAACACAGGCACTACTAGAGATAAGGCCCCACTCCCTCATTTTTACAGGAAGGAGGTTTTCAGAGCCTGAAACTATTTGCTTAAGGTGTCTTCAGCAATCTTAGGGAGCTCCTAAAGGGTCCCCCCCATCCTAGGGACCCCACTGCTATGTTCTCTTCAACTTTTCCTTACTCTCCATCAAGCTACCATGCAACAGCTGTCAGGTACACAAGGAGCAAGAGAGTTTGTGCAAGTGCAAGTTGCATGTGCAAGTCACGGTCCTCTTCCAGGTGTCATGGTTTAACCCCAGTCGGCAACTAAGCCTCATACAGCCACTCGCTCACTCCCCCACCAGTGGGATGGGGGAGAGAATCGGAAGAGTAGAAGTGAGAAAACTCATGGGTTGAGATAAAGGCAGTTTAATAGGTAAAGCAAAAGCCGTGCACACAAGCAAAGCAAAACAAGGAATTCATTCACTACTTCCCATCAGCAGGCGGGTGTTCAGCCATCTCCAGGAAAGCAGGGCTCCATCGCGTGTAATAGTTACTTGGGAAGACAAATGCCATCACTCTGAATGTCCCCTCCTTCCTTCTTCTTCCCCCAGCTTTATATGCTGAGCATGTTGTCACATGGTATGGGATATCCCTTTGGTCAGTTGGGTTCAGTTGTCCCAGCCATGTCCCCTCCCAACTTCTTGTGTACCCCCAGCCTCCACACTGGTGGGGTGGTGTGAGAAGCAGAAAAAGCCTTGACTCTGTGCAAGCACTGCTTAGCAATAATGAAAACATCCCTGTATTATCAACACTGTTTCCAGAACAAATCCAAAACATAGCCCCATACTAGCTACTATGAAGAAAATAAACTCTATCCCAACCAAAATCAGCACATTCTCCACTGCTTATTCCATACCATTTACCTCATGCTCAGGTCCCACACTATCCCATACAACCTCATTAACCACCACCCTGCTTCCCATCCTTTGATATAATACACAGATAAACAGATATCATTCGCCTAGTCTAGGGATCAGTCCTATAAAATGTCTTTAAAATGTCCACAAATGTCCACAAAATGTCCACTGATTTCATTTAGTCCATGACTTTGGGCTCCATCTGTTGCGGTGGTCACTCAGGACAGGAGACGTGGTGTGTTGTGTGGAGTTATTGGGCACCAAAGCCAGCTCAGGTCGGGTCACTGCTGCACTTGCATTGCTTTTTGTAAGGCTTGTCTCTGTTGGTTCAGGTGATTCTTGCTATAGTAATTCTATAACATGCAACTCAAATCCTGAGTTACAACAAGTTAAAGGTATTTCCATTACAATCTCCACCCCTGGTCCCTTTGGGCCAGGTTATAGGGTTTAACATTGCAATGAACTCCTCCCCTTGCCCCTGCTCAGGCTTGGACTTATCCACAGACTTCAGTCCCTTAGGGGCATACCTGCTGCAAGTGGAGCCTTATCTATAAGCCACAGTCTCTCCAGAGGTATGCCTGCTGCGGCATAGACTTATCCACAGCCACAGTCGCTTTGAGGTGCACCTGTTCCCGTGTGGCCTTCTCCAAGGGCCACAATGCCTTCAGAGGTATACCTGCTCCAGCGTGGCCTTACCCATGTCTGCAGTCCCTCCAGGGATGTACCTGCTCTGTCGTGGGCTTATCCATGGCCACATGCTTTGAGGTGCTCCAGCATGACCTCATGCACAGCCACTGATGCTTCAAGGTGTACCTGCTGCAGCATGGACTTATCCCTGGGCCACAATCCCTTCAGAGGTATACCTGCTGCAGCACCGACATAACCATGGCCACAGACACTTTGAGATGTACCTGCTCTGGCATGGGCTTATCCATGGCCACAGACGCTTCGGGGTGTCCTGCTCACGCATGGACTCATCCACAGGTCACAGTCCCTTCGAATCAAGTTCACACTGGAGTTCCAGTCTGTCCAGTACAGCAGCACAGAAACAGCAGCGATACCCAGGCCATCTGCCAGCCCTGGCACATCACCATTGCTGTTATCAGAATGTTCCCAGGCACAGCAGAGTAAGACGATAAGGAGTACAGCAGTACAGCAAGCAGTGAAAGCAAAAAGCAGCCACTCATGAGCACTAGACTCTAATATACAGTAAGGCAAGCAAGCCCCATGGCAAGCACAGACGCCTGCTGATTAATAGGTAAACAGCAATAACAGCTACAAATCCGATCTAGCACATTCCAATCAAATCTGTTGTAATCTTGAACCCTTCGTGCCCCCCGTTGGGCACCAAAAAGGACTGTCATGGTTTAACCCCAGTTGGTAACTAAGCACCACACAGCCGCTCACTCACCCTCCCCCCACCCCGGTGGGATGGGGGAGACAATCAGAAAAAAAAAAATTAAAACCTGCAGGTTGAGATAAAGACAGTTTAATAGGACAGCAGAGGAAGAGGAAATAATAATAATAATAATAATAATAATAATAATAATAATAATAATAATAATAATAATAATAATAATAATAGAATATACAAAACAAGTGATACACAATACAATTGCTCACCACCCGCTGACCGATGCCCAGCCAGACCCCAAACAGCAATTGCTGCCCCCCAGCCAACTCCCCCCCAGTTTATATACTGAGCAAGACATCATATGGTCTGGAATATCCCTTTGGCCAGTCTGGGTCAGCTGTCTCCCTGTGCTCCCTCCCAGCTTCTTGTGCACCAGGCAGAGCATGGGAAGCTGAAAAGTCCTTGACTAGCATAAACACTACTTAGTAACAACTAACACATCAGTGTATTATCAACATTATTCTCATACTAAATCTCAAACACAGCACTATACCAGCTACTAGGAGGAAAATTAACTCTATCCCAGCCAAAACAAGGACACGGGCCAGCTCCTCCTCTGGTCTGCTGGTGGAGAAAATAGGTGAGCACTCCCTAATCTGCTTCAGAGCAGAGTCCACAAAGCTGGCAGAAACTATGTGTTCAATCTGCTTACGGTAACTCAGATACTCCAGTTTGAAGCAGATTTGGGACAACCAGCCCTGCCACTGGCAGAGCTCTGAAGCACAATCAGTAAGAAGGACAAGCATCTTCTGCAGGCAGAGGTGACTACAAAGTGAACAACAAAGGTGTCACCGAGTGAACAACTTGGTTGAAACGTGCAATTTTCTTGCAGGGGAAAAGGAATCACTCCCACGTGATGCTACCTCTTGCCTGAGCTGCTGCACAACCTTCTTGCAGGCGTTAAACTCCAGCTCTGAGAGGAGCTGCTTCACCTTCTTGCAGATCATGTTGACGAATCCCACTCCAGAGTCAGGAACTCACAAGAAGAGGAGAAATGAAGCAAGAGGGACTGTTGTCTGCTGTAAATGAAGCTTGGACCTTCTTCCAGAGGGTCAGACTCCAGGAAGGGGGTGACTGGCAGCTGGCAGCAGGAGCAAGTTGTTAACCTCTGGTAAACAGTCTAAAAAGCAGTAGGATGAAATGGAAGAACAGAAGCGTATAAATTCCCAGGTGAACAGTGAACAATTTCTTATTGCTTCTTCTGAAATAAGAGGCAGCAAATAAAATCAGCTGAGGGTGGCAAACGAGATGTTGCTTCCCTGTAGCATGTGGATAAATTGTGGATCTCCCCGCTTCAGGACGCTGTGAGTGCCAGAATCAGATTGCTTCACACAAGAAATATCTGTATGATCACAGCTATTAGTCACTATAACCCAATCTCTGGCTTGAGAAGCCACAGCTCTCTGGACGCCAGGAGACAGTGTTAAGGAAAATATTGCTGTGTGTTTGCCACGTTCTTGGCATCTGCTCTCGTGTCAGAAGAGCGGGGGCTAGCTGGTCCTTCAGCCTGAGCCAGTCCAGCTGATCATGTGTGATGTGTCACAGCTGAAAGAAGATGACAGCTTTCTGCCCCTCCTTTGGTAGCCACAGGATTACAGCATCTCTGGGGTGTGGTGATACCCACCCAGTTGCAGCTCTGTGGACACAAAGAAGGGTGTGGGCAATGGAGAAGGAAGTCTTCACGGACCCAGCTGATCCTTTTGCCCTCCCTTAGACGCAGGGTCCAGCCCTACCAGGCACTGGAGGAGGTGCAGGGGCAGGATCCACCCTTGTTTCCAGCACCCCAAGAGTTAAGCCCCCTTTGCTGCTGTGTACAGGCAGCTCTATGGACATAACAGCAGAAAAGCTCCACTTGCTCACCTGGCAAGGACACACCAGTGTCCCAAAGGGACATCAGGGCATCACTCGCCCCACAAGCCAGCAGCTGGCCCCCCACCCCGGCCCATGGGGAGCAAGGCCAGACCCATTTTACCTCTCTCAGGTGGTCCCAGGCACATCCTCCTGGACAGGGTGTCCCCAGCCACCACCTGCCTATGCTGGAGGCCCCCGTCCTCTGCCCTGCCCCATCTCTGCTGGCAGCTGGGTCACAGCAGAGACCTGCTGCATTTTGGGATTTCCTATGCCCTGGGTTAACCTCCTGGAGCTGGCTGGCCCCAGCAGAGACTCAAGCCTTGCCACTGTCCTGCCTGATGTCTCAACTCCATTTAATTCACCCCCATACACTTGCCTGGGAGAGGGGAGGAGGGGGCTCTCCGGCAGCAGCTCCTGGAGGCACAGGTGCTCCAGGCATAAAGCCCGTATTTTGTTTTCTACTTTTTGACAAGTTGAACTGCAGAAGTTGGAAATTGTTCCTGCATGAGAGATTTTAAGCAGGGTTTAAACTAGGGGGAAGAGGGTTGGAGAAGTAATTTTGCCTTCCGCCAGAACTAGTTTTTAACTTCTGTTTCTGCAAAGTTCACCCCCTTTCTTGTTCTCTCATTAAAAGACTTCAGGTCTGCCTGGTTTTACTGCCTGCAGGGAAACAGCCCTGTTTTGGCATTGTGCTGCCATGGGGTGAGATCAGGGCAGCTAAGCAGAACGTGAAGCCTCCAGCCTGAGAAAGACAGAAGGAGGAGATAGGGATCACAGCATCTGCTCTCACCAACCTTGAGTTGATTCCATCATCCTGGCTCACTGCAAGGGCATTCCCACCAACCCCGCTCCCCTCGCAGCTTCTTGTGCTTCGAGTACTCTGCATGCATGGGACTGCAGTGCCCTTGGAAACTCGCGTTACTGTATAATCCTCTGAGCCCCACAGTCTGAAAGGGAGCGGCAGTGGGGAGAAAAAAGAAGAAGAAAAAAAGAAGTGGGGAAAAAAGGAAGTTCTTGCATGTAATTTCCTTGACCCAGATAACAGGGAGCTGCTTATCCTTAAATACAGAGCAAGAAGTCATAGGTCACAAGTTCAGTGAGGGCTGAATATTTCTGAGGCTTCAACACCCTTCAGCAAAGAGCCCCAGGACGCTGTGTACGTACAGCACAGCATTTCCCTCTGGGGGAGCCAGGCTCTGGTGCAAGCCACTCAGGTGCTGCTAAAGTAGCCCTGATGGCCTGGAGGTTGAAATAAAGCCAGTGGCCTGAACAATAACACCAGGAAAATCAGGTCTGGGGGCATGGAACTCTCCATTGCATTTTCTAGCTCAGCATCTGCCCAGGGATGGCTTAGGCACAGCTCATCCTGCTGGGAGGCAGGGCGAGAGAGAAGACATCCCAAATCCTTCCCAACAGGTTTTCCACAATCCTATGGGCAGCACCTAAACTGGATAGCTTGAAATATTTGCTCATGAACTTTTGCAAGCGGTGAAGGTTTTTTTAAGGACAGACCCCATGTGGTACTGGTGACAAAGAAATTATTTTGGAGTTTCCCCTCAAAACTGAGCGCAAGGCCCCAGCAAGCACTCCCCTGCCTGAGCGGGGATGCCAGAGTTCTCTGTTGGAGGCTGCAGCACCTGGTAAAGCACAGGCACACCCATGCTCTGTCAGTGATGAAGGGGTCTCCGCTGGGCACAGGCTGGGACATTTATTGTTTCTTTTTCCCACACAGCTGCTCGGCTTCAGGAAACACAAAGGAGCTGGCTATCTTTGGGACTTCCCCTCTGCTTCTTCAATGCTCCTAAGCCAAGACTATCCCCAGAGAGGCTGAAAAATTACGGGGAGATCAAAGCCCCGCTTGAGGAGCGGCAAAATAAATAAATCCTATCAGAGAGAGGCCACCCAGCACAGGGAGGGGTGAGTTTTCATCCAGGAGCTTTTTCCTGCTCCCAAATCTCCTCCTCCCTACCCGCGCTGCTGCTCGCAAAGCAGCAAACTGGTTAAATCCCTTTCCAGCGAGCCCAACCCTCTCCCGCCCAGGAATCCTCCCCGGGTTTTGCCTCCCTCTTCCCCACCTCCCCATCGGCGAGCGGGTGCCCTTGGACCCGGCCGGGAGCCGGCAGGGAGCGGCCGCGGGAGGAGCGGGGCGCCCGGCCGGCCGCGCCATGCGGCTCCCCCTGCCCGCCCTGCTGGGCGGCTCGGCCCTCAGCCTGCTGCTGCTGCTGCTGCGATGGCGGCGGCGAAGGGGGGCTCTGGAGGAAGGTGAAGGAGGCTCAGCAGAGGCAGGAGCGGAGCTTGGTGCAGATGGAGATGGCTGTACGGCGCTTTCGGGAGCAGGTGGGTGCAATAAGCCGCGCTTCTCCCTTCCACCCCCGGGGCGGGGAGGCTGCGGATGGGCAAAGCCGCCTGCGCCCGCCCGGCGCTGGCTCCTCACCCTGGCCGCTTCCCCTGAGCATCCCCCCGGGGCCAGCGGCCGTGCAGCCTCCCTGCGGGCAGGGGGGGTGTCTCCCTGCAAGGGGCAGCTGCTGGGCTGCTCTCGCAGAGCTGGCCCGGCTGCGAGACGGCGTCCCGGCTCCTAATATGGAGCTGCGGGGATTTCATTTTTTTCCTTAATAAATCGATGTGTGCGTGGACACACTCCCCGCCCCAGCAACGCAGCGATCCTCTCGGTAGCAGGGATGGGGAGGAACCCCTTCCCGGGGCAGCCGGTGCAGCGGGGGATAACGGGCAGCGGTGCAGGCACCAGCAAACAGTAACCGGCAGCGAGGAAAGGAAAATCCCTGCCCCTGCCCCTCGTCTGAAAGCTTCCCGGCCTCGTCCGCCATGGCGGGAGGCTCAGCCTGGCTGCTGAGGAGCTGGCAGGACAAGGCGAGAGCAGTGTGTTATCAGCAGAGGCCAAAGTGCAGCCGCACAGCCCGAGGACGCTGCCCGCAGGGACGGGATGCGATGCCACCGGTGTCGAGGCGCGGTGCCCAGAAATCCGGCTCAACCGCACTCTGTCCCCTCCGATCCTGACCTCTGGTTGGAGTGGACTCGCTTGGGTTCAGAGTCCAGCTTGGGGGATGAGGTTTGATGCTTTTTTCATGGTATTTAGTAGGTGGCAAGGAAATCTCTGCTGACCCAAAAATGACCTGTCTGCTGTCAGCCGAGGGGCTCCCTGGTTTGTGCGCTTCCCTGTAGGATATCTTGGTGATGCCAGAAGAGCTGTCACCAGGTCTTGTTTCATTTCTTGCTGGCGCAATGTCTATAACCATGCCATCAATTCTCACTGTAATTCAGAGAGAACATTGCACCGAGCAGTTCCGCCAGGCCTGGCCAAGACCTGTCTGAACAAGGCTGCACAAAAGGCTTTCTCTTAAACAGCAGGTGCTTGATGAGACCGGTCTGGCCAGGAAGACAAGGCTTTAAAAAGCCTGGTTTACTATTGGCCCTGCAGGTTTCACGCCATGCTCCCTGGTATCAGGTAGGAGCAGGATTGCGGTCTTGAGGCAGATATTACGTTTAGCTGCTAAATAGCAGATATTTTTTGGATGGGTTACAGTGGGCACCAAGGGGAGAGGAAGAGCCCACCAGCTGAGATAGAGGTGTGTCATTGCCTGTTCAACCTTTCCCGTAGCATCCTTCCGTGAACATGATCTCCATCCTCTCGCTGCCTTTGCCGGAGCTCTCCAAGAAACTCCGGGATGGCTCCCTCCCTCCAGAGCACGTCTTCTATGCCTACGTGGGCAAGGTGAGGAGCAAGGGCGGCAGGGCAGCGTCTCACCCGCAGTGGGGCTGGCTCTTTTTGGGAGAAGCCCAGCACAAGTTTCAAACGCTGGTTCAAACCTGGTTTAAATGCTGCTGAGCTGTCACTGCTTGCTGGTTAGTGCTGGGCCCTTCTGTGCATTTCTGTGAGTGAGGGGAGAGCTGAGCATCTGGCTGCCATGGCTCTCAGCTTGCTTTGGAGGAAAAGGGAGCAGCAAGCTCAGCATCTGGAAAGCCCATACCTTCCTAGGGGAGCCCATACCTTCCCAGGGGCAGGTAGTTGCAGAGTGCTGCTGTTGTCTCCCCTCCATCTCCAAATGCGTTTATGTCCACTTTCATTCTCTGCTTTTGCCATAATGCCCTGATCACCTCCTGGGTTCCCACTTTGGGGTTATCATTTTATGCCACCCCAGAAGCTCAATCAAGAGAATAGCCTTCAGTATTCTGCTGAGCTGAGTGCCTCTCTTCATCACGCACCAGCTGGTGCTATGGCCCCCCTGTGTCCAGACAACATTTTGGAGTTTAGCATGAAAATGTCTTAGAAAAGAACAGAAAGGGCTGCCCTGATACCGACTGCCCAGATGGGGAGGTGGAAAAGGGGGAAGAGGCAGGTGTCGTTTGCCAAACAGAAGGCTGTTGTGCAGCACTGCGGGCTGTGTCTCACCTCTGGGCTTTGCCTGCTTTCCCCAAGGCCCTCCAAATCGCCACAGAAACCAACTGCATCACAGAGTATCTGCAGGAAAGTGAGACTCAGGTCCGGAAAGCAAAGCTGACAGGGAAGCTGGGTTTGCTCTACGGGGTGCCTGTCAGCATCAAAGACTCCATCGACTGCCAGGTACCACCAGTGCGATACTGCGTGTATCCTGAGATCCCTGTGGTTTGAAGTTTGGTGGCAGGGGGAGGTTTGACCTCAGCATCTGGTTGGACTTTGTCGTAGCTGATGTGGGATGGCCTGCCCTGGCAGGTGATGGGGTTTGCTGCTCATCTCCCATATGAGCCAACAGAGAGCTGGTTGGATTTACTACCAATACACTGTGCATGCATGATGGATGGGTTGCTGGAGGTGCATGCACATGCTTATATATATAGATAAAAATACGGGGGCAGGGGGAATTGCAGTCCTCCATCTGGAAATGTCATTGTCCTGTGTTCCCAGGGCCATGATTCCACATTAGGGTTTATAAAAAACCTCAATAAGCCCGCGGCAGAGGACAGCGTGGTGGTGCAGGTGCTCAGGAGACAGGGGGCAATTCCATTTGTCAAAACCAACGTTCCCCAGTCCCTCATCAGGTAGGTGAGCGCTCCCTTCCCTCGGTGCTGCAGCAGTCCTCCCTTCCTCATCTCAAGTGGGTTTCTATTAAGTCTAATTCTCATTTCCCACTTCTTAAATTACAACACCTGCTCCCCATCCATAGTGTCTTTAAGTTTTACTTAAAAAAGTAAACGCATTTACACAAAGGATGAAAATTAACTCTAGTTCCAAATGAAATAAAGAAGCAAAAGAGGAGAAGAAGAGGAGAGAAATCACTGCCCTTCTTTCTTGTGCTGGGTGTTTTTAAATAACTTTTTTTTTTTAAATTAACCCCTCAGTGGTGGTCCTGTTAACTATACAGTGCAAACATATATTCATGGAAGAGGAAGCTAATTAGCTAGCTAAGCTAATGACCTTAAACTATCCTTCCCCCAAACCTCCTGCTGTATCTGGCAAGACCACTCTCGATGCCACTGATACGGGGTGAGGTCAGGCATGCTCTGCTGGACAGCCACCCTGCTAGTGTCCCTGTGTCCTGCCAAGTGAACCGGTAAAGCTCCTCCATGAATGACTATTGCCCAAGCCATATGAAATGCCTTCCTTAAGGTGACATGGCAATGAGTGACCGTGTTTAAAAAAAGCCACACAAAGAGGTGGATCCAGGGATTATCAGATTTTGCACCAGTTCCTGGGGGAGTTCGATGTTCAAATATCACTGCAGCTGGCATTTGGCCTGTTCCCAAGCAGGGGCTCATCAATGCCCTCCCAGGGTGGGGGGGCCTGGACCTGCTCCAGGTGGGCTGCTTTGGATGTCCTCTGGCCCTTGGGATCACCCGAACAGGGAGCTTTTCCAGGAGGTTTGATGTATTTGTGTTGCCAGAGGCTCTGTCTGGGGAAGGCTTGACAACACTGAAATTAGCTGGCAGTGAATCCAGGTCCTGGGACTGCCATGGAAAGGCTGGTGGTCTTCATGGGAGCTTTGGGAAGCTTCCTCAGACTAAGTGATGTCAATGTAACAACTAGTGAATTACACAATTACCTTTTGAAGGTCTTTTTGTAGTGACCAGGGTCCACATCAGCAAATATCTACATTCCTCTCATTTGCAATCTCTCTCTCTCTTTAGCTATGACTGCAAGAACTTAATCTTTGGTCAGACGTTCAACCCTCTGCTCTACACCAGAAGCCCTGGAGGCTCCTCTGGTGGAGAAGGGGCACTTGTAGGAGGAGGTGGGTCCATCCTGGGCTTTGGGACAGATGTAGGAGGGAGCCTGCGTTTCCCCGCTGCCTTCTGTGGGATCTGTGCACTCAAACCCACTGGGAACAGACTCAGGTACTGCGAGTAATGCAGCGATTGATGTCTCTGAGTGAGACCCACCCTACCGACTGCTGTGCTGGGATGCTCCTGCTTCTGTGGGCAAGGGGAAACCTGGGAGGACGTGGGAAGGGCTCATTTCTCCCTCCTGCCTGGACGTTTTCTGGGGCCTGTATGGAGGGAAGCCTTGTTTCCCCCAGAATGGAGACGGAGAAGTCTCTCCATCTGCATGCTAAAGGGGTGGTTGTTCCTGACTGACATAAATCATTCTGGCCTAGGTCGGGTCTCTCTTGGGCTTCTCCTTAGCCCTTCCTTCAGGCAACCTCTGCATTTGCAAAGGGAGGGCAGTGTTTTCATTAGCACTTGCTACTGCTTAAAGCCTTTCCCTTCTGCGAAAACTACTCAGCTGCTGTATTTTATGTGTCTCTTTTCTTCGCAGTAAAAAAGGAATCGCTTCTGGGGTCCTTGGGCAGAAGGCAGGTAGGAATTGATGGTTGTTCCCCAGGGAGGGCAGTAGGGCAGGGGTGAGAAGGACCCTCAGCTGGTTATGGGGGACCTTCTCCAACATGTTCAGAGAGGGAAGCAAGTTCCCTTTCAGGGACTCTTTCAGAGAGCCACCCCCATACCATGATTCCTGAGAAACTGTAATATGCACGAGCCAAGAGGAGCAGTTTGTGTAACACACAAACCTCAACACACTCTGTAACCCCCAGGTTGTCTGCCACTGCTTCATGGGTGGTGGGATTAGGAGTCAATGGGGGTGTCTTATGTTGTCCTTGTGTTGTGAATGACAAAGCTTTTTGTTCAATTTTGTAAGTCGTGAAATGGAGATGTCAGGGCACATACTGATGGATAACAACTCTGGGTCTGTAACCATGGGCCTGTTGGTGGAAAGGCACCTGTCCACATCCCCAGCCCAATTCCCAAAGAGAAACTGTTGCCAACATAAGACTAAGTCAAAACGATGCCAAGAGGTCCTGCTTTTGCAGGACATGCCCTTGAAAGACCCCCAGCCATGAATGCTCTCTTCTGGTCTCTTCCAGTGGTTGCAGCAGTGGGGCCAATGGCAAAAGACGTGGAGAGCCTGGCACTGTGCCTGCGGGCGCTCCTGTGCGAGGACATGTTCGACCTGGACAGCACAGTGCCCCCCCTTCCCTTCAACGAAGAGGTAAAGGACCTCAAAGGGGGCAAAGGTCTCTGAGAAGAGCTGCCATTGCTCAGACTGAAAACACCAGTGGCTCATGGGAGCCCTCTAGGACCCGTTCCAACCTGCCGCATGCTGTGGGTGGGCATGTGGGCGAGAGAAGTGCTGCTTTCCGGGCTCACCCTGCAGCATGGGTGTACTGTTGGCTCCTGACCCTGCTGACATCCTGCCAGCTGACGCTTTCCCTTGCTCTGCAGGTGTATTCCAGCACACAGCCCCTCCGCATAGGCTACTATGAAACCGATTTCTTCACCATGCCAAGCCCTGCCATGAGACGTGCCGTTCGGGAGACGAAGCAGCTGTTGGAGGATGCTGGCCACACGGTAGGATGTTGCATGAACCCAACAGTCATGCTGCATCTATTCTTCCTTTCTACCATGTCTTTGGGACCTGCGTGTGAACATCAAGCAAATTTGGCAGGGAAAGAGGGCCTGGAATCCACTCAGCTTCCCACAGCTTTGATAAAAGTAGATAGCTGCTTCTGGAAAAGAGACATTCTTTATATTGCAACTTGATTTCACCTCTCTTCAGTGGCTGTGATGAGCTGTTGTCCAAGTATTTGTTTAGTCTATTCTCAAGCCAATTTCACCTCTTCTGCATCATATCCTTTGGCAGGCAGCTCCACAGATCTGCTGCGTGTTGCATGGAAAGCCAACTCCTGTTTTTGTATCTGGAAACAGGGACCTAAGGAGAAAATAAAAGGGCAGTTGCAGATGGCAGATCATTTGTAGCCAAGCAGTCCCATATTGATCCAGATCCATTTCTAGGGTCTCAAGTTTCTGGGGTGCTGAGCAGAGCTTGTCTCCTCCATCCTCTCTGCCATTTCAGCAAGCCATCTCCTGTGTGTGAGGCATGGTCGTGGCTGCGTCGCGAACGGGTGATTTAGAATGCTTAAGGAATCACCAACAAAGGTATTAGCAAAAATAGTTTTACTATGATGTTGTGCAAGTGCGACTTAGCAAAGTTCGATGGCAAGGTTCACTCTATTGATTACTGCATGGAAGAATCATACAAAGGAAAATTGAGTTACGCTCGAGTTAGAATGATTCACAGAGAGACCGGACATGCAAAGAGTAAGGAAGGCCCTCCCGTTGAGTCACAAGGTTCAGAGTAGACCCCCTTGCTTTCTAAACTCTTGATGGAGCTTAGGTGTGGCTAGGTCTAATCTTAGTCTCAGACTTGGTCAATGGTTTATGTCTAAGGGATTGTACACACAAAGTTTATATAATGTTTCATTAGCATCAATTCAGCACGCAATCAAAGCTACCAAGACAAAACCAAAATTACCATACTACAAGGTTATGCGTGATATCGGTCACTTACTAAAGATCTGTTGTTGGTAAAAGGTCTCTCTGCTTTGAGGAGCAACCTTGTGAGGTGTCCCAGCTCAAGGGGATATCACCGTCATGCAGCCACGTTGCCTAGCAGGGAGAGCTCAAAGAAGGCTCATTAGGCTGTCATATTAATAGGATAAAGTGGTTGGCTTGTAGTCAAATTACATGCCATAGAAAAGGTATGCAGGAGGCTCCTTGTGCCCACAACTTTCTTTGTTCCTTAATAAATGAGCCTTGGAAAAGCCACCTGCTATTCATGTCTTACTTGCATGATCGGTGCTCCAAGCTCATATGCATTGATGCTCACTGTGTTGCTCTGCTCCTTTGTGGGTTTTCAGAGAACAGATTGAAACTAGGGGAGTTCATGGCCCAGCGATGGCTCAGGCCTTTACCTCTTCTGGACTGTGCACCAAATCACTGCCAGTCTGGTCAAGGGGTCGAGCACATCCGTCACAGGCTGCACGCACAAGGATCAGGAGTGAAGCGGGGAGCACGGACTCATGCCCTCTGTAACCCACTGCCAGTTTTCGAAAGACCTTTGTGCCTTGGGGCTGCTTGCACATCAGGGAGCCAAGCCCATTGTTGTGATTTAACCCCAGTCAGCAACTGAGTGCCACACAGCCGCTTGCTCACCCTCCCCGCCCCCCGGTGGGATGGGGGAGAGAATCGGGAAAAAGAAATTAAAACCCACAGCTTGAGATAAAGACAGTTTAATAGCACAGCAGAGGAAGAGGAAATAATAATAATAGTAATAATAATAATAATGATAAAAGAATATACAAAACAAGTGATGCACAATGCAGTTGCTCACCACCCGCTGACCGATGCCCAGCCAGTCCCCGAGCAGTGATCGCTGCCCCCCAGCCAACTCCCCCCAGTTTATGTACTGAGCATGACGTCATACGGTATGGAATAGCCCTGGGGCCAGTCTGGGTCAGCTGTGCTGGCTGTGCTCCCTCCCAGCTTCTTGTGCACCAGGCAGAGCATGGGAAGCTGAAAAGTCCTTGACTAGTGTAAGCACTACTTAGCAATAACTAAACATCAGTGTGTTATCAGCATTATTCTCATAGCAAATCCCAAACACAGCACTATACCAGCTACTAGGAGGAAAATTAACTCTATCCCAGCTGAAACCAGGACTCCCATCCTGTATCTTTTGACTCATCAGTTGTTGTTCAAAGGGAAAACTGCTTTTTCAGGGAAGAATGGATGGGATGGGGAGGACCTGGTGGCCTCAGATGCTAGAGACTTTCCTGAGGACTTGTCAGGAAAACCTCAGCCCAGCTTGGCCCATTGCAAGCCCCCGATGGCTTCTCCCACACAGCATGCTTGTGCTTGTGCCACTGACTCCTCTTCCATTGTCCTTGCAGCTGGTGCCCTTCGAACTCACAAATGTGGACTACGTGATCTTTAACTTCTGTGTCAGGGGAATGTTTGCAGACGGGGCCACCTCCTTTCTCAAGACATTGTAAGTATAGCCTGGAACAGTTTGCTGTGATCGGTGCCTTTCTATGAAATCCTTCCTAGTGTCTGGCTAGCATCCAGATACAGGTAGCTGACCTATTGGATGTAGATAGTGGTTGATATGCACTACCACTTACTGGGGAGCTTACCATCAAGCGATTCAGCTGAACGTTGGCTCTGTTTGGGATTGTTACCAGCCTTGACAGATGAAAGGAGACTGGGTGCTGATATCCTATAAATACTGTGAGAATCAGAGGAGCCCAGAAGAATGGAGCAAACCTCTTTTTGTCACTTAGATATGCTGTTCAGAGGGGCTGGCCTTGTCAAAGCTAATCTACTGTGATTGCTTCCTAACACTGCTCAGATAAACACCCTCTTCTCTTTCAGCAAAGGGGAGCTGGAGAAAAGCAGCATGGGGCTGTTCTTCTGGTTGGCGAAGTCACCACACTGGCTAAAAACTGTCCTCTCCTGGATTGCCAAACCCTTCGTAAGGTCCATTTCTTTCTAGCATAGGTGGAGTTAAGCAATAAGTGGTGAATAACTTGTCTCCCATTGCAGTAAGGCTTTATCGTAGAGAAGTCTCTAGGTGTTGCTTCCTGGCTGTGCTTAGACACATCTCCAAACTGGAGTGATGCTATTGCTGTTCCTCCTCTCCTCACTTTGGGGAAGATCCACAAGTCCTGCCTGAGCACTGAGTCAACAGTTTGTATTTGTGATAGAGCTGTCTCAGAGGACAGGGCTGGGATTAATGTGTCAGAGGACAGGGCTGGGATTAATGTAAATTATTTTCTTTTTTTACTTTCTCCTTCTCAGGTGCCTCGATTTTCACATATCATAAGAAGTATGAGAGCAAAGTGAGTAAATCTGAGCCTAAGCAAATGTGTGAAGATTTGGGTTTCTCTTTTGGAGAGCAGCAGTGTTTGCTACATTAGGGTTACTGTCCCAGCTGCATGCATCTGAGAAAATACAAGGCAGAGAACACAAGGGTGGGAGCAAATTGAGAGCAGTTTATGTCAACACCGTAACCCTGCAGGGTTTGGCAAACTGTTCTAGTACTGAGGATGGGAATGAGGGCGGGGGCTCACAGCCTCTTGCTTAGGAACTGGATGAAGCGTGTGGGAGTGAAATACAGTGCCGGCTTCAGCACTAGTTAACACATCCATCACACCATGAGGTAGGGACCCCCTAAGACATAAGGAAGGTAAATGCAGGGGGAAGGAGGCTTGCTCTTCCTTGCTGCGATGACAGTGGTGGGCAGTTAGTGGTGAGAAAGGACTCAAATCCTGTAGCAGAGAGGGTGTATTTTTTGCTGTGCCTCCATGGCAGTACATCTGTCCCCACATCAAAGGATCAGTCCACCTCACACAGCCTGGCCTTTGAGGAATGATGTGCCTAGGCTTCCACCTCCTCAGCACAGCAACAGTAACAGGGCTGGACACTTGTCAGGCCAAAGCAGCACTGCATCTATCTGCCTTTAGTCTTTAGCCCTCCATCATGGGCAGAAGCAGAAATAAGACCCCCAGGTCTTCAGAGGAAAGCCAGAACTTCACCAATGTCCTCTCTTCCCTTGGCTGCAGCTCCAGGAGCAGAGCTAACCTGTGCCTATCTGCTTTTTGATGCTCTTCCCTGCCCCTAAAGCTGCTCTTTGCAGCACCTCTTGGTGCCTTTCATTGGTTTGGTTTCCTTTTTCAGCACAGTGGATGAAGTCTGGAGTCTTCATCATGAAATTGAGGTAAAGTATTGCAATTCAAGGCCGGATAGTTTTTGTTTTATTTCTCTTTGGGAAGAGGCAGATTCAGTACCCACCAAGGTTAGGAGGTGATCAAGTCACTGGTGATGTGAGGTAGGAACATGTCACTCCTCAACAGATCTCACATTGAAGATTAGGATGACATGTAGACACATTCATGATACTGAATCAGACCTGAATTTTTTACTCCTACGGTTGAAAACGTAGGCCATCAGCTGCAGCAGACTTGCCTTTATTTCCATTCTGGTTTTCTCGAGACCCATGCCCATGTCCCAGGTTGCCATGTGCCCCCACACTCAATCTTTCCCCGTCTCCAGTTTTAGCAGGGGGGAGGGTGCTTTGTATGCTGGGAGGGCTGTTGGCCAAGCAGCAAAGGGTTGCTGGATTTTAGCAGGATCAGGCCTGATGTAGCCTGACGGCTGCTCCTGGGGAAGGGCCGAGAGCCAGGCTGGGCACCCAAGGAGAGCCTCAGCCAGCAGCCGTGGGACAGTGCATCTACCCCACCAACCACCAGTGTGTTTCTTCCTCAGGAGTTCTGCCACCAGTTCATCGCCCAATGGAAAAAGCTGAATCTGGACGTCATGCTTTGTCCCATGCTGGGCCCGGCTCTCGGCATCGGCTACCCTGGGAAGCTCTCAGGTAGGACTGCCAATGGGGAACCTTTGCCTCCAGCGTGGCCCTGCTGTAGCATTCCACCAGTATCAAGAAGCGTTCCTCCTCCCGTCATATCCCCAAGGCACTGGCCAGCAGTGGGAAGAGCTCAGCTCTTGGGGCAGCTGCAGCCCCAGCTCGTGGGGTGCACCCAGGACAACCCCCTTGGTGCATGTGGGAGCCAAGGGCAGGTTTCCATCCTGCAGCCCTTGAGTTCCCAGTGCAAGCACCCCATTAGCTGGAAGCTCACGTACGCGGAGCAGGGTGAAGGCTTTCCTTGTGGCGGGCTGGCGCTGCAAGCTTCCCCTCTCCCCCAGTGGCAGTCAGCTACACCATGCTCTACAACGCCTTGGACTTCCCCACCGGCGTGGTGCCTGTCACGATGGTGACGGACGAGGACGAGGAGAAGCTGAAGGGCTACCAGGGGTACTTTCGGGACTGGTGGGACCGTACCCTGGCAAAGGTGAGTGGCGCCAGGTTCCCCAGGGGCGTGAGCATCCCCATCCCTTCCCCTGGACATCCCCCTGCCCTCTCCCCCTCTGTTTGTGCTGCAGGCTTTTCGTGGCAGTGTGGGACTGCCGGTGGCCGTGCAGTGTGTGGCCTTGCCGTGGCAGGAGGAGCTGTGCCTCCGGTTCATGAAGGAGGTGGAGACACTCATCCTGAAGAAAAACAGGCTCGTCTGAGCCCCGCACGCTTGCCCGGAGTAGGATCCCAGCTAACATCAGTGCAGGTCATCCTTTGGTCTGACTCGCCTGCAGAACTCGTGTTCCCCTCCACAAGGACATGGTGATGGCTGGGCTGGCTGCTGGCTTTGGGGTGCAAGGGGAAAGCGAGATGAGCTCTGCAGTGGTGCAGCACTTCCAATCGTTGTCCTAATACAGTATTTTTTGTTATCAGAAAGTCTGTTGTTTCAAGTCTGTGTTTGTGTAGGGGGTTGGGGTGGATTTTAATAACACTCTCAACACCCCCCAGGGAAGTGCAAGAACATGATCTTTCTCTTACAAATGGGGAAACTAGGGCACAGGGACTGGTTTTGTCCAAGACGTTCAGACTCCTACTTGGAGTGCTGTAGGAAAAGGGATTTTCCCCTCTCTTCTCAGCTCCCTGAGGACGAAAACCAGTGTTTTCCCTGCCACAAACCATCAATCCGAGGTCAACCTGAGCCTCCCTGCAGGCTCTGGCAAGCAGGGAGGGAGCTGGACCGCTTCCCACAGCGCAGGGCTGCTGGCACCCTGCATGCCATGGAGGAGAAATCTGGAGTGATCATTTACTCCCATCTTCAGCCACTTACTCCTGCTTTCCCCAGAGCAGAGGTATGAAGTGCTTCAGCTCACAGTATTGCATGTATAAAGCAGCGTGCTGGGATAGGATGGCCAGCTGGACAGCCTGCCCTGCACGCCCTCTCCTCCCGTCTGGCAGAGGGGGCCATGCCAGGTTTTCTAGTGGGGTTTTCCAGCTGCTTGCAGCTGCTGACACCCAGATTGGCAGCGCCGGCTGCTCCCGGCAGGTTTCCAAAGGTGCTCCAGAAAGGGATACCACATTGCAAACGCGTTTTCCCAATGCAGCAATGTCACAAACAGATTGTAACAAAGCTCTGGCAGGATTTATGTTTGGGTTTTTTTTTTAATGTATTAGTGTTGTTTGAACCAGAGTTATGCAAAAGCATGGGTCTTTTCAAGGGCTGGGCAGAGAGGTTTATCCCAGCCTAGAAGAAAGCAGCCCACACAACCCTGATTCTTTATCAGCAGGCTTTGAAAAATGGAGGGAGGGAGCTCCAGGCATCCCAGGGCTGAATGCTATGTAAAGCCAAGCCCCAGAAGAGCTTGAACGGGGTTTTTCACCAGTTGCAGGTGCTCCCTGCCCACACAGAAAATGCTGGGTGGGGTTTATCTGTTTGCATGTTAAAATTCAAGCCCGGAGGAGCTTGTCCCAGGAGAGGCAATGCCACCTGTGCCCATGGTCTCGGAGAGCCAAGCACTGCATCACTCTCTTAGTTTAACTGCTCTCTCCCTGGCACAGAGGTGGGCAGGGTGCAGGAGTCCAAACAACGGAGACACCAGTGGACCTGGACCACTAAACAGTTCTCACTGGAAGACCTCCAGCGAGCCGTGCCCACTGCCATGGGACAGTGCACCGGGCACGGCCAACGCTGCTGTGTGGCTTTGTGGACTTGAGGTTGCCAAAAAGGGCCAGCTGCAGGCTGCTCCCAGCCCAGCCTGGACAGAGGGAGGTCAGTGTGAATGGCAGCACTGAAGCTTAAGGCTGGGACGGGGCAATGAAGACCACATCCCCACAGTCAGTGGGCAGAGGTTGGTGACATCCACATTGAGTTGCTTGGCTCTTTTTGCTTTCCGTCCTGGCTGAACAGGGAGGATCCTCCTTGCCTTTCCAGTCAGCAACAAATTTCTCTATGAGGTCTTGCTTCTTCCCCAAGCTCCCTCCCTGCTGCCACAGGGATAATCGCACAGGATATGTCTGCAACAGGCAAGGTAACATGATAGCAGCATGATCACTGGCTTTCGGTCCCCAAACAAGATGTCTCTACCAGAGAGCAATGATTACCCTGGATGCAGCCTCCTTACAAGCTCTGCTACCCTACTTGGAGCAGAGCCAGCATCTCTCCAGATATGGCAACACTGCCTTGCATCTTGGCAATGAATTTTCAGAGACATCTATTCCTTCCCTGTAGGCCTGCAGATGCTTGAGGTTGGAGAGAAGTTCAATATTTTCAGTCCCTCCTATCTGTATTCTTGGGGACAGTCCCATAGGTGGGGAGCACCCGTGGCAAGGGGCAGGTCCCAGGGCTGGCAAGGCTGCATATTCCAGCTCCTTTGGCTTGTGTTGGCTGGAAGATGGCTTAGAGACTGGAGAGCAGATACGATACTGGGTCCATCAGAGAGGATTTCCTGAAAGAGCTCACCCCCTGATCTGGGTTGCCAAAATGCTTTTCAAAGGGGCTTGGCTTGAAAATGACATGCTCCTTGAAGCTCATACTCCTGGAAGGCATCTTCAGATAGCTCCTTCCCCACTGCCTTTCCAGAGTCACTGTGTCCTGCTTGCACCTTCATACTCTTGGTTCTCCTGAGCTCCCTCTTCTCCAATAAGTGCAATTTCACCCCCTGCACCAGGTTCCCCAGGACAAGCACAGCTATGTTGTCCCAGGCTCAAAGCGCGGCACACACTGCTGCCTGAGGGACAGAGATGATGGCTGAGCACCTCTAGTTAATGGGTTTAAGTGCTAATTAATTATTAGGCATGGGTATAGTAGGGATAGCCCGGACCTGGGTTTCACAGATGTTCAGCTCTGTCAGTCAGCTCTGTCTCCTGTGTGTAGCCAGGTACAGCAGCAGCCAGTGGGGGACACCCCCCCAAACCCAGTGTGAGCTGCTTTGCAGCCCAGCCCACAATGCTTGTCCAGCAGGCAGACCCTTTCAAAGTCCATGGTCTAAAAAGTCCATTCCTAGACTTTGTTAATGCAACTCTGCTTCAGAGCTGATTTTGCACAGCAGGCAATTGCATAGTCTGCGTTCATCAGCCCTGCTTAGGAGAAGGTGGGAGCCCCAGGTGTCCGTAGCTGGACCAGAACAGGAAGGACTGGGAGAGAAATCATGACCCAAGAGCAACTGTGGCAGGTACTAGATCCATTGTGGGGAGACCCTCGCACCCTCTCGGCTCTGCTTTGCAGTTCAGCTGCAGCCATTGTCCTACTGAGATGGCTGGGATGTAGGCAGATCCAGCAGAAGATAGAGGAGGCGAGGAGGACACGGGATCTGGCCCTGGAATGAATGGAGAAGGCAGCTCACAGGTTTAAGCAAGAGGTAATTTGGGGGAAAGTGTGTGTGGGAGGAAGGGATTGTATTTTGGGTAACCAAAGAAATGGGGGAGTGCTGATCAATCCCTCTGAATGGTCGTTAGGGCATGTGCACATTTTGGATCATCTCCAATTTTTTGAGGGTCACCAGCCTCCATTGTCACAAAAAAACCTCCCGTAAAGACAGCATAAAGGAAGCATTTCTTAATACAGACCTGTTGAGGGAATCCTAAGGATGAAAGTTGGATCGGAGTTTGGGACCCTCTGAATCAGATCACCACCCCACACCTCCTTATGCCCTTTTCTCCTCATCCATCCCTACTGCCAAGCCTTTCCTCTCCCATCCTCCTTACCTCTGCCCCTCCATAGGGACCTGTCTGCCCCATCATCCTCAAAGTACAGGGGGGGCTGCACATCCCTCCAACATCTGCACATCGTTGACCAAAAGCCATTTCTTCCTGCCCATGCCCAGGTAAAGAAGCACCTGGATTTTAGGAGGTCAGGTCCTTGAATTTGGGATTTGTCTTAAACCCATAATAAATACCTACTGCTATTCTTCTCTTGGGGAGGAGGTTGCAAACAGCCCCCACACTTTTTTTTTCCCATGTTAATGATAAATGTTGTAAAACTTTAGCTGGTTGAACTGCTATTCAACACATTGTCTATGAGTCAGAAGGGGGGTGAAGGCCTGCAAGAGAGTAAACAGAGACAGGTCAAACCTCTCTTACAGGTTCATGCAACTCTCCAGTCAAGAAGCAGTTTTCTGCCTGTTTTGGTTCATGAACTAAGACTCAGCAAATTCCCCGTCAGCAAATTCCCCACTCCAGCACAGGCAGTGCTATGTGGGAGGTCTGCATTTCTACAGGGAATGTCTCCTAAAAGTCTCCATTCAAGGTCATTACTGGGCAGATGTTAGAATTGGGTATTTGCAGCCTCAACACCAGCCTTTTTTGTCATTTTCTTCCCTCTGCACCCCATTTCCTACCCTTTGCAGAATGCAGGCACCCAGACTGCACATGTCCTCTCGCTGACAATGGTGGAGCTGGTGGAGAAGCTGAAGGAGGGATCCCTGTCCCCAGAAAGTGTCCTCTACTCCTACACTGGCAAAGTGAGTGATACCTTCAGCATGGGAGAGATGCTGTGGGGCTCTTCTGCAGTGGGGGCTTTCAAATTAAAAACCAGCTCATTTGCTGAGAGAACCAGCAATGCTGGGGATTACAATTTGTCAATTCTGTGATGTCTGAAGCGTGGCTTATCGGCAAATAAGTAGGCCAGAGATCCAGGGCAGAAGATTATCCCAGCAAGTAACATCTAAAGTTTATAGGTAAGGTCTGACTAACGAATGCTGGAGGATTGAGGAGATGATTGAATTTTCAGCCTGAAAACTCAATTTAAATACCGTTTCCTTCCTTCTGTCCATTCACCTGTCTTGCTGCTCTTCTCTGTTCTGGAGAGGCTTTGGAGGTGACTCAGGAGGTGAACTGTGTGATAGACTTCATTCATGGCTGTGAGGATCAGCTCCAGAAACTGAAGAAGCAGAAGGAGATGGGGCTGCTCTATGGCATTCCCATCAGCATCAAGGACCACATTAACTGCAAGGTACATCCCTAATTCCCCTGCCTCTTGGCCTGGGGCTGGGAACAGGCCAGGATGTCCTATCCTCACCAGGACTGGCTAAGAGTTCCCTCAGACAAGGATGTTCTGGACCAAATATTGTGGGACCAGCAAACCTGCCTTTCTTATGATGAAAATTTTGTTTTCTGCAGAAATTTCTAACCTACTCCAATCTGGAGGAGTCAGGTCCTGTTCTGCCTGTGAGAAAAGTTAGGTGGGAACTTTGTCACAGGAGGCATCAGGACTTACCTCTGTTAATGTCACAGCTGCAAACAGCATGACATTTGCTTCCCATCCCCAAGGGCCACGTCTCCTCTGGAGGGATGGTGAAGTTTCTGGGCGAAGTGAAGGAAGAAGACAATGTCATTGTCCAGGTTCTAAAGAGCCAGGGGTAATCCCCTTCATGAAAACCAACATCCCACAGATGATGATAAAGTAATCGCATGTTTACCTTCGTGAAAACACTATGACATGTGACTCTTGCTATCTGAGAGAGGGTGGGCCCACATGCACAAGCTCCCACCCTTGTCCGAGTTAATCATGCACGTTGAGTTAATTACCTCCTCATTTCAATCTGAAACTATTTCTTTTATATTTGATGCCTCTTTCTTCTTAAATTCAGCTGTCCCAACAAATCTACTTCATGCTGATTCTACCTGCTGTGATTAATTCCACACTTATCCCTGCACGGATGCTCTATGCCTTGTATTTATGGTTTGCAGAGACAGAAGTACTTCACTCACCTGCTGATCTTCTTCTCCCCAGCTATGGCTGCAGCAACCTCACCTTCAGCCAGATGCTGAACCCTCTAAACCCCCAGAAGAGCCCTCTGAGCTCCTTGGGAGGGGAGGGAGCTCTGATCGCAAGGGGAGGCTCCACCCTGGGCACTGGGTTGGATGTAGCTGGCAGCTACATCTGCCTGCCATCCAGCTTCTGCAGGTTGTGTGGGCTCAAACCCACAGGCAACAGGATCAGATACATCCCAACATCTCTCCTCTTCTTCCACCCACGGTGGAGGTTGCAAAGTGTCCCCCACAGTGCATCAAACTTTGCAGTAGTGTCCATGGTTTCCTCCAGGTTCAAGTTAGCACCCTAACCTCTTTGTTTCCTTGTGTCAGCTAGGGCTAAGGGCTCTATTAACAACACGTGATGACCTCCATCTGTTAACACAGCAAAGACTTATTCAATTTTTAATAACCCTGGCCAGGAAGCTGAAAGCAAATAGTAGAGTCATCTCCTTTTCAGATGTTTTCCAGCCCTTGCGTTGCTTGTAAGAGTTTTCTGTTTATCAGAGGTGGCTTGTTCACAGACAAAGAATTAGATGCACCAGGGAAAGGAGATGATAAAAACTGTCTGCAGCCCCTAGCAGCTTACAGACCATGGAAGTCTTCCTAGCCTAGAAAGTGTCAAGTCTTTGCAGGACCTTTTGCCCTCCTCGATGTTGACTGGGGGAAACGGGAAGTCTGCAACTCAGCATGGTGACCTGCCTTACAGCGAGAGCTGCTGCTAATCTCCTTCTCCCATTATGTTCCTAGCAAACTGGGTGTGGTTTCTGTTATCATAGGAATGAAATCAGGTAAGTCCATCCAGATGACATGTTACTACTGTCAAACCTTTGCTTCTTACATCTCCTCCTATTGCTGAAATGCCAGCAAATGTGCTTGCTCAGTTATGTGTCTCATGGCCACTCAAAACCCATGATCTATTAGACCAGGGCCTGCCTTGTGCTATTACCTTTTTGCACCATTTATTCTGTTCTGGATGGTGGCAGGTGTTAGCTGAATCTGAGCAGAATTGAAGCAATACCCATTCAGGCCACGCAATGCATAGCAGTGAGAAATGTGAGATGTGCATCCCAAAAGCCTGGGGTATTTCATTGAAGATGCTTCCAGGAGACTCTGCTGGCTTCAGCTGCTGCCAGGCAGTATGGCTGTTGGCAGGAAGGCTCCAGTCCTCGCTCCTCTTGAGCGGGCCTTGTGCCTGCAAAGCCTGGCCCAGAAGGTCAGCCTCAGTAGGTTGCCTCTGCTCTGAGACTTACAGATTGTCCCTGCTGGACCTCCTTGTTCACTTCTTGCACATTACACTTGTTCCCCATTCCTCCTCCCTGGCCTGGCTGTAACTATTCCATGCTGGGCCCCTACCAGTAATTATGAGACAGCACCAGCCCAGCTGCCTGCAGTGATAGGACCTTTGTGCTTCCAGTGACAGGGATGCTGGGGCTGATGGCAAGAGATGTGGACAGCCTGGCCCTCTGCATGAAGGCGATGCTCTGCGAGGAGATGTTCTGGCTGGACTCCACTGTGCCCCCCATCCCCTTTGATGAGGAGGTAAGGCTCAGAGGCAATCCCATGTCTCCATTTGCCCAGCAACAAAGTGAGATCTTGGGAGATTCCTATCTGGTTTCATGTCTCAAGATAGTGAAGGACTCAGGGAAGCAAGTGTCCTTCTGAACAGAGGACACCCAGAATGAGCAACCACAAGAAGCTGCCACACAGCAGGGTTGGCGGGCCCCTGTTGGCTTGCCCTGATGAGACCCACCAGATACTGACCCGTTCCCTTCTCGGCAACGTCCAAAGCAAGCTTGTTGGCTCCATCCTGGCCCAATCCCTAAAGCAGCGGATTTCTACTGCTCAGAGGAATTCACCTCTCACACCTTTAATTAGAGAGCCTGATTTAACAGGCACTGACCTAACAAATCATTGCCCTTTGCCGTTACCTCTCTGCTTCTACCATCTGATCGCGTCTTTCTGGCTCAGGTCCTAGGATCCTAGGATCTTTCCGTTGTCCCTGACACCCAGACAATACAGACCCTAGAAGAACAGGCCCCTGAACTCTGTCCATAGCCAGGCATCCCAGGCATGTGGTCTGTACAGGGGCTATCACACCTGCTATCTCAAAGCTGGGACATGTTCACAGGGCAGGAGGTGGTGTCAGAAAGACCATACCAAGGACCATTGCTGCAGACCTATGTTCTGGACAACACTGCTTTCCACCAGCCGTATTGCTCCCATCATTCCTCCAACCCACGAGACCTCAGTTGCTGCCTCCCTGGGAAGGGTCCAATCTTGCACGTCTTGTGTGCAAGTGATGGACACCCTTCTCACAGGTTTACACCAGTTCAAAGCCACTTCAGATTGGGTATTATGAAGGAGACGGCTACTTCCAGCCCTTGGCCAGCATGAAACAGGCCATCTAGCAGACAAGAAAGCTCCTCCAGGATGCAGGGCATATGGTGGGTTTTCATGCCTGCGGTTGCCTGGAGCTGTTATCTTGCTCCTTACAGAGTTTGTACAAGTCACTTCCCATCTCTGCTTTTGCTGCCCATAGAACAGGGACCATCCCTCCCTGCTGCAAGGGTCACAAAGAGGAAGGCAGGCAAATGCAACAGTTTGTTTCCCAAACTAAAGCAATCTTGCTTATATTGCTGGCCTAGCAGACTTCAGATATCTCCAAGTCACCCCTTTTCTAAAGCACTGCTTTTTCCACCATGTTCGGTGTTCCCATAAATATCAAACAACGGTTTTCACAATCCCTCAGCTGTTAAATGTAGTTTACAGCTTTCTTGGTGGTTAAGTGGGAAGGGGGTTGGAGCAGTTGGCCCCCCAGGGACCTCTTCTAGCCTAAACTATTCTGTGGTTCCACCAATGGGGATTTCTATACGGGAGCTGTTCCAATGATGCAAATGAATTAAAAATACTTGGTGTTTTGAAGCCTCTAAAAATTCTTCTCTAACGTGTGGAGGAGTGGAGCCTGTGCCAGGTCACAATATGTATTAATGCCTTGGAGATGGGAAAGGACAGTGGGCAGATGCTGCTAACCCAGGTCCTTTTGAAAATGGGGTCTTGCTGTCCTACAGCAGCAAGGAGGGCCTAAGCTTCCCACCACTTCCCACTCACCTCACTAGTGAGGCAGGGAGGTTCACAGAGGGCTCTATGAATCATTCATCTTTCTTGCCTCTTGAATGGGGATGGTTTTCTTGCAGCTTGTTCCCTTTGCACCACCCAAGGCTGACTACATGGTAGACATGCTGTTCACCAGAGGGATTTTCTCAGATGGTGCTGCTCACCTGGTGGACTGCTTGTGAGTAAACCCCCCGTTTCAGCGTGGGCCATGAGACCTGGCACTGTATAGCCAGTGGTTGCATCCTGAGTATTTATATTCTTGTGGGTGCAAACTGGATAATGAGAAGCAGAGGAGCAATTTCTGGAAGGATGAATTTAGCATGAGCAGCAGCTAGTTCACAAGAGCAGTTCACATGCATGGGCAACGTGGTTGGGTAATAAGATACTATGTGTCAGCAGTGTCGTGGCAACTGGTTTTATGTGTGTGGCATGGCATATGGGAAACATCACACATCACACATTACAGAACTTCCTACAGAGGTGCAGTGAGCTAGCACACAGAGGTGCAGTGAGTTAGCACACACATCACACATCACACATCACACATCACACATTACAGAACTTCCTACAGTAGTGGCCAAACACCCACCCAGCCACTCGCTCACTTCAAGGTGAAACATGCCCAGGGTTGGATGTGGCCCCACCGCTGCAAAGCACTCCAGAGCCCTTATGGCACTGACAACATAGGCAGTAAAGTACTTATTTCTCTATAACTTTTGCAGTGAGCATTTACACCTGAGCATCTAAACCCCATATGAGCATCTCTTATTCAGTGTTTTGGGTTGAAACAGGCAGATTTTGTCTTGTAGCAACTCCCCTCTAAGACAAACCCTGCTTTGGAAACAGCATTGCTGTTGCTGTAGCTCTGGCACAGATGGTTTTTCCTGACTTCTCCTTCACTCTCTGCCCTTCCAGCAAAAGAGACATCGTGGATCCCAACCTGAAATCCCAGTTCAATACTTAGAGGCTTCCTGCTCTAGTGAAAAGGATCTTGGCTATCATTTTGAAACCCATAGTAAGTGTGTGGACGTGTCTTATCTGTGTCATAGGAAATCTGCAAGGTGGGGAAGTTTCTGCGTACAGGGAGGTAGGCTGCTCCCCTCTGGGAGTGCTTTGCCACTTCATGTTAAGTGCCTCATGGGCTTCATAGTGAAATACACTTAAATACCCTTAGTCCCTAAACCCAGGTTGGACTTATCAAGTGGGTCTGACAGCCTTTTGTGGGAATTTTGCATGGGGAGGTCGAAGTATGATCTGTTCTCAGGAATCCATGAGCCATACAGCTCACCCAGCAATAGGCTCTGAGAGAATAGATATCACTAGCAAGGATCTAAACAGCATCCCCACATCCAGAAGATGCTCTTCAGGGCTAGCAGTGTGGTCTAGAGCATTATTGGCATGGCTTGTTGTGATTAAATGTATAAATTAACATGGGAGTAAAGCCACTTCACTGGAAACCATATCTGTTCTTCAGAGCCACTTCTGCTAGGACAAGAAGTGTGCCCAAAATGCAATCTCATGGTAGCCAGCTATTTCAGCTGCATTGTTGTTGACTAATCCCAAGTTTTTCTCTTCCTTCTGAAAGTACCCATGAATCGCTTGGGATCTCAGTGCTTTCTGTGGAGTGCGGTAAGACACACTGAAGTAGCTCTAGAGAAAAGGGATGCATATGGATGTGTCCACCGGTTTGTGCAGGTAGATGCCAGCTTGCTGTGCAAAGCCCTGTCACGGGGCTGTGCAGCACAGCCCGAGCCAGATGAGTATGTGCTGCCTCAGCACCACCTGGACTTAGCACAGTGTTATCGAGGGCTACGCAGCCAGAGATTATTTTAAGAGCTCAAGGATCCTCGTTGTGGCAGGGCTAGGATATCTCCATGGAGATCAGCACAGAGAGATACAGGCCACCCCATCAGGTGGATTCTGGCACCCAGAACATCATGTGCCAAGTTAATGCAGAGGTCTCTGCATGTGGGTGCAGGCTCGTGGGAAGCACCTGCCCCTCCAAGAGAGACAGAGACACACCAAACTGGGAGCAAGTGCATTTAGAAGACTGCCATGATCTTTGTCTAGGTGCCAGAGCACCTAGACATGGTGGCATGCTTTTAATGTAAGCTCTTTTGATGTACCTGTAAGCACGTGTGAACCCAGTGGAATCAGCTGGGTGATACTATAGCTTGTTCCCAGAAGGCTCATGCAGTTTCCATAACAATGGGCTGTCTGTGCATTTTGTTAATTGTTTTCTGTTGCCACAATCCCAAAGCTGATTAATTCTGCCACCCTTCCAGGTCTGCCAAAAACCTCTGGGATCAGCATGGAGCACTGGCGGTAATGTGATTTTTTTTCTTCTTTATCCTTACTAAATATATTGAGAGATCCCTAAAGCTTCTAAGCAATTGCTTTGAGCTCTGTGATGGATTCAGGGTTGGAAATGGATCATGTGGAAATAAAGCAGCTAGGCTTTTCTTTGAAAGTCAAACTTTGCAAGAAGGGATAAGAGCTCAAGGCAATAGATGTTCATGTGGAGGTCTCTACTTACTGGAGGATGGGGAAGAAAGATTATTCTTTGCCCTGCATTTTCTAAGCAGAAATAGCATAAGAACAGACACTAAAGATGAGGCTTTATTTTTTTCTTCTTTCTGTCTCTTGGTGCAAATCCTTCATTTCAGACATTAGGTGCTATTGTCATGAGCTAAGACCATGCTTGAACTATCAAGCAGAGACCTTAGGAGTCAAAAATTGTGGTTGTGAACTCTTTGGCTTAGGTGGATTTCATATGAACTCATTTGGGATCAGGAACATAGGGCAGGAAGTGTTCTCCTGGACAACTGAGTTTAGTGCTGCCCACAAACTGATCGGGTTCCTCTTTAAACCAGTTAAGTTTTATGCTTGCATTTGTTTTTATTGGCCGACTTCTCTCCTCCCTGCTTTGATGGCTGGAAAACTTCAGAGTTCCCGTGCTGTTTATTCACTTCCAGTTTATCCTCATTTTATTCCTGTCCTTGAGCTTAAATAGCACCTCTCCTCCCTGGTATTTTCCACTGCCTCCCTCGTCCTTGATCTATTCATAGAGTGCAATTGTATCCCCTTTCAGCTGTTGTTTTGCAAGGCTGAAGAAGCCGAGCTGGTTTGGTGTCCTCCCACAAGGCAGGATCTGTGTTCCCTGGGACACCCTCACAACCCTTCCTGCGACGAAACATGCCCGCAACCTGCACCATGCAGCCTCCATCAGTGCCAGTCACTCAATGGACATGCACGCTCACTTGCAGCACGCCTGACAGATTATAGGGCAGAGGAAAAACTACAAACCTGCCTGGTCACTGGGCTGATGGGAGTGTTTGGAAGGAAATGGGTTTGGGATTTTTTTTTGGGTGAAAACAGATTCCTCTCCCCCCGCAAAAAAAAAGAAAAAGAAAAAAAAACAACCAAAAAGAAAACTCTTTAAAAGGTTTGTTGGCCTCAGAGATATTTTGGATTGTTTTTCTTCAGTGAAACCATATTCACATTTTTTCATCTATTGCAAACAAGAGCTGATTCAAAATTTTTGGCTAGCGACCAGCTTTTCTCTCAGAAAAACAATCAGGTTAGCTACACTGACTGTATTTCCTGGAAACCCATCTCATTTGTTCAACTTTCAGCAGGAAGGGTCTCAGACTGCATATGGAAATTGAGGTCAGACTGAAAAATAGCCTCATGTCTGGAGCTTTTGCAGGGGATGTGGAAGGCATCTTTCTTGAAAGACATCTCTCTTGTACAGAAAACTTGGAGTGAGAGAGTTGTGCAGAGCAGGGGCTGGACCATGGGACAAATGTATCCCCATAACCAGAATTTGGCTGCAGAAGCAGCCATTCTGTGGTCCATCCATGTCTATTTACATGACAAAGTGGAACAGCTCTTTGAGGATGGATTCATTCATTGCCTGATGTTCAGCAAAGCTGCGGTAAACCAGACTACAAATCTAGATCTCTCTTGGATCTACAGTACATGCCTGAAGCTGTGCCTCCTGCACTGTGGGAGGAAGACCTCGGGCTTGCCTAGCTGTCTCTTGCTGCTTCTTTTTCTTACCTGTATCTTGATGCAGAATGAAAGAAGGTTTTGTGAAAATATTTTGAATTCATGTCTTCTAGATTCTTCTACCAAAATAACCAAAGCTTTTAGGAAATTTGACTTTTTAGGCAGCTAGACATAATTCTTCAAACTATTGTTGATCTCCAATAAAATTCAAAGACAAAACTGTTCATAGGAAGGACTGGGTTAATACTCAAAGAAATCAAGTCTGAAATGCCCACCTGGCATTGATGTCTAGGTCTGGGCAGCACATGGTATTCTGACAGGTAACCTAAGGGTGGAAGAACAAAATCCATTGGCTCTTTCAAAGCACAGCTCAGATTTTATTTGATTTTTCAGTTGTATCCAGGAAGGTTTTTTCCCCTCCTTTTCTCATGCTATAGGCATTGATCTGCTACTGCTGTCCAACTGACATTGTTTGTCATCTCCCTTGTCTTTCCTTCTAGGTTTACTGCACTGAATTCATTGCTAAATGGAGGAAGCTAAGGCTGGATGTGATTCTTTGTCCCACACTGGGGCCAGCCTTTAACCATGGCTATGCTGGGAAGCTATTTGGTAATCTCCATTGAGGTGTCTCTGGATGCATCCATGGTGGTGTTTCTGGGAAGAGCTGGAGCAAGATATTTTGGTCTCTTGGACATTCCCCAAACCATAGGCGGTGCTCAGTCTTCCCTCTGGGGAAGAAAGCAAAGGAGAGGTCTCCTCTGGGTGGGTCTTCTTATGCCCCCACCTCATCTGAGCTGCAGGTGTTTAGATTATTATGGGGCAGCAATTAGTGGCACATCTGTCCCAGTCATTCATGGGTGAGTTTCCCCTGCATCATCTGCCCTGTAGAAAGCCCAAGAGCTACTCTTGCAGCAGAGAGTGGCTGTAAGCATAGTTGTCAGAGGGGTGGTAGACCTTAGTACAAGGCCAAGCTCTTCTGAATGTGGCCACATTACATTTCCCAAGACTTTGCAAATAGCAGAAAGGCTCGTTGCCTGTGACTTGCAGAAAAACACAATTTTTTATAGCTTCCAGCAAACAGTCAGGGTCCTCCATCTCTCTAGCAATGGCCCTTTGGGATCCAGAATCCCCAAGATGGTGTTACAGAACTAGACATCTGGATTATCTTGCAAAGATGGCTGGGATTTTTTCCTGGGGTATGGGAGACATAGATGCAGACTCTGAATCAGATCAAATACTCACATCTGTCTCTCGCAGAGCAGATCTAACCTCCACCCGACTGGCAGGTGAAGGCATGGGTCTCTCTCTGGTCTAAGCAGCCATGTGGCCCTCAGACCTCTCCATCAAAAGTCCCTTTGAAAGCAGCATGTTTTCATGGTCTCTTCAGGTCCAGCAACTCCAGTCTACAATTCCTGCAACCCAAATTATCATCTGAAAGTCATTGCTGGCCCAGCACACTAAATTTTTCCATTTTACATGCTCCATGTGATCTTTTCCAGCTGCAACCTGCTATACTAATTTATACAATGTCTTAAACTTCCCTGCTGGGGTGGTGCCGGTCAGCACAGCCACAAGAGCCGACGAAGAAGAACTGAAGCATTACCGAGGGCACTATGGGGACCCTCAGGAGAAGAGGCTGAAAGAGGTCAGCGGGGAAAGAACTTAAGTCTTAGCAGAAGGTTATGACTGGCACAGTGACAACTCTGGCACATTGTCCCAAGGCTTGTCTACATCTCGTGATGAGAGTGGCAGCTTGTTTAGTAATGCAGTTTGCATACACCATGTTACTACCCTTCACGCGGTGCAGCTAGGCTGGTGTACATCAGCCTGACAACTGTCCCCATGCACGTCTTCCTTTGCCTTCTCTTCCTATAATGTCGAAAGAAAGCGTTCTCTCTTGTGCCTCCCCAGGTGCTCTGGTGCTCTGACTCAGCACCATGCTTAATTTTTGCAGGCTGTGGAAGGAGCTGTGGGGCTGCTGGTGGCCATTCAATGCGTGGCTCTGCCATGGCAGGAGGAGCTGTGCCTTCGCTTCATGAAGGAGGTGGAGACACTTGCCCACAGCACGAAGAGAAATCTGTGATTTCTGGGAACCTGCCTTCACTATGATGACTTTGCATTCCCTGCCCTTCACTCCAGCCACCTTCTACCTGATGCACAAAGCAAAGTAGATAGCGACCTGCAGACTCTGAACCACCGTTTTAATAAACTGGCAATAAATGCTGTTTTAAAATAGTCAGCAAAAATCTCATCTCTGTCCAAATATTCCTTCTTTGTTAGAGTTAAATTGAGTCAAAAAAAACCCCAAAACAAAACAAAAGAAAGGAATGAGAGTTAGTGCTGGACCAAAGGAGTCCAATAACTATCGTGTAATGATATCAGATATCTCATGACATGAGACTGAAGAGCTGTTTACATCAATATTTTACTTCCAGCAGTGGGCAGGAGCAGACGTTTGTGGGAGAGTGTATAACCTGGTAAGTGCAGGATTCTGTCTCTGGCTGTGCCATTGGTTGGCTAAGAGACTTTGTGGCAAAGACTTGCAGTCAGCCCATCATTTTTAACAGCTGCCAAGAAAGCTCTCCTTCATGAGCTTGTTGCGCCCCTTCCTGAACTCATTTACCCTCTTGATCTCCACACCATCCAGTGGCAGTGAGGTCTGAAGTTTGATTGTGCAGTGAGTAGTGGAAAGCTTAATTTTCTTTGTTTAAGCATAAGCTGTGAGAAATGGTAACTAGTTAACCAGTGTGTCTTCACTCCTGTTCCTCATTGTTTCTTCCAGTTAAGGGCAAAAGAAGATTGGGGATTTTTTATTGCCTATAAGCACTTGAGGGGAAACTGAGTTTAAGCATTTCTGTGGCTACGTTTAGAGCATTCGCACTGTTTGGTGCTTCCAACCTCGCTGTGACAATTGTGTGCCATTTTTTGACCTGTCCTTCACTCTCAAGGTGGAGGAAGAGGCTGGAAGGGAAGGTGGGAGTGATGGAGGAAACCAAAATGCTTTGAATAAACAAACGTGCTTTGAAACAAAGCATCAACTTAGCGATGATCTGTGTCTTCTTCAAGCCTGCATATCTCTCCAGGCACCAGGGCTGGACACAGTATTTCCCCAACAGGAGGAGAGAGCCACAGGTCCAAGGGGAGACATGGCTTTTGTTATTTATCTGCCTCCCTGGGGCTGTGCAGGGATGCTGCAGTCATCCAGCAGCCTCGCATGGTCACAAGCAGGTCTGAGTCACACAGAGAGTCCTGGCTCCTCAGCCTGAGTCACTGTCCTCCGTTCAGCACAGAGCACAAGGAGGTCCACAGCACAGCCCTGCTCCCAGAAGATGCCCTGCAGCCACAGAGCTCCTGCCTGATGGGAGTCTGCCAAATGACCGTGACTGTCTTGGGCCAGGAGCAAAGGATTTTTAGCTGTCCTCTCATAGGGAAGACAGGAGCTCACCATTAAACAGGTAACCTGCCCAGGTAGTATCCCTGGCTAGATCTTAGCATGCACAGACCTTGTTTTGCAAGGAAAGGACAGTGTCCTTTGCTCGTGTATCTCTCCATATCTGTGCAAGGCTGAATGAAGTGAAAGGGTCCTATATCTAAAAGGAATTTCCCTATGCATACTTGTGCTCTGCATTCCAGCTGCTCTTTGTGGGTGGCTCTGGAAGGGATCCGCTGTTCCTCCAGCTCTCCCCTCTCCTGCCTCCAGCCAGTCATTAGATCTCAGGATCCCACAGCATTAGCTCCCAGGACCCAGCATCCAAAGAGGAGTTCTCACTATGATCCAGCAGATACTGAAGCAAAGTTGCATGGGTGCTCTCAGCCTGGTCTGCAGGTCAGCCAAAGCTTTCCTGGCACTGAAGTGGATGAGATGGAGACATGTCCAGAAGATGGACGAGGTGTGGGGGAAATAAGATACAGGTTTGGACCAGATGTAGGGGTCTGTTCAGGAATTTAAAGAGCAGGTAAGTGCCTCAGCTTGGTAGAGAGCAAAGTACCTTCCTGAGTAAAGCTCAAGGTCCTTCTCAAGACAGGTTGTCCATGATGTCAATTGGCATTGATGCAAAAATGTGGGGGAAACATGGAGGCGGTGATGCTGAGAACAGTCTGGTGAGCTCAGGCACTGAAACTCAAGGAGGGAAAGGCCTTTAGTAGGGCATAACTTTAGGTTTGCAGGAGAGTTCTTCCTCCAGACCTCCTCCGGGCTGGAAAGAGAATGTCAGCTCCTTCTCACACCCATCAGCACAGTGCTGCTGTGTTTCAAAGCCTTCCAGGGCTCCTTCACCGTAAGCTGTTGGCTCAGGCTGTGCAGCCCTCGCAGACCTGCACTGTGTGTTTGCAGAGTGCCTGTCCAGCTGCCTGGCGCTGACCAAAGTCCAGGCTTTGGTCTGTCTCGGAGAATTAGGTAGAAATGCTGCTTGGGCCAAAAAGGCTTTGTTTCTACTGGTTTCTCTCATCTCCAACATAATATCCTAGCTGCAGTCTTTGCTTTGATAATTTTTCCTCCTTCCTTCCGATTTCAATAAGAATTCAAATCTGCTCTGCTCAACCCACATTTCATTCTGTGGCCAGATGAGTAACTGAGCAAGGTGGAGAGATTGAGTCATCAGACAATCCAGCTTTTTAATTTGGTTTTACTTTATTTTGCAAGGTTTCTTCTTTAGTTTGCAGGTTAGACTTTGTATAGTCACAACATCAGGAGCAAATAAAACTCTCTAGAAGAACTGGTATCAGCGGAACATGAGTTGTTAGGACAGGTCAGTTGGCCTCTTACAGTATCCGAAGCAAACAGAGCTCTCTGGTGTAACAGAAAGTGGCAGAGGGCATTAGAGACACCAACTTCCCCAGGATCCCAGACAGTCATTTCAAACAAGTTTCAAGGGAGGAGGTAGTTAAAATAGCTAAAAGCAAGTGTTTAAAAAATAGGTGAAATGAAACACCTTGACATAGCAAGGTTCATCCTTGAAAGACAAAAATGCCAGAATTAGGGTTGGTATATCTTGCACTCTGAAACAACTGTTAGCTGCACAAATCCTCATCTCTCCAAGCACCGTCTCAATCTGCTCTTTTCTTTTTTTTTTCTTTTTTTTTTCTTTCCTTTTTTTTTTTTGTTACCGTTCTCCTACTTTGCGCTCAAATCACCTGGTTTCCCCCCCCTGCCCTGCTTGCCCATGACAGTCTCTGCTGTCACTCAGTGAGGACAGACCTGTGCAAGACACCAGGCATGATGGAAGAAGTAGGAATGTTCCTGGACTTCTGGTGAAGAACTAACAGCTCTCTGCAGCATCTTTGCTGATGGTGTCTCTACCTTGCTGGAGAAGTTGTAAGTAGGATCCATACAACCCACTTGGCTATGGGAAGGCCCAAGGAAATAGTGCAATACCCACAAAAGTGGGAAAGGTGTAGGGATGGTCAGGAGAGAAAGCAGCCCCTGCTGTCAGAGGTGTGAGGGTTGGTATGGGAGGTTTCTCTCCCCATCCTATTGCAGTTTATTCAGGGAGAGCCAACAGGGTCCTGGCTGAGCAACACGAAAAAGGGTTGATAGAAACAGACCCTCACCTCTCCACTGATGTTCTTGGTTGTTGGAAAGGTGCAGATTAAGTAGTGGCAAGTTTCTTACCAGCTGTTATGTTCTGTGAGTGTTGGTGGAGTTGGACTGGAATTGAGGAAAGTCTCATGCTTCAAATAGATATTCCAGGCTGAAATGAGTCAGAAACTGGAGAGTTCCCACAAAACATTTATTCAGCCCTCTGAGCCAACTGGAAAAACTTCTCCAGAGGCGACCAGCCCATTTCACTGTAATTTCAGCTTTTTATGAAATGTCATTAAAATTATTTCAGAGCAGCATAGTTAACATACCTCTTTTTGTAAATTGTTTTGAAAAAGCGCATTGGAGTGTTTGGTTCCAAAAACATGAACATGAGATACAACTGTCAGGATTTATTCTTTGTCATTTTAATCAAAATGGAGTCAAAGCTGATTTTAAAAGAATTATTACCAATTGGAGGGAAGACAGTTTAGTTATAGAAAATTTCTGTCAAAACCCAGCCCACTTGAGAGCTGAAGGTATTGGATGGAGTGTGATGGCAGTAAGTCAGTGCAGTTTTGCTTTTGCAAGCAAAGCTGATGCAGCTCTTGCTGGGGACAGGAATGGTCTGAGTTGGTCTAACTGCCTTTTTTCTGTGATGGTCCAAACTGAAGGAGATGTCGTGGGTGTGACAATGAAATCCCAGACCAGCTGCTATGGGCTGACTCCTCTTGTGACAAGGGTCTTGGCTTTCATCTTAACTCCACTGGTGAGTTTGACCTTGGCCCTGGATCAATTCAGGCAAGAAAAACATTGCAAAAATGTTGCACTTGGCCTTGGTTGTGGAGGAGTGAGCACTGACCTGTGAGTCAGGCAGGTCTGTCTCCTCTGCTATGGACTTGGATTTTACTTGGGACATCCTTTTGTTCCCTGCCTCAGCTTCCCCATGGGGACAGTGGTCTCTTTCTCAGCAGACTTTTCTCCCAAGCACCCCTTGCTCCCCTTTGCCTAGATGTGGGTCCACACAAAGCCACCCACTGTGACCCAGCCCATCCGCCTCTGTGTAGCGGCTCCCCTCCATGGCAGGGACTCTTTAATTTCATATGGCTCTCAGAGTGCCTCAGCAGGTCTACTCAGAGGAGTGGATTTGGATTTTGAAGGCTTGGATTTTGAAACCTTCCCAGTCCTGAGGGCAGATTCAACCTTCGCTCCCTCCAGTCACTCCCCACTGCCTGTGTCCCTGCTGCAGGCTGTGGTAGGAGCCATGGGGCTGCCCATGGCCGTGCCGTGCGTTGCCTTGCAGTGACAGGAGGAGCCATACCTCCGGTTCATGAAGGAGGTGGAGATGCTCGCACATTGATAGGGAAACGGGCTTCCTCAACAGCATCCGGCCATGCGGAAATGCAGCTGCGCCTGCTGATAAAGCTGCTCTTTGAAATGCCCAGTCAGTCCGGACACAGCTGGCTTTGTCTCTGTTAAACATTTGCCAAGTGTCTAAAGGGCAAGATTGGAGCACAGGTCCCAGTGTGCAAGTGGATGCAGGAAGCCAATGCCCTGACATTTCCCAGCACAGGGAAAAAAACCTCTCACATCTGCTCAGCCCAACGTAGAGGTTATGTTGCTGTCACATAGGCAAAGAGCCCACCTCTGCCTCAGGAAGCCCTTGCATGGATTCCCGGAGGCTGGGAGAGGGCTGGGTATTGCTGTGTGCTGACCCTGTTCACATGTGCCTTCCGGAGGCACCTGCTGCAGCCAGCACCATGGGGCAGGAGCAGGAGCTGGAGGGGCTGCAGGCATGTCCCCATGCTGCTGCTCTAGTAAAACCAGCAGTGCCTTAGCTGAGGAGACATCCTCTGAGCATTCCCTACTGATAAAAACTGTTACAGAAAACAACAGTGAACTCTTATAACTGCTAAGAATGGACATAACAATGAATGAAAAATCAAGCATTAGAGAACTACCTAGCCCTGATGGGAGAAGGCTCTTCACCTTCCTTTCCATATCTAGTTCCACACTCTGTTGGAGCAGGATCAGGTTCTGGGACTCTGCCCATCAATGCAATGGGCCTCTGGCCAGTGCAACCTTGTAAAGTTTTGTAATGCACAATCTAGCTGCTCAAAAACCTTTTTCAACGTGGGACCCATAGGAGGACCCACCATCCAAAACCAGCAGAGAAGATCACAGACAGACCATGGCATTTGTTTTGGGGCTGATATTGGCTGGGTTGTTGCCTTCAGCTCAGTGAATGCTTCTTGTGTGCTTGTAGTGAGAGGCATCTGTGCTGGAAAGACCTCAGACACTAGCTGTCCCAATGTCTGTTGGAAATAGTTTGCTTCTGGCCTGCAACCCTGTGGGATTTTCCACTCCTAAGGCAATACCAGTGTGCTCTGTCATGGGGTGGAAGATCCTCTCCTTCTGGTGCATGCAGACATCACGGCAGTGCTCAGCCCTATCCCACAGGCCTCCTCAAACAGTCTCTGGCCACCATGGGAGCAGCACAGGCTAAGGGATTTGGTGAGTGAGTGGGTACCCCACAGCTATGCATCCTCTCGTCATACCATTCCCCCTTCCTGTGCAGGGAATCTTGTGATTTCAAGCTGTTTTTTCCCCTTCTCCCATTGTCCTCTCATGCTACGCAGGAAATAGGAGAGCAGCTATTTCCTTGTTTCTTTTGTTCAGCTGATCCCACAGCCCTTCCTTCCCAGCGGAGAATTTCCCGCAGTCCAGAAAGCCCCCTATAAACCTGACGCACCAAGGTTCACAGGCCAAACTTCACATTTTCCATTTCCTGGTCAATCATTCTCCACCACACGCTCCACTGAAGGCAGCTTTGCAGAGGTCAGCTTTGGACTTACGAACTATTTGCTGACCTGAGGCAGTGGTGCTGGGAGGAGGGACAGATCTGAGGAGGCAGGGAAGGTCTCCTGCTCTTACCTTGCTTTTCTTTCTCACTCCTTCCCCAGAGACCAGAAGGCCACATTATGATCCAGCAACAGCTGAGACAGTTCCTGACAGAGAGGGAGGTGGATCCTTCTGCTGCCCTCGTTCTGCTCTGCAGCTCGGCGGCAGCCGTGGTCATCTGGAAATGGCTGGGTAAAAGGCAGATCCAGAAGAAAATGGAAGAAGCTCGGAGGACCCGGGATGAGGGTGTGAAGAAAATTGCAAAGGCTGTCCAGCAGTTCAGGGAGCAGGTAACCTGTCCTTCTGCGGGGGTCTGAGTCCCGCCGGGGTGCCTGCTGATGTTGTTCAGCTCCTCCTTCCAGCTCATGCCTCCATAGCTTTCATAACAAGGAGTCCAGGGGAGATGTGCCAGCAGCCCTCAACAAGAGGAAAGGCTGCCTTGGGAGGAAGGGAGATCACTGCTCTCCTCAAGCTGGATGAGATGTGGTGGGAGTCTACAGCCAGGGAGATGTGAATTACTCACTGGGAAGAGGTTTTAGACAACACAGGCGAATAAGCACTGGACCTTCATTAATCCAAAACCCAGTTCTTTTGGGATCTAGAAATGTCTCTTGCCTCTATGGGTAGAAGCAAGAAAGCTTTTTCCTCTTCCTAACTCTAAGTTTACACATCTGTCCACACTCCTATATCTTTATCTCTAAAACCTGGCTTCTGGATGGCTCTTGGAGAGTCTTCAAAAGAACTTTCGCTAGGGTTCCCAGCAAGTGAGACCTCCCAGCCCAGCAGGCTGCCCAGAAGATGCTTGGCCTAACTTGACACGAAGCACAGAGCATTCAGTGTCCCCTGGGAGCAACCAGGACATGACATGGGGCTAAATGAGGCAGGCACCAAACTAGCATGGATGTGGCCCTGAATTCCTGCTGCAACACTGATTTCTAACCACCTTTCCTTCCTGCTCCATTCACTTCTGAGTAGGTACTGGTTAAACCAGCTCATGTTTACACAGGTAACATACCTGGAGATAAAGCATACCAGCTACAAGTGATACATATCTTTACAACCTGTTTTCCTAAATATATATGTCTATAAATATAATATAAAACCTTAAAAAAAAGCTGGTGGCACTGAGAGCTGCCAGTCATCTTCACCTGAGTAGACCTTACCCACCTGTGAGTCCCTACTGACTTCTTTGCAGTTTGCTGGGCTTCAGCTATTAGATGTTTGTCTTCAGACCAGGCTGAGGGGTGAAAGGCCAGCCTGAGACTTGTTTGCAAGGACTTTGGTACCTTCTGCCCAGGCTGGCATGTGCTCACCTGAGATCACCTCTTGGTCAGTGGGTAAGTCGCACAGTGCCAGGAGGAAGGCTCTGATGTGAGGCATTGCCTTGTCCTCTGCTGCAATGGATGCCTGAAGCTCTTCTACAGCTTCAGAGACAGCTAGGCTCCTGTGTTTGCATCATGTTCATGACATCCAAACTCAGGATGAAACACTCAGCAGCTCAAGGTCTGAACCCCCACATGCAGGATCTGCCTTTCCAGCAAGCTCTGTTGATAATGCTGGCAAAACTTAAGAGACTTATCCCCTCTGAGCCAAAGGGTAACTGGAGCTGCTGTCCTGGCATCCCCTTCATCTTCCCCTTGCAGGTCCCCAGTGTCCAGACAGATTCCATCCTGTCCCTGCCCCTGCTGGAACTCACCAGGAGACTGCAGGAGGGGTCTCTGTCCCCCAAGACTGTCCTCTACACCTACTTAGAGAAGGTGAGTGCCTGTCCACAGTGTGATGGGCAAATCACTTATGTTCTCCATGACATGGTGTGTGGGCTGGCGGCTGAGAAGACTTGTTGAAGCTGGTGATTATGACAAGTCTTTAATATAGCAGATATCAGAAGAAAGATATGAAAAGGCAGGGATCTCTGTGTCTCCTGGGTCAGACCCATCACTGGACAGTCCTTTGAGATGGCTTGAGTTGGGATGCTCTGGGGAGGGGGGTTACCATTCATGCCAAGCCACTAGCCCTTGTTTTGAAGATCCAGGTAGCTGCTGAATGCAGCTGTGTAATGATGCTGTTCTTAACTAACACCTATTCCTCCACATGTCTGGCAAAGGCCCTGGAAGTGACCCAGCAGACAAACTGTGTGCGACATTTTATCCCAGAGTGTGAGGAGCAGCTCCAGGAAATACAACAGCAGAGGGAGAAAGGGCTGCTCTATGGCATCCCTGTCAGCATCAAGGATCACATTGGCCACAAGGTGCTTCCCTTCCTGCCTGTGAATTGTTCCATCATGAGCTGGGCTGGGTGGTGAAGTGGTGGGACCCAGAGAATGGGGAAGGGGCCCGATCCCTCCCTGCTTACACCACAGGAAGCCTGGCTGGGTCTGAGGCTGGAGCCCCACATCTCATTGCAGCTGCAACCCTGGCAGTTAGAAGTCTCCATCAGCAAAAAAAACAAGAGGTGAATAGTTATACACCCAAATGATTTCTTCTCTGATACGTGAGACAGCACAGGCTGGGCTACATGGTCATTTGGGCCATAACTCAGACTTCTGCTCAGAGGTTTGCAGTACCAGGGATAAGACCATGTCTCAACTTCTAGAAAGTCATTAGTAGCAGGAACCATTAACCTTGAATCCCTGTTGTGCTGTAGCCTGGCCACTGAGCCCCTTAGCAAAGAGCCTGTGCATGAGACGCACCAGGGACCTCCTCACAGACATGTCCTGATGAGGACTGACCACACACTCCTGAGCTGAATTTGTTAGGCAGTGTCCTCTATGTTGACTTACCAACACAGTTAAGAGGGCTCTAAGCCCAAAGCAAGCCCCAAACACCAAGGCTAACCAAAAAAGGATCACACTGTGTTTGCCTGGGATGTATATTCCCTTTCTGAACATCCACAGGTGGCTTCACTTGGACAGCAGGACACTGGGTTTGATCCTGAGCTAGCACACCTACAGAGTTGCATCTGGCTCAGGGGAGAGAAATTGCATGGAAAAGAGCAAGGACAGCTACAGGAGAAGTCTTAACCCTTTAAGTGCTTCCATCTGCCAAGGATGGAAGGAGAGGGAGTCCTTGACCCTTCATGCAAGGGCTTGCAAGGGAGTGGGTTAGTACCCCCCCTCCAAAAGGGGACACCAGATCATCCTTCCAAAACTGCAGGGGAACTGCACTGACCATGTCCGTTGTCACTTCTCCTCTCTGCAGGGGCATCTGTCGACCTGTGGGCTTGTGCAATGCCTGGGCACTCCGGTGCAGGAGGACAGCATCCTAGTCAAGGTTTTGAAGAGACAGGGGGCCATCCCATTTGCAATGACCAACGTGTCACAATCCCTCTTCAAGTAACATACATCATTAGAAATCTTTCCTTTGGTTGTGCTCCTGAAGTTAAAACCCAGCCTGTAGGTCCCAGGACAGGCTCCTTCCTGTCTCCTGAGATGTTGCTGGGATGAGTCCCTCTTCCATCAGCTGCCAACAATCTCAGTTCAACTGAAAATAGCTTTCAGATAAGATTAAGAGGAAAAAAACCTACCATGACATAAGAGAAATCAAGTGCACTTGTGCATGGGAGGGAGAGAGGAGGCTCATGGGAATGAGCCATGTCCCAAGGGATTTACAGGATGGAAGGATGGGGTTGGCTATGCCACATAAGATCACTGCAAGGGAGAGCCAACAAACTCAAGGCATTAGGCTGTTCCTGACAGCCCGCTTGCTGGTTTTCTTCTCCCCAGCTACGACTGCAGCAATCCCATCTTCGGCCAGACCTTGAACCCCTTCAACCACCAGAAGAGCCCCGGGGGCTCCTCGGGAGGGGAGGGAGCCCTGATCGCAGGGGGAGGCTCCATCCTGGGCATCGGCTCAGACATCGGTGGCAGCATCCGCCTGCCGTCCAGCTTCTGTGGGCTGTGCGGGCTCAAACCCACGGCCAAAAGGCTCAGGTAGGTTCTGGGGTCTGCCTTTCCCACCCTGCAAGGAGCCTGCTAATTCTCAAACTCAGCAGAAGGGGCAAGGTACTCGGTGAGTACTTGCCGGGGGGAAGAGAGGACAGTTTCTTAAAGGCTGGCTTGCTTTGCTCAAAACCTCTCCCAAGAGGCAGTGTTTTTAGGTTTTGTGAGGAATGGCCAAGTTTTCATTGTAAATCTGGCCTGGAGTTAAAAGGAAAAGGGGGCTAAAATGGTTAAATAATGCCAAAATGGAACATTTTTGGTTAAACCAAAACTAAGATTTGTTGGGGTTTAGGTTTTGGTTTTTTTTTTTCATTTTGATCAAAATTTTCTGTTTCACATGACTCAAATCAAATACTTTTAATAATTTCCTTCTGGTTCGGGTCCTGAACTGAAGACCCCACTATGCTGTTCAAACATATTGGGAATATCTCACCATTACCGAAATGAAAATATACTTATTTTTCTTTTCCCACAGCCTGTCCGGAGTGAGTGTCCCAGTCAGTGGGATCCTGGAAGGTACATGAATTTTTAATTGCTTTTCTCTATATGCTGTGAAGAGTCCTACGGCCTCCTCTAGGCCTGAGGAAAGCCTGAGACGACCAAGATCTGTCCAGAGTCCTTCTGAAACATCCCACCTCATTGCCTGATCATCCCTTGCAGCCAACGTGGCTGTGCAGAGAGGTGGACCAGCGTTTGGCGCACCCGTTTGCTTAATGTGGATATTTGCTCTCCAGTTCCTTGCGCGCTGGGGCCGATGGCGAGAGATGTGGACAGCCTGGCCCTGTGCATGAAGGCGTTGCTCTGCGAGGAGATGTTCCAGCTGGACCCCACCGTGCCCCCCATCCCCTTTGATGAGGAGGTGAGTCCTTAAGTCAGCAAGCCCCAGTTCTTTCGATGGTGCTGCACGCTCAATGTATGCATTCTTTAAGGATCCAGTTGTCTTTACAGTACTGCTTTCCAGTAACTTGTTAGCTCTCTTTGAGAGCACAATTCCTAATTATTAGAAAAAAATAGGTTAATAAGTAGTTGTCATTCTGCCTTCTCAGTTGCTGTGTGTTTTAGCAGATTGAGAGACACTAGAAAAGAGTGGGGAAGAAGGCAACACCAGGAGCAAAAAGCTGAAGATTTTTAGGGGAAGATGAGACAGGATTGGAAACTCCTGCAGCAAATCTCTTGACTGAGGACATTTCCTTTCCCTCTGCAGCAGATGAATTTCAGGAGGTTTTTCCACCTCCACTCTTTGTAGCAATGGTTGAGTCTATTGGTCTTGAGTGGCTGTGCTCTGTCTGAAGGGAGGGATGAAGGGGAGGCTGGAGAAAAAGGTGGGGGTGGATGTTTGGAAGGGGTAACTATAAGCAGCAAACCAGAAAATTAGTTACTCTCTAACGTCTGGAGCTTTTATCCCCTTCTGCTTCAGTATGGGGGCAGTCCTACCCCCAGGAGGGCTGGAAATGTGTAACTGATGGCTCTTTGCTGCAGGTGTACTCCAGCTCTGCTCCCCTGCGCATCGGGTACTACGACACAGACGGCTACTTCCCGCTGCCCCCTTGCATGCGGCGGGCAGTGCAGGAAACCAAGGAGGCTCTGCAGGCAGCCGGGCACCAGGTGAGCACGACCACCCCACGCTCTTCTCCCCAAGGTATCCCCAGCTTTGCTCCTCACTGCTGAAATCACCCTTCAGAGACCAACACCCCAAGACCAGCTGTGGGATTAATGACCTACCAGAGGTACGGGATTAAGTTACTACAGCCATGTAACAGAATGCAGACACACGCCTATCCAGGGTAGCAGTGCATCTCATGGGGAAACAGCTCTAGCAATTAGTAAGCTTGTACCTTGAAGGGGCCAGGGGTGTAACAAATCCATCTCTGATCTAGTGGCTGTGGTCCACACCAGACAGCTGCATCCATAAAGTGCCACGTTTGACTCTGGAAGGTTGCCGCGACACTTTCTAGGTCTGTTGTTCCCCAGCAGGGCTCTGAGAGGTGTTTTTCCCCTTCCTCTCCAACGTCCATGGAGACTTCTGTCCTTCCTGGACCACTGAGGGAAAAGGACCGTGGGACATGGGATGGGAAACACCTTTCTCTCCCTGTGGAAACATGCTAGTGGTGCTCTTCATAGCAAAGTGTGTCCACATCCGAGCACGTGTTGATTCTGCTGGAACAGGGGGGAAACTGGTGCGGTTTCTGGCTCAGTGACAGCCTGGAGCAGGATGGAGGAGGAAACAGCACTAGAGAGATCTCAGAGTTGAGCCAAATGGCCGTCAGGGAGGAATAATCCCACGGGGAGATGCCTGGACTGGTGAGGGGTTGAACCGGGGCTTCTGTTGGCGTGTGGAGCCCAGGGAGGTGCTGCTCTGCCTTTGAAGTGTATCTGCAGTCGGGCCTTGGAAATTATTCAAATCCCCAGGCTGCCACATAATCTTGTATTTTGGTGCAGCTCGTGCCTTTTTCTCCACCTCGGATCCACTATGTCATGACTGAACTATTTTTGAAGACGTTTTTTGCTGATGGAGGCCGTGCTTGGCTGGACGTGTTGTAAGTAGGAGCCCTCTGGCAGCAGTGCTGTAAAACACCTCCATCCCCTTGCCCACGAGCACAACGCACAGCCAAAATCTCTCCCACCCCAAACAGGAGATACTCAGGTTTCTGAGAAAGGGCAAACAGCTTCTCTAGCATGATCCCCTCCTCTTGTCATCTCTCAGCACAGGAGGTATTGTAGATCCAAACTTGAAATCACAGGTGAATTGCTGCAAGATCCCGAGGCTGGGGAAGAAGCTGCTGGCTCTGATTCTTAAACCTCTGGTGAGTCCCTGGCCTCAGGCTCAAAGCAGAGTGGTGTCAGCAAGGCCTTGAGATGCTTGAAAGTGTGGTGGTACTGAGAGACACCTTTGACTAGAAACACTGGGATTTCAGGCCAAGGCATACACTATCACTTTGGAAGGTCTTTTCTAGACCCCTGCTGGGGTTTATCCAGTGCAAAGGGAAATGAGAGAAGGACCAGCCAAAAGCTGTAAAAGGTTAATGCAGAGCCCACAGCAAGTGGTTCTTCATATGCTAGACCTAGTGGTGCCCAGTTTCCTACAGATTCATGCATTGGGATTACTGCACCAGGGGGGAATCGAATTTGAAGCTCTATCCCTGTGTTGGAGGCCTCCCAAAGATCACATCTTCATGGGGACTCCTGGTTATTAATAAGGGATGATCCTCACTGTAGCCTTTTCACCAGGTGAGCATCATTTGTAGGGCTTCTCTCCTCCATCCTCTGTTTTCTCTGCCTCTCTGTCCCGTTGGGTTGTTCTCAGCTGACAGGATCAAAAAGGTTGCAGTGAGTGGGAGGCAATCAAAGTGTTTGCAGAGGTCTCGTTTCTGCGAGATACCAAGCTAAAAAAAATTTTAATTTATCAAAAATAATGAAAGGCAACCTGGTTCAAGTCAGTGCATTCCTCTGTGAGCAGGAAATACTGGGCTGTAAGAAATAAATTGGGAACCAACAACCAGAAGTTGGAAGCAAAGTAAAATCAGAATGATGAGGAGCATTTTTAATCATCATCGTTCACCTTCAGTGCAGCATCCCCAGGGACGGAAGCAGGATGGGACCAGGGGTTTCCCGGGATGGCATAAGTTACTGTACCCCCATGTTATGTCCCTAATAGCAACCTCTTGCCTTTCCAGTTTCCTCGCCTGGCTGACTATCTGGATGCCTTGGGTGGAATGAGGTAAGATGGCATCATCCCCAGGGATGTCCATGAAAATGAATGGTACCTTCTCCTCTAAGTGTCCTTGGTAGGGGGGACTGAATTCACGATAGGCTCTGAACTGCTTTCTTCAGGGTCTGTCCCTCCATCCTGGACATGGCTTCAGCCTTTAGGAACACATCTCCCCAGTGTTGCACTGCCCTAGTGCTATCCTGAAAGGATTGAGGGACTTGCATGGATAAGGTCACACAGGAAGCCTGTGGCGGAGACGAGTACTAAATCCAGGGTCACAGGAGAAACCTCTCTGCCACTTCCAGGCATTTGTTGCTTAATTGCTTAGCCAAATGCCAAAGGAAACTTTAGACAAATTGTGAAAGAAGTATTGTTTTAAGTAATTGCTAAAATTGCCGGGGCTTATCAACCCGGAGGATTATTTAAGCAATTCCTCCTCCTCTTAAAGCTTAAAAGTGTTCCTTGAAAAAGCTTAAAAATGTTGCTACGATTTCCACTTGCAGGTCAGTGAAGGAGATGTGGAATCATCACCATCAAATAGAGGTATGCTTTGAGGACTTTTTTCCTGGTGTCATGCTGTAAGTTGAGGCTTTATCGCAAGTGCCAGCTTGGAGGGTCATCAGTTAGGAAAGGGGTTGTGCAGGGGGGTGCTGGGGAGGAGACAAGATGGCAGGAAAGGCACAAAAGAGAGATAAGAATGGGGTAGACAGGCTTTTGGTTCAACCCAGCCAGGACTTTATCAGTTGCCCATAGTGCTTGTGCCCAAATGACCACATTCAATGGTTCAGCCACAATGAAGGCTGTCCTGGGAGCGAGGACAGCTAAAGAGGGACCTTTCCAATTCCTGGCCACAGTCTGGCCATGTGCTGTGTAGGCAGACACTTACGTGGTCCCCTGCCTCTTCCCTCGAGCACAGCTGCCTGCTGCTGCCTCCTTGGCCGTGCCAGAGCCTGGTGCATACCCTGAAGAAGCAGAGATGCTCCAGGTGTGGACGTGGCCTCCATGTCATCTCCTCTCTCCTCTCCAAGGCGTACCACACTGAGTTCATCGCCCGGTGGAGGGAACTCCAGCTGGACGTTGTGCTGTGCCCTGTCCTGGGGCCTGCCTTCACCACGGGATACCCTGGGAAACTCCTCAGTAAGTGAGTCTGGGAACCTGCCCACGAGTGCAGAGGACCACAGTGGTTGAGACTGGACAGAAACATCCAGTATTGTGGAGCTTCACCACCTACCTAAGAATTTTAAAGGCATTAGGAAGCAAAAATAACTACCATAAAGCTATCTGAGCAGATGGAGACAGACACATGGATGAAGTGATCTGATGGCAGTTGTTTCTTGCAGTAGAACTTGGACCTGCAGAAGACCAGCCCTGTGCAATCTCTCCTCCCAGCAGCAGCTGGTTCTCAGGCTTCAGTGAACATGTAATGTGTAAGTTTGAAGGAAGACAGTTTGCTGTGACTACCTGCATTCTCTCTTCTGCTTCTCTCAGCTGCCATCTCCTCCACGATGCTGTACAATGTCTTGAACTTCCCTGCTGGGGTTGTACCCGTCAGCACAGTGACAGAAGCTGATGAGGAAGAGCTAAAGCTTTACCGAGGATGCTGTGATGACCCCTGGGACCAGACGCTGAAACAGGTATGCAACATGGAAAGTGGTGGAGCAGAGACTGCTGATGGATGTTCAAGTAATAGTTTCACTGAGATCAGGGGCTCCTAAATGTCTCCATCAATATAGGCACAGTGCAAAAAAAAATCACCTCTTTATATACCCATTGCAAATCCCTTTTCTCCCAAGCCCCAAAAAACATAAGTCACTAAGCTTTGGGGGAACTGGGGGAGCACCCCCAGGCTGGATTATAGGGTGAAACCAAAAAGGAGCCATGCAGCAAGACTTCTTTGAGTAGGTCCTTGTGACAGCCACAGCTCACAGCACTGCACTGCACTTTCTTCCTGGTCTGTGATGGCTTCACCACGCTCAGGCTGTCAGCGGAGCACAGATCAGGAATGAGGATGCTGAAGGAAAAGGGATCTGGCTGCAAGACGGCTCAAAGCAGAGTTGGCTGGGGGGGTGGGTGTCTTAAACACGCTGCCCAAGATTGGGCAACCATTTCTGTCATGAGAACAGCAAGAGCCTTCCCTCTGCCCCAGTGCGCTAACGCTGCTTGAATGGCAGGGCTCAGCTCCTACATCCCCAACTCTCTGGGACGAGCCACATGCCTAAACCAAGTTTCCAGAAGCTGCTGGAGGTCTGAGCCCCCTGGCTAACCCCTTACCGCTTGTTCCCCCACTGCAGGCTGTGGCAGGAGCCGTGGGACTGCCCGTGGCTGTGCAGTGCGTGGCCTTGCCGTGGCGGGAGGAGCTGTGCCTCCGGTTCATGAAGGAGGTGGAGACCCTCTGCAGTGGGAAGAGAGCAGCATAGCCTCCATGGTCCCACGCCTGCAAGCCAGAGGCGAGGCGAAAGGGACAGCATTGCACAACTTCTCTTTTGCAATCAGCAGTGCAGAGATTACAGTGACGAGGGAAGGAGGAAGGAAAAGCCATTTGCTGACCCCCCTCCTTGCCAATAAGCACCCATCCCGTAAGGAACCAAGATGCCATGCAGAGGGCAGGACTGGCTTAAGCTGGGTTCAAATGATGATAAATCTATGAACTGCACCTTCCTGGAAGGATGGACGTGGATAGGGGTTCACCCTCATTTTCATCTACGCTGCCTCTTGCAGAAGCAGGGTGATGCTGAGAGAAAAGGATTACAAAAGCTCAATAGTAGTTTCTTGCTGGCACTGGAGTAACTTCATATGGATGTAACTATGGGCTGCCCTGTAAGGAATACAGTCATTGTCTACCCTTCCCATCACTGCATTTTGATCACAAAAATAAAAATGAAGCTATTAAGCAACCCTCATCATAAACTCCAGTAATCCTTCACTGATGGCTATGATTATATGAATGCACAGTTATTACTCAAAATCATACAAACACCTTCCCACTGGACATTAAATGGCATCTAGCACGGGAGCGTTCACACCTAACTTCTCAGCTGCAGCTTTCCCGTCCATGAAGGATGGCAACAGTCACTGGCCTTTCCACGGCACCAAGCTCTTTCCACCACCAGATCTCAAGCATCCCAAGCACATTTCCAGCCTCACAGCAGGGGCATTCTTCGGAACCTATTTCAGTACCTCAGGCTGCTCTTTCTGAAGGTAGGAGATAAGCAGAGACAGATGCTGCTCGATTATGCAGATGGTGAGATCTGGGACAGAAAGGCTGAGGACCCCAGATGGTGTTTGTTAACCCAAACCTGCTCATGCAGGATCAAAGCAGTCAGACAGGAGGGAGGGAGCAGCATCCACACAGGGCCATTTACCCCGTCCCGAGACGGATGGATAAATTGCTCCCTTTGATAAGACCCCTCTCTCTTTCCTAGATTAAACACCTCAGTCTCAAACAGATAAATATTCAGGAGACTCCACAGCAGGTCTTTCTCATTTATTCTCTACATTTGCAGTAAAAAGCAGGCTTCCTTTGGGACATTTTAAAAAGAAAAATAAATATAAAGCAGTTTTGCTTTCCCCGGAAATCTGGGCTATTTCCTGATAGCCAGCAGACATAGTCTCTCGCCCCTTCTACATCCGACGTAATTTGCAGAAATACATAGGTCCAAAGTTGGCTGTGAGGTGAGGCAGAACAAGCTCCCCCAGCCGGCAATCCGAGAAGAAGGAAAACGTGTCCTGGAAGAGCGTCTGAAAGTGGCTCAGGTCCTCAACATGGATACTGATGCTAAACTGGGCTTCTGCAATTTCTACTGCTCTCTCGATCACATACTCATTCTGCAGTGGGGAGAGGGAGCACGTAGAATACACCACCTCTCCGCCCGGCTTGGTAGCGAGGATCCCAGCCCTGCAGGAAGGATTAACACACACACCGTCACGGGAAGAGGAGGGCTGTGTGGGACACCAGCATTCCCACCCACCACAACTGGGAAGCCAGCACGTAACTCGTAGGAGGTGAGAGACAAATCTCCTTGAACTCCACAGGCTCAGCAGTCTCACTGTGTCACTGCAACATGAGGACTGTTTTAGACCAGGGCAGTAAGGGTCAAATAGATGCTTAGATTGATAAAGTACTTAACATGGGAGAGACGCTACTGGAGAGCAGCTGGAAGGAGTAATCCTGCACTCACCTCCAAGGGAATGGGATAAGAGTACGTACAGGGGAAGAGGCTCTCGCAGTTCAAGCGCTGCCATGGGACTCTAATCCGTTTCCTTATTGCCCCAGCTGGCAGTCAGCCCATCCAGCCTTCCCAGTGAAACAGGGTGACGAAGCACCCCCATGCCCTCCCACGTGCTGGGAGATGTGGCCACTCAGGAATCCTCCAGGGCTGACTGCCGGGACCCGGGAGATCACCACACAAAAGGACGACACTATACCCATCCTGTTCCTTAGAGCCTCCTCCCTACCTCCTATGGCTGCTGCTGGGGACAGGAAGGACATTTGATCTGACCGAGAACATCTGCACCTTCTTACACCTACTATGATTTGATGTGTTCAACTATTGCCATGCCAGAAAACTACACATGGTTTCCACATTTCCCAGTCAGGGACACATAAAGTAAGAAGAGGTGTCAGTGCTGGCCGTGGAGAGCTGCTACCGTAACACAAATAGCACCAAAACACAGCATCGAGCTCACTCACATCAGCAGCTGCAGCTGCAGCATGGGCAACATCTGACGCTCCTTGGTTCGTCTCTTGTGGAAGATGTTGTTGTCCTCCTCCATGACAGAGTGCCTGTCCGTCGTGCAGGGCACATCCACCAGGACCTGCAGCAGCAGAGGTCCCGCATCAGTCCTGGGCTCAGGGCAAGCTCAGCGAGTCTCCCAGCGCAACCTGCCCCTTGCCCAACTCCTCCACCCTTGCCACGCACCAAGCAGCTCTCGGTACCTTGCCTAGCTGATGCTGCCCGAGCGCAGGCGTGCACCCACACTGAACTGTAACTCATCTGGCTGCTTTTGCGTTTTGGGAATGTGCAAACAGACACGGAAATGGTGGGTAACATCACGCTCTCACGCATGTCCTCATTTAATGTTTCTACTCTGTGCGTCTTCCTGGTAGGTGTCACTGCAGCACCTACGGCTGCAACCACGCATGGCCAGAGCTCCTGCAGTGACGCCTCCCGGAGTAACAAACCCAGCTCCCGTGGCTGGACATGGCTGAGAAACAAGAATTAGCTAATTACTCTTCCTGCAGGAAGAGTATAGCAGAAGGAAATATTACTCCATATGTGGCTTAGTCTTCTCTCTTTCTCCGCATTTAAGATTATGGAAAACTATACAACTATACTGTGGGATAAGCTGCTGCCTTCCTCTGAAACAGGAGGAAAGTGAACTAGATGGGTTTATCTTTATCGGTTCCCTACCACCTACCTTATGGAAAGTGCCACCTTCCAGCTGCCCCCAGTCCCTTCCATCGTAGGACGTGACACTCACGCTTTCCCTGATTTCTTTGGGAACATAGCTATGGAGAATCTGGTGCAGCCTCTTTGTCCGGGAAACGGAGATGTCATTGGCTGCCAGATGCCCTGAGAGGACAAAACAGGCACACTGGGAATGTCACTCTTGCAAAACCACAACTGATTTCCCACCCTCATAACCAGAAATGATTAACGGTCAGACATTAACGGGGACAGCACGGTCTCCCAGCCCTGTTTTACGCACGGGGACAAGGAACACCCACCTCCACTTACCACAAACCCCAGTCTGCAGCAGAGCCAGAGTCTTGCCACCCGGAGCCGCACAGAGGTCGAGGACAAAGTCATCCGGCTGCACGTTGAGCGCCAGCACAGGCAGGAGAGATGCTGCGTCCATGAGATAATAGTCAAGGAGCCCCAGAGCATCCGGCCTGGAAATCACCAGTTTGTGTAAAAAGAGCAAACGTGCGAGGGGAAAAGAAAACAGGAGTTGGGAGTGAGGATGGGGACACACAGAAGCAGCAGGTGCTCACACACATGCGGCCCCTGGGGCTGGCAATGACAGCGGGCTGTCTGTCCCGGGGACGCCTCACCGTGCAGGGCGAAAGCGCGTGATGTCGCCCCTGGGGAAGGTGTAACACTTGATGTTGGAGCTGATGGAGGCATGAAGCAGTGGTGACATCTCTGCCTGCATCATCGTTTCTGCCTGCATCACTGTCCTGCCCTTGCCAGACCCCTCCTGGGATCTGCTCTCCCCTCTCCCCACTTCCTCCACAGCCACACCCCGCTGCGATCGCTGCGCCTTTTTGGAGGCTTCGGAAACAAAATCGGTGGCGTTCAGCAGCTCCAGCTCTTGGGCGACGTGGTCGACAGGAGAGAAGTTGTTGAGGAGAGCGCCGTACTTCTGCTCGCAGAGCAGGCCGGCGCGGACAGAGGGCCACAGGTCCTTCAGCTGCAGGCTGTAGTTCACGTCGAAGTGGTGCAGGGCCAGCCGCGTGGGCGGGATGCGGGGGGCTGTGGCAGCCTCGGGGGAAAAAAATACCAGAGATGTTAAAAGACAAAATACCTTGGCATCCCAGTGTCCCCCTCAGCCTCAGCCTTTTTCCGGGAGAATCCAGCGCCGTGTTCTGTGCTGCCAAAAGTCCCTGGCGCCTTGCTGCAGGCCCAGAAGGTGACCGTGCCCCCGACACCCTGGGCTGGCGGTCCCCTGGGGAGGAGTCAGGACCGGGAAGGGCTGAACGGGGCTGGGGGCGCGGGGTGGGCATGGCTGGAGGGGAACGGCTGCGTGCGGAGTGCTGTAACGGGGGTGCAAGGGGCACGGGGGTGCTGCAGGGGGCAACGAGAGGTGCAAGGGGGGCCACGAGGGGACTGGAGGGCCGCAACAGCAATGTAACTGGGGTAAAACGGGGAGGGAAAGAGGGTGCAAAGGGTGCAGCGAGGTGCGGAACGGGGACGGGAGAGGCATAAGGAAGGGGGGACGGGGGAGAGCGGCGGTAGGAGGGGGCGCAGCGGGGGCATAAGCTGCCTGTAACGGGGAAAGAGGAGACAGAAGGGCGGGGGCAGCGGGGGAACGATCCAAGGAAGGGGTGCGGGGGGAGAAGGGGGTGCAATGGGGTGCAGAAGGGTTAGCGGGAGAAAAGACGGGGTGCAACGCCGTACGAGAGGGGAGAGGGGGTGCAGGAGGGGAGGGCAGGGCCGCCCCCGTGGCGAGGACCCGCTCCGGCCCCGCTCACCCATTTCTCCTTGTGCCGGTGCCGGCGCGGCCCCGGTCCCAGCCCCGGCGGCGGCGGCCCCCGGCGCAGCAGCAGCAGCGCGGCCCCCCGCCCGCCCGCAGCCGCCCAGCGCCGCCATCGCCCGCGCTCCCACCGCGCCTTCCGGGGCGGGGCCGCCCCCTGTCACGCCCCTGTCACGCCCCTGTCACGCCCCCCGCCAATCACCCCCGCGGGTAACCCTGTGCCGCGCAAACCCCGAAACTCCTGAAATGAATCATAGAATCGTTCAGGTTGGAAAAGACCTTTAAGATCATCAAGTCCAACCGCTAACCCAGCACTGCCAAGTCCACCACTAAACCATGGCCCTAAACGCCACATCCACCCGTCTTTTAAATACCTCCAGGGATGGGGACTCAACCACTTCCCTGGGCAGCCTGTTCCAGTGCCTGCCTGCCCTTTCAGTGAAGAAGTTTTTCCTAATATCCAACCTAAACCTGCCCTGGCACAGCTTGAAGCCATACTTGCTATGCTGACCCTGACAAAGCTCCATTTCAGTCCACTAGTGATTAAACTGGAAGCCCCGCCACACCGACAGGGAACAGCCGAATTCAAAAGGGTTTTTTTCACCATGAAGAACAGCCGAGAAAGGATTTGCTGCCCTGTGAAGAACCAGTTTTCCTGCTACCAAACATCCTACTCGGAAGAACAACAGGCAGAGCGTGAACTTGACCCTTCCGCAGGACAGTCCCAGGCCAGCAGCAGGGGCTGGTGACTCACGCTGAAGGCCTTTAGTTCCCCCAGATGACCGTTCACAGGATCACAGAATCGTTTACTTGGAAAAGACCTTTAAGATCATCAAGTCTAACCGTTAACCTAGCACTGCCAAGTCCACCACTAAACCATGGCCCTAAGCGCCACATCCATCAGTCTTTTAAATACCTCCAGGGATGGGGACCCCACCGCTTCCCTGGGCAGCCTGTTCCAACGCTTGACAACCCCTTCAGTGAAGAAGTTTTTCCTAATATCCAACCTAAACCTCCCCTGGTGCAACTTGAGGCCATTTCCTCTTGTCCTATCGCTTGTTACTTGGGAGAAGAGACCGACCCCCACCTGGCTACAACCTCCTTTCAGGTAGTTGTAGGGAGCGATCAGGTCCCCCCTCAGCCTCTTTTTCTCCAGACTATACAACCCCTGCTCCCTCAGCCGCTCCTCATGAGCCTTGTGCTCCAGACCCTTCACCAGCTTCATGCTCTGCTCAGGGTTTGAGTGGGTGGAACCACCACCCTGCCCGTCTGCAGCCACGTGGTCTGGGCAAGAACACGAAGCCAGCTGCAGCCAGGAGGCTCTTCCAGCCACTGGCAGCAGTAGGTGACAGTGAGGGACAGCTGACAGTTTGCCCCCAAAGCGGGGAAACCTCTCTCCTAAAAAAGGGCTGCTGCCTTCAGCTTGACTTAGTCAGAACTTACCGTGCGAACAATATCAGTCTCGTGGAACTTGGAAACACCTTTGTGGCTCCAAGAGACAAACTTCTTACCTGTGGGATCGCGCTCCAGCCACTGCGCATCATGGTTGCACAAAAAGGACATTCCCACAAGCGAGGAAAAGTCTCCCCCCACAAACTGAGCTCTGACCCCCTCTAATTTAATCTTAACCCAGTACGAGTCTGAAACACAAGGACTCAGAAACAAAGGGAGGGTATTTCCATAGGAACGCTGAATGTTTAATATGGAAAATTACAGAACATCAACACGTTTTTTGCGTGACTGCGCATCTTCCACGAGAACAGGTGCGGTGACACGCTGACACTCGGTCGCTGCCAGGAAGCCGTTTCGTTTGTACTTGGTGTGGAGAATGAACAGGCAGGAAGCGGCACTGGGAATCCAGGAACCGCCAGGACGGGCTGTGGAAGCAGATGGACAATCACGCCCGCCCTCACTTCAGGTTCTTAAACAGTTTGTGAGCAACCTGAAAAGAGACGGAGCATTCGGTAACTCACGGTTTAGGGATGGAAATCAGCAGGGTGTTACCACCCCCTTCTTGGTTTTCCAGGCCACTAACGCACACGGCGCCGCAGCCCTCCGCTTGTCTCATCGCTTTGCAACGAGTCATTCAAGAAAACTAACAAGCTGAGATTGCTTACAAAGTTTCACCTCAGGTTAAAAGGTTTAACTTTAAAATGGCAAATACGACACTGAAATAGCAAAGTGTCATTTGCTGGGCAGAAACAGTGTGTTTGACTTATTTAATTGTTTAGCAACCTACCAAATCCCAGCTGGAACTGTTGTAACAAGGAGGAACCAAACATTTAACAGGAAAAAGCATCAAGGCTCACAGTTCTTCGGAGCTTACTGCAACTGAACAGCTACGATGTCTCACGCTTGAATTGTCTGCGCTCCCCGAAGCACAGCTAAAGGCAGCTCTGCTCCCAGCACCAGCAGGGAGGTCGCACCCCTGGATGCTGCACTTACGCAGTGGTCCCTGGCATGCAGGAAGTCAAAAAGCTCCTCTGTGCACTGCTCCTCCGTCTGGGACCTGGAGGACACCCGCGCGTCGCACAGCTCCAGCCGCTCCCGCGCCTTCACGCATTTCTCCGTCTGCTCGCAGTGCTCACGGACTGTGGTTAAAGGATCCTGCAGACATGGGGCTGCCGTCAGAACAGGGAGACCCCGAAACGCCGTTTTCCCCCGAGGCCCTTGCTTTAGCAGGGAGCCATACATCCACGCCGAAGCCCGCATTCACGCCGCCTCCCCGCTGAGCTCTGGATCGCAGCACAAAGCGGCGACGGCGGCCCCAGCCCCCAGGAATTTGTCTGTCAGTGCCGGAAGGCACCGGGCCTCTTCCCCTGGGAGCAACGAGCCCCTGCGGAGGCTACGGGTGTGCCCCGCCGCCGCCGAGGCCCGCCAGCTCCCCGGGCAGGGGCGGCCCAGGCCCGCCCGCCCCGCGTCTTACCACCAGCTCTTCCTCCTCCTCCTCCTGGGGAAAAAAAAAAAGAAAGCACAGCCGTTACCATCCACCGGCGGACTGCCGGCGGCCCCCGCCTCGGCCCGGCCCGGCCCCGCTCACCTCGGGCTCCCCGGCGTGAACGACGCTGTCGCGCAGCCCCATCGCTCCGCTCCCGCCGCCCAGAAGGACTCGCCAGGGTCACCCGCCGGAAGTGCCGCCGCCCGCCCCGGAAGCGGAAGCGCGCCCGCGGTGCTCTGGGACCGCTCCCCGAGGGCGGTGCTTCGGGCCGGGGCGTTTCCCTTCCCAACATGGAAGCCGGCGGCGGCTGCGGCCGTGACCGTCTCAAGATGGCTACGGCGCTGTTCCCGCCCTTCTTTTTTGGTCTTCTTTCTGAGGATCGCAACTTTGGAGCCGGTTCGGTCTGGCTGCCGCTGCCGGCCTCTCCGGCCCCGCGGCTCGACGCGACCTCCCCAACATGGCCGCCCGCTCCCTCCTCCTCCTAAAATGGCGGCGGCGGCAGGGGGTGTCCCTTCCCAAGATGGCGGCGGCGGCGGCGGCGGTGGCGGCAGCAGCGGCGGGGCGGCGCTGAGCGGGGCGATGGCGGCGGAGGGGCCGCGCAGCCTGTTCGCGCTGAGCGCGGCGGCGGTCAGCCGCAGCATGGGGGCCCTGGAGCGGGACGTCTGGGGTAAGGCGCGGGCGGGGCGGGGCGGCGCGGCGGGGCCCGGGGCCTGCCCGCACCCTGCCGCCGTCTCCCTCTGGCTCTCCGCAGCGCTGCCCGGGCACCTCCTGCGGGGGCTCCTGCCGCTTCTCACCGTCTTCCGCCTGGAGCGGGCCGAGGGCGCCGCACGGAGAGCAGGTGACACCGGCGGGGACGGCGACAAACCCTTGGGGGTACCCCCGGGCGGGAGGGATGAGCCCCCCAAAACAGGGGTGGGAGGGGATGCCCCGGCCTGGAGGGGTGAGCCCCGCACCGGAGGGACCCCCGGCTGGGGAGAGGAACCCGCGCTGGAGGGGCGAGCCCCGGGCTGGAGGGGTGAATCCCTCTGCGGGGGACAACGGAGGGACCCCCCAGAGCACCCGGCCACCGGGGCTTGGCCACCCCCCTGCGTCCGAAACCTTGAGCCCCGTCCCATACCCAGGCAGGGTTAACTCCGCTCCTTTTGAGGACCAACAAAACCCGCCGTATTTTAACTGGTGTCCCTCAAAAGGTGGCGGTCTTCCCCTCGCCGCAGAGCAGCGTCCTTTTGCTGCAGGGGTCTGGGTCTGTGCCGCCAGCACTGCCCCTTCTCTGCCCAGCGAGCTCCGGGGCAGGGTGCTTAGACGGGGAGAAGGGGTGAAAGTGCCCCGTTGATTATTTTTTTCCCCCAGGCCTCTCGACGCAGCCCATCTGGCGCAAGCTGTGGGATGACGTGATGAAAACCAGGCCGCCCAACTCAGAGGTGAGGGGATGCTGCCGGTGGGAGAAGGGGCACGACGCAGGCGCCCCGTTTCTGACATCTTCCGTGAGGTTTGGTTTTGAAGCCTGCTGGTGCTCCTGGCTACCTCTGAGAGATGGCTGGCGCTTGTTTATAAGCATTCATAGAGCTCAGGACCAAGGCATGACCCTGGTGTTACAGTCATTTTGGGAAACGGGGTTCATAAAAGGAACCAGTGTACTGCCACGCCCTTCATCTCACAAGAGCGAGTTTGCCAAAAGAATAAATTCTGTCTTTAGAGACGTAATTCCTAGGGAAACAGAGGATAAAAACAGTATCTTATATCACGCTCACACCTACGCCAACAAAAAAATGTGCTGATGTTTTAGAAAGCACTAGAAAAATACTTAGAGAAGACAGTGAGTTTGGAAGAATGGTTTTACACAGGAAAACTGAAGCAGCTCCATTGATTCAGCATCGCAGAAGAATCATTAACAGACAACTTAATCACAGCCTATAAATAGATGCTCAGGAAGAAAATTCCTGATGATGTGGTTTTTAATAGGCAAAGACATGACTTAGCTTCAAACCACTGAATATGTTTAAATTAGGCCAGAAGCAGGATGAAGAGAGAGCAATGGGAGTAACTCAGCTTTTCAACAAATACACTGAGGAAGGATGTTGAGAACTAGAAAGGTAGTCTCAGTTGTGCTAGCGGTAGGGTTTTTTGGATACCACATTTACCAGGTTAGCAGACAGCAATAATTTAACTTAAAAAGAAGAAGAAAAACTGTGGCTGACTTTTTGTTAATATGGCCCTGTTGTTTAATTGCAGAATATAACCTGTTGGAGGAAGAAGTTCCTTGAAACGTTCTTCTCAAACGTTCTTCACGGTGTCTTGGATATTTCCTCTGACTGGCGTCTCAATGACCATCACTTTTCGCCGCTGCTCCACAGCTCCCCGCACGTTTCCCAGCTTACGCTCTGCAACATGCTGCAGGGAGCGGTGGAGCTCACTGCTGAGCACAACCAGAAGGTGCTTGAAAACCTGGCTGGCTCCCTGCGGATCCTGAAGTTCCAGCACCTCCTCTCCTCCGACCAGTCCATCAGGCGTTCGCTGGTTTTACTTCTTCACCGGCTGATTCACCATGGCTCCGTCAGCCAAGTGTCCATGTATTCCTGGCCTGTTCCCGACACGGTTCTTCTCGTTCTCATTTTGAGCATGAGTGCTGGGTTTTGGCGCTCGGGAAACGCCCTTGCGTATCACAGCAGCCTGTGTGGCCTTTGCAGAGAGGAGGACAAAGCCCAAAGCCAGGAGTCGGCACAAGAGCGAGCAGAGAGGGGCCCTCGCGATGAGAGGGAGCGGAGCGATGGTGGGAACCAGAAGGGAACCCCCAGGGCCCCAGAGGATGCTAATGCGGAGGTGAATGGATGCGGGGCTGACGCTCACCTGAACTCTGTCCTCTCCGGACTGAGAAACCCCCCTCTGCGAAACCAAGCGTGCAACGAGGCAAGCAGCAAGGTGCCCTGTGACCACACCAGCTTTCAGGGAGGATCTTCTCCTCGTTACCTTTCAGACCAGCTGTCCTGTAACCCTGTCCTTCGAAAGACACGCAGACGGCTGAAATCTGCAGTGGGGAAGAAACGTCGCTGCCTCAGACAAAGGAGGGGACCATATGCTGACCCAGAAGACCTGTATGATTTTGTTTTTACTGTTGCTAGAGAGGATAATTCAGGGTTACTTGACAAAAACAGCACCATAGAGGGAGAAAACGCTGAGAACTGGACTAGTTCCTCCCCAGGATCTCCGTGCGCTGGCCATGCTGGCTGTAAGAAAAGAGGAGGATCTGCTGGGATCTTTTCTCTGAAAGCTGCTCGCCGCTTCCGAAGTGTGTCCACGCTGGAATTGTTCTCCATTCCTTTGACTGGGGAGACATGTCGGACGCTGAGTAACCTGCTGAGCTCCTGGCTGTCTTTAGAAAACTTGGTTCTGTCTTACAACGGTTAGTGGTGCGAACAGATTGCTTCCCTCCAGCCTTGGTCTCACGGTCTGACTTACTGCTTAGGTTTACCTTGATGTTATTTTTACTGGAATGGGCATTGTAAGAGTATTGGTACCCGATCTTGAGAATGGCATCGGTAGAGATGTTTAATGAGTGTGAGGACTTGTTTGAGGGAGAGAATGGGGCCCTTCTGCCCCAGAACAGCCCCCAGCCTTGTGCTTAAACGCCATCCAGAGAGGGCGAAGGGAAGAGCCAGATCTCCATCTCCCGTACGCACAGTCTAGCTTAAGAACGTGTGGATAAAGCAGTCTGTGAGTTTAGCCTTTGACTCGGGTTGCCTGGCCGTTGGTGCAGCTCCAGCGGCGTGCGTGTTGGTGTCTGTACAGGCGCAGCTAACACCTTTCTGTACAAATGCTGTTCCAGGCTTGGGCGCTAACATCTTCTGCATCCTCTCTGGGCTCCGTGCCCTTTCCCGCCGCTCGGACTGCCACCTCCGCGTGGTACGCGTGAGTGACGTCTTCTCCCACATGCCCTGCATGGAGCTTGTTCACTGCATCCTGAGCGCCTTTCCCCAGCTCCACACGCTCTCAGTCAGCTTCGACCTCAAAAACCAGCTGGAGGGGAACAGGCCAGAGGGGAATCCAAGCTGCAGTGAGGCAGAAATCCCAGGTAGGAATCATCATTCTGAGTGATGACCAGGATGTGGCAGGCAGATAGAACCATAAAAGCTTGGCACGCAGATTTGAACTCTGCACTGTTACTGTGATGTAATTAAGCAATTAGAGCCTCACCTTTCTGATTTAGATGGTGTTGCAGTTTGTCATTTCCAGTCTGTGATGTGCTCTGTGGAGCCTGAGTCTTGGACAAAGCATTTTATTGCTATACGTCAACCTGCTGCGACCTCAGCTTTGTACAGGGCCAGTCATAACCTGCCAGCAGTGACTCCACGCCCGAGTAAAAAAAGCCTGAGCGAGTATGGAGCAGGGTCAGTGAAGAGCTGTGCTCTGGGAAGACACTGGCTGCTTTGTGCGTAAAGGGTGACCTTTTCTCAGGCATTGTTTCACTGCCAGAATGCAGTAGAAATTGGTGGCCCTGTGGTCTGGCAGGAGTCTTGAAATGAGCCTTAAGTGATTTACATTGCCATAGGTCTGAGTTGCCATAGAGCTCTGTGAGGCAGGGTGCATCACGTAGGCGCTTTCTACCAACCTACATGACAGTCCTGTCAGGCACACGGACTGCTTGCTTGCTCTAGGACCTAGCTGTGTTGAAGGCAGGCCCTCCAGACCAAGCTCTTTCATTGTTGTTTGTTTTTCTTCCCTTAGAGAGCTGCCTGGAGCAGCTAGAGATCCGATTCCCCAGGGAACCTCTGCACACCGCCTTCCTGCTGCCAGTGCTCAAGGCATCAAAGTCCCTCCAGCAGTTGTCCCTTGACAGCGCCACGCTGCCCTCTTCTCAGGAGCTCGGGCTCCTTTTGGAGGTGCTCAGAGGTACTCTGCTAACCTGTAGGTAGCGTCACTGTGACACACAGAGTAGCGTCCTTGCTGTGATCTCCCATCCTTTAGCATGAAGCCAACTTAGGTGGGACCGTTTCTTCAGTGTGGACATCCTTGAAGTCCCCTGAGAGAAGGAAATGGGTGTCAGCCATCCTGCTTTCTGTGCTGAGCTTGTGAATGATCCTGCACAGCACAATGGTTCCTTTTTAATTGCCCACAATCCAGCGCAAATTATCCCCAGTCCAACTCAGTTTCTGGGCGTTAGCTGGTAGTTGGGTCAGGGTCTTGTTATCCCAAGGACGTACAGTACTTTACCTGAGAACTTGTTTTGCTTTTAGAGTGTAATCCAAATTTGAAGAAACTGAGCTTTCATGATGTGAACCTGGCTGAGCACCAGAAGGAAGTTCTGCTTTTGCTTCAGGATCCTGTCCTGCAAGGTACAGCAAACTCCTGGGTGCTGTTGCTTGGAAAGATGCTGCAGGTGGCTGCTTTTGGCTGGCTGACGTTTAAGAGGTGGTCTTTGGCTAAAGGTTTAGCCAAATGTCACTGTCCCTGGAGCAGATCTGTAGCTGTTGGCAGAGTGGGAACGTGTCTGGTTCTTTGTGCCAGCAGGGCAGAGAGAGAAGCAGCTGCAAAGCTGGTGTATGCTGCAGAGAAGAGTCCATAGTCTTGGCTATAAACCAGAGATTTTTAACCTGCAGAGCACATCAGCTTTTAACTGGGTCAGCTGTCAAAACCACTTCCCTGGGTGTGATCTCTGCTCTCTTTGTGGCAGAGCAGCGGTGCTGTTGTATGCAATCCACTGCGGGGGAAGCTTTGTTCTTGCATACAGATTAAGGGCTGGAGCTGTCTGCAGGCTGTAATTATGGAACAATGAAGCGCATGGGGAGTACTGACACGTACTGTCAATCCATTTCTTCTGTAGAAATCACGTTTTCCTTCTGCCGGCTGTTTGAAAGCTCTACTACCGAGTTTTTGTCGGAAATAATCAACACAGTGAAAAGAAACTCATCTTTGAAGAGCCTCAAACTGCCTGGGAATCGCCTTGGTGCGTACAGTGAACGTTGCTATGGGCCCTTGACCTTAGACCAGCTCTCTTGGAGGTAACTTCAGGGTCGGTTAGGATCATTGCTAGCTGGTGGCCTTAGTGCTGAACTGAACGCATGCATGAACAGAGCGGATTTAGTTCACAAAATACAGAGCATTGAGTTCATTTTTTAAAGGCAGAATTTAATTTGCATTCAGCAATGTGCCAAGAGCCCAGGTGCTGTGCAGGCATTGCGGTTGCTTTCTCTGCAGCAAAAGCAAGTACCAGCAGGACTCCAGATTTGACTGAACACTGATCTGCTGCAGGTTCTTTAACAGGAACAGATCCAGCAGCAGATGTGCTGCCTCTCATTCAGAGGCGCGGGTTTTGCCCAAGTTTGGGCATTTTGTGCCTTAAAAGCTGTTGGCAGCCACTGGAGGGATGGGAACAAGTAAAGGAAGAGTTGTGTCAAAGAAGTGGAACTGAATTTACAGAAATGATAGGCTTTTTGGATGACAGGCCAAGTAGAAATGTTTGAGAAATGAATTGCAAGTAAACCCAGGATATTGTTTTCTGTTCTTTTCATGAAATGAAACAGGAAAGCTTGCGATCACCTGAAATACACTTAATTTCTAAAGTTTGTGTTTAACCCTGTGCTTTTGGCCATCTTTAAAACAAAGCTGCATATTCACTTCTCAAACAAAACCAGGATTTTTCTAGTGAAACAAACGGCCCTATCGGCAAACGTTTCCATTGCCTTGAACACTGTGCTCAGGAGGGTGAACTCGCGTTAGGTCACTGAGGGGGACAAACTGAGGGAGCGGAGATGAGCCCTTTGTGCTGCGTGCGCATGCTTACAGCCTCCTTTCTGCACCATTATCCCAGCCCCGTGGCCATTTACATATTTAAGACAGTTCCCAGTTTGCACCTAACACCCACATTTCTCCTGTCTTAGGGAATCACAGGCTGGTTGCCCTTGCAGACATTTTCTCTGAAGATTCCTCCTCTTCTCTTTGCCAGCTGGATGTCAGGTATTCTGCTGCTCTAAACACACTGGATTTCTTGTTTTGGGAGGGCCAGAGCTGAACTGGGCTCAGACAGGAGGAGAAGCCTGAGCATGGTTTTGTTCCTTCCTCAAGGGAACATGTGCCCAAGAAAAGCTTAAAGAAACGCTGCAAGGGGCACATACAACTCGGGCACCTCCAGCATCTCTGAGGCATCTCACTGTCTCTTTTATAAATGAGTCAACCTCCATCTTAAAAGCAGCTTTGGTTTGCTGCTCCCTTGGGGGGTGCTGCAAGCCCTTCCTGCGCTGTACGTTAGTTCTAGCATCCCTACGTACATTTATTCTTGGGCATCAGCGTGAATAGCTCTGTTCCCACTGCCCCAGAATAGGGGGAGAATGCTGTCATTGCCCCTGTCGGATCCTGTGAATGCCTCTGCATTCCTTTCATCAGCTTTGGTCTTCAGCCTGAACTGCTGCTCTCTTCTCAAGCCTGCGTGGCCATGAGGATAGGCAGTAACCTTCATGAAGCACATGGAGAGTGGCATTTCTGCAGTGCTAATGACTTTTTTGCTTGATTATTTCCCCACACACACACTTCTTTACCTCCTTGTGGCGTTTATTCATTACAATGAATTACATTTATTCAACGACAATTTATTTAACCATGGCCACTCCTTCAGCAGCCTTGAGTCCTGATTGGTACTGTGCCTCTCACACAATTAAGTCCAGCATGCAACTTCATATTTATTTATACCTCTGTGCACAGAAAATGACCTTTTAATCTCCTAGAAACACCAGGACCTGACACATGCTCTCCAGATTTTGTCAGAAGGAAGAGAGAAATGATTGCTTACTGCTGAGGCTTGCACTGGGACCTGTAGGCTGGGCCAGGCCCCTTGGTCCAGGCAGTTGACAGCTGCTGTGAGACAGAAGTGCTCCTGGCACTGCTTAGCCAGCAGCCTGGGTCCAGCAACAGCTTAAGGCCACAGCTAGGTCTACTTAAGTCAGCAGTAATGAGGGCAGGATAATGAGTTTCACTTGTCAGTGGTTACCACCTTAGTTTTAAAAAGCATCCAGCCCTTCATACGACTGTGCTTGTTTTGTTTTCATCAAAACTAACGGACCATTCACACTTTGTATTGCTGAAGAAAGTTGTACTTTGCACTGAAACATCCTCAAGTACCTGCACTGGCAGTTACTAGAAGGAACAGTAATTTAAACTGCTCAAATTATAGCCTAGACTCTTAATGGCTTTTTTTTTTTTTTGTCCTTTCCCTGGAAAGCTCAAATTGCATCAAACCTAATGGGCTCCTGGAGTTCACAAAGAAGCTGGAAGGCCACATCCAGCAGAGAGGGGGACAGATTCAATTCACGCACCTCCGCCTCTTCCAGAATTGGCTGGACCAGGATGCTGAAACAGCTCAAGAAGCCCTTCGGCGTCTCAAAGCTGTGTGCAGTGTGGTCAATGACTCGTGGGACTCCTCCCAGGCCTTTGCTGACTACATCAGTGTCATGTGATGGCCGCAGGACCGATCAGCTTGAACTAAGCAGTTCAGTTCCTGGCCAGTAAGGTTTATTTCACAGCACAGGTGGGGTTTTCTTCCCCTGGTTCAAGCAGTATACAGTTGTTCTTGTCACTTCTCTGTTCAATTGAAGAAGGGGTACCACAGCAAAGTGACACACAAGACCGTGTGGGTCAACAGCTGTATTTCCAGGTGATCTAACTTGTACCCTCTTCTCAGTTTAAGTGGGACAGATATCTGTGACTTCCTGCAGATCTCTGGACAAGCAGTTATTTATTTCACTGGGTGTTGTTACAAATTTCATGTTGTTTCAGCCAATGCCTCATCAATAACTATCTCCATCATTGGAGAGACTCAGAAGCCATCTGGTTGTGGTCCTTGGCAAGCAGCTCTAGGTGACCTTGCTTTTGAGCAGGGGTGTTGGACAATATGACCTTGAGGTCCCTTCCAACTTCAACCATTCTGTGGTCTATGAAATAAGAACTCCTTCCTCCCTTTAAAGGGAGTAGAAAACAAGCTAAAAAAGCCCCCAGCCTTGACCTTTTACATTTGGACAATTTTACTTTATAAAAAAAAAATAAATACTTCTTTATGTAGAAAGTAGCCTGCTGTTTATTTGCAATCATGTTGCCCATCTCCAATGTCTGCAGTCATTTTACAGAGGTTTTGAATAGTTTGTTCTTTTGTAACATTTTTATAATAAAAATATAATTAAGACCCATAATGTACCAAAGAGTGAATTTTATTACTGGCTTGTAATGTCATCTAATTAAAACACTCTGCTAGATCAGGGGATCCTGCCCATAACAAAGCAAGTGGTTTTAGAAATGGAACTACCTGATTTCCTACTGCCTGCATGATCTTTCAGGCCAGATGTTCAACATACAAGCTGAACTTTTTTTTCCCCTTGTACAAATCCTTTTGTTCCTGAGTAATCGGCAAGGTTCACATTTCACAACAGAAATGGATCCTGCAAGTTTCTGATCAGCAGCTGCAAGCTGTAGCTGTAAAGGAAGAAAACATGACTGTGCACATCAAGCGCTATAAAACTGCAGGCTTAACTTAAACCTGAAAACAAAACTTGGCTGAGTAGAAGGCACAGACACCAAGAGCGTGAGAACCAGTGCTGAATCTGGTCAAGCGCACAAGGTCCAGTTATTCCTAGTTCCCGAGGGGCTGTTTTTCAGGCGCACAATACGACAGCAGAGAAAAAGCCATGGAATCCTTGCTGTTGCAGTAGGCTGACCAATGCTAAGGGCCTTCCAGCCTCTCTGAAACCATGCTGTTCTGCTGTTCCACAGCCACACAATGATCCAGTGTGTATTGCTACCCACTGCCCCTTTCCTTGAAAGGGATTAAAGTGGGGTGGACTGCCACAGCAGTCTGCCCTTGCCCCCACAGGGGACAGTAACCTGTTAGGGAATCCCTCGCTGCTCCTCATGGGAGTGATGATGAAAGGTGAAGGTGACGGCGGCATCCCATGCAGCCTTCAGCACGGAGTCCTGCAGCCCCCGCTTATCAGCACAGTGGTTCCACTGGGAGAGGTCAGAGGTACAGTCGGACCCTTCAGGAGGGGGCCGTACCTGGTGGCCCTTCACACAGCGACGACACTTGATCCTGGAACAGAACCAGCACAAGGTCAGTGCAAGGTTCCTCCACTTCTTTAGTGTACGGGTTGTTTAAAAAAATGCAGCCCAGTAACATTTGGATTAATTGCCCTTCACCTGCAACACTGGCAATTGGTTTTCCAGACAGGATTAATTACTACCATGTTTCACTTGAACACACAACCACCTTCTGGCATGTGTGACAGATAAGGAATGACTCATTTTGGAAACCCTGGTTCTAACAGCATTCCCCTCCATGTTTAGCCATGTGGGAATGGTCCAGCAGGACCCAGAGGATGTTCAGGAGTTTTCCCTGAAAGGTGAGGGATGTTGCTTAGAGCAGATCTCAAGCAAACACCCCAACTGCTCACACATTCTGAGCACTGCGTCAGGCTTCCCGAGTTCAAGAGAGCACCCCATGCTCCAAACCGCTTCATCCTGGCTCCCACCATGGCCACCAGGTTGTGCTCAGGCTGTTTTGGAGATGCCCTACTGAGCTGCCATGTAAGGAGACAAAGAGCAGCAGCAGCCCTGCCAGCAAAGCTTGCTGCCATGCAGACAAGATACCTACACAGAGCTAAGCTTTGAGTCAGCTTAAAACTAATCCTCTTCACTTCTTGCCTGAACTAAGAGTCTTAACTTTCACAGTGCAGCATTTTCCTGCACTCCCTGTTCTCTTTGTGGTGGCTACAATACCACAGGTCTCATGGATGGGGGAGACAGGCAAACAATGGAAAAGAAGATTCTTTTAGTCCCCAGAACAGCACTTGGGTTGGCCTCATGAATTCTTAGCAGATGGAGTAGCCCTGGAAGCAGCTACAGCATTTGGAGATCACAAACCACCAGGAGGAGAGCAGCAAGGAAGGACCAAGTTGGGCTCCACCAATTTGAACAGTTCTGATCAGTTTCTCTCTTTTCATTAGTGGCAGTACATCACAGCCTCCAAACACAGGCAGCAACAGGATAGTTTGCTCACTTGTCCAGCCAGCACAGCTTTTCTAAGACAACAAAAACGGAGGACAGCAAGCAAGTGCTCATCTCCAGATGGTTAACAGCTTCAGAAGCAGGGACACTTGAGGCCCTCTCTCTCTCTCTGAGCTTCCTCCTGCTGCCTGAGGAACCCCAGAGTCAGGAGACCAAACTGTGAAGGGTTTTCTTTGCTGACCACATCCATTGGTCATTTGGTATACTCACTTGTCATGGGTGTCACTGGTGGTGGTCTCATTCAATGTGAAGAGCTCCTTCAGCTCCCCGAGTGAGAAGTGCCTTTCTACATCCTGCTCTTCATCCACCACGCAGCTGCTGAGGGCCTTCTTGTGGGTCTGGCGTTGGAATATCTTCTCCTCTATGGTCCCCGTCTACAAGAGAGTCAGAGATGAAGCAGTTAGGACATTAGTGTTAAAGGAGCACCACATTGGGAAAGTGTCACAGATCAAATGGCAGTAAGCTGCCAGGACCATTTAGTGTCTTGCCAGACCAGTACAGGCAAGTTTAGTAGCTGCACTCCAACCATGTCCTATTTGGTTGCTGATCTGACCCAATTCTGCTTCTCTTGTCTTGTCTTTCACTGTGGCTACAGGAGTGGATCCAACAGAAATATGGATGAGGAGAGGTGGAGCTGCCACTTGTGGCTGGAGCTCACACACTGCACCAGGTTGTGCTGACAGGAAGGAAGGGAAAGGAGCTGAGCAGCTACAGCTGCTCCCTGACAAAACCACCCAAACACAACCCCTGCCAAAAAGCAGCAACAAGGGCAAGCCCTGGGTGACACGAGCATCACCAGTATTTGCTGGTTCACCCACACACAGATTAATCACATCCACTGTCTGGAGGGAGATGACTACTTCTAGAACAGATGTGCAGAAAGTCCAGCATGCGACATTTTTTTAAGGCAAAAATCTAAGAGCAAAATGTCTGTTTTGCAAACAAATGTAATACAAAGGAGGGGGGTGATTAGTCATGATTTGCAGACTGGTTTCCTAGTTTTAAAAGGAAAGGAGCTCCCTGTTTCCAGGTGCAGCCAGGTCAGAGAAAAAGTGGAACACCATAAGGAAGAGATGGGCAAAGAACATCTGTTTTGTTAAAGTAAAATAATAATTGATCAAGGAACACAAGCTTACAAAAAAAAAACCCACAACCAAAAAAACCCAAACCAAACCAAAACCACCCACAGTCCGAACTAATGAGAGGTGAAGGTGAACAAGGGCAGAGAGGGGACATTTCTGAGCAGTAATCACTACTGGCACTGCTGGACAAAGAGTTACAGTAGCCTGAGAAGACTTGTCTCCTTTGTGCTTTTCCTTTGCAGAGCAGCTACCCCACCTGCTAACTGGCAGCCCCATTCCAAAAGCTGCTGTAATTCTGGGAATGTAGTTGCTGTTTATTAAGTAGACATACACCCAACCAAAACACACTGCAGCCAGACTGAAAAACAGCAACTTCAACATCAGACACCCCACGAAATTAAAGAAGTCAGATGCCTAAATGACTTCAAAGGAGCATCTGATCTGGAAAGCTGCAGTTGTTTCTATTTCTCAGAAGCCAGTCACCATTAGAAACCAAGGCCTACAGTAATGACCCTCCAGCTTGAACCTTCATGGTTTTCCATGGCAACGCATCTAAGGGTAGGAAGCAATTAAGTTCCAATCAATTAAGTTCCAATCAATTCTGGTCACCAACACAAAAGAGTTCTTCCCCTTCTGGTCCCAACCACAGCAGCTGCAGTCTGGGCTGGCACCAAGCACTCCGTGTTGAGGAGGCAAGAGGAGTAAGACTCACTGAAAGCAGTCGATAGATGTAGCATGTCTTCTTCTGGCCATCCCGCCACACACGAGCCATGGCCTGCTCATCATTAGCTGGATTCCAGTCTGGGTCGAACATAACCAGCCTGTTAGCCCCGATCAAATTCAAACCACAGCCACCTGCTTTGCTGCTTAACATGAAGATAAACTCAGGGCTCTGTGGAAAAAGGCAAGCTTGGATTAAACTACAGAGGCAGCCATACTTTTACTCACAGCGTTCAGAACTAGCAGGAGAGCTGCTCACATCTGGCAGGTTCTACTTACTGAGGGGCTGTTGAACCGCTCCACAATCTTCGCTCTCTTTTTAATGGACATGGTGCCATCCAGCCGGACATATAAATACCTAGAATAGACAGCATTTACTACAACCAGACTGCTGCGACCTTTAGAGCATCCTACTTGAAGGGAAAAATCTTTCACAAACAGCCTTGTAAGAAGGGCCTGGGCTTTAGGAGCTTTTGCAGAGGGCCAGAGCTTTTCTGCTGAGTGACCCCCGTAGCCAAAGCACAAGCCACATTAGTTCCAGTTCAGGAACATCTGAGGTAAAAGACAGATCACAAGTTCCTGCTGATAGAAACTTTAAAAATAGCCAGTTTCTTTTACAGTGCAGGCTGCAAGTACAGTCTTGCAGGATTAAACAAATGAAGCTCAAAGACAAACCTTCTGTTCCTGCAGAGCTTTTCAAATAGGTCCAGTGTCTGAGTGTAGTTAGACACTAAAACCACCTTGTCGTTACTGGTGCTTTTTGTAACAGCAAGGATGTAGTCCAAAACCAGCATCTTTCCTGGATAAAAAGGAAGAAAAGAAGAGAGCTAGAGCAGAAGTTCCCAAATTCTAGACCTTGGAGAGGCACTTGATAAGATGCTAAATACAGTCTCATGGTTGCTTGTGTTAGGCAGCACATTTGTACTGTTGAGTTCCACAGTACCTGAAAGCTGGGGCTCCACAGATTTGGTGCTGTAGCCAGCAGGGAACAAGTCCAGGGCTCCCATAAAACCTTCTTCCTCTTCCACACACTTATCATGGATAAGAGCAGGGTCTGGGGAACAAACAGAGCTCAGACTGTGGAGTGCACAAGGGAGACCAAAAAAAACCCTACCAATAGTGCAAAAACCAAACCCATTACACGAGTGGAACAACTCACGATTGCAGAGCTTCTTCAGAGAAGTGATGGAAGAGAGAGATGACACACTGATTTTGCCCTCCTTCAGCTCCTCCACTGGCTTGGCTTGCTTCAGGAAGTTCTTATACAGCTCAGCCTGCAGAGGTGTCAGCCTGAAACAAGAGCTCTGCAGTCTCAGCCTGCCCCCAAACCAACCCCATCCTTCCTCCTCCATCTACACAGTGAGTTCCTTTTAGCTCCTGCTCTCAATTTTTTAGCTACAGCACAGCCAGCCTAGAACTGCCTCCAAGGCTGATGGTACAGCACTGATATCTCAGCCCAGAGCTGGAAGAGAAAAGCTTGCAGATACCCTGCATGGCCCAGGGCTCTGCTGTACACAGCTGCCCAGAGCACGCCATCTGGCTGGCAGAACCACCAGTTGTGGGTTGTCCATCACTGCTTCAGGAGGAAAAGCAACATATTGCCAATGGCTACAATCTCTTTCCTAGAGGGAAGCAGTCACCATAAGCATTGAGGGGATTTTTGCAACTTTTTAGTCCTTCCTGTTGCTCCTCCCTTTTCCCAGGCACAGTATAAGCTTTTACCTGCAGCAAACCACCTGCTCAATCTTCACTGGCAGGTATTTGGAGAGGATGTCTGAAGTTCTTCGGATTAAACACCTGCAGGGAGGGAAATGAAGATCAGATGCTTGGATGACATCAAAACTCTGTTTTATCAATATTATTCCTCAGGAGCTCAACACAAAATCCCTTTGATATCTAATCTCCAAAAGCCTGTGACAGTCCAACACATGGCAAAGGCCAAACACCCACCATCCACACTAAGCCATGCTAAGAGGCTCCATCAGCCAGTGCTACAGAGCCCAATATAACCCACTGCCTTTGTGAGGCTTCCAGATTTGGTTCATGAGATTTGGAGGGATCAGGCATGATTCCACCTAACAGAGCCCAGTCCCTTACGACAGACACTCATCTCTTCCTCAGACTACCAACAGCATTCTCAACTTGAGCTACAACACACCAGCGGCATGGACAGCAAACAAGGACAGGATTTAACCACCACACACCACAGACATAACCAAAAGTACAAGCAGGCAGCTCCCCAGGTAATAACTTAGTAGCCATTCTTAACCAAGACAGGTTCATTGTCTGCCCCAAGATTTCAGCAAAGTGTACGTCCTTCAGGGCTCTAGGAATGCCCCATGGAGTGGTTCTACCACACTTCAGAAAAGATGGGATGGACTAGAAAAAGTGCTGAACTGAGCAACCAGAATAAGAAAGAGGTGCAGAAACCCAGTTCTGCCAGGAAACATCAAAAATATGATGTTACGAAACCTATAAAAGAAAGATAGCTGGGATACATGACAGCCCCAAAATCTGTCAAAGGCTGTTAAAGAAAGGAATAATCTGGTCTCCAAAGCCATAAGCAGTAGGATGAAAAGTAACAGGCTTAAACTGCAGTAAGGAAGATTTATGTTACACATTAAGAGCATTTTCTAACTGCAAAGACAGTGATGTCCCGGAAAAAGTGTCCTGGGGAATTTGTAAGGTTTTCAGTGCTGGGTGGGGGTTAAATAAGGAATGGTTTAGGTCTAACACCTTCTACCTTGGGACAGCAAGATGGATTAGACGCCTTCTCCAGGGCCCTTCCAGCCTTACGCCTATGATTCCACATATCTTTGCATCACTGCCTCATTTGTAACTCCTACCAAATTCAGCTGATTCACCCGTTACTACTTATGTGCTTCATCTTCCCTATTTGTGTATCATGACTGTTGCACAATAGAGGAAAGGACACAGACCTCGACACAGGCAAGCACAAGCTTTCCTGAATACACTTTTACACCCCTTTTCCATCACCTATAAAAAGAAATAAATGCACCTCCAGAAGGAATAAGCTCTTCTCCTGCCAACATTTCCTTTCTCCTAGGCTTCTGTAAGCTGACCTGAGTCAAGGTCAGGGCTGTCTCTATAGAGACGCTGTACTCAGTGTGAAATGCAATTTACCATGACTATGAACTGCAGGATTGTATTAGTGATGGTTGCAAAAGTTCAGATTAAAAAAAAAAGAAAAAGAAATGAAGACACTAGCAATGCTGAGAATTCAAAAGAGTCTCTAGTAAGAGACTCTTATAGAGAGACAAGCGATTGCCAGCAGATGTGGATAAATTGGTTGTATTCATGAATAGAAAAGAAACCAGGTTTAAAGAAATACCAAAAATCAACCAAAGAGAAACAAGACAGCATTTTACATCATAGAGGTGCTTCTTGGGGATCAAAAGTCACATCTCTGACACTAGTAGTCTAATCCCATTAGCCCTACAGAGCCAGCACAGCTATTAAAGTGTGAGCTGGACTCTTTTGTGACTTGGGCAATCAACAGCAAAACCAAGCGACATTCCTTATACTCTTTCTGTCTGCCACTCAACATCTGGGCTGGATGGATCTCAAGTCTGACCCAGTCTACACTGTACTTATGTTAACAGAAATAAAAGGATGCTGCCTGACTGTTCAGATCCCAGGAGAAAACAGAAACGTAAGAGTCAAATCATGATTCAGTATCTGAGTACATTTGCTTGGGAGTGACTGCAGCTAACTGTGCCATTTTAATGTGCTATTTTTCAGACTAAAGCTACATGCTATGTAGATCTCTTAGGCAATAAATACTTGCACAATCACTTGCTGAATAGACATAACCGGCAAGAGAATTCATTACAGCTACAACTGTAATTTGGAAAGATACCAGTGTACACCAAGGGTTTATGCAAATCTCTGCAAAGAGAAGAGGGATGAAGTTCACCTGTTCACAATACTGATCAGCTCTTTAAGCCTCTCTTCTCCTTTCTGTCGCTCAGCTTCACTTGCATCTGCATCTCTGCCTTTCAAGATGGGAATTTCAAAATGTCTTTTAAATTCCTGTGCAGTCCCTGTACAAAACAGAAGTGAAAAGGTGACAACTACTACCAAATAACCTTTGATCAGTATCCCACAACCCCAGTTATCATACCACAAGCATGGGGCCCAGCAGACAAAACAAACTCTCACCCCACCAGTATGATTAGTTTTCCTTTCTAGCCAGGAAAGATTCAAACAAGACAGTCAAATCTGTACCACAGAAAATCATTTTGTACTCCACAACAATGCACTGCCAAAGGTCATATGATTTTAGTTAAACCTGAGTCCAGTCAGGCATGTACTGTTTTTGCTCACATTCCAGCTATACTTTTACTCCCAGATTTTGTCCTTGCAAACAATAGCACAGGCATTGTGTGCCTGTTCCAAAATTATCTGTAATCAGTTGTTTATTACTGGTCACAGTCTGAAAGTGGGAAAAATGACTACTGCATGCATGCAGCTTTGCTGGCAGTAGTTACAGTATTAACCTCATCTCAGAAAGGATGAGCTAGAAGTACAGGGAGACTAATCTTGTCCGAAGTACAGGTAAGGGGGCAGGGAAAATCACATCAGCTCCCTGTAACAACTGCCCAAAATTCAAGCACATGGAAAAAGCAGATGTAGAACATCTACCATCCCATCCTTTCCTTGAGAAATCCTGGGGGCAGAACAGCTGAACAGAAAAAGATACGGCCCAAATACTGCTTGTAAGACTAAGAATCTGATGAGTGGTGTTTAACTAGAGTTGTGCGTGCACTAGAATTAATGCAAAGCCTCTTGGACTGGACACCAAACAATCCAAGACAAACATGGGTGACGAGTTACAGCAACAACGAAATGATTTACAGGTCGGTTTATTTTCATTCCTTGACAGAAAAAAAATGACCTCTCTTGACAAAGACAAGCTGCTACTGGAAAGCAGTAGACCTGCTCCTAATCCAGTGATGCAGGAGAGGATGCAAAGACCACTTTGCTTTTAAAATGAAAACAGAGCTTGCAGACATAAGCAGAGCATAGGAGCCAGAGACAGAGTATTTCAGTCTGCTACCAGCAATTTTAGAAAGTGTTTGATCCTGAAAACTCACACTAATCAGTATTTCTCCTCCAGGCTCTTTTCTTTCTATCTCAGATTAGTTAACCCCATATTCACAGGCCTCCCTTGCCTTAAAAAACAAGAGCAGTCTTAACTCCAAATGCTAGACATCACTCAGCTTTCTCTCAGATTATCTGAAAGCAGGATGGCAGACCGTCAGAAATTCAGGCTTTGCTGCCTAACTCTGCCACAAGGTACACCATTCCGCCTTGCACCAGTCACTTCAACCTCCTGTGCCAGATGGATACAAGAGAGAGAGCGGGGAAAAGCTGTCTCCCAGGCTGCCTCTGTACTCAACGCAGAGAGCATATCATGTCAAACCCTTGTCTCCACGGAGCCTCTCCTACAAAGACATCATTCCTGGCTTAGATTTCTGAATTTGCTACAGCCTGGGAGTATTATGGGAACTACCATTATGAGCTGGCTCTTCCTGCCCAGCAACACCTGCAGTATCTCCAAGGGCTTATTGTCAGAGAAACTCCTAGCCTACATGGACATTTTGGCTGGCCAGTATAGCTACACAAGATAAGCCATGTAGTACTCAGGGGTTATATATTCATTTTACCTTAATAATTAATTCCTCTTCCAAAACACCCGTTAGACTGGTGTACTTTAAATTACAGTCTTCTTGAAACAGAGCTCTGATGATATACAGCTTCTAGAACAGGGGACTCTGACCTAGACTTTCTGGATACAAACTGAAGGAGAATAAGTCTCCAATCTGTACATGACCTTTCCTCTCACTAATGTCTTGGTTGCTGCTTTCACTGGCACTGGTAGCTAGGGGAGGCCTTGCCAGCAGCTTCCCCCTCCATCATGTCTCTGACACACTCACATCTTACCTAGGATGCCTGAATTGACGAAGTGCACCAGGCTGAAATATTCAAGCAGGTCATTCTGAATGGGAGTGCCCGAGATAAGGACTCGTCGAGGTGTATTTAAGCTGTTGAGAGCCTGGTACGTTTGGTTTTCAGAGTTCTTCAGTCTATGGCCCTTTGAAAAAAAAAGAAAAAAAGGAATGAAGCTGATAAATCCAGTGGCCCTGATGGGAAGCAGCTTGGAGATCCTCATCAACACTGACATCCAGTTGGCGACCAGTCATGAGTGGTGTTCCCCAAGGCTCAGTGTTGGGACCGGTCCTGTTTAATATCTTTATCAATGATCTGGATGAGGGGATTGAGCACACCCTCAGTAAGTTTGCAGATGACACCAAGTTGGGTGGGAGTGTCGATCTGCTGGAGGGCAGGAAGGCCCTGCAGAGGGACCTGGACAGGCTGGATTGTTGGGCCAAGGCCAGCTGTATGAGGTTCAACAAGGCCAAGTGCCGGGTCCTGCACTTCGGTCACAACAACCCCAGGCAACGCTACCGGCTTGGGGAGGAGTGGCTGGAGAGCTGCCTGGTGGAAAAGGACCTGGGGGTGTTGGTTGACAGCCGCCTAAACATGAGCCAGCGGTGTGCCCAGGTGGCCAAGAAGGCCAATGGCATCCTGGCTTGTATCAGGAATAGTGTGGCCAGCAGGACCAGGGAGGTGATAGTGCCCCTGTATTCAGCACTGGGGAGGCTGCACCTCGAATACTGTGTTCAGCTTTGGACCCCTCACTTCCAGAAGGACATCGAGGTGCTGGAATGTGTCCAAAGAAGGGCAACAACATTGGTGAAAGGTCTAGAGAATAAGTTTAACGAGGAGCGGCTGAGGGAGCTGGGGTTGTTTAGTTTGGAGAAGAGGAGGCTGAGGGGAGACCTTATTGCTCTCTACAACAACTACCTGAAAGGAGGTTGTAGCGAGGTGGGAGTCGGTCTCTTCTCCCAAGTAACAAGTGATAGGACGAGAGGAAATGGCCTCAAGCTGCACCAGGGAAAGTTTCCTAATACCCAACCTAAAAACTTCTTCACTGAAAGAGTAGTCAGGCACTGGAACAGGCTGCCCAGGGAAGTGGTTGAGTCTCCATCCCTGGAGGTATTTAAAAGACGGGTAGATGCGGTGCTTGAGGACATGGTTTATTGGTGGACTTGGCAGCGGTAGGTTAACAGTTGGACTTGATGATCTTAAGGATCTTTTCCAACCTTAACAATTCTATGATTCTATGCTGTATCTCCCACATGGCATCTCACCACTTTTCCCATTCCTGGTAGTGGACTAAGTGTTGTACATGTGTTCAACTGTTGTGACAGACTTCTTTCAAAGGCAAGAATCTGATAGGAAACCTGAAGCCATTACATGAGGCAACATGACATTTCAAGCTTCCAAGACCAGGAACATCTGAGCCACACCCAGGCAAGAGGGCCTACCATGAAAATAACCACCAACCACATGGACTAACTATAAGAACTGTTTCTTGTTCAAAGACAGGGACATTTTCAGCTACCAACACTAGGCACTGAACTCTGGAGCAGTAACATTGCATCACCAAAGGTCAAGATCACAAGCCATGCAGACCAGCTATATCCAGGACTGCCAGGTCTTTCCACACTAATAAAAAGAGGTTAAGCACCTCTTACAGGGGTAATCTGAATACAGGCCCCATTTCCTACGCCTGGCAAAAGCAACTTTATTAGCATCTGAGTGCTATGCTGTAGGACAAAGCATAAGTAATGAGATGCTTTTTACAAGTGCTAGACCACTGCAGAGCTGAGTATTTATTGGGACCATATGGAAGACACAAGGCCAAGGACCTGCTTTCCCAACATCCCTACCTGCTGGCCCCATCCCAGGGGCAGAAAGGTGTGGGAGTTACACTTGTGAGGATGCTCACTCTTTTCAAGCTCCTCTCAGCACTGTTCTAGCAAAGACAAAACCAAAACACTGGGTGGCACTGCTATTTAACAAATGCCCTCCATCTGGCAGTAGAGGACACCTTAACAGTGGCTGAGGGCCCCAGCTTGATTGTTTCAAGGAGGCAGAGGGCACTTGTTTTATTTTGTCCTTCAGAGCATCTCTGGCTCTCACTACTTATAACCACAAATAGGGAACAATAAATGAAAAAACCAACTCCAACTCCATTTCAGCCATGTGAAAGCAGAGCTTGACAACACAGGCTTGGCAAAGCTAGATCCAGCAGTTAGCGACCAGGGAGTCAAGCCAGGTCTGTCTCTTCTTGAACAAGAAACACATGAGAGAACTCCTCACCCAGCTCTCCTACCTCTGCCCTAAGCAGGAGGCTACAGAGAGGGGAAGAGGGTCCTGCCATGGGAGTGCCCTTCAAACTCCCCCACAAGCACAGAATAAGATGGCCAGATAAACTGGCTGACAGCGGCCAACACCACACACAAGAGCATGCACAGAATCATTTAGGTTGGGAGAGACCTCAGGAGTCTCCAGTCCAATCTCTTGCTCAAAACACAGCCAAGTTAAAAATTACTGGGCAGAACATGAGGCCAGGCCAAACAAAGTACTTCTCACTTTAGCAAAGACAGACACAAACAAATGAAAACCAGATCAGTGAGCCAGGGCACTACCATCCCAACAGAGTAAGGTCTCTTTCAGAGTCAGAGACGGCACTGGACCTCCTTTCTGCTACATATTTCACGCTGAGAGGACCCTAGTAGGTGCCCCCACCCTGCCAGGGACCTACGAAGTGGCCCCAGTTACCACCACCGGGATTTTCTTCATATCTCTTGTTCAGGCTCACCCAGTATGGATGAGCCAGTTACCCAGCATCTCTCAAACACCAGAATGGGTGCTGTCCACAGCTAAACCTTGTTTCCCACTGCCCTCCTCCCTTTTAAGAAAGCTGAGCCACTTTTGCCCAGATCTCAAGAAAACATCAGGAACAGATTCTTCTTAAAGATTCCCCTGTACCTCATCACATATGACCAGCCCAACACTGCCCTTCTGTAATGCCTCAGCATGGAGTCGGAAGGTCTCATAGGAGATGATCAGGATGGGTGAAGGCACTCGCAGGCCACGCTGGTTCATAAAGCCAACTGCAGATGGAAAGAGGGAAAAGGAAAAGAAAAAAAGGGATGAGAAAAACTAATAGAAAAGAGTTCTATAGTCAAAACTTTTCACCTTAAAAATCTAGGAAAACCTGTCTGTTTCAATTACTCTGTAGCATCCCTTCCACCCACATATACCCATGCTCCTTTCCCCACAATTGTCCCCATTTCGATCCCCCTCCCACCTCTGCCCACTCCCTTCCTGGCTTCTGGCTGGAGCAAAGAGGCGGCGCTGGGACTGCCCTAACTTAAGCACATGACTGGACTTGGATTATTCCAAAAGATCAACTATTACCAAACATGCAAGGGCCTGATCTAAGCATGTTAGTGGAGAGACTTTCATCAGTCTCCAGAGCTCTAATAACAGCTCAGAGATGTTCACATCAGCTGCTGTAGGCTTCTTCCAACACAAGATTTTGACCTAAGCCAGCCAACCGCACCGTTTGCAAACATTTCTGTACCTAGTTTACGGTCAATCTCTTCTTTGGAGCCTCCATCAATGGCCAGCGGCTGGATCCTTCCCCCCAGCCATTTCTCTACTTCATTGTACCAGTTTCTCACCAGGCTGGAGGGAGACACCACCATGGCTTTCTCGATTTCAGGCTTGCAGTCCGGACTTTGCCGGAGAAGCGTCCACATGAGTGTGATGCACTGCAGGGTTTTGCCCAGCCCCATTTCATCTGCCATGATACAGCCATGACTCCCGGGGATCCGCCGGCTCGTCACACAGTCCCAGAGGAATTTCACTCCCTGCCAAAAAAGTGTTCTCTCAGAACAGGATGGGGACATCAGCAGAATGACAACTTCATTACAGCTTCATTACTGCAATGCACAGGACTAATACTACAACAAACAGCAAATCTGTGTAGCACATCCCTAGGGACATGTGGTGTTCTAATGAGACAGAGGGAAATCACCCGAGACGCAGCTAAAATGCAGCCAGATCTGGTTTGGAACAACATTACTGGTGCCAAGACGTACCTCATAACATGCACAAAATCTTACTACATTTTAACTGTACAATTATAACTAGCTTCCAGACACGAATTCCCAGAAATTTCTACCCTTGGCTGCATTACATAGGCCAAGGCCGTCAGCTAATCTGCATCAATCACTGCAAACAGGTTAATCATCTTAACACCACCCAATCAGGTAGTTTTAAAAACACAGAATCATAGAGTGAGCAGAATTGTTTCTGCTGCCTGATTAACTCCCAGAATACCCTCAGCAGCCCTCATCGCTTCTGCCTAGAAGCGCAATGACTCACCTGGGGACTCAAGGTCCAAAGCAGATTTAGCTTCAGAGAAGACAGAGGGCTGAGGTTATAGCCCACGTCACATGGTGGGAGAAGAGCTCAGCCTTGCATTAGGCTCTGACACATCACCAGGACAGATAAAAGGGAAAAAAAAAAGAGACAGACTCTGCAAAATGTTCCTCTATCATGTGATGATAGAGAGTCATAGAAAACCAGGGCAATGTGCTGGGAACATATAAGCTCCCCATGTTGTGTCAACAGAGCAGGGAGTGAGGGACACAACCTAAACACACCTGGATGGATTCACCCCTCTGTGCTCCACTACTTAGGACTGGAAGATGGAGCACTTTCACTTGCACTTTCAAGTTCTTTTCTTTCTTTCTTAGGCCCTTAACAACAGATTAATGAAGTTTATGTAAGCCAGTTGAACAATTATGAAATACATTACTGACTAAAAGAGTGCATTTGGCTGGGGATCCAGCTGGGTAACCTCCCAGCAACTGGGGAAAAGACATGACAAAGCTGGAGCGAAGCTGTACAACAGTCTGGGAGCATCACCTGAATAAAGCAGCACAGGAATCTTAGCAGGCAAAGACTTATTAGTCAGACTAGAACAGAGACTGCTTTATCAGAAATATCTAGCTGTCAAAAAACAGTATGCCTAGGACACCAACATAACTATCGTTACTTGACAAAAGTACCAGCAGGCAGTATCTTACCCAAAAACAGAGTGCTGCCAGCTATGTAGCCAGAGACAAGCATTACACTGGGTCACAGGTTCAGTATCAGCTCTGAGATAAAAGTACGAGCTAGGAGCAGCCTACAGCGCTCCCAGAGATGTCTGAAGATTTCCCATGCAGGGACACATCCAGCTTGACCTGCTTAGCCTGCAAGATCAGCAATTACAGCTTCCATCTGTGCTGCCTCTAGGCTTAAATGATTATATACTTCATCTGTGATAAGCTTCAAACTGTCCAGATACCTACATTAGATATTTGGAGCACACACTGCTTCAATATTGTGATGTTGCACATATTTACGACATAAAATGTTTTTCAGCACTCTCCACTGGCAAATTCCATGTCTACGTAGGTCACGGACAGCTCACACCTACAAAGGGTAGCCTCCAAATAAAACACAATGAAGTAGGAATCTACTCCACACTGTGTTGGGAACCATGGTACCAGAAAGAAGAGCTTCAGTGTTTCCTGGCTCAAAGACTGTGGATCCAATTAATTCTGCTGACCAGCAAAACACAGCGGTGGACAGCCTGCCCTGCCCAACTCAGGACCAGGCTGCAACATAATTTATGGCAACTACATCCCATCCCCTTCCACACTGAGCTCCACTCAGCAGAGCTACATCTCCAGACTTCAAGATAAGTAAAGGCTGGACTTTCAGCCCTGACTCTGCAAGATCCCATTTCCCTGCAGAATCTGGTCTTTTCCTAAGGTATCATTGGTGACAGAAAAGTCAGCCAATGTGCTTTCCTAGACCTGCGCAACCAGTGTGCAATGGTCACAGAAACTCCCCAGTCTCCACTATCAGCTGACCTGACCTACAACCCCACAGAGAACACAACTGTGCATTAGACAGCATCACGTTTAGGCTGGGAGTGCTCTGAGCCTGCTAGATCAGAGGCAAGAGAAGAGAAAGTTCTTCCACACAAGAAAGCAGTAAATTTCCACATTTTTAAGGACAAACAGGACTGTTGTAATATTCCCAGCATGTCCTCTTGCTTAACACAGGACAGAGAACACTTGCAGCATTCAGGACTCTAAGAGGATGGTTAAAACAAGTGTTTCACTTTGCATTTGCAACAGACTAGAGTCTGTTAGACTGTCACAGGCTGTTAGTCTGTGAGGTCTATGTAGACCTCACAGTTGGTGGGTTACAATTGCAGCAGAGGAACGTCAGCTTTTTGAAATGCACCAGGTCCTTCAGCCATACCCTCAGGTCCCAATGGAAAACTTACTTCTCTCTGATGGGGCCGTAAAACACGGCTGAGGACAGGATCCACCACAACATGGACAGGTGCTTTGTCCCTGCAGGAGGCAGTCAAGGAAGAAGACTATGATTAATGAACTCAGCACAGCATATGTTTAGTTTTCTTAAAGTCTCACTGCTACACCAAAGACTCCCCAGTGGCAGGAGGGAAGCAACTGCCAACAAGAAAGTGAAAAATGGATTAATTCAGTTTTGAGAATGAAGTCACAGGGGCCTGATCTACAATCTAAAACATCAGTGAAACCATGTATTCAGGCTGTGGTTAAAACAAGGGCAGAATGTGGTTCAGAGACACAGTTAAAAAGTCATTATTATTTTCCTTGTTTAAATAACAATATTGTAACTGCATTGCTGGAGAGAGGAACCCCTTCCTCTGTCCATGAAGATCCAGCTGACAGCCCTTCTAAGTTATAACAATCACACAGAAGGAACTACTTAAGAATAAAAACCATTAGGCAGCCTAACATTTGACTGTCAGTCATCTCCCTTTGCTTGTTCCTAGATGCTGATTTTTCCTACTAACAACTAAGCCATAAGATTTTCTAAGCAGCATTCCCTGCAACAGGTTCAAATTTTTGATGAGTGGGAGATGAAACAGCCTGTGGAAGAACACAAACAATCCGGCATGGGTACACTCCTTCTTTGATTGTTACCGTATCTGAACCAATTCAGAAGCAGAATACTTGGAACCAAACTCCCCTTGATGTTCAGACACATTTGGGAGGAAAGTACACAGACCTGCACATACAAGGAGGTCAGAGCTGAAGCATTTGTGCCAGGCGATGACTCACTTGTCTATTTTCAGCTGGTCGTGGGCACTCAGCAGTGGGGGCTCGTACAAAACCAGAGCTCCTTCCTCAAAAGGGTCATGGAGAGGACTCCTCAGCCCTGCCCGTTTGATACCCAGCGCACGCAAGCCCAGTGGCCCTGAAAGCAAACAAAGGCACAACTCAAAGAACAACTTCTTCCTGGAAGAAAGCAGAGCCTTGCAGAAGATTCTGATTACATTTAGGAACAGTGAATTAATTGGGTGCTGGAGTGGAGATGCAGGCACAACTGGTGCAGACAGCAAACCTGCACGGGGTGGTTGTTTGGCAGCACTCTGCCAGCACACAGCGGGTAGCTCTGCAGCAGGAAAGAAGAGAATAAAGGAAGAGAGGCAAAGATGGAGCAATGGCACTGCTCGCCACATTGGGTGCACCAAAATAGGCATGACTGGGTGCAGCAGATGCCATATATGCTGACACATGACAGTATAAGCTGTCTTGCAAGGTGACTGACGGCTTCATCCCAGACCTGTGCCACTGGCATCCAACCATAAACAGGCACAATGTTTCCCTCAGCTGTCTCTGGGCATTGGAGCTACTCCTAGCACCCAAGGGTGGTTGTTCTATTTTTCTGAAAGATAAGCAGGGTTCCAGAATGTATGCCTCAGCAGCTTAATAAATACATTCCCACATACATAGTATATACTGAGGTCAAATCATCTTTTTGAATCACCTCACCCAGACTGAGCCAGAGTTGTACCTTTTATGCAAGGTCAGGAATTGATCTTTAACAGTGATGAAGTTTTACAGTATCATAGTTAGCACCATACTGCCATTACCTACTCTAGGGTATTATTTTCCTCTCTGATGAGCAATAGTAGATGTTTGGCCTTGGAGCCAGTTTCTCTGAAAAGCAGAAACTAAGCATGAGTCCCTTTTCCTAGCATGTTTTGATGTCACAGTTTTGGAATGGAGATGAACACAAAAAGAACACGCATGGAAATCCCTTTTCATTTCAAAACACAGGCAACTGTGCTCCCAGGATTGATTTTGCTTGGGAAAGATTCAAGCAGGGTCAATTTGCCTGCTGCTTGCTAAAGCTCCTTGCAAAACAAGAGTGTATCACAAGCTGAGGCAACAGTGCGCGCACACCAAGAAAAGAGCACATGAAACAGCCTCATCTCCCAATTAAGAGAGCAAGATAACAGCCACAGAAAGCAGCTTCCCCCATTACAGTTCTGTTTCAGCCTCCTGACAAATATGCTTTTCCACAAACTAACTTTGTCAAACACCTTTGGGGCTTGTCATTTCATAGTTAGTGTCTGCTTACAGACGTATTTTTATAACTGACATTTGAGTGAAACTGGTTGATCTGCATTCGAATTTTTCAGCTGGAGGGTGAAGGGGAAAAAGGGGACAAGAGCAGGCCCATTTGTTTCTGAGATCTTGTGTTTTACTGATTCAAACCAGCTGAGGCTTTGAACTTCAAAACTGCCTTGCTTTGAATATCACCTTGAGACTTGACACACCAAGCCAAGTAGAAAGAAAACTGGCACGTACTATCTTTTTCACTGACAGCCTCCTGTCCGTTAGTATCATTAGGGTATTATTTAGATGGTAAACCTTCATCGCTTGGAATTCATCTTGCCTTTGTATTTGCGATATGGTGTACAATCTTCTGGCACTACATCAAATACATAGCAGTTAGAACACAAAATCCAATTCTGAAATGTAGGATTATCCAAACTAAACACTAGTAAGAAATATGAAGACTTTGCTAATGTGCCAGTATTTTTCTTTCAAAATTAAGTCAGGATTTCTGGAACATATGCATCAGTGCAAAAAAGAACAATAATCCTCACAGATATATTTGACAGGCCTGAGTATCATCTATTTTACCCAAGTAGTCAATACAGACAATCCTTAAACCTCCTCATCTTACCTTTGTAATTTGGAATGGGGACTTTGAAGGGTTTGGACAAAATGCTGCGGATAAAAGCCTCCTAGGAATTCAGAAAAAAAAACATGCTTAAAAAGTCTGAAATCAGAGATTGCTCAAGAAGGCAAGCCCAGGACATTTTTTGAGAATTCAATTTTGCCAAGTGCTGAGAGTCCCTCTCTTCAAGTGTCAACTCCAACTATTTTCAAGAATATCTAAAAGGAAGAAATTAACAAACCAGCACGATTCCCCCCACCAACCCTGCTTTTCAAAACTATTTTCCTTTGGGTTTTCTAATGCATGAAATTGATTTTTCCTAATTCCCATCTTCTCAAATCCACTGGCATTATTCATTTCTTTAAACGCTATTGCTTCCTCCTGCCTTGGTGGATTCAGTCAGGCAATTAATTTCCTTTAAAGGAGCTGGGTTACCATTGTAGAAACATCCATGCCAGACCAGCAAGCACCCAGCCAGTTCAGCACCCGGTCTCCAGCAGCAGAAGCCCAGAGAGAACCGGACAAGCAGACAGCACTTAAGCCATCTGTGTGGAAAGCTACCCATGTCCCTGGGCACTGCCCTTCACCTAGACCCCACAGAACTCTCTTATTCAGGATTTCCATTATAGAAAGTAGCCCCACCACACCTTCTTCAACATTAAATGGTTGGAGCTAGAAAAAGGTGTCTCCTAAAGACTCTGTGTATGTGTGGCACTTCCATAACACCTCTGATTAAATGGGTCCATGTAAATTTAGGCCTGCTGGGACTCCCTGGCTGAATGAGCTCCATATGCAACCCACCTGCTATGGTGTGCTAGCAGTAACACCCACTTACATGTTGACTGCTATCCAGGCAGTGAGGCCTATTGGTCAACGGAGCCAAGGGTTTTCGGAAAGGCGACCTGTAACTTTCTCCACTCTCCGTCTCACTGACGGGCTTCTGTCTCTTACGAGTCTGAAAAACAGAATCAAGACAAAACAACTCAGGGGCAGCTGGTGAGACCAGAAGATAGATGCATCACTGTCACACTCAGTAAGCACCTAACCACACAGACAAGCCACCCAGCCAGCTGAGTATCTCTGAACAGACCCAATCATTACTCACCCCCACTGCCAAAGGACAGAGCCAGCAACACCACCAAGGTCGCCCTAAAGTTTAACCCGCACGAAGATTGAAATACTCTCCTAGTTAAGAAAATAGCTACCACTTTCCAACCTGTAAAAGGGCAGGCTTGTCTGCTAAGATTTGTCCTGTCCCCCCACCCCCAAAAAAGCAGAAGAAGAAAAAGGAAGGGTCAACAGCATGGAACAAACTACATGAAAGTCCCCAGAGGCTCCCACAGCATCTGTTATTACACAGGTGAAAGGCCTCACACTGAAACCCAGATTTCAGACATTTTGCAAGGCATGAACATAAGTCATTGATCTGTTTCCTGATTTAACACAGTCCTCTTCAGATTGAGGCATGGTTTTAACCACCTGCTGGCACAGAAAAAGGGATTTGACACAGAGAGCACTAGGTGAGACTAGTGAGAAAAGAAACAGAAAGCACTAGTGAGACCTGTATGACATAGAACATAGCACCATAACATTCTGTTTTGTCTTAAACATCTACCTATTCCTAGTTACCAGCCCTCTCACAAAACACTTGGAAGCTCTCGCAGGGCTAGTTTTTCTCCATAACCACAAAGCACCACCTGTACACAACAAAAGTTCTTCTACCAACTACATGCCCAGACACAAGTTTTCTCCCAAGTGGTGACAACAGCATAAACTTGGGGCTTGATCCTCAATCCCCAGAAGACGGGGGCGATAACAACCGCCGATCAGGCACCAGGGACTGACTTGGGCAGCGGCGGGTCCGCCACCACCCCGCACCGCATCCCCCTGCCCATGGCTGGCGAGACTCCGGGCGTTCCACCAGGCCGAACCCACCCCAACCCCGCCTGGGCGAGGCCAGCCTCGACACCGAGGGGCGCGGGCGTTCCCCGTCGCTGCCGAGGCCGCCTACCGTCGGAGGGTGCCGGTCCTCCTCCTCCTCCTCGTCGCCCGCCTTCCTCTTGGCCAGCTGGCTGGGGGCCAGGCTCCTCCTCTGGAAGAGGGGCACAGCACACACACACAGTGAGGGGACGGCGGGGCCGGGGGACCGTGCAGTCCCGCCGGCCCGGCCCGGCCAGGCCGGGCCGGGCCGGGCCGGCGCCCCCCGGCCGCCCCGCACTCACCATCGCCTCACGGAGAAGGGGAGAGGTAACGGCCCGCGCGCGGAACGGCTCGCGCGCGCCGCGCTGGAGGCGGGAAAGGCGCTTGGGCGGGCTCCGCCCCGCCTCTTCTCCAAGGCAACAGGCGTGGCCAAGCGAGCGCCGAGCCGTATCGACCCGCTCGGGGCTCCGCGGAGGGCGGGAGTTGTGGAGAGGGGCGTGCCTTCCCCTTACAGTCATCTTTCAAAACAGACGGGCGATTTTGCACAGTTTTGTGTTGTTTTACACACTTACCTGTTCAGAGTATGGCTGACCCTAAAGCCTTGATTGTGGACCAGCATCAGCTTGTGCACTCACAGAACAAAAAGCCAATCCTTTTGGTACATCCAAAAGGGTATTTGGGGGGTCCAGGGTGAAAAGCAAACCCAGAGCAGCAGCCGTCTGAGCGGAGACTTGTTTTCCTTGAAAAAGAAGGGCGGGCTAGTCTTCAGGAAAGAGCGAGGCTGTTCCCGTTCCATGGATCGCAGCTGACACGATAAATGAGGGCTGGTGCTCACCAAGCAATTTAAAGGACAGACTTTTCACAAATTGCAAACCCACAGCATTTTGGAGACATCCAGCTAAATTCTCCTTCTGGCTGCACAGGGGAAACCCCAAATAATCCCATTAAATAAGCCAAGTCCTCTGATCCATGCAGTTAGCTCTTCCCTCGGCGGGCAGGGAAGGCACCCTCAAGATGAGATTCCCAGACAGCCCGTGATACAAGACGTGCCTCTTGCAGGACTCGGAGCACGTCCTCCGGAGCCAGTGTGTTCCTGGAGGCCTCAGCGGCTGGCAGCGTTAATAGATCTTGGGAAACTCATCAAATCTCCAGATGCTGTCCGTGGAGCAGCTGGGGACAGGCAGGGAGTGAAGGTGGCCTTCAGTGCAGTCCAGCGAAGCAAACAGTTCAATATGCAATGCATTGCAGCTCTTAAAAGGGCTTTGTCTTTCCTTCCTCCTCCAAGGAGGGAAAGGAGAAAGGGAAGGATGGATTTCCTCTTTGATGGTTGTTTCAGTGGTAAACTTGGGAAATAAATTAAATGCAAAAACACTTCAGTCATTTCCAGTTGCACAGCCAACCTTCTTAAACATCAAGAAACACAAAAAGCCCCTTTGGCAGTATCTCCACCTCAAGCTACATACTATTTGTCTATTCAGTTTATTAAACATCTATAATACATTTATGCACTTTTAAAACATGGACCATAAAATAGAGTGGATATAAGACAAAGCCAAATTCTTGCATCTTTAGGATGTGAGGTGTAAGTGGGCATAGATTCCTTGCAGCCATTTACACCTCCTGAATATGTAGTACCTTAACTTTACTTTTTCCCCTGTCTTTTTCTTTTGAGTCTAAATCCATTTGTCAGTATTTTATTCCCAAAGTGCTTTCAGAGCTCAGTGACGAATGCTAGATGTTGCAATTACTGGCTCACTGGGCAGAGAGTGGTTCTATAGGAAGGTAATTGGCTATTTTTCCTGGCATGAATAATATTCACGTTAATAGACTCCCTCACCCCGGCTTCGAGAGCAGTTCTGCTGTGTGCTTTTTGCCTGCGATGGGAACAGACACATTTTCTGGCCCAGGCCAGGCTGGAGGGGAAGGGGAGGCAACATGCTCCTTCCTGCTCCATGTAGAGCGACAAGAAAGATGTTAGTCATCTTACACCCAACACAGAACCGCTGAGGACTCCATCCTGCAACAGCTTTTCTCTTCTAACCATTCGTGACAAGTCCCAGAGGGAAATTTGGGGTGATGCTAACGCCTGAGCGCAGCCAGCCCCCTTGTAAAACAACCACGTTGCGAGCCTGGGGCAAGGTGGGCATGCACGGGGGAGATTCCCTTCCTTCCCAAAGAAACTGGCTAAGAGATACAGCAAAAAGAAATATTTCTCTTTCTCTGCAGAGTGGAAGACGGAAGGGCTTGCCCGAGGTGGCAGGAGCAGCCAGGGACAAGGCCAGCGATGGCCCTTTCCTGTGCTGTGGGTGCCGGTGCCAGACGCCGCTTAGAGCTCTCTTCTCTACTCTTCTCTCCAAACTGGCACCTTCAGGCAGAGGTTAAGTCCTCCCCTTTTCCCCCTTTCTAATTACACAATTTACTCCGTTTCTAGCTGTAATCAGCTCCCATTTATACAGCCCTGAGAGATCATAGGATAATCACCATGGGGAATAATCCTGTGATTTCCCTTGCCATCTCTGCAGGATGCTGAGTCCCTCCAGTAGGAGCAAGAAAAGGGGAGGATGCCAAACATCTTCCTCAGGGACTCTACAGGATTAGGCCAAGAAAACAGTCCAAAAAAAATTTAAAAATCATCAAACAGGGCCTGTCTTCCAGTCACTACCATGGTATGAACTCATGGCACTCCCTCGGTGTCAACCACCACCACACCTCAGTGGGACCACTATTCCACCCAGACCCTCGTGGACACAGTGTCTCCCCAGTGACCTCCCTGATTTGTGAGATCTCCCTTCTTTTACAGCCCCCTTTTTCTTCTGAGGCTCCTTCCGTTGGCTGTGGAGCGCAGGCCCTCCCCGGTTCCCCACAGAAGCTTTTAAGAAATGTGTTGCAGGAATTGGGGTCTCGTATCCAGCTCTTTGCAGGCAGGAATAAGGATAGGTCCTGCCCAAGTGAGCTTGTGACCTTTGTAGTAGGCAGAAAACAGCATGAGAGAGAGATAATGTGAGAAAATGTCTCCTGATGGAAGGACACCTCAGACCTTGTCTAACAGCTTCAGCCATTCTGCAATGAAACATGGAGGTGAAAATCTATAATCACGATAAGAAGGGCAGAGCTTTAACAAAATTCAGCAGTGCCACCTGGATCTTCTCAGGTGAAGCTCTGAAGGGACCAGGACTGCAGGATGAAGACCCCTGCACACCAGCATAGCTTGGCCATATTCAGCTGGGAAAGTAATTAGTTAAATATCCTTCCAGTTAATTCCTTTGCAAACCACGAGAGGGAAACTGAGTACGGTCACACCAAGTTGCTGTCAGCTGGAGTTGTGATCCCATTTCATCACCGCCAGAGACAGCTCAACTGCCCTTCCACCAAAGCCACTTATTGAGAGAGGAAACATTAAGTGCTTTAAAAATATTAACTTCAGGGAGAAAAATCTTTTTCCTTTCTGGAGGTCAGGCGCCATTCAACATGCAGCCAGTCTGCATGCTGGACAGAGGCAGAGCTTCAGCAGCGAGGATCCCAGCTGCTTTTGGCACGTTTGCATGAATATCACCCGAAAGAAAACTGAGTCATGAGCCCAGACTGATGCGAGCTGGGCGGCTGACATGCTTCCCACCCCCAGCCGTCTGGCTGCTGAGCTGCCACAGCGCTTGAGCACTTACGCCTGTGCGAAGGGCCATGGCTATGGGGCTGACCCATGTCCCACCCAGCCATCCCTGCAGTACCCCAGACATCCCTGCAGTGCCCTCCATTGCAGCCACACAGCACCCGCTTCAGCCTGAACCCCTCTGTGTGGTAAGCACACCCAAGGCACAGCTCTTGTGTCCCATAGCGGGGTGGCACAGCTGGGCAGCCACTGACCGCTTTGCTCTTGGAGCCCTTCACCATCACGCATTACATATTAGATTTCACAGTTTCTTTTGATTCATTTATGACCGCTGTCCCTTTGGCCCCAGTGGTACCTAATCCTTATTACTGTTAGAAGAGAAAAAATAAATCTTTGCTAATCTTGTTTATTTACAAAAAAAGACCCACAAAATCCTATTTCCTTAAAGCAGCAAAGGCAAAAGGAGCAGGGAAAAATCTCCACAGCCACTACTCCAGTGAGCTCTGAGCCCCAGAAAACTGCACACCCACCTGCTTCCTCATGGTTTGGTGCTTCCCCTCCAGATACCTCCTTGCCCCTGTGCTGGAAATCAAGACGACCTCCCCTCGGAGCCAGAGACCTCTGCACCATGCTGAGCCACATGCCATGGCTTGAAAGCCATGAGGTAGAGAAGGGACTGGTGGCACAGAGACAGGGAAGTAAGAAGATGGGTGGCCTCCAGGTAACGCAACAATCTCCTCCAGGGACTAAGCCTTGGGCTTTCTCCTTCATCATTGTTGCTGCATCCAGCACTAATGACAGTCTCTCTGTCCCTAATTTGACATTAAGCAGTTGATTCCTTTTCAGGCTCGTGACACTGGCTAAAGAGTATCTGGAAGCAGAGGCTCACCCACCAGCTTGGGTTTAGCATCGCTCACCTACAAAGCAACATCCCCCCCTGCTCTGAGAAAACCATCAGCCACTTGAGTGCTTCAGCTGCTTCCCACTCCATGGGACTGCTTTCAAGAGCCAGCCCTTCATTCAAGAGGAAGGCTGTCCCCATGGGGTACTTCCCCCCTGCACCACCTTTGCTTCTAATTTAATTTTTTTGCCAAAATGTTTTTAAACATGCATGAGTCTGACTCAGCAACCCAAAATATTTCATTTGATGCAAAGCAAAATGTTCTATTTTGTTTACAAGCTAATTAGCCAGTCTTATCTCCCTCACCTTTATAAGCACAGGCAAGCCAACAACACAACCTGCAAACATTAAAAAGCCTGGTTTTAGGAAATGTCAGAGTCAAGCTGTGTTGGCACTTCCAAAAACACATCCCCCATTTCTTAAGGGGAGGAGGGGAGGCCAAAATGACTTCCCGAATTCAGCTTGATTTTGCAAATTGGTTTATTTCTGCTGAAGGTCCATTTTTGCAAGAAATTTACAATCAGTTGCAATTTTCCTTGCCAAGCTCAGACATTTACAGAGCACTCAGAGAGCTGCAGGACAAATCCAAGGGCAGATCTCAGCCTTATGGACCAGAGACAGCCCCTGATCCTGTTGGGTCCTCACCAACCACCCAGCACCGTCACCAGTATTGTCTGGGGCTGCATTCAGGGGTGCTGCTCGTGGGTACAAATACACCTTTATGCAAGTCCGGATGCAGAACCAGGACTGAAATAAATAGGATTGCAACCATCTTCCCACAACAGCTACCTTCATCACATCACTTTTATGATCTACAGAGAAACACCCACCATAGTAATTCTGGGTGTGAAAGACAGAATATATATGAACATATATATACACACACACACTTACTTTCTAAGCGGTTAATCTACCAAGCACCCTCTACCACATTTAAAAATATTTGCTTATCAGCTTGCATGACCAAGAAAGACTTCTCTGCAAATGGGGTTTTCTCCAGGGCAGGAGAAATTGCTTCCCTCCTTTCTGCCTGAGCTCCACAGAAACCAAGCACTGGCTCCCTTGTGAGAACAGCTTGGCCCCTGCATATGATTTTTGTGATTTATACAACCTCCAAGGGCCAGAAGTGAGGCTGTTTGGCCACAGAGGTGCTCTACGCCAACTGGATTTCCTCTGGGTTTGAGGAAACGGGCTTGATGGGTGGTGGAGGTACATCTCTTAAAAGACATCTTCTGAAGTGTGCGCGGTCCCCAAACACTTCAGGTCCTATTTAAAGAGGAGCTGGCAGGGGTTGAGTATAGCACACAGGCAACAGGGCTTTCAAATTATTTTTGTGGCAGCACGTGGTCCTTCCCAGACCTGCCCATTACGGTGCCAAGTTGCCCTAGGTCCTGTATGGCTCCAGTGAGCTCCAGGGCCAGCTTGGGAGCTCACAGCATGGGCCATGCAACCTTAAGCGCACCTGGTCCCACAAGGTGGACAGACCATCACATTGCGCAACCAGATACTCCTGAGCTAGTAAGGGAATTGTCACTCATAACCGCGTGTGACTCTCCTCAACTGCTTTGTCTTTGCTTAGAGAAGTCTTCCCTCTGGCAGGAGGCAAAATGTTATTCTCTCTGCTCCTGCTTAAATCTCAATAGAAAAAAAAAAATCTATCTCCTAGAAGTAATGTCTCAGGACAGAGGAAACATCATTTCATTGGGGCAATTAGCATGGTTTAATTAAACCCTAGTCTTCTGATCAGGCTCTGCTGATTAAGTGGGTTGCAGACACTCTGGATTATATTAACGAAATGAATCAGTTAATTACATGACAATCAATAAGAAGCAAAAAGTAGGACAAGCAATTTGCCTTTAAACGACCATCTAAATTCATCAACATGATACATGTTTGTAAGTGTTAAGGGAAGGGGCAGACATGACAGATCTCTTAGGCACTAAGATAATCATTTCTGATAGCTGCAATTCATGAAAAGCAGAGAATGTACAGCATCTCCCTGAAAAAATAATTATTTTTTAATAATGGTTTTCAAAACAAGCAGGGCACCAGTGAACTCAGCTACTGGGGAAAAAAAAGCCTTCAAAAACGTAGCTCTTTAAGAAACTGAAAGTCTTAGTTTGGAGTTGTGACCTAAAATGGTCAGCATTGCTTTGAACCAGAGACATTGTGGTCTTGAATGATTATCTGACTTAGAGCTCCCATCCAAATTGAAAACCTTGGTGAAGTGGGAGCTGGAAAATGACATTGTTAAAGAGGCAATTTTTACCCTGAAAAGCTTACAGCCTGAATGGAAGGACTTAAAAAATATAGGGGAAAAACTATTTTGTGAAAAATACAGAAATATCTGTTGTTCTTATTTTGCAGGGTTCAAAACAGGCAGCCTATGAGGGATTTTCAGGACTTGTAATGAGTGCTTTTAATCATTTAGAAAAAAAAGAAAACCACAGCATTATCAAGATGGCTATTGAGAGTTTCTCCTCTCTGAAAGCAGGCTTTTCAGTCAAGCTAAAAAGCAATAACATTTTCAAGAAAAAAATTCAGTGAAAATGTCATAAAAAATGAAATGTCTGACAAGCACAACAATCTTCCCAGCCTTGAAAAAAGGGATTGGGTATTTTATTTTTGACTTTCTGCTTTATGATTTTGGCTGGATGGATAATGCAGAATTAGGAAGGTGACTTTTCCTTCTTCCAGAGATGGAGACCTGAGGACCAGAAAGATGAGTCTTGCCCCAAACCATGCCTGCAATCAGACTCATTTAGGCGAGGAGGGACCTCTGGAGGTCCAACCCCATGCTCCAAGCAGGGCCAACTTCAAAGATTAAATCAGTTTGCTCTGGGCTTTGTCTGGTTGAGCTTTGAAGATCTCTGAGGACAGGCAGTCCAGCCCCTTCAACCCAGTCACACAGAAATTGCACCCAAGTTTTCAGCCTCCAGGTTCAGTGCCCTGATGAAAAAATGTCCTAATGCCCCTCACTGCCCTGGGATTGTCATGGAAGAAGTCCAGGAGGGTTGGCATACGTAGTGGCATCTACAGTCACAGGGGAAAGAGCCTCAAAAAGAAAGAGGTGTGGGCCAGAGCTTTTTGAAACTTTCGGGCTCTGTCCACAGCCTTCAGTAGGGACATGAGTAATTGGGTGTGGGTGCTCTCCACACCAGCCTCATCCAAACCAGCCACGCTGCAGACACTCAGCCCCACCACAAGCCATCCTCCAGGCTGTACACCAAAGCTGTGATACCTGGTTTGTCATCCTTGTTTGTTTCCCGCCCCCTTTCAGCCTGCTAGCAATTGCATTTCTGGGGGCATGGGGCTCATTTATGAGTCTCTGCAGCAATAAAACAAAAAGGAAGAACCTCAATGCCACAACCTGGACTGCCAGGCAAGGAATTTGCTTGCCATTTGTGGGCAATCATTTGCCATCTTGCACGGGAAGTAGATCAAGCTACTGGGGGACTCTCAGCTCCAAAAACCACTAGAAAAAATGTGAAACTGCCAGGAAGCAGAGGGGAGTGGATTGCAGTGAGACAGCTCGGCTGTCCCAGCAGCAGGTTTTACTGACGCTAAGAGCTCCAGGCTCCTAGAATTGCTTTTCCAAAGTCTCTCCAGCTGGCTGCTGAGGTAGAGCCTGCAGAGAGTCGAGGCAAATACCTTTCATCTTTTTTAAGCTTTATTTCCAAAGGAAGCAGAATTATGCTGCTGTTCCTTTTTTTTTTTTTTTCCTAATAACTTTTAAATCCTTTGGCTGCTTGCACCAAATTTTTCACAGGGGGACCAGACGTGCAGTTCTGACAAGTCTGGAGTAAACAGGCAGCTGGGGAGAGGAGAGAGAAACTCCACTAGCGCAAAATGCCTCTTGTCGACCATCACACCGGTGCATGAAACATCTCATTTACTGGGCACCATGGAGTCCAGGCAGAGCTCGGCCTCCAGGAATAACTCTGTGGGAAATGGGCTGTGCTGGTTCAGCCCCTCTGTCTCCCAAGTAAGTTGTCCTGCTTTATGGCAGGGTTTTGCAGTTTTCTCTGAGCAATGCTTGTGTGCAAGCAGCAATAAAGAGTTGATTTCTAGCATAGAAGGAGATTGTGCTCAGGGCTTCTTTAGTTCTGAGCTGCTGGAGCCACCCCATGTGCAGCTCCTACATCCTGGGGTGTATCATCAGGCATAAGCCATCAGTTGCATCAAGGCATCCTTCCTCTCTACACAGCTGCAACACCGTGCCCAGTTTTGGGTACCCAGTCTCAATGTGTCATGAGGTGAGAAGAGTGACCAGCATTATCAGAGCCCTTGAAAACAGGAAGCGTAGGAGACTGAAAAAGGCGGTGATTGGTTTACTCTCAGAAAAGGGAAATATGAGAGCAATCTGCAAATTTGCAAAAAGTTCTTGTGAAGAAGGGAGTCTTCTCTGTGATCACAGCAGGTAGGAAAGGACGTGGCAGGCTTCAGTTGCAGCCCAAGAGAATATAGGTTAGAAATTAAGGAAAACCTCGCCAAGAGGAAAAATAATCCTGTCTGAACAGGGATGGCATTCCACCTTTGCAGTTTTTAAGAGCAAACAATACACCCTTCAGCTGGGTTTATGCTTTGGGTGGAGGTGACCCCTAGACCTCCCTTCTGACCTAATTTCTAGTTTTCCATAAGGAAGCCACCATCGGTGAGGAGACCACGGCAGCTTAACGCACTGCCTGAAGCAGATGGGCAGGACACAAACCTTAGATGTGAGGATGACAGTTTGTCAGCTTGCCTGGTGTGCTCTGTGCTGCACAAAGCCCAAGGACGACTCCTGCCCTATTGCTCTGGACAATAAGGATACTGCGAATTCCAGATTATCACTCGTGCCTAAATTTCCTGTCTGTATTCAGGAAAACCTTGGGGCTTTCCTCCATGCCACAACTAAACTACAGTGAATTAGCATTTTAAAAGCTCTGCTGAACCTATGTTTGGTAAGAACAATGCAACTGTTACTAATTTAAACTTGGCCAAACCACTATCCCACTATATAGTGGAGATTCGCAGTCTGGATCTGGGCTTTGCCATTTCTGTCCAGGACATTTGACTGTCTGGAATAAATCGGCACTTTCAGCTTGATTTGTAAAACTGCACTCGCTTAGGAAGCACCTGTCACACAGATCAAAAATCTCCCTGCTTGCCAGAGCAAAGAGGCCACTGCACGTGTCCAAAATATATGCGCAGTGCGTATGGATGCACATGCTGGAAACTACCAGTGCCCCTCTGAACATCGGGAAGAAGGCAGCCTACTAACTTGTTCTCCTTGGAGAGTCTCTTTTGAAGGCACAAGGACCCTAAGTCAGCTGATTGTGCCACACAGCCTAATCAGAAAACCTGGCACGTCTGTGTGCAGAAAAGGAAAAAAAAACCTTGATCACTGTTTGCCTTTTACCTTAACCAAGCCCGCCTTGATCTCACAAAACCCAGGGTGCTTGGAGTACAGAAGCACAAGTTCAAAGAGACAGCAAGAAGTTAATCTGAAAGCAAAAGGTGCTCTTCAGGCAGACGGGAAGAAGTAATTAGAAAGCACAGCTATTCCAAAGCTTCAATAAATGACATCAAGGCAGCCATTATACACTCACTAAAGCACAAGGGTCCTCCACTCCTGTCAATCAAGAAAAAAACCAAGACTGTAGACACATGGGCCAGACTGGAAAGTCAGGAGCTGGTAGGGCTCCTTGCCACCCTGCTCGAGCAGGCAAAGGCAGCTCATCAACATCCACTGTACTCCGTGAGCTTCAGCTTTCTGTAGGAAATGTCCCATTTTGGTGTTATCCATCCAAAATGCACTGACTTTTTAGTTCAGCATTTTAACTATTATTTCATTTCACCCTCCAAAACTATAGCCTGGCCCACTCTGGTCCTGGGAAGCCTGGTGACAAATCAAAGGGTGCTTACGCTTTTGTATCTCCCAGCCCCAGGCAAATGTAACGCCAAAGCTGGATTCAGAATCCTGTCGCTTCAAAACTGCAGAGGCAGAAGGAGATTCCCTTCTGCATAATTCTTCCATCTCTAGCTTCTCATCTGTAAAACGCAGGTAATCATTGCACAGCTTTTGTCTATTTAGGCTGTGAGCTCTTAGGGGCTATCCAAGGACACCGTGCACGAGGAGCCCCTCCATCAGACAAACAGAAGATGACTTGCATGAGCTGAATGCAGGCAAGGTTGGCAGTGAGAGATGGCATCTTTTATCAGACAAATTGATTCACAAAAGCCAAGAGGAGCAGTTTTCTCTCCAGCAAACAACATCAATACACACATAGGGATGCAGAGCTAGTGTTTCTCCCACAGCATTTCACCACCCCGCTTTCAACATCCCTCTCTACCCCTGTCCTATAGCAGCATGACATTCAGACAACTGCTCTGCAACTCAGGCTTTTCACATCCTACAGCCAGGCCTGAATCCCACATGGCGGTGATGCAAACCCAAAACCTCTCTCCTACACCAGATGCGTGCCAGCTGCATCTGAGCAGCACAACCTGCGATCCTCCGTGCAGCTGCCTCTGGCTGAAGGAGCAAGCGGAGGTTGTGGTACCCGGCTGCTGCTGGGGGGTAGGAAGGGAAGGGATGCTGCTAAGCAGCACAGCACATCCCTTCTGCAGACCAACAGCTCCTCTCTCTCCTTCTCCTCCAAGCCCAGGAGGCACCAGCCGCATTATGCAGCTTCTGATCCTCAAGAGCGCGGAAAATTGCCTGGACACTGAGCAGGCTCCCACTGGAGTTCGGAAGATGCCCGTGTGAGTGTGTGATCCCTGCTGCCATCCTCTGCTGTCAGCTCTGCTCACAGGCAGATCTCTATAAGCCTCCCAAGCCACTGTGGAGCTGGGGCTGCCAGCAACAGTAGGAGCCCTTTCCCCTTCTGTAAGCACTGATCCCTCCTAAAACCTGAAGCGATTGCATTAATCAGTTTGCTTCGAAGTAGGCCATGCTGAATGTGTTTGAGCCTGGCTGATAAAATGGTGAGAGGAAGAAGTGCAAGGAGATTAGAAATGAATCGTGCTTAATTTGGGAACGTCTCTGAAGATTTATTCCAAAAGCATGAAAGCCATGGAGAACGCTCCTGCCCAGAGATTAAAGATGCTCTGACTCACATCTCTGAGGCCTGACAATAGCTTATTCAGGAGAGCTGCCTGCAGCCACGAGACAGAGGATACAGTTTTCCCAAAGCATTTCAATTTTCAAGAGAAAAAAAAAAACTAGACTTCATTAGTTTCACCAAATAACATGAGATTCCATGGTCCCTGTCTCTCTTAAAGCTGGTTATAGATCCCTGCCCTTTCACAGGCCTAAGAAAAAACACAGCCAGCAGTTGGTGACAACTTCTGAATCGCCACCTTCTGGCATTTCCTATTGCATTTGACCTCCAAACAAAAGCAGAGCTAAGAAGCCAGTGGAAGTCCCTTGCCAGTCAGGGGGGAATACAGCAACCCCTTGCCTACTGTGCCCCTTCATGTCTCCTTCTTCCACAGAAGTAAAATCCAGGGCTAAATGTGTACAGCTGGTTTATCATGTTGGCCTCTTCCAGGCCACCTGGTGCTCCCTGCTGCACGGCGAACTCTGTTAGCATCATATGATCCCTGAGCAGGTGTCCCCATTCTGCGATCCCGTGGGTGGTCCACGGAGCACTGGGTGTGTGGATGGTGCCAGGACCTCAGCATCTCTTTCCCCACAAGCTCATGATGGCCCCAATGTCCATGCCAACGCCAGGTGGGCCTCCAAAGGGAAGAAGGTGGCACCTGCAAGAGGGTGCATGTAGGAATTGGTCTTGCATTTTCTGCTTTGCTCCTCTCATCAGGTGCAGAAGGGAAGGGGATGGTGAGTTTGGGAGAGAAGAGATGGCAGGTATAGGGAACACTGGGATTGCTGCCAACAGACTGCCCACGCTGGAAATTCCTTTGGGAGTGCTGGTATAACCAAGCCTTGGAGATGAGCAGTGGGACAGCTCCAGGGCATCGGGAAGAAGGAATCAGATTCAATGCTTGACTGATGTGGGCACAACTTTGACATCACCTCTTACAACTAGTGTAAACACAGCCCTGTGTTTTTTACTCACAAGGACTTTTTGTTAGATAACCCGGTGAAGAGTTTGTGGCTGATGCTATTGACATCAACACCATCAAGGTGAAGGCTGACGTGGGGTACACCATTTGGGAGGTGCCAGCTCTCGTCTAGGGAGGTCAGGCTGCTGCTTCAGAGAGTGCCGTCAGCAGGGTCTCTCTGCACAGGACCCTGTACGGGACTGCACACCGGCAGCTCAGGGGATGGGGGAAGCAGAGGGCAGGAGAGCAGCCATGGCACTGTGTTGCCGATGCATGAGAAGTTCCCTTGCATCACTGTGCAGCAGATCATCTTCGACACAACGTTACAGACGTCCTTTCTGAGCAGCTGACACTGCTGCTCCTTGTTCCGTTCTCCAGGATAGCTGGAGCAGAGACAAGCTCAGCCCCTTTAGAGGCTCTGCAGAGTTTGTTTTGATCTTCCTGCTGATGGGGAAGGACAGCCACAGCCTGCTGAACAGAAAAGGCTGTGTACCAGCTCTCGGCGTCCAGGTAACTGTACTCATCTGCCATCCATCATCCCAGGAACAGCAGCCTCTGTTGCCAGACCTAATGCCCTTTATGCCATTTCTTTCATGGAACCAGCTTGAGATTGATTTTGAAACAGAAGCAAGAGCCTGTATCAATTTTCCCCTTGGTGGTGTGACAGCGTGTCTGCTTTCTGCCAGGTTAGGTTATTTTTGTTCTCTGCTGTATGTGTGTGTGTTCGCCTGGCTCTGTTCACTGAGACAGGTAGAAAGGATCCCATCTCTCCGAAGTCAGGCTGGTGGGAGAGAGGAGATGACTGATAACATGATGTAGCAGAATGACAGCCACCCCCACACTTCACGCTGTGTCCATCACCTGCACCCTCACTGGCTTTGTTTGCCAGGGGAAGGGTTCAAGGAAGAGATCTGAGGCAGATCCATTCTCTACAGCTCAGCCAGCCCTTTCCAAATCATGAAATCCATCTGCCAAGCCGTGGAAGGAAACTGAGTTTAAAGGCTAATGCACAAAATTTCCTCACCTGTGGCAAGGGGACCCCATCAAAAGGCACCTCCAGGTTTCTAAGCAGTGCAAGGTCACAGGACTGCTTTTTGATGTCTTTCTTGAGGCTCTGGGGTTCCTGCTTTACAATTCATCTCTCTAACTAGAATCCGTAGTGCTAAGAACATGCAAAGAGGTGACAGCCATGCCCATGGGTACCCCTGCTCTTCTGCAGCCATGCAGAGAAATTAAGATCTTCTGGCTGCAGAGGGGATCCAAAATCAGAAAGAGGGTGGATTTTTTTTCTTTTTTTTTTTTTTTCCAGATCACTTTTGGTTTAAATACTAGCAGAGCATTCAAGATTTCCTCTGTTCTTAAGCAGAAATCTTACAGCACCATCTGATCTTGAAGATTCCTGTTAACAGCACAGTGTCATTCACCAAATGCAGCTGCCAGATCTACTCCAGTGGCAGTTTGAGACACTGCCAACTGGTGTGGACCTAAACCTGGTGTGAAGGTAGTTCTCTCAGCCCCAGCCAGGATCCAGGCAGGGCTTCACAGGGTTAGTGTATCTTCCTAAATCAGTCTGAAAATACATTTGTTTAACCTGCCCTTTAAAACCTCCACGGAATCACAGAGTCACAGAATGGTTGAGGTCTGGGGGTCATCTCATCCAACCCCCCTGATTAAGCAGGGCCACCTAGAGCTGTTTGCCCAGGACCATGTCCAGATGGCTTTTGAATATCTCCAAGGATGGAAACTACAACCTCTCTGGGCAACCTGTTCCAGTGCTCTGTCACCACGATGTACTGGTGGTGCCTGGGTAGTTTCTCCTCAGATCAGGACTTTGAACTTCCTGCTGAACTTCACAAGGTTCCTGTCAGCCCATTTCTCCAGCCTGTCAAGGTCCTTCTGGATGGCAGCATGACCCTCTGGTGTATCAGCCACTCCTCCCATTTTTGTATCATCAGCAAACTTGCTGAAGGTAAACTCTGCCCCATCATCCAGATCATTAAAAAAGATGTTGAACAAGATTGGGCCCAATATTGACCCCTAGGGTACACTGCTAGCTACTGGCCTCCAACTAGACTTCATGCTGCTGATCACCACCGTCTGGGCATGGCCATTCAGCCAGTTTTCAATGCACCTCACTGTCTGCTCAGCTCCTGCAAGGGAGAGGTCTTGATTTTGTCTGCAAATCTGTTGTCATGCTTCACTATCCTCCCTCTTGGGACTTTTTTTTTTTTCTTCCTCACTGCCTTTTGAAGCTGACTTTCAAACAGTCCCTCCTAGCACCTGGGTAAACCCTGGTGTCACATACAGAGGAAAGTGGGGAGAGATGCTGCTTTTCATGATTTGCTCTGTCACTGAAGGGAATAGCCCTGGCTTGTAGCATGGGCTCGTTCAGCAGCGTTTCATGTCTGTGCATCTGAAGCTCTTGTTTTCAGTTTACTCTGGGGCTGGTTTTATTAGTGGTTGATTGAGCGGTCTCAGCATGGCTCTCGTGGAATACCCACATCTTCCGTTCACCATGGAGCAGATGGAAATGTTCTCAGTGAGACACTCATGCATATGCAATATCTGTGGAGGAAAACATCTCAACTCTTACTGCTACTGCCAACAATGCTGCCTGCCAGCTTCTGGGTGAACTCGACTGATATTTATTTGGTCAGTATTAGAAAGGAGCATTGGTGGTGAACTCCTCAAGTTGTGTAAAAATGCCATTGGTGCTTCGGTAGAAAATCTTCAAATGCTGTAAATAGCCTATTGAAATTGCTTTTTTTTGTGACTGAGTGTTGAAATCTTGACAAAATGCTTGAAAAAAAAAATCCTTTGGAATGTTTTGACCACCTTTTCAAAAAGAGTGTGATTAATAAATACAATGGGCTTCTTTCCACTTGAACAGCCCTTTATACCTGCTGGAGTCTTCTGGGTGAACGAGATTAAGGTATGAAAGACTTCAGGAAGCAAAACCACCAATAGATTTGGAAAGGACAGAGCATAAAAAAGAGTGCCAGACACTCACATTTAGGGATATTCTGGAATTGACATTAAGCCATTTTTCTGCTGCCCAGGGTTTATATGGCTAAAAAAGGATATATGAAGCAGTCTTATGATTAGGGAGTCATGATTTTGGTACCCTTGTGTTAGGAGAAACAAGGGAGCAAGGAAACCAAGTGAAACTGCTCTCTCACCAGCTGGAAATGGATGCTGTGGCTAATGCCGAGAATAAACACATATGGATTTATAGGTATGGCTGAGTGAATTATGACCCTGCATATTCCTGTTTGTCTGTAACACAATAGACCAGCTCTCCTCTCCCATCTGCCATTCTTAATTATTGTTGGTGTTTTTTTTAAATATTAAAAAAGGCATGTTTGCCATCAGCCATGCTCATTCTCTAACCATCATCCTGGATCCAGACTGTCCCTCCACTGACCACAAACATCCTACAGTCAAAAATCTGGTGTTCTCAGCAAGATTCAAAAGCCATAAATGTTTCATTTTAGTAGAAATTGAGTTTTTCTTGATCTTTCACATGCAAGCACAAGTTTCTGTAAATGCTATCCTGAAGCCTGTGAAATGCTGAATGGCCGAACAGTAAGGCACCGGGCTCAGGCGGCGCTTGCATTGATTAGCTGAGCCCTGATTGATGTGTAGATGCTTTATGCTTTGTTCTCTAATGTACTTTCAGCAGCGCTAATAAAATTTCCTTTGAACAAGCGGGAACAGGTGATCACACAATTATGTGTGTCTTGTCTGTCTGGATGATTCAGCCTCATGTTGTTGTCATAGCAGCATGTCCCCGTCGTGGGCTCACATGTTGAGGTAGGGCTCTTTTGTATGTGCTTGTTTGCGATTTGCAAATAATAAACAAAACCCAGTGCCCTGCTTTGATAGAAGAGGATTTGCTGTGTCGTTGGAATTGTAACTGCATTTAAACGTGTGAGGGAAAATGGAGCTGATTGTCAACACCTTTAGGACACCCCTGTAAGGATTTCCAAGGATGAAAATGCAGCCCAGGTTTTACTTTGGTTTTGGAAGTCACAGAAAAGAGCTGTTAAATTTGTTTCTATATACTCTAGAGTGAGAGTTGAGGTCCCTCCCCTTCCAAAGGAAGCATACTCTTTGGCAGCGTTGTGTCGTTACTCATGCAGCATGGCTCAAGGAGCAGGACTTTGGTTATTTAACCAGTCCTGGCACATGGTTCTCTCCAGCTCCTGAGTCACAGGTCCACACCTTGCTCTGAGTCTGTGCTGACCACCAGTTATCCTGGCACTGTGCACTGGGATCAGTAGCTGGATCCTAAGTGGGATGCAAGGCTGGGGGATTTGATGTCATGTCATATGATGTCACATAATGCTGCCCTGATCACACTCCAACTTGTTGGCTACTTAAATTTGCTCTTTGCCCTGCTGGCCACATTGGGAGCCACAGAGGTCTGGAAGGGCTTTTGCACCTTTCAAGCCTGTCTTCATGTATCACCACAGTCCAAAGGTAGCATGGGTTTCTAGAGGAGATATAAAACAGCAGTGTGCCTATGACCCATGACAAAACATGCCACAAGAACTGAGCCTACTGAAGAGACACAACATTTCTAGCCTTAGCTGTAGAAGTAACCCCGTCTTAAACCTGATACTCTTCCAAAGCATTGTTTCCCAAGTATGTATAGGTGAATAATGAGTGGGGCATTAAGTATCTGGAGATGTTTAGACATGGAAGAAGCCTATGACCAGTGCCACAGCTGGGACTCTTGCAGAACTGACCAACTGTAACCAGTAGAAAGGTCCCACAGTGACCACCGGGCTGTGACAGTGCATGTGAAGGACTCAAGTGCGTATTGCGTGCGCATCCTGAGAGCCAGCAGGTCCTTGGGGGAGGCAGGGAGAGCACCTCTGCTAGGCAAACTCCTGTTACCACTTTGAAAGAGGCATCTCTCCTTGCATCTGATCCCTGTGGCTTCCTGCAGGTTCAAACTGACATCCATGCAGGCAGATCCTCAGTCAGGGTGAATCACCATCTGACTAATTCAACTTACTCCATACAGAGAGGGCCTGAGCAGCTGCAAGTCCATATGAGGTTGATTTACAGCCAGTCATGGTTTGGGGCATGTGTTAAAACAGAAAAAGCTGACACACACAGAACAGGTAAAGAAGAGGAGAGCGGAGATCCTAAAAGAACTCTACATCTAGGAGCAATCTGAGTGTCACTAATTTTTTGTTTGCCCTGCCAGACAGAGCCCAACACATCTAAGGAAATTTTCAATTATATTTAAAGAGAGAGAGAGAGGAAACTGGAAAATGGGATGGGATTGCACTGTGCTGCTGTGACCTCTCTGTGCCCTGAGCTCTGCCTTAAATTGGAAGAAAAGTGCCAATTAATCTGACGCTGAGGAAGGCATAGGCAACAAAACCATTTCATGTTCACTCATTTCCCCCCATGACATGTAGTCCTCTCCACCTTGCTAATTGGAGAAAGCTTGCTAACAGCTCTCTGATGTGGGCTTAATTAAATACCTTTTGAATGCCTCCGAGCAGTGGGAAAAGACGGTGGAGTCATTCCAAGTCTGACACACTGAGGGACGGTTTCAAATTCATGGCTCCTTGCTTCATCACTGAAAAAATACAGATGCTGTGGGAGCAGTGGAGGATCTCTAATAACGACGGAGCTAGAAACTAAAGGCTGACAACATCTGGCTGTGAAAAGAAGGATCTTCCACATCCCAGCAGTTCTTATAATACTGCAGAGAAGATGCTTGGTCATCCTGCGGCAAAGGAAGGGCTCTGAGGGAGGGGAGACACCTCTACAAGGGATATATCCAAGTCAAGAATGCTGCTGTTTTGCCCCAAGAAGAAGGGCTGCAGGTCCATAAAGGAGGTGGAGTAGTGACGGGTGGAGGAGAAGAGAGGAAGAAGATGTGCTCCTGAAGGAGACAGCCAAAGAGAGGAGCAGCTAGCACCCAGGCGTGTTGGAGCACAGCTCTGTCCCAAGTCCGCAAGAGACACTTCAGGAGGTCACCTCTGTTTTGTGGGTGTACACTGGTCTTGGTCCATTGTCTGGAGAATCATTCCTGCCTGGGAATTGGGGCTGCCGTGTGCTGAGACCATTTGTGCGCTAAACAGGACGGCAAAGCGTGATTGATTTCATGAAGGGTGAGCTTTGGCATGTGGAGATGAAGAGGGGGACAGACTATGGGTACCAGGTAGACTGTGGACCAGGTCGATGTCCTGGCAGTGAGGCCAGACCCTAAGCCAAAGCCTCAGCCATGAGACAGCTTTTCCCATTTCTTTAAAACACCCGTTTTCCCCCCCTCCCCATCCCGGGAGGAGGCCAGGAGTGCTGCGTACAAGCTGAGTGCTGCAGGAGAGAGCTTGCAAATAATCTGAGAGCAAGAGAAAAAATTTCAACGAGAATTTGAAAGAGTCTATTTAGCTTATCAGAAAGGAGGTCAAGAGGTGATTTGATTACAGTGCATAAGTGCCGTCAGCGGAAGAAAACACCAGTTTCTAAAGAGCTTTTTAATCTATCAGAGAATGCCAGAACAAGAAGCAATGGCTGAGAGATGAAGCCAGACAAATGCAAATAAGACATAGGGAGCATATCTTTAGCAGAGAGAGAGATAAATGGGAAGAGCAAACTCAAGGAGAACAGCACTTGGTATCTCTGGGTGCCTTCAACTGGGAGTCGAATAACAGGCTTAAGTGAGAGAGGAGCTGGGTTGATTCCAAGGTGGTGTTTAGGAGCCTGCAGTACATGGTATATGTATAAAGTGGTCTGGCGCTTCTTTGTCTCTTAATAGCAAGAAAATCCAAGTTCCTTGCTTTTGTGGGGACAGAAAAATGTTTCAGCACAGGCTTTGGATAAAACCTGGTTCAGTCACCAGGAAGAGCTCAGCTCAATGTTCATGGTTTCTAAGTTAAAACCATAACTTGGGGGCCGGCGCTTCCAAAGGCTTGGTGGTCTGAGCCTACTCGGCATTTCTGGGAGCCCAAAAGGCTCAGAGGAAAAAAAAAGTTGAAGCAAAGTGGATTATTACCTTTCGAAGCCAGGCATGTGTTTTTTGAACCCTTGAAATTCACCCTCTGGGATGAGGAAAGGGAGGAAACCCAGAGCAGGACAATCCTGTATCTTGGAGGCTTTAATGGCATATATCATTTATTTAATCATCCTGTTGCTCCTGGCAGAGATGGTCACCATGGCATGAGTGCCATGGGGACAGGATGACATGAATCCATACGAAGCCAGGCTTTGTCACTCCTGCTTTCCAGAAAAGCAGTGCTGATGGTACTGAGCAAAGAGCCCAATGTGCATCCCAATGGGCACGACTCCGACCTGTGCTCATGACCCCTTGCCATCCCCGCCGCACACTTGGGATGGGCGGCACAGCTCCGTGTGTGAGCAGGAATGGGGACAGACCAGCTGGACCAGGATCGTCTCCAGATGGCTGCCGTCGCGTGCTCACATCCTCACGTGGCTTCCAAGGAATGAGTGATTAAACACAACTGTGGAAGAGCCACATTTAACAGTGTGTTTCCCTCACCCCTAAGTAAGTACTTAAGGAAAAGTTCCATGATGTCAAGTGATGTTTTGGGCAAGTTTTTTCCCTCTTGGAGGAAGGATGATCTGCTCAAAGGCACAGACTCCCTAGCCCTTACTGAAATAATTAATTTCCAGTTTTTAAGGCTCTGGGCTTTATTACGCACTCAGTAAAACAGGACTAACAATCTTTGGTTTGTGTATTTACACTGCAAACTTCCATGTCAAGACTATTCTCCTAGTTTGTCCGGCTGGGAATTGGTGGTCTAATTTTTAGATGGAAACTCTGCACATACCGCTTTGTAACAAACAGTAAAGAACATTCCCATACGTCCCCAATGACCTGAATACGCAGGATTATTCACTCCAGCTTCCACCCAAACAAATACGGGAAACAGCTGTCATAACCAACATACCTTTCAAGAGCTGAAAAATCTTTCTGAGCATGGGCTGGATTGGAAAGCTCAACATTGATTTTCATTGCACTCCCAAACTACTTAACTGTCAGCATGGGTCAAGTAGTATGTTTCCTTTAGATACTCTGATATGCTTTATTTACTTTTCAGCTAGTTAACCTTTATTTGAACTTATATTTTATGAATTAAACTAACTGAATTAAAAAGATTAAACATTTAAATAAAAAAATGCTGATGTATGAAACTAAATTTTTTATTTTTACAACCATGTGAAAAAAAAAAGAATGTGGACTAAATCACAGTGGGTTTGTTGGTGGTTTTTTTTTTTTATTTGAGTCAAGATAGCTGCCTTCAGCAGGCTTTGGCAAACATCTGGCAGGGTGACCCACTTTTGACACTTTTCCCACCTGTAGACCCTCATTACAACAGCCCATGGAGTGGAGGAGAATGAAGATGGGATCGGTCGTGGTACAGTTTACCTACTTACTAGTAAACACCCGTTACTGATATGAAATTATTTCCAAGACTTAACCAGGACTTTAACTCAATGCTGAATAAGCCGCCTCATTTGCCAGACAGCACAACCCAGGAAATTCCTTCACATTCAAGTGGTAAATATTTAAATACTGGTTTCGCCAGCAAATAGTCCCTGGGCCAAAAAGGTCTTGCTTGGTTTATTTGTTAGAAGTTTTCCTTTATTGAACACAGCTGTACAGAGAAAAAGGAGAAAACATAGCAATAATAAAGAGGTAGCTGACTGGACATCCCTGGAGGATCCAGACTTAGAAACCCTCTCTTATCATCAAACAGGAGGGATTCAGATAAGAAACATAGAAATTAGTGCTGGGAAGTTCTTTTGCTTGACCTTAGTGTCCATTCACCCAGAGATGCCCACAGATGCTGGGGTTAGAAATAGGGCAAATTAAAAATAAAAAATTTTCCTGGCCAACCCAAATAAGCCGTATTTTCTGGCATACTGTTTATGTATACTCTCCTCACCCTTTGTAATCCAACTCTGGAGGCTGGCTCTAGCATATCTCTTTTGGGCCTCTGGTGTTGAACAACACCTTGGTGGGCTGGCTGTGACTCATCTATCGATGGAGTGGATATGCACAGGAGGGGACTGACTACATCAGGGTAACCTGCCCTAAATATCGAGGAGGATGGGAGAGAAGCCTGAACAATCTTGAATAGTACAAAGAAATGGCAATTAGTAAGTATATTGTGCTCCTTCCAGCAAAAAAATAGGGGCACCAGTGAGAGGATCAGAGGATTTGAAACAAGCAAAAGGACGTACTTTTTCACATATTGTGTTATTACATTATGAATATTATTGCTCCAGGCAAAAGTATAATAGATCCAAAAGCAGCCTGAGAATTTAATGGGAGCAGCATCCTTCAGGGCCTGTTAACAGCTGTGTGTCAACCTCCACTTCAGGAGTCCATCAGCCACAAATTGCTGGAAACAAGGAAGAAATTCCAGGGAAGGATCACTCCAGACTTGTGTTTTTCCCCCTAGACCCCTGCTAGAGTCCCCTACCAGTGCCAGACACAGGTGCATGATGAGATGGACTTCTGGCATATCTTTTTTTGGTTTATGCTCCTAATTGGCAATGCCTTAATTCGTACCCATGGCAGAGCTTTTCCTTCCACTAGGCTGGAATTTCTCACCATGATGTGGCCGGTCCATTGGCAGGAGAAACACCGAGTAGGCGTTTCATCTGACCTGATTTCCCAGTTTGGGCCTCCATCCCCCATCACTGTGGAGCTGTAAAAACCAAAGCAGAAGGGCAAGGTGGGATTCTCAGCTCACCCCATGACTCCCTGAGGGTTTACCTGAAGCAGCAGCTTTCATGAGACTCATGCTACAGCTCTTGAGGAAGATAGTGCCAGCAGCCACAACATGACAGCATCCAAACGGTCTTCATCAAGCCAGCGTGGTTTGCTTTCAGCTGCTTTTAAGCTTTCCCAGGCTCTCTCAGGGAACAGCTTGGATCCTCCTGTGAATTGGAGAGTTCAGTCTCCCTTGGCAGACCCCAGACTTGGGCAGTTAACAGAGACAGGCTTTTCAGCAAGCACAAAAAAAAAGGCTGGGGTTTTTTTTAAATGGATGCTATTAGTGTTCTGGGAAGAGCCTGGACTCATACTCATTAAGTCTGCAGTCTCCCAGGTATTTATAGAGAGGAAATGAGCATAACTGGCTGAAATTCTTATTGTTGTAGCAAATGATCAATGCACTTATTCGCAGAGCCATAGTGTCTGTGATTAATTCATAGCCAGAAATAATAGCAGAGTACCTGCTGCGTTGCTTTTACCTTATCTCTGCCTCACTGGTTGATTCTCAGGTACAAGCGAAACCAACCCTTAATTACTTGGTTAAAAACCTGTTGGCTGCCGGGGAACAAATGGAATGATACAGCCACCTCCGCCGCCGCACTTTACAGCTCCCAGAGATAATTGAATGGAAGGAAACACACTTCAAAGTCCCCCAAGAGCCAGCACTGACAGTAAATACCTGGATGTGCCCCGAGGAATGGTCAGGAACCAGGGAAAGGCCAGCCAGAGGGATGACCTGCACTGGGAGCAAACTTCACACACTGGTGTAGAGCTGGGTTATTTCTATCCTGCTTTCAGGAGGACCTTTACCATCCCATTCAGATACCTCTCACCTGTTTTACAGTCATCTGTGCTGTTCTCCATTTTTTAGAGAGAAGCTGATGCCTTGAGACCACTCCTGCTGTCTCTGGCCTGAAGCAGGAGTACCGTCATCTTCAGGCATTTGTCCCTGTAACCCTGCCTGGTGCTGCTGTGCAACCCATTCCCCCTCCAGACAAGAGAGCAGGCAGCATTGCCTACAGCCCAAGCAGCAAAGCTCAAGGGAGATAGACTGGTGGAGCCACTCCCTAGCATCCCTGAGACCAGCACACCAGATGGAACCATCAAGAGAAGGAGAGGCTCCCCTACCCTCTTGCCACCAGGCAGAAGGAGGGGACCTAAGAGACGGAGGGGGATGGAAACAGATCCCTGCTCGGTGCAGCAGGCGAGTCCTCTCCCAGCCTACCTCACCCCCCCCGGGTGCCTGTACACAATAGGTATGAGGCTCTGGACCTTGAGGGCCGGGAGGAGGAAGAAGCTGACAGTAAACCATCCAGGGAGTTGACTATGGGGAACCAGTCAGCCCCACGCATCACAACAACAACTAGTAAGAAAAAAAGAAGGGTAATTGTCATAGGAGACTCCCTTCTGAGGGGAACAGAGGGCCCGATACGCCAACTGGACCCATCCCATAGGGAAGTCTGCTGCCTCCCTGGGGCGAGGATAAGAAACATTACTAGGGAGCTCCCTAAGCTGGTAAAATCATCTGATTATTATCCGTTATTGGTTGTACAGGTTGGCAGTGATGAGGTAGCTGATAGAGGTGTAAAGACAATCAAAAGGGATTTTAGAGAACTGGGGCAGTTACTTGAGGGATCAGGAGCACAGGTGGTGTTTTCCTCCATCCCATCAGTAGCTGGGAGGCACACGGAAAGGAACAGGAAGACCCACCTCATCAACACATGGCTCAGAGGCTGGTGCTCAGAGGCTGGTGCTTTGGGTTTTTCAACCATGGGGAAGTTTACATGGCACCAGGCCTGCTGGAGACAGATGGGGTTCACCTGTCGCCAAAGGGGAAAAGGATTATGGCTCAGGAGTTAGCAGGCCTCATTGAGAGAGCTTTAAACTAGACTGGGAAGGGGATAAAACCAGACCTGCTAGGGACGAGCCCAGGGGTGGCACGCCTGTGTTGGAGAAGAGATTGATAGCCCAACTCAAGTGCATTTACACCAATGCACGCAGCTTGGGCAATAAGCAGGAGGAGCTGGAAGCCATTGCGCGGCAGGGAAACTATGATGTGGTTGCCATTACGGAAACATGGTGGGACGACTCGCACAACTGGAGTGCCGCAATGGATGGCTACAAGCTCTTTAGAAGGGACAGGCAAGGAAGGCGAGGTGGCGGGGTAGCCTTGTACGTCAGACAGTGTTTTGACTGTCTTGAGCTCAACAAAGGTAATGACAAGGTTGAGTGCTTATGGGTAAAGATCAGGGGGAAGGCCAACAAGGGAGATATCCTGGTGGGAGTCTGTTATAGACCACCCAACCAGGATGAGGAAGCAGATGAAGTTTTTTACAAGCGGCTGGCTGAAGTCTCAGAGTCTCTAACCCTTGTTCTTGTGGGAGACTTCAACTTACCAGATATCTGCTGGAAATACAACACAGCAGAGAGAAAACAGTCTAGGAGGTTCCTGGAGTGCGTGGAAGATAACTGCCTGACACAGCTGGTAAGCGAGCCAACCAGGAGAGGTGCCCCACTGGACCTGCTGTTCACGAACAGAGAAGTCCTCGTGGGTGATGTGGTGGTCGGAGGCTGTCTTGGGCACAGCGACCATGAAATGGTTGAGTTTTCAATTCTTGGAGAAGTAAGGAGGGGGGCCAGCAAAACCACTACCCTAAACTTCAGAAGGGCAGACTTTGGCTTGTTTAGGAGTTTGGTTAACAGAGTCCCTTGGGAGGCAGTCCTGAAGGGCAAAGGAGTTCAGGAAGGCTGGATGTTATTCAAGAGGGAAGTCTTAAAGGCACAGGAGCAGGCCATCCCCATGTGCCGCAAGTCAAGCAGGTGGGGGAGAAGACCAGCCTGGCTGAACAGAGAGCTCTGTCTGGAACTCAGGAGGAAAAGGAGAACCTACCACCATTGGAAGAAGGGGCAGGTGACTCAGGGGGACTATAAGGATGTGGTGAGGTTATGCAGGGAAAAGATTAGAAAGGCGAAGGCCCAGCTAGAACTTAAACTGGCCACTGCTGTCAAGGACAACAAAAAAATGTTTCTACAAGTATATCAGCGACAAAAGGAGGGCTAAGGAGAATCTCCCTCCTTTTTTGGATGCGGAGGGAAACTTGGCCACGAAGGATGAGGAGAAGGCTGAGGTACTTAATGCCTTCTTTGCCTCAGTCTTCAATAGTCGGGATGATTATCCTCAAGGTTTTCATGCCCCTGAGCTGGGAGATGGAGATAGGACACAGAATGTAGTCCCAGTTGTCGAAGAGGTGGCAGTCACCGATCTGCTCCTCCACCTGGATGCCCACAAGTCAATGGGGCCAGATGGGATCCACCCGAGGATACTGAGGGAACTGGCGGAGGAGCTTGCCAAGCCACTCTCCATCATTTATCAGCAGTCCTGGTCAACCGAGGAGGTCCCAGATGACTGGAAGTTAGCTAATGTGACACCCATCTACAAGAAGGGTCGGAAGGAGGATCCGGGGAACTACAGGCCTGTCAGCCTGACCTCGGTGCCGGAGAAGGTCATGGAACAGATCATCCTGAGTGCCATTATGCGGCATGTGTGGGACAACCGGGGGATCAGGCTCAGCCAGCATGGGTTTATGAAAGGCAGGTCCTGCTTCACTAACCTGGTCTCCTTCTATGACAAGGTGACCTGCTTAGTGGATGAGGAGAAGGCTGTGGATGTTGTCTACTTGGACTTCAGTAAGGCCTTTGACACCATCTCCCACAGCATTCTCCTGCAGAAGCTGGCTGCTCACGGCTTGGACAACTGCACTCTGCGCTGGGTTAAAAACTGGCTGGACGGCTGAGCCCAGAGTGTGGTGGTGAATGGAGCCAAATCCAGTTGGCGACCGGTCACGAGTGGTGTTCCCCAGGGCTCAGTGTTGGGACCGGTCCTGTTTAATATCTTTATCGACGATCTGGATTGAGTGCACCCTCAGTAAGTTTGCAGATGACACCAAGTTGGGTGGGAGTGTCGATCTGCTGGAGGGCAGGAAGGCCCTGCAGAGGGACCTGGACAGGCTGGATTGTTGGGCTGGGGCCAACTGTATGAGGTTCAACAAGGCCAAGTGCCGGGTCCTGCACTTCGGTCACAACAACCCCAGGCAACGCTACCGGCTTGGGGAGGAGTGGCTGGAAAGCAGCCTGGCTGAAAAGGACCTGGGGGTGATGGTTGACAGCCGCCTAAACATGAGCCAGCAGTGTGCCCGGGTGGCCAAGAGGGCCAATGGCATCCTGGCTTGTATCAGGAATAGTGTGGCCAGCAGGACCAGGGAGGTGATAGTGCCCCTGTATTCGGCACTGGGGAGGCCGCACCTCAAATACTGTGTTCAGTTTTGGGCCCCTCACTTCAAGAAGGACATCAAGGTGCTAGAGCATGTCCAGAGAACGGCAACTAGGTTGGTGAAGGGTCTTGAAAACAAGTCTTATGAGGAGCAGCTGAGGGAGCTGGGGTTGTTTAGTTTGGAGAAGAGGAGGCTGAGGGGAGACCTTATTGCTCTCTACAACAACTACCTGAAAGGAGGTTGTAGCGAGGTGGGAGTCAGTCTCTTCTCCCAAGTAACAAGTGATAGGACGAGAGGAAATGGCCTCAAGCTGCGCCAGGGTAAGTTTAGGTTAGATATTACGAAAAACTTCTTTACTGAAAGAGTTGTCAGGCATTGGAACAGGCTGCCCAGGGAAGTGGTTGAGTCCCCATCCCTGGAGGTATTTAAAAGACGGGTAGACGCAGTGCTTGAGGACATGGTTTAGTGGCAGACTTGGCAGTGGTAGGTTAACAGTTGGACCTGATGATCTTAAGGGTCTTTTCCAACCTTAACAATTCTATGATTCTATGATTCTATGACTCTATGATTCTATGATTCAAAGAAGGCCAGCCAGCACTCATCATATCTCTGGTACTGGCTAGGGAGGCTGCAAACATCCCATGGCCTCAGCCAAGCAGATTCAGTGACAGCTCCATCCTCTGGAGTTTGGTACTACACAGGAGCTCCAGGGAGGCACGGGAAACCTCTGACCCTCTCTCTAGTGGGATGTATCCACCAGCGGGACGCTGGAGCAAATATTCCCAGATGTCCTCCAATTGTGGACAGCCTTGACCATTAACGCCAGGACTGTATCCCTCAGCCTTGCTGGTGTCATGCCCAGACATGACTTGTTCATCAGGTCACAGAATAATTTAGGTTGGAAGGAACCTTTCTGTAAGTCTCTGATCCAACACTTCTTAAAGCAGAGCCAACTTAGATCTGGTTGCCCAGGGATTCATCCAGCCAAGTCTTGAATATCTCTAAGGACTGAGGTTCCCCCACCTCTCTGGGCCCCTGTGCCAATGTCTGACCGTCCTGAGGGTGAATTTCTTTCCTAACGTCTAATTGGAACTTCACTGGTCGCAAGTTGTGTCCATTGCTCTCTTCCTTTCACTTGGCATCTCCAAGAAGAGTCTGGCTCCATCTTCTCAGGGCTCTCCCATCCTAATCAGTGGCCCTGTCCTCAAAATTCATTTTCATCCTCCTTCCCTTGCTGCCTTGCTGGCTACGCCAACATCAGAACAGCCATCTCGTATGGAGATGTGCCTGCACAGTGGTTCCCCAGGTGGGTTAGGGCATCCTCTCTAAGCCCAGGCTTTCAGGGCTGTGTAATTATGGATAAGACATTCAGATGCCCTTGACAGGGTAAGCAGCTGGGCTTGTTCATGCTGCAGTAGGACACTGCTGTGGGATGGATGTGATGATTGCTTCTGAGCCACTCTCTTTAAGGACACAGGCAAATAAAAATGCAGGAGAAAATTAGCCACGTTACATGGTGATGCTTTTAATTGCCTTGGCTAAACGGGAAATTAAATGCTGGAAACTTCAAGTCCTGTTTGATGTTTAGCATCCGTGCTCCAAAAGGACGGGTTCTCCAGGCACGGCTTTGGTATGCCCAGGAAGCGTGAAATCACTCCCAAATTGCTCGACGTGTAAGGTAATTGGCCTCTATTGCCTGAAATGCTCTGGCTGCAGACTGGAGAAGCAGACACCATCTCCCAAGTGGGACAAACTCAGAGACACTACAGGGGCTGTTTACATGGCACCCATGTGCCTGGCACTGAGGTCTCCCTGTCCGACTGGTGCAGAGACCATCTGCCACCTCTCCGGAGGAGCCTGGTGCCTGGCAACGTTAGGGAAATAAGTCCCTGGGGACAGAGCAAGAGAGAGATTTCCTATCATCAGCCCTGTGCCATGCACTTTCCATTTTCTCCTTGTTATGCTCAATCAAGACACATTTGATTTCAGATTAGGAGAGTGTCAGAGAGAGATTTATTTCCTTAGCGAAGAGAGAAAAGATCACGGGTGGAATGTGGCACACGTAAAAGCATGTTTCAGCCGACAGAGAAGCACATGCTTGCAAAGGCTGCCATGCTGGGAGCTCTTCTCCCCCCAGGCTGGAATTTTTGTTCTCTAAAATAGGATCTGTGAAAATATCTCACCTGCCACTTTTGTTTGCCTGGTGACCATTTCTACCCTCTCCAGCTCTGCAATGACAATCTTCTGCCTGCCTCCAATTCTAACACTATGGACTCTGCACATCTGTTGAGAACCATGGTCACAGGGGCAGCCAAGGTGCAACCGCTGCGTGCAGCAAAGGTGCTCCAAGGCCAAACAGTCCTGTCCCCCTTGTTCTTTGTACAGACATACCACACACCGGTGGCCATCCTTGCTGCCTCTCCCAGTTCTGCCATGCCTTTGGAGATGAAGGACTTTGAGAGTGGAGATGAAACACAATCTTCAAGATTCATGTTTATGGATTTACACAATGGCTCAGAGACATTCCCTGCTCTCTTCTTTTGTCCTTTCCTAATAACTTCTTGCAGCAACAGGAGAGGTCACAAGAGTGCCTCGCAAATGTGTGCAGCTCCCCAGGACCATGGAGCAGGGCTGAGATCCTGTTCCAAGCTCACGGGCCAAGCTTCAGCAGAAATCCCCTCCTCACATTTCAAGACTATCTCCCCACAGCTTCTGTAATCTCCAGAAGCCCAGAAGCCCCCCAGGGATGGTGCAGCAGCTCCCATCCTTCCACACTTCTCAAAGCTGTTTCATTAGCGATATTCCTGGGCACGATCTGCTGCCAGACTGCAGGAAATCTTGGCAGGCTCATGGGATGTCAGGGTTTGGGAATCAGCACAACAGTCCCTTTCCACACACCCTTATGGTTCGATGCTGTTGGCCTCTCTTTAATTTTCAATCTCAAAATATTTGCTTAGAGATTAGGACCAGAGGATCAGAAGACAGCCTGCAAGACCCATACACTGCTGTGAATCTTTTGGCAGAAGAAAGGTACCAGTTGCCTTGAGATGCGGTGTTCTCTCCAACTGAAGGAAAGAGAAAAAGTGATATTTGCAGGCTTGTTTTTTTTTTTTTTTCCCCCCACTCCTTCACAAAAGGCCAGACTCTGGTCTAAATGTCTGGAGCCACATTAAAACCTGTTTGTGGCTGTTGAAAAAATTCAGGTCATCAGATTATTTTTTTAATGGTTGATTATGATTGCATTGGTCATTAGGAGAACAGGGGAAGGATCTTTGTATCAGCACACTGAAGAAAGCAAGAGGGGAAGGCATCCTGAGAGACCACCTAACCACCCTTCCCTGGTGTGCTCTCCTGGTGTGTCCTCAGTGCCTAAATCCACTTCTCTGGGGCACTAGGATTCATTTTTCTGCACTCGCTACTCCCTTCAGCTGTCTCTTTACATTCCCGCTCCTTGGGATTCATTCTCTAAGCAGCCTTCCTCAAGGGGGAAGCACTGTGTCGCTGGGCTGAGTGGAGGAATGAGCAGAAGGAGAGGAAGCCTTCATCCACCTCCTGCTCCAGCTGTCTCTGGGTAGTCCCCTCTGGGCAGGCAGAGCTGTGCCCTGCCAGCCCCAGCCTGGAGGGACCTTCCTTTTCTCATGCCCCCAGCTGGAAAGAGAGTTGGAGTCAGGGCAATTTGCATTCTGGTTTACCAAGTCCTGCCAGGGCCACATTGTCATCAAATTATAAAAACTAGGGACTTCCAGTGAACACCTATGACATCTCCTGCCCTTTAGCAGGACCCTGCTCCTCCCTGTGCATGCCTGATGGCAGTGTGTCTAATATCCCATCTCCAAAACTTTTAGAGAAGTCATATCCATCTCTGTCCCCAGGAGACAGGAGGCATCAGTAATCACCATGCTGGTGGGAAAATGCAGGTTAACAGGCAGCGTGGACTTGGCAGATAAAACCCTGCTGCCAGGGGAAGGGGCCAGTCACTGGCACTGGTGGGAGGGAGGTATTGGGAGCAGGGATGCACAGCACCTCCGGACACCGCGCACTCCGGGTGCAAATTGGTTTTGCTGGCTGGTGGATAAGGCACGAGGGAGGCAGCAGGGCTTGCCCAACCCTTCCCCTCCACCACAGACACCCCAGCTGATTTCAGCAATGGTAAAGATCACATTACCTCGAAGACGATGCAATTACAGAGTGTCTCTGATCGGAGTGGTGATAATCCCTCCTCCACTGCTCACTTGTTTATTTTGGAGGTTTCTTAATATACCAAGGGCTAGTGAAGCTAGTGCTAATCCACCCCCCAGCAGCATCTTGGCCAGGAAAGAGGAGCTCTCACCACCACCACATCCTTCCAGACAGGCACTATAGAGATCAACAGCTTTGATACTTCAGGGAAACTCCCAACAGCCTCTCCCGGCATCAGTGTCTCCTGCCTGCTCCTCCCTGTGGTCCTGGTCCTCGTTTGGCTCCCTGTAACCAAAGAGTCATCCTCCACAGAGTGAAATGAGGTGATCTGCGTGTCCCATACAAATACCTTCCCAGGGCTATAGAGTCCAGCAGAGAAAGGGGCTATAAAGATTGCACTTGAAGTCAGAGAAATGTAAATGTGACAAGAATACTGGGGGTTTTCCCCTAGCATGGATCAACGACTAGAGCAACCTGCTCAGGAGAGCAGTGGGGTCTCCAATTTTTGGTGGCTTTGAATCACAGGCAGATGCTTTTATTTTTCCTGTGAGGGACGTTTTAGCTGGATTCAAATAACCAGACTCAGTACAAAGTGGGAGAGATGAAACCTCCTGCTCGGATGATCTCTCCAGCCTCATAGGCTTGTCACCTGCTTTCATCAGGAGGCCAGCACCTGAGCAGGATGGGACCTGCTCAGAGCCAACAGGAGCTTCGCTGGCCATGCTGCCGTGGGGGTCTCAGCTCTACCACAGGAAGGGCTCTTCTGCTGTAGCTGTTCTTCTCGTGGTCCCTGGTGCATCACCAGTGTGGACCAGTGAGAGTGTCGGAGTGAAGTCTACCTCATTACTGGGCTGTGCTGGGAGTTCCCCAGCAGGGGCATGTCCCAGGGACTGCTGAAAAATCCTCCACTGGGTTCCAGGTGGGTATGTCAGGTTCAGGCATCTCTGGCTCTTCACTGCTCCAGCTTGCCCAGAGCAATTCCTCAATCTAGCTGACCCACATGAAGCCCTCCCCATCTTTCAGTCTCTCCTCACATGCCAGGACAGGGATAAGGGCTTCATCCTCCTCCTCATGTCCCCAGCCCCTACCACTGCTAAAGACCAGCCCTGGATGGGAGAGTGTTGAACCACAGAGAGGGGTGGCTTCACAACCAGCTGCTCCTGGCTAAGGCACCCATGTGGCATCATCATTAAGAGATCATCACAGCCACTGAAAGGCTCTGATGCTTGGCACGGACCCCTCTGGGTTCTCATCAGCACCTTGACATCTGCAGGGTGTCCTGGTTTCAGCTGGGATAAAGTTAATTTTCTTCTTGGTAGCCGGTATGGGGCTGTGTTTTGGGTTTAGGATGAGCCGCTAAATAGTCGCTAAGTAGCGCTTACATTGGTCAAGGACTTTTCAGCTTCCCGTGCTCTGCCCGGTGCACGGGGGGCTGGGAGGGAGCACAGCCAGGGGCGCTGACCCAGACTGGCCAAAGAGTTATCCCATACCACATGACGTCATGCTCAGTATATAAGCTGGGGGAAGAAGAAGGAAGGGGGGGACATCTGGCGTGATGGCGTTTGTCTTCCCAAGTAACTGTTATGCGTGATGGAGCCCTGCTTTCCTGGGGATGGCCGAACACCTGCCTGCCCATGGGAAGTAGCGAATGAATTCCTTGTTTTGCTTTGTTTGTGTGCGCAGCTTTTGCTTTACCTATTTAACTGTTCTATTTTATTTTACTTCAATTATTAAACTGTTCTTATCTCAACCCACGAGTTCTCTCCCTTTTACCCTTCTGATTCTCTCCCCCATCCCACCGGGGGGGGAGTGAGCGAGCGGCTGCGTGGTGCTTAGTTGCTAGCTGGGGTTAAACCACGACACAGGGTTAAGATTATTGCTGAGAAATTCTGCTGAGCTGGGTGCTTTTCTGAGCGTGAAGGCAGGGAAGAGGGAAAGGCCCTGCAGGATACACCCTGGGTATTTCCTTCATGTCTGAGGACTATATCGTCATCCTCTGCCGTGGCTCTGGTTTCTTTTTTAAGGCCTCTGGATTCATTGGGTTGGATCATTTCATTTGGACCAGGCAGAATGAGTCATGTCACCATCGTATCAAAGACCAAAGCTGGGAAAGGGAAGTCTTAAGCTGTGAATTAACCCCTGGGAGAAATAGCTATGGAGACTACAGCAGAGCTCCCTGATGTAGGGATGGGTGGGGAGGGATGGAAGAGACTTATTTTCAGAGCTAGCTGGAGAAAGCTCTGCTCCCCCTTCCCGTGGCTGGACTTCTTTCCCCTGCATGGGAGCTGAGCCCCGTCCCCTCCCTTCAGCCAAGTGCCAGGAGCCCCCCAAGGACCAGCAGGTTCTGCAAGGGCTCTGATGACACCGGTGCTCAGTGCCTTCCTCTCCATCCCCTTTTCCCTCTCCATCCCCTTTTCCCTCTCCTCCCAGCCTGAATCCTTTCAAGAGCAGGTGGGTGGATCTTCCCAAAGCCCCCAGGATTTGTACGGCTGATCCAGCACACAGCTGGCAGGGGGCACGTCCATCACATGTTTCCAAAAGCCCATGGAGTTTTTCTTCTTGCTTTCTTCCTCCTCCTCCTTTTATTTTTTGTGGTCTCAGGTGAACGCAAGATATTTCAAAGAGAGATCTGCGAACACTGAAGCTTTGAAGCCAGCTGGTGGAGCAACCTCAGGTGACATGGAGAAGGAGCGGGGCCCAGCTGGGTGTCTTCCCAGGAGAACTGAATCAAAGCCAGAACAAATGACAGCACAAGCTGATCTGACTCACTCTGGCTGGGGCTTTCTCCTTCCCTTTGTTACTGGGCCCAGCCCAATGGCCCTTCCTGGTTTTAAATTAGCAAAACCTTTGCTAAGCTTCAGATTAAGTTCCTGGGTCACCAGCAGAGGTGGCCTGTAGCAAAGCCCTGGATTTTATCTTTAATTATCATCAAGAATATTACATTCTTGCAGAAACTTTGCTGAGAAATAAGCCAGCATCTCTGATCCCTGCTGTGGAGCTGAGCATCTGCTCAAGGGAAGACTGGTAATCAGAAAGAGAGGGGTCAACAGAAGATGATCTTCTAAGTCTCCCTCTATAGACTGAATCTCTAATGTGTTTACTTAGCCAGATGCAAATCCCTTTCGCAAACTCATGGCACTGCTGCGTACAAGTACACGCAGAAAATTAACAAAACTGGAGCATCAGTTCCTCATCTATCGCCAGTACGAGTCTCCTGGTGACTACGTGGGAGGAAGGAAAATGTTCTCTCTCCGATGTCTGGGGAGACAAAGCTGAGTTTCCAGCAGCGTTCTCCAATTCTGAACCAAGAGATCCTGTCCGGCACCTCGCTGCTTCACTCTCTCTCCTGGCTGCCTTCCTTCCCTGATCTGCTCCTGGGCTGCTCCTTCCCTGGGTCCCCAGGGTTTGAGTCTTGCCCTTTTCCATAGCCAGCAGCAGAGTCTGCCCATGGCCAGTGAACTTGCTAAGGTAGCAGATCTTCAGGAAACCAGTAACGGCATTAAGGGCAGAACCATCTCCAAGTGTGGTCAGGAGTCAGTTAGAAAGTGGGGACAATGTCTGTGTTTGCCGGTTTGTATATGTTTTATCTATGATGGAGGAGCAGGAGGAACTGGAGGCCAAGCCAAGTCTTATTACATGGTTGTGGAACCACCAGAAATTCCCCGTATAGCATCCTGTATTGGGGTGGAAATGGTGCACTGGCTGGAAGACAAGGCATGGGCAGGAAAGGACAGGAAGGCAGAACAGCATGGGCTGAGCTGCTCACAGCACGGACAGCCATGGGTTGGGGCAGGTCAGTGTATTTGGAGCTTATCTTTTCACAGTTCATTTTTCTCTCTGCTCTTGACAAAACATACGCAGGTGTATGTGTGTTGTGTCTTAGGTTCAAGGTCACCTTGTATTCAGCCCAGCACAATAAAACCTTAAAGGAATGGGGCATAACAAAAAGAACCAGGTGGCTTTGAGCCTCTCAAGGAGTGATGGGTCTTGAAATAGATCACAGCTACCTGGAGGTTAGAAAGCCCTACGTCCATTGCTTTCGCGAGTCGCTTCCTAAGACACCCTGCTCCTGTAGTGCAGAGGTCTGGGGATCCCCTCTGAGCTGACGGTGACAGCTAAGGAAGAATGAGACTGGCTTAAGCAGAGCCTGTTTAATGCCATTCCAACCCCAGCCAGCCAGGTCAATTAAAAAATAAAGATGAAGGCGCTCGGTCTGGGTCTGCTGTCCCTATCAAATTCATTATCTCCCCCCGCCAACAGAAAGAGGGCAACTGTTCACGTAAGACACAGCTAATAATATCTGAGTACAGGACATTGCTGCTAAATTATAGGGAGGGCTTGGGAAGGGAAATTAGTGTCATTTGCAAGCCCAATAATAGGGGCTGTGCAGCATGAATGCCGATGCGGGAGCGGGCTGGAGGACAGCGTGTGGCTTATGCAACCGTCCCCATCCTCCTCCGGCAGGCAGAGCAGGGCTGGCAGGATGCATGCTGGGGGCTGAGGACCAGGCTAGCAGAGGAGAAGTGGGCTTGAAAGCCAAAGGCACTTAAAAACAAAGGGCAAAGCAGATACCTCTGTCTGAGGGTGAAGGCATCAGAAGCTGCCCCTGGGGGAAAAGGCTCAGCCCTTCCCTCTCAGCTGAGCTTTGGCAGAGCACAGCTTAGGGGCCCCCAGGGCAGCAGCTACCAGGGATGGGAGGGCTGGTGGTTTCAACCGAAGGGCTGGTTCTGGGCAGCTTCTGGGAGCAATCAAACCCGGTGAGGAAACTGAGGCACGGGGAGACTGCACAGCCTGTTCCGTGGCTTGAATCTTGAGGCAATTCTTGAGCACTTCTTGGTGACGTGAAATGTGGTGCTGCTCCCTGGGGACAGCTGCATACCTGCAGCGGGCAAAGCATTTCTCATATCAGATAGAGCCACATCTTGAGCAAAAACGTGTTATAGAGAACCAGAAGTGCTCTATGACCAAGCACTCCCAGGCTGCTAACAAACCTAAAGTACCAACACCATGCTCTTGGTCATCTGTGGAGTATCTCTGGCTCCGAGCTCAAAATTCACACCCCATCAACAACCCAGCAAACATCATGAACCTGCCAAAAAGCCCCCACTCCTCTGCAGTCCCACCATGCTCTCTGCTGGCTCTTATAGACACTCGGTTCCTGGGCCAGGGAATAATTTTACAGCAACATTATTGGGGTGCTTAAACAAAAATAAGGAAGTGGAGCAACTCTTTACTGTGTCCAACCTGTGCAAAGACCAGTGTTCCCTTCCTGCCTGCTGAGTTATTTCTCAAATTCCTCGACCTTGGACCACTCTCCAGGGCCTCTCCTGTAGCTGATTAGGAAATGCCCCAATCCCCTGATGAACGGGTGAAGCTGTGATTACACTAATCAACTGCTCATTAGTGTTACTTGGCTTCAGCTGATCATACACCAGCCCCATGGTGTACAGCCACCTCTTTCACTGAGGGATGGAGAAGTTCCTCATCTCTGTTGCTATCCCTACCTCGTTTTGCCCACAGATGGAGAAGGGCTCTCCAGGGCACTATGGAGGTCTGGCAAGCAAATCTCCTCTCAGCAGATCTGAGTCCTGTTTCAGACTGTGGATTGATCACCACAGCACTGCGCCCCTGAGTCTCAGCTAAGGAGTTTTGGACCCCGAGAGGCTTCCAGGGGACAGCCAACTGCCACCAAGGGCTGAGCACCACGTGAGAAGTGCTACAGATCATGACGTGCCAAGACAGAAAGAGTTCTATGAGAGCCACTTCATTTAATGACCAGCACAGCTTCCACAGGGGACCCTCAGCCCAACCTCTAGTGAGCTGTAGGTGGCCACAGAGCCAACAGCTCTGACCCTAAAAACAGCCAACAGGGAAGCCAGCTGATTATAAAAGAGCAGCACAAGCACCATCGCTTTCATGGCAGCTTTGGGTCCAGCCCTCCAGCCACAGTGCAGCTGCTGCAAAGCAATATTGTTGGAAAGGGAGAGTTTTGCCAGCTGGCAAAAATTGAAACCCAGCAAATATTTCATAACCTGCCCGCAACTCCCTTCAGGTCTCTATGTAGACCCTGTTTCCCACCCTCTTTCCCAGTTCACATCTGGAGCATGCTCTTATCTCATCTCCTCTTCCATCTCCATCCTCACATCACTCTCAGCCACTTCAAAACCAACTCTCCCCAACCCCACTGTACCCCCATGGCAGCTTGGCTTAAACAGCCCTTGGGCAACTGGTCCCCACAGGTCACCACCTTGTCTGTCCCACCACCAGACTTCCCGGGTCTATGATGGAGTTAAAGCTGCTCCGGAGTGTTTCATCCCCAGGTCTAACAGTCTAGCTGCAAGGAGGAGAGCCAGGAGAGGGTATTTATGGCAATGAAATTGTATCCCCTCTGGAGGCTGAGCCAGAGGATTGTGCTCTGCACGTGCCATCCTTCCTCTTCTCCTCACACCCCCACGTCCTGCCAGCCCCTGCTAATTCACATGAGATAATTAACAGGTGCTCCATCAGCCACTTTCATATCTCGGAAAAAGGCAGAGGGATATTTTTGCACGTGCACGCACAGAGCACCTGTGTATTACCAGCTCAAAATCAAACAGCAGGACAGAGCCTGGGGGGAGCAGAGACCCCAGGAGGCCTGGGGGGGACTAGGGTACAGTGACACAGGTGGCTTGCCTGGTGTACCACAAAGCTTGGTTGCAATCTGGGGACTGAGACGCCCACTCCTCCCAGCAATGGAGCAGGATACCTCTGTTTGCATGGGAGATCTCTAAGATGTCTGGGGATGGGCATTTGGAGAGCACTGACCCCTCGGCTGGAGGGAGCAGGGACCCTCAGTGCTGGAGCCAGAGGAGGCTTCCACTCCTGTCCGTGTCTCTGTGGATGTGGCAGCTCCAACAGCCAGGCCGTGGGCAGGCAGAAGAGACACCACTGGTCTCATCCCTCTTCCTTCACAGATGTGACATGGGACAGAAATCCCCATGGGCTGCTTGCAGTACCTGGGGCCTCCCTGCAGAAGCTGCTGCTCTTCCCTTCAGGTCCATCATCCGGGCAGCTCTCCCCAAGGAGGTCTTGCAATCAAGACCCCAGCACAGCAGAGTGCCAGGGACACATGCACCATCGCGTCCTGGCAAGTCTCAGTCTTCTCCAGCCTTCCTCGATGAAGGCTGGGGACGCAGCCATGCTTTCCTCCTTCCCTTTCCTCCTTTGCTCCATCCTGCCAATCAGGCTCTGGCTCAGAAAGGTTTCCTCGCACAACAGCTACACTGGCTTTGGAGAGATGCAATTAAGATGAAACCCACTTATTTAAAGCGGCTCCTCTCCCAGCACCGCTCTAATGTCACCTTTGATCACTGAAACCAACCCAGCTCACAGATTGCCAGGGATGCGTCCTTTCATTTTCTCCCTCTCCCCGTCGCTCCATTCAGACAAAACTGGTTTCTTTCTTCCTGCTGGCGCACCGAGCGTTTTGCAGAGCAAAGGACCTGTCATTTTTGCATTGACCAGCAGGGAAAACAGAGCCAAAAGCCTTGAAGCCATGAAGGTTGGAGAGGTCACGAAGATGATACTGCATGTTGGGTTCAGACAGGCTTGGCCCAGGCACAGCGCTGCCCTGTGGCTGTGCTGCAAATGAGGATGGACTGCAGCAGAGCAGGGCAGGGACCCCTGTACCAACATCATCGGAAAGGAAATACCCTGAATTTACTGGGGGAGAGCAATCACTGATGGGGGAGCCTGGACCATTTCCATCACATAACAGTCAGTTCTGCTCAAACCATCACTTAGGCACAGGCTTAGCTTTAAACCCCCAGGCAGGCCCTGCTTTCGCGTGCATACAGGAGCTGCTGGATCAGGACTCTCTTCTCAGCAGTCCCCATCCATCCACACACACACATTTGATTGTCAGGCATTGAAACCCCAGATCTCTTCACCATTAAATGCATCCATCAGGTTGCATTTTCTATTAGACTGGAGGTTTCCTGGTTGTCAGCGCTTCCACCCACGCAGGCAGCTCTCTCCTGAACTCTGTCTCACTGCCTCCAAACCTCCCTGCATCACATTTTCTTTGGAAATGGAGAGCAAATACATGTGTATCCCTCTGCTCTCCCAGGGAGCTGGCAGAGCAATTTACAGGGTTCCCTGGGTGGACAGGCTTCTTCATGTGAACTCTTAATTCAATCTATTTTGTTTTGATCTGCAGGAGACATGTCTCTTCCCACAGATGGAGAGAAGAGTGAGAAGCTGCCCTGTTACAAAACACCAGTGATCTGCAATTCGTCACCAGCCCAGGGCCAGGTGCACTCGCTACTGCCATTGCAGGGTGACACTTTCCTCTAATGCTTAGAAGCAGAACTTGTCAGGCCAAAAGTCTCAGCATCAACATTACAGGTTCCTTCTGATCTCTCCAAAGATCTAGGATTTAGCAGCTTCTGAGGATTTCTGAGCACAGAGCACATTGCTGCCTTACCTCCGTGACAGCCCCTGGGCCAGGGTCCGGGTCCCGGTCAGAGCTGGTGTGACCCTGCAGGGAGGGACCCCAGCCCCTGGCCCAGCTAAATCATTTGGTCACCCCTCGCAGGGAGGAATTGGTCAACTCTCAGCAACAGGGACAGTTTTAGAGGGAAGCCCATCCGTGCACCCCCAGAGGTATCCCACTCCAACAGGCTGCTGGGGGGCTACACCCCCTTTCCTGCTTTGGTTAGGGAGCATTAACACTGCTGGGGACAGCAGGGAAAGATTAAATGCTCCCTCTCCCCATCCTGGTCCATGCTGCTAGTTGGGCTGAAGCTGGCTGTCAAGATCTCAGTGCTTCAGGAGAGAGGTGTCAAGGATGGCTCCGGTGAGGACAACAAAGAAACCAGCCCAGGTGCTTCTTCTGCCTGTAAGTCAGTCCAGATGGGCCATTGCTAATCTGCTGAGAGCTGGGTCCTCATCAGCACAGCTTGTACAAAGATGAGCTGATCAAGTGTGGCAGGGCTTCCTCAGCACGCCCTGCTGCCAGCAGCCAGAGAGGGTTAAACACAAAGCAAATGGTTTCTCAGGAACACTGCAATCTCAACAGCACAACCTGCTCTGCCCACAGCCATGGAGCTTAAACAGCAACTGGCTGAGAGGTTGTCCCCACCGCCTGCCTCTTCCGGGTCTCTCCTCCTGCCCTCTCACCGTACGGAGACTGCCTTTTGTCACTTCAAGGTGTGATCAGGAAATGGAGGGCTTTTAAAAACACTGCTATTAAGAACAATAAAAATAATAGAGCAGGAACATATGTCTCTCTGCAGGCCCATCACCTTCTGCTTGCTTGGATTGAAGTGTTTTGCCATCACTGGAGCATGACAGCATGCTGATACATCACCAGAGCCACAAAGCTGCTGGCTTTATTACTGTTATTAACCAGGTTTTCTAAAGAAAGGCAACAGCACACCACGTGTAACTGCCTCTGTGTCAGCCCACCCTCATAACTTTTGAATCGGTCAGCTAATTTCAACCCACATAGCTCTGGAGGTTGCCAGAAGACTGTTTGTGCCCGTGCCACTGGAAACAGGCAGTAGGATAGGGCAAAGCCCCAGTGATGACCCTGCTGAGACAGGCTGCGAGGAGAGCTCAGCCCCTTACTAGACACCAGAGAGCACCCTGGGAGAGTGTGCAATGCCCCATCTCATACCTTTATAGACCCCAGGGAAACATAGAAAAATGAGGTTTTTTAAGCTCTGCTGCTCAGGGAACATCTTGCTGGTTCTGTGGTCCAGGGTGGAGCCAGCACCAAGTTACAGGACCCAGGGGAGGCTGGGGCTGAGCTCTCTGTCCCCATTTGTCCTGCCATAGCACTGACAGCAGGCAGTTCCCAAAGCCTCGGTTTGAGGTAGGTACTGAGAGATTCCATGTCCCAGAGAGACTCCTGAGGGCTTTTTCAGGACCTTCAGACTGGGCTAGCTAAATAGGGATAACTGGTCATCCTAACCCAAACTCAGCAGCTGTGCAATGCTCCTCTCCAGGGACCCAGTCCTGGTTTGAACAATCAAGCAGCCATCTTCACAGTCATTCCTCCAACCTCTCACAACTCAGCCCTGCTTCTAACACCACAGTTCCCAGTCAGACCTGTGTAATCACTGGCTCTGAAAGGCTTTCCATCTCATCCCTCCATATTCTTCAGTTCATTGTCCCCAAGGGCTGTTGCTGGTTTTTTCATGGGCTGCTTGGGGAAGCAGGTTAGCTTTCCCCTGGGGAGGTCAGGGCCGCCCATCTCCTTTAACAGCTCAGGGGAAGAGCAGGGAATACAAGCCTTCACACACAACCACAGGCGATGCTGCATGCCCAGGAGCGCAAGACCAAGGTTGCATTGCCTGGGTGACATCCAAACCACCATCCATCACCCCAGCACTAATCCAGGCAAGCAGCCAGACTGGCAAGCACAGGGAGGGTTTCCCATGGAAAGCTGAAGTCAGTCCAAGCCACGGGCATGATTCAGCCAAGAATTCCTGCTCCTCACGCTGCAGGACCCTGAGGAGCTGGGATATCTCTCCATTGACTACTTGGAGCTCACACATGTTTTAGTCTGTCACTTCAGCCCACTCCTACACAGCTGTGACCAGGCTTCTCACTATGGGATCACTCTGTTTACCCATACACGCACACAGGCTCTTAGCTAAACATCAGGGCTGGAGCAGTTTGTTGCTCATATTTTCTTCCTTCATTAATAAGGCAAATAATCTGTTTAAGTAAGCAGAGAAGCATTGCTCTTCCTACTTTACTTGCTTCTTGTTGAAAGCAAGATTGTCCTGAAAAGAGCCTGGGTGAGGCAGATAAGACCTTCATAACTGCCCCTCCTCTAGTAAAATCTCAGTTGTTACTGCCATGATTTAGGTTCTCCTGTCTCCTCAGTAGGGGCAGAAGGGAGGATTTCACCCTGTCCAGCAATTTAATCCCTGACGCACATCAGGCTGCTGTGTGTTGGGCACAAACAATGGTGTTCAAGGATTGACCAACTTCCTTATGGTGAGAAACCCCAAGTACCTAAATCACCTCTGCGGTGGAGCATATCCCAACACCACACTGTTTAGACTGGCAATAAGCAACTATAAAGAAAAAGGAGCGGGATCTAAAGATCAGTCCACACCAAAGGCTTAAAACTGAGCTGAACTTCTGGCCAGGGTTTAAACTACACAGCAGCATAACCTTAAAGTAAAGCAGCAAAATAAATGAAGTCACCAAAACAGTCACACTCACAGCACCTCCAAGGTCAGGATTTTTACACCTCCCTCTCCTGTGTATTGCCTTTCAGAGTCCATTTTTCACAGGTACAGACAGTCACAAGCCTGTGAGAAAAAAAAAAAAACCACCCCAAAAAACAGGGAGGTGACTTCAACTGTTGTCATTCCCTGTCTCCCAGCAACAACCGTGTCTTCTCCTCCGTGCTCCCCTTCCAGCCTCTCACAGCTGGCAGAGTTCTTACAAACAAACAAGGCTCCCTGCAGCGAGGGTTGCCTGGAAAGGTCTGATGCTTCAGTCTAGCATGAGGATGATCTCTTCACCTGCAGAGGTGACGGTTCTTGGTTTACTTCTAACCATCAGCTTCTCATACCTCTATCTGTGAAGGTCACCAGCCCCATTCCAGGGCTGAGCAGCTGGTGACAGTGTCTGGGCTGACACCCAAGTGTCAACAGGGTGGCTCTGTATTCCCACCCAGACCTGGCCCTGGGCGGGGAGGTGAAACATAAGCATGTGAGAAGACACTGTCACCTCACCCTGTCTAACCAGTCACATTAACCCCAGGACAAGTTCCCTGTGCTTGTGTTGTTAATGTTGCCTCAGCTAGGCTGAGGGAGGTCTTCCCAGGGGGTGGATTTTGCTCTAAGACACCTTTCTGTGCCTGTCTCAGGAGGCAAATTAGCAGTCTGAGCCTCCTCCAGAGCTCTTCCTTTTTCCAATTAATACATGAATAATCAACATAATTTCATGCCAATTGTTTTGTGTTTCTACACCACAGAGGTTCTCTGCTCCTCTGCTACCCAACCCCTCCGCTCCTTTCAATGAAATTGATTAAGTGCTAAACCACAACTTCCACATCCTCAAAATCATTCACACAACTGGTGTTGCAACAGAGCTGGGCAGAGCCAGAAGCACATCTTCAGAAGGCCATTGGCAGATTAAAGTCAAACACAATCAGAGTTTGAGGACTTCCAGGAAAGACTTGTTGAGAAGAGGTTGTGGCTGAGCTCGTCTTCTGAGGTGGCTCTGAAAGGACTCCAGCTTACCCACAGGCATGGTCAACCATGCCTGCCTGGGGACAGCAGAATTTGACACCTCTATAGATGTGTTTTCCTGACATTTTCAGCTGTCCTCACTTCGGCTATCAGGAAATGCCAGAGGAAGGCCAAATAATTCTTCTGGCCTGTGCTGGAAACATTGCCATCACACACTTATTTCAGCTTCCAGGTGGTTTGGACTGCCTGCATGCTGGGGAAAATCAGTTGTTCTCTACTGCCTCACTAAAATCATTCTGGAAACATGTGTGTGTTTGTGGGCATCCATGCATTGCTTACTGGTCTCAGTGATGATGGGGGACCAGAAAGTTTTTCTTCAGAGCATTCATGTGGGCTTTATGCCACCCTTTTGTCTATCCTACACAGAAGGCAGGAAAACATGCTCTCTGTGCCATGAGATTTCCTCTAGAAAATTTCAGGCCAAAAATCCACAGACAAGGGTAGAAAAATATCCCTGAGTAGTTAACTCAAGTCCCACACAGCCACTGAGGAACTCAAGGACTTCAGTAGGTACCAGGTACACATGGCCAAAGGCAAGATGAATGTCTGTATCCCTAAAGGCAGACCTGTCTGATCAGCTATTCATATTTCCACCCACCTTGGTGCCTTTGTGTGCCATCATCAGGCAAATAAAGAATAATAGCTATTAGCAAGTGCATTCAGCAAGCACTAGTGATGCAGTGTCTCAGCCAGAGAAAGGACTTCAGGATCCCTGGGGAACAGGGGAGCAGCAGCAAAGTTGTGTTCAGAGTAATTGTGATCCATGCTGGATTTAACCATGGAAGCTACAATGGTAAATATGGTACCGTATTTGAGTTCACTAACTCTGTTTCTGTCCCAGTGGCATATTTTGCTTGGCTTCACAATCTTGCAGAGAAAGCAGGTTGGGCCCTGCTCATACCACATGTGAGCCATCCTTATTAAACTCAAGGGAATCTCTCCATTGCTGCCCAGGGATGCTGGATCAAGGCTTCCTTAGATGCAAGGCGGGTAGGAGGAGGCCAAGGGCTCGAGCCAGGGCCTAGGTCCAGGCCATGAAGGTCCTGCAGTGGCCCAGAGCCATAGTCACTTACAGGCACAACAGGTCTTCTGACCCTTTTCCTCTGAGTGCAAAACAGCAGTAGAGTTATTAAAGCACCAGCTGGGCTGGCAAAAATAAATCTCTCAAATCTGCCTGCAAAGCCAGGGTGGTACAAGATGACTCTTGACTTCTTCTTGGGTACCCCTCTGGGCTCTGGGGCACCTGCCATCCTCCCACGTGTGTTTGCGGGCATATCCTCAAGCTGTGTTTACAAAGGGATTTCAGGCTCTTTTAGGATAAGAGGTTGCTATAGAAACAGCAGATAGGAGATTGAGCTCACTGGGAGGAGGCCTGGACTCTATTGGCTTAAACAATAGGAAAGCCCACTGGGGGAATACATCTGACTGGAGACTGAGCGTGGAGCAGAGTCTGTTTTAATGAACACATCCTCCTTTTGAGGAAAGTAGGAGACAATTTCTGCAGCCCTCTAGAAGACCAAAAAGTTTCCAGTGCAAGAAAAAGGTCCACTACACGGGGAACACCAAGAGACACTTCCAGCCTTGAGGTGGGATCTGGCCACCTAACAGGGTCTTGAGCTCAACCACCCTGCCAGAAAGCTTCTACCCAGCTGGAGCTTGGGCTCATAGCTCAACACTGTTGTCACCACTTAATGCCTTTGGGTGGTCTGTGAGCAGGCAGATGGAGGTGTGACTGGTCACAGAAAATGCAGAGGAACTGAGTCAAGATGCAGCTGGATAAATGAAACCTGTTACAACAGACCAGTGAGGACAGAGCCACAAAGAAACTTGCACCAGAATCATTAAAAAGGTGACCAACTCTGATCCAGGCAAGAGACGTTTCAAAATGCAAGCTGCAAACCAAGAAAATAGTAAGTCAGCCCCAGGGACACATCTTCCCAAAGGAGGAATCTGACCACAAAAGTCAAGTCAACACACTTGGCTGCAGGTTTATGCTTGCCCCTTTTCTTGTTTCCTTCTGCGCCAGCCTCAAACAGGAAAAAAAACCTACCAAAACCGCACACGCACCCCTCAACAAAACCCACCACACTACCTGGAATAAAAACCTTCCAAAGAAAAACCTCCGTGCAAAGCTCAGCCAGGGCTCATCAGCAAAAGGCCATGATTAGCTGCTGAAATAGCAGGTCATTTCCATTTCCAAAGGCAGAGCTACCACACAGCCCAGAGAAAACCTCTTCACAATCAGCCTGTGTTGAAACAAACCCAATCAGTTAGACACTGAGAATGAGTGTCCCTCCATGGATCCCTGCAGGGAGCTGATCTGATTATAGAGTGAGCCGGGGAGGCACTGGAAAGCACCCAGTGGGGGGTTGTGGAGGAGAAAATCAGAGAGGAGTCTCACACCAGAGAGCCTGTGAGCAATAAACTCAACTGGGTGCAAATAAGAGACAGCGGGGAGAGAGTCTGCCTTGAAAAAAGATGCAGATCCTCATATAACCTGCCTCCTGAAGTGGTAGGCTTGGAACAAGACAGCACATGAATCTGATCTTCACAGTGGTCTTTGTGACCTGAACAGCTGAGAACCCAAGGAAGAAAACCTCCAGCCCTGTTAAAACCTGGCGATTGCAGCCCTAGGAAGATAATCTTTCTGCACCTACAAGCCACACCACAAGCCAAGAAGAGCCAAGAAGCACTTCCCCATGCAACGCTATGGGCTTGGAGAAGAGTGGCTGGAAAGCTGCCCAGTGGAAAAGGATCTGGGGGTGCTGGTGGACAGCTGGGTGAATGTGAGCCAGCAGTGTGCCCAAGTGGCCAAGAAGGCCAACAGCATCCTGGCTTGCATCAGAAAATAGTGTGGCCAGCAGGACCAGGGAAGTGATCATCCCTCTGCACTTGGCACTGGTGAGGACGCACCTTGAATACTGTGTTCAGTTTTGGACCCCTCACTACAAGAAGGACATTGAGGTGCTGGAGCATGTCCAAAGAAGGGCAACAAGGCTGGTGAAGGGTCTAGAGCACAAGGCTTATGAGGAGTGGCTGAGGGAGCTGGGGTTGTTTAGTTTGGAGAAAAGCAGTCTCAGGGGAGACCTTATCGCTCCTACAACTACCTGAAAGGAGGTTGTAGCCAGGTGGGGGTCGGTCCTCTTCTCCCAAGAAACAAGCAATAGGATGATAGGAAATGGCCTCAAGTTTGTGCCAGGACAGGTTTAGGTTGGATATTAGGGAAAATTTCTTCACCGAAAGAGCAGTCAGGCACTGGCACAGGCTGCCCAGGGAAGTGGTTGTGTCCCTGTCCCTGGAGGTATTTAAAAGACGGGTAGATGTGGTGCTTAGGGACATGGTTTAGTGGTAGACTTGGCAGTGCTAGGTTAACGGTTGGACTTGATGATCTTAAAGGTCTTTTCCAACCTAAATGATTCTATGATTCTACACCACGGATGGTTGAAGCCTTGATATGGTCACAGGGTGGAGGTGACGTTTCCTTACCCTCATGAATAGGCAGGTTAAGGCCAGCAGCAGGTTTCCCAGGGACTCTCTCCCCAAGCAGGCAGCCTGGTCATGCCACCACCTGGCAGGCAACAGGGCTCAGATGTAGCGGTCAGCAGTCCATATCTCACAAGCATCTCTAAGGTCAGCTCCAAGGAGGTGCCTTTGGAATGAATTCAACCCCGCAATGCATGGAAACCAACATACTACCAGGTGACCCTAAGCTGAACACCTCAGCACTTCTTGTATGTTGTCACTTGCCCCTCTCCCAGGACTATTTCCCGGGCAGACAGAATTTGCCTTACCCAACAGCTGGGTCAGACAAATCCTGTCAAAATTCACAGCCCCCCCCCCCAAAAAGAGGCAGAACTTGTGCCCCCAAATCACCCACTTCTGCTGCCAGTAAGTGGGGTCTGAACTCAAACACATATTCCAGGAGAGCCCTAGGTCTCCTCAAAAGGATTTGGATCCAGTGCTCACATGCTTAGAGCTAAGCTCATGTGTCGGACTAGTGCTTTGGATGGGGTCCTCTGTTTCCCCACATTAGACATGCTCAACAGCAGAAAGGGCCTGGAGTTGGTGACTCAGAGCCCGCCGACTGTCGTGTTGCACAGCACGGTGCGCAGTCCCTCCTGTCATGCTGCAGCTGGGAGCTACGAAGGACCTTATGAGACAGGCACCAGAGGGAAGCTGTGCAAAATAATCTGCAAACCAACATCTAATAATATTGCCAGATGCCCAAAGGGAAGGAGGAAGAGAAGCAACCTGAAACCAGCTGTCAAACAATACACTCCCCGGTGTGGATAGGGAATGAGTTTCTCACTAGGTGCTGGAGTCACTGGTTTAACCTTTCTGCTCACCTCTGTCTTCTCACTTTAAAGTAAAATACTTATTTAACAGCAAGAAAAAGAAGACCAAAAAACAGAGTCGCAGCATCCCCTGGAAGTGGGGATCAAAGGACACCGGAGGACAGAAATAGACTTGAGAGAAAGGCAGGTGCTTTGGGGAGGAATGTGTGCCCTGCTAGGGTCAGGGCACCCTCCCCTTGGCCAGATCCTATTACAGGCAGCAGGATTCAGAGATACACAGAGACACTGATGGTAACTGAACAAATCCTGCTGGAGTCAGGCAGGAGCTTTTCCCCCTGTTACTTCAAGAGTCCTCAGATAAATTTCCAGCCAACAACCCTTAAGTGGAACAAGAGACCCAATAACTGACTGAAAGGCCTTGGTCTGTCTGTGCCACACTCATCTTTCTACTCACACATCCCCCCCTTCGTTCCTACCATCCATCTTTCAACTCCTTTATTCCTACCCACATCTATCTGACTGTCTTACACATCCATCCATCCAAAGGAGCGCTGGAGCCGTTTGGTACTTACAGCACAGTAACATCAAAACTCAGGAAAACTTCCTCTCTGAACCAGGATCCATCCAGTCCCCAAACTTTCAAGGATTCTTATTAGAATAATTATTCTAATTTCTCAAGTCCTGCATTTGGAAAAACACATTACTTGCCCCAGAGGAGAAATCGATGGCCAGGGGCCTTGGAGAGGATGACGTATCCGTAGCCTTCCACAGGACCACCCATCTGCAGTCAAGACCACCTGGATGGAGGCATGATCCTGTTGTAATTAAGAGCATTTTTCAATACTGCTGCTGAAGGATGGGTAGGCGTATCCTCACCCTCCTCCATTTGTCATTTTAACAGTAAAATGAGCTAACAGCGCATGCAGAAGAGGCAAGGGCTGTTGCACTCGCCGCCTGAAAAGCAGAGAAACCTCCAGAAATGGCATCAGCAGGGCACAGATGGGAGAAGCTGTCTTATATTGATACCAGTGCACCAAGAGAACCTCTTGGCTGGGACCAGCTCAGTTTGCATTTCACATAAGGGACAGTTTGGAAGTTTTAGTTAAGAAAAACAACATTTTAGGTTTGGATTATGGAAATATTAAGGGCTGTCTGGGATAGTGAAAAACTAGAGACTCAATCCAAATGTGTGCGAGCATAAAGAGGCTGTGACCACAGCTACATACCCGAGAGCACTGAGGGGTGGGAAACACAGAAAGTGATTTCCCCAGGTAGAAAGGAGGATCGTGTTTCAATGCTCTCTCTCCTAAAAACACAGCATGGCACCAATTCCTCTAAGCATACCAAGTTCTGGGACAGATGAAGCAGTGATCAGGCTGCCAGCAGAGACTATTTTGTGCAAAAGCTGTAGAGGGTCAGCCCATAACCTCTTTCCCCTGCTTTAGGGGGCACACAGCCCTTTGGGCCAGCTTGGAGCTCCATAGCCATAGGAGGGCATGTGGGAATGAACAAGCCCCAGCTGCGATGCTTGGTCCCAACCTAAGATCAGTGGAGAAACAGGAGGGTTGGGAGTTGTGACTTCTGCAGCTTTGGGACACCTTCCACGTACTGCAAGCCCAGGCACACACTCCATCAGACCAGGGACATAATGATCCATCGGGCTGGCCCTGTCCCACACTTTGACTCAGTTCTTTCAGCTCCCGAAGAAGAATAACCAGCTTTAGAGGTCAAAGTCCAGCTCCTGCTCCAGGGGAGGGGCAGGACAGCACCCATTTAACTGGCAGAAGGGGCTTAGCTAGAGCCATATCAGGTAATGGGACAGAAGCAACCAAAAAAAGAGGAGGTAGCAGGACACTTAATCTCTTCAGTAAATACTCAAGCTAACATATATATTTGTGCATTTGCCAATCACAATTCAGCTGGAAACAAAAGCAGGCTGGGTGTCAGCAAGCAGCAAGAGCAAAGCTACTCCTGAAGGAAAGCAAGCTGGGAGCAGAGATGGCCTTCACAGAGGAGTGCAGGATGCCCAGCACCTGAACAGGGGGGAGCAGAGCAGGGTGCTGATGGACAGGTCCATTGACAGCCCCCAGGTGAGGCAAAAGTGATAAAATCAGGCCCAGAGAGACAGGTAAAAAATAAATCTAAAGTAGCAAGGGGTGTTTCCAGATCTTTTTCTGTTAATAGCTTATTGCCAACCAGCAATAAAAGGGAGGAAGAATTCAATTCTTATCATACCTTCTCAGAGGTGTTGAGTAGGGTAATGAAATAGAAATTCGTTTCCAAGATACATTCAGCCCTGAAATCTGAGCATCTTCCCTGCATGGTTGGGAAGGGAAAAAGAAATAAAATATGACCACTGTCTCCCAAGGTCATGGCAGAAATTGAGGTGTTCATTTAAAAAAAAAAAGGGGCTTTGTGTTTTTGGAAGAATTCATCAATGGGACTGGTCCTGCTGACACTTGCCAGGCAAATTCATCCCACAGGAGGCTGTGGCAATGAAGTAACTGGAGATTCTTCGTGGTTTTAGCCACTGTTTGAAATGAAAAACTGGATTTGGGGATTCAGGGCAATACCATCTCTCAGCTGCATTAAAAAGCCAATGTTCAGATGCTCCCAGTGGGCCAGATTTTGCACAGCCTGTGTAGACAAAATATGTCTGCTGAGTTGGAGCATGGTACAAGCAGCAAATGAAGCATCTGCCTAGGGAATATCTAGGGAACTTTGCCTTCACAGTCCTCTGGCCTTATACGTCACTGCTGAGGCTACAGATAAGAGAAGCAGGTACAGTCCCTGGGGAACAGTAGCTTGCACTGTACTGCAATGACAGTTCAGAATTGGAGCCTGGGGTGCAAGATCTCCAAAGCCACCCAGACCCACAGACTGGAGCAAAGATCCCAAAGGACCATAGGAAGATAAGAAAGGTACTACTGAGCCCATGTGTGACGAAGCTAATCCCAGTCCTTTTGCTGGCTATGAAAAGAGGGTCCACTAACAAGAAACCTGAACGTACATGAGCAGATCTTCACACTCTGTGAAATCCCCTCCTGCTAATGCCTGTCACCAGAGATGTCCCCAAACAGGGTGGGGAGGCTGTGCACCCCAGCCCACAAGCACTGCCCAAGTGTCCATCCTCACCCTCCTTAGACAAACCTGGCTAAAATTTGTGATGATCTGGGCCCCATCAAGCCAAACTCCTCCCAATCCCTTTTTATCCCAGATCAAATGGCATCTTTGAGCCCTGGTTGACTGCAGGGACACTGCTCTCCCCTGCCTGCCTTGGACAGGTCTTCACCCTTTGGTGCTTCTCTCCCCTTTCATGCTATATTGCAGGTTACTCTCCTGATGAAACGTGTGCTGAAAAGCCCATCTGTCTGCCTGCAGGACAGGCAGCTCCTGGCTGATGTGTTACCAGTGTCCGCACTTTCCCATCACTCCTGCTGTCTGCCACTGCCTCTTGGATATTAAAAAATCACCTGGAGCGATGATTCCTCATTGCTCTGTGCTCCCTCCTCCAGTCTGTCACCATGTAAGCCACTTGACAGGTGATTATTTGGTCACTGAAGGCAGGGAATCCAGGCTGAAGGAAATCAGTGTCCCTTAAATAAACGTGCAGGCTGAATTAGACAGAGTTTCTTGCTGGATGAGCAGACTATTTTGGGATCACATCACTAAGCTGCTTTATGGCTTTGTGGATAGACTCTGGCTCTGTGCAGCTGGCCTGCTGGCCTTTTTCACTGCGGACGGTCACCCCTTGTTCCTACCCTGAAGCAACAAAGCACTGCTTAACCTAAGCTGTGGCTGGGTTCCTGCTGTCCTGTGGACATGGTTTCTCCATGCCTCTTGGTACCACACATGATGGTATAGGCTCACGGCTCTGGTCATGTTGATGCACCCATTCTGGACTCTGCTGGGTTTCTCTGCCAACAGGCTGCATTTGTCTGGCATCGCCCATCCACACAGAGGTCCGGACTTCAGGGGACCACAAGACCCAGTGGACTGGGGCCTCAGCTGGGACAGTTCAGCAGGGCAAATCTGTCCTGCTGTCAGACTGGGCTCTTCTCCCTGCATGGTCACTAACTCAGTGTCCCTCTTCCAGAAAACACCATTTCCCCCCCCCCCATTATATAAGATGGGTAATAAGCAGCTAAAAAAATGTAACGTCAAATGCTAGGAGTCCAAGATGGTTCCTTGGACATGCACTGTCTTGTCCTGCTTAAGGCACTGCACTTTTTGGCTTAAAGAACTAATTTTGGGAACTTTAGTCTTTGGTGGTCTGCCATCCCAGCTGGAGACATCTCTTGCCTCCCACCACACTGTTCTCTATCACAGGGATCTTCCATACACACAAGCTGTTGTGGGTGGGACCTGGGTCATTCCCAGCAGTGAGGCATGCATGTTTGCCAGTGTCCTAGTGCCACAGAGCTGCAGCATTGTGTGACATGGGACAAGGAGACCTCACACGAATTCTGCTGCCCACCAAACCAAAGGCTTTGTCTCACAGCACCCAGAGTGTGACAACAGCCTGTGCTAACAGCACAGCCAGCTGCATGGTTGTTACTGGATCGGTGATGGACTTTGGTTTGGCTGCTTAAAGGCACCCAAGATGAGTCTATAACACTTTGGGATTTATTTGCTTTCCCAGAGCCAGACCAAAGCTCTCAGCACTGTGATGGGGTGGCCCTTAAAAGCAGATCTTCAAAAGCTTCTCAGTTATGAAAATTCACTGCCTGACCTATGTAGGAGTTTCTGCTGGTCTGTTACCTGCATCTCCAGGAACTGTTCAGTATCATACAAAAGGGGTTGAGCTTAGCTTGAGTTTACACCCAGACACCTCAGCAGAAGGTCCCCACAACTAGATCAAAAAGCAGTGTGGAACTGCAATCCCTGTCGTTGGCGAGTGCCTCACTGTCCTTCAAAATGGCCATGAGGAGCCATGCAAAAGTCATGTCACCCCCCAGTTTTTTGCTTAGTGATCCCTCCAAACTACATTACACTGGGAGACAACTACTGATTATGCTTCATCCAAGCCCCTCTACAATCCTGGCTGTCCTTGCTCATCTCACCCTCTTCATTGCCATCTCTCAGAAAACCAGTATAATAGAGTTGAGAAAAATCAAGTTCTGCATGTTTTTTCTGGCAGCTTGGCATTTAATAAGTATGTTCTACAAACTTGAAAGGTCAACTAGATCCATACTACTGCTGTGGCACCTTGTTATGTATTTAGAAAACTAATTAGGAACATGGGTACTACAGGGGAATTCTCTTCTGCCCCTATGCAGCTTAGTTGCTTGTCCTTTGAGACACCAAGAAAAAAAGAGACAGAGAGAAGATGGCACCTGAAAGAGTAACAGTACAAGGTTGTACCCGCATCTGCCCATCCCAGTGATCAGCATTAATGCAAGGCTGCAAATTTCAGCCTCTACTAGCCACAGCTTGCGGCAGGGACAGCAGGGCTGCTGAGTGGTATTCACAGCAGGTCTGACACCCCAGCACCACATCGCTGTGGGAAGTGGGGACAGACCAGCCTCCTCCACAGAAGGGGCCTCTTCTGTCTCAGTTTCATGGTGTGGGGAACAAATGTGGGTTTGGAATCACCCCAAGATTGTGTTCCCAAAATGCACTTTTTTGGAGACTTTTTTGAACCACAAGGGAAGGGAAAAAAAAAAACCCTTTTTCAAAGAAAAAAACAGAAATAAAGAAAAATAACTGAAACATTCTGCAGATCAAAAAGTCTTCCCTTGTTGTGCAGAGATACGCTGGGTGAGGCAGTGGGATGAAAGTGAAAAGATTACTTCTGAGACTGTGAGCAGGTTCATTGGAACAAATTATCACCCCTTTTCACATTCATTTTTCCATCCATATCTTTATTTGGTGGTAGGAGAACCAACCTACACCTCTCACTAGCTGAACCTCCCACTTTCTTAGCCTCCCATTCGCTGGGCTTCCATTCCCTGGGCCTCACTCACTGGGCCTCCCACTCCCTGAGATTCCCAATCTCATGGCCTCCAAATTTCCTGGGCCTCCCACCTCCCTTGGCCTCCTACTCCATGGGCCTCCTGCTTCCCTGGGCCTCCCACTACCTTTCAAAATCCCATAACCCTTTGGCTACCCCCTATCTCTTGGCCTCCCACTACCTTTCTTCCTCCCCTTTCCTTCCAACCTCCCACTATATCTCATCCCTCCACTTTTTCCCTGGCCTCTCACTACCTTTGGCCTCCACTTTTTTTAGTTTTCCACTACCTCTTGGCTTCCTACTACCTTGGCCTCCCACTGCCTTTGGCCTCCACTTTTTTTAGTCTTCCACTACCTCTTGGCTTACGGACCTACCTTGGCCTCCCAGTCTCTGAGTCTCCCAGTCCCTTGGACTCCACCTGCTGTGGCTTCCCCCACTCACTGGGCCTCAACTCTCTTGGTCTCCCACTACTTGGGCCTCCCGCTCCCTTTTTCTCCCACTATCTGACCCTCCAGCTGTCTGAGTCTCCCATTCACTTAGTCTCAACTCAATGTAGCCTCCACTTGCTGGCTTCTACTCTCTTTGCCTTCCACTCTCTCAGCCGCCCACTTCCTTGGCCTCCCACTACTTGAGCCTTCCTCTCTCTTTTATTCCCACTCTGTGGACCCCTACTCACCACAGCGTCCCACTCTCTGGGCCTCCTACGCACCAGGCCTCCACTTCCCTGGGCCTCTACTCTGTGTGCCTACCATTCACTGGGCCTCTCAGTCCTTGGCCTCCAAACTCCTTGGGCCTCCCACTCTTTTAGTCTCCCGCTCCCTTGGTCTCCACTCACGGCGCCTCAGCTTTCTACACCTCCCACTTTTCTGGGCCTCCCACACTTTGTACTTCCCAAACACCGTGCCTCTACTCAGTTCTGCCATTTGGTGGGCCTCCCACTCGCTGGCCCTCTACTCTCTTGGCCTCCCCCTCCATAGACCTCTCACTCTCTGAGCCTCGCAATCCCTAGGTCTCCCACTTTCTGAGCCTCCCACTCCATGGGCCTCCCACTCTTTGGGTCTTGACTTTCCAGACTGTCTGGATTTCCCTGAGCCTCCCACTCCCTTGGTCTCACTCTCACTGGACCTCCACTCTCTGGTCCTTCACTTGCCTGGGCCTCCTACTCACTGGGCCTCCACTTCCCCAGGTAGGGAGGAGGCCAGGCTGCCCTGACCTTGCGGTGGCAGCCCTGCTCCAAGCAGGAGGCTGTGCTGGAGTCTGCGGAGGCCATGCCCATCCAGCATTTCAGTAATCCTACATGGTTGCCTCCCAACTCAGGAGCATGCGTCGGATGCCCTCCCACACACACGGTCCCAGGGTTGTACACCACTGTCCCACCAGCTCCACACTTCCATCTACAAAGTGACTAATCGTCCTCTAGGGCCTGGCAGCACTTCCTGCATTCCGGATTTACAATCTCTGCCACCATCTGTCTCTGCTGTAACCTGGCGTCTGCCCGCAGCCCACTCCTGTGCAGCCATAATTAACGTCTCTGTTTCCCTTCATGGCACTGCCTTGAGGCGCCACTTCTCAGTGCCCGTTTCCCTCCTGCCCTGTTTATGGCAGTGCTATTTACTGTGGGCCATATCTGCTCATGCACCGAGCACATTTCCCTTCGTCTAATGACTGAGAGCCCTAACGTGTTTTGCATCTCTCCAAAAATGCTGGCAGGCTCTTGATCTCTACTCCTCACCAGGTAACTGCCCCCTCTGACATGAGAAAATCAAGGAATCATAGAATCATTGAGGTTGGGAGAAGACCCTTAGGTCCCACCAAGTCCAATCATTAACCTAACACTGCAATTCCACCACTAAACCATGTCCCTAAGTGCCATGTCTACATGTCTTTTAAATACTTCCAGGGATGGTCACTCAACCACTCCCTGGGCAGCCTATGCCAATGTTTGAACAACCCTTTTGGTGAAGAAATTTTTTCCTAATATCCAATCTAAACCTGCCGTGGCACAACTTGAGGCCATTTCCTCTCATCCTATCACTTGTTACTTGGAAAAGAGACCAACGCCCACCTCGCTACAACCTCCTTTCAGATAAAAATGAAGATATTCTGCATTGCATGAGCATAAGAGCCAGGGGGTACCTGCTGCATTAGCATCACACAGCTGAATTGCACCAGCAGGACTGTACAGTCCAACTAGAAGAGACACTGGAAGCACAAGATTCCTGTAGCACTGTGGTCATCAAGCATGGAAGACCCACTTCTGTGGTGGGGTTGATTTTCTTGCCTATTTACACCATCCCACAAGATTTCCTGAGCCCAGCCATCCTGAGACCAATCAGCCAGGCCAGGACCTCCAAGGAACTTCCAGGAGATAGACTCTGTCCTTCATCATGAACCTAATGCAAAGCCCGGGCATGGTCAGAGCCTGCAAGTCCCCTTTGAAGATAGTTGACTGTTTAAATCCCTGCCCACTGCGGCTCCACTGCCAGGTGAGCACCCTCCATGCAGTCAAGGCTTGAGTCTGTCACGTCTCAGCTCCTGGGATGACATGTGGCTCAGCTTTCCCCACTAAACGCGTACAGCACACTTCAACTGAGCCAGTGTAATTTTGTACTTTCCCTCATATTTGCATCTGCAGTATTTGTCTCCCTCCAGGTACAGTCTCATGAGCAGTTTCAAAGGGAATTTGCTCTGGCTACAGGAGCTGCTCTCTGGATTAGAGTCGGGATGGATTTCTAGTCTGCCCTGAGCCGCCACATTTGCAAAAGTATATTAAAAATGACATGAAAGTGAGCTTCTGATTTGAAACCCTTTCCATAATGACATTGCAGTGTGCCACCAGAGTTCAGATCAAACGTGATCAATTTTCAAGTGAAAAAGAGGGCTCTGCTGCTCATATTGCCAACCACACTGGGCTCCTGCTTGGTTAGGCTTGTCACCAAATTCTGTTTGCTCGCATGACCCAATGGCTGCTTGCATGTAAATGAAAGCAGAGATCAGCTCCGCAGCCAAGGCTTCCCAAACAACTGAGGTTAAACGTTTCCACAACAGTCACAGTCAACAACCAGTTGCTTTTCACTCACCGTCTGTCTGCTGTCAACCAAGTCAAAATGGAAACAAGCCCACTCTCATTCATCACCTTAAAAAAAATCAATCACTTAACATCATCCCCAGCAACAAAGATCTTCTCATCCTCAGAGCTGATGCACTGGACTTCACACAAGCTGCGGGAGCGATACTATTAGCAGGCAGCAGCAGGAGGTTTTTAAAGTTGGATGCGAGCTGGGGCATCCAAGCATGAAGCACAGCAGCAAGTCCTCTGAACTCGCTCCATGCCAGATCGCTCCCCGTTACTCTCCTCCTGCTTGAACCGCCGAGTTGGTTTCACTTGTTTTCTGTGCTGTTGGTTGTTCTTTCCTCTCGGGAGAATTTCCCTGTCTGATGGAAATATTTTGTTCCTTTCCAAATGATTGTGATATTTGGAAATAATCAGCTGTGTCCAGGCAGAACTAATAGCAGGATTAAGGAACAGAGGGGAAAAAAATCCAGGGTCATTCACAGCTTGAAACTCTGACCTGCTTCTACTCAGCTGTCTGCCTGTCATCCTCCTCCTGGCCTCCTTAGTCAGATAAACTTTGCTCTGATACTGTCATACAGTCAAAAAAATGTCTTTATTTCCTCTGCCAAAGAAGGCTTCTTGAAAACTGGTAGAAAACCAGCCAGGAAAGCAGAGAGAAGTGAATAATCAGCACTACCTTTCAGACCAGGGAAATCAAGGCACGGAAAAGAGAAATGAGTTTCCAGAGGTCACAGGGGCTGTCTAGTGGCAAAGAGGAAAAGGGACTATGAGATTGTGTCCTTCTAATACCTTGGCCGTATCTCACAGCCTCTAGGAGACAAACTGAGAGCATCACATACTTCTCTGGCCCTGCTGGAAAGCATTGCCCTGCCAGGCAGCTCACTTGACAGGGAGGAGTCTGAGAGATGGGCCCACAGCAGCGCTGGGAAGCTGGGTGAGAGCAGGACCAGTGCCCTGTCTCGAGGTGTAGCCAGTCCCTGGGGATAGGTTTCCTTTGGATAGACACACGTGTCTCCCTCTCCCCCTTCATTCCTGCCCTGACATTCACCTTTCCCATCCATCTTCCCTCCCCCTCTTCATCCCCAGGTAATCCCATTACTTTAAATTGATGTCAAGCTTCTGCTAAGCACTGTCACCTCTGTCCCTTGGCTGGGCTACAACACTACCCAAGCATGGAGATACTCAAGAGTACGGTCATAATGTCATGGGCGTTGCTGGAGTCTATCATTTGGTTTGGAAACTTCACTCTGGGAACACTGAGGGATTGAAAGCATGCCCTTGAGCCATGAGTTGTCCCCACACAGAGGAATCCCAAAAGTTTTAAAGAAACTGTCTGAAGGCAATTGATGAAATACAAATCTCTGCTTCTAGGAGAAAACCCTCTGGCTCAGAGTGGGGGTCATGTCTCCCAGGGCCGAGCAGTTTGGTCTCAGGTGAAGAACTGGACTCATGAGGACCACTAGTTTCTATGCTGGCAGGGGTCCTACTCCCAGGCCTCTGACTGTGAGCTCCTGGCTCACAAGCTGAAGGCTCACATGCCCACCACAGCTGCCTGCACACCCCCCAGCAAGTGCCAGCTTTCTCAGCAGACCTGGAAGAAGAGAGACACTAATAAAAGCCAAAAAGTGCTACAGGGGGAGAATATTAAAAGGAAACATTTAGAGCTGCCTCATTCTGTTGCATCTTCCCCCACACCCGGTCTTTTCTTGGTCTGCACTGCAAGTGTGACTGGCTCTGATTGATTGCCCTTTATTTCCAATTAAGTGAGAACAGTTGGAAATGAACGCCTCTCTCTGCCATGAAGCCCTGTGTATCATTTTTATTAAAGGTTGTTAACTTGCTTTTTTTTTAATTTCCTCCTTCCAAAGTCTGTGTTTATGCATGCCATTAAGAGAACCATAGGAGAGAATTTTAAGAGTTATGGAAATGCCAAATTATGTTAAGTAGATCTGGATGGGTCTGAGCAGAAATCTGGCATGTTGACAACCTGCTACACCACCCGCTGTGCCCAAATATAAGTCAAAAGTCCTATTTGAATCTCCTCTGTGAATACCACATGGAATCCCACCAGGTCAAGGACCCACCTGGTCTTCCCCAGTGAATATCCCAATCAGCTGCTCAATAAACCAGGAAAGCCCCCTGCTGCAGTTTCCCTAGCTCCACCTGAACTCCAGCACAGGCCATCTTCTGTACCCAGGCTCTGCTCCACAGACTAGACTTTCATTAGTCAAGTATCTATCAAGATGCTGGGGCTGATGGGCTTTCTCTCCAGAGGAACTAGGCAGTTTCTGTCTGTGGAAAGAGCTGCTTCTTGTACCACCTCATAGCAGATGGGTGCAGGACAGCACAGAGCTTGTGTGATTGCTTCAACAGAAGGTCCTTCCATCACACGCTCTCTGCCTAATTGGAAAGCTCAATGGGGGCTGAGGAAAACAAATAGCTGCCCCTTTAACACACCCAAGCACTTTCCTTCATCAAGGAAGGCTCAGCATTCAAATGAGCTGCGTATTTACATCTGTCGTGCTTGCCTCGAGAGCTGCACTGCACGCACTTGGATGAGTACAACGAAAGGTCATCTGGTGCTGCTTCACAGGGAGCACTGCTGAAGGGCTCTGAGACTCAGCACTCTCTCATGCACGAGTGTCACGGAGAGCTTAAGACATGCACGTTCAGGGAGGAGGGGCAATACAGTCTTTCATCCTTTTTTTCCCACAGAGGAAACACCAACAACAACCTCAGAAATCCAGGTTAGGAACCTTTCAGGGAAAAACATTACTGCCCCCACCTACTTGCCTTCTACACTGGGAGATGTCATCTACCTACAAGAGCAGCTGAAGAGACGTGTGCCATTACCTCAGCCTCCCCAGCTCACAGCTGAGTGTGTTTGCTTGCAAAGATGACACCCAGCTGAGAGCTGCAATTCTTATATATCTGGAGGAGAGGGAGGTTTAGTGAGCCCACCAACAGGCAAAGACATAAAGATGTAAGCCTTTCTTCCAAGTACTAGTGCTAGAAAGAGTGTGGGTAAAGGGTTCATTTTACAAAGCTTCTGGAGATTTCTTTTTTTTCTTTCCTGTTCCAGCTGAACATGAAAGATCAAAATCTCAAGATTCTGTGAATTAAAAATGAAGCAAAACTAAAAAAAAAAAACAAACACCTGGTTTGGGCCAATTAAATGTTTTGTTTCAGTAGCTTCTGAACATGCCGTTAATAATCAGCTTAAACTGCAGAACAAGGGTGTTTCAAATTAGGAAACTAAAAATCTTAGTTGTCAAAGTGGGACTTTTCAAGAACTTGAGGGCTCTTTTTTAACTGAGACATTTGTCAAAGCTGTTCTTTTTTTACCCACAAAAAGTTTCAGCTTCAATAAATCTGCTGCACTTCTGACACAAACAGAGACAGGAGAGAGAGAAGCACAGCTGCCCTCACCATTTCAGTCACAGCCTAAAGCTGGTGGGAAACCAAGGATGCACCCAAGGTCACCTCGCTAATCATCATAACATCAAAGGTTTGAAACTATAGGACCAGTCCTGGATCCCTCACTGGCTTTTGCTATTGCCTTTCATAGCACCAGGATTTCACTAATGCCTTAATATCTCCAGCCCGTCTTTCATCTCCAGGCATTACATGCAAACCATATTACCCTCCTTAAGAGATTATGGGACCGTATTGCACAGGAACTGGTGGTTTCCACATCATTTGCACTCCTGATCCACGTGCCTCCTTCGAGCATGCTTTATGATCACTCTGCCAGGGCAGCTTGGACATGACTGGAGTGATAAGCAGCCACCGCTGCTTCATGTGGCAGAAGAGAAACCTCTTCAGCACTGTTTTTATTGCTAAGGCAGAGCAGAAGACATTGCTGCTCTCCACAACATCAGCTTGGAGGCCAAAGCACCATTTCAATAAATGATGCTTTGACACCTGAGTTGTTGCAAGTGGCTCTGGGCATGGTCAGATCCCTGACCAAGCAGCAGACTGGTGTTCACCTAGGAGGGAGTTGGAGATAGGTTCAAAGGCAGCAGTGGCAGAAAGGAAACCTGCATCTCTGATGTCTCCACAAAGACAGCGATGACAAGAACACAGCGAGGCAGTAGTCCCCAGGGCTGCCATAACAAGCACACTTCCGCACAAAAGTCAGTAGAGGGAAAAAAGGGAAAGATGCCTCCATGAAGCACCTCAGCCACTTCCCCATTGCAGTATTGGGAAAACATCCCTCAAAAAGACTTGCATGAAGGCAGAAGGGGTCTAATAAAACAACAAAAAGGGGTTTCTAGGATTCCCGGAAACCATCCTGGCAAAATCCTGGAAAGTGTCATAAATTCCTAGAAAGCAAAGAATTTCCTAGAAAGCAAAGAATTCTTCCTACAAAGAATCCTAGAAAATTCTGAGAAAACATTTGCAAAGTTCCTGGTAAGTACTCTAGGACATTCCTAGAAAGCAACATGAGAAATGGCTTAAAAGCAACATGGGACATTCCTGGAATGACAAGAGGAGATTTCTTGCAAGCAATGTGGAAATTCCTAGGAAGAAACTTTAAAAGTCCTGGAAAGTAATTGAGAATTCCTAGAAATCATACTGAGATATTCCTTGAAAGAAACCTGAGGAAATTCCTGGGAAGCACCCTGGGAATATTCAAAAAAAGCAAAGGAGATATTCCAGGAAAGGAAGGGAAGATTCCCGGAAAACATCCTGGGACATTCCTAGAAAGCAGAGGGGAGATTGCTGGAAAGCAACCGAAGCAGGAAAATGCCTGGAAAACATCATTGGAGTTTCTATAAAGCAACATGTGAAATTCCTGGAAAAGCACCTGGGGACATTCCTAGAAGGCTGGAGACAAATTCTGGAAAGCAACCTGAGAAATTCCCAGAAAGCAACATGGAGTTTCCTAGAAAGAACTCTGGAAAATTCTGAGAAAAGGTGTGATGGGTTCCTGAAAAGCAACCACGGGACATTCAGAGAAAGCAAAGTGGAAATTCCTAGAAAGCATCCTACAAAATCCGAGAAAACAACACAGGACATTCCTGGAAAATATCCTGGGCCATTCCTAGAAAGTAATGGGAAAATTCTTGGAAAGAAATGCAGGAAATTCCTAGAAAGCACCCAGGGTAATTTCTAGATAGCGATGTGGAGATTCCTACAAAGCACCAGGGATGTTGCTAGAAAGCACTGCTGATGCTGATTTTGAGGGGAAGAACACATGAGGGTGGCAGCAGACTTAGAGAGAGGGTCAGAGGAGGTTGAGAAAGGCATGATACCTCCAAGTACCTAAGCGTGCGGGAGGTGAAAGGCAGAGGAGCTGCCTTCATCCTCAGGAAGGTCCTGCTCAGTGCTGGGGTGGCTGGGGAGCAGGAATGTCACCTCAGAGGCCCAGGCTCACACATGAAAGCACACAAGGTCACATTAAGTCTGTCCACACTGGTCCTGATCCACATGCATCTAGACTCTTCCTAGAAACCTCCAGTGACAGATAAACTCCCTTTTCCTCACCAAGCCATCTCTGCACTTACCTCTCTCTATTTCTGGGAGGGCTTTCCTCAATGCTCAGCCTCAATCTCTCTACCTCTTCTTCCCCTCTGTCCCCTCGGGCACTGAGAAGGATGTGTTCCTGGGGGTCATAGGATTAATGCAAGTTGGAAGGGAGCTCAGGAGGTCTCTAAGTCCCAACCTCCTGCCCAAAGCAGGGCCAGCTCTGAAGTCAGACCAGGTTGTTCAGGGCTTTGTCCACTCAGGTCTTAATATCCTCCAAGGACAGAGACTGCACAGCTCTTCTGGGCACCTGTCCCACCACATGACTCTCCTCACAGGAAAAACTTCTGCCATGTAAGGAGATATATGTAACCAGTCTGAATCTCTCTTGTTCCAGATGATGTCCATTGCTGCTCATTCTCCCACTATGCTCCGCTGTGAAGATCCTGACTTTGTCTTCTCCATAACTTCCTCGCAAAAGCCTCCTGAGCACGTTCACAGCTGTCCGCACTGCCTGCGCAGCCCTTCCTTCCTCTCTGGCAGGCAATGGGCCCATCTGCCTGACTCCTGCAAGACCAGCTGTTTTTTTCCATGCCTTCTTAAGATGCTGTTTCTCAGCTCATTTCTGCTCAGGAGGAAGAAAAGATCACAGAGAAGTTGGTGGCATCACTTTTATGATGTTCCTCTCCCCAGCTGACCCAGCTGAGCAGGGAAAACTCTCGGGAGACAGCCTAGCAATTATCTCCATAGACCTCTGCACATCCTGATTGACTTCCCTTTGCTTTCATGCCTGACATCTCAAACATCGGGACGGCAAGGCAGGGGGAGGATTTTGCTAACGGATTGAAAAAAGGACTCAAAAAAATATAGCTGCCTCGCCTGGAAAGCAGAGCATGTGTCAGCCTCCCCGCTATGCTCAGCCTCCAAGTTAACCGCCTGTATGCCAGCTTAATGGCACAGACAGTAATAATTTGTAAATAATTAATTGTGAGAGGGGCAGAGGCAGCACCCATGTTGCTCGCTGAAAGCCTGCATGGGATATGACCTGAGAAGGTGAAATCCGCTCTTGGAAGGCTCCTATTAGGTGTGGAGAGGGACCTGGCACATCCTAGGAAAACTGAGCTCATACCTCTGCCATTGACACCAGGCAGGTCCTTTGACTGGTTTGTGCCTCAGTTTCTCCACCTGTCCCTCTATCCCACCCATGTTTCGACTGGGAATGGCTCCCTTTACATAGAAGGACAGTATCCATCACAACAGCCCCTTGATCTCACCCAGACACAAATAAAACAGGCCTGGTTCTGGTCACTGGTAGGTGGCCGTGGTACAGCCCACATCTGAGGGTCTAGCCAAAAGCTCTCCTTGGAGCCAGGTGGCTTCATCCATATTGCCATACAGGAGCAGGTCCTGGCCTGCCTGTCCCCATGGCTATGCCCAGTCATTGGCCAGAAAGGGTGTTAACTGGCATGGACCAAAGCCAGTGCCAGGGGACCATGCTAATGATGAAAGAGGATGGACCAAATGTGGGACACTGCCCTTGCTCTCTTAGGCACTAGAGTAGACATGGCAACCTTGGCCCCTCTGGGGCAGTCTCTACCCTGTGAGGGTAAAAGCAGACCCACACAACCCATTCCTTTCTGTCCACAACTGCTGTGGCTTTAGTTTAACTGTAGCTCAGTTTGCAAGTGTCCAACCTGGGCTTAGGAAGAGCTGAGTTGAAGGCACCTCCCAGGGAACTGGTTTCCAGCATCCCTGTGTTCAGCCTCCCACACACCACCTGCAGAGCTTGCTGGGCATCTCTGTGGGGTGGTGGCTGCTCTGGAGGGAAATTCCTGCTCTCAGCAGGGTGCGGATTTCTGCCTGAAAGATAACAGCTTCTGCTAGGGCAGAGCCGTGCACACCCACATGCTGGTTGAAATAATGAAAACAAAAATGCTCACTCCCGCTGGATGCTGTTTTATTGCCTGGCTTGTGGTTGCTGCCATGTGACTCACTTCCAGGGGAGGCCACCCAGCACTTCTGTTGCAAAAAGGAGAAATGATTGAGGAGCCTGAGCTGCCTGTGCAGTTGGGAAAGCAGATCAATACACGTTCAGCAGATCAGTCACTGTCTCAGGCAAGGGAACTGTAGATGGGAAAAACTCTCCTGCTTCTGCTGGGTCATTAGTAGAGCCCCCTATTCTAAATCAGGGGCCTCCATCTAACAACAGTGCTCTACTTGATTAATGCTGATTAGCCCTGCTTTGCTTGGTACGTTGATTAAAAAGCAAGGTTCATTTCCCAGGTTTCCTTCCCAATCATATTCCCTAATTTTTTTTAGCACCTCCACAGCCTCTTAATTCTTCAGTCCTCCAAGAAGCTCATCAGACAAGGACAATGCCTGAGGCACTAACAAACAAAGGTCAGATATGAATGATATCCAAAGGGATGCTCTCTCCTGTGCTATGTTACTCTATACGGTAGACTGGCTAGTGGCATCTTAACCTTAAATGTTGCTCATAGGACAACTTCAAGATAAAAACCCATTGTCACTCAAGATTCCCTACATACCAGCAGAGCTCTGGGCCTTCTCAGATACATCTGCTTGATTCCCACCAAAGGTAGAAGTAAAGGGACCCATATTGCCTTCTTCTCCAAATTATCAGCTAAATTGCCGTAGAAATGGCTTTATGGGTTTGGGCCAATGGCCCACCCAGCTTGTTCAGTGGCTGTAGCAGATGCATAAAAAATCAATGGAAACAGGGCATATACAAAGTGGCCTTGACTGAGTCTTCCCAGCTTTGGTGATCTGTGGCTCAAGGGTCTTCATCAGGTAGAAGACATACTCAGCTCATGGGGTTTACCATTCATCAACACATTGTCAAATCCCTTCCTGAACTCGTGCCAACCTCCACAACATCCTGTAGCAACAGGATGGGCAGTGCGATTGCACTTCATGTGAAAAAGTACTTGCTGGTTCTGTATCAAATCTACTGCTTGCTTACTTTCAGAAACACCTAGTTACAAGGAAAAATCCTTCCATTCCAGCTCTGTACTGTCCACGATATGATAGGTCTCCATTTTTGCCCCTTTAGGCACCTCTTGTTCTAGCCAGGGATTCCTACCTTCATACAGAAACAGTTTTTGCAGCTTATTGGAAGTTGTTTCAATAAAACAGCGAGGGCTCAAGAAACAAAGATCCCTTTACTGCCTCTGTTTCACAATAAAGAATAATAAAAAAGTGGAAATTCAGAGTATCTTTAAAACACAAGCAAATAAATAACAATTCAGCACCAAGAGCGATGAGTTAATCTGACATCTGAATATTCACTGCTATTAAATAAGATGAAGACTTTGCCTCCTTCAGCCTCTTATGTAAATAGAACCTCATCTGCGATGCAGATTTTATTAATTAACTGGTAAATCGAGAAAACCCCAATAGGCTGTAATTGAACTTCACGTTGATGATAGATGAGGAGACACTTACAGGCCATCCGCTGCATCTGACAGTCACTCCTGGAGCTGCTGCCATCCCCACCCGTCCTCAGGGCAGAGAGGCTGCCCCATCCTGAGCAAAGTCAAGAAGATCTGAGGGGCAGACACCTGGAGCTGACAGGATACCTGGCACATTTGCCTCCTGAAGCACCCTCTGGCTGGTCACACTGCTCTGCAGGGCATCGCCTGTCTGCAGCTACCAGACTCTCACAGGAGGCAGGCACTAGCTGCTGAACCTTTAACAGAAGTGGAGGATGCTTATAGCACCGTGGAGTGCTGGGTGGCTCAGATGTGCCTCGGGGGTCCCAGGTAAACCTCAGAAATGTAAGATTTCCAGGATACCTGGGGATAGTATACCCTGGTGAAGATATACCCTATAGAAACACACCCAAAACCAAGACCTAAGGCAAAACCACAGACTGGTCAGATTTATCTGGTTCCCAGTGCGTGACTCCCTGCTGGGCAACACGGGACGGTGACAGGGCAGCCCGTGCAGGGAGAAGGCAGCCCTAAAGCCTCACAGCAGCGCTGAGCTGCCCTTCTCCGGCAAGGCGGCACATGGCAGAGCCCAGCGGGAAGGAGATTAAGGTGTTATTGATGCAGGGGGAGAAGGGATGAATGAAACAACCCCCTGCATGGGTGCTTTGCAGTTCTTGGTGGTGGAAGTAATTTTGCTTTTATTTTGCTAGATAAACAGCAAGGCAGCAGTGAGGCGCCCACCCTCGGAGCTGCTGAAGCCTGGTTCATCTCGGCACGGGAAGGGGAAGTGGCATTTGAAACACTGAGATGTGAGAAGAGTTTCAATATTGCTCTGGATGGCCCCTTCATTAGAGGGAAAACACGGTATTTAATGAAGGGGAAAGAAAACAGGAGCTCCCTGCTGCGTCCAGAAAGGCGTCTCTTTTCAGCTTTGCTTCATTCCCCTTATTTATGGGAGGGGGAGAGGCTGGACCTATCCATCCCTGCAGCACTGCGTCCTTGGGTCTCATGAGGGGTGCTCCAAGGCCACCCCAAACCAAGATCTCCCTGCAGACAGCAACCCACGAGTGCAGTCCCCACTGGACTCCCAGCTTTGGGGTACCTCCCTGTGCCCACATCTGTTGCTCAGAGGCTGGTCTTGTGTGTGGGCATGGGGGTACTGAGGTCTAGCCCCTCTCCAACCACACGCACCCCAGGTGCTACACACCCAGCAATTCAGTGCCATTCCCCTGTCATCAAGGAGAAACTGAGGCATGGGAGATGCGTTATCCACACTTGGCATCAAGTTTGAAGACCATGATTGATTAAAGGGTACAGGGAACACTCTTCCTATGGCTTCCTTGCAAAGTGCCCTCAGATTACCAGGGAAAGACTTGGTTTCTCATGACTGGCTTAACAAACCCAACATGGGATTCACACGTCAAGCTAATTCTTCCCAGCTGGCAACAATTATCTGCCAAGGTAGATTTGCTCTCTCAATTATACCCCACAAAGTTTTCAGCATGGAAAGGCAGAATCTCTTTTCTTTCCCTTCCTCCTCTCCTAGTAATTGGGTTTTTTTTAGCAACATGTCAACAGACTTCAGGAGTAGAACCAGCTCACATTCCCCTTGCTGGGACGACTCTAGCTCTGCTAGGAATTGAGATGAAAGGAAACTTGCTTTCATCCCAGCGTAAGCAGGCAAGAAGTGGAGCATGAACAGAGAGAAGACAAGCAGAGAAGCAAGCACTATGATTTTATTCTGGGTCCCTTGCACCTAAAGCCATCTTAATCACCACTCATGACTCACAGCCATTTCTTTCACTGGGAGCTCCAGACAGGGTAATTTAGTTTCAGAGACTCACAGATACATTGACTGGAAGGGACCTCAGGATGGTCTCCAGTCCAACCACTCATAATTTGCTCCCAGAATTTGCTTGGGATCCCTTGTGACCTGTCTGGTTCCCAAAGTGAGGGGCTTTGAAAGCATCCTGAGGTGAGAGAGCATCCTGCAGTGGAGAACATGTTGGAGGAGGAAGAGTAGTTTCAGTGGTTACCTACTCTTTTTGCTGCTCTGAAAAACTCCCCAGCCTACCTTCACTAAGCCAGCTGTACCAGGAGGATGAACTCTGGGACCTGCGTGGGCCAGGGTTCGTGGAGAACAGCAGGAGGAGGGGTTCCATATGATCTCAGGAGACTGAGAAAAACAAAAAGACAGGGGACGCTGCTTGCAGAAAGCAGTGAGGTTCAAGATAGAGGTCAGGAGCTGGAGAGGGGCTCTGTGTGTAGAAGGGTAGATAACCACAGACTCAGACCATCAAACCCAGCTATCATCTGACTGTAATCATGTTTTCCTGCTTGATTCTCAGCTGCAGCCAGAAGCTGGACTGAGGTTTGCCAGGAGCCAGGATCTGAATCTGCTGTGAGACCCTTTGCCTGCTCTGGCTGCTTCACCCTGAGAGCCAAGTGCCTTCACCCTGGGCCTTCATGCATTATTTACAAGACTGCAGAGACCACAGCACGTTCTCAACCCCATTGCTAGGACCTTCCAGTGACTTCCAAGCGATGGAGCAAGTTTCCGTAAATTACATTTCCGGCAAGCATCTCTGCTAATTAAAGATTATGAAATGAATTTACCGTTGCTTCAATTAAAATCCATTCACAGCTCATACCTTCCTTCTTTTCCAACGTTATTTATTTATTGAGGGTGGGGAAGGAAGGAAACCGCACTCGGAGTCTCCAGAAGTTCTCTGGATTTGGAACAGACTCGGCTCTGCCTCGTTACATGGAATAGGTCCCTGGAGAATGCAGGCTGATTGCAATCTAATTTATGGCATTCATCAACATATGAATTAATGCTGGGGTCTCAGATATGAGATCTCTCTAATTTCCCCTCCCTCCTCGCACAGGCTCAGCAACTCGGCTCACTGCCACGCTTCTTCCCTCCCAGTACTGCTTCTTTCCTTCATTAAAGAAACAGCCTTTTTTTCAGTTAAGAAAGCTTGTTTATGGTGAACAAACTGGGCATCTCACCTGGCTTTCTGTGAATTAAAGTTAACTGAAACCAAGGTGGATCTACTCCCTGTTTTGAGTAAGTTTCTGATCTGGTGCTCAGATGCTGCGTGCCTCAGCTTCCCCATTTGTGACACAGGGATCCTGTTCCCAGCTTCCCTCGGAAAGCCCATGGGGAGAATAAAAATATACTTGTGCTTTGGAGCCCTGCAGGGAAGTTTGCAGAGGGTTTTTATGTGTTTTAGTATTGCTTCTCTGTATTTTTCTTGGCTTTGACCTTGGACTGAGCTGGACAAAAGAATAATCAAACAAAGCCACTTATATTTCAGGTACATGTTGGACACTTGTTAAAGAAAGCCTAAAACTGCAAAGTCTTCTGGTAGCAGCCATTAACCCATACGGTGACTGGAAGCCCTGGAACTGTTGACAAGGTTATAAATCATCAGCAGTGTGGATGAAGGGGCCTTCTTGTCTGCTCGCTGCCTAGAGGCTGGCATGGGCAAAACATGACAGCAAAACAAATCTAAGGCCAGAAAGTCAGTGTGCAGCATGCCTTGGGGCAGGGAAGGTAGGTCTGGGAATGGGATGAGATGTGCAGAAGAGCAGAGTGCATTCATCTATTTAAAGGCGAGACTTTTGCTTCGTTGACACAAGGAGGCAATCGTTGCATAGAGTAACAGTGAAGACAGGTATAGTCTAGGAGGGGAACTACAGGCCTACAATGTCTGACTGCTAGGGTCAGGCTTCCTTTCCTTGGGGCACAGCTCCACAGCCAGAATTGGTTTTGAGATAGAAATCTCAGCGTCTGTGCTCTTTCACCGGTCAGATGCCAGGGTCGCCTCAGCAGGGACCCATTCTGGAGAAAAGGTCTGTGTGCAATTTCATTGAAGCTCAGCACCACCACGAATGGAGGGGCTGCTGCTCCATCTCTCACCTGTTCTTCCTGAATTGTCTAAATGTGCATGGTCTTAGTGGATGTGGCTTAGTTTTTTCTCTGCTCTCTGATAAAAGAAATAAAGCATGTAAGGTCATTTTTACACTAATCTATAGATTTGCTCTGTCCATCAAAAACATCAAAGAGTGCTCCAGGGAAGAAGGGGAGTAGGCAGCTCTCTGTGCTTGATGGGACAAAGCAAGATATGGACTCCGATTGCCGTGAAGAAGACTCAAGTTGGATTCACTAGAAAAGCTATAACCTGACAGTGAAAGACAAGAACTGACTGCATAGCTCCTCACTGATGAGAGACCTCCTTCGTCTGTGGAACAGCGGGGTTCAGCCAGGAGAGCATGCATTGCAATCAACGTTTTGAAAGCCAAGAGCTTTGGTGAGCTCTTGACTATTTTGATGTAACATTAGTGACATTTAATACCATCATAGTAGTAAAGTGCAGGAGTCAAAGGACTATGTCTCTGTGTGGTTAACAGCCTACACAACGAAATCAAGCCCTGCTCATTACGAAATTCATCTTTAGTCTTAATTCAGCCTTCTCCTGGGGTTTCAACTCCTAGAAGGGAACATTTACCCTGGCTGAATTACTCTTTGGTAGCATCAGGCAGACAGATTGAAAAATACAACATGCAGCACTTTCATCACAAAATAAAAAGATGGAAGGGATGCAATCACACCTCTGGTTGCAGGTGGATTAAAAGTGGTTTCCATACTTGTTAATACATTTTTTTTACTTTTGCTGGTTTCTGCTCCTGAGTTTATCCTATCCCAAAGTAATCAAGTGTTTTGCTGCCACTAGCCAGTCACAACTGTCTGCTGCTGACAAGAGAAGCGTTTCTGCTAGAGGTGGAGCACCACAGGGTGCTTGAGGCAATGTCCCTGCTGAGACGCAGCAGAGCTCAGTCCAGGCTGGAGCTTCTTCATGCTCCTGTCACTCAGTCCAGGGCTGCTGCAGTTCATGAGGAGGTAGCTGATCTTGCCTGACCTGAATGGGGAAATGGGGTGCTATCATCCAGTTTCACCCTTCAGTCCTGAAGGGTTGTGCCCACATCTTTCCTCCATTCCGGCACCCACGTACCTATAGCAGCTGGATGTTCTCATCCGTGACCCACCATTTGCACACATTGCTTTGGAGCACAAGAAATGAAGCTCCTCTAACGTGAGCATGCCTGGCATGGCAGAGCCGGCCAGGACATGGCCCCCAGGGGTTGGTTTCCCACCTGTGAGTATGGGAGCAGCCTGCAGACACAGATACAACCCAAGCAGGCAACAACGCATGGATCAGGCATGCAATGCACTGTGTGATGCTGAGCTGAACGGATGCCCGGGAAACAGCAGGTAAGGGTTATGAAAGGTGGTGGGGAAAGGGCACGGCTGGAGCACAATCTGCAATGCAGAAGAGAGCACTGCGTTGCTTCTTCTTGGATGCAGTGGCAGATTAATCAGGAGTCACAGAGTGTATTTGTAACCTGCCTGGCAACCAGCTGCATTTTACACACTCCACCCTACTCAGCTCTTCCTCCACACCTGAAATACCAGCATGAATTTTACAGTTCCCATGTTAGAAGCAGGTTCTGCTCTGGAGGAGGAAAACACAGGAGCAAAGACTTTGCAAGGGACAGACAACAGAGCTAGCACACTCCTATGTGTGTCTGTAGGGGGAAATAAGAGCTAGCATTTGGGAGGTCCTCTATTTTTGTACCTCTAGCTGCGATGGGGGAAGTATTTCAGGAAGCAGGTAAGTTTTCCTATTTGCCTTGCTGAATTTCCTGCATCTCTACCTTACCTGCTACCAGTGTTGACATTTAAAGTTTTCTCCTGGAGCCCACGTGTTAGCAGGTGGATGAACAACCTCAGTCCTGCCCTTTCAAACGCTGAAGACTCAAAGAGGGTTGCATCCATGCAGTTTCTGCTGCATTTTGCTTGAAAGAAACAGCGGGTGAGTTTTATTTTAGCTCTACATATCCAGCTTAGCCAGTGGAGAAGACAGAAAATGCACAAACTGCAGGCTTCTTCCTCCAGATCCCTTTGAGAGGCTTTGGGAGGTGTTGGATGCCAACAGTCTGGTTCACCTTCTCACTAGATTTCAGGATAGTGAAGTGGAGAGGGACATGGAAAAACCAGTACTTTTCCACCTGTTGGGGTGAAGCCTTCCTGTTCAATTTGACCCATATGTATCAGATTTAACCATATATAAGCCCTGCAAATAATTTTCAGCTGTTTTTACCTGTTGTGTGGCCAAGCAGTGCTTTTAGGGATGGAAAGAGAACACATAATTCACTCTTCCCACCTCACTTCCACTGCAATTAGCCCTGTCGGCCTGGGCTTCTTTACTTGGGAAATGCTCCCCTTTCTTTCACAAAGCAAGTTTTTCATGCTGGATATTTTTGTGCATGCCTTCAGCCTCTCAAATCCATTGACATATTTTAAGGTAGGGAAGTGAAGTAGAATAAGCCAAGCTGTCTGTGAGATGGTGCCACACACAGAGTTAAAACCCCACTTTGTTTACCAGAGACAGCAGATAGGGAAGAGTCTTCCTAGGCATTGCACTTAATATGGCATGTTCTTGACATTATTTATTATTATAATCTGGAATTCTTCAGCTTTGGGAGCATGAATAATACAACATTAAAAAAATATATTTTTTAAAAGGTGTTTTTATGTATAGATAGATAAAGATAGCTCATTCTGATTCATCTGCTAAAAACTGCTGCTGTTCCTTGTTTGTTTTTTTCAAGCAGAAATCGCTGGGCAAGAGGAATGCCAGGAATGGAAATCCAGGATAAGCCTATATTTCACAACTTCTTATCATGCAGGAAGGTTGCTGACAAAACTTTGGAACACGTCTGGAATTTGCTTGGAAAATGAAGTTGCTGCTCCAGGGTGTAGTACAGCAGCCGTGCAAAGCCATGGCAGGGAGGCAGGAAGAGCATCTGACCCATCCAGGGATGAAGGTCAGAATGTCTCATCCGTGTGAAGGCTGCAGAGACTGGGACACGAGCTGCTCAGCCCCCACAAGCTTGCATGTGGATATGAATGTGGATTTCACCCTGCATAGCTAAAATTTGAATGGTTTGAAGAAGTCCTGTGAAGACCCTTTTGCCTTGTCCCCAAATGAGGGCATAAATCTTTGTGCTTCCTATTCTGCTGAAGAGGCACGGTGGCATCTTTGGTGGGGATCAGGGTATTGGTGTCAGCAGCCAGCACAGAAGAGAGACACAAGAGAGACCCTTAAGACTGAAAAATGACCCTTGGGCAGACAAATGTCTCGCTGAAAAGTACAGATGGACGTATTGCTGCTGGAGCTGCACCTCCTGATTATACTCTCGGCCAACTTCTGGATAGCCCTCGGCCAGGGCGAGAAACAAAGCCTTCCTATGCCATGACACACTTCACAGCAACGAACTCCTCCACTGCTTTCCACCCCCTACAGCTCAGTTTGCACCTAACAGTTGTCACCACATCCACAGGCTGGTGCCTCCATATCCCATACGTGTTGCAAAGGAGGCCACACAGCAGCAGCGGAGCTGGGAGTAGGGGCAGATCCCCAGCCATGTGTAGTGCCTGGGCTGTAGGACAGCCTCAGGCTTCACCTTCTGTAGAAACCTTGGGATCTGGTCCCAGTCACAGACAAGAAACCAGACTGTCTGCTCAGGGCATTGCTCACGATGTGTCAGAGTGGTTTTTTTCATCTCTGCATGGATACCAGCATTATCAAAAGGCATGTCTCAGTAGTCAGTTTGATCCTGCCTCTATGGAAATAAACCACCAGTGCTCTGACTGGACTTACATACAGAGTAAGCCATAAAATAAAAATACTAAGGAAATAGCTGGAACAAACACTCAACATCCATCATGAGGGACAAGATCTTTCTTGTCCCACTAAAACATTATTTGTTCTTGTTCCCAGGGCCAAAACACTGCTCTTCTGCATGAGATATGTGTGTCATTGGATATGTGTGTATCCCTAAATTTAATTTGTCCAATTGCATTAGGACAAGCAGCTAATTCTGAAATTAATTTTGCTCCCATAATCAACCCCTCTGCCAAATGGCATTTGATGGAATTGTGAAGATTTGTGATTTTTATTTAAAGTGATTTATCGAAATGATTAGCAATGTTCCCTAAGTGGAATCCATGGCAATCCTTTTAATCTTCCCCCATCACAGCAAATGCAAACATTTTTTTTAATAACAGAGAGTTTGAAATATCAGGTTATTAAAATCCACACTTTTATATTTCTCCGTGCTTTCTCCCTCTGTAATGGGATAGAAACTGTATCGTGGAAATAAAGCCTCCCTTTCAGACAAGAGATGCAGAGGGTGTATAATGAACAATTAAGCATCTATTTAGTCACTTTGAATTGATATGGGTGTTAATGAAAATGAAAGAGGCCAACTTTACTTTCACTGCAGGGAAATGCAAAAGGTGGAGGTTTGGGGTTTTTTATTATTGCCCTAAGCCCCTTTAATGAATTCAGTGCCTGCAGCAGACCTCAGAGCTCCCCCAAGTGCTTTTCCGTCCTCTTCCCAGAAGTGCTTAGTGGAGATCTAGGAAACCGAGGGGGCTGCCCTCCGTCCCACTGGAGCGAGGTCTGGGCTGCTGCCACCAGCTGTCCCCCAGGCAAGTGGCGAGCCACCAGCTGATGGTATGGCTTCATCCTCTGATGTGCTGATTCACAGCTACACACCGTTTCCCAGAGAGCCAGGTGTGAGGAGTGGGAGACAGAGCTGTGCCAGCTGTGCCAGCAGTGCCAGCTGTGCCACAAAGCCCCTGGCCATGGGGAGCAGGATGGGGACCACCAGCATCCCACGCTGCCGAGCTGCCGGGCAGTCTGGGTGGGCTCCTGCAAGGGGGTCTCCGTGGGTCCCAGCTTTCAAGGGTGCCCAAAGGCAGTGAACTCCTGACAGCCCCAGCTCGGTGGGGTGCACGGACTCAGAAATGGCTGAGCAGCCACGGCTCCTTTGGCCAGCGCTTGTGAAGCAGTCGGGAGGGGAAGGAGTCAGCCAGGTCTTGGTACGTTCTCCCTTTGTTTTTAAATGAGTAAAAACCAGTTGGCTGATGGTACAGCAGGCAGAGAAGGGCTGCTGTTATCCTGGTTTTATAGGCAGGGAGTCTCCCACTGCAACACTGTTCAGGCATTCATTCGGACAGTCCTCACCACCTATGAATTCCTCTGTTTGGGCTGGTTTGACCCATATCACACAGGGGCATAGACCCTGACATGGCTCCCCAGGGACTCTAACCCAGGTCTGATTAAAGCACTTGAAGGTGGTGAGGACCTTAGGACCTCCAGAGCCAGAGCATTTCCCTTTGCCCTCGGTTCCTCTGATTAATACACACACACACACAAACACCTTTGCAGATGGTTTGCCCCAAATTGCTCAGCTCCATCCCCTCCTGGGAATAAAGGGGCACAGCGTGGTGGGAGCTCGCCTGGGACGGTGGCACCCAGAGCCCCAGGTAGCACAGCCAGCCACAGGGATGGCTCAGCCCGGACCAGACACTCTCCCTTTCCCTCCAGTTGATGCACTGGTGCCATGGCAACTGCTAACACTGAACAGCTGCGGTGGAAAATGAAGCTTCAGAGCAGCTTCAGCCCCAAGGACCAGTGGGCACATCCCCAGGGTTATCCTCATCCTCCTGGGGACCTTGGCCAAAGATGTGCCTCCAGAGCGGGGCAAGGCCAAACTGCACTGTGGTGTGGAGCCCAAAACTCACCTTGCATTGAAGAATTTCTTTAAAAAATATAAACTTGCCACATTTTCACTCTTGGAAAGATAAAATCTAGCGTGGTAGGACTCAGAGTCTGAGAGAGGAGCCATTTGCCCTTAGCTCCTGACTCCTGCCCTGGTCCCCAAAGCATCCGTGCAGCTTCATGCTCCAGAGGCAGAGGAGCAGCTACGACCCCAGGCATCATGATGCTGGGGCAGGGGAACATCAGGAATGGCCCATTGCAAGACATGTCTCTGCGCAGCTGCCATCACCTACCAGATGTATTTCTGTAACCAGTCACAGCCCTGCCGCGCTTGTGAAAAGAAATTTTAGGAGGCTGTAAAATGATCTTGGGGGACAGACGTCACTGTGACCTTGCCCATGCACACTCAAAGGGGGGCAGAAAAGCTTTTTCCTCCATATTTTCTTTGCTCCTGTGCTGTACAATCTGTCCATCACCTACCTGAGCCCTGGTGGTTTTATTGTAAGGGAGAGATGTTGCCATTTTATTCTATACCCTTCCAACCCTCAGGCAGCTGGCAGGATTACTGCTGGCTGGTAACACACATTAAAAAAAAGTTAATCTTTTGCTATTATTTCTCAGAAGCTCCATTTGGCTTCATTCAGGCCTAATGTGGTGATTTCCTTGCCCTCATGACAGCTATTCTTACACGGGGAAGCTGCACCAAAAAAAAAAAAAAAGTAGATGTGAAAAATGGAGCTGTGATTTATTTTTCACCTCCAAATATAGAAAGACAATTTCCCCTCTCTAAGATTTCCTCTTCCTCCTCTTTAAATAAGTCCCAGTGCCTTCAAACAAGTCAGCACCCCAGTGAAATCCCATTGCCCAGGCGGATGAGGAGATGTGTTTGTAGGGAACCTGGACCAGTTTAAACCCATCATCAGGACAGGCTTGCACTTACCAGTTTACACAGACAACTAAGGGCAGATGGCGAGAGAGGCTCAGCCCCAAATCCTCTGGGCTTTCTGCAAATCAGGCATCCTGCTGATGCCAAAACTTTGTTGGGCAGAGGCTGGTGGGGGGGGAGCGGGGCTGTGGGGAGCATTGCTCCCCTGGGATGCGAGCGGTGGGATTGATGATGTCCGCCCTCCACCCAGCAGCGCCCGCGATTAGATTTCTCTCTGCCGGCAGCACAGCTCCCACGCAAAGGCTGGAGCTGGGGGCTCGTCCCCCGAGGGGACGCCAGACCTGTCCCCCAGCACTGCTTGAGCCTGGGGCTGCCGCTGGGCCACGCCGGCTGTGCCTCCATGCACACGTGTGTCCCCCACACACAGCCACACACACGCTCTGGCTGCTCCCCCACCTTCCCCTCCACCTCTCCGGGACAATCCAGCAGCCGGATCAAGGCACATCTTTTGGCATCAAAAGGATTAACTCCCCAGGGAGCAGCGGTGGAGCTGAGCCTACGCTCCACCAAGGCATCACTGGCTTCACAGCACGCTTGGGAGTTTGTGGAGCTGACCTCTCAGCGGCTAATCCCCCTCGCTGCTGGCAGCCGGGGTGGCTGGGAAGAGCGAGCAGGGCTGTAGGGTGAAGGGACGGGAGGGGAAGAAGACGGGGAGGAGTGTGCACACACACGCGCACGCATGCACGCACACCTCGCAGACGGCAGGCAGCGGCACCGGATCGGTTGCTGTTTGCAGGGAGGTCTGTAGGGAGCCGAGTGCTGAATAAAACAAGCCAGAGCATCAGGCGTGCAGATCTGTTCTCTTGCAAAAGTCCTTAGGGTAAAACCCGAGAGTGGGCTGCTCCTCGTCTCGGCTGCCCTTCGGGAACCAGGCGCTGGGCTTATTGCTGTTGCGATCGTTGTCTCTGACTATGATTTTGTTTTTAAAAGGAATCAGTCAGGAGATGCTGGAAAAGAAGTTGCTGAAAGCCAGCCTGGGCACAGCGGGAGCTGCGGTGTTGCCCGGCTCCGCCACACACTGGGAGCGGCTGAACATTGTGGGTTTTGAATATATGTTTCTCCTCTGCGAACGCTTCCGGCAGCGTTACGGGAGAGTCACAGCACACCGCGCCGCACACCTTGCGCCTGCTGTTACCCAGACCAAGCCTGGGGGACGGCAAAGGGGGGATTTCTGTCTCTCCAAGGACCATCCACCTGTGAAAAAGAAGCTGGAGAAAGGGCAATTTATCTTTCTTTTCCAGATGACTGAAATACCTACAGGATCCTGTCTCTCCAGTTTTCATCAGTGAGTAGCATCAGGGAGGGACGGCTGAGGAACAAAAATGATATCAGTCAAAATCATTCCGAGCACCTACTTTTTCCCAAGGAACTTCATGCCCATAGGGGTTTGCTGTGGGCATTTCCGGAATGAGGACCGACATACCACAGATGCATCCCTACCGGATCCTGTAAGAATTTGCAGATGAGAAACCTACCCCAGCAAGACCTTTTCTGACCGGTTTGCAGTACATGGTTTGATGTGAGCACGGCAATTCTCGCCTCTTTCTCTCCCTTTTAAATCTCTTGGCTTGGAGATCTCTTTCCTCATTGCAATATGATTATTTCAACATCAGTGCCATCAAAGATTGAGGCACTTTCCTCTCCCAGATCCTCCCAGCGTTAGACAAGACTCTGACTTGGTACAGCAAGTGGAAGCCACCACCAGCTCGGTGGTAAGTGTCCTCCAGGACCCTGAGCAGGACAACTACCTGTCCAACACCAGTCCATGAACTCCAGCAACTTCACAGCTGGCCTGGACCACTTGTTCCAGTACTCGTACTCGGACAATGACCAGCTTTACAAAGAGTACAAACCCCCTCCCTCGAGACGCCATTCCTCTGCCCAAGGCTGTCCTTTACCTTCTCATGGCAGCCCTGGTGGTGGTAGCAGTGGCATATCGCCATCGTCGGGCATCTCATCAAGGACCTCATTCATGACTTTATAGGTGAGTGCAGGCATCACGCGTTGTGTGCATGTGGTCAAAAAGAGCCTGGTGCAAAGCCTGGGGATGCTGGCTGGTGTCTCTCCTTTGATTTGGGTGGGTTTTAGACCAAGCCCTCACGCTTTCACATTTGCAAGAGTGTGAGTTTATCTGATGAGCTGGGTTCTCCAAACTGAGTTGTATGTTGATCAGCTTCCCAGAGAAAATCCTTAGGTTTAGCCCCTTTCCTAAAAGAAATGAGGCTTGCATACATGTGCGTGTGTGGATAAATGTGTATGTGGGTGTGTCTGTGCTGCCAAATGATTGTAAAATCCATTGGCTGCTTTCAAGTGAGCTTGGATTAGAGGTCTCCAAAATGAAAAGTTTCATGGCAACAGATACCTGAGTGCAGGATAACAACCCCACTAGTGCTTTGTGAAAGAAAAGCTTAAACCCCTTGTCAGACACCAGTGAATCCATGAACTCCTAGGAAACACAGCTCAGAAGTCTGGCTCCCTTGTTACAGCACCTAGCACAACCATCACAGCCTCTGAGGCTGCTGCAACAAATCTATAAGATGATAGCCCAAAGAGTGCACATTTTTATGAGAATTGGCTTCCCGGCTCTTTCATTCCATCCTATATGCTGATGAACGAGGTCCCTCGTCACTGGGGACGAGAACGCAAACACTCTGCTGGGCTGCGTCCGCCGTGGGCAGGCAGAAGTGCAGGCTGCTTACAGCAAGCCCTCAGCGGTACTCTTACTGTCTGCCCCATAATTTGTAAGGCTGGTGGTGCTGGGGAGCGCAAATGTGTCTAATTCCCTTCTGAATCCCCAGTACTTTTGGCCCCCACACCCCAGCAGCCAGCTCGCCATGTCCTTTTGGGGGACAGGGCCTGCTGCAGGAGCTGGTGGCAGTTTTCCCAGCTCAGACGGGGGGGCCAGGAGGGATCCACAGAGGGATTTTAAGCTCCTGGCTCCTGCAGATGTGCATACCCCCCCCGAAAGCTCTGAGGAGCGATGTCCCCTGCAGAGAAGCAGGGCTGAAATCCCTTTGCACACCCCTTGCTCCTAACCTGCCCCCACCAGCCAGGGACAAAGCCCCTGCAGGCTCAGTCTCCGCAGCAGGAAGGAGATCACACTCATCTGGAGCAAAAATCCACGTGTTTCATTCATGATTCCCCTTTATTTCTCTCTCCTGGACACAGGAGATAGATACGCACTGGTCAAAACTCCGACCGGTGCCTGCAGGGCAGGCAGCACCCATGCCTTGCTGATGGGAGGGCAAGCCAAGACCCTCAGGCAGGGGGTCCTGACCTGGCAGGGGCTGGCAGATCTAGGACACGGGTATTTGGGCGGGAGGCATTTGGGACATGAAGGGTCGAACCTCCCGGCAGGGAGCAGTGCTCGGGGTCTCATGTGAGGCTCAGCCAGGAAAACAGCAGCGAGCTGCTGCTGAGGAGGCTTTCTTCACCCCAGCTGGAAGGGAACAGATACTGTCTTTAAAGTGTTAAATATAACACTTAATCAGCAGCTTGCTGGGGCTGTAACATCTCCTGGCTCTGCCGCTCATCTGATTTAGCGTTGCCTTCCCCAACAAAGGTAGGGAGCAGGGAGAGCACCTAAAAATATACACACTCCTGCCCTGAGATGCTCAAAGGACCAGGTCAGAGCAGGTTAGAAACCCCCGCCGAGGCAGGAGCTGGTCCAGTCGCAGTGCTCCCGTGGAGCAGACACCCCTGCCCCGATTGCTGGGGTCCCTGATGCAGGAGAGCATGGATGTGGGTACTCAAAACCACCCCTTGGGTGGGTACTGCAAAGCAGGGCCAAAATCCACATAAATGTTGTGGCCCCCAGGCAGGGAGAGAGGATGAAGCTGTGGTCAGAGGCAACCGTGCCCCTGCAATGCTATTTCCAGCACAGCACCTGGTGACCTTGGGCACCTTTTGCTTTTGCCTCCACACGGGATGGGGTCAGCAGGGTGCCCCTTCCCTCGCAAAGCCCTTTGCAAAGGGACTTCCACAGCCTTTCACAGCACCACGGCTGTCCCGGGGCTGTACAGGCACAGGGACAGCCCTGGGGTCTGCCCGCTTTCTGCCACTTTGGAAGAAGCCCTTTCCCAGCTGAGGGCAGAGCATCCTCTCTGCCCCAGGTGGAGGGGGACATCTCTCCACGAGTTTAGGATCTCCAGACGGAGAGGAGAAGACATTTCCCCAAGCTCCAGCAGCACCCCTCAGTGCCGAAGGCTGCCTCTAGCTCGTCCTGTTTAGCACTCCAGGCCTGTCTTCACACCATTTATACACTTAAAATGAGCCAGTCCTCGGAGGAGAGCGGACGAGACCGTGTTTGTTAACACTGCCAAGCAACAGCCTTTAAAGAGAAGGTTTCATTTGAATGAGTTTGCATAAAATGGCTTCGGGGACAGGACAGAGGGACCGAGGGGACAGTAAATAAGAAGCTGGTCTATTAGCTGCCTTAACACAATGCCTGGATTTATATACTCGGCAGCAACTCCAACCTCCGCTATCAGCGTTTCTGTGCTAATCATATTTAGAAGGATACGGAGAGAGATGGAAATAAGATGCCAAAGGGCTGGAGCCTGTTTCAGGGAGATTAAAGTGTGAATAGTTAATCGCTACTTTAAACACTCACTTTGAGACATCAAGGATGATTTTGACTCCTCAATAACAGCTTGTAGGACATGGCTGGGGGGTCAAAGCATCACCCAGCCCCATGCATTCACAGGGACTGTGAGAAGCGGGTGCTGGGCTCAGTTCGGGATGGCAGAGAGGCTCTCGGGATGCTGCCGAGCTCTTCCCAGCGGTGCCTTCCCCCTGCAAAATCCAAATATTTGAGACACTGACACCTGTCTTACAGCTGCTTCTTAAAAAATGCAATTAGAGCTTGTCCAGGTATCCCTGGGGGGAGATGAATGCTGCTGTGATGCCCGGTGGGGTGGGGAGGAGAGGAAAATGGGAGGCTGCACTGGAGGAGAGGAAAAGATGTATTGTCAGAGAGGGCGAATGTATTGTCAGAGAGTTCCCCCTCTGGCCAGGGCGGGATGCTGTCTGTCCTCATCCCCCAGAGCACCTGGATATGGATAAAAGGGCTCTGAAAGAGCCTGGGTTCAGCTCTTCCTGAGAGACTGGCCAAGGAAAGCCCAAAATACCTCTAATTTGTCTCAGGTACCTCCCCGCTTGCTCTGAGCTGACAAAGTCTCATGTTTGCAACTTTCCCCAAAACCTCATCAGGCAGACATCTCTGCTTGGGGATGGATGCGAGCCCCCCAAGGCGGGAAGACAGCTCCTGCACTGAGCGCGGATCAGATCCGGCTACCAGTTTAAGAACAAATTGGGTCGAAGCATTTGGAAAGCGGCTTAACTCAGGAGCGCTGGAGAGCTGCCGGAGACGGCGCTGCGGCGAAGTGCCGGCTTAGCAAATGACAAGCCTGTCGCCAACGTACGAAGCGCCTAATTAACTGCAATCCTTGGGAATCAGCCCGCCCTCCCTCCTCCGTCCCCAGCAGTTCACTGAATATCGCCCTTATTTAAACACACAAAAAAAAAAAGGAGAAAAAAAGGGGCAAGGAAAAAAAGTTTGACTGGAAACGAAGTGGTTGGCATGGAGATTGCGGCGTCGTGTGGTCCCCGAGAAAGCATCTCGCTGCCTGCACGGGAACCACACAGGAAGGGCTCTGTTGGTCTGCGTGGGAGCTGATGACTTTGCGGGGAGCCCTTTGCCAGTGTCCCCCGGTTCAGCCGAAGGTCTCCTCTGCCTTTGCTGATCCCCGGAGGAGACCTTGATGAAACTTTTCCTTCAGGAATAGGCCCACGGGCAGATGCCCAGCTGGGGTGAAGGCAGGGCAGGCTCACCGATGCCCAGCGGGACTGTCGCTGGTCAATGGCTTCGGGACTGCTCAGAACCCTAAGCCAGTCTCAGAGCAGGGTCTTTCTTTTCTTTGCCCTTTTGACCCACCAGCTGTATTTTTATTTTTCAGCCTTATCTCCACCCGCCACATTTCAGGCTTCTTTTAGGAAATCATCTCCTTGAACAAAGAAACTGTGCATGAATGTAGCGTTGCTGAAAATAGCTGCTGGGTGATCCTGCAGGGACTCGGGATCTGCTTTTAATTGCTCCCACGCAAAACCGCAGGGCTCTTAGGATAATTCAGCCCATGGCAGGGATTGCAGATAGCATCTCAGGCTCGTCAGAGAAAACTTAATGTCTTCTTTTTGGGTTCTGTTTTGAGGATGATTCATTTGCCTCCCAAAGTTACGGGAAAAGAAGAGACCATGTCAGGTTCCCTTCTGTTTCCCCACCTTGGTGCTAACCCGTCTCTGACACTAACCCCCCTGCCTCAGTTTCCCTTTTGGTGCATGGGGGGTGCATTAGGGGTTCTTTAGCTGACTGTTCTTAGGCGTGCTGATGTCTAAGCAGCGGCCTGCTGTAGGATGGCTTTCACCACGTTAATTCCCACTCCCACGCTACTGTAATAACTGGGGAGATGCCTCATCCCTGCATTCGCCCCCTGGCATTGCCGTGGCTATGGGCTGCGGCTGTCAGCAGACAAGCGCGCACAGTGGTCTGGCCCTGAGAAAAAGCAAGCAGAGGTGGCCCCACTCTAGACGGCTGCTCTCGCAGCCAAACCTTCAAAGCACAAAGCCCGAGCAGTGGGATGGCTCCCAGCACGCGCTGCCGGGGATCAACCAAGTCTGGCCTTGCAGATGTGCCATCCCATAGCGGCCTTTCCATTCCTGCCATCGTGTGGTCCGGCGATGGGCTGCGTCCAGGTTCCCTGGGGCGAGACCGTGCCTTTCTCAATCCTGTGCAACTGCTGCTCTTCTCAAGCTGAGGACCAAGCACGGCTCCTCACCCTCTGGCCATCTTTGCTCTGCCTCCACGGTAAACACAAAGGCTGGGGAGTTGCAGAGAGCAACTAACCACCCACAGCAGCATCCCTGCCTCCCACGTACCACCCCCTGAGCCATCACCTGCTCAGATACCTGCTCTCTGGAGCAACAACACTGCCCTATGGATGGGACCCGGGATCAAATGCAGGCTTGGTCCAAGGGTTATAACTGGTGCAGAGAGAAGTTATTTTTAAGAGAATATCGTGATTAATTGGAGGCCTTTTCCTTGTCACCCCTTTCCCCACCGAACCCTTCATGCTGCTGACAGCTCTGCAGATGGGACAGTGTCCTTACCCGTCCATTGGCAAAGCAGCGTGCTCGTGCTGCTCAGGGCTGCAGGACAGTTTTGACTCACCCAGCATAGCTGCTGACCTAAGAAATTTCTGCATAACAGGGGAGGAAGACCAGGCTCTGACAGCAAGTTAATTTAGAAAGATGTGAATCGGGGGGAAAAAGGGGGACTTCTTGCTAACAAACTTACACCTGCCCAGAGGCAGAAAGATTTTAATCCAGCAGAACAAACCTGGGAGATTTCTGCTGATTTTGCCTAATGAATGAGCAGAGTCTGTCCTGCAAATGAGACAGTTACGGTGTGTTGATGGTGTCCAGCTGTGACTGCTGCATCGTGTCAAACACATGAGGGATACCCTTGAACTTGTGTCCATCGGGAATGCTCTGGCCAGAGCTGGTCCTGCCTTGCTGCAGAGTACGAGGCGATCGCTGGGGTGGGACCCTGTTTCTAAACAAGAGGTTCTTCTGCATCATGCTGCTGGGAAAAGGGCTTTTTTAGCAGCTGTTTTCACACCCAGCTCCATTTAAAGCAAATAAAACTAGAGCACGAGTTTGATTGTTCATCTAACATGTTTTCCCCTTCGTGCTTGTTTCCGTCTCTGCAGGGAGTGTGAATGTCTCACTCACTGGGTTGCACTTTAGAAGTCTCAGCCCTTTCTCCCACCTCCCTTTGCCTCTTCTGTGGCTGAAAGTGCCTCGTGGACATACCGCCCTATCACCAATGAATGCAGAGGACCTGGCAACCCCACCGGGATGAGGACTGGGCATAGAGCATCCCCGTGCCCCTATGCTACAGGCAGCAGAGGCCGCTCCCTGCTGCCTACACTGTAAGGGGTTTCCGAAGTGAGGACCATCCCTCATGCTGCTGGTACGAGGAGGGGTAAAACACACTGTGAAATCTGGGCAGCCCCGAACAGTGTTTTTACTGCCCAAAAAACACTGCACATCCCAAGGGTCCTGCTTCCAGGAATGTCGTTGGAGACTCAGGCAGAGCCCAGGGAGGTGCAGGGGCACTTTGTGCCACGTCACTCTGCATGTTCAGGGAGGATGCTATTCTGCAGCTTCTGATTTACCCAGTCTTACCCTATCTCCTCTCCCCAGCTGCTTTGGATCAATTGCTCCGTATCGATCTCACCCCCACCTCAGCACTTTCAACCTCGCCTTTCACCCCTGCAAGACCTCAGCAGGCACGCTGAGCCTCGGCAGTTGCCCAGCAAGCAGGGAGAGCTGTCTATGAGGGTTAGATGCCAGCTCCCCCAGCCTGCCGAGAATGTCACTTTGTCCCCCCTCTTTTATCTGAGGCATTCGTACATGCCCCATATGCATGTCCTGATTTTGGCAGCACATGTTATGAGCTCCTTCCAGGGGCTAGGTAGGGCAGGCAATGCCTTTTCTTACCTCCGGAGTGTGACCATCCTGGGTCCGGGGATGCCACTGCCCCTGGAGCGCACCGTGGGACCCCCTGCTCGCCCCAGCTGTGCCCCTGGATGTCCCAGGTCCATAGGGTGCCCTGGTTCAGCCTGACTTCCCTTGCCTTCTGGCTGGAGGCTGTGTGAACCCGAATGTGGACTTTGCTCCAAAAGAGGATTTCATTTTCCTCTCAGTGGCAATTGTGTCTATTTTCTGTTGCTCATGCAGACCGTCTGCCAGATATACGGGATGGAGAGAGAAATACCTGTCGTGATGCTAAGGGCTTCAGCTACCTTCAGCCAAGTCACCACCATCCCTCGGTTCCCGGCCCCTCACCACCCTCCATTACCTGACTACACCCCCCACCCGCAGAGTTCATTATCTGAGGTTTCTAACGCATGCTTGTGTGTGTCATGAGGTTGTGCATCCATTCCCTGCAAAGGTCCTTCTGCAGCAAAACAAGGTTTAATCACAGCAGGACTAAAGATGTGCAGGTCCCCTCTCTCCTCCCCCTTGTCCCTCCCCAGACAATTCATGGGGGACCCCGGGAGACCCAAGTTTCTCACTCGCAGGCTGAGTGGACCAAGAGGGAGAAGCTGGGGAGGAGCATGCACAGCTGGGACAGAGACGGCAGGAGTGGCTGGCAGGGGAGAGGAGGGTGCTGACATTTTTATGGGTTGTTTCTCCAGGGTCCTGCTGGCAGGAGATCCTCCACCGGCTCCACGGGGCCTTGCTCCCTTCTTCTGCCACATGGCAACACGCTGAAGTTACAGGCCATAAATGGCCACAAACTAATGTGTAATTGTGTAATTACTTCACTCCTTACTTACACAGTAAAATCATAAAGGCATCGCAGTAAAATACCCTATTAATGACAGCCTAATTACATCTTCCTGCAGATTACTGGGTAATTAGATCCAGCAGGCTCCAGAAATAATTCCCAGGGAAGCAGCAGTTGCGATTAGCGAGTACAATCCAGCCCGCACTTACCCGGGAATTAGACTGCGGCAGCTTCACGCAAGCCACCTTCCCCCGGGCACCCCGGCCAGCCACATCCCCTTTGGTGACGATGCACCGTGACCCTTTTCCATGGAAAAGGCTATTTTCTGAGCCCGGCGGCGCTCTCCCAAAACACCCATCCTCTGCGTTTCATGCCTTTTACCGCCGTGCCGCGGTGCCGTGTCTGGCTCTTGCTTCTGCTGCCTGCAGATGTCCCCAGGGGTTCATCATTGGCCACCAAATGCCACATCCCCTTGCTCACAGGCATGCAAAGCTGTGGTCTTTGGCTTCCCCTTGCTTGCAGCAACCCTCACCCGATGGCTCCCGGCAATTTTGGGGACCTGTCACCTTTTTTTCTACACGTTATTCCTCTTCTCCCCTGCCGGACCAGCCTCTGCTCCCACTGGAGTTTTACAGCTGACGTCAAGGAAAGCAAGCCGAGACCTTTAGTAGTATTTGTAGGAGGCAATCTCATTATTGCCTTCCAGATCCTCCTCATTGCCAAGTGGCTCTGCAGGGCTGGCATGAGCCTGGGAGGTTTTTGGGGGCAGGAGCACGGGTCCAGCCAGCCGTGGACCCCAGCCCCAGGCTGCAGGGTCAGGCCAGGAAGCAGCCAGTGGATGTTTGCTTTGGTTCTAAATCCAGTAAATCCAAGCAAAATGGAGGCTATAAAGGGAAAAAAAAAAAAGACCCAAATGAGCCTCCTGAGCTTGGCTGATTTTACTTGGGGAGAGGGTTTTTGTGATGGGGAAGCCCCAGGCTCTGGTGGGGGGGCCTGTGGACCCATGCAAAGTGAAAGCTAAATGCCCCAGTTGGGACTCAGGGCAGACCAGGGCTCCCCAAAAGCCTTTCGGACAATGTCTTTGCTGAGTTCCCCAATCACTTTTGCCAGTACCGCAGTAGTTGTGGGGACTGTGGTGGTTCTCCTCCTACCCTTCCCATCGCACAACCAGCAGACCCCACTGGCACAGTGATGGAGGTGAACAAAAAAGGAAAAACAAGACAAAACAGTCACTCTCTGGACACGCTGCCTGCGCCCAGTGTGGTGGGAGCTCTCTCCTCCTTGGAGCCTGCGCCCACATCCAGCCAGCCCATGCCGGGCAGTGGGGCACAACCCTCTCAGCTCCCTGCCCAGCCCCCGTGGCAGGGTGGACACCCACCCTGGCTCCACAGCATGGGCATCACCCCAAAAGCCGTACCCCACGCCCTTGGGGATGGCGTGGCCAAATGGCTTCAGGGTAGAGAAAAAAGTCAAATATTGCATTTCAAAAACGACAAAACTTTTGGCTTTTTTTCAAAAAAGAAGGAAAAGCTTTGCGGCTTTTGGAAAAGCTTTGGGGCTTTCCAAAAAACCCCCAAATTCAACCTATGGTGCACACACTGAGCGCAGGGATATCTACAGGTCTTTCCCATCTCTCCTCCTCCCCACTGGTGTCCCAAGAAATTAGATCTTCTCTCTCTTCACACCTGGGATCCCACCCTGGCATTTGCCATCATTCAGCCTTGGTTTTCTTGCAAAACTTTTTTCTGCAGTCCATGGAAAAGGCAACCTCTCGCTGTGGTTGCATTTCTCTGTCCCTGCTCTGCCAGGCAGCTGCCTCCTCCAGCAAAGAGCTGCAATTGAAATCCTCTGTGGGGACAGAAAAGACTCTGAAATACCCCTATGCTACAAAGAAAAGAAACATTATTTCTCAAGAGGGATCCAGTGGTGAATAAGCAGAGTCCCTCAGAAACAACTAAACCCGTCTGGTCCTTTTGTCTGCCTCCTAATAGCTGTCTCCACTTTATTTTGGGAGCATAGCTGAAGCAGAGGGGTCCCTGGTGCTCCGCTGCCCCACTGCCACCGGGTCCTGCCCGGCCCCAGGGGCTCCTCTTCCTCTCTCCTGAGCTTCCCCAGCTTTGTTTCCTTATTGCTGGTTGCCTCCCCATCATTGCTGGGCATGGCCTCTGCCGCCCAACAGCCAGTCAAATCCCAGAAATAACAGATATTTGGGAAGTGGCAGTACCTGCCTCCACTGAGCTGCAGCCCCTCACACTGCAGTGGGACATCGCGGTCCCACCAGCATCCAGCAGCAACCACTGTATTTTGGAGGGGGATCGGTCACTCCTAGGGTCACTCACTAGCTCAGGGCCATGTCCTGGTGCTCCAGTGGCCTGCCAGAAGTGCAGCCCCAAAGCAGCCTATGGAGGGTTTGAAGCTCTGTTGTCGCTGTGATACACTCCCATGGCGGATAAGCCGTGTCCCTGGCCATGCCTCCAGCCCCATTTGGATGTCACACAGTTATTTAATTGTGCCCTCTGTTTCTGACAGCAAAAACCCACTGTAGGAAATCCATTGCTTTCCCATGCCAGTGAGCCCAGACGCACACTTCACCTTCGGAGGCACTTCATTTTCATTTTTGGGATTGGCAGGGTGATTTCATTTGCCTAAACCAGGAGGGCTTCGAGAAACCAGCAACCTGAAAACCAGCCCAGAGCTGGGAAGAGCAAAGACCCCCGGTACCAGGGGTGTGGAGGGGGCCAGAGGGGCAGGGGTGGGCAAGGGACCCTCCTGGGGGTGAACACCCGGAGCGAGGGGTTGGATATATCAGGGGGCAGTGATTTCCCAGGCAGCTTTGACCCTGGGAACAGCTGGAGGTAACCAGGGGTTTGTTTTGTGCTTTTCCTTCCTCCAGACTGGATCTTTGGCCCCAGCCTGGATGACAACAGCAACAAGAGCGACGTCAACTGCATCAGCAACAGTGTCAACGAGATGAGCGAGATGCCCGAGATGCCGCGACGCCGGGACCCGCCAGCCCCAGGACGTGGTCATTGCCATCAGCGAGACCTGCCACCTGCCGCAGCAGATGTGACTGGCGTGGTGGCTGGGCCAGGCGGGATGGAGCGGAGGGATGGAGCAGCAGGATGGCAAAGTGGGACGGGTGCAGCAGCCACATTGCAGTACCGGGTGGCAAGAGGAAGGGATGGGCAGAGCCGGCACCATGGAGCAAAGCCCTCCTCGCCCCGGTTTTGCCAACCTCTAAGGACCTTGCCGGGGCGGGTGACATTGCCCCTTCTCCTGGGCTCGTCAGTCCTGCCCTGACATCTGCCCATGGGTTCATGACCTCCCTTTCTTCCCTGTGAATAGCAAAAAAAACCCAAATGCAAAATACACCCACCAAACAAATCTTGCAAGAGAAACGAGCCAGAGAGGAGCTGGGCAGTCCTTTGGCATGTGGCTCTCCTGGGTATGGAGTGGTGAAAAGGGTGAAGGAGATGAGGAGGCTGCGTGAGAAATGGGGGTGTCTGTGTTTCTGGGGACAGTCTCAGGATGCAGCAGGGAGCTGGGGCTGTGAAAGGCACTGAAAGGTCAGCAGGGGCCATATCCAGCCCAGTACATCAATGACCTGCCTGGGCCATCACTCCTCCCCTTAGTTTTGCAGCTCCAGCTCACAGCCTGTTTCACTGGATGCATCCTGCAGCTGTGGGGCAGAGGAGTGACAGCCCCAGGACCAGCCCAGGGCCACCTCCCCAAGGACCCTTCCTCCCCCTGTGCCCAGGGCCAGGCCAGGGCCACCACCTCCCTGCCACCACCAGCTCTGGTTGAGCCCAGCATCCCCTGACCAGGAGCAGTCCTATTGGGACCTGGCAAACCCCCGTTCTCCAAGGAAAGTGGCTGGAGGGGAGGGCAGGGACTTCAGTTCTTCATGGGGGAAAACAGCCCCTATATGGCTGCATCCCTCAGACTCATCCCAGCATGGCCAAGCTCCTCGTCACCCCCAAACTGGCTGCTGCCATGAGGGATGCCGGCTCTGCGCTGGGGTCAGCCACATGTGCATGCACTGATGGAGCAGGGAGAACTTCCTCATCTCCCTGGGTGGCTTTCCTCTTCACTGCCAGGGCACCACCACACCCAAAACTGCCCTTCTCTTTCCTGCCACTTCTCTCTGCCCAAAGGCATCCTTTCCTGTTGCCAACTCCAGGCCGATTCCCGCTCCCCCCCTTTTTAAGGGGCTCAGGGGAAGCCAACAGCAGCCAAGGTGGGGAGTAAGCTCCCCAAACCAAGCGGGAAAAGGAGCATCCTGATGGTTTCATTGGTATTTTAAGGCCAACTCTTGGGCAAGCTCGGGGTTTTAAACCAGGATCTATCATTTCTGTATACAGCAGAGTGGAGGCACTGGGACCAAGCTTGTTCCTTGGTCCCAGTGCCTCTTCCTTATGAAGATCCTTTTGATCTCCACATCTTCCCTGAACTTAAAGAAAAGGCTATACTGATGGGCCAGAGACCCAATCCCGAGAAAAGGCAAGTGGCCAGGACTTCTGCCTCTGCATTCAGGGAAATGAGCCCTGCCTTTCCCAGCCTGAGGAACTCAGTGCACCCCTAATAGCAGGGGCCAGAGCATCATTTTCCCCTTCTGAAAGCAGTTAGGGAAAATGGATGTGGTTTCAGCCTCCTGCTCTGATGGCTTTTAATGAGAGCCATTACTAGTGGTCCCACGCTGGGGCTTTGTCAGCTTTGCAGCAAGCAATGGCAGTAGCAGTACCACAAGCCTCCCCCCAGTAATCACCCATTTCCAATCAGATGCGTCATCGCTGCCACCATCATTTTTCTCCCATTTTTTTGGTTCTGGGTTTGTAATGTGGCTGCTCTGGCAGCTGCCAGCCAGCTCCTCTGCTGGAGCTGTCAAGGGGAGCCAGGCAGCGATGCCACGGCAGCGTGAGGGGATGCTGAGGGGTGATCCCAGGTCTGTCAGCCCCTGGGAGCAGAGCTGCAGCGCTGGAACTGGTTGTGGGCTGGGGAAACTGGGAAGGTGCAGATTCCTGGGGGACAGGAGATAATACAGGTTGCAGGGGGGGCTGGTTCCCTTGCTCCCCTGCCCTTTCAACATCTAGAGGCTGGGCATCGGGATCACCCAGGTGCCCCTGACCACTGCTGTGGGGGGACGGTGAGACCATGTGTCCAGGACTGGCACTGCTCTCAAAGGGACTGGTCCCTGCCATGGGGACGTGCCACTCACCAGCATGACTGGTCCCCCCTGTGGCTGCAGGCAACAGCCCTGTCTGCTCTTCTGCACTGGGGATGTATCGCCCACCAGCTGCTGGAAATAAGGTGGGGGCTTCCCTGAGGATGGAGGCAGCCACCTCTGCTCCAGCTGGGTTCTTGCTCCCTTCCCAAGACATCTCAGGTCCCACATGCCATGGTTTGACCATGGGGAGCTGCTGCTGCACCAAGCAGCAGCTCACACCCAGGGTCAGAGTGGCTGTCACCCACCCCAGGCCACTGTCCTCCGAGCAGGAGGAGAAGCAAGGAGCCAAGCTCCCTCCTGTGGCCGCCTGCACCAGGGTCCACCGGGTTGCTCAAGGCTGGGAAGGGACCAAGGAAGAAGTGTCCTCGGCCCACTCCCCTCCTCGGCCTCCTGGACCCAGCCCCCCCCTTTGAAAACGCTCGTTTGCAGGGATGCAGGGAGGGATCCTGTGCTGGGTCCATCCCTTGGAGCAACCCAGCCCCTGGGTAACATTACAGTGTTATACATTCCCCCAGCATGGCAGGGGGAACCACCAGCCATCTCCATGAGCTGCAGAGTCACGCCTGGTCAACGCCAGGAACCAGGCTGGCACTGGAGCTGTTCAGGACCCCGTGGCTGTAGCTGCTTTCTCTGCTGACCCCACTGGAACCTGCCACATGCTGCGGCAAAACCGCAGAGGACAGCAGTTTCCCATGACACCTTCCTTCACGTCCCCCCATCCCCACATCATTGCCATCATCTGGCAGCTGCCTTCCCCCTAATTTGTCCCCAAACATGTCACCAGACACTCCACTAGTGCTGAGCTCTGAGGATGCTTGCGAGCCTGTTGGAGAGTCCCAAGAAGCTCTGGAGCCATTTTGCCTCTGGATACTGGAGGCAGAGCATGGCTTTTGGCTGAAAGCAGCCCCTGTCCCTCCAAGAAATCAGTGGCTTTCAGTCCAGCCACCCACCCCTGCAGCTGGCTGCATTTTGGAGGACATCTCCAGCATTCTCAGAGGACCTCTGAAGCAGGGTGGCAGGACAGGACCAGGCAGACGAGCAAGGGCTGCAAGGATGGGGAAGGGAGTGCTGTATGGGGGCCGGTTCAAATGGTACAGCAACCTCATCTGCTCTTCTCACCCACCAGGACCCCCACTCTGCCCCCCCCCAGCCCTTTCCTTGTCCTCCATGTCCTCCAAGCAGGGGACGAGGGTCTGGCCATCCAACACCAGGGGCCCAGGGAGCAGGTCCATGGGAAGAGGTGCTGGAGGCTGCTTTACCCAGGGAAGATTTTGAGGGGTGCTGAGAGGGAAGGGGGCTGATGAGGGTGCTAGGCTGCTCCGACTGCTCCAGTCTCTGCACCTCTTCAGTGCAGGAGGTTGCTCTTTAAGTCCCTCTTTCCTCCCCTAAGCGCCTTAGGAAGCAGGGGCAAGAGATGCTGGTGCTTTTTATAGCAGCCATAATCCCTGCTGCTCACACTGCCTGCACCCTCCTGCCCCGAGGCCTGGGGCTGAGCCTCCAAAATGGGGGCTGCTACTCAAAAACTGCCTCAAACCCGTTGGTTCCCAGCATCACCTTTCTCCCAGGGCACAGATTCCAGCTGAGGCTGGTTCTGAGCTCAAAACCCCTTTGCAGAAGGCGTTGGAGGGCCACCAGTGTTGCACCCTCCTCCCAGTCACAGCACTCTGATGGGGAGGGACAGACAGACAGACACAGAGAGACACATGGATGAGCACCAGAGCAACTGGCTGGCCTCCCCACTCTGCTCCGAGACTTGCGGAGCTGGAACCACCCCCACGGCACAGCCACGAGAGAGTCCCCAGGAGCAGGAGGAGCTGGGGGAGGCTGGGGGTTTCCTTTCTAATCCCCCCCACCTTTAATAAGAGGGAAACTGAGGCAGGGAAGGAGCGGGGAAGGGGCAGAGCACTCCCAGCCCCACAGCACAGGAGCAGAGCCCCTTGCAGGGCAGCCAATGAGCTTTAAAGGCTGACGAAACTCCATGCCTGGATGTAAACCCCAAGACATGAGCTTCGGTGTTTTATTGGGGTAGTTTTGGTGCGGGGGTGGCTGGCTTACCTTACCTGGGCTGTGCCCGCAAAGCCAGGGATGGCATTTGGGCCATCCAGGCTTCATTCCTGGGGACAGAGGGGGCTGGGGAGAAGGGATGTGAAATGGGGCAGCAGGAGGTGTGATGGGATGGGAACCGGTGCCTGGGAGAGGCATATTCCACCTCCTGTCCCTGTCCCGGTGGCCAGCACTGTCCCCCCACCCAGCCCCAGTCCTGGTTCCCCCCCAGGACCAGAGCCATCCACGGAGGACAGCGAGTGCTGCAGCTGCTTCACTCCCATTTGGGGACATCCCCCTCTGGTCCTGCTCCCCATCCTTCCCCACTGGCGTCCCCAGTGGGGACGTATCCCAGCATCCCCCTGAGAGGTGGCCGTGCAGCACAGGGACATCAGCCCTAGCCAGGCAGCGTCCCTGCCCTCCCCTGCCAGCCCCTGCTGCCCTCCCAGCTGCTGCTGCGATTTCTCCCTTAAGCAGCTCAGCTTTTACTTCCCTCCAGCCAAAAGTCCCTCTGACTCTGCACCCTACCAGGGGGAACCCAACACATCTTTTAACTTTTTACTGTTTCTGTTTTACTGCCCAGGGCAGATGCAATTTTCACCAGCCCCCAGGACCAGGGGGTCTCGCAGGAGAGGGCAGCATGGGAAATCCTGCCTAACACCGTTCAGACCCTGCCTGCACCGCTTTCCCCCTGCTGCAGGTCTGGTCCCTGTCTCCCACAGCCTCTTTGCAACGTTTGCTGTAATTTTCCCTTTAAACACCCCACGATAAAAAAAACCAAACAAACTAGGGGGGGTTCTTCTAGGTCAGGCTGTGCTAAGACAGTAAAAGCAGATTAATTTCTCAGAAGAGCAATTCAGATTTTTCTTCCCCTCCCCGCCGGGGACAGAAGCAGGGCTGGTGGGCAGGAGGCAGCAGCAGGAGCACACACTTCTCTTGGGCACACGCAGCCTTTGGTATCACCCCTGGGGCAGCATTGAGCAGGGGTGTCCCCAGGTCCCAGCCCTGCGTGGGAAGCAAGGGGGACTCTTGCCAAGTGATGGGGCTGCAAGTGGGAAGGAGAAGGTGGCACCCTGATGGGCCAGGGTGGGTGCCCACGACCCACGGAGGAGGAAGGGGAGAGCTGTGCCATAGCTCCCTCTCAGTACCCAGCATCCTCAAGCCCAAGCCCGTCCTCATCACCCATCCATGCCCGCACACCCACGAGGCCCTGAGCAGTCACGCTTGTTTTTCACTCCCAAGGAGTGCCAGGAAGCTCTAAAACTGGAGGATTAGTCTCCAAAGCAAAAGCCTGGCCAGCTGCCAGGCCAGGCAGGGAACAGCCCAGGGAGGCGTTTCCCAAAGGCTGAGCTTGCCCCTGGCTCACGCTCCAGCTTTGTCCCCGTGTTCACCAGCCTCCCCATCACCCAGCCGCTGACACCAACAGCAGACTGAGGGGGGAGCTCGGGGGGGGTCCCACAGGTGGGGAGGAGGCAGGAGGTGACTGTGAGACTCCCGCTTGGTGCCTGAGCCACCCTGGGCAGTCAGATCATCCCCTGCCCAGTGTGGCTCCTCCGGTGTGTAAGAGGTTGAGAGCATGCTACAAGCCCTTTTCTTAGAAGATGGGCACTGGGTGACACCTCTCCGTTCTCCTCGGCTGCCTCTGCACAAAACCTGTAGGAGATTCCTTCCTTGGAGACCTGTAACCCTGGGGCAGTGGGAAGGAAAAGCTGGAAACTGGCTGGAAACACAAGAACCCTCCGCTGGGCTGGTTTAACCCCGTACTGGGGGGTACTGGGCAGGGTGTAGGGAGCAGGCTGGGTGAGAGGTGCTGGCCGGAGGAGAGCTGGATGATGGGGCCAGGCTGGGGGCCAGGTCCTCTGGGACCAGGACTGAATGCCATCCTGAACTGGAGGTGGTTTTGGCATCACAGGGCTCTCCCTGGGGATCACCGCTTTGCTCCAGCTGGCACCAAAACTTCAGCCTTTCCAAGGAGACCATCCCAGCTGCCAAAATACAGCAGGCTGAAAGCAGAGCTTGGAGGCATAACCAGCCCTTCCTGCCCCATTTGTTGGCCTCTCCTGCCCCACACTGCCTGCAGCAGGTCAGGCAGCACAAGCTCAGGGCTCTGCCTGGGGGACACCCCCCCACTGCCACTGGTGTCACTGTGTCACTTCATCACACCGCTCTGGCTGAAAACCTTCTCTTGAGGGGTTTGATTTTCAGGCAGGTCACCCTGCAAGGCAGCCCATGCTCAGCTTGGGGGAACCGGCAGGCAGGACGCCGTCAGCTCCGGGTTAGACTTGCTTCATCTGGACCTTTTCTTATCTTTCATCTCCAAGCAGTGGGTGCCAGAGGCAGGGACATGGCAGGGAGGTTCAAGACAAGCTGGTGCTTGTGCACGGCCCAAAGGGTGCATTTTAGAGCAGCTCCAAGCAGTCCTAATACACAGAATTTTCTTCCCAGCTTCTGATCCTTGAGTGACACACAGGGAACAGCACAAGGGACAACTGGAAGCATGCTCCCCCACAGCCCCGAGGAGGGGGGGTGCCAGGACCCGACCGTAGGCTGCACTTGCACCTGCACATCCCCTGCGCCCGCTCCCCAGGACACCCCACGGCGATGCACCCCACACCAGTGAGCCCACGGGGTTGTGTGGAGCCACGGGGCTGCCAGACCAAAGGCCACAGTGGCTGGCAGAGGGGCTGGACGCCAGCTCCCCTCTGACCGTGGGGACCAGGCTCTTCCCCACCCTGGGAAAAGGTTATTTTCACACTGCCTCCCCGCAGGAACTAACATAAATTGCTTAAATGGCTGCAGCACTCAGGGGACAGGCCTTTTCGGAGCCAAGCTGCACGCAGGGAGGGGAAAGCCCAGGGGCCTTTTTAATAACTAGCAAGGGGAGCTATTAAAGTGTTTTACTGCCTCGTTAAGACAGTCTAATCTCTGTGTATATCTTAAAAAAAAAATTGGCTTGCTGGTGTTTTCATTGTAACAGAGGTGGGTGTTTTCTGGCACCGGCTGGGATCCTGCCTGCTTTATCTGCTTGTTTTCTTACCTGATACTGGCACTGAACAGCCCAAGAACAGCCCAAGGGCAGCAGCAGGCAGGGCCAGGCAGACCGCTCCTCCCCGGGCAGCGGCAAGGAGAGAGGCCGCAGATCTGTGCTGCGGGCTGTTTCCCACCCATGGGTGCTCTGCACCCCGTTGCTGCACCCACCATACAGGAAGACAGAGGTCCCCGGGGTGTTTTCGCAGGGCAGGTTTGGGACATGTTGGGTCAGCATGTGCCTGGGCAAAGTCTGGAGGTGGGTGACCCCTCGTCCAGGCGGTCTGGAGACAGGGCAGGGAATGGCAGGAAAACTGTGAGAAGGTCTTATCCACCCCTCCAGCTCCAAGGGCTGGGATTTGGGGGATACCCAGATTTGGGGGCTATGGGCAACTTAGGCTCTTGTAAGCTAGGCTGAAGAGTCCATGCCCAGGGGAGCCCCAGCAAAGGCTCACCTGTGGTGATACAGAGCACTGTATCACTGGCACTCCAGCCACCGGGGTCTAGGTTTGGAAGAGGAATGGGCTGGGCATTTTGTTTCTAAGGTTTTCTTCATTATATTTTATTTCATTTTTTACCTCAGCCCAGCAGAAAATGGGGAGATCCTGCCGAGTCCTGCTGGCTCCAGCATCCCTCTCTCCATCTGCAAAAGCTCACGGTTTCAAAGCCAAGGAGCCAGAACGGATGCTGAGGCCGGGATGGCAGGGCTGGATAAGCGGCTTGCGTTTGCTTTGGAAAGGCTGATGTTTGCATGAGCACCAGCTCCAGTGGTTTTAAAGAGACCCACCCAGGAGCAAATCCCAACAGCCTGAAATCAGAGCTGTGGCTGCTCCCACCCAGGGCTGGGCTGGAGAAGTCTCTGCCCTACACCCAGAGCCCCCTGCACGTCCTGGGTGGAGGGGGGAGAACAAGGGAAGCAAACGGAGACCCCAGCACAGCTAACGGGGCTGACAAACACCTAGAAAGATCTTCCATGGAAATTTGGGGCAGGAAGGGCAAAGCTGCCATCTGTAGCCAGAGACATAGTTCAGCCGAGCTCAATATGCCCCATCTCCCAGAGATCCAGTCTCACCAGCATCTTCGCTCCCAGCAGATGTACTCAGGTACCCGGCTGCTTCAGGAAGCATGATTTTAGGTGTCACCACCCTGATGTGACAAGGGACAGATACCCAGGCATGTGGTCTGTGCCTGTTTCAGGACTGGGAGCTAAACCTGCCCTGCCTGCAGAGCTGCCGGTGGCTCCAGGACATTTCAGACTGGAGCCTTTCCTTTTCCCCTAGAAACCCCGTAAGCTCAGCAAAGCACTGACAGCATGGCCTGGGAGGAACGCTACTATTTATTAAGCCAGATATTTTTTGTCAAGAATGATTTTAACAGCACTGGAGGACTTAGCCTGTCTCCCCCAGGGACCCTCAGCTGATTCATTGCATGCAGGGCTAGAAGGAAAGCAGGGGACAGCTGGCCTTGGGGGACACGGTGGCTCAGCGGCAGTGGCAGAGCTACGCAGGGAGCCATGAGCTGCTCACAGGCGACAGCAAGCCAAGCACGGCTGCTCCGGGGCAGGCAGATGGGATGCTCGCATAGGGCAGCCTGGTCCCAGTTTGCTGGGATTCACCCAAGTCCTTGGCAAGTGCCGTCTCTGGGAATTTTGGATGTTGTCCTGCTCTCCGTGTCCATCCAGGGAAGCCCTGAGGATCTGTGGGTGAAAGGGAGGGTGCTCGGGGGCCTTGGCACAGAGGGCAGTATCCATTGAAGGTGCTGCTTCAGAGACACAAAGCTGAACCCATCATACACCTGACCACCTTCCTAACCGCAGCCAGCTCACATCTCACATCTAGAAATAGTCACAGTCAGGTCTTCCCTCTCTCTTGGCTTCCCATTGACTTCAGGAGATGTTGTCTCCACTCCCACCACCCCAGTAAGGAAAGAGCCCAGCTGTGACCCACGCAGGCAGAGGAACGACAGCACTGCAGCGAAAGCAAAGCTGTCACAGCAGTCAGCTGGGGACAGACACACCCGCAGGTTGTGAAGCCAGGACCCTCCAGGCTTGTCCACGCATGTGGAAGAAGCCCCTCTCCTTGAAGCAGGGGGCTGCGGGATGCCCAGGTCCTTCCCTGCATTGTCTGGTGAAGGGAGCAGGTCCTGCCCAAGCTTGCACACAGCTCCAGCTGCAAGCCATGCTCTACAAGCCAGCGAGGGGTGAGAGGCGCGCTGGGATGCATGGTGGGTGGGCAGTAAAAGGCACAGGCAGAAGCCAAGGCTAAGAGGACAGAGAAGATGTCTCCAGGGCAGGGTCACCGAAAATCCACCCTGGCTGAGGAGCCTCATGTTTCTGGTTGCTGGCAGGTGGCAGAGACCTGGCACCATTCATCACACAGATGGAGAATACCAGGCATCACCCCCATCACACTGCGTCAGGGTGTCAGAAAGCACGAGCCTTTCTGAGTCTGAGCCCCGCAAGCTCTGCCAGGCTGCCCGTACGCTGCCATGTCCTGGGGTTTCTGCAGGACCTGGTCCCAAGGTGGGAGACAGTCCAGAAACAAACTGGGAGAACTGGATCTCCATCTCCCACCCAGTGTTTTGCCCTTCTCGTGTAGTCATATCAGGAAGGGAAGGCTGCACCGTCATCCTTCCTCCGCAGGGCACAGACAAAGGCTCCACAGCCCAAGAGGAGCAGCTACAGTGACTGCCCTGATCAGATTGGCTTCACAGAGGCTTTTAAACCAGGGAAGGGGATTTTAGCATCCACCATGTGCTGCAGCCAAACCCCAGGTGCCCCAGGTCAGCTCTACCCTGGATGGACACTGGCCTTAAAGATGATGATGGAAATGAGCACATCCAACAGGGATGACCTGCTGATGGTCCTGCCCCGCACCTTGCACCGAGCGTGCTGGTGCCACCGAGCTGCGGATGCATGGGAGCATCTGCTGTCCTCCCTGGGTAGCTGGTCTGGGGGAAGGGTCCCCAGTTTTTGCAGATGAGACTGAGGATTAGAGGGCAGAGGTGGAGTCAGGAGAGGTGCCAGGAGTCTTGCTGTCCCACGTTTCCCCACCAACCCTTCCCTGCCACCGACATCAAGGACAACAGAGGACTGACCAGCCACCTGCAAGCACCACCCCAGAGCAAAGGATTAAATTTACAGGGACCACCTCATCCCGCCTCTCCCAGAAATTCGCCGTGGGGCGGGCACCCCATCCCTTAGGGCTGCATCACCAGACACTGACGGGGGGGTCAGAGGAACAGTGCAACAGCACCAAGCCAGCCTGTCCCCCCCTCTCCAGCCACTCCAACTCTCCCAAGCAGAGACAAGTGAAGCGGAGCAGGCAGATGGGAGAGCTGGACTGGGAAGGTGAAGCCACAGGCTACAAGAACGTCACATCATCCTGAGACTGGAGCCAGCGCCAGTGGGCATTGTACTCCAGGTGCAGTTTGCTGTTGAGTTTGCAGTTCTCAAAGTCATCCTCGGCTTTCTGAGCCTTCCCACCCAGGTTCCCCTTCCCCAGCCTCTCCCCAGCCCCCGACGGCAATTTGGTGTCTCTGCCTGGTTCCAGGGAGGAGGGCTGCTGGCCCAAATACCCGTTGGCCACCTGGGGCTCCTTAGCAAACCGGTGATCCTGGGGCAGCCCAGGTGGGGAGAGGTCCACGTGGGGCCACTCGTGCTCCGCTTTGCCCCTCTCTTGCTCTGCAAGACCCCTCTCAGGGTCGATCCTGACCCAATCCTGCTCTGCCCTGACCAGGGCTCTGCCCGGCACAGATGCGGCGTTTTCGGCGGTGTTTTGGGAATACTCATCCATGTCATCGGCCAATGTGTCCAGGTAGCTACCAACGGAGATGCTGTCCAGCCTGTCGTTGGGGTCCTGCAGGCTGTCCCAGCTGCCGCGCCGCGAGGCCGCCTGGCTCTCCACCAGGCTGTACTGGCTGCTGGTCAGGCTGCTGCAGCGGCTGGTCAGCGTGCTCCTCTCCTCCAGCAGCCACTTCACCGCCTCGATGCCCTCATTCACCACCACCAGCTGCTGCAGGATCTTCACGTCGACCGCTCGTAGGTAGGCCTGGCAGGGAGACAAAGAGTGTGGGGTTTTTGAGGGGACCAAGGTGACCCCAGTGGCTGAGGGCCCTGAGTCCCAGCCCACCCCGGCAGAGGTGCCACTGCGGTGGCTGCAGGTCTCCCAAACTGCTTGATGAACAGAACAGCATGGGGGAGCACCCTGCAGGGAACCAACCCTGTCCAAGACCTGAGGACACAACCATTGAGGACCAACAACTTATGGCACCCACTGGCCACCAACCCCCTCGGGGAAATAAATCCAGGGCACTTATGTCACTGTCTCCTATGGGGTAGGCAAGTAACTGGAGGCACTGGGTGCAGATCTGAGCCCAGAGCATCCCCCAAGCCCTGGGAGGCAGCTGGGACCAGGCAGGAATATGCTGGGGCATTGCTCAGGGCATGGGTCTGGCTGGACCGTCAGCACCTCCCTGGGCTCTTTTGGCTGGGCCCCTTCATGCATTTACTTCCCCCTTTCTAGGGTCTGATCCAAGCCTGCTGACAACATGACACGGCAGGATTTGGAGCCTGGGACCGAAATCACTCCCAAAATGGGGAAGGATGGTGGAGGGGGACAGGGATTGCAGATCACATCGCTTGCTTTGCTGATTCCTGCGCCTCCAAGCCCAGGGAAAGCTCTTTGCAAAACTTCAGTTGCTGCAGAAACATCTGTTTTCCTAACGGAAAGCCCTGCGTGCCAAGACATTCCTGTCTGTGCGATACTGGCCGCTGAGAGCCACTGGATTTCCCCTGCGCAGGACGCAAATATTTTGCCAGGAAAGGGAATAAGGTGGCAGCAGGGGGAGAGAAGCCCATTGCAGGACAGGTACAGGCAGCCTGGGAGCCGCAGATGCCCATGGACTCATTCACTAACACACCCTCTCCCCAGCACCAGCAAGCTGTGACGGAAATCCATGCAGTCCCCTGGGATCATTTCTAAGCACAGCACCCGGTCCCCAGCATCCGGTGCCCTCAGAGTCACCCGCCTGCCCACGGGTGACCCGATGGTCCCTTGAGACCCCCGTCTGCGGTCCCACAGTGAGTGCAGCAACAAAAGCATCCCAGGAAGGAGCCTGGGAAAACTCCAGCTAGGGTTTCGGCACGTGATGCCTCAGTCCAGCGGACACAAAAAAAAAAAGGGGGCAAAGATTTGTAGAGACCCAACACCAACCCCCCATGCCCTCTCCACGCTCCTCAAGCTGGATTTAAATAAAAAATAGCAGCTATGTGCCCGGATTGGGGCAGGAGCCAGCTTCGAAGTGCAGAAACTTCCTTTCTAGGGAAGTTATTTCAAAAACTGCCTACAATGGACTTTTCTGCACACACTGCTAAAGCATCTGGCCTTGGCAGGGAGAAGGCACGGGAGGAGGAAGGCTGGGAACCCCTGACGGGGGGGGTGTCCCCTTTTTTCTCTGCCACACGCAACTGTGGCTGTCAGAGATGCAAGGGGAGCCATTCTGAGAGCGAAGGGTGGGAAAACACTCCCCACTTTCCATATTGTCTGCTGGAAAGAGTCGGCCGTTGATTTGCTGCTATTTCAGGCCAGCCTGCCCACTCCCGTTGCACCCGGAGAAACCCCCTCTCCAGCAAGGCAAGGTTAGCATGGGAGGAGATCGAGGTCCAGCTGCTCCCTATACTCTCTGTATTCCTCCAGATGCAGTGGCGAGTACACCACACCAACCCCATACCCATCCCAAAGCCTGCCCAGTGCTTCCCACATGGTACCCACTGGCACCCGGACCCAGGGCGGCAGCAGCATCCGGAGGGGAGGAAGGTGACCGTGGTCCTGAGCGTGTGGCAGAGGGTGGAGGGGATCCACCTGGATCCCTGCTCCGGGATGTGACACCCTGCACTGCTCTGTGCCTCAGTTTCCCCACACGCATCCTGCAATGCTGTCCTCCCCTATATCCACAAATGTCCCCCCCTCTTTCAAAGGGGACCCCAGGGGCCAGCAGGGCTGGGGGGACAGCTGCGCTCCTCCCCATGTTCTCTAGGGGCTGGCAGAGGCAGGGAGAGCATCCCCCCGGGGGGATATGGTCCTGCTCCCCTCCCCAGCACGTGAGAAACCCGCAGGCACCATCTCCCTTCGAGACATCTAGCCCTAGGGATAAAACATCCTCCTCGGACCGGGAGGCAGGAGTGGGAATTTGCTGTCTTCTCCTCCCACCGCCCCCTCCCAGGCCAGCTTCTCCTCTGATCACTGGGTTTGCTGGTCTCTGCTGCTGGGAGGGGAATTTTGGTTCCTGTTCATGGGGATGGGGAGACGGTGGCGGGGGCCATGCTGGGTTTTGGGCACCCGGGTGCCATTCTCAGGCTAATGACCTGGGTGCGAGGTGTCCCCGCTTCTTCACTGGCCAGCAAGAAGAACCAGGGCAGAGAAAGGAAAAGCCTTTCTGAGCCAAGGTTAATAATGCACGGCCAAAGCCAGGCCTTGCAGACCGTGTGCTGACCCTGCCTGCACCTGGGCAGGGCAAACACCACGGCTGCTTCCTCCTCCTCCTCCTCCTCCTCCTCGCAACCCAGGGCCTGCAGACCTTTCTCCTCTGGTCAGAGTGCAGCCTGGAAGCCGGTGTGGAGGGAGGATGAAAGCGGAGGGAGGATGAAAGCTTTTATGCTGATGGGCAATATTGAACCGGCCAAAGTGTGGGTGCGAAGGGCTCGAGCTGGGTGGGTCCCCAGCCCCCCGGGTGGCAGGCAGGGACGCGGGCGTATTTAGCCTGTTTCCCTATGGAAACGATGCTCATTCCCTCCCGCTCGAGTGTGTGTGTGCGTGGGAGAGTCCCTTCCCCCAGCAGCACTTGAACCCATTGCCCAATCTCGCCACGTTTCCCGGAGGCGCAGGCATCGCCGGTATTTGCTCCCTCCACGAAGAGAGGGAGGCGAGAAAGCTGCCACCGGCACTCCCACGGGCCCCGGGAAAGGCTGCCACCGGAGCCCAACCCTTTACTAGCCACTGGAGAAGCCCCAGCAGGAAGCGAACCCCAGGAAAGCTCCCGGCGATGCTTGTGCCTTGTCACCCAGGGGGTGACACCCGGGGGAGGGGGGGGGGCATGCAGGGCCGGACCCTCCGCCGTGCCCTTGGCGAAGGTCCCTGCCCTAAATCCTGATAGCGGGGCACCCCGGTCCCCGCCGGAGCCGGGGCCTGGGGGGTGTGGAGGGGGGGGGCGGGCAGGACGGAGGTGGGCAGCGGGGTCCGTGGGACCCCGCGGGGGGGGGGATGCTGCGTAGGCCGGGGGGGTCCCCCAAAACGCAGGCAGAGCGCAGGCAGCTACCGGGGGGCGGCCGGCAGTGCCCCCGGGGCGGCGGGACTCACCAGCTCGAGGCGGAGCGCCCGGAGGCGGTCGGCGAGCGGCGGGCGGGCGCCGCGGGCCGGTGCCGGCGGTGCCGGCGGTGCGGGGGCGGCGTCGGCCCGCAGCCCCCGCAGCAGCCCGGCGGGTGGCCGCCGTCCCACCTTGCTGGCCAGCTCCCGCAGGTCGGCGGGCAGCGCCTCCCCGCCGCCCTCCATGCGGGTGGGGCGGCGGCGCCGCGCGGGGCGGCGGCCGCGCTGTCACCCCGGCCCGCGCCCCGGCCACGCCCCTCCCGCCGGTCACGCCCACCCCGGCCACGCCCCGAGCCCCGCCCGCCCCGCCCCCGGCCCCCGGCCGCGCACCAGCGAGGTCCGCCGGGGAGCGCAGAGCGGCGCGGGGAGGGGGGGGGCGGGGCCGGCTCTGGCTCCGCCCCCGTGGCGTCTCTGCGGCGCCGGAAGCGGGGCGGCCCCGCTGGCGCTGCGGGCTGACGGGGCGGTGGCGGCAGCGCCGGGTCCTGCCCTGCCCGGCCCCAACCCGAGCCCCGCCTCAGCCTCCCCGCGTGGACCGTGAGTAGCGCGGCCGGCACTCACCCTCCGGGCCGCTCCGCCCGGCTCCCGCCCGCCCCCCGCCCCGAGCTCTCCACGGTCGCGAAGCGCCTGGGCCTCCCCCCTCCCCGCTGCTCCGGCAGGGCCGCCGCTCCTTGCCGCCTCCGTCCTTGGACGCCTGATTCTCCCCTCGCCCTGCCCGGAGCGCCTGAGTCCTCTTCGCTACCTCTCCCCGGAGTCCTGGCCCCCCTCCCCACCCCCGAGTGCCTGAGTCCATCCGCGATAGCCCCCTCCGGCATCGCCGGGGCCCTTCCCCGAAGGGCTCCGGGTCCCCCAGTCCTCCTCTCCCCACCCGGGCGGCTGCTCTGCGGTCCCTGCCCTGTTAATTGGTGCTTCCCCGTCCTGCCTGGCTCCGCTGGGGGAGGCCTGTGCTCCAGCCAGGCCCCTGGCTCCACCAGGCCTCTGCATCCATCGCCAGGCCCAGCAGGTTGCGTGGAGAGCCTGGCCTCACCTGGGCACAGCCCCTCTGCTCCAGGGGGGGCCAGGAGCTCCAGCAGGGCTGTGGCCCAGCTCTGGTCTCCATGTCTAGGCTAGCTGTGTCCCCACTAGTGGGGATGGTGCTGCTTCACAGCCCTGCTGTTGCAAGTGGGGAGGGTGCCTCTCCCCACCAGGGACCCCGCAGGCCGATATGGCCAGTGACGGCACCTCCATAACACCTGCTGGTCTGGGGCCTATCACCGGTTCGTGCCTCTTGGCCACTTATCTTTTCCAGAGGGTGGGAGGGGGCCCGCTGCACTGCAGTGGCCTCGCTAAGGTGTTGGCCTGGAGCAGAGGTCTTCACTGGCCCACGGGTTCACGGGCTTCCCATCACCCTGCTTACAGTCCTCCAGCGAAGCCTGGCCTCCTGGATCACTGGCTGGGGGTGGTGGCAGGCATGGAGGCTCCATGGGGCTTCTGCTTGTGGTACATGGGTGCCACTCATGGCCACCACTTGTGCCAGGCCCTGTCTTTGCTGGGGAGAGGGTTCAAAGGCACTCACCTCCCTCACCCTGCGCCCGTCCCATCCTAGCAGGGAGCCCCGATGGACACGAGAGCGGAGCAGAGCACATCCTGACCCCTGCCTCACACGGCTGCTTCTGTGCCAGCCCCCGTGACTATGGACGAGTGGAAACCCAACCCCGCCATCAAGCCCCACAAGAAGCGGAGCTGGTACCTTGCCTGGAAGTACAAGCTGATGAACCAGCGTGCGCTGCGAAAGCTGTGCCAGGTGAGTCACCCACAGGCCTGTGGTGGATTAGGGAGGATAATCTATAGAGTTTACGAGCTTATGGAGCAGCTGCATGGGCGGAGGTGGGTCTGCTGGCAGTCCTGGGTGACCTGACATGCTGGGGAAACATAACGTGTCCCCCAGAAAGCTACCTCCAGTGGCTTTGCCCTCATGCGTGGAAGGGTCTGCCATGTCTAGCAGCTCCTTCCAGCTGCAAATGGACCTGTTAGGTGGCTAGGGCAGGAGATACAATTATCCACGCGTCCTTGGGAGGCTTTCAGCTAGAAACCTGACCGATTCGTCCCCTCCTCGTTCCGGACCCATGACGAATGTAGCAGGGCTCTGCCTGCAGTGGGAAACCATCCCTGCCCCATTTGGTTTGCAAACCAAGCCTGGTATAATGCACAACAGGTGGACAGAGAAAATAGGGCTGGGTAATGGGATCTCGTGCCCCAGAGGCAGCTGGCGTCTGGGAGAGCCGCAGGCTTGGTCGCTTGTGCTGTAAAATGGCTAATCCTCGGTGGAGCCAGTGTCCTGGGGGGTGTCTCGGGGCGTAAGGACAGGGAGGGTTTGGCCCCGTGGCAGTGAGCTGCAGAAAAGGGGCTGTGCCTGAGATGAGCAGAGCTCAGTGAAATCTGGTAGTTGGTTTCTGTGGGAGGGAGCAAGGGAGGGTTTTGTGCGTGCCTGGGAGAACGAAGGCTTGCAAGGGTTCCCTGGGGAAGGAGACTGCTTGGTCCTGCGTCCCCTGGGGTGCACGGGGCTTGGGAATGGGCCTGGTCATTCAGGGAGGTGTTGCTCATCATGCTGGGGGCAACAAGCTAGAGCCTGTCTGCTGTCATCTCTCCTTCATGGCACTGCTGTGGCTTAAAACACGGATGAAAATTGGGCTTAAAATATGTCAACCAGAGCTGCAGGTATGGAGTAGCATACAGCAGCTGGGCCTCTATTAGCAGCTCTGGCTGAGCCAGCCTTGCTAGACCTGGCTGCTGGTCTTGCTTAGTGCTGCCTTGTTCACTCTAGTCACCGGGGCTGCTCCCCCATGTCTCCAGTACTGACCAGGATGGAAGGCCTGGGCAGGTTAGTAAGGTGGCCTTGCTGCTGGCCACCAGGCACAGTCTGCCCCTCACCGCCAGCCCAAGGCTCTGTTCTTGCCTAATTAAAAGCTTTCTGTGCACAGATCCCGAAAGGTGCTCATACTCCTGCATTGACAGCAAATCAACAAGCCAAAATGCCATAGTGACATTTATATCATCATGTTGTCTTATTGCTAGTTTTCCATCTTCCTCTTCCTCTGTTCCTTCTTGAACCCATTTGGCTGCTTGGCAGAGACAGCAACAACTCATAGCTTTGAGGCAGTAGCTGGCCAGGTAGGACAGGGATCCTTTTAGTGCCTCTCACCAAGGGCAGGCCTGTGTGTGATCTCAACCCCATACCAGACCTCAGAGAATCGAGGGTCCTAGAGCTGAAAAAGGCACAGATTTCTAGGAAGCAAGCTGTTGGGGGGTTGAGGGACGAGGGAAGAGTCTCAAAATCACCCAAGACCTGTCTCAGCATCCTCTTGTGGGGGGGCCAGGCTATGAGCAGCCTCCACCAACCTCTTCCCTCTTCTCCCTTGGGTGCCGTAACATCTCCATGCTGAGTCTTGGGATGCTCCGGGGAGGTTAGTAGGACCCTGAGCTTGCGTGGCTGAAACGGGAAACCATCTGGTATGTCCAAAGCATGGCTGGGCCAAGGGGCCAGAGGTTTTGGGCCACAGGATGAATCTGTCAGCAGCACACAGCCAGTCAGATTTGGGCCTCTGTGGTGGCTCTGCTGTGAGCTGGATGGACCCTCCTGGCATGGAGGCTGGTAGTGGAGCCCTGCAGCGGTGTTAGCTTTGGCGGTAATAGCTGCTCAGGGCTTTGTGTCTTAAATCCAATGGCAAAGCCTTCCCTCTTTGCCTGACTGTCCAGGGCAGCTTTTGGGCTTCCTGCTAGAGCTGTTCCTTAGCCCTGGGGCAGGGCTGTAGCTACCGGGCAGGGACTTTGTCCATGTGCAGAGCCCCACAGCCATCACGTGCTGCTGTCACCTTTCCACCATGAAGAAGCACATGGGCCCTGGGTTACTAAGCTCCCTGCGTCAAGTAAAGACAAATTGCTTCAGCTGCAGTCTTGTCTTTCAATCCTGCATCCCAGGCCAGCATTGCAGCTCTAAGACCATCCTCTTGGCCGTGGCCAGGTGTGCTTTTGCAGCTTACACCTGCAGGTGAGTTATTTCCCAATATGGGATGTTTGTGGTCCAAGTCTTCCTGTGTGGCTCTGTCACAGAAAAGGCCCTTTTAGCGTGGAGTAGTTTCTGCTTTAGGCTGGGTCCAAATACCAGGAAAAAGACTGAAATTGAGGAAGAGAGGAGCAAGATGCATTTAAGTAAATACAGGTGCTTGTAGAAATGTTGTAGTCTTTTCTCCCTTCTCTTAGTCTAAGAGCAAGAAGGCCATGGGCAATGGTGATGCTCACATCGGGGGTTCCCATGGACTCCTCCATAGGCCCTGGACCTTCCCATAGCCCTCTGTGTCAGCATCCATGCAGGTTGCCTTGAAGTTTGCTGCAGTCAGTAAGGCTGCAGGCTGTTCTCTGCAGCCTGTGGCACAGTGCGGTTTCCTGAAGTCAGACCTTGGCTTCTACCCTTCGCCTTGCTTTAGTCACGCAGCATCTCCTTTCCCTCTGAATACCCTGAATACATCCTCTGGTTGCAGAGGGAGAGATGAGAATAGTGATGCTGCAGGAGAGGCAGAAGTTAAGGTTACCATGGGAGCTGTAACTCTGAATTGCCAAACTGTTTTCCTGCAGAGACCCTCAACCTTGATGCAGTATTTTAGCAGGAATCTGCTCTCAGATCTGGAAGCAGGGATACGTTGGAAGTGGGTTAATTCTCACATATCAAGAACTCAGTGCTCTCCAGCTGATGAAAGCACTGCACCCTAAAACTCAGGTCATCTACATTTCTTTCTCTTTGCCTTCCCCGAGAAGAAAGCCAGGGAAATAACAGATGCTTATGATCACTTGCAAGGGATCCTTGGGGTGCCCTGCAGCCTCTGCCAAGGAGGTGGCCTGATCTTGGGGTTGTTACTTACAAGTTGCTAATGCAAAGCATCCTGCATTGCAGACAGGTGCTGTCCTCTTCCTGCTTGTGACTGTAATTGTGAACATCAAGCTGATCTTGGACACCAGGAAAGCTGCTTATGAGGAGGAAGAGGAGTCTGCACAGGACTACGGTGAGGGGCAGCGTCTTGCTTTTCTTTGCAAGCAAGGAAACTGGAGGGAGGGAAGGAATTTCTTTAAGTCAGGGCAAACTTGTGACAAGCTACAGCACAAAAGATAGGTTTGTGCATGTGGGTTTAACAAAAATGAATAGAAAAGGTTGTTCCCATTCCTGGTCTGTCTACTCAAAGCATCAGCATGTTTGGCTGCAGAGGTCTGTTTGGGGATAGCTGGGGCCAGACCTGTTGCCATTTTGGATTTCGCTTACCTGCCATCCCTGTAGATTCTGACCAATGGCTTGTTGGGCTGGGATACCTGGTGGGCATGACCTTCTGGAGGCTTGGCTGGGCTAGCACCAGGCAGGGACAAGCCAGAGGTGCCTTGGCTGGTTGAGACTGGGCGTTTCTCCCCTGTAGATGATGAGATGCTGAATGTGGAGGTCCCTAGGCACCCTGTCAGCAACAAGAAGGTCTTGGATGTCGAGGTGTACTCCAGCCGGTCGAAGGTCTACGTGGCTGTGGATGGGACAACAGTAAGTGACGGGTGCTGGCTGTCCCTGTGAGCAGAGGATGAGTGGAGCTGAATGGGTGAAGCCTCAAGCAGCGGGTGGTGAGACACTTCAGTGGCTGGCAAGAAGGTCAGGAGTGGATCCCCCTCCTGCCTACAGGACTGTGGAGGTGTTGTCCCATGTTGTCTTCTACTCTCGCATCCATCACTGCCATGAGCAAAGCCAAAATGTCACAGGAGAGAGACTTGCCCCTTATTTGGGGGCTCTGCTGTGCTGAGTGAGCAGGGAATAAGAGGTCTTGGCATATGGTTCTCATCGCTTCTTCACTTGCAGGTTCTGGAAGATGAGGCTCGGGAGCAGGGAAGAGGGATCCACGTCATCGTCTTAAATCAGGCTACGGTAAAGCATCCCTGTGTGTCTGCATTTGTCTTTCTTACTCGGTGGTGTTTGTCCTTGCTCTTTAACTGTTCGGTGCATGAGGCAAAGGGCAGCCAGGAGAGAAGTCCCTGAATGTTTATTTGCCTGTAGTTTCCAGAGCATGACATGGTCACCCAGAGGGTCCCTGCAGTGTTTCTTTTGTGCTTGCCTAGCTGTCCTTGGGGAGCAGACAGGAGAGGAGTTGTGAGGTTGGGTAATGCTGTCCCATGGACCTCAATGCACTTCATGTTGTGCGTGAAGGCCCAAGGGCTGAATTTGCCTGGGGACTAACTCCCTGGCATACCAGAAAAGTAACTCATCATGTTGTTCAGGGACTGAGGCTTCCAGGTCAGATTTCCATAATTCTACGTGTCCTGGCTGTATAGCGTTTAAGATGCATTTGACGTTTGAATACCAACAGGGTCATGTGATGGCCAAGAGGGTCTTTGACACCTATTCTCCCCATGAAGATGAAGCCATGGTACTTTTCCTCAACATGGTTGCCCGGGGCCGAATCCTGATCTTCACCATTAAGGTATGTGACCTTAGTGTCAAAAGAAAGAGTCACTTTGAGTCAGGACGCCCTAAAGTTTGTCTGGGCAGTTGCCTTCTGAATGTCATCAGGCATTCCCAGGGCTAAATGTCACATCCCCACTGGGCTATGCCTCCCTGGCTGGATCACCTCCCTTGTCCTCTTGCTCCCGCTTGTTACTACAGATACTGCTGTGTGCCCAGCAAGGCAGGAGAGCAAAAAACAAATGTGCCGGAGCCTGCAGCAATAAACAAGAGGTTAGGTGGAGAATGGACATGAGGAAATATAAGGATGTGGTGGGACCCTTCTGGGGTCTGAGGGGGCACCATGGACTGTGTTGGCTCTGGGCTGCTGTGTGAGCAGCACTGCGCTTCAAGGTTTCAGGTTTAGCTGTGTGAAGTGTTGCTGAACATGTGGCCCTGCTTGAGAACAATTTGGTCTCAAGGAAACAGGAGTCTGTGACTCCTCTGACCTCCCTGTGGGTCATGGTGAAGACAATGGTAGGTCTAGTGGCACAGAGACCGTAGGAACCTGCTCTTGAAGGTGTCTGGTTCAGCTGGTTCAAGGGTAGGAGTGGGCACTGTACCTCTTTGGTATTGACAGGAGACTTTCCTTGTCTACATCGGGAGCCAGACCTCAGCTGCAGGGTTGTGTTTCATTTCAGGATGAAGGCTCCTTTCACCTCAAGGACACAGCCAAGAATGTCCTGAAAAGCCTGGGAAGCCAAGTTGCACCATTCCTGAGCTGGAGAGACATGTGGACATTTGTGGGGAAGAAGGGAGGTGAGTCTAGCACAGGCCAGGAGAGGGTTCATGGCCCCTTTTTGGGGGAGAAGCCAGGTGAAGACAAACCCAGCCCATCCCCAACACACTGTATGGAGCAGGGAACAAGCCAGAGAGCAGGCAAGTGTTCCTCGGGGTGAGGGAGGGGATGGAGGCAGAGCATGTCCCTTCAGCAGCTCGCCAGAGGCCAGTGGGGAAAAGGTGCCAAGTTGCCACCCTGAGCTACAGCGCCTTGACACAGCGGGGATAGGCCCTTCCAGACAGTCCTGACCCTGTGTCCCTGCTCCAGGGGAAGTATACGGGGAGAAGCACGCCAAGTCGCCTGCTCTCTCGACGTGGGGTGACCCTGTACTGCTGAAGACAGAAGTTCATCTGACATCTGTGGAAGGTAGGAAGTAAGATCTGCTCTGTGGTGCCAGGTATCTCTGGGACATGTCTGCCTGCTGCTCTTGGTGCTTTTGAGTCAAAGCTGTGGGTCTGTTGGCAACATCCCAGGATGGATTTAAGGCTGTTTGAGATGGGGATGGTAACTTTTACAATGGGGCCAGCTTCCATGGCAATTCCAGGCATGGTTGTTGAGAGAGGTGAGGATGGGCAAACAGGGACATGGCCTTGCCATTTGTCACCTCTCCAAATCAGGCCTGGTCCAGTCTTTTCTGACTGTTGGCCTTCAACATGGCCCATTGCTGCTCAGAGAGGCCATATGGTGGGAATGGCTTCTGAATGGCTCCTGTGGTTATATGTGGCATCCAGAAGTGTTGCTTGTTCATAGTAGTAAGGACTGGCTTGGTGATGACTGAGCCCAGGGAGAGCCATCCATGTGGCAGTGCATCCTGGAGCACACAAGGTGAGGCCATGGGGATGAGCAGTCTTTTTGCTCCTTGGTGTCTCCAGATGCTGAGTGCCATTGGCCTGACACAGAGCTGAACCGCCGCCGGAAGAGGTTCTGCAGCAAAGTAGAAGGTTACGGCAGTGTCTGCAGCTGCAAAGACCCCACGCCCATTGAGTTCAACCCCGATCCTGTGAGTGCAGGAGCAGAGTATTCAGGGAAGGCTCCAGGAGGGAGGGCTGGGCTGGACCAGGTGTGTTTGCAGCTCAGGTGCAGAGCCCTGTCCTTAAGCTCCAGCTGAGTGGTTAAAACTGCCCCTGGGCAAGCTCTTAACCCCAGCAAAGGTAAGGTGAATACATGTGGTCAAGTCATGCTGGGGAAGGGGAGTTCCCTTGCGCTCTGTCTCCCCTGAGCTTCCAGGTTACCATGGCTCTAGAGACATCAGTGTAAGCAGCAGAGCCTATACGTTGGGAGATGGAGCAGTTATCATGGCCTTTGGGCTGTCCTTGGCACATTGCTGAAGGGTTTGGACAAAGGTCTCCAGGTGGATGCAAGTTGGAATTTGGGAGCTGGGTCTGAGGTGGGGTGAAAGGGGAAAGCTGGCAGGGTCTCCAGCAGTGCTGCATGGAGTCAGTGTGGTCCTGAGCCAAGGAGTAGGACTATGCAGCTCTGCTGTTTAACAGTGGGGCTGATCCCTACCCCTTGCATCCTGCTCTCTGTGGCACAGAATCATAGAATCATTTAGGTTGGCATAGCCTCCCCCAGCCCCACTCACACACATTTTTCTCTTCCAGCTCAAGGACAATAAAGTCTTCAATGTGCCTGTAGCTGTTATTGCAGGGAACCGCCCCAACTACCTGTACAGGTAAGCACTTCCAGGGGACATGGCTTCTCTGCTGTGTGCCACAAGAGCAGACATGGCCCAAGCCCTCCCCTTCATCCTGCTGGCAGGATCCAGCCTCCTCCTGGGGTTGCATGAGCAACGTGGGCAGACCTGCTTGGACAGATCCCAGGGTCCTTGGCCATGGGAAAGGGAAGAGCCCAAGGGCAGTAGGCCCTGTTCCCTTATCACACACCCTTTCCCCCACCCCAAGGGATCCATACACCTCTGCTGAGCAGCCTGGGCCCATTGGGGCTGTGCGCTCAGCCCCCTCAATCTCTCTCCAGGATGCTGCGCTCCTTGCTGTCGGCTCAGGGCGTCAATCCACAGATGATCACAGTCTTCATCGATGGGTACTACGAGGTGAGAGCACTCCCAGAGGTCCCTGTAGCCAGGTCCTTGGTCCCCCAGCCGAGAGTATGTGGTGCTGGCCCAGTCCTTGGTGGGTGGCAGGCTGTGAGCCCCTTCACCCTTCCTCCTGCCGTGGGTCACACTGCTCCTCACCTGCTCCTATGCTGTCAGTCAGCTTAGCCAAGCCATGGGTGTGGGTAAAGCTGCCTTGGCCTTTCTCAAAGCCCAGATTTTACATCCCTGTGTCCAAAAAAGGCTGGTGTAAAGGAATGAGGTGGTCATGCTGGGCTCTCCCCATCCCCCTTTCTTGTTTGATGAGTATTGCCAGCCTGGGTGTAACACCACCTGTCCAGCTCCCTTGCATGAAGCAGAATGAACCGGTCCAGCTGTGCCTGTCCAGCTGCATTCTCAGTAAGAGGTGAAGAGACCCAAAATGATCTGTTTTCACACGACTCATGAAAGCTGTGGCCAGGTAGAGGAGAGCTGGTCCTTTAGAGGGCAAAGACCTTCCCATCAGCAAAACCTTATAAAGCCCTAGAAGACCCCACTGCAAGCCCTGGCTCTCTGGCAGTGGGATGTGCTTTGGGACAGGCCTTTGGCATCCTAGTAGGTCTCAGGAGCTTTCTAGCCCTTATCTCTGCAGCAGCCAATGAGCTATTGTCTGGTTTCCTTGTGATGGAGGTGGGGAAGGGAACAGGCTCATTCCCTTGCAGGCCTCTCCCACCACTGCCAGGTTGTGGGGCTGGGGGAGCTGGTTTGTTTATGCAGGCTCTTACTGCAGCACATCAGAGTGGTTAAAGATAGCAGCATCCATTGCCATGGCAACTGGAGCGGCATCCCTCAGCTACAAGGGGGCAGCCTGGATGCTCCTTGTGCTGCCATGGTGGATACCAGGGAAAGGGAGAATGGTTGGTGCAATGGGAGCTCCTTCTCTCTTTTGTGGCTGGGAGGTGGGATGGACAGTGAGGGGATGGAGAAGGCCTTGGTGGGGCCTTCTTGGGGCAGAGATATGTCAGCCCGAATGTGGGTTACTTCTGACCCCAGCGTGGATGTGCTTGGTCAGAGAGGTCTCTTTCTTGGCAACTGTGAGAGAAAATGAAATTGATTGTGATCTCAACATTAAGCAGCTGGTAGGTGTTCCTGGCTATACCTGTTTTCTTTCTGCACTGTCCATGGGGGACTGGGGTTTTGGGCTTCTCAGATATTCTTGGATACAACTTTGGGTCTTCAAACTAGTAGGGCTAACAGAAACTTATGGCAATACTTAAGGGCTGAAGGGTCAAGAGGGTTTGGCAAGTTCCTTGCTGTGGGGTCTACAACACGGCATTGTTTTGAGCCTCACTTGCCTCCAAGAGGACAGCCCCATGCAGGGGATCCCACAGTTATATTCTTGTTGTCCCAGGGACCTGACACTGTCAGAGGGCAGGGAGAATGTGTCCAGAACCACACATTTGATGAACTTTGTACCTTTCCATTGCAGGAGCCGATGGATGTCGTGGAGCTGTTTGGCCTCTCAGGAATCCAGCACACTCCCATCAGCATTAAAAATGCCAGAGTTTCCCAGGTGAGAGACCTTTCCCAAATCCTGGAAGAGTTATTTCCTGGGACCTGGGATAGCATTCGAGGGAGGCAAGCTTAGCCTCACATCTGTGCCAGGCTACCCCTCCCTGTGGTCTGGGGTTCGATGTTAACACAGGCAACGATCTGTCTTTTCTTGTAGCACTACAAAGCCAGTCTGACTGCAACCTTCAACCTGTTCCCGGTGAGTGAGACCTCTGCCTGCACCCTGTCTAGCTGCTCACCTGTGGGAGCAAGACAGCGCAGGGTTTCCCTGGAAGAGTGGCATGTGTGACCCCCACCTCACGGGAGCTGGTATTGGTCCTGTGGGGCAGGGAACAGCACAGGCAGGGGACGCTGCTTGGTGTCTCTGCTCTGTCCTGGTCCTATCCTTGTGACATCTCTCCTTGCCCTACAGGATGCTAAATTTGCCGTGGTTCTGGAGGAAGACCTTGATATTTCTGTTGACTTCTTCAGGTAAAGCTGTGGGTCCCTGAGCTCCTGTTTGGGTGGGGCATTTCCTAGAAGCTCCCTGGCTGCTCAGGTGAGGCCAGATCCCTGCCATGCTGTAGCTCACCTATCTGAGGCTGAGCAGTCCCCAGGCAACAGCCATAACTGAGCTCTGCCTGCAGAGAGTCTTGAGTCCACTGTCCTGGGGCTCAGTGCAGGGTGACTTTGAGGTCTGGGATCTCTTCCTGGTTTGCTTTCTGGGGACACGGATCCATTCTGTACACATATGGTTAGAACTGCCCCATGGCAAGAGGACAGGGACAGCATCTACCAGGGCTCCAGTTCTTTCATAAAGAGGAGGGACTCTGACGGAGCAGGAGACAATGTTGTCCCCTCCCTATGGTGAGATGCAGCTTAGCTTGTTTGGGTGCTCCTCCCCTGATCTCACACCATCAGCCATCTCAGCCCAAGAGATGGGTTAGACAGTCCCAGCAGTTGGGAGTGCCTTGTCCCTTTGTGGAGAATTTGCCTTGGTTTGCCTGGGGGAAGGATGTTTGACCAGGGATCTGACAACTCTTTCCTCAGCTTTCTGAGCCAGTCAATACACCTTTTGGAGGAGGACGAGAGCCTGTACTGCATCTCTGCTTGGAATGACCAGGTGGGTCAGGGAGGAGAGTGGAGTAGGGACACCTCTGCCCTGTGTTGTTTCCATGTCAGGCTGGGGTCCAAGTTCTGTCTGTAAAGTGGGGTGTCCCCCCACCTTCATCCTAGGTGGGTCTGTCTCCTCAGCTCTGAACTGTTGAGAAGCACCCCTGCACATCACCATCCTGTCCCTGCCATGCGCTTCCCAGTGGCTGTCCCCTGCTCCCCATGCTGGGAGTCTCGATGGAGCAAGATGCCTCCTATTTTGGCAGGGTAGGGGTGCATTCAGGGTGCTGAATGCTCCCCTTAACATCACAGGGCTATGAGCATACGGCTGAGGACCCCTCACTCCTGTACCGTGTGGAGACCATGCCAGGCCTGGGCTGGGTGCTCCGGAAGAGCCTGTACAAGGATGAGCTGGAGCCAAAGTGGCCAACCCCTGAGAAGGTGAGTACCCTAGTGGGACCCTGCCTTCTGCACCCCCATCTCTGCCCATCGGCAGTCCCTTATCATCATCCCGTCCGTGTGGGTACAGCTCTTGGAGGGGCCCTGGCTCTCCCTGAGCTTCCACTGGGAAGCATGCCCAAGCATCCATTGATTTGGGACAGACAGTAACTTGAGGACCACATAACCAGCCACAGACCTGGCTGGAACAGCTCAGGCAGGCTGGGGCCAAAGGGGCTAGAGCTGGTGGGCAGCCAGAAAGGTCCCTGGATGGCCACGCTACCAAATCGTGTCCCCAAACTTGAGTGTGAGTGGCAGTTTCCCATCCCCAGCTCTGGGACTGGGACATGTGGATGCGGATGCCCGAGCAGCGGAAGGGCCGGGAGTGCATCATTCCTGACATCTCGCGCTCCTACCACTTCGGCATCGTGGGACTCAACATGAACGGCTACTTTCATGTGAGTGACCTCCCTCAGCCCCCACGCCCCCTCCTGGTGCTGAGCTCTGACTCAGCCACCTTTCCAGGTAGTAGGGATGCTTGAGGTGACCTCCAGGTGCTGCTGACTCCTGACTGAACCCCATTTTCCTTGCCTCCTGTCTCTCTTCCTCCCAGGAAGCCTATTTCAAGAAGCACAAGTTCAACACAGTTCCGAATGTCCAGCTTAAAAATGTGGAGAGGTGAGTGCTGGTCAGAATGAGATCTGGATGAAACAGCTGCTTGACCTGACCCTTGTCCTCTTGTGCTGGGGACATCTCCCTTCCTTCTGGAACAACAGCCATAACCTCCAGCCCCAGCACACTGGCGTTCGCTGAGGAATCCTTGCAGTGGTTTTTGTGAGGTTGGGTTCAGCTACCCTGTGCTCCTGGTGGGCATGTTGAAGGGTCACATGTTTGCTGCCACATCCTCCAGGATAAGTGGCAGTCCTTGCTCTCCGTTCATTGGCTCCAACCTGCCTTTTTCTATTACACTGGGGCAGTCTTAAGTTTGGATCATCTTGGGATGATCCCTGCTTATCAAACTAACTGGCTCTGCCCTGATCTCCATGCACTCTCCTCCAACAGCTTGAGGAAGGATGCCTACGAGACTGAAATTCATCGGCTCCTGGGGTAAGTGCCTGCAGGGAGGTTGGGAGACTGGGGGGATCACTGGGTGAACCAAGCAGGACAGAAGAAAGGGTGGAGGTGGCCCTGGCAGCTCCAGCCACCGCTTGCATTTCTGAAGTACCCTGCAGTGGGCACAGGGGGGAGGTGAGGTCCCCTCTCACTCCCTGTTCTGTTTCCACAGTGAGGCTGAGGTCTTGGACCACAGTAAGAACCCCTGTGAGGACTCCTTTGTGCCCGACACTGAGGGCAAGGTCTATGTCATGTTCATCAGGATGGAGCAGGAAGCAGATTTCACCACCTGGACTCAGCTTGCCAAGGTGAGGCCCCTGACATGGCCCGTCCTCACCCCTGCGCTGATCTCGGCATTGCTGGGAAACATCTGGCTGTTGTTCCTGAGTTTGTGGCCTTGGGTTCAGCTCAGCAAATGCATTTTTGCTGCCCTTGGGTGGTATTTAAGCTTTTGGTGTTTACAAGAAGGCACTGGGTCATCCAGGGCAGATGCTTGGCTCAGTGGAGACAAGCCTTGTGATCTCCCTGGGTGGGACCCCAGGGTCTGAGCTTGTCTGGATGATGCCATCACTTGCATGGAGGTGATGGTCAAACCCCCTGTCCTGAGGCAGGGATGGGAATGGGTTCCCCCTCTTCTCTCACTGATGGTAGCTGGAGGGGCACTGTCCTGCACTGCCCTGATCAAGGTGCTATCCCCTCTCTGCTGTGGCTTGGTGAGAGGTAGGGATGGTGGCTTTTCGCTCGCCAGGGGATGCCTGGCCCTGGTGTCTTTCCCCAGGCTCTGATGCCTCTTCCTTCCTCCCCACCATCCTAGTGCCTCCACATCTGGGACCTGGACGTCCGCGGGAACCACAAGGGGCTGTGGCGGCTCTTCCGCAAGAAGAACCACTTCCTCGTGGTGGGGGTCCCTGCCTCCCCCTACTCGTGAGTATCGGGGGCACAGCAACCTGGGTAATCCAAACCCCCATCCTCATGGCACTGTCCCTTGCCCAGGGCACTGCATCATCCACTTCTGTCCCAGCTCAGTTCTGGGGCATACCACCCCTCTTCTGAACCATTGTGGTGGGAGGAGGGACAAGATATGTGCCCAGGGCTGGAGGATGTCCTGGTGGGAAGGAGATCGCACCAGGGAGGCAGGCAGGGCTGTTGGGAGTTGGGGTCCTGAGGGAGACCACCACCCCTGCCTGCTCCCATCCAGCCTCCTCACCTGCAGGTCCAAGAAGCCCTCATCGGTGACACCGATCTACATGGAGCCCCCTGCCAAGGAGGAGGGGGCGGTGGCAGTGCCAGCAGTTGCTGCAGCAGAGCAGACATGAGACTGGCAGCTGGGAAGCGAGGGGGACCGGGAGAAGACAGAGACCTCCACGGTGCAGAGACAGAGTTGACAGCAGCTCTCAGAGGCTGGTGACCGGACATGGGCTCCTATTTCAGGCTGCAAAATGAGACCTCGGGCTCCTTCCAGCCCCCTGTTGTGGTCTCCCTCTCCCTCACATGGGACAGGGTCCTTCCCATCCCAGGAACATTTTTTTTTTTTTTTTTTTTTTTTTTTAACACAGACTCTTTACTAACACTACTCCTGTTGCCCCCTGGCTGGGCAAGGTTGGAGGAAGGAGGTGTTCAACTGAGGGCTAGAGGGGGCCTCAAGAAACACCTCTGCTTTCCTTTTTGGCCCTGGAGTCCTGAGATGGCAGCATGCTCATGTGCAAGTGCTGCAGCCTACCAGCTGGGTGTTATTTTAAGTCTTGCCTGGCTGGCTCCATGCCCAGTGATGAACATGGTGGTGAAGAGGAGATCTTCCAGCATCTCTTCTATCTCCTGCACAATGGAGGCACCTTGAAGACTGTATGCTGGGTTGGACATCTCCCTGCATGCCGGCTTCGCTTCTTGGGCTGCAGCGACTGGTGCAGCCCAGCTCATAGGCAAAAGGGAATGCTGAAGAGGAGCTGACTTGCTGTGGGACACGTAGGGGATACCCTATACCCAGCAGGAGAGAGGTCAGGTGCCCTTTCCTTTCCCTGCCCTTCTGTGAGCTGGAGATGACTGTAGATGGAAGTGGACCAGGCTGTGTGCTGCGGCTCAGACTGTCCTCACCCACCTTCTCTGTGGGGAGCAGCCCTGCGCCCCGAGTCATGGGAGAGGGGGTGAAAGTGCCTTGCAGAGTGAGATGGGAGCAGCCAGCGGGCATCCCCCCGGCTTCAGGGACAGGATGGACCAGGGTCCTCTGAAGTGAGAGATGCCACGCTCTGGCATGGTCCTTGCCTGTGGTACTGTACCCTGTCTTTCCCTCCTCCCTGGCCAGGTACCCCCAGCTCTTGCTGAAGGCAGAGGGGGTTTGTCCTCCTGAATACCCACCCTTACCGTGGTACGTTGCTAGCAGGGAAACTGTGAGCTGAGCCAGGATGGGCAGCCTGGCTCTCCTGCTGTGGTACACCCCTCATGGAGAGGGAGGGGGGTCCCTGTCCCCCCTCCTGTGCCTTAGGAAGGACCCCAGGGCCCCCTCCCACACCCAGCCATTTGGTACTAATGTCCCCCCCCATACTGGGGGCAGTCCTGGTCCCCTTGCTCAGTGCACCTCCCTGTCTCATCCATCCAGCAAGACATCAGTTCTCTGCCCAGGTCCTCCACCCTTGAGCAGGGATGCTACGCTCTGGCTTGCCCTTGGGAGGAGGATTTGCTGCTCAGCCCTTTCCCTGTGGTCACAGGGGCTCTTCCCCTTCATTTTCTCACTGTGAACTGAGCATCGGGGTCTACACTACACTAACTTATTTATTTATTGCTTGTGGGAAGGGGAGGATAGCAGGAAAGCAGTGTGGAGAGCTGGCAGCCCCCAGCCTACATGGAGGCGGTCATGGGAGCTTTGTCCCTTGTCCCCCTGGCTCCATCCCCTGTTCCCGTCCTTCCTCCCTTGCCCAGTGTAGGAATGAATAGTTGTGAACCTGGGAAATCTGCTCCTCTTTGGCTAAAATGAGCCCTGTGTGGACACAGCGCAGCTCTGGCGTGATCGCAGGGACTCTGACCCTTGTGGTCCTTTGCATGCCCTGTCCCTGGAGCAGGGACAGCACAGATACAGGAGGGAAACAAGAGGGTGCAGGGTGCACCTTTGAGACTGCGGTACTGGGCATGGGTTCAACCCTGCCCTCCTCTGCCACCCCCAGCTCTGCCCTTTGCTGAGACTCTGCTCTGGCAGCCAGTGGGCAGTCGGCTTCTGCGCTGGTCCTTGGGAGTAAAGCAGTTCCTTTCAGCTCAATGAGAAAGGGACTTGGCTTCTTCCTTGGAGAAAGCTGCTCTCTCCCCCTACCCCGTTGTGGAAAAACTTCCACAACTCTCCACTGTGATGCCCTTTCCTTGGCATCTCTCTTCCCAAGGCCCTGTTTCCCTTCTCCCTGGAACTAAATGCACCCCCTTTACCACCTTCTCTGGCAGGGCTCAGGCTTGCCTTCTTCCTAGCTCCTCCTGGGCTGGGGAAGGTGGTCCTATGGCTAGGGAATGGCTAAAGACAAGTTCCCCTCTCTGCTGCCTGCCCTGCAGTGACCAAGGGGCTGTGGCTCCCTGCTCTCAGGAAGAGCAGGACTTGACTGGTGGGCTTCAAGCTCCTTCCTCTCCACACACCGCGATGGGCCTGCTGGGTGCTGTTCTCCGACCCTCCCCCTTCCTCCAGTGGCAGCCATGGTAGGGCTGGGTGCGTGGGCATCCCCAGGGCTTGCCGCTCTCTGAATCGGGTTATTTTTTCAAGAGTAAACATTGCAAAGCTGTTGAGCCTTGTGTGTTTCATGGCTGGCCTCGTGCGTGGGGTCCCCAGCTCTGGCCACCTGCCTGGGAAGGACAGACCCCTGTCTTCTGTGGTGTCTGTGCCCTGTGCACTGCAGGGCTAGCTGTGGGCTAACAGTGGCCCTGGGCCCCTGCCCTGTGGCTCCCATGCCAGCAGAGGTCCTCCGTGCCGTGCCGTGCCACGCGGTGCCGGAGCGGCTGGTGCAGGTTGGCGAGCTGTTTCCTCCTCGAGCTTTATCACATTTATCTTCAGTTCAGTAACTGACGGAAACTCTGACCTGGGGACTCGCTTGGCGTAACCAGGCCCCATGCTCCCCCCGGCACCTCCAGCTGCTGTCCTCTGAAAAGTACAGACCCGTGGCCCTCAGCTCCCAGCTTGGGACCCTTGGGGGTCAGCAGGGTGAAGTGGCTCCTTGTCCTGGGGTGGGGGGCAGCCAGCCCCGGCGCTTGCGCCCTGCCATCCAGCAGTCAGAGCCCCAAGGGGCTGGGCTGCATTTCGGGCCTCTCTGGGGGATTTGGGTTTCTTTCCTTTGAGGGAAATGGGGTCCTGGAATAAGGACCACCTGCCCAAGGTCACAGCAGAAGGAAGGGATATTGTAGGTGGAGGGGATCAGGCCCCTGCTATCAACCAGCCACAACTAGAGCTGAGACCTGCCAATTCATGTCGTGCCACAGCAGGGTGACCCCCCACACACACCGCTCCTGGGCTGTTCAGCCCCTGCCTGGTTGTGGCTGGGCATTGCAAAGCAAAAGCAGGGGCTGCAGGAGGGACCTCCAGCAAAGCCACCTCTGCAGTGCAGCAGCCTTTGCTCCTCCCCGCAGGGGTGGGTGCAGGCAGGGGTGAAGCGAAGCCAAGTGAGGAGTCGGCTTGGTCCTGCAGTGAGAAAAAACAGCCGCAGAGTCTCTGGGCCAGGCCCATGTGGGTGCCTTTTGCAGGAGGCCCAAAAGACCTCTTCAAATTTCTGCCCCCATGGGGCAGGGAGCTCTGGGAGGGCTGGGGGTACACCCGATTCTGGGCCAGAGACCACAGGACCCAAACGAAACTGCGACAGGAGGGTGTTGGCCACCGGCACGGACTGGCCATGACCTGCATCCCGTACCGGCTGCCTCCTGCTCCCCTGCCCACTCCCTGCAGCCAGGCTGGGCTTCTTCCTTGGTGACTCCCACCCTCTCCCCAGGCCAGGCACAGCTTTTGGGGGCACCCCCTTGCCAGAGGCTTTTCCCCCAGCTCCAGGAACTTTGCTTGGCGGTGCCAGAGCAGGATCTCACCTCCTGGCAGCCTCCCCGTCCGCATCCACCTCCCATCGAGGCCAAACCCTGCGGCACTGAGCCCCTGCCAGGGCACCGTGGGCAAAGGAAGGATCTGGCCGCTGGGACTGATGCCTGTGGGCAGAGCCCTGCAAGGTGATGTGGGCTCAGGTTTGAGACCCACCGCATCTTGCTCACCTCGAGGGACTGGTGTTTGCAAACCACTGCGTTTATAGGAGCATCCCCTCCTGAAATGGAGGGATGATGCTAAAAGCAGATTAATCCCCTCAAAGGGGAGCACCTGTGCGAGGCTGATGGAGAGCTTCGGCTCGTTCCCCCCCCCGCCTGATGGTGATGTGGAGGTTCATTGCCTGAAGGAGCTCAGTCCCAGGGAGCTTGTTAGGGCAGCTGGGCCGCTCCCCATCCTGCCCTTTCTCAGGGTCTCACTCACTTCCCGGTTCAGCCCAGGGGTGCTGGAACATCCCTGGGTGTCCAGGAGCCGGCTGGGCAACTGGCCCATCGCCTGCCCTCCCTGGGAAGCCCAACCTGCCAGCTCCCACGGCTCAGCCCCGTGCGACACCAGCTTTAGCATGTGCTGCCCAAGTTGCTGGTTCCCAGGTCTCGCCCTGCCCTGCGCAGCCCCCCCGCAGCCCGGCCTCCCTGGCTTTGTGCAGCCGTACAAAGGAGAACCTGTCCGGGCTGCTCTGCGTCCCAGGAGCTGGCTGATAATTAAACAAAAGCAAAATAGCCTTGGCATGAAACTTGACCTTTCCAGAGCGTGGAGGGAAAGAGGAATTTTGCATAATTTATGGTGGTGGTTATTTTTATGCGTTATGTTTGTTGGGCGGGGATCTCCGTGCTGGCGAGCAGGGAGTCCCCGTGCTCCAATGATGGGCTGGGATGTGAGGGACAAAGTCCAGGCTGATCCTTCCCATGGCACATCGGTCCCTCTGTGCCCCAGAGATGGAGGGAAGCACCCTCCAGCCATCGTCCTCTGGGATAACAGACACAGTCCTCTTGAATGGAGGAATCTCAGCGCTGGAGGGATGCCCGTGCCTAGGGCGTGCTGGCCCCGTCCCCGTCCCCGTCCCTGTCCCCGCGTGGGAGGGAGGCAGTGATGTTGTGCCCAAGCCACCTGCATCCCAGCTCAGGGAGCTGATTCCCCAATTTTCAGCACCCTCTGCTTTATAAAGAGCGCTGCAACGCCGAGGTGCCAAAACCGCTCCCAGGAAGGGGCTCTGCTGGGCTTCTCCCCTTGGTCCCGGCTGCGGGGGGGTCCCTCCCCTGCACCCAGCCCATCCCTGTCCCTGTCCCCTGCTGTGCCTCCCTGCGCGGGGCTGCCACCTCCTCTGCCCGGACCTAACAAAGCCTGGTGGCGAATTAATCTTCAACTGTGTACCCGGGATTGTTGCCGTGATGGTTATTACGCTGTATCCTGCCTGGCACGGCGTTAATGATTAATGCCCCAGGTTCAATGCCAGCTCCTGCCTGCTGCCTTTTAAATAGCCCTTCCATCACCTCCTCTGATATCCCAACAAATAACTGGGGCAGGGAGCTGCCCAGAAAGCAGCCTTGGGGCTGGGTGGGTGCACAGGATGGTTTATCTTGGGGCAGGGAGGAGGAGGAGGAGAAGGGGAGCCAGGGAGGAAGGCTGTGCCAGGGAAAGGGTGCATTGCCTCACTTCTTCCCCCAGGCCAGCCCGTGCCCTTCGAGGACGTCCTCTCCTCCCCAATCCCGGAACGTTCTGGCCAGGCCGCTATGGCAGGTGGGGGAAAATCCCCCGCAGCAGGCATTCCTTGGGCAGCTGACGCCAGATGAGTTTGCTTTTGCGTCCCATTCACTCCCTTTATCAGCACAAACCCAAGGAGCTGTGATTCCTCCTCCCACTCATGAGGACCCTGTCCCCTACCAAAGCTAATTCCCAGGAGGGAGGGGGCAGCTCGTTTCCTAAAGCACTGAGCGTTGCCCGCTCCCTGCCAGCACACACCCCTCTGCCACGCAGGGTTTTGCCCGTTGTGCCCCAGGATGATGCTGGTAACAAACACGCCCTGCAAATCTCCTGGGACTTTGGCCCATGTGTGGCACCCACCGTCACGGGGCAACACGTCGGCCAGCACCCCATAGGGCTACCAGGGGTGAAAGGCAGCTTTTCAGGTATCTGCCTTCCCCATGTGACCGGGGGCTCCAGACCCTCATTTTCCCCGCCCTGTGCCCACGGGGATGCTAAACACACCACCCGGCAGGAGGCTGCCGGAGGGCCCGATCCACCCCACCCCACGCAGCCCACGGACCAGCCCCTTCCTTATTGCCGCCGAGGGAGCCGCTCCACCTTGAGCCACCCCGCTCCCCAAGCAAGGGGCAATTCCCCACATGGGCTCCAAAAGTGGCTGTTTCCCACAGGGAGAAGGTCCATGGCTGCTGCAGAAGAGGGAAATACCGTGACATCAGGGCAGTCCCCATCACACAGAGGCTTGTCGGGCCTCAGCAGACGGGATGAGGCCGGAGATGCCACACCGCTCCCAGGGGCTCCGGGTGGGCAGGGGTCTGCATGCACCCCTGTTTCCCTGTACAGAGCAAACCCTGGAGCACAGGCACCAAATGCTGCCCGTTTGCTGAGCCTGGCCCTGACAGCGACCCTGGCTCTGCTGCCCAGCATCCCCCCGCACAAACGGGTCTCTTCCTGCCATCTTCATCACCTCCCTAGCCGGGAGAGGGGCAAACCTGACCCAGGAGAAAAGCAAAGTCTGCCCCCGGGCTCAGCCACCCTTCCCTTTGCTCCTGCCAGCACTGCCCATCCCAGCGGATTTCTGCCCACACCGGCTGGTTGGCACCCACACAGGGGGTTATTGCCCATGGGGGAGTGGAGCAGGGCACAAGCCATGGACCGGGGAGCACCAGAGGGTGCGTGGCCGGAGTCAGCAGTGACCCGGGCTCTGTCAGGCAGCAGTGCCTGCCGGGGAGACTTTACCCTCCTGCTCTCCCCCACCCTGTGTCACGGGTGGAAAAGAGGAACCCCCACCCCAGCACACACCCCCCGTCATGTCAGCTGCTCGGGCACCTCGAGACCAAGGATGCCTTCCCAGGGGCAATAAGGAAGTTTCTGTTTTCTACCACATGCCCCCAGGGCCTTTTTGGCCTCCCACTCTGGTGGCACAACTGTCAACTTTTGGGGTGCTGCCAGGCACCCCGGGGTGCCTGTCTGAGGGAATCAGGCAAGTCTAAAGGTTACAAGGTGCAGAGGTGCCTGGTGGCACCCACATGGGTTGGTGGGGATGGGTGGTGCATCCCAGGGCTGGTGGGGGACCAGCCGGGATGGGGTCTCCTCCGAAGAGCCCAAAAGCTGCGACAAGGCTTGGGCAGCGGGAAGCGAAGGGCAGGGGCCCAGTGGGAGCGCAGGGGAGTCTGCAGCAGCCTGCCTTACCCCCCGCTGCCCCGCTGCTGCCCTTCGGCTGCCAGGGGAGCGGAGAGCCGGGAAGGGCAATGGGGAGGAATCGCATCAGGAAGGAGAAACTGGTCCGTCGAGTTTCCCCAGGGGAGGAACCGAGCCGGTGGTTGCAGGGTGATTGCCGAAACTCAGCACCACAGAAACTGCCTGCCCTGTGCCAGAGAAACCCCATGGCCGGGAAGAGGTGCGAAGGTGGGAGCCTCCGGCTGGCCGGACATCGCCCCCGAGCCCACTCCACCTCACGGGGGTGATGGTGACAGGGTGTTTGCCAGGAGCCAGCTTTGCAAGGCAGCCCCAAAAAGAGGGAGCAGAGGGAGCCATGACCAGGCCAAGTGTGCCCAGCGGTGCCTGGCTCGGACACCTCCAGGAAGGGCTTTGGGCAGCGCCAAGGCCCAGGCAGCTCCTGCGTGCTGGGAGAGGGAAAGAGGAATAAAAGCCCTGATGTCACTCATGAGGTCACTGGTTTATGGTGGAACGGGGACCTTCACCCGTTCAGGGAGGAGGAGGAAGAGGAGGCTATTTTCCGGCAGCTTCCCCCTACGCTACACCGTGGGGCAGGGCCAGAACCCACATCCCTGGGGCTGAGTCACCCCAGCTGCAGAGCGAGTCCCCACACCGGTCCCACTGCCACCCGGCTGCTCCCGTCAGCGTGCGGGGTGCTGGATGGAGCCAGGCAGATGCCGGACCCTGAGGGGCCGCGGTGGTGCCCCGGTGCAGCCCTGTACCCAGTGCAGGAGCTGATAAGGGGGTGCCATGGCGGGCACGGAGCGAGGCAGCGCGTGGGGAGGCTGTTTGCACACTGGCCTCCTGCCCCACTGCTAATCACCCTGTCCTTCACCGCCACTGCCCCACAGCCCTCGCGTTCTGCCCCACAAACGGGGAGGTGGGGAACCTCATGGCAAAGATGGGGTGAAGCAGCTTTTGACAACACACACACACCCCCCCCCCAAACCACCTGCCTTGGCCTCGCTTTTGAAATGGGGAAACTGGGGCACAGCGAGTGGATCCTCAAGGTGGGGTGGTGCCAAGGGCAGGGAGGGAGTGATGCTGGGGAAAGGGGGTGGCTGGAAACCCCCCAACCTGCCTGTGACCCCCCCATCCCCACACATAGAGGGACTGTGGGTGCATCACCTGGGCAGTGTGGGACAGTGCTGGGGGATGGAGATGCTCGGAGATGGAGCTGGAAGGACCCGCTCCCCACCACCACCCCAAGCACCCCATTTTGGGTCCCTGGGACTGATGGGAAACACGGGCACCAGTACAAACCGCTCCCCCCCAAGCCAAGCTGTTGCTTGGTCTGTAAACCAACGTTGCTGAGCAAACAGTGGCTGTTGCAGAGGGCAGGGCAGGTTTGTAAGGCTAATGGTAGCCCCCACCGCTCCCCGGCTGTTGTGCAAACACCGGGCTGCTTGTTTCCAAGCACCCCAGCAGGTGAGGAGCCACAGCGGAGGGAGGGCAGGCAGGCTGCGGGCAGGGCTGTGCTGCCTGCATGGGGCTCGGGGCGGGGGGGAAGGCAAGGCAGCCCCCCACCCTGCTGCGCTCCCCCAGGCAGAGGCTAATTATTGAAGGCGGCACCGAGATCAACTCCAGAAAATAATTTGAAAAATTTATTTGTTTTTCTTTACAGCATGGAGAAGGGCTCAGCCATGAAATGACAGGGGGTACAGGGCAGCCCCAGCCACTGCAGGGCTGGGGACAGACAGGGCTGTCTTCATGCCAGGGCAGGGACAGAGACCAGCCAGCACCTCTTTTAGGGGACAACAGGGTGACAGGGTCAGGGCTGGCAGAAAATGGGTGTAGGGGTAGATACGTGCCCCTGTGAGGACATAGTTACCACCTACAACACCTTGGCAGGGGACCAGCCCCAGTTCAATGGAGGGATGCAGGGGGGCATAGGCCAGCCCCAGTGCCAGCCCCCTGCCCTGCCAGCCCCTGCATAGGGACACAGTGGGGACAGCATGGGAGAGGTACAGTACATGCCTGCAAGGGTTTAATCAAGACATCGCTGTGCCACTGCCAGATCAGCAGCTCCGATAGGCCCCTGTGCTGCTTTATCTCCCGCTGGCATCAGCCAAACAGACCAAGCAGCTTCCCCCCTGCTGCCCCACTTCAAAAAACCACCCCCCAAATATCTATGTACAGACTCAGTGTGCCATATCAGTACAAAAATATACACATAAACTCTACAGATCCCAGCTCAGTAGATCAAAACACAGCTATAAATCATAGTGCACAGGACAGCATCAGGCCCAGGGAGCGATGGGGTCCCCCCAAGAGCACGGCACGCCACAGGCGCACCCTGGCATGGTGGGGGGGCAGATCATCCTCCTGCCTTGTGGGGTCATTTCTCATCCAGCTTGCAGTACAGGTACATGGAAACCGCCATAGACGCGATCTGTGGGCGGCAAGAGGCAAATCAGCCCCCCTAAGTGTCCCACTCCAGCACGGGTTTGGGTCACAGCCCCTAGCATCCATCCCCAGCGCGCACAAGGAGGAAGAGCCAGGTATGCCCAGGGAAGAAGGCTCAGTAGCCACCCCAGGGCAGATGGTGGTCCATGGGGCTGCACCAGACCCCTGCAGCCCCTTGGCCGGTCCCAGCCCCACTGCTCACCTCCAGGTACAAGGAGAAGGAGGCAGCACAGCAATGGCTCAGGCACTCACCTCCAAGGCAGCGATGCCAGCTGCCACGCCACCCACCACACCTGCGTTAGTCTTGATTTCTTCCAAGATCTGATCAAAACAACCCTGCAGGAGGCAACCACGCAGGTGAGGACAAGCAACAGGTAGCAATCCCCCAACCACTGGGGCACAACATCCCCGGAAAGGGAGGTACAGTTCTCCAGCCTAGAGCTGCACGGCCATGGAGAAGGTCTGAGGGCTTCAGGAGGCAACTCATCTCAGCCACTTCTCAGGCCAAAGCACAGTATCGGGGGGGAGGAGGCAGGGAAATCACCCAAAAAGGCAGAGTGGTGCCTGGGTTCATGCTCAGTTCCAAGCATGCCACCCTGCTGCAGAGCTCCCTTTAGGACCAGAGCAATGGCAGCAGCTTTGCTTGTCTCCACCAGGGACAAGCCAAGGCCACCACAGCATCCTCCAGGACTTAAAGCCACGTCCAGAGCTGGGGCTGGAGCTACAGGTCTCCCTCCCCGTGCCAGGGCACACCCCAAACCAGGCTCTGCCAGAAGAGAAGAGCTGCTGGTGTGTCCGTACCGGGACTTGGCTTTCTGCAGCGAGCGTGTCATTGCAGGGCTGCTTGTCATTACAGCAGGACTCCGGGTAGGTTCCGTGTTCCTTATACCAGGGGGAGTCGGTGAAGTCTGTGTAGTTATTCAGGCCACAGCAATGGACCTAAGAGGGAGAGAGAGGAAGGGATGGAGAGAGCATCCTGCAGGTCTCCCTCCTGGGTCAGACATGATCTGGACCCCGCTGCCCCATGGAGGGGGTCACCCAGCTCAACCCAGCTCTCGGGGGGTGCTCAATGGCCTTCTTGGGACCAGGATTTTGCCCCACACGCCAGCATGAACAGCTCTCACCCCAGCTATGGGACCACTAGATCCCAAGCAGGTAGGTCCCAGGCACCTGGGAAGCTGATGGGGTGGTGACAGTTCAGCACATCCAGGGTTGCAATGGTGTCCCCGTTCCCATCCTGCTGGCCCACCCAGGTGTGAACCACCAAGCCTGAGCTGGGAACATCCTGACCCACAGGTGGGGGCCCCAGGGCTCAGCACACCTCCGTCATGGTGACATTCCAGATGTGCGTGAGACTCTTATCCGTCCCATACTTCTCTTTCAGGAGAGGGGTCACCACGGCCGTCAGCAGCGTCTCTGCCTGGAAGAAGAGGCAGAGAAACACCATCAGAGAAGGTCCTGGGGAGCACCACAGAGCCAAGAGCCCCCAGACTGGTCTCAGCCCATGGGGAGGAAACCAACCACACCCAGCATGGCCAGGAGCATGTAACACCACGTCCCTTTGGCCCGAGGACAGCTTGGCCCCTTCCCCACTAACCAGTGCTTTATGGCACCAAGGCCACTTATGACCAGTGAGTCATCTGATAAGCAGCATAACTCAGGGAGCCAGGAATGACGTTTGCCCTGCGGTTGACTTCTCCAGTGCCTAATGAGGCAAAGTCACCTTTCTCCCCAGGTGGTTTCTCAGGTGCCTAATAAGGGGTTGAGTTTGCTCAGCATGAAGCATTAGGGACTTCCTCTCCCATGTGGCTCCTACCAGCAGAGGTGGAGAGGTGTCAAGCCTAGGCTGGTACTGGACTAAGGGGTTTGAAAGAAAGAAGCAGGCAGAACTTGTACCATAACCCTCATTTCTTTAGGGCAATGGGAGCCCCTGTTCCCATCACCCTCACCCTGGCCAGGCCGCCCCAGCCCACCCACGCAGCTGGGCCGGCAGGGACTGGCATCCCTTCCTCCTGCAGCACTGCCCACCTCTTAGCTTCCCCATCCATGGGCAGTACTGCCAGCCCCAGTGTCTCCTGTTTTCCCAAGGGGTAGGACAGATCCCAGATTAGCCCAGCCCGAGACTTAGATATGCCACTCACAAGACCCGTGTAGACCAGAGCCACCACGGCAGCAGCAACTTCAGCAATGAAGATGATCAGCACCACCGAGAAGAACTAGGATACAGCAAGGGGAGGGAGGTCAAAACAACAGCCAGAGTCCACAGGGCCCCCAGGAACCCCTCTGTTTCCCAATGGCCAGCAGGACCCTCCCTCAGGGCTCAAGCCCTGTCTCATTGCCTTCAGCTCTGCTCCAAGGCAGAAGCAGCACAACCTTGGGGTCCTCCAACCCTCTGTCTGCATGGGGCTGACCTCTCCGGTCATGCTCCAAGAGAGACCCATGCTCAGTACCAGCTTCTGCTTCTAATTTCACCCTTGCCTGGAACAGACTTTGGTTCCAGCACTGCCTTTCCAAGGTCCACCCAGCCTTCCACCACAAGGGAACATCTTCACAGAGAAATCTATCCCTCAGACCACCCCCACCAGAGACCCAGCTGAAATGAGGCTTGATAAGGAGATAAGTCAGGTCCATACCATCATCAGGAGACACTTGCTCTCCTTCTGGGCACCATAGCACCCAAGGAAGCCAATCACCAGCAGGATGGAACCAATGACGATGAGGAAGTAGCTCACATTTACAACCTGCATGATGCTAGAGGATATTGTCCCAAATATATCCAGGAACGACTGTCCATCTACTGTGACCCAGATGCCAACTCCCAGGAGGGTCCCGCCACCGAGCTGGGAGGAGAGAGACAAGGTCAGCTCCCAGGGAGGCAGAGATCTGGGCTTTGGGGAAGGTGCTGGCATGGATATTTCTCCCCTCTGCAAGTTTTCCCCATGCCAAAGCAAGACTTTGTGGCCACTAAGGGCATCTCAGGGTGTTGCCACTGCAGGCTTGGAGCGGCCGGATGGGTCACTACCCCGAAACACACCCCACCACCAGCACATCCCTGGCTGCGGCGTCGCAGCTGCCCCCTTCCCCAGCCCCAAGGGGTTTTGGTGCCAGCAGCAGGGCAGTCACCTTTGTGCAGGGCAACTGAGCCAGCTGCACCATGGGCCACCCCCCTGACCCCAGAGGGGCAACACACAGCCGGCTCGGACACTGGCCACCATCACGAGTTCCTCCAGCCAGGGAAGCTGCCCGCTCACGCAGGGGAGCAGCTGAGCAGCCCCCAGCTCCAGACGCTCACACACTCCCAGCAAGGGCAGCTCAGGGCTGCCTCCAGCCTGCCCCAGCCCTGCCCTCCACCCACTTGACCTTCCCCACCAGCCCCAAGTCCCAGCAGGAGTTTTAAGGAGGGAGTGCTTTGGCAGGGCGAGCCTGGGGGCTCTCCACCTCCCTTCCCAAGGCTATATCCCACCGCACCCCCTTCCAGGTCGCTCCGCTTGTCCTGCGGAGCCAGGGTAGCTCTTAGGAGCTCCACTACCCTTTGCCCTGGGTGGGAGCAGAGGCTGTGTGTGCTCTGGAGACCTCCGACATCCGAGACCCCCAACACCACAGGCCGCTGTCACACACATGGGCTGCTCCCCTGCAGAGACAAGAGCCCACCGAAACCCCCCTGCTCTGGGGCACCCAGCACCCTCCACCAGAGCTTCAGCACAGGGAGACATGGGTGGCTGATGCAACAGCCACCGTCCCCAGAGACCAGCACGGTCCCCTGGGCTTTGGCCAGAGCTGGAGAACGAGAGAGCCCCACAAGGTTAAGTCCTCAGCTTGTGGCCAGAGACCAGATCTCACGTCCCACCGGGGTCCCAGGAGCATGAGTCCCACCAACACCCAACGTCTCCCACAGAAGGGACATGGAGGGGCAGGAGAGTCCACACAGGCAGGCTTCACCCACCCCATGCCCGGCTCAGGGTGCTCCCCAGGAGGTGCTCCCACAGACCCCAGCCCTTCATCCCCATTTCCCAGGGCAGCCACGGGGGGCTGCCAGGCTCAGCCCCCGCAGGCAGAGACAGCAGCTGGGTGCACTTACAAATATGGCCAGGTTGAAGAGGATCATCATGACCTTGATAAAGGTGAAGCACCCCATCTTTGCGCTGGGGAGAGCAGAGAGAGGTTATCAGGGGCAGCCCCCACCCCGGCACAGCCAGTGCCCTTCTGCGAGCGGGGCTTCACCCCCCTCCACGGGAGTCTGGGGGCTCCACACGGGCAGGGGGGGTGCACCCACGGGGTTCACTCCCCGAAACGCCGAGCCCAGCCTACCTGAGTGTAGAGCAGCTCCCAGAGTCCCAACCCAGCCCAACCCGACCACACTGCGGCCCCCGCCCCGCCGCCGCCGCCCTTTAAGCGGACACGGCCCCGGGGCCGCCTCCGCCGCTGGAGCCCCCCCCCCCCGCCCGGCCCGGCCCCCGCCGGGGCCACCCCCACGCGTGTCCCTGGGTGCCTGGTGGCTTGCTGCCCTCTGCCGCCGGAGCCGTGCGCCCCGGGGAACCCGGGTAGCCCGGCCGGCTGGTGCCCGCGCCCATCGCCGCGGCCTCTTGGCGTGGGGTGGGGGGACATGATGTCCCCGTCCTGCTGCTGCTGTGAGCTGTCGCCCCACACGCGTGCCCCTGGCTGTGTCCCCGCTGAGTCCCCACCCGACAGAGCCCCACGGAGCAGGATGCTGGGTGCTTTGGGGGCAAGGGTATCCGTCCCGGGGGGGCTCCACCCCACGGCGGATGCTGCGGCCGTGGCGGGGGTACCACCCCGCGGTGCTGGGCACAGCACTTGGGATTTTCCAGCCGTGGTCAGCCCCACGGGTCAGAGCCCCACTGTCTCTACCACCCACGTCCGGCACAGCCATGGCTGAGTCACCCCATCTTCCCGGGCTGATGCTGCGGGTGCGCTGCTGGCCCCACCGCTCAGGACCGCTGGGGCAGGGATGTCTCCAAACCCCAAATCTCCAACATCCCAGGCCAAAACAGAAGGGTAGAAGAGGGCATGGGGGAACGGCCATGCGAGGCAGTTTGCAAAGGAAAAGCCAAAGATTTACGAGCTGTCCCTAGCTGTTGTGCAGGGCGGCAGAATTTTGCTGGCGGGGACACAGCAGAGTGACAGCAGGAGAGGACGGTGACGGCCAAAACAGATGCCAGTGCTGGAGCAGGTCAGCAGAGACTTGCCATTGCCTAAGGGCTGCCAAAAGTGATTTTCTTTGGAAAGATGCTTTGAAACAGAGCTGGTTTCCCTGGAGCAGGGCTGCAGCAGGGAGCCAAAGAGAGCATGGGGTGGGGGGGGGATGCTGCGTCCCCAGGCCTGACCGTGGGGGTGGTCCTCACCCATCCAGCATGGCTTTGGGGCAGGGTCTCAGGGTTGGTCCCCTCCCCAGCACCCACTATGTGGCCCTTCAGCTTGTCATCAAACCAAGGCCGAGCAATGTAGGAGGCTGGGGAGCCCTCATCCTGCAAGAGCAGGTAGCAAATGCAGGCTCCGGGTGCTCGGCACGCTCCACCCTGCACCCGGCTCCCCCAAAACCCCACAGCAAATTCCCTGCCTGGCCATAATGATACATTTTAGCAGGATGAAGTCAGCTCCGCTGGGCTCCAGCCAAAGCCCAGTGGCATTTGGGGAAGCCTTCAACCCTCCCAGGCACCCTGGGTATTAATGCAACCTATGCTGGAGCCGGGGACTTTAGCCCTTTCCCCCTTGCAGCCCTTCCCTGCAGCAGCTGCCTGTCCAGTCGTGTAAGCCCAGCTGCCATGAAGCTGCTCGGAGTGAGGGGCTGAGCCTTCATCGCTCTCCCAAAGGGGGACCACTGCCCCCTAAATGCAAATGAAGACCCCCGTCATATTGCCTCTCTCTCAACAGCTGCCCCATCCCGGCCTGACCTTATTAGCTGCACGCATTCCCCCCACCCTGAAAATAATTTTTGGCAAATGTGTAACTACTCGCTCTCATTCCCAATTGTTCCCAGCCACAGGGAAAATCAAAGGATGAGCCACAGGCTGCTCCACTCACCTCCCCGGCACCTGGCGCCACAGTCTGGGGTTTGGCCACTCCCCAGCATCGCCCATCCAAGCCCCATTAAGGAGCCAGGGCTGGATTTTCTGGCTCTCCAGGAAGGCCTGGCCTGACCATGGCAGGACGAGCCTGGTGACATTCCCGCGTCCCTCCTGACCCCACCACCTCCCCACTGTCCCCATTCCCGTATGCAGCCTGGCTGGACCCCAAGCATCCCCTTCCCCGGAGCACAGGGATGCTTCTCAACGGGGCGTGGGTAGCACAGCTCCTCCCCGGTGACTTGGCCCTGGGAGGCTGAGATCAGGAAAGTGGCCATAAGTGGTCACTCCTGAGGTCCTCTGTCCCCAGCCCAGCCAGTAATCCATGCTCTGGGGGAGCACAGGAACCAGGCACATGTCTGGCGTCGGGATCCGGCCATGGTGCCTGCACTGAACACCCCTCCCTGGGCTTTTCTTCAAGGAAAAGCTGCAAGCTCTGCTCCCAGCCTCATGCCTCTACCAGCTCGTGTTGGCATTTGGAGCATTCAAGTGCTGAACTTCCACCCTGCTGATGATCCTGGGCCTTGGCATCCTCTGGTTAACGGCCAGGCTCACTGCGGGCACGGCCTCCCCTGCATCGGGACCCTCGTACCCAGGACTCCAGCGAGGCAGTGCAGGCAGCTGCCGGGTGCTCGGAGGAGGCATTTTAGAGCAGCCATCCATTCCTCTGTACAGGCAAATTAGTCTGCAATGCTAACGAAGCATCTGCTTGGGAATAGGGGAAGGGAACCTAAACTGGCATCTTGCACCCAAGTGGGGCACGGGGCACCCCGGCAGCCCTCCTGCCAGCGGGGCTCGCTGGAGCCTGCTCAGCCCCCTGTGTGAATTAGCAATTGCTAACGAGCCTGAGCAATCTGCCAGCGAGCAAGGCCAAGGGGGTGCTGAGCTGGGCTTGCTCGGCTTAATGCCATCCACAGGGACATAGCTGGGCACAGGGGACGTCCCCCCTCCGTGCCTCAGTTTCCCTCCTGGTAAAGCATCAGGTAACAAGCCCCAAGCAGGGCCAGCCACAGACACCAGCCCAGTCTGGGCTTGACGGGATTTCGGGGTATCCCCAGCCAAGTGAGCCCCTTGCAAAGGGCTTTCACGTGTGTGTTTTGGGCTGGCAGCATCTGTACAGCTGTCTGTCTGGCATCCAGTCACCTGGAGAGCAGTGGATGGATGGACACACTGCAGTGTGCCAGAGATGAACCCAGCTTTGGATTTGCAGATGGAAGTTACTGAATGTTGCAAATTTGTGCTGCATTCATCACTTCCCTCCTCCTGCTGGGGAGAAAGAAAAATCTACAGGAGCCAAAAGTTTTTGACATCTTGAAAATGAGATATTTCAGTTCTCAGCTTCGAAAGGACTCAAAGCATTTTGGCTGGAGAACTGGGGAAATCGCTGATTCCCCCACCCTGGGAGGGACCGGGCAGTGGAACCACACTGATTTCCCCATGGCTGCAGCTCCCGCTTCGGGGGAATCCTCCGCAGTTCCTTGGCTATGTGCAAACCCACAACTTGAGTCCAAAAAATGGGAGTTACCCCAGCTGGTGCCATGATCTGTGTCGTTCAGAGCCTGGGGTGTAAATATCGGGGCGATAAATGGGGGCTGCGAGCGTGTCCCTGGTGTGAGAACCTCAGGGTAAGGATCCGACCCCGCATCTTATGTAGCTGATTTTAATCATGATGCTGTTTCCAGCTGTGTGTTAATAACGCAATTCAAGAGGGGCTCCATGACATCTCCCTGCCCATGTATTGGGCTGAGCTTCTTCCCGTGCATTTACCCCCCGCAGCGAGTCCCCCCCAGCCCCGTGCCTGCCCTGCTGCTGGCCGCCTGCCAGCACCCCTCCAGATAAGGTTTTCTTGTTTCTCACTTGTGTCCAGGCTGGTAAATCCCTCCCAAATTAATTAACACGGGCCACATAGAGGCGCCAGCTGCTGTAAAGCCGAGCCGGGTGGGTTCAGGGATGCAGAGGGCTGCGCTGCGGGGTCACGTCAGGACAACCCTGTGCCTGAGTGCTGATGTTCTGTGGGCTGCTGCAGGTGAGAGCCGTGCTGAGAAGCCTTCACCATCTTCTTGCTGTCATCTCACCAGCGAGGATGGCTGGGGCCACCCGGGTGATGGAGCTTTCTCCCACCACAGGTTGGGGTGCAGGACCTGCCCCAGCTCGGGCCTCAGTGCCGACGTTGGGGGGCCATCGGTCCCTGGTGCTGTGCCGGGGTGCCCCGCACAGCAGTCTCTCCTCCGGCACTCGCTCCGGCAGCTCCTGGCGCCTGCCATGCTGTGAAGCTTCAACCCTGCCGAGAGGAAAGAGCCCCAGTGCCAGCCACAGGCTGTGCCCCGAGCCTTTCCTTATGTTCCTCATTTTTTTTCCAGCATCTCCCTCCCCAGGTCGGGGGTACCCCCAGCCCAGCCGGGCAGCTCGGCGGCAGAGCGTGGCTGTAGGAGCGAGCGGCTCCCGGCTGCCTGCGGGCACTGTGCTGGGAGGTTGTTTGAAGAAGCACTTGGCTCTTCCTAAAACAAAACCCACAGAGGCCAGAGCTCACTTCTGGGCACTCTGGGAGAAAACCAAGAAAGAGGGAGTTTTCCTGCTCCTCAAGAGAAGAGAAAGCAAAGCGCGGCCCCCTCCGAAGCGGGGGAACAGAGATGAAACCAAAAAAGCCGACTCCGAAATGTCAGCAGAAATCAAACATAGTTTCTCTCTGATTTCTCCAGCTGGGAAAGGCTCAGCCTGGTTTCGCAGCCTCACTTACTCCAGCCGGGCACATTAACAACTCTATTTATGCTCTATTTATTCACAGCCGTGTGGCTAACTTCCCCCGGCCGCTGCCGGAAAGCACGGGGCGAGCGTGGCCAGCACATCGTGGGTCTGGGCAGGATGGCGCTGGGCAGCCCCAAAACAAAGAGGGGAGCAGCGGGGCTGCCTCTGTCACTTTGGGAAGGCCGGAACAGGCAGCTGAGGTGGGTGCCTGCCAAGCATCCCCTGGAGATGCTCCCACCAAGGGCTGTCCCTCCAGCCAGGAGAGCATGGGGACCCCAGCAAGGAGACATGTTGCTCTCCCTGCGAAAGCCCCATCCTGGGCTGTATGGATGGTGAGCAAAGAGGGGCCTGAAGGGGAACACGGGGTACAAGGATGCCTCGTCCTGCACACCCCACAGAAAAGCAAAAGCCAGGCAAGTCAAAGGCAAAGCTCTCATTGCAATGAGTGCTGCTCATTAAGCAAACGAGGAAGGATCTGTAGCTAATCAGGGCCTGACAGGCAGCTCCTCTCCTTGTTCAATAAATAGCAGTGAAGGCCTGAAGCATTTTTTACTTCTTCGTAGGGTGCTCTCTGAGGGCTCTCTGCCCACCCTGGGGGATGCATCCACCTCTGGGCTACAGTGAGGTGGGGGTTTAAATTAACAGTGTAGGGGTGACACAAGGTGAGGGGCAGCCCAGGATGGGGGAGTTTTGGGAATGATCCTGCTGCAGTGCAGCTGGAGTAGGGGATAAGGGGTGCTCTGAGGGCTGGGGTATGTCTGGAGGTGAGCAACGAGGAGGGGCCCTGGGACAGGAGCGGGCCGTGCTGGGGAAGGCTGGGGTGATGCTCAGCCCCATCTGCTCGGGGGGGGCGCGGGGGGCAATGGGACTTGCCTCCAGCAGGAGATGGTACCTTTGGGTTTGGGGACCCTGAGGTATACCAGGAGGGGAAGATGTCTCCTGCTGGGAAGGAGGAATCCTACTCAGCAACCTGGGAAGGGGAGATGGTGGGTGTCATGCCAGGGTGTTCCCCTGCCCCAGAGCCCTGGGACTGTGTTAATTCCTGGCCTGTATACAGGACTGATCCTAGGATAGGATGGGTGGTAATATCAGCTGGTGATGTACCCACCAGCCTCCCCAGCTTTAATCCTCTCCCAGGAGGAAAACACCTCCTTGCCTTTCCCCAGGCAGCCCTTAGAGTGCTGGCACCGTGCACAGCCCTGTTTGGCTTGACAGCCCCCGTGGGACAGGCTGGGGAGACCAAGCAGGGCTTTAGGCACTCAGCAAAATCCCTTTGTCCCCAGTGGGGCACAGGGGACACGACTGGGGCAGTCCCAGGCAGGGAAGCACGGCTCAGGGGAGGGCAGAGTCTGGCTGCTTGCAGCCAACTCTGACTCTGTCCCGGCAGCTGTGACAGCAGCACGGTGCCAGCAGAAATGGGACAAGGGAGAGAGAAAGTCCTTTTAGTCCCCGAAGGCCAGTGGGTGGGCTGGATCTGGGCTGGGGAGCGGGGCAGCGGGGGCTGCTTGCTGCCCAGGAAAACGCAGCTGGGGTGAAATCCCCCAGGATGCCACCACCCTGCTCTGCAGGGAAAGGAGGAGGGAGTTTACTTAAATTATGGATGAGAAAGACCGTACATCTCCTGCGTTGCTCTGCTGGCCTCTGTGCCTCAGTTTCCTCAGTTTTCCGAGCCCTTCCCCAGCACCTGGGGTGCCCCTTTGGACCTCGTGCCACCCCTGCACTGCTCCAGCGCTGGCCCGGATTCAGCCAGCGTGCATTTTCTAGAGCCTGTGTTTTAGGTATCATCTATTTTTAGGAGGCCCAACCTACGGCAAAGACAAGGAGCAACTGCCTGTTTGGAGAAGCAAGGATTAAAAAAAAACCAAAAAAACCAACTAAACAAACAAACAAAAAAAAAAACCCCAAGCCTCTGCACCTCTGGGAACATCGCATCAACCTCACTGTGCCGCGTGAACAATCAAATATTGGGCCAGCTTGTCCATGCCCCAGTGTAACTGGCTCTGCTGAGACTCACTGAGACACGAACCACCTCAGGGCAGAGGCACCCCCAGCATGGGTGTCCCCTGGCTGGAGGTGAGCTGAGAACTGATGCTCTTGTTGCATGCGACAGCACTGCTGTTGCCACAGGCTGGTAACGTGCGTGTCCCCACTGTGGCCGAGCTTGGCCCTTTCCATATGAGCCCTGCCAGCCCCCTCCAAGTTCTCTGCCCTGTTATATTTTAATTGTTGGCTTGTTAATTTTTAAGGAGCCTTGCTGCTTGCGGGAGCTCTCGCAGCATCACCCTGCGCTGTTTTATGGGGTGCCCAGCCCTTACCCTGGGGTCTGGGGAACGCAAGTGCTCAGGAGGAGAGTGAGGAACCGGAGCATCCCTGGGCTGGGATTCTCCATACCTGTTCTGCATGTGTTTTTGATCCCAGCTAAAGGATGGGGTCCTCTGTGGGGGGGGGAACTGGGGCAGGGAGACCTGGCTGGGGAGGGGGGGTGGTCTTCCCCTATCCTTTAGCATCCCTAAGGATGGAGACCCACAGATGGGGGAGTCTCCATCCCACAGAGGAGGCAACTGGGGAGCAGAGATGCTGCATCTGGGGATGAAATCATCCACCTACTCCTACGGTTCTCCCCTCTCCCCGGTAGCCGGCCCCCCCCCCCCCGCCGCAGAGCGGGGGGGCCCGGCTACCGGGGAGGAGGAGGAGGGACGCTGACATCACCGCGCGGCTCGGGGGGGGGGCCGGGGCGGCCGGGCCGGCTCCGCTCCGCTCCCGTTCTCCGCTCCCGCCGGGGGATCCGCCGCTCCCGGTAAGGCTGGCGGGGGGGGGAGGGGGGGCAGCAGGAGGGTTCTGGGCGGTGGATGGATGGATGGATGGATGGATGGATGGATGGATGGACAGACGGACGGCCGCGCGGCTGCTGCTCATCATCCATCCATCCATCCATCCCTCCTCCGCGGGGTCCTGTGGGAAGCCGGGGTGGGCAGCAGCACAGACTTGCCCCTGGGTAGCTCTCTCTCTCAGAGGAATATTTTAAAATGTGCCCCCCAAAAAACCGAAGAAATAAAAAAAAAAAAACCAACCCACCCAAAAATCCTACGTCTTCATCCACTGGCTCTGTGTAGTGATGCCGGGCTGGAGCTGCCGGAGCGGAGCTGCGTGCAGCAGGAGGTTTCTCGGCACATATGTCTATTTTAAAAGCCCGTGGCGTGATCTCTTGCCCTACTTTCCAGACTCTTGCCGGTACTTCCCTTGCATGCAGCGGCCGAGCCCTGCTGGCAGGAGCTCCCCGGGAAGCCGGAGCTGAGCGAGCCGCTGGGCTCTCCCTGGCGTTGGGTGGCTGGGATGGGGGACGGGGTGGTGGGGTTGGGGTCGAGACAGCGGTTTGGTTGCCAACGCACTGCCTTTCTCTCCAGCAGAGAGAGGGAGGTCCCCAGCGCTGTGCGGATGAGACCAGCCTGAGAAGAAGATGGCACGTTTGTACCCAGCACCCCAATTAGCCTCATTTATGCCCCTCCATTTGCCCCAGTGATGAAAAGGCTCCCTACCCACGCCTGAGCCAACCCGGCCAAACCCTGGGCACCAGTGTAGCTCCACGGTGATTTTGGGGCTGGAGGGGTCAGGAGCCACTCTCCAACGCGGATATTTTCCAACACTGAGATTTTTATTCTGTGTGTGTAGGGAAGGGAGCGCTCCCATCCCTGCCGCATTGCCCCAGCCCAGCCATACCTGCCCCGTGTGGGCACCCCGGACCCCTGATGCCCAGCTGGATTCGGGCAGCGTGACCTGCACCACGCCATCACCATGGCCTCCTCAGATGGGCTGCAGTACCGAGCTCTCTATGAGTACCAGAAGGACCGGGAGGAGGACCTGGCGCTGTGCCCCGGGGACGTGCTGACGGTCAGCAGGGCCGGGCTGCTCAGCAGCCCCGACTACAAGGACGGGGACGAGCGCAGCCCCCAGGGCTGGCTCCACGGCCTCAACGAGCGCACCAAGGAGCGCGGCAACTTCCCCGGCACCTACGTGGAGTACCTGGGCCCTGCGCGCATTGTCGCCGCCGCCGCCAAGGCCAGGCCACGGCCCTTGCCCCCACCACCCGCTGGGACCCCCACACCCTGGGGTGAGTGCTGGGGGAGCGGGAAGGTGGGAGTCCATGGGTGGGTGTCCTCTGCAAGATGGTGAGGGTGGCGTGGAGCCCGGGTGGGTGCTTGCTTTTGGGATGGCTCAGTGGGGATCCACCCTCAGGAGGGGGGACCCAGTCCCAGAAGGAGGAGCTGCCCTGGGACTCATTCACCCCAGTGCATTGAGGCAGCCGCAGGAAGGGCAGGGGGTGCCTGGGGTATCGCTCCCCCCCAGACAAACACGCTGCAGGGATTGCTCCTCTCCAACATCCCAGGCTGACTGCTGTGCCAGCATGGGATGGCCAAGGGGGTCATGTCTGTGAGAGCACAGGAGAAAGATGCAGGAGCCCTTTGGCCCCCCCAGGGAGGAGCAGAAAGCCCCATGGCAGTCCCCGGGGACCTTTTCTTCCAACTGCTCTTCTCCCCCACCACTGCGGCACCCGATTCTGGCTGCTCTCGGTGCCCGGGCGAGCACTGGCACCCGACCAGCTCCTGGCCTTGCGGTCGCTTTGTGCAAGTTGGGACGGGGAATGGTCTGGGCACATGGTGGGGTCAGTCCCAGGGGGGCTCCTCCATCCCCAGGGGCTGCAGCACGGTGCTGGGGGAAATATTTGGCAGCGCCCTTCCTGGCATGGGGACCCCAGCCATTTCTCTGCCGGGATCTGCTGAGCTTGTGGAGCAGCTCTGCCCTCGCCACTTACCATGACCAAGCGCGTTGGGTCTGGGAGGGATTTCACAGCAGTTGCATAACGTACCCAAGCTAAAAAAAAAAAAAGGCAAAGTAAGAAACCCCACTTCCAGCCAGGCATGACATGGAGACCCCAGCCAAAGCCATAGTGCTCTCCTTCTCTGGGATGCGATGGAGGAGACATCACTGGGGGGGACAGCGGCAGCGCCTTTAGCCACAGCTGCCCAAAAGCTGCCCGGCTGCTGGCCCGACACCTCAGGCATCCTCCTCGCCTGGTTTGGGACCAAGGCGCAGATGTGGTAACTGGAGAGGCTGCTTCCCTCCTGGGCTGGCTGGGCATGGCGGGGGTACCTTGGCCCCGGGTTTAGAGGCTCACCTGCTGACAAGGAGTCCATCCCCCTCCATGATATGGTTCAAGGCCCCTTTGCCACCGCAATTTAAGAGCATGGGGACCACCCGGCCCCTGGGCTGAGCACGGCAGTTCTCAGCTGGCATGGGGCAATTCCTTCCCCTGACACCATCCACCATGACATATGGGGTTTGCTGTGCAGATACTGCTGTTCAGCCCCCCCAAACATGGAGGCAGGGATGCTGGGAACCCCCTCTGCCTCCCCTCCCAAAACCAGGGGTGCTTGTCCCTGACTGATGCCCTGAGCGTGCTGAGGCAGATGCGGTGCTGGGTCGGTGAGCAGCTATGTGCTGCCATTGCAGAGGGGAGGAGGCCACTTTTGGGGGGTGAGCCCCCTTCCCAGACAAGCTCACTGGCACGCAAGGAGCCCTCTGCCCCTGGCTGTTTGACGGGCAGAGCCCTAGCAAACTCAGTGCTGTAGTGTGGACAACTCTGGTCAGACAGAAGCAGACCCAAGGGCTCTCCAGCCCCATTCACCAGAATTTTTAGAGATGGGAGAGCGTGGAGCCACCCTCTTGCTTCTGCCCCTGCTGCCCATCACTGTTGCCTCGCGCCTGCCCCGCACAGGGGGTAGTATGGGCTCCTCTCCGAGGGGCTGGGAGATGTGCCCAGGGGACCCCTGCCCACAGGTGCTGGGGACATGGCAATGCCCCACAGATGTAGGCATGTCCCCAGCAGCAAGCACAGCCTGCCTGGAGAGCCTGGCCAGTATGGAAGGTCCCAGCACAGGAGCCCCAGCCCTGTGTGTGCTTGGGCGAGGGGATAACAACTTAAAATTTAAAAAAAAAATGTAAAATTGAGATTTTTTTAATAGGGAAAAACCCACTAAAACTACGTTTTGGGGGTAGATTGAGGAGGGTGCTGCCATCTGCAGGACATGCTCTGGTCATGGCCTTGTGTCCCCCACTGTCCAGGGGGATGTGGGGTGCTGCCTCCCTGGTGCCGTGCCGTGGGGTGCCCCTCCATGGAGCACCTTTCCTGGGGCGATGCCGGGGTGCGTGGGTGCCTTGGCAGGGGACACTCGTGGCCCACAATCACGTCTTTCTGCAGCAGCAGGGCAGCGTGTACCATTTTATGTCGGTTTAAACCCAAACCTCCCCACTGGCGGGATTTCCCTTAGAGTAAAAATCTCCAACGTGCTCTTGGAAGAGAAGGGACCTTTTTTTTTCTTTTTTGGGAAAATTCTTCCCATACTGTTTCCACTCCCAGATGGAGGTTTTGAGGGACATTTGTTTTGGCTGGCCCAAATGCTTATTTTTCTGCGACAGCAGCATACTGCCCCGTGTGCCCTCAGTGCCCACTGAGCCCTGGTGCTGGCTGGGGACCCCAGCCTTGACTGGGAGAGAGACACTGCATTTCCCAGCCATGCCCCAGAGCCAGGGCTGGCTCTGCGGGGAGGAATGGTCTTTTTTGTAATTAAATAATATCCTAAAAATGGTTCTGCAGGGCATCTGAGTCCCCGGGGGACTTCCCAGGAGCTCAGTGGCTGTTTTGTCCCTGCCTGGTTGTCCCGGGCAGCATCACTGCTGCAAGGCATCACCTCCACTTCACCCAGGCTTGAATCCAAGCAGTGCGACAGGATGACGGGGTCCAGCCTGGCACCCTGAGCAGAGAGGATGGGCTAAAGCACCAGCCTGAGTTTGGGGTTATTCCTGCTGTTTCCAGCAAGGAGAAACAGACGGTTATTTTTTGCCATTGCTGCCTTTCCCCAAGCCGTCACCTTGGAGGCCAAACCACAGTTTTCCCTAATTAAAAAACCACCCATGTGGTGGGGACATTTTCCATGGGCTCCCAACCACCTGCTTTGCTTTAAACACTGAAATCTTCCCCGTTCTCACCCGATGCATCCGCACATCCCCATCAGGCAGTGGAGGGGACCCCGTTGCCAGGCTCGGGGCTTGCAGCCGTGCCTGCGGACCAGATCAGCCATCTACGAGCGGGAGGTTTGCATCCCTCCCCACTCTCCAGGGAGTACCGGGGCATCACCATGGCAAAGATGAGAGCCTGGTTCTACCCATTGCAGCTAGGTTGTGTTTTTGCAAAAGGTCAAAGGCAGCGTGGCCCTGTCCACAGCCTCTTTTTTTTTTTTTTTCTTTTTCATTCCTTAAAACCATTATGAGTTTATTGGCTTCACAAGTGAGCTCCCTGCCTTCTGCCAGGCAGCAAAAACCAAAGACAGAATGAACCTAATGTTGGAGGTGGCTGCGCTGGAGCACGCCTCACTGCAGGGAAAAGTCACACTCAGGCTTTATTTAATTTGCTATAATTTTTTAAAAGATATTTCCACCAGAACAGATCTGCTCACCACATAAAACTGGCAGAAGAGCTCTTGACACATCAGCCTTTCCAGATGCCATCCGTGCCCCGGCGGTCATACACAGCTCTGATGTGCTGCGGCTGGTGGCAGCCCCTGACTGTCCCCTGCCTGCTCCTGCCTGTTCCCTGCCCGCTGCCTTCCCAGGGGGGGTCAAGGCCACTAACAAGAGAGTGCGGGGGGAAATCCAAACGCTGTCAGGGTCTCTGTCAGGTATAACCCGCACAGGTGGAGGGGTTTATCAGCTGGGGTGATAAAAAGGAAGGGAGGGATGGAGGGAGATGGAATGTGCCCTGGGGTAAGGAGAGCTGCTCTCACCCCTGCCGGGGGGGTTTGCTCCTCTCTGGCAGGGTCTGGGGTGAGGTGTCCTTGGTGTATATAAAACCCAGGAGCCAGCAGCACCTGGGGATTTGTGCCATGGGAAGCCTGGCCCATGTTTGCCTGAAGGGCTCCTCAAGGACCGGTGGAGGTCTGCACCAGCCAAGGGGGTGGCTGAGTCCTCCCTGGGCTTGTGGTCAACCCTGTCGTAGACACCAGAGAATGCCATGGGTGAGAGCTGCAGGGAGCCATGTCCATGCTGGGTACAGATCTGCCCCCCCAGCTCCTGCCTGGTGCTGCTAAGGGCTGTGGGTGATGAAAGGGGGCAACCTCAGTGCCATGGGAGGAGAGGTGGGGAAGGGTTTTCAGCCTGAAGGAGCTCCACGCTCAGGGCGGGATGCTCCCTGCCGGCAGGGCACGTGCCCGAGCAGGTCTTTGCATCTCAACAAGCGGCTGAGCCCCCGACGGTGACTCTTACTGCAAAAAGAGGGTAAAACAAGGGAGAAGTTCTCCAAAATTGGACATGCATAAGCTGAAGTGGTGGTTATGGCTGTGCCAAAGCAGCAGCTTGATCCTGTCCTGGGGCAGCTGAGGAAAGAGGCTGGAATTCCTGCAGGCAGGAATTTCCAAGCCCCTTCTCCCTGTCTTTCCCTCACAGGGCTCCCGGGGCAAGCAGAGCTCACCGAGCACCCCGCCCTCCCCGAGCAGGCGTTGCCGACCGTGGCCAGGCTCATCGAGGCGCTGGAAAAACAAGGTATGGGCAGCCGCGGCGTCCATCCACAGGGCGTATGTATGCATGCACGCAGCTACCTGCTCTGCCCATGTTCGGAGATGCCCTGAGAGCATCGCTAGAGCCAAACCTCTCCCCATGCACCCTGGTACCCACGCAGCATGGGCAGGGTGACGGAGCTTGGTTGTCTCAGTCCCTGCCCGCTTCTGTCGTGTTGGAGGGGAGGATGTGGGGCTCGGGACTGACCTGTCTCTCCTGGCTGCTCCCCAGGTCTTGACAACGAGGTGCCCTACAGATCCGCCCCCGGGGCGCTGGGGGATGCTGAGCTGAAGAAGGCTCTTCTGGCGGGTAAGTCCCAGAGCCACATCCCTCCCCGTATCCCCAGGAGGGAAGCAGGCTATGGAGGTGATGCTGCCAGGCGAGCCACGCTACCCAGGCACAGCAGGGATGCGTTACTGGCTCCAACCTCGTTATGGCCCTAATTACAGTTCTGTAAGGCCCTGCCTGCATGCAAGCCCCTCTCCGCTCCCCCAATACCCCGGTGTGATGCTGCCAAGAGGGATGCAGGTGTGGGGCTGGGGCACTTCACTAGAAGCTCTATTTTTTGTTTTTAGGGAGAAAAATATTTTGTTTTGCAAACCTCTAGGGTTTCTACATGAGAAGCAGGGCAGGGAGAAAGCCTCTTGTGGGTGCGATAGGGAAAAAGAAAAGGGGAAGAAAAATCTCGGTTTTTAGAAGAATGGGAAGCGTTTTGCAGGACTGGGGGGGGATGAGCAGGGTGGGGAGGAGGGAAAAACCATCTCCTCACCCCTGCTCCTAAATTCACGGCTGGGATGGCACGGGGGCGTTGGGGACATGATGGATCCAGTGTGGATCCGCTCAAATCTGGGGGGGGTGGGGGGGGGCGGCTGCGTCGAGCATCTCCGTCCTCCCGGCCGCGGTGCCCAGAGGGCGGCACTGTGGGACCAGGCACGGTCCGGCCCCGCACGCTCCGGTCCTGGCACCGCGGCCGCCCCCGCCCGCCCTTGGGCCCGGCATCCCGGGAGCGGCCGGCCGGGAGCTGCGGCAGGGCACGGCACGGCTCGGCGAGGGGGCCGGCGGCTCTGCCAGCGCCGGGAGCCGGCGGCAGGCGGGCCGTGTTGCTGGGGAGAAGGGCTATGATGAAATTGTTATATTAAGCAACATGACCTCATCGCTTCCCCCGCGCACCGGGAACCGAGTCCCCGCCGGGCGGGTGGGGGACCGGGCTGCGGAGAAGGAAGGGATGCAGGAGGGGAGATGCTGGGGGTGCCCCGGCTGCTCCGTCCCCGCTGCCCGAGGAGGGCTCTACTCCCCCCGGGGATGATGGGGGGCGCGGTGCACCCCACCACCCCGCTCACCTCCCCTTGCAGAAGCCCCTGCTGCCCTTTCGCACGGCCCTGTCCCCCGGCCGATCTCCGGAGGAGGTGAAGGCACCCGGAGATGAGTCCCCGTGGCCCCGGCTGCCCTGGGCATTGATGCCCCGGCTGGGCAGGGGCAGTGACAACAACGTGAGAAGGATGCTTTGCTTTCCAAGCACGCAGGAGTTACGGGTCCTCTGTCCTCCCTGCGCAGCCGGTGCAGCATCCCCGGCAGGCACAGGGCTACCCGGGCTTCACTACCGAAATCCTGCCCAGCCTCGGCAGACTCCCCCAGCCCAGGGGCAAAACCTGTTGGCTTTGCCGGAGCCTGGGCTGGAGCTCTGAGCAGCTGGTGGGTCCATCCTCCGGGATTTCATCTCCCACTGCAGGACCCAGCACCAGGCAGGGAAATGCCATCATGGTTTTCAAACCATTTGAAAGCCCTGAAAAAGCCCCAACAGCCCTGCGTGACTTGATGCTCCCAAGCCTCCCGTCTCCTCTAGGACCTAAAGAAGCTTTTTTATTTGGCAACTCAGGGGGCTGCCCCATGAGCTCGGCAACACTGAGCTGGGCAAAGCCAGAGCTCGCTGAGGTCGGCTGGAGGGGGTAGGACATGTCAGGTGTTTGCTAGCTCTCAGCTGAAGGGGCTGATGCTCAGCCCTGCCAGAGGGATGCTCTGCAAACAGGATGGGGATGGTGTTCCTGCCATGGCCAAGCATCCCAGCAGAGCCCAGGCTTGGCAGCTTGCTCCCTCCACAGCCTCCTGCGGACCAGAGACCCAGCGGTGCTTCCCCAGGGCCCTGCTGGAGCCCAAACTGGACTGGGGAGGGCAGGAGAGCATCTCTGCTTTGGCTCCCATACAGGCCCTTTCATTGCATTTGGTGGAGTGAAACATCCCTGCCAAAAAAATGGGAGTTTGCATGCCCCATGCATGAGATGGCAGAGGCAAGGGTCACGTTCCTCTTCCTCCCGTCCATCCCTCCAGCACTCCATCTCTGCTAGCAGCCCGCCTGCAAAAGTCAAGCTCCATCTTGGGGAATGGGGAGAAATCGGAGCCGGGGCTGGTGGCAGCTGGAACCGAACTGCGTCTCGGCTGGGGGGAAAACCAGGTTCCCACTGGGGGTTTCAGCTTCCCCGCGAATACCCAAATCACGCTGGTGTTTGGCAGTGGTGGCAGGAAAACTGCTAGAGAATGCAAGGAAAAAGGAGCAGGGGATGGAAAAGTTTGGGTGTTGGTTTTCTAACCCTCAAATCTTGATGTATCGGAGAAAATGGTGTTTTCTACACTGAAAGAGCATCTAAACTTCCAGTGAGGAGGAAGAGGTTTCTCGGGGGACCATGAAGGTCAGAGCGGTCCTGGCATTCCCGGCGAGCCCACAGGCACCGTGTCCCTGGGGCCAGGCAGTGCAGGCGCCCATCTGAGTTGTGCTGATCAAACCCTTTCCCCATCCCTGGCCCTTTTGGAGCCCTTACCCATGGGGGACCGAGCCTGATGGGGCAGCCCCCAAGCCAAACATCACCCAGCCTTTGGGATGAAGGTTTCCCATCCTCGTGGGGCTGCGGCAGCATTGGGCACAGCGGACTTGGACGCAGCGCAGCTTCACATGGCTCTACAGCCTGGGCTGAGCCTGTCCCCATCCTGGTGCTGGTGACATCCTGCAGGACAGTGGCACCTGACAGCTGGCTAGAGCCTCTGCACCAAACTTCATATTTCCCTGTTGGATATGCAAGAAAAATTATTTATAGGCAAAAAAAAAAAAAAAAGAAAGCAAAGACAGAACTCATCGATAAAGGAGGGTCAGTGAATCGAGTGCCTCTGCTGCCACCTGGCTGAGATGCCACTGGGGCTGGTGGGTGAAGCACGGACCAAAGGGTGGTTGGGCTTGCAGCCAGCTTGTGCTGGCTCCAGAGGAGAATTAATTGTTTTAGGACACTTGGTGCTCAATTCAGACCCTTATGCCCCAAGAGACGAGCAGGGCCATGCGACATCACTGAACACAGGAGTCAGAGTCACGTGGCAGCACCAAAAAGGGACTTAACGAAAAGCTGCAGCCCCACGGGGGCTGGGGGGACTCACTAAAGGGTTGCAGGTGATCAGCCAGCCAGGAGCCCCGCTGCAGCTGCAGGGAAAGAGTTATGGGCAGAAAAAGAAGAAAGCAGGGCTTTAAACAGCAGTGGCGGGGTGTGGCACTCGCCCCAGCTGCCTCCAGTGCTCCCTGCAGTGTGGGGCTGCTTCATGGCCTGGGGGCATCTCCATGCCCCTCATGCCAGGGGCCACACACTGACCCCAAGGGTTTCCAGCTCCCAGCACTCCTGCTGTCCCCTGTGTGGACTCAGGGACTGTTTTGAGCGCAGGGGATGGGGCAAATCACCTGCAAAGTCCCTGGTGCCTGCGGACATGAGGTGTACGAGCCCCTCCAGTGTCCAGGGGTGATGTCTTCTCACCCCATGCTTGCTCGGGGTCCTGCCTGCACCCCTCTCCCCCTGAGATGTGCCAGGCAGCCTTCTCCTCATGGCTGCCACTGAATATGGAAAAATTGGACCTTCTCTGGCTGGTGACAGCAGAGCTGTGGGTGGGCTGGTGGGTGCTGGAGCCCTTTGGAGCTGAAGGACCCCAGCTGGAGGAGGCTTGGCGTGGGAATGGCTGCAAAGTCCTGCATGGAGTGGACTGGTGAGGGATAGTCTGAATCTTCATCCCTCCTCCCTGGTGGGGGATGGGGTGCAGAGACCCGGCAGTCCCGTCCCTCCCCCCCCGGCTCCCTGGGTGCCCCGTATGGCTTGGATGGAGCTGAACCCATCCAGCACTGAAACCTCCCAGATTTTGGATACCCCATGCCCCAATCTGAGCTCTAGTGTCCATCGGCAGACACAAACGCCACGAGCCTTCCCCAGGTAGCACTAGGAAAAGCCTCCACCACGGGCAGGGCCAGGCAGGAGCTGCCTGCACCTCGGGGTGCCGGGGCGAATCCAGTGGCAGCGCGAGGCGGATTGGAGCCGGTGTCTCCAGGCGTGCGGTGCCTGCGCTGCCATCCTGCGCGCTTTGATCTCGGGCCCCGGCACAGAGCAGTCTGCCTGGAGACACGCTCACGTGCCCAGGAATTAGATCAGGGCTCGGTGGGGATTAGCGAGCGGTGATGGGCTCCGGGGCTTCACTGGGGCTGCTGGGAGCTGCTGCTGGGCAGAAATGGCTGGGCTGGAGGGGAGAGCAGCCTGGGGGGCCTCACACCACTCCCCCCGCCATCATTGAGGCACAGATGCCAGGGAGGGAGCGCATCCCCATCCTCATCCCTGGGATGCCAGAGGAGGTTGGAGGCCCCCAGAGGGCTCTGGTTTCCCCTGGCCAAGCTATTAACCCCACCACGGTGACTTTACTCCCAAACCCGAGGTGCCCCGGTGCCTGCCGCACTGCTTTTTATTTATACCTGCAGTGGAAATAAACCCTGCGTTGTCAGAGCCTGGCAAGAGACATGAGCTCATCTCTTATATTTGGTGGTGATGAAAGAAGGGTAAATAAACGGCAGCGGCACAGACGTCCCTGCCAGACCCATCGGGATGAATTGGGGGTGAGCTTTTGCCATCTCCTCCCATAGCTGCTGGGGAAACTGGGGAAGGGAACTGCCCTCGGGAAGCCGAGGCGGGGGAAGGCAGCCTCACTGGGCACCCTTGAAAGGGGGTCCCAGCACCCCTGCCCTGGCTGAGTGCAAGCCAGGGGTATGCCAAGGTGAAACCCAGATGGGAGGGTGTTTGGGGCTGCCAGGAGCTCCCGTGCATGGGCAGGGGGTGTCCTGGCAGCTGCCAAGTCCCCAGCCCAAGGTACCAGTGGGCTGGCTGAGAGATGTTACAATGATGCTGAATCAAAGCTGGGGAAATATTCCCTGATTTGGTGCACAGTTCCCCAGTAAACCCCCACTGTGGGATGCCCAGGAGCCTCAAACGCTTGGTCGGGTTCAGGGGACGTACAGGTCCTTGTGCAGGCAGCATCCATGTGGATGGGAAGGTATAGCCCCCAGGACTGGACAACAAGGACATCCCTGCAGCACCAGCTGACAATTAAACCTAAAAGGTCCAGAAGGGGTAGGGAAACTCCCAAGTCAGTATTTAAGTCAGCCCCAAGTATGGGTGGCTTGGGTGCCCCTCTGCCACCAGGACCATGCACCCAAGAGCATCAAGCTGCAGCAGCACTTGGTGGCCAAGGTCCAGCTTAGCCTGTAGGATTCCCTGCTGCGCCCTGCTGCAAGAGGGGCCATGGGTGCTGGGCAGGCTCTGCACCCTATCACCCACGTGCGGATGTGGGTGCAGCCATCACCTGTGTCCACATGCAGGGGACAGCCGGTTACCAGGACCCACTCAAGCTTCTCCTTCAAAACAACCCCCCCTCCACCTCCTCCCTGCCACCTCTTGGCTAAACATTCTCCACATTTACCGAAACTCCAGGCTTACTCACACATCCCCGGCTGGCTGCAGCTGCCGGGAGAGGTCCTGGCAGTTCCTGCCCAGCCTGACTCAGCCCAAAGCCCCGGCACCCCTCTGCCTCCACTGGGATGCAGGGTCTGGCATCCCGGTGGGAGGAGGTTGGGAGCACCCATCGCTTTTCCCTCTGAGCCAGTGGTAATCCTGCACAACCCTCCTCCAGCCCCAAATTCCTTACTGCTTTTCATCCCCTGTGGGCAAGGGATGCTCTCCACTGGTCCCTGACTGCTTGCTTGCTCTGTCAGCAGGTCAGCAAGCAGGTTGTGTGCTGGAGGGGATTGGTATGGGGTTGAGGTTGGGGTTTTGGGGTGTTTTCCTCCTATTTGTGGCAGGCGGATAGAATTCCTCCGTCATTCCCCTGGGGAAGGTATGGGAACATCTGGAGAGCAGTGGAAGAGCTGTGACTCATCCTGCAGCATCATTAACTTCTTATAGCTGGTTATCATCTCCCTCTGATAAGGAAAGAGCAGCATCCCTGGGGTCAGGCCAGCGGTAATTGGCTGGGAAGGCTCTAGGGTTAACCCTTCCCCAGCTGCTGGCCGAGCCTTCCCGAGCTGCTGGGTTGCAGTCGGTGCTGGGGAGCAACTCGGAGCACCCCCCTGGTTGTGCTCTCAGCCCATCAGGGAGCCCAGCTCACAACGGTGGCTCCAGGGGAAGGAGGGGAGCTGGGGCAGGAGGATGCTACTGCATGTCCAGGAGGATGGGGACAACAGGCTAATGGCTATTTCTAGTCAACGTGCCAAGGAAAACGGTGTCATCAGCAATCAGTGCCTGTTAGCAGGGTGTGAATCCCCCTGGTCTCCCCATCACGCCTCTCTCTGGGCGTAAAGATGTTTTTGAGTCTCGCTTTGAAACCAGCCGAGCCTTCCCTTTGAACACCCCCCCCAAGCCCACGCCTAACGATGCAAACGAGCTAATTAGGCCACAGTGGAGCCCGGGGCTGATCGCCTGGGGCCAGCGCCCGGCAGCGGCCCCTTCCCTGCGCAGAAACAGCTTGCGGCTGCTCTCCCCAGTCCATGCCAGCATCCTTAAGGCAAGTGACAGGTCCCTGCAGAAACCTCCATGGTGGGCAGGGGAGAGCAGCTGGGCTCCCCTCAGGTGAGAAGGGGTTTGGGGTTTGCCTGTTGCATCCCGCTGATGGGAGCAGCTCTCTGCAATGCAGCCCAAGCAACAAGACCCCGAGACCCCCCCCAGCAGCATCCCTGGGTTTTAGCCACACATTGGGAGGTTTCAGCCCAAAACAGGGGTTGGAGCATCTCGCAGGATCCCTGACCCCGCTCTCCTCCCCCTGCCCGGCTGGAGCCAACCTGCCAGCTCACTTCTCCAGGGCAAGTGCTAGCAAAAATGGGGAACTGGCTGTCATCCTCCCACAAACCCCAGTAGAAATAACCCTTTTGGCCAGCTGAGAAGGTCCAGAATTGTGGGTGGGAGATGGGAGCATCAGCATGAACCAGAGCGGGGCCAGGGTGCAGCAGGCGTGAGCTGGCACAGCCCTGCTCGTCTCAAGGACGCTGAGGGCAGAGTGGCCCATGGGGTGATGCTGTGACATCAGGGGGTGCCAGAAATGCAGTGCCCGCCTTTGCCCTGGGTTGCATTTGGCCACGCTGGACAGCTGCCTGCCCCAGCACGGTGGCATCTCTCCCAGCCGTCCCCGTGCTGCCCCTGGGCCCAGTTCCCAGCCAGCCGGGTGCTTGCTCCTGAAAATGAGGTAGCGTCTCCAATGGCTGGGTTAAAGGCTTCGCTTCGGGCATTGGTCAATCTGTTTTCTCTCTGATCTCCGAGCCAAATGGCAGGCACCGTCCATAAGGGACCCGCCACGGCTTCTTGTCCCCAAGCAGACAGAGGCGGGCAGGCTCCCAGGCTTCCCAGCCGATGGTGGGGAAACCCAGGGAGACAAGATCAAGGTCAAGGTGCCCAAAACCAGCCTTTGCAGGAGTTAGGGAGCTGCTCCGCATCCCAGCTCTGCTGGCCAGGTGCCTCTGAAGTCTTGCCCTAGGAATCAGCTTTTCTCCGCTCTTTTGGCCTTATCACGCCAGAAGGGAGCCCGGCCACATGTGGCCAGCTGAAATGGTTGGAGACTCAAGGCATTTTCTGCTGGAAAATGCTGGGCTGGGAGGTGGAGCAACTCCCAAAATGGCACCAATTTTGGTAAAGCTGCATTTGAGGGTAAAGACCCAGAGAGGGAAGGGGAAGGGGCTCAGAGCAGGGCAAGCCCACCATCTTCTTCTGAATCACAACACACCGGGCCATTTGGGGCCTGACACATCATCTTTAAGAAAGTGCGAAATTTGCTCTTTTTTTAATATTCTCATTTAGAAGCAGCAAGAAATTCAGTCTCTACAAATGAACCATTTCAAACGATCCCAGATATCTTGGGCTTTTTTATTATTGTGTGCCCCCCCCCCAGGTTTCTCCTACAAGGAGAATTTCAAAACATTGCGTTTGGCTCCAGTTCGACTCAAAGGCAGATTTTGAAACCCCCAGATCTTTGCAAAAGGGACCGTTACCCTCTGGGCAGCCACCTCCCAGCCCGGCCGGGCTGAGAGACCTCCAAGAAAAACGCATGAGGCAATACCAAAGGATGCTGAAAGGGCTTTTCGCCCTGGACGCCAGTGAAGCAATGTCCCCGCGCTGGCCCAGCCGCGGGGCTCTGATGGACGTGTCCCACCCTTTGACTCCTGCTGAACCGTGGGACGTTTCTGCTTGGAGCGCTGCCCCTGTCCCAAGCACAGGCTGGGTGGGCTCAGCCTCCCCAGGCGCTTTGTCCCATTCCTGGAGCATCCTTCACCGCCTTCCCCAGGGCAGCTGCCTTTCGGGGTGCATTCGCAACGTTTCAGGCTCACCAGGCATGACGTGGGCCTTCAGCAATGTGCATCGCCTGAGGACCATAACCCTGTTCCATGAATGCATTTTTCCAAGCAGTTCCTCCAGGGCTGGGGTTGGCACATGGTGCCTGGCCCTTGATGGCCCGAGGGTGTCTGGGGCAGCTGCTCAGCCTGTCCCATGAATGCTATCCTGCAGTGGGACCCTGGTGGGATGGCGAGAGCCCCTGCCCCACGCACTGGATGTATAGTGCACACAAGGCAGAGATGCTGGAACTCAGGGTCAGTGGAAGCTGGGACAGGAATATTTGCAGGGGCGGGGGGGCAGTGAAATCATGGGCTGCCACACCTGGGAGATGGGGACATGGGCAAAGAAATCAGCACCCATGTCCAGGGGAAGGCCTGCAGGGATGGAAGAGCTCCGAGCTCCGTGCCAGAGGGGCAGCACCATGGGCTAAGGGCTCCCGCTGGCTCTCTCCCTGCAGATGCTTCGGCCGTGGACATGGACCTGTATGACTCCCAGACGCTGGCGGAGGCCCTGAAGTGGTACCTCCAGGAGCTCCCGTCACCCCTGATCCCTCCAGCTCTCTACAGTGACTTGGTCCACATGGCTCAAGGTAAGCACGGCCAGGCTCCCCCCGTGCCTGGGACCTTCGTGAGGCTGGAGGAGCTTTGGGAAGCCCCTGGAAAGGCTCCCCAACATCTCCAGGGTGGCTCCTGACCCCATCCCCTGCCTGATGCTGCACTAAGGGCAGATCCCAAGAAGGACCACTGGGAACATCCCCTGTGCTGGAGTGGTGCAGCAGCTTTTGGGAGATGCTCTGGGAAAGCAAGGGGAGACCCCTCAGGCAGCTTCGCCCCCACCACAGCATGGTCCTCTCCCGCTGCAGTGCCCGGAGGAGGAGGTGCTGCCTGCCAGGACAGGCGGCTGCCAAGGCTGGGTGATACTGGCCCCAGAAGAAAGCATTATTATAATCTTTTGGCTCTGCTGCCTGGGAATTTTTTACTGTAATCTCGTTAACTCTTGGCTTTATATGGGCATAGAAAATTCTCTGCTTTTTCAGCTTAGTGCCGTTAGGAAGTGCCTTTAGTTCCCTGCAAGCTTTCCAGCCTCTGTGCAAACGCATGAGACCATCAAGGTTTTGGTTTTATTTGAATTTTTTTTTCAAATGAACAGGGCAGGGATCGTACCCAGGTCAGCAGAGTCCGCGATCCATCCCAACAGGGAGCCTGGACCAAAACCCATTTCAAATGAGTCCTCGCAGAGCCGCTCAGCCCCTCGCAGCACGAGGCCCCGCGGGCATCACCAGGCACACATGAAGCCCTTGCCCACTTTCTTAGATAAGACCTGAACCCCTTGCTGCCTTCAAAACCAGGATTTCCCCTTTCGCAGCAGCTCTCATCTCTCTGCTGGTTGTTGCAGTATCCTCCATCCCTGTGCATCACCTCCCTGTCCTAAGCCAGATTAGTGCTTGGGCAGATCATGCTCTTGGCTGCCTTAAGAGGCACGAAAAGATCACCCGTGGCCAGACCAGCGTGGCCTTTTCCTACCATGTCCTGGTGGGAAAAGGCAACGGGCTCTTTGTGGCCTCTGGCAAGGCAGGAGGGACACACGGAGAAGAGGAGGGATAACTCACACCCGTCCTCCCTGCCCTGCGCAGCGACACAGAGCCAGGAGAAATACCCCTGGGGCTGGTGGCACAGAGATGCTGCCTTCTCCTCACCCGTCAGAGAGAGGAGAAATCAAAGGCTGCCTCCCTTCCAAGGATAAAAATGCAATTAGGAAGCAATTAGCTGGGTTGCCTCGTTAAGCAACTTCAAAGGGAAGAGCCTTTCCCCGCAGCCTGTGCTGGAGCAGGCTCTGCTCCTGGCACAACGGGTGCTGGAGGAGGAGGAAGGTCAGGAATGGAGGCAAAACTGACGGGGATTTCTCTGGGGCTTTAAAAAAAAAAAAAAAAAACACAAGTCTTTCAGGAGATGGTGCTGTTTTTTGGCAGTCTGCCCTGCAAGCAGGCTCTTTATGCCCCACTTCAGGCTGCGGGCTAGAAAAGTGGCAAGCTGACCACCTGCAAAAGGAGGTCAAAAACCTCCCTAAATTGCCCCTTTGGCTGTGGACCTTTCGCCTATGGCATCCCTTGGGTACAAAAAGGTGCAAAAAGCAGCTGATTGGGGTAGGGCAGGCCTGGGGCAAAGCCAAACATCCCATGGGAGCAGCTTGTTGGATATGGGGGCACACAAGCACCCCATCGCCATCCCAGCCAGGTTGCAGACCTACTTCAGATGGGATCCTCGACCCCCCACCCCTCTGGCTCTGGTGCACCCCAGCCCCAAGGATAGATGCTGGGAGCTGGCTGGGCATTGGCCAAGCCTCAGCCCTGGTGCAAAGAGCCACAGGGAGCCAAGTCGGCCCCCGGCCAAGCCGGGCTTTGAAGCCGGCTGAGAGCAACACAGCCCTGGGGACCTCTCTGTCCCCCGCAGATGAAAGGGCCAGGCCAAGGCAGGGATGGAGGATGGTTGGAGAGCAGCTGTTTCCCGTGCCCAGGGCAGGACTGCAGTCCCAGGCCACTGAGCTCACAGCTCACAAGACCAGGGAGCCCCTGCCAAGGCTGCCAGAGGGCACCAGGGACATGGGGGGATGCTGGTGGGAACACCACAGGGCTGTGGGCTGCTCGGGACACCCGTGATAGGGGTTCTGGCAGCACCTCCATGATGTGCAACACCATTAGGTGCCTGCTTTTATTCATATGGGCAATTCAAGCATCGCTGGAAGTAGTCATCCCCCAATCAGCCCTCCCTGCTGCTGCATTTCAAGGGGCGAGAGAGACCATACTGGGAGGGCTGCAGGGGCCTCGCTATGGCCCCACCTGTAGCTCTCAGCCCAGGTGCAGCTTTTTTTCTCCTAAAAAGCCTTTTCCCTGGCAGGTTGCTTTTTCTGCAGGGGAGGGCTAAGCCTTTAAATTCAGCAGATCTTCCAGCTGGTGCCCATTTCCCCACCTCGGCTTTGCTCTGCCTTTTCCATGGCTTTGCTGTGCAGCAGGGCAGTGCTCTCACCGTTCTCATCTGTTAGAGCAGCAGTGAGGGGTGTTTAGGTGCAGTCCTTGCCAGGTGAGCAGCTCAGTCCCCAGTGCTCCCTCCCTGGCTGTGCTAAGAGGGGGAATGTGCTAAAGTCACCCTATAATCTCATCTGGGGTGGTGTGAGTGGATAAATGGGGCTGGCAGCCTCCAGCGAGAGGCAGCTGAGGCCCCCAGGGCATCACCTCTGCGTGCCCTGTGCTCCCTGGGGTACCCACGTGTCCCACAGCTTGTCTGTGGGAAGGGATGGGCTGCAAAGAAACAGTCATGGTTTTGGGGGGAGAGGTTGAGGTCAGGTTTTTTGGGGGCTCTGTGGGGAGTAGAGACCTGCCACAGCTCATGCCATGTGTGCTGGCAGGTGCCAGGCTCCCATGAGAGGCAAGTGGATGCCCCGACCTCCCGAATTGACCTTTCTTCTCCTGTTTCTCTTCTGCTGCAGAGACCCCAGGCCTGGAGGAGTGCGGCCAGCAAGCCAGAGCCCTGCTGGCCCCCCCAGCCCTGCCACAGCCCCAGGCGCTGCTCCTGCGCCAGCTCGCCCGCCACTTCTGCCGCCTCTGCCAGGGCACCCGCAGGAGCCGCCTCTCGCCCCGGCTCCTCGGCGAGCTCTTTGGGGAGCTGCTTCTCCGCCCTGCGGCAGCCAGGTGAGGTGCCCCTGCTATGCACAGGACAGGGCAGGAGAGAGAAAGGTGCCTGCAGCCAGGCATGGGCATGCTGGCCCCCAACCAAGTTGGTTTTGCTGGATGACAGCCCACCAGTGGCTCAGCCCTGGGGTTTTCCAAAGAGGGAGGCTAGAGCTGGGAGCTCCCATCCCAACTGTGATGCTCTGACATCATACCTCTTCCCACGGTGACCAGGCATGATGTCATCCACGGGACTGGGATATGCAGCATCGCCCCAATCCCACAAGAGATCCATTGGGGCAGCTGGCTCCTGTCCCAGGGGTGTGGGCGTCGCCGGGGTGGCTGAGCTGCTGGCACCCTCACAGATGCCCTCCTTCTACCCGCAGCACCGAAGCGAGCCCCGAGCTCCGCGCAAGGATCCTCGAGTCCCTCATCATGGTTGGCGAGGCGGCAGAGGTGCCAGCAGCCCCTGGTAAGAGATGCTCAGCTGGCGGCGGAGGGGGAAGCAGTGGGAGTGAAATTCGTGGAGGCGATAACAGCAGGTCACGGGGCGGTTTCGGTGGCTGGTACGGTGACAGGAAGGTGCCTGCATCCCTGCGGTGGTGCCTGGGCTGCGCTGGCTCCCTGGCCAGGCACGGTGTTCCCATTTCCCTCCCTCCTTTCTCCTCAGAGAGACTGGTTTTGAGGCATTTTTTTGCAGCCCCTCGGAAGGTTCGCAGCTGTTTTCTTGCTTAATGTCTGTGTTGCTGCTCTTTGGTCCTGGTGTGGTGCAAACGGGTCCCGCTCCCCCATTTTGGGGGCTCGGTAGGTGTAGGTGCTCTCGGTCAGGGGCTCTGTGCAGCTTGTTTCGGTGAGCAGGGATCTGGCTGCAGTCTGGGCAGAAACAAATACCAACGCAACCATAAAATGGCAGGATGGTGCTTGCTACAGGATCAAATCTGGGTTTATGATTTTTGACTTGCATTTAGTTTTTATGTGTGCAGAATTGCACTGTGTCCATCGACGCACTGCTACTTCCCCTGTGGGGCACCCCCAAGATGGAGTCAAGGATGGGCACTTGTCCCCCACCTCTCCATGTGTGGGAAAGGAGCTGGGAGCGTGTGTTTTTCTGCAGATGTTAATGACCCCACCCAGCCTTCACCCCCCAGGACTGTAGTTCTGCCCCTTTTATTACCAACATCAGTGTTTGCCTCCAGCACCTCTTTGCTCCTGCGCTGGTGGTTGGAATCCTAAGCCCTCTTTGCTGGCCACCTTCTCCTGCTGTGTCCCTCTTGCTTGGTGGCAGCTCATGTCCCAGCGGTGTCCAAAACAGAAGCGCATGCCCCTTGTGCCCTCTGCAGCACTCCAAGGATGGGAGGCAAGCAGTTCCTCCAGGCAGGGTTGTACGTGGTAGGGAGGGTGCTCAGTGGAGCACAAACTGCAGACCTTGAGGACCACAGAGGTCCATCCCTGTGGGATCCCATTTCCAGGCAGCCACCAAGATCCAGCTGTGTCCCTGCACTGAGCTGCCGAGACCCCCAGGAGGCACAACTGCTTCCAGTCCTCCTGCTTGGAGACATGTCAACGTTGGCTCCAGTGAATCCTGTCTCCTTGTGATGTATCTGGGTCCTTGTCATCACGCTGCCTCCCTGGGGGGTGGCCGGGCCAGGCAGGATTACAACTCTTAATATTCCTCGTAAATCAGCCCTTTCAGACCTGTCATCTTATTTATTGCTTTCCCCTGAGCTCTCACCCACGAGTTTGTCAAGATCCATATGGCTCTTCCACCCGCTGATCCAGATGTTGGGCAGCTGCAGCCCAGCGGACCCCAGGGTCCCTGTTGCCATCCCCAGACCCTGTGCTGTCACTGGTTGCCCCCACCCCAAACTGAGCGGAGGGGTTGGGCAGGACTCTGGGGTCCTCAACCTCTTTCTGGGCCAAAATCCCCTCTATGGGCATGTCCTGACATGGGCACCCCACAGGTGTGGGGCAGGGAACGGGGCCACCTGGGCTCACCGCCCCATGGGCTGCCTTGCTGTGGGACTTCAGACAAGTCCTGCCACCTCCCCTCTCTTCGTACCTAAAAGCAAGGATATTATTACTTGGCTGTCATCACATTAGGATGTTGGGAAGCTTAATTAAATGCCTGCAAAGCATTTTTGAGAGCTGCGGATGAAAGGCACTATATATAAAGTGCAAAGAATTATTAGAAGCGGTGGGGTCCGCACCCCGACCCCGCTCCCACCGTCCCGGCACCGTGATTATTTTCGTGCGTGTGTGGAGTTGTGGGTTTATAATTATACATGTAAAATAGCTATAAATACCCTGCAATAACACGGCGGGTGTGTGCGCATAGCACAGGAATAGGAGTCGGTAGCTGACACGGAGGAAACCGCAATGTGACCTCATTCTGACTCAGGAGTAAATATACCTCATGCGAGCTGGCAGCTGGGGGGGGGGTTGGGGCAGCTGGGGGGGGGGTTGGGGGCAGCTCGGGCAGGGACAGTGGCCGCCTTGCCAGTGAGGGTCATGTTTTGGGTGAGGTCCAAAGCTGGCTGCTAACCCTGGGGAGGCTCCTGCAGGGTTGGGGTCCCTCCTCTCCTATGTGTCCTGGGGCTGATGGTGGAGGCTTGGATGTGAAAATCATCAAGAATATAAATGTAAATTATGAAATCTGGTTCCTGGGGGTGTTTCCTGGGGTGGATTCACTGCCGCCGAGTTTGCTGCATCTCTTCCTGCGGGTACTGCTCCTGGTGGGTCTCTGCAGCTGCCCTTGAACAGGCTGCAAAGGGGAATGGCATGGGATGGGTTGGTGATGGCTCCTGAAAGCTCTTCCCAGTGACTGGGGGATGCAGCAGTGGGGTCAAGCTGGGGGCACTGGTTTGCATAGGGCACTGCTATGGGTCAGTGGCAAAGCTGGGATGGAACCTGGGGCCAGGTGGCCACATCCAGGCCACCTCGCCATGCTCTCCAGCAAGCCCTCAGTGCCTGGCAGCTAGCCCCAGCCCAGCCCAGGGGCATGGGGACATTCCCCAGCCCCATGGGGACCTGGGGGGCACACAGAGCCCACAGCAGGACCCCCAGAGCCTGGAGGAAGCCATTTCCCAAGCAGGGTGAGGGGGCAGGGGAAGGCAAAGGGAAGAAGTGATGCAAATACCAGCTCAGCTGAAGGAAGATGACTTCATCTCCTTTTCCTCTCCTGGTGCTATTTATAGTCACTTTAATTTACTCCCCTTTGCTTTATTATCTCTCCAGCAAGCCGTTAGCCCTCAGACAGTAGGATGCCTTTACTCACCATGCAGCGCAGAATTCTGCGGGGGAAAAAAAAAAAATCACCAAAAAACCCCAAAAGCGGGGGTGGGAGGCAGGGAAAGGCAGCAGAGCACTGCGGGCAGGAGCATCGCTGTCCTGTGGCGTAGGTTTCTGGAGAAAATGAGAGGATTTTGGCTCCTTTTGGGGAAAAGAGAATCAGGCAAAGGAGATGTGTCCTTCCTCCTTCAGAGCAGCACCTGGAGGGGACAGGACCAGCGGTGCCAGGGTCCCCTACTCACCCCAGGATGGGGGCTGCTGAGGCAGGCACCCCCTGCTCCCCCAGGACCCCCAGCCCTGCCCCTCTGTACGTGGGACATGGTATAAGGCCAGCAGGTGGGAATTGGGCTCCAGCACCCAGCCCAAGCACCTTGAGAACACCTTCCCAAAGAGCAGGTTTGGCAGCCCCGTGCTATGGGGAAACTGAGGCACAGACTCCCCATGCAGTCACTCTCCCACCGGCTCCAAAATCCAGTCCCTGGAGGAGGTCAGTCCCCAGACGCCCTGCCCTGAGCCCAGCACCATGGCACCCCACACACCAGTGCTCAGCAGGGTTGGGGGCCCCAGGGCTGCAGTGGTGCAGGTGGTAGGTGACATCCCGTGATGTGACACGCTGGGCACTTCCCAGCTCAAGCCCCACACAGACACCTCTGTGACAGCACTGCCACTGAGCAGGACTGCCATGTTAAACCAAATTAGAAATATCTGGCTTTGAAGTTTTTAATTAACTTTTTTCCTGTTTGCTTTCTTCTGAATCCAAGGGAAAAGCCCATCCTTTTGCTCTCCCCAGCTTGTGAGCCACAGCAGAGGTTGCAGACTTGGATGCGCAGGGGGGTCAGGAGGGAGCAGAGGGCTTGCCAGGAGGGGACAGCCCAGGGGGTGCAGACCCCCACCTGCCTGGGATGCTGGGGCCAGGCACTGCCCTGCCTGCGTGGGAGCATTCCCTTGTGGCTGCAAGCATCCCGCCACTTGGCCTGGCACATCGGCTACAGGGTGCCTTGGGTTTGTGTTACCCCTTGGTGTTTCATCCCCTTGGGGCTGCTGATGGGGGTTAAAAATAGTCAGGAAAAAAACCAACCAAAAACCCCCAGGTGGAGGGCAGCATGGGGAGGCCGTGGCCGAGTGGTCCCCTGTGCTGAGACACCTGGTTCTGCCTCCTCTAATCTGCAGAGAAAACAAATTAACATTGGGGAACGGGGTGGGGAGGGGGGAGAAAAGAGAGCCAGAGCCTAGCTAGTGACGTGAGATAGGGAGAGCGGCTAAAAATAACAGATCCCCGAAGGCATGGGGAGGAACATGACAGGGATCCGCACTCCTGCCATCCTTGAAGGTGGCCCTGCACCTCCCCAGCTGCTCCGGCTGTAATGCAGCCCAGTCTGGTGAATCTGGAGAGGAAAAGCCTCCGAGATGAGCAGCAGTGGGGAGGTGAGAGGTGCAGAGCTGTGCTGTGGAGCAGGGAGTGATGCTCCCACCTGCAGCAGAGGATGGGGGTCCCCCAAGTACCCAGGGCACCCAGCTGGGAGGCAGCTGCTGCCTGACCCACTTGCAGGCAGTTGGCGGGCAGCGGGATGCTGCTGGGAGACCCCAGGGGTGCTGCCTCCACAGCTAATTTTAGCCCGTGTTCAATTAATCATGGAGCGGGAGGGGATTGTGGCAAGCCCAGCCTTTGCTGGTGCCTCTGCTGGCTCCCCTGGCTGCCCCGTGCTCACTGCTTGGAGGAGCAGGGGCTGGGGCATACCCCCACCCTGTGATTTTGGGCTGAGGAACTAGGAGTGATCCTGTGCCACAGTCCCCTTCTTCCAGCTGCCTTTAAGCGACTGGGGCAGCCCCGGGAAGGATGTCCCACAGCAGCCTAGGGACAAGGGGCTGGGAGGCCTCCCTCAGCATCTCCTCATGTGTCAGTTTCCCCTCCTGGCTGGCAGAGATGACCTTTGCCTGTGGGTTTTTTCAGGTTGCCTGTACTGCTCCGAGCAGGCATTTTCCTGGCAGCCCATGGCTCTGGGATGCCTCCCTGGGGTGGGGAGCAGTGACACCCAGCAAGGGATGTTTCAGCCAGCCCAGACCTCTGCCGCAACACCCCGGTGGCAACTCCTTTCCTGAGGATCAGCAGCTCTGGCCCCTTCGCATCCCCAAGCTCTGCAGGTGGCCATGCCCAGGCCATGGCACAGCACCGCCAGCAAAGCTGGGGCAGGAGCAACTGCATTGCTCGGAGACCAGCAGCTTCCCTGACACGAGGAGGGACCCTGGCAATAGCACTGGAATATGGGGTGGCAGCCCTGCGGTCCCTCTCTCCCCATGGCAGCCACAGCCCTGCTCCACTGGTCCCAGTGTCAAAAGCATGGCATGGTCCAGCCCTCCCCCGTGACAGGGGGAATGGCTCCTGACGGAAACATGGCTCGGCTGGGATTGAAACCCTTTTCCTCCCAGCACCGTGTGGCTGGAGCTGATAACGGGCTGGATAACCCCAAGCATTGTGTGTGCCGCCGGCCCATGACCCGCTGGCGGTTCCACTGCCAGAGAGGAAACGCTGCCTCTCTGATGGCCGGGATTCAGAGGGAGCCTTCGTGCGTGCCAGCGGTGGGGTGCTGGGGCTGCCCTGCCATCTGGGCAGCTTCCCTTTCTTTTTGCCGGCATATGAAGTTTTGGGATGGCTCTGTCAGATCCTCACTGGTGCAAGCCCAGGCCGCTGTGCCAGCGTGCACGGGCCAGCGCGCAGCTGTATAGTCATGAAAGCTGTTGGCCCAGAAAACCTGGGGGTTCAGGGAGATTGTCTGGCGTGGCCAGAGTTTGGCCCTCAGGGTTTGTAGGGCTCTCCTGATGGGGTTTTGCATCGGAGATGCCCCTGCTCGCTCCAGAGCACGGCTCCCAGAGGCCAGGCTGGCTGAACAAACCCTCCCCACCCCAGACGGAGCCACCGGCTTTGCCATCACAGCCTGGCCAAGGCTGGCTCGCTCCTCGTGCTGGCTGCTCGCTGAGCCAAACTGCAGGAGCGTGTGTACCAGTGCACATGTCCTCCCAGCTCTTGCCCTCGGACGCTGTCTGAGCTGGAGTCATGTTTTCTGCTGCAGTGACTCTGGCTAAACACCACTGGTGGCTTCACAAAAGAAGATGAGGAGGGTGACAAAGTGCTGGTCACACCGCCAGCCACAGTCGGTTTTCCAGCTTGGCACCAAAGCCAGGAGCATCCTCTCCTGCGCAGTGGCATTTCTGTCCCCTGCAGCTTGCCTGGCAGCAGATGGGCAGCAGCACATCACCCCGCTGCCCTTTTGGTGAGGAGATGTCAGCAAAGGGCAATGCCGCCCATGGGGGGTTTCATGCTGGAGCAGGCAGGATAAAGGGTGGCTGATCCCTCCGTGATCCCACCAGCACCCCTGGATCCTGCCTCCCTCAAGAACATCCCAGCTCTGCTCCGAAGGGGTGGGAGGAGGCAGGCTGCCCAGCACACACACATGAGCGGCTCTGGGGAAGGGCAGGATTTGTGCTTCCAGGAAGGAAAATGAGGCATGGGGGGATGGCAGGGCTGTGCCAGCAGCTGAGTGTGAGACCAGGGTAAGCGGTGACTGTCGGCTGCCATCTGGGAGGTCAGGCAGAAATGCTCTCACAGGCCTTGCCTGGCTTTAAAATCTATTAATGTCATTTTGCTGTTCGAGCCGAGAGCCGCAGAGGCAGCAGAAACGTTCAGGCACGGCTCAGATCAGAGCAGGATTTCAATTACAGTAATCAAAGGTGACACAGATAAGAAACCCCTGGTCTATGAAGCCGCGACAGCTGTCCTCTGGCTCAAACCGGCACCCATCCAGAGCGGCTCCATCAAAATCACTGAAGTGGTACTAGGGTAAAATTGGATTGTGAATCCATTTTCATCTGCCATGGTGGAAAATGCTTTCCCTGCACTCCTTGGGGAAGAAAGACACCTTCTCAGGGGAGCAGCGAGGGAGGAAGGTACCAGGCGTGGAAGAGGGGACACTGTCCCCGGCGAAGGCACTGATGGCTGCTTGTGGATGATGGAGGCAGCAGGAGGAACAGCTGGGATGCTGGAGCATCGCAGCTCTGCCTCCTGCTTTCCCCTTCAGCCTGGCCCCGCAAGGATGCTGGTGGCTGAGGCAGGGATGCGCTCAGCTCGGTGCCAGGCTCCCCAGAGGGCTGAGCAGCCCTCTGAGCCCCACCGCAACCAGAGCACCCCCAGCAGTGCTGAGGAAAGCCTGGGGAGATGATCAGGGGGTTGGAGAGGGAGAAGAGCCCTGGGGGGCAGGATCTAGCACCCTCCTATCTCACCCTTGCAAGCACCTGACTTGGTCCTGTTGAGAAGTGCCACAGGCACACTTCCAGTGGGTGACCTGCTGTCTGTGCCGGCGAAGGCTGTGCGGGAGCGTGGGGTGAATGCGTCAGGAGCACGCCCACCCTTCCCACCGGCTGGGGAGGATGCTCACAGGGTGACGCTCAGGGAAAGCTGCCTCCTGCTCCTGCCTCTGCCACCACTTGAGTGTGTCCCTGGTCAAACCCCGCCACTGCTTTTGTATCCCATAGTCTGGGGTCACAAATCTTTTGGATGGCAGCAGCAGCGCCGTGCACGCCGGTGCACTGACCGAGCCCCCCTGCTTGCCGCCTCCGACTCCCTCATCCCTTTGGGCTCCCACCCCCGGCTCCTCACCTCCACCCCACGGACCCACCGGTGACCACCACCTCAGCCTCACAGGACCCTGGATGTGGCCAAGCCGCAGGGGCACCCCCTGGGTCCCATGCGCTCAAGGGGCCCTTTCTGCCCCTGCCCCAGAACAGTGGGAGCTGGCCAAAACACAGCAGCTCTTTCTGTGCCCGCTGGCCCCGCTCCAGCCTGGCTGGGTGTCAACCGCCCAGCCGCAGCGCGTCCCCCCCGGTGTTCCCCGGGGAGCGTGAGCCCTCTCCTGAACACTGGGGGTTTGTGCGGGGCGGTGGGGCTGAATGGTGGGTCTGTGCAGCCAGGGCTGCCACGCAGGGAGGGAAGGCGAGCCGCTTGCCTCATCTGTTTACCTGGAAGCGGAGATCATGGCCAGGCCCGGCTGCCGCTGCGGCAAGCGCTTTCATGCTGAAGCTAACGGGATGGGGAGTGCCGCACTGCACCTGTCCCCGAGCAGCCTGCGGCATGCCAGTGATGGGGATGCGGGCAGGGACCTCGTGGTGCTTCTCTCCCTCGATGTGCCCGCACGGTGCTGGACCCTCCTGCCCGCCACAGCTGGAGAGCCAGAGCCGGGGGAGGGATGTGGGGATGGGGCCCAGGCCATCAGAGAAGTGAGCAATGCTGCTGGTCAGCATCACTGTGCCCCAGGGCTCTACAGGGTCCTCCCGCATGTGTCCCCATGCCGGCTGTGTCCCCATCCTGGCTGCATGTCCCCATACTGTCAGCAGTCTCCATCCTAGCTGCATGTCCCTGCACCATCCTTACCTCTCTGTACTGGCTGTGGGGCTCCACACTGGCTGTGGATGCCTGTATCAGCTCTGTCCCCAGGCAGGCTGTGCATCCCTACACCGGCTGAGTCCCTGTACCAGCAGTGTCCCCAGGGGGACATGGGAGCTGCTTAGCAGCGCTGGGAGAGAGGGACCACCCATGCAAGTGGTGGGTTTTGTCCTGGGTGAGCCAGGAGTGACAGCCATACACAAGCTGCCGGGGAGGGAAAGGGGACGATAGCATCTTCATCAGCACCTGGATGTGTGGGGATTAACAAAGCTGGCTCGCTGTCCCCAGGTTCAGGTTGCCTTATCTGTGTGTATCTGTTCCTACCCAGCCACTGCCAGAGCTGCTCCCAATGCCGCACAGCTAATCCCAGAGGCTGCCAGATAGGGCAGGAACCCACTGCCTCCACCCACACCTCCACCCACACCCTGCCTGCGCTGGCAGGGCCGGGGGCACCGAGCTGTGCCATGACCTGCTCCTGTCCCCAGGCCAGCTGATGCTGGAGATAACCAGAGGCCCAGGGCAGAAGTGCAATAAGTTTGGTGTTCTCAGTCTCTGGCAGTAGCACGTGCAGGGTTGGGAGGCAGGCAGGCAGGCACTGGCATGGCCTCTTGTCCTGACCTTAAGGCTCGGTGACCTTCCAGTTCTTCCAGCAAAGCTGTGTCTGCCCAGTTCATCTTCATTGATTTTTTCCTTCAGCTGAAACAGTTACTGCCCCATGGCCAAGGCTCAGGGACTACACCAAGTGTCCAGGAGCTTGTGGCTGTGCTTTGGGGTCACCGAGCAGATTTCTCCATTTTTTGGATACTTCTGGCATTTGGGGAGGGGTGCGGGTGGGGAAGGAGCTGGGGTACCCACAGAGGCTGGCATCTCACCAAGCAGCTTGGCACTGCATCATACCCAGGAGACACAGGGTTAGGCTAGACTGTTCAACCTCACGCCTCGCAGACGTGGCTGCAGCATTCTTGCTGAGCATCTTCGGCTCTTCCCAGGTACCTGGAGGACCCATGAGCCCTGGCTGCCCGTCCCCAGTGCTGTCAGCCGGGTACGCTCCCGCTGGCCTCTGGCACCCCTAATTTCTCCGTCCTGCCTTGGCCTTTCATGCCCTGGGGCAGGAGGAGCATCCGGGGCCGTGCTTCAGCACCATCCCAAATTTCCCACCTGGCGTGCACTGTGCCATGGCAGCGCCTTTATTTTTTCAGCTGCTTCCCTGTTTTCTTTGCAATCGGGCTCTTTTGCTGGCTGATGGCAATGGCGGGGGTTATTTGGGGAGGGCTCAGTGTGCAGCTGAGCAAGCAGCTTGCAGCATGGTGCCCAGACCCAGGACCTTGTGGTGGCCTGCTCCCCACATCTCAGATGGCTCTGACCCTCCCTAGCCATGGCACAGGGGGAAAAACATCTCACCTGGGCTTGGGAGAGACAGTTCGGCTCTGCACACCCCAAAGTTGCTCTGGGGCCTCAAAGCCACCCATTTCCCAGCAGGCTGTGTGGATCTGTGTACCACAGACATGGACACCAACACTGCTGGAGCTCTTGGTCTGCAGCGAGATGGTGCCGAGCCCGCTGAAGCAGGCACCCAGCATTGCTGGCACTGCTCTCGCTCCAGTGCCAGTGCCTCTCACTCCCAGCCCATGGCTTCTCCAGACCATCTCTCCTGTCACCTCCCAACCCTGCTACATTGGGATTTAAAGCTATGGGGAAGGTGGCCTGGAGAAGGCTTTGCAAGGTGCTGGCAGGGAATGATGGCAAAGGAAGCCACCCCAGAGGAAAGAGTGGGATCAGGAGAGCAGGAGCCCCCAGGACGCCTATGGGAACAGGGTTTGGAGGACTGAAACCCCCAGTGACAGGGTTTTGGTAATGCAAAAAGCACCAGCCTGAGCTGGCCCTGCCCGAACAGCCTTGCTGGGCTGTTTTGGGAGCAGTTGTAACCATCAAGTGGCTGCACATTTCTGAGGAGAGCTCTGCTCCACAGCTTCTGACAGCTGTTTCTGCAAGACCCTTAAATTGAAACATCTGGAGCATTTCAGAAAGAGAAACCTGAGTGTTTTGGGGTCCAGAACAATTCAAAAGATCCAAGACAAATTCACAAGCCATCAGGCTTGACCTGAATCTGGTCTTTTCAGCGAGGAAGCCAAAAGCCCTCATCCAAGTCGTTTCCTCCCAGCTTTTAGTGGGATTAGAACTGCAGTGTCCTGCACTGGCAGGCATAGCCTGTGCTGAGCACATCCAGCCCCTGAAATCCCTTTGCACTGGCCCCAGCGTCCATCTCAGCATCCCGATGTTTGCTGCTGCCATCGCTTCGAATTTAGACCTTCTCGTGGCAGAGACTGATATAGAAGCACTTTGCAGGATGGTGCTTCCCCTCCCCGGGGAGCCAGCACCGGCGCCTCACTCTTCCCACTTGCCAGCTCCAAGGGAGACCAAGGAGCTTGAATTACTTTTTTCCAAGAAGGGTGGACTTGGTTTGCAGAAAGATAAGGGCTGGGGAGCAGTTGTTCCGCGTTGCTGAGCCTTTTGCCATCTGGAACAGCTTTTGGTTTCCTTCTGGATGCCTCTTCCACGGCCTGTGTCGGCAGGGCTGGGGGAGGGGTGACGGCATCACTCGGACCCCTGAGGAGGGGAAGGGCAAGGAGATGGAGCTGGGGGACGCATGGGGCTGTCCCTGTGTGCCCTCTTTGCAGGGGTGGGGGAAAGTCAGCCTGGGCAAGTGGAGAGCTGGTTTAGGGAAGGGCTTGGAACAAACCCCGCTGTGCCAGTCGTGGAAATCCCCCGGTCAGCCCTTCCGTGGGACGCGCCCGCTCTACCTGAGCTGCCGCCTGCCCATCCCCTCACCGGGGCGGTGGCCGTGAGCTCCTGCAGCCACTGCTTCTCATGCCGTGTCCTCCAGCCCAGGGGTGGGGAAAGCCTCGTCTTCTCCATCCTCCCTCTTTCCCTCCTGGGAAGAAAAGTAAAAGCAAAGAAGTCAACGCCAGGGCTGGATCGCCCAGGGTCTAAAGGGGAAGAGCTCTCCCCAAGGCAGGGGCACTGCTATCCCCAGCCCCCCAGGTGAGGTCTCTGGTGTCTGGTAAGGGGTTGTGCTCCTGCAGCTACTTTGTCCTCGGGGAGGTTATAAAAAGTGTCTCCCAGTGCTCCTGCTGCCTGTTCCCATGGAAGGTGGGGGAGAACTGGGTCTCTTGGGCACAGCACTCCTCCCAGCTGGAAAACACCCTGCAGAACTCTGCCAGGGGATGGATGTCAGCTCCCATGGCCCCGCGCAGCTCTGAGATGGTCGTGCTTGTGCCACATGTTGGGGTCCCCTGGTCCCCTCTGGCTACTTGGTGGCTCCATACCAAATGGTTCCTACGTGGTGGCTTTGATTTGGTGTCCCTGTGGCTGACACCTGGTTTGGGGTCACACTGCTGCTGCCCAGGCAGCCTGTACTGTCCTGAGCATCCAGTGCTTGAAACCACAACCTCTCAGCGAGCATCCTCCCTGGGGAGGCTGCTCTCTGCAATTAATCCGGGCATGGTTTATGCTAACGACTCTCCCCACTTTAAATTATAAATGGCCCTTGGCATGTGTGCACACAAACACACGTGCACGCGCAGAGATCCTTTAAGGCCATCATTAGCTGTAATTAGCGGGATCTGTCACTCATCTTTGGCAGTTAACGATGAGCCCTGAGTCAGAGGAATCCGGCGGCAGATAAAATAAACACGATTTCAAACAGTTTGGAAATAACAAGCCCTCATTAATCAGACAAGCCCCAAAGGGAAGCACTTGGAAAAGCAGCGGCTTCTTTGCTGTTGCCAAGAGTGGGGCTGGGTGGGCTCTGTGCCAGCCCCCCCGTCCCACCCCATCCCCAAACCCCCCTCTCCAGCAGGAGTGGGTAGCAGGATGCTTTCTCACTCTGCTGACTTCATGGCAGGGCTGAGGTGTCAGAGCCAGTCAGCTCGAGCAAGAGGCTTGAAAACTGGTAAAACCCACCCAAAAAGGCTCCTGCATGGCCCCTCTCTGGGTGAAAGCAGCTGAGGCAGGATCTGGCCCCAAGGTGCGGGTAGGGGCGATGCCGGTGCCCCACAGTGGGAGCAAGGGCTCAGCCCTGGGTGCAGATGAAGCAGCTCTGGGGCAGCACATCCCACAGCCACCGCTTACCCCAAGAGGTGAAAGACTGCATGCTAAGGGTGCATGGAAGGCAGCGGGAGCATCCCCAGGATCCGGCTGCACAGGGCAGAGCAGGATTTGGGGAAGGGGCTGGTACGAGGGACGTTTCCTAGGGAGCAGGGGGAGCTGGGGAGGTTTCTAGCTGTCACAGCTGCAGCTAAATCACAGCAAATAGGAGGGGAATGGGACACACAAGGCTGGATTATATTACAAAGGAGCAGTCCATCATGGGGTATTTAAAATAATCCGCTTAGATGCACAGTAGCAGATTTGGAGTGCTAAGGGAATTGAAGGCGCTGTGGCTTTGCAAGGCTGGATCAGATCTAGTTAAGATGCCACTTAGGACAGTACATCCCATCCTGCCTCACTGCCCCAGGGGACAGGCACATGGCACCTGCAGCAAGGCCACCCCCGCCCCGCCGGGGAGGCACCCAAGGTGACACTGGCCACATCCATTGGGATGGCTGACAATGTCCTGTGGCATCTCCCGGGGACAGGCAGCAGGTTTGGGTGGTGCGAGCCCCAGAGCATGGAGCCACGGGCTGGATTACATGCAGGGCAGGGGATTCCCACGAGGGGCCAAGCCTGCAGAGGGGTGAAGGAGGTGTAACTGGTGCTTGGTGTCCGGGGGATGCTGGTGTAACTCAGTGGCACCTTCATGACAAAGCCAGCTGCCCGGCAAAACAGCTCGGGCCAGGGGATGCCCAGGAGGCAGCTGCACTCGTGCTGCCAAAGGATGGGAACCTCCTCTAAGGGCATCCATGTGGCATTTGCAGCTCAGCCGGGGCTGGGGACCCAGCATGAGGTCCCCGGTGGGCTGGGATGGGGTGTCACAAGGGGTTGCATGGGTCTTTTGGTACCTGATTTGCGGTGGAAGCTAGGGCTGGGGCTGCTCTGAGGACAGGTGGCCCCAGCTGCAGGGATGCCAGCTGGGCTACTCTGCCCCTGCATGGGCTTGCAAGCCCCACAGCATGGCCAGTGGCTGCAGAGGGGGGTGGCTCCTAATGCCACGAGCAAGGGGGTCCTCTGCTGGGGTCTGGGGCCAGCCTGGGGTCTGCGTGGGTAGGAGTGTGGGCTGTCTGAGCATCCCTGAGCATCCTCGCACCGCTTCTTTGAGCTGGGCTGAAAGTTCAGCCCTAGGGAAGCCAGCTCAGCCTGAGAGAGGGATTTCATCCCAGAGACATCATCCCAGGCAGGCATTCCCCCAGAATAGCATCCTTCCAAGAGCAGATGATTTCCACCTTCCGCCTCCCACCTCCAGGCTCCTCTGATCCCAAGGGGTTCAGCCCACAGTGGCCATGCAGAGCCAGACGCAGCAGCAGCCTCTCGGAGCTGGGCAGCATTGCCGGACGTGACCCCAGCATGGAGCTGGCCATCACGCTGCCCATCCCTTTGCTCCCAGGGAGGGCAAGGCTCAGGAACATGCCTACAAAATCCAAGACCACATGTCAGATTAGGCCATGGGACTGCCTGCCCCTCTCCTTGCCCTTAACCTGTGTCCTCTGTGCCCCCTGACCCCGCTGCAGTGCCGTGCTCAACGTGAAGGCTCACTCCTGCAGGTTTAACCACTGTCCCCAGCTCCCCTGAGCATTAATCCAAGGGAGGATTAAGGTTAACAAGCTCCTGGAGCCACCTAGCCCTCATGCCTCCCAGGATGGACCACTCTGTCCTGGTCCCAGAGAGGGCATGGTGCCCTGCTGTCCCCCTGGAACCTGCTGCTGTCCCCCCCGAGCCCCCCAACCTCTCCTCTGCCAGCATGCATCTCACCGGTGTTGCGCAGCACGTGTTCGCCTCTCCCCGCATCGGGGCCCACAGGCCATCCCTGGGGCTTTGGGGTCTTCCAAGCCTCTGTGAGCATCTTCCCCCTGCTGCATGCAAGCCCTGGGGTGGGGACCAGGGCAGGTATTAGCTTCTCCCCCGACTTCTCCCCTGTCCCCTGGGCACTGTGCTCCACGTCGCTTGTTCCTAGATAGCTCTGGGTTCGTGACAACTAGTTTAAATGCCTGGAAAATACCTTAATGCCTGGTAAGCCCCTGATCCCTGCCTGCCTCGTGCTCCCCGCGAGAGCCCCCGACCCTGGCCATAATCCCTGGGGAGAGGTCATCTGCGCACCCTCCAGCCCTGGGGACAAGGGACCCTCTCCAGGGCACCCACGAGCTCCTGGGGCTGGTGTGCGGGTGCTGGTTAGCCTTGCCCAGGGAGTCCTCTGTCACCTACAGGGGACAGTGGGGACAGGGCCCCCAGGGATGCTCCTGCCATGGGGTGGGATGGCCAGGGCAGGGAGGGTCACAAGTGTAGCTGCCACCCTCCTGCACCTGCCTTAGTGCCACCAGCTCCAGAACAGGGGTTTTTAGAGAGAATCAGATAGCTGTTACCTCTTTTTATATAGTTATGGGGGTTTTTTTTAATTTCTGTTTTGGATTCCTATACGCTTCACAGTGAGCAGAGCCCCCAGCCTGCCAGTCCCTGTCCCCCCTAACCCCTGCCCCACCCCATCCAGGGGGGCTCCCCAGGGCATGGAAGTGGAGGAACCCCCAGCTTGCAGGGTGAAAGAGGGCCCTGGCTCTGCCCCCAGCCCCATTTCCCCAGCGCTGGGAGCTTCTGCTGCCTTCACCTGCCCTGACCCATGGCCCCGCGAGCTGTAATCCCCCTCCTGCTGCACCCACAGGATCAGAGGCTGCCAGCGCCAAACCCATCCTGGAGAGAAGAGGGCACTGAGGGGTGGTAATACACTCTAATGATTGATACCCTGGGGAGAGGAGGAGGAGGGTGACAGGCTCTCCCCAAACTCCTGGGTCTCTAAATAGGCCAGAGGAAAAATCCTGGTTTGCAGAAGTGTCTCCTATATTTATAAGAAGCAAAGAAAGACAATGCTGGGATAGAGGCTGAGCTGAGCTTTTAACCAGCCAGATTACACTTAGCAGGAGCATTTACCTCTGCCTCTAATCCGCCTCCCACAAAGACTTGCTAACTCCTTCCCGGATTTAACTGGAAGGCTTGAACTCTTTCCGCAGAGGAGAGAGTTAAGCCTGAGCTGGTGCTGGAGGGCTGCGGGGGCCAGGGTCAGTGCTCCCCCCGCAGGCACATTGGGTTTGGGCTGGATGTTTTAGCCCCAGACTCAATTTTTTTCTGGCAAGCCAGTCCCACAGGCAGGACAGGCAGGAGAGGGGCCAGCACCGGGAGCCCCTCAGTCCCTGGGAGCTCGGTGCTGGTGGCTTCAAAATCAGAGCCTGTGCAGAGCAAAAATTTGGACATTTTCAAGCAAAAATCACTGCTGCTTAAATGCAGAGCAGAAGCAAGAGCTCTGAAGGAGCCACCTGGCAGGCGCGGCCCCTCTTGTTTTCAGCTGGATTTCTTGCAAGAACAGAAAACATCCGCAGCCGGCGCTGAGTTGCTGGGGCAGGCGAGGAGGGAGGCTGCTGTAGGATAAAGCCACACTCCTGACACCCATGGCCAGTGTCCCCTGACACCCCCACCCCACCTCAGAGCAGCCACATCCTCCATTGCCTGTGCTGGATCAGGCCTATCGGTCCTCAGAGCCCAGGGCACTGATGCCCACTGGCGGGCACTGGCACCACAGCTGTGTGCAAGCAGGATCCGGCCCTTTATCAGTATTGCCTTGCGGGATGCTTCGCCTCCATGCCAGGCAGGGGAGAGACAAAAATCCCAGCCCTTGGCCCCTCAGCACACCTCTATGGCACCCCACGGCACAGTGACCCCGCGCCACTGCCAGGGGCCATGGTGCCCCATTACGGGATCTCGGTGGGAGGATTTGGGGCAGGGGGACAGGGATGCGGCATGGGCTGACGTCACCAAGCTGGCCGGTGTCCGGCAGCACGTGGCTCCAGCAGCGCTGCCGGCACAAGCGTCTCTGCAGCATAGCCCGCCAGTACAATCCACCGGCAAAGACAGCTTCGTCTGGGAGAGGGGCCAGGAGAAGGGCTGGAGCGGCTGCCGGTGCTGGCGTGAGCCCGGCTCTGCTCTGCAGGACCCGGCCCAAAAGGCTGCCCACCCTCAGTCTCACCCTGTGCTGCCAGCACTAAGCCCTGAGTGCCAGCTTTGCAGGCTGAGGTGGGAAGGAAGCGTGAGCCGAGAGAGCAGAGCCAGGGCTGAAACCTCTCCTGACTTCTGGGAACAGAGCGGTATTGGAAATTTCCTTCCTGGCACGGCTGCAAGGAGGGAACGGCGAGTCCCCTCTGCCGGACCTCGCACGGTCTCCCTCCATCCGGCAGCACCTCCCGGGGTGCGGGGGGGTGCAAGCCTCCGTCGCAGCCCAGGCCAGGGTGGCATGGATGGCCACCGCGCCGCCACAACCTCGCCGCTGCCGCCGCCCCAGCACTGGCTCCTCACACAAAGGCCGGAAGCCAGGCGCAGCCGGGGGGTTTCCCGGCTTGGCCGCGGGTGCCCCAGGGCTGAGCCGGCTGCCAGCCAGCAGCGCCCAGCCCAGCCTCTGCGTGCCTTTGCTGAGCTGCTCAAGCAGTTTCTGCCACGGTCGGGGCTTTCCCTGCCTTTCCTTGGCTGGCACAGCCAGCTGCCCCAGTGCCACCGCGCTGGAACCAATGTGTGGGGCTGGGGGCTCCCCTGGGCATGGCAGCAGCTGTAGCCGCTCCATCTGGGGTTAATGTTCACAGCATCGCCATCAAGCATTATGCTGGGTGGCAGAAAGCACCTGGCAAGAGAAAATCCACCTCACATGTTCCCGAACTTGGCACTGGGACCCGCGCCGGGCTGAGGGCACCAGGCTGCAGCCGGCAGCGGCGGGGCAGCTGGCCACAATGGCCCTGGCTGCGGCCAGAGCCACGGCTGCGCCAGCAAGGGAGGACGTTGGCCTCCAGTGGTTCCTGGCCCCACCGAGAGGTTTTCTGCCATTTGGGATGTGTCTTGGGGTAAAAGGCTGCTTCGGCTACAAGACCCCAGCAGGAACCATGTGCATAGGGCTCAGGTGACAGGCGGGGGTCCCCTCCAGTGGCGTGCTCTGGCCTCTTGCATGCCACCTTCCAGAAATCACCTGAAATCCTACGTCAAAGGTGCCCCAAGCACCTTGACGGCATCTAGGCAGGTTTCAGGCCCACCTCCTACATTCGCTCCTGTGGTGGGTGAGCTCTACAAATGCCACCATGTGCAGGAGGACACTCTGCAACCAGCTCCAGGCTGGATGGGGGTTGTTGCTGGAGAGGAAGAAAGCATGATTTGGTCACCAAAGTTTCTGGGTGATGAAGATACATCCTCTTGGGACTGTGGCCTTCCTGGTCAAAGCACAGGGCTCCTGCCTCTGCTGCACTTCATTAGCTGCCACCCGGCACAAGGCTGAGCACTGATGCCCATGGGCAGTGTTGGGTCCCTCCTATCTGAACCCACGCAGAGTCTCTGAATATCAGAAACTCCGGCCGTGCTCTGCCATCCCCGCCAGCTGCTGGCTCCCCAGAAATCCCCTCTCAGGGGAAAAAAACCTCCTCAATTTCCCCTTAGAAACCAACAGAGCTGCACACTAGGGTGGCAGGAGGGGAAGCGGGGGCTGTTGCTGGACCACAGGTCAGAAGAGCCAGCCAGGTTTCCTTCCTCACTGTCAGCCCCGAATTCACGGTGACCTAGCCTTGGTGTGAGTGGAAAATTAGCCATCCCTAATGACAAGCTCCATGGCCATGCCACAGCATCCCATCCCTGCAGAGCATCCTCCCTCCAGCTCCTCCTCCCATGCACCCAGCCCCAGCTGAATGTGCCCCAAGGGGTCTGGCACATGGATGGGGGGGCTCCGACCAGGGGCAAAATCGTTGCGTTTCAAGGCTGTGAGGTGGCAAGTGACTCTGCACCATCAGGCTGCGAAGAGCAGCACCTGGCTATGGAGAGAAGCAGGTCTGCAGGCAGAACAGGGGTATCCCGTGCCCAGCCATGGGACCCCACCATGCACACCCTGCTCCCCTGCCTAGCCCTGGCAGGGCTGGCGCCTGTGGGTGCAGCTCCATGGGATCCAGAGGGGGCCAGGGACCCCAGAAATGGGGAGAATTGGCCCCGGCTGGGGCTTTCTAGCCAGCATGGAGGCAGGCAAGCAGGGTCCGGTGTGTGTACACTGTGTGTATGTGTGTTACACACACCCAGGAGCCCACCCTGTGTTTTGCCACTTGTATTCCTCACCTGCTGCCTCCCTAACAAGCAGCCCACGAAATTTCAATGCCATCTCCCAAACAAACAACAGCAACCTCTGGGAAATGCTTTTCCTGCAGGCTGGGGGCTGGGGCAGGCGGGCAGGGCTGCTCCCCTCCTCCAGCCTACCGGGCAAGGGGCCAGCTTGGCTCCCGCGGCCCTTTCTGCAGGCAGGGCTGGTATGTTCACCACAAGCTATAGATGGCCCGGCTGCCGCTTACAGTAAATCTGAGTAAGTTGTTTTGGGCAGAGCATTCGAAGTCCCGCAGGCAGCAAACCAGCCGTATCCTACTGGCACAATCGTCTGTCTCAGGCGTCTCCCGTTTCCAGTGCACCTCTTGGCTTTCCCAGCACTGACCCGCCGCGTGTCAGCCTCCGTCATCAGTGCAAAGCCGCCTTCCCAGGGCTTTCCCACCTTCCCGGAGGCAGCTGATGTCTCGGGGAGAGAAGCTGCATCTGCCATCACCCCCCCTTGCTTTGGCCCCGGGTGTGCAGGGAAGCTGGCAAGGAAGGATGCTGGGTCACCCAGCCGCTGCTTGCCAGCATGGTCCCACAAACCGCTGCCTGGCCACTCTCTTGCTGCTTCTTTCTCCCATCACTGCCCTCCAGCCATCAGCTGCAATCTCCAGCGGAGGGACTGGGGGATTTTTCTGCTTTCTAGGGTGAATGTGAAATCTTTGCCCCTGCGGTGGCCAGCAGATGAATGTGAAGCACCACTCAAGCATTTCTTTAAGGGCTTAAGTGGGATTTACGTGGTGAAGATGCCTGCTCCAGCCCTCTTCATGGATGGGCAACACCAAGCGTTGGGAAAAGGCAAGATTTGGCTTAACCAGAAGAGTTTCTCTCAGCCCTCAGGATCACGTTTTGCGTTTTTCTCTCCCTTACCCGCAAGGATTTTCTCCCTAGCCACTTGTTAAGTGAAAACCACTGAGGGTCTCATGTCATCGGCAACTGCGAGGCTTGGGGGTGCAAGGACTGTCCCACACCTCCCTTCACATTTGCACCCCAAGTCCAGAGGAAGGTGAGGTACACGCTGGCAAGAGATTCAGCCCCATCTGTTGAATGACCAAGAAGCAGAAAGCAAGCAAGGCACTAAGTCGCCCAAGGACAGATCACCTCCCAGACGCTGAACCCCGCAACGCCTGACCCAGCAGCCCGGGGACATTGCCCCAGAGCAGCTCTGCCAGCCCCATGGCGTCTTCTGCATTTGGCCCAACCCTTCCCAGCACAGGAAAGGATGCACAGCAGACACAAGCAAAGGATTTTCCAGGGTGGGAGCTTGCTCCTAGTCTGGTTTTTCAGAAGCAGGCTGCAAGCTTGTGAATCGGAGGTATTTTTCAAGTCAGTTCCTGCAGTGGAAGTGATCAAATAATTGTTTATACACCCGTCTGGCCCAACGGCTCCTGCTCACGGAGCAGAAACTTGCTGTCAAGGCTGCTGGGATGTGGTTCAGGCACTGGAACAGGCTGCCCAGGGAAGTGGTTGTGTCCCTGTCCCTGGAGGTATTTAAAAGACGGGTAGATGTGGTGCTTGAGGACATGGTTTAGTGGTGGACTTGGCGGTGGTAGGTTAACGGTTGGACCTGATGATCTTAAGGGTCTTTTCCAACCTTAACAATTCTATGATTCTATGATTCTATGGTTCCCCTGTGACGCTATGGCATGTTTTTAAGAGGAAGATGTTGAGGCTGCAGGTGCCTTTCCAAGACAGAGACATGCTGCAGTGGGCACATTGCCGGCCAGTCACTGGGCCGGATTCGTGCCGCCTTTCTCTCCATGGAGCCACAGGAGAGCTGTACCTGGCAGCAGGCTTTCCCCTGTTCCACTGCCCAAGAGGGTGCTCCCAGCATCTTTTCTACCCCTTGTCCTCTCCTTCCCCCTCCCACCAGTTTGCAACTCCGACAGCCCATCTGTGGCTCTCCCCACCTGCCCGTGCTCCCCATGCTCGAGCAGGCATCCAGAACAACCCTGCTGCTCCAACTGAGGATGCAGGACACATCCCCATGGGAAAATCAGGCTCTCCCAACACCAGCCTCCTCCAGCCCCCATGAACGCTTCTATTCAGACCAACTGTTTTTTCAGGCATTTGTAACCCCCTTTAATATGTTTTTCTTTTTCTCTCTCCTTTGGGGTTGGAATTATTCTGGCTTTGTGCAAAAACCAACTCTGAAGTGCTCGGGGAGTGGAAACCTCCCATTATACTTTTGAAAAATAGTATTAATCTTCCCTCTCATTTTATGAAGAGCTCTCTCCCCGATGGCTCAGGACTGGAGGTAGGCATTTGATGTGGAAACAGCCCTTGCTGAAAGAGCCCTTTTGATGTTTGATTTTCACAGGGCCAACTCCAAACCAACCGCGGGGGGCACTGGGTGATGGCGGGGCTGGGCCCCAAAGGGTGCCCAGGGAGGACACGGGGCAAAGGGGAGGTGCTGCCAGACCCTTATCCTGCCTGCCATTTCTCTGAGCAACAGGCAGGTGTTTCCAGGCTTTCAAAGACAATACAAACAGAGGGATTTCCCTTCATGAAAACTGCCCTTGGCCTGGTTCATCTCCAGGACCTAAAGCAGATGCCCAGACTGCAGTGAGCCAGAGTGACGGACGCAGCTCTCGGCCATCCGTGCTGCCTTCCCTGTGACAGCACGGTGGCACCGAGCTCTGCAGTCCCATACACATGGCTGTGCTGGTCCTGCCATTGCCTTCTGCACCAGCCGTGCCCTGCTCGCTGCCACTGCCCACAGCAGGAGCCTGTGGCTCTGGCTGGGAGATACTCATGCTTCCTAAGAGCAGATCTTTACCCCTTTGCCCAGGGTAAGAGAGACCTGGCATCTCCCCATCAACCGCAGAGACCAAAGGGGAGCGCAAGAAGCAGAATTTAGCCTCTGTTGCAGGAATGCAACGGCAAAGGGAAGGAGAGGACACGCTGGCTGATCCCATCGCCCGCCGGGCTCCCCAGAACACCTGCGCTGAAACCCACCCACTGCAGGGAGCCGGGGCCATGCAGCCATGCTGTGAGGATGAGGACGATGTGCCTGAACTCGGTGTGTGGGGAGGTGGGGGCAGGTTAGCTGGAGTGCCGCAGACCCGGACAGCATCCCCAGGCGACAGCATCCCCATCCTTGCTGCAGGGACACAGGGGACGGTGAAGTGGATACTCGCTTTGGGACCGAGCCACTGTCTCAGGGTGCCTCCGGTGGCAGGGAGCCTGGTCACCCGTGCTCCTAGCTCCTTATTTAGTGGTTTTAGTATCCACCAACTTTGCCTCCTATAGTGCAGCAGCAAGCTTTTCTCTCCTTCCCCTGCCTCTCCCCTTCCTACTGTTTTCTCTCCTTTAATTCCTCAAAGCACTTTTAAGAGGCCATTCATCTGGGAGGTAGCGCCTAAAACAAAGTTGTATTGTGTATGTTTGGTCAAAGCAAGATAAGAGCTTCCAAGTAGCAGGGCAGTAAAGGTGGCTTCTTCAGGTGCTGGCAGCTCTCACAGAGCGCGCAGTGTTCGGGACGTGTTAACCCACTGGCCGGGATTTGCATAGGTACAATACCCCCCTTCACTTTCTGGCAGGTTCTTGGCCTGGAAACTGTTGTATTAAACCTTAGACCAGTATGTTGGCCTGGTAATCAGTACCGCACTATTTACTTTGTCTCTCCCTTTTTTATTTTCCGAGACAATACACATTTTATGCTTTGTCAGCAGAAGGCAGGGCGAGAGCTCACCTTTCGGGGCATCCCACTCCTCCTGGAAGCTGCAGGCACCCAGCGCTCCGGCAGCTGCAGGCTTTGCCTACGTTCTGCAGAGAGCTCATGTCCAGCACACGTTCGTGGCACCGAGAAACAAAAGTTTTTGCACTTTGCTCTCTACCAACTTACGTGTTGTGAGAGAGACCCGGCCGCCTTTTTACCCAAAAGCTTTGTCCTCAGTAAAATCTGAAGATGTTGCAAGTTTTGTTTGATCATCAAGGAACAGAAGAACTGCCGGACATCTGGAAATCCTGGATGTGAGCACCATGCTGGCACAGCTCAGCCCTAAGGCACGTGCTTAGCAAGATCAACACTCCCAGGAGGCAGGGGACCAGCCGCACACGTGCTGCGCAGTCCCTCCGTGCACGGGCAGTAAAGCTGATGCCTTCCAAATGCTCTGGATTTGTTGCACGTTTAGAGGACATCTGTGCTGCACAGGCTGAACTTCATGCTGCGGTGGCTGATCTGCCAGCGTGTGCCCACCGACAGCTACGCCACTGCAGTCGGGACTTAGTGAATCTGTGAAGTTTGGGGGTTTGATGGTGAAGTCCCGTCTGGTGGTGCAAAATGGCACAGTGGTTTGCAGGGATGAGGGAGGTGTTTTCCTGCCTGTTTCTAGAGGATGCCTAGGACTCCACAAGGCAAGCGTGGCAGCGGAGACACAGAGTGAGTTCTCGGTGCTCTAAAGTCCCATCTGTCCTCCAGGAGATTAATATTCTTCTCTTGGGAACCTAGCATTATTCAACCAAATTCCCCCTTCGGGTTTGAAATCTTCAGCAGGGAAAGAACCTTAATGCAAAGGACAGACAAAAAAAGGTCTTAAAGAAGCTGATCTGCAAGTTGCCTTTGCTCAAGCCCTCCCTGCCCATCACCTTGGCTGGACGAGGAAGGCATCGCGTTCATGTGCTGGTTTTTAAATGATTACCCTACACAGCTCTGTTTTATTTCCCCACTTAGCGTTCAGGGGCTGTTCTTCTTGCGCTTATTTACTGTAAAGCAAAGAAAGCCAGGGAAAATGATCTCCAAAGCAAATAGAGCCATGTTTCCATTTGGGAAAACTTAGAGGGAAAGCGCGTGTAGCTAAGCAACAATGCATGATGGTAAATGGGTCATTTTCCAAGGCATGAATTGCATGTGGATAACTGCAAGGAAAACAACCCCAGCCAACAGGCTGCCAACGTTTGAATTCTTGGCCTAAGTGATTAGTAAGAAATGAGATGACTTTTCAATACCCCTGAGAGCTCCCTGGGTTGTTATGGGTTTTTTCTCCCGCTTTCGATCTCCAGCCAAAACCTTGGGTAGGAGTCTCCGTTACTGCGGCTGGGCAGAGCTCTCAGTACAGATGCACTGCAGCAAGGTTCCCCGGACCCAAAGAGGGATGGGTCAGCTCCACCACATCCCAGGGAAAGGGACAGGGACAAGGGAGTCCCCTGGCAGGACTGGGGACCCAGCCACGAGAAACTTCCTTCTCTTTATGGCCAGAGTGAAGCCAGCATTCACTCGTGCATCAGCACTGACGCTTGATCTCAGCCTCCCCCCAGCAGTACCTAGGGATGGCTTTGCTCACTTATCCTCCCTGTGAAACCAGATAATCTCCACTGCAAGAAAAGGGGGGTGTTTTCTTACCTTAGGGTAACATGTTATGGATATAGGAGGGTGCAAGTACTAGGGTAACACTAACTATGAGACCATAAAATCATTTGGGAAGCCAGGAACAGGAGAGTTTGCTGGAAGACAAATAAGTGAGGTCACGTTTGGTTGGGGGCATAACGTCTACGTCACATAGCTGCTGCGTCATGGGTGACAGTGCCTGGCTCAGTCGTGGGCGAAGGGTTAGGGAACCCTTCAGCTTTGCATCCCACGGCAGGAAAACCATTGTGTTGGGGTTTGGTTTTTTTTTCATAATAATAACAAATCCACAGAGTTCAAGCTTTGCATTTGCAGAAGTGACCACTCATCTGGGCTTTTCCAGAATTCCTCCTATCAGGAATGGTGCCACCTTCAAACCAGTGCTGGCAATTCAGCCTGAAGGTCACCAAGTGGGATGGCAGCAGAGCAGGGACGAGACCTCGGTTTTCCTAGACGTGCCGTTGATTTCCTCTTCCTGCCGCTTGCATCGCTGGCTGTGATCAAAACATACACTGCCATGTTTATTAAAAAGAAAGAGTTATTGCAGGAAGGTATTGGGATTATTTCTTTCCTCCATGAATAAAGTTCTACAGTTCATCTTAAAATCAGACCTGAGGAATTTACAGAGTGGTTATTGTACATTCCTCAGGAAAAAAAATCTGAGCAAGTAGTTCCAGTGCATTAAAGCAATGAATAGAGGAAGTGAAAAATATTTTAAATTCCTATACAGTGTTACATTTCAAAAATGTCCTGGTTTAGGACATTGGGGGGGGGGGGGGGAGGCGGCTTTCTTCTCTCTCTTTTTCCCCCCTCTAATTTCTCTGAACTTGTTACAAGTCTCCTTCCATTCTGCTCACCATTTCCAAGCAACTAAATAGAGAGAGGCCTGGAACGATGACAGAGATGCGAAGTACACAAAGGGACCGGAGTGTGGTCCGATAATTCTGTAATTGGAGCTGCTCGAGGCGAAATTTTTTTCCAGCCAGTGTAAATGGGGATCGCTGAAACCCTTAACAATCGGTCTGTCAGGCTGCTTCTTTAATGGATTGCTCTGTTTAACTCTCTGTGTTTGTCACTGGCAAGATGACAAGAGAAATTAGTGTACTGGAAAATATAAGGTAACTGGCAGCTCCCCAGCCTGGTTCCACGGCCCTGCAGACCCCGGGGTGCCACAGCACCGGAGCCTGGCTCACCGGCTGCTCTGCCGCCTCTGTGGAGGAGGAGGAGGGGAGCTTGCAGCCTCCTGCCCTTCCTAGGGGTAGGAAGACCTGCAAAAATACCTTGAGGCTCTGGGATTGACATAGTGAAGAGTGTGGGGAGGAAAGGGGGGTGCCGTCCATGGCTGTGGGGTCCCTGAATTGCCATGCACAGCTGGCTGCAGGCTGGGATCGGGGTGGGGAGAGCACCTAAGCGTCCTCCTAAGGCCAAGTCGCAAACCCTTCCTCAGCTGCAAACAGGCTTTGTTTTCTGCTTTTACACCGCAGATATATTTTTTTTTTTTTAAGCACTATGGGTTAATGTCAGTCCCTGGGGGCGCTGGGTGTAGGGTGGGAGCACTCGCAGTTAGAGAAGATGCTTCCAGTGTGTGCGTGTGAGTGTGAGTGTGCATGAGCACGTGAGTGCGCGCAAGTGTGCGCTGCTTTGGAGATGCTCCGACACCTCCATTGTTCGCAGCCAGCCTCTGAAATTTGGCAGCGATGATGCCCCAAGGCTAGAGATGTACCTTTCGCTTTTCCCATGAAATTCCATTCTGGTTTGGCTGAGTTATAAAAAAAAAAAGTTTGAAAATCACCATTTCCCTTCTGCTGCCTGCATTCCTCAGGAAAACTTTGGCAGCCTGTCAAAACAATAACTGAACGTGAACTTTCTAAAGAGCTGGCCTGGTGCTGTCTGCCAAAGCAGCAATTCAGCACAGCTCAGCGCGGCGTGTCCTTTCCCTCACCCCCCTGTGCCCACCCCCTTGAGCACCCATCCCCGGGCACCCTTTGGCGCAGACGTGTCCACCCCGGACCCCCGTGGGCAGAGCACGGGGTTGGTATACGCTGTCCAGCTGCAAAAGCCACACACACCTCCTCTCCCCTCGCAGGAGAGCGGCTCTCTGCTTCCAGCCCCAACCGTTACTCCTGCAATTTTTGAGGCAGAAACGTCTGGAGCAGTGAGGAAAGGCCAGTCCAAACCTTGCTGAGGAAAACCTTAGGTCCAGCTGCAATAACCTACGTTGTAGACATTTATTTAAAAGATCTTATTCTTTTTTATTTTTTTTAATGCTATTTCCTATGTTAAAAGAATGTTGTTTACAATGCAAAGCCAAGTGCTTTTAAGTTAGGAAATGCCTAATGTATGATTCCTCCCAAGCTCAACTCTGTGTCATGCATTGTGCTACGACCGTTACGTGCGTGAGCCCCTATTTCGACCTCTTTCCTTGTCGTGTGGGCATGGGAGGGAAGAGGGCATGGGCTGCTCCAACAGCTGTAAATAAGACACTTCCTAACATTGAAGTGTTTCACTTGAACGCTTCTGCAGACCGCATATTATTCTTTAATACAGGTTTTTAATGCAATGTATAATTTTCAAACCAAAGCACCCGACTTGGGCACACTTGCCAGAGTTTTTCCTCACCACAGAAATGTGGCCGCATCTGGGGTGGAGCAAGGCAACTGTTTTGCAGCCTGCCAGGACATAAAATGACTTTAAAGCAGAGAGGAGACAGCACAGTCCTTGTTAAAAGCACCCATTACATTTCACATGAAGGCGCGGGAGGAAGCGGGGAGGGAAACTGCTGCTACTTCACCCCCGCAGGGGGTAATACTCTTAATCTGGTGGCAAATGCTTTGTGGTCCTGGGGTATTTGCGGGGCTCAGATTGTACAACTCAAGGGAAAGATGGTGCTTGCACCGTCCCCGTGCTGCCAGCACCGTGCTGGCTCGGGAAGACAGGATGAACCTCTGCCTTTCCCACCACCTCTTCTCTTGCCAGCAAGCCCCAGGTTTAGCTTGCAGCGCACTGAGCTGAGACCCCAGAGGCAGCGTCTGAGCCAAAGCAGGCTAACCCTCCTGCCTTCCCTCGTCTCGTCGTCACCAGGAGGTGAGAAACAGGCAAGAACAATCCGTGAACTAAACCAAACTGCCGCGACTGGGTGTTCTCGTGCTGTTACTTGCAAGATGCGGCTGCCCTTGTGGGAAGGTGGCCACCAATTATGGCAGATACTCCACAAATCCTGGTGTCTGAGCAATGCAACGCTAGTAATTTCGTGTAGCATTTACTGCTGGCCAGGGAGTCGTCCCTTCTGATGCGAACAAAGCTCTACCTTCTACAAGCTCCCCTCCGGCAGGCCCTGAGCTTGTGCTAACAGTGAAGCTAATATTTGGATCTCGGGAGTGGCCAGGAGTCTTCAGCCTGCCCCAAAAATCTCTCATCATTTTAGTGCGTTTGGCTGGCAGCGCTGTGGCTTCAGCCCCCCTCCCTCCTCCACCCCTCCAACTATAAAAGCCTGTTGTGGCCTACATTCAGCTGTCGGATATCACATTATCATGGCTCGGCAAAGAGGAAACCAAGGAGTTTGGCACAAATGGCTTTTCTGTGTTCAGCCTGTTCCAGCGCGGGTCCGTTCGGCTCCTCCTGAAGCACATGGAAGCGCTCAAAACTTCAATATTTAATCTTGCCTTGAAATGCAAATTGTCAGATCCAAGGAAATGAAAGCAAGCGAATGCAGGGCCACTGATGTGGGGACGCCGGGGAGGCAGCAGACGCTGTGCTCGCTTCTTGCCTTTCAGCCTTAGCGTGGGGCACCAGGACCCTTTCTCAAGCACTGTGCCCCCCCCTACTCAAGCATTGTCATTATCGCCATTATTTTATTTCTGTGTTTGAATGTAGCTTTTCCCAACTCGGGACGATCTAGTGCTCAGCCAGACCTTGAGCATCCCTGAGCACTCGGCATGCTTCCAGTTTTGTTTCTGTCCTCCGAGGTCACTGCCGTGATGCTGGATGCTCAGACTTTGTGCCTGTGGAGGAGAGACGGAGGCAGAGGCAGACGGAGGCAGAGGGGATTTCGCAGTGTGTAAGGCAGCACATGTGCCTCCCTCTCCCCCCTCGGCACGCACATGCACACAACCATTCGCCCCTATTGCAAGGCAGGTGGTGTGGTAGGAAAGGGAGCGCCCCATGCATGCATGTTGGGAGCCAAGTAACCCTGGAAATATTACAAGCACAGTTTTGAGAAATAAAAACACATTAATATTCTGTTCTCTCAAGGCATTATCCTACTGTTTACCATTACACACAATCCTTTGCCTTAAATTGCATCTTTGATTAAAGCAGCAACGAGAGAAACCAGTGCTAATAACAAAATGTATTCTGCTTTAAATCACTAAAGTGAAAACATCAATAAGCTGTAACCATCAGTGCCGCCATGAAAATGAAGGCAACCACCATGGGAAACAGCAAGGATGAAATCCACTTTGCCAGCATAAAAGCCAAGTAATTAGGTCTTATGTGGGTGGAACTTATAATGAGGTGCAGGAAGGGGGAAAATGAATTTCAGCCCAAGCCTGCCTCCTCCTTCTCCCGCCCCCTGCCAGAGCTGCTAATCCAAGTTTGGGGACTGCAGTAGGGACAGCAGCCCCATTTCTCAGCTCCCCAGGGTCTGCAAAGCAGCGTCTGTATCTCCACCTGCACCCACCGCCCAACCCTTGTGGGGCTGCTCTGCAGCCTGGCCCCACGCATCGTCGGTGGGCAGCGGATGGTTTGTACCTGGTACCAACTTAAATTTCACTGGGGTAGAGGGGTGTGCTTCCAAGGAGGGCATTTCACTTTGAGCAAGCTCAAGTTCATATATTCTATCAGCCCGAGAAATTTAATTTAAAAATTAGAAAAAGGAATCGTATCTGGTTATCGTGGATTAATCAGAGTTTGTGGATGGGGATATAAAATTAATTTATCTACAGTGAGTTATTTGAATCAAAGCCCTGTGCTCCTCTGCTGTCCGCCCCTCAAGGAGCTCTATTACTGGAGCAACACTGCTCTCAATTGCTTGCCCTGGAAGTTGTGATACATCAGCAAACTTCAGACCCTCTGTGCCCAGCTCTTCCCACATACTCTTATGCTGGGTACAGCCTTTCAGTTATTCAATGTTGCAGTCATCCTCCGGTTCACCTAAGCCAGGAGTATGTTTTCAGGAGCTGTCTACCTAGTGCTAGAGCAGGAGAAATTATTCATAACTTACTCTTCCATGCTTTAAAGTGCAAATAAAGCAGACAACTTCAGTGCTGGGTTTTCTAACATTCCCTGACATCTCCAAAGCAGATCAAGGTGCTTGTCCGTCCTTGTGCCTGCGACACTGGTTGGAAGTCTCTGGAAAGGGCTTTCCCTTAATTTCTCAACAGCTGTCATTTTGCCTTTCTTTAAGGATGCTTCGCCACACTAAGACCAAGGCTGGCTGCCGAGCTGGCTGCATTTCTGCCTACTGCCGGTGTTTGTGGGCTGTGGGCTTAGGCTCTGGCCATCGGGATGTAGCTGGCAGGCAGGCCGAGGTTCAGTTTTGGGTGTGTTTGCAGCTCGGATTTATCCCGAAGCTTGTGAGAGGCAGCCATCCCCTTTGGTGCCTTTTCCTCTGTTTTTTTTTCCCCCGGCTACGTCGCTAGAAAGAGCGTTGGGTTTCCCCGGGGGTCACACTCTAGCCGGTGGACGGTTTAGATGCCCTCCGAAACGCCCAGGTTATTATTTGGAATACGCAGCAGGCAGCTGCCAGGGACCTGCCGAAGTAAGGCAGGGGAGGAGAGCCCACGTTTCTGGCAGCAGCGGCAGGGCTGGCAGCAGGGGGGTGGTGCGGGGAGGGCGGGGGGCGGATGGGCCAGCCCAGGCCCCAGCCGGGGATGCGGACAGCGGCTCTACCTGCAAAGGGCCGCCTGGGCCTGGGCCTGGGCCGTGACCCTCTCCCACAGACCCCATCCCCGAAGTGGGGGGCGGCCCTGGCTGGAGGGTAGCAGGTAGGCCCGGCGCTGCGGGGCACCGGCTCGGTGGCGATCCCGCCCCGGCAGCAGTAGTGCCGGCCGCGGCGGGGGGCGCACGGCCCAGCCCGGGGCTGCCCCGGCCGGGCTGCGGGCCCAGGGGTGCCCGGGGGCCCGGGGGGCCGGGGGGGGCCCGCGGACCCCTCAGCCCCGTCCCCCCTTTCCCCCTCAGCGCTCGCCTTTCTTTGTCCCGCTTAGTAACTGGGGCGCTCAGCCAATCGCCATCGAGCCGGCCGGCTCCGCCGCCAGCTGATTGGGTGAGCTGCCCGTAGCCCTCTGCCAATCCCGGCGCTCGCTGCTGCTTCAGACAAAGACGGCAGCTCTGGCAACCGGGCTCGTCTCCCCCCGCCCCCCCGCGCGTGCTCCGCGGCAGCAGTCCCCCGGCGACAGGCCAGCCGGGGGACCTACCACCTCCCCTTCTCGCCTCAGAAGGGGGGGGATCGCTAGGAAACGGCGGCGAGAGAGGCGGCCGAAGTGGCGAAAGGGAACAGTTGGGCAAGTGGGGAAAGAGATTTTTGTATTCTGCCTAGCTTTCTTTCTGGGCTATCTCGCCGGCGTGAAGAGGGACGTTTCCCCCTTCTGGCTTTTTTGCCCACCCCCTCCTTTGCCCCGTGGAAGCGCCCGCTCGCAGCCCCCCCCCCCCCCCCGCCCCCGTCTCCTCGAAGGGGTTAAAAAGCCGGCGCGAGGCCCCGCCCCCGGGACCCCTCCCGCGCGGCGCCGGGGGGGCGTGGCCTCGTTCTCGGCAAGAGGCGGTTGGCGACGGTTGGGCCCCTCAGAGCCTCTTAAAATGAAACCGAGCGGGGCCGGCAGCGCCGCAGAGAGCCTGGGGCCGCGACCTGCGGTAGACGCCCGGGGCCGCCGCCGGAGCCGCGCAGGGCTGCCAACTGGGCACGGCGGGCGACGCCGCCGCGGGCTGCCCGCCCAGCGCTGAGCCGAGAGCCGAGCCGGCGGGGACCGCGGGCCGAGCGGCCCCCAGCGCTGCCCGCCCCGCTCCGGGCTCCGCGCCCACCGTTATTGTTGTCCGCTGCCCCCTCCTTTCTCCTCCGCCGGCGGAAAGAATTCATCCAGAGACCGAAAATCTCCCCTTTTTATCCGCTTCTTCCCACCCCCCGCTTTTGCGGGGGGGAGGTTTGTTTTGCTTTCAGCCCGGTGTTTTAAAAAGACCCCGAAAATGGCGATTTCTAGAGAGAATCCAGGAAAGTGGCTTTTCTGTGGAAAGGTGTCTTTTTAAACAGAAAGAAGCACTCTCTATATATTACATATATAACTACCTGTCTTAGTTCCTGCAGGGCAGCTGCTGAGGTGGCTTGTGTGGTGGGGTTTTTTTTTTAATTAAGTTTAATTTTGCGGGTTTTTAAATAATTTTTTTTTAGCTAGAAGTGTTATTTTAGAGCGGGGTGGATTCTTCTCGGCTTTTTTTTTTCTTTTTTTTTTTTTTCTTTTTTTCCCCCTTCCATTAAAAGCCGAGAAAGCCCATCTCTTATTTATAAACCTGCCGGGACTTGACCGTCGCGATGTACAACACGGTGTGGGATGTGGACCGCGATGACACGGACTGGAGGGAAGTGATGATGCCCTATTCCACTGAGCTGATATTTTACATTGAAATGGACCCTCCAGGTAGGGAGCCGAAGCCTGCCTGCCGGTGCACCCCTTGCAGCGGGTCGGGGCCGCCTTCCATTCCTGCCGCCTTCTCCCCTTGCCCGTCCTCCCTCCTGCTTGCAGACTTTTTCCCGTTTGAAAAAGGAGGGGGAATCTGCAGAGAGAGAGGGGGGAAAAAAATATCTGTAGTTAAACTTTGATGCTTGCATAAACTTTTCAGGAACTTGAACCTGCTATCTCCTAGGCAGAAGTATTTTAATACTGTCTTTTGGGGGGTGGGAGGATAACTGCGATTTATGGTGCCTTTTGGGAGGTGGAAGGAGGCAGGAGGAGGAGACCTGCTCACAGCCCCTCTCCCGAGTCTCTTTTTTTTTTTTTTTTTAAGCCTTTATTGAAAACCGTATATTTCGGCTGTATTCACTTCTAGAGGAGCGGTTTTATTAGCCTCTTCACCTATGTGCCTTTATGTGCCTGTAACGCTTTGATGGTAGTGATTTACCTACCTCCATTCAGTTCCAGTTTAATCGCTTTTACAGTCTCCAAGACCCTTTTCTTGCCAGCTCTCTTCCAGCATCGACAGATGAGGTGTGCGTTGTCACGGGATTTTGGTGCTGGGGGGATAATACTTGGGAACAGGCTGGAATACATCCCTGGAGGCACTGTTACTTTGATAACGCTTAATAACCTTGTTCAAAAGGGCTTAATGCAACTTTTTTTTTCCCCCCATGGATTGCCAGTGCTGAAAATGAAGAAATGCATTGTCCTTTGCTTGCCTGAAGTTTTTAGATGGGACAGAAAGTTTCTTTTGTGTCTGAAGAGTGAGGGAAGGCTTACAAGGAGAAGAGGTTGAGTCTTTCTTTGGTAATGAATTAAAGTGAGCATAAATGGGTACTGGTGAAACTGTATCTATACCTGTAAGAGTCTAACAGGCTGAGGACAGTAAGATAATTGAAGGGCCTTTATGTTCTCAGGTCTCTGATCTGTACAGCCAGAAGGTACAGTAAAATCTGCATCAAAAATCTTAGCCTGCGGAGAAATGGATAGCAAATAAGTGCTTCTAAGTGCTATCTTCTGTGTGGCATGTACTATTAGACTTTCGAAATGCGCTTTTCAATCTGTGCTTGAATCATGGCTTGTATCCCCAAGTGTGGTTTAGTCTCTTTGTTTCAGCACAGTGAGCTCTTTTTTTCTCTCCTTAGGTATGTGGTACATTAATTAAAAGAGGAGGAGGTGATCATCCTGAGATTTTTGGATCTCAGGGACTTGGACTCACTTCCTCTGGTAACTCTGATGCTTTAAAAATTGGGCAGATCTCTCAGACAGACAATACTGGCCACTACTCTTTAAATTCTTGCATAGCTGACACTACCTATTTTTAGATGGTACTCCTGAAAGCATAAACTTCAGTCAAATCTGTTTCCTTCTGTGAATTTCAGAGGGTATCTTTCTTGTAAATGTTTTTGATTTTAACTATTCATGAGGTTAGTATTTGTATTTGCTTGCATGGAGTGAACAAAAACTCGAGTTCCATTGTAGGTGACTTAAAACAATTGGTGTGGGGTTTTTTATTTAAAAAAAAAAATAAAGCCCCTTGAATGGCTTAGTGCAAGGAGGCTGCTAAAAGGGGCTGGCCTAACTGAACTGGTCAGAAAAAGCTTTCCAGTATTTCTGCAGGAATTCAGCCATGCAGCCTTATGAAGTTTACATTAAGAAGCAGCACTTCTGTCATTAGTAATGCCAATATTTCCATCGTTGAAGCCCTATTGTCAGGGAGCAAGGCTCTGCATGGTCCAAACACCACTTAGCAAGAGGAATTAATGTTACATGCTGATCCCTGAAGTGTTCAGTAACTTTATCTTTCATATTTTTAAATTAGAAAAGCCAGAGCTGGAAATGATGCATGGGATGATCCCCATGTGTATGTCCTGATTTCACAGGACTGTAACTTTTCAATTGTGGCGGGGGGGGAGGGAGAGTGTGGTGGAGGTGGTCTGCTTTTTCCTCGTCCAGAGGTGGGGTGGGAAAGCATTTTCTGGTCTGGGATGATAGGTCATCCCTAAGGGGAGTGTAGAGGAATTTATTTGGAAGACTTAAACACTCAGCATGCCTTGGGATAAAGTCACTGCATTTGCACCCGGTAACAACCACAACTCCATTTGGCCCGCTTCCAACAAAAATTTGTGAAGGTTTTCAGTGTAGCATTCCCCCGCGCGGTGGCTAGAGTTCCTGAGCAGCTGAATGGTGGCAATATGTTTTCTCAGCAGCGTACAAACTAACACTATGCAGCGAGTGTCCCCACTGCCAAAGGAGGCAGCACGGGCTTTTGTTCACAGAACTTGCGTGAAGAGATCCCTGGTTGGTCTTTATGCTGCAGGACTGGGCATCTACTGATAGCGGGAGCCAAGTGTCTCAAATCACGCATGACTGCTTGTGATTACATTTTAGTGCGTCTAAACTTCAGGCAGAAGACAAAAGCAAGGTGAACATAATGTGCGGTGTCACCCGTAACCTCTAAGTCAAGGGTGGGGATACTGTTTCTTGTTAAGGGCCAGTAGACCTTTAATTTATCTTGGCAGGCTGTCTTAATACCCACCTTAGCGTTGCCCAATAATAATGCAGAAATAAAATCCTGTGATGGCAGGCAGCCTGCAGCGCAGCCATAGCTTCTGTCAGGCTTCAGTGCACCTGCACCAGCTTATCAGTGTGCTAGTGTTTTCTGTCCGGGGTTGTAGGTGTAAATGGATGCTCAGAGCAGGTCCTGAAGCCTCTCTGCTAGAAGGCTTGCTCAAAAGTTCAATAGTAATAATAAAGTTGATGCCTATCTCGCGCAGGAGTTTTTTTCCAACTCCGGCAGAGGCAGGGTCAGGCAGCAAGGGACTGCTAGCTTTCTGCTAGTTTTTAATCCATTCTAAACATAGGAGTGGGACAGTTTTCCTAAATAGAGCAGTGGAACTAGGGATTCAGTTCTGCCAGCCTTGCAAAGCATGCCTTACAGCAGTACGACTAATACAGGAGCAACAGTGGTGACAACCAGCAGGGTGACTCCTGTTACCTAATTTTTTTGTTTGTGCACAGAGAAGGACTTGTGGGTGATGTGATGGTTGGAGGCTGTCTTGGGCATAGCAATCACAAAATGATAGGGTTTTCCATTCTTGGAGAAGTAAGGAGGGGGGTCAGCAGAACTGCTACCCTGGACTTTTGGAGGGCAGACTTTGGCCTGTTTAGGAGCCTGGTTGACAGAGTCCCTTGGGAGGTAGTCCTGAAGGGCAAAGGAGTCCAGGAAAGCTGGACATCCTTCAAGAAGGAAATCTTACAGGTGCAGGAGCAGGCCATCCCCATGTGCCAAAAGATGAGCCGGTGGGGAAGACGACCAGCCTGGCTGAACAGAGTGCTTTGTCTGGCACTCAGGGGAAAAAAAAAAAGGAGAGTTTATGACCTTTGGAAGAAGGGGCAGGCCGTTCAGGAGGACTACAAGGATGTTGTGAGGTTATGCAGGGAGAAAACGAGAAGGACCAAAGCCCAACTAGAACTTAATCCAGCTACTGCCGTAAAAGACAATAAAAAATGTTTCTATAAATACATTAACAACAAAAGGAGGGCTAAGGAGAATCTCCATCTTTTAGTGGATGCGGAGGGAAACATAGTGACAAAGGATGAGGAAAAGGCTGAGGTACTTTCACACCTTCTTTACCTCAGTGTTAATAGTCAGACCAGTTGTTCTCAGGGTACCCAGTCCCCTGAGCTGGAAGACAGGGATGGGGAGCAGAATGAAGTCCCCATAATCCAAGGAGAAATGGTTAGCAACCTGCTACACCACTTAGACATGCACAAGTCTATAGGGCTGGATGGGATCCACCCAAGGGTGCTGAGGGAGCTGGTGGAAGTGTTCACCAAGCCACTTTCAATCATCTATCAGCAGTCCTGGCTAACCGGGGAGGTCCCAGTTGACTGGAGGTTAGCAAAGGTGACGCCCATCTACAAGAAGGGCTGGAAGGAGGATCCGGGGAACTAGCGGACTATCTGACCTCGGTGCCGGGGAAGGTTATGGAGCAGATCATCCTGAGTGCCGTCACATGACACATACAGGACAATCAGGTGATCAGGCCCAGTCAGCATGAGTTTACGAAAGGCAGGTCCTGCTTGACTAACCTGATCTCCTTCTATGACAAGGTGACCCACTTAGTGGATGAGGGAAAGGCTGTGGATGTTGTTTACCTAGACTTTAGTAAGGCCTTTGACACCGTTTCCCACAGCATTCTCCTGGAGAAACTGGCTGCTCATGGCTTGGACAGGCGTACTCTTCGCTGGATAAAAAACTGACTGGATGGCCGGGCCCAAAGAGCTGTGGTGAATGGAGTTAAATCCAGTTCACGGCCAGTCACATATGGTGTTCCCCAGGGCTCAGTATTGTGGTCGGTCCTGTTTAATATCTTTACCAATGATCTGGATGAGGGGATTGAGTGCACCCTCAGTCAGTTTGCAGACAACACCAAATTGGGCAGGAGTGTTGATCTGCTGGAGGCCGCACCTCAATTACTGTGTTCAGTTTTGGGCCCCTCACTACAAGAAAGACATCGAGGTGCTGGAGCGTGTCCAAAGAAGGGCAACGAAGCTTGTAAAGGATCTAGAGCACAAGTCTTACGAGGAGCGGCTGAGGGAGCTGGGGTCGTTTAGCCTGGAGAAAAGGAGGCTGAGGGGAAACCTGATAGCTCTCTACAACTACCTGAAAGGAGGCTGGGTGTAGGTCTCTTCTGCCAAGTAACAAATGATAGGACAAGAGGAAATGGCCTCAAGTTGTGCCAGGGGAGGTTTAGGCTGGATATTAGGAAAAATTTCTTCACTGAAGGGTTTGTCAAGCGTTGGAACAGGCTGCCCAAGGAAGTAGTTGAGTCCCCATCCCTGGAGGTATTTAAAAGACGGGTGGATGTGGTGCTTAGGGGCATGGTTTAGTGGTGGACTTGGCAGTGCTAAGTTAACGGTTGGACTTGATGATCTCAAAGGTCTTTTCCAACCTAAACAATTCTATGATTCTGTAATGTTTTTCCCTTCTACTTGCATGGCTTTTGGCATAATAAAATGTATTGCTGGCATAAAGTAGGATCTATATGTGGCAAATAATACTAGGTGCAACTAAATAACTTTCAGTGTCTAAAGACAAAACTGGAACCATCAGTTGCATATAGCTAACATAGTAGCTTCTAAACTTTCTAATCAGGGTTAATTTAGAGTATGATGGCCATAGCAGCATCATATGCTGGTTCTGGCATTAGGAAACTGGCTGTCAGGGGTTCACTTGCATGTTTGTTCTTGCTGTGGGTCTTGATGTCTGAAAAGGCAAGGAAATAGGCTACTGGATTGAATTTAGTTTTTATTTAACGACATCTGTTCAGGTCTGCAAAAAGTTGTTACTGCCATAAGTTAAGTTTTTGAACGGAGGATGTTGAATTGACTGAAAAAGTTACCAGAGTACCTAAAGCATAACTACCTATGTATTACCTCACTTCTAATAAGTAGGACTAAGTAATGTCTTTCCCTCTGTAGATCTGGGATATATTATCAGTTGTGTTGATGATAAAATGTGTAATCACTGAATACATTTTGTCACAGTTGGATGAAAATCAGTAAGAGTGTTCCGCTGGGATTTCAGACACAGATGTCAGCAAAGATATTTGGCTCAACTACAAATTAGAGGTTAGTTTCATTTGTGTGGGTTATGAAGAAAACCACAACTTTAGAGTAGGCTTACTAATGCAGAATGGGCTCTGCCTATTTAGGAGCAGATAATAGAACAAGTGTTTGTCCTAAGAGTATATGAAACCTACCTTTTTGAAGCCTGTTAAGCCCAAATATGACCAACTGTGTTTACAACTTGATCCAACCGTCTTTTTCAAGAGTGTTACTCTTCCTTGCCTCATAGGCTGAGACCAGCTGTAACAATGCTGCTGTTATGAAGTCTTTTAATAATGAAGGGGGGGCAGCGATAATCTATAGGCTGCTTAGTTTAGTCTACTTTGCAAAAGCAGCGCTGCCATTGTATGAATGAGAGAAGTATTCAAGGGAAAAAGTGTATTTATTCGTTGTAGTTTCTATTTTCTTCTCATATATAATTTGACAACCCTTGTTTTAGGGGAGTGATACTATAATTGTAATTTGGAAAACATAGGGTTCTGATCTCAAGGGCAGCGTTTATTCGGATACCAGTCCTGCTGTATCATTATCAATGTTATAGTGGAAACTGAATGTGGCTTCTCAAATGGGGTTTGTGGTATGCAGTAGCCAGATGTAGGTGAACACTGCATGTCTATGCCTGACTAGTTTTCCAGTGGGAGAACAGATGCAAATTTTAATAGCACTGTCAGTATTGTCCTTCAGCTTATCTGAACTGACTCCAGAAGCTTATCAAAGAAAAGTTCTGCTCTTACACATCTAAAAAAAAAAAAAAAAGTTCTACTAGTGCATGTCATCAAGATAGCAGCACTGTAGCAGCAACTGTCTTCATTGTGAATTTAAGTCTTGCTGAAAGTCACGTTTCCAAAAAAGCAGATGCTGGGTGTTGATTGTTTCCTTATTACAGAAGGGAAGTTTGTGCATGCTGTTTTGGGGTAAAGCAGGGAATAAATAGGGCTCAGTCACTTGTATTCTGCATATCCTGGAAAATGGTTTGATTTGGAGTCTCAGCTCCTATGAGGACAGTGATATGAAATGCTTGTATTCTGTTCTTGTTACACCTAGATTTTTCTACTGGCATTGTCATTTAATGACTGCTGTAACCATTTTTTATTTCTGATTGCATTTTCAGGCTTGCTTTTGCATTCCTTGCATTTGGTTTTCATTTTGATGGCTCTAACTGTTAAAGAATATCACTCATCAGCTTTCAATTAAATACATGAACACAAAAAATCAGATCATTAATATAAAGTGAAATGACGTTTTGCTTGAGATGGGAGAGCCTGCTTTAAAAGTCTGTCATTTTTGTTTATCAGTAGGCTTTCAGATGATGTAGAAATAGTTGAGGAGAGAAAGTTTCCTGAAGGGAGTTGTTCAGCTCTGTGTTCTGTAAAGCCGTAGGTTTATGGAAACTAAAACATGGGAGAATGTTCTGAGAAGAAACCAAACTCTTCACCATGTGTTTGAAGGCAAAACCTGCAGCAAATGTTATTTCTGCAATTGTTCCACACAGTTTTCCATGTTGCATGATGTCTATACCTGACAGGAGTTAATCACTGTGTTGCTTCCTTCTACCTCGCCTGTTTGAAAGGAGAAGACTCTTCTTGGAGTTTCCTTTAGGAAATATTGTTTTCCCAAGCAGCAGAGTTGACTTCTGTCTTTGCTATTGCCTGTGTGGTATCTTATTCCAGAATGAAGCTATTTGGGCTTATCTTTGCTCGACAGCTTGGGAAAACAGAGAGGCATAGCTGGTCATATACATCTGCGTCCAGTACTCTAAAAGCAGTTGGGTGCCTTACATCATCTCATGTTGATTGTTTAGTGAGTCACTTTTGGAGCAGAAAACTAGAGAACACTGGAAACAGCAGCATAAAAAATACTTTTATCAGCATTCCCTGTATGTTTTAAAGCTTAGGCTTTGTTATTGTGAAAAAGACTGTTAACTGTGTTGAAACAGGTTGCTGTAAAACTTTGGCCCCATTAAAGCAATAGGTGTGTTTTAGCTGGATTTTTGGAAACTCGTTTTCTTAAAGTAGGTTGCTGATTAATGCTTAAAGAACAGTCTCTGCTCGTGTACTAAATGCCCCGATGGAAATGAGTCAGATTTTCTTTTTTTTTCTTCTGCTTTTTATCTCATTTCTTCTGACAGGTTAAAATCTGCACAATAGCTAAATAAGCAAGAATTTGCTTCTCCACATAATCTAAACTACAGCATATGAGCTGGTACCAGGTCCCCAAACAATGTGAGTGGATGTTACCTTTTTAGAAGAGATTTTCATTGTCCTTCATCTTTGCTGTGCCCTCCATTCAATAGACAAACATTTTTGCAATGTTTCAGTGAATATATGCCAGTACCTTAAGTTCTTCTAGTTCTTCTGAAGAAAAGTGGCTATATACAGGGAGTCGTATAAGAATTCATACGGTTCAAAAGAAGCAAAGTGCAATTGGTGCCTGTTGTAGCCCTTTCCAAAAAGGACCCCAGCTGCCCTGCTGGACACCGACCAGCTGCCGGGTGAATCCGAATGCCGAAGCACAATGCGCTCTGAAGCTTCCCTGTGGCTGAACAGGATCCAGGTTCTTCTCTGGCTTTGAGTCCAGCAGCACACTCGAGATGGCTACCTTCCATCCAGTGCTCTTTGAAAAAGGAGATGAAATACTTCACTGCTTCAACCTGTGACTGCTTCCAACATTTGCCCAGACTCTCTACCAGTTTTGTGAACTGGAAAAATGTTATTTTAATGATAGTTCATAGGAATGTTACTTCTTCTAAATTCAGATATCGTTGAAGCTGACACGTGGTTATTTAGGAAAGGCTTGAAAAACGTCATGTTTCTCAGCACAAAAATTTGTGGGTTTGAACAAATCAAAAAAACATCAATCCATATCCCCTTCATCTTGTTTGTTCTTTCACTACAGAATACCTTGAGTTTTGGTTTGATGTCACTTTGGGATTCTTGTACTTCAGATCGGTTTTCTCCTTCCAAACATAAACCTCCCATTTCCTTCTATGAGCTACTGCTTACTCTCTGTTACTTTCTTCCTCTTCCCCTGAAAGAAAAAAATCCACAGGAGCCATTTTTTCAGGGTTTTTACCTTTTGTAGCCTTATCCTAAATTTCAGCCTCTGTAGGCCGTAAAATCTGGTGTTGCACATGATCATCTTTGTTTTTGTTGGAATTCTTTCCTTCCTTGCATCCCTCCCCTCAAAAAACCCAAACAAAACCCCCCGAAACCAGAGCTGCTGCAATGGAGCTAGAGGAAAAATTGCTGTAATGAGGGAACACAGCCCACTCTTCGGGTGGGCAGTAGGGCTTACACTCCAACACTAGCCCCAGAAAAATGTTTTAGAGGTGAAGTGGGTGAGAAGTTCATTGGCAATATTGCGTATGTAAGTTTTGTTGTCTGTTACAACCTGAATTTGTACATTGCAATTAAATTTCCCAGGCTGTCAGTACGCGTGCTGCACTGCCCTGCATAGTCATCCTGGGGATGTTATAGGAATCTTGATTGTTGGCTCTCCGAGGAACTGCTCCCAAGTGTCAAATCAGAAGTCTTTGGTGTTTGTGGCATCTTTACTCTGATTCATCTCCTGTCTCCAAAAGTAGTCTCTTGAAGGATACAAGGAATCTTGAATCAAGGAGATGAATGTTTAAGATCCTTTCCATTTCGAAGGGTACAGTACAGTCTCACTGATAAGTTTTGGGACAGTGAAAGAAGTCAAACTGCTGCTGTGAAATGGATTTCATTAAAATATTTTTGAAGATCACAGTGTACTTGAGTGAGGAGATTAAATCCGTTTCTGTTGTTACACCTTGAGATCTCAGCATGAGCAATGTCCATGCAGTCTGAGCCTGGCTACATTACTCCGTGCCTGCTCTGAATCTCAGCTTCTGCTGAGGGCACTGTGTAGGACTGCATGGGTTGGGACTTCTGCCTTGGTGGAACTTCCTTCAAGATCAAGGTTCTTAGAAAAGATGATGTGTGACACAACGTACAACAGTTTTCCTCTGAATACTTTTCTACCTTCAAATTTCTTCTGGAGTGTTGATTTGAAATGCACCTTTTGATCTTGATGTAGATAGCTCTCTGTTAGCAATTTAGGTGGTGTTGAAATATTTCTACTTTGGTAACTAGAAAATAGTTTGACATAGCACAAGGACAGGTACTGTATGAGGAACAATTTTACATATTGCTCTGAAAGATGTGAGCTAGTGGTAAGCTGAAATAAAATGCTGCTTAGAGCAGCAAAAGTCACATGGATTTGCAGCTGTATTATTATTATTTTTAAGTAGGCTCTTGTGCAGCAAAATTCTCAGAAGCAATCGGTGCTACTGTGAATTCTTTCTCCTATGAGGTTTGTACCTGACGCCTGGATGGATGCTTAGTCTTTGAATTATCTGGGGAAAACAGCCCTGGGCTGTTTTTATTTAAAATGGCTTTTTCTTTTGGCTTTGGTAGGTCTCCTAGCCATAGTGTATCACTGCTTGGGCCTGACTTCATTCTCCATCTTCCACAATGAAAAGCTAGTTCTTAGTTCTTGATCACTGTAGCTCTGTGCTTATGCTAATTTTTGTGTTTTCTTTACTCTTATCCAAAAATCTATCTCCATGTATTGACCAAAGAGTATTTTTAATAGCTGTTTGAAGACTCTACCTGTGGAGGGGTAGAAAACATGCAGTGGTATTTCTTCTGTGCAGGCAAATGAGGAACTGTTTTAGTTAATAAGTGAAAAGGAGAATCTACTTGCTTCTTGCATTTTCTATTTACTTTTATCATATAGTCTTGTAGACATGACATTGGATACTATAAAGTACAATTGTTCTCATCGAATATTTCAGATTTTCATGGACAATAAAATGTCTGACATGGACTTTCATCCAAAGAGTTGGTAAAAGCCTGGGCCTACTGGCTAGGAGATAAAGCTATTCCTTCCTGAAGTGAGCTGAGCACGTGATGCTGGGTTTCATCAGTCTTTGAGTGATGAAACATGGCAAAACTTTTAAAACTCATCCAGCTTATTAATAGTGTACTAATTATGCTTGGTAAGTAAAAGAGGGCTTATCCTTTTCATCCTTCTTATGTGAACTTTGGGACAGTCATCTCAACCCTTTTGATCATGACACCTCTGACACTGCTTTAGCTTTGCAGCTGTTACACTATGGTCTGAGTTGAAAGGAAAACCGTTTTTTATTGAGCAGTGAAAATAATTGGGAAGTTGAGTCTTTTTGGCTTTGCAACTTCATGCAAAGGCTGGAATGAAGAGGAGATGCTATGATACTTTATAATTCTGAAGTCGAAGATCCCAGTGTCATTTATCTGACAGCAAGCATCTTCCATTTCTTCCGGCTCAGCCCGTGAAGTAACAAGCCTCGCAAAGTAGTGAGGGGTGCTTGTGAAATGCTCAGAAGAATTCCAAATTTGAGCCAGCCTGTTCTTCACACACTGTTGTTGTCCACTGTTCTGCAGGTGTCCCATAGCAGATAATCTTTTAACCTGTGCAGTAGCTGTGGATGCTCATGAAGAACAGAGTGCAGCAGAAGTCTGGCAGGCTGTAGGAGGTGAAACCGTGGTTGGGAGGTGTGGGAGAGGACTGGATAGCTGGGGAGTTTTCAAACAAAACAGATCTTTATCAAAAAGGCCAATTAATCAAAATGAAATATTTCTTAAAGGTGTTGGTTTTTATGAAAGTTCATAGAAACACAAGCAAAGCTATAATGGGAGTGTTTTCATTGGAAGCCTGCCTGGCTTTCTGCCAACTTGTCTGCTGTTCTCTGTAATGAGATATTGAAAGACTTCAATTCTTTGAATATGTCTTACTCTTTGGCATCTTGCCTGTTTTGGGGGAGGAGAGCGAAAACGTGAGCATGCCTGAGGTTCTGTGGCCAGCAATAATGCGATCAAGTCGCTTCCTTCTCCGTCCCTTGAGGAGTTCTCAGTGCGTGTTAGCTGCCCTTTGAGGAAGGGCAGCTTCGAAGGGCATTGGCCCTCAGTACTTTGCGAAAGGGGTCTTGGCAAGAGAACTGACGGGCTGAGATGTGGAGCTGCCAAGATACCTTACCTGCCGGTGGTGGGGAATGAACTGCTGTCAGCAGGTGCGCTCAACCTTCCGCTTTGTCAGCTGGAAAATCTCTGCAAAAGCATGGTGCCTTACTGCTCTGGCTTGCACACGTAGTACACAATTTCATGGAAATGGTGTGCAAAAAGCAGCTTTGTTCAGCGCATGCTTTTTTTTCTCAGGTGTCTTGAGGGGGATCTCATACAGCAAGGACAAGTACAGGACTACTGAGGGAAAGATTTTGAGGCTTTGCCTTAAAAGTGTTTGAGAAATTGAGTAAGACTACAGAGAGCAGTTAAAGATTGGGGAGATTTTTTATTTTTAAAAAAGCTAGCCTACATTTTCATTCCAAGTCTTCATCTATACCTCCAAAGGGAAAACCCTTCTGTCCTTGAGGACTATGTCATTAAAATGTTAGCTGGCCTAACCATGGATTACTTGCATGTTTCCATAGTAATGACACTTTCTAGAGCTTTATATTACAGTTTGTAGGGTATCTACTGTATGTCAGCCCTTTTTGAAGCTGGGTAACTATCTCAGAAATCCTCTGATCTGTTTTCTGCTTGTCACAATGTGGAGGGAGAGTAGATTGAGAGCATCAGAAAGAAGGCTAGTAAACAAGCTCATGGAAGCACTGAGTGACTTAAAATTGACTTTATCAGAGTACTTGGTAGTTGTGATTATTTGTAACAGTAAGATAGCAGGTTTAAATGCAGTATTAACTCTATGCTTTTAAGTATCTGGACTGCAGCTCTTGGAAAATACTGGAAGAAATAAGTCATGGAGCCATTCTTAGACCAAGTGGCATCTGCCTTATAACTGCAAATTAGGGTTTAATTAACTGGCAGGTTTATCTTGTATGCAAATACTGCAGCCAGAGAAGAAATGGGCTCCTTGACTGCATGCTGTGTGGGATGTAGCACTTCGAGACCCAAGGCATTCTTCTTTTTTCGCTCCTCCTGAATTAGTTCCATTGAAAACCCTTACTCATAGGGCTTGGTGGCTCTTAGATCATGTAAACTTGTGAAGTTTTTGATTCAGAGCCTGACTGGGAAAAGTGCATATCTCACGGAAGTCACGGTGTACTTTGCTGAAATTAAATTCGGGATTAATATAGCCTACTATTTTCTACAAGAGACTTTAATTTTAAAAAAAATACAGCAGTGCTAAACTTCAGACACTTGCCAGCTTTCTTGGTTGTCTTGGTGTTGGAGGTGGTTTGAATTTCAGGGCATCGTGTCAGTTAAATCTTGAGTAGCCTTTTTAAAAAGCAATTCTACTCAGTCAAGGAAGCATCAGAAAAATTACCTTGGCAAAGCCTAATCAATAGGCTTTTCTCTCTAAGGACCTGCGCTGCAGCTCTGCGGAGCAGCTCAGCTGAAGCTACCTGCTGGAGCCGGCACGGCAGCCTTCCGGGCCTTGACGTCAGCAACATCCGATCCCGGGCCCGGCCAGCATTGGCTGCCGCTGCCTCCGCTCCATCACCAGCTCATTCTTATTTCCCGCCTTCTAAGCGACACTGATCTGGGATTGGGATTTAGCTCAAGCTAGGCTGCTTGGGGAAGCTAGGAAGAGGGGACTAGAGTTGCTAAAGAAAGAAAACCCAGAGATGCCCGCTAGTGCATGAGGGAGAGCCCGTCTGCTCTCATCGCTGCATGCCAGGCGGTCACTGAGGGCTGCACCTGATCTTGGGAATGCACTCATGCGGGAGTGGAAGGGTCCAGCTGAGCTGTTGCCTTTTGGGTTTTGGAAAGATCTGTGCTGTAAAGCTGTCCTAGAGACCTGGTAGGGGAAGGATGCTTGTGTATCTGGTGTAACAGCAAGTGCTTTATTAGAACAGAGGGATCCATTGTGCTGTTAATCATTTGTGATCAATGTTCTTTCTCTCCCAGGAAAAAGGAGGCAAGAAACAATCAGGATCGTTCACTCTAATCAGAGCTTGTTTTGAGATAAAGTAAGATTTCGCCTGTGGCTAGATCAGAATTGGACCCAGCGACATGGAAAGAAACATAGCTGGTCTTGAAAGCATTCCTGTTGACTTCAAGCCAGCCTTATTTTACCTTACTGTAGGGTTTTAGCTCTCTAATGTTCATCAAGTATGGTATATAAATATGGATTTTTTTGAATTTAAATCAAAATCTATAGACTATTTAAGGTCCTCTGTAGCTTTTCATAGAAATGTCACAAGATTTCTCCTAACAGGGTGGTTAACACTGTCTAGGTACTAGTAAAAACTATTTTAGGACGCCTCTTCTAGCAAACCACTGGGTCACCATTACGAGAGCAGCAGTAGGGTGGATGCTGGTCTGTTACAGTACACTTGCCATGCTATTACAAAATGCTCCTCTTGTGTCATCACAGGTTCTGGGCTGTGGGGTTTAAACTACCTTCGTGCTCAGTTCTCCATTTGTACAGACTACAGCCATATCAGGCTGAGAGGGTAGCCAAGAAACACTGAAATGGATGGACATGTTAGTCTGCTGGGGAAAGGAATAGCAAGGGCCTGGTTCTGTATCCAAGACGGGGGAAAAACTATTATGGCTCAAAGAGCTCAAAGTATTGAAAGTAAAGAATTAGATCCTTAGCTCTCTGGAAACAGGATCCACCCTTGCAAATACTTTTGTATTTTTAAAATGTGCAAGCTATTAAAAAGCATTTTTCAAAAGTCTATTGTGAAAAGGACTGGCTTCCATGAGTCAGGTTTTACAGGAACTGGTCCAAGCCTTATTCCTCTCCCTGGAAGAATTTACTTCCAATTTTCTCATGCAGAATGAAGTTCTGCAGATAACCCCCTGACAGTGAGAACTGATACCTACCTATTACAGGAAAGAAGGAGAACCCCCCCACCTGTAGTAAGGACACTTGGTGTAATGTCTAGTGCTCTGTGTCCATATGCCAAACTCCTGTTCCTTGCCATTCTGGTCTTTGTTAGTTTGCTTTTCTGTGCCCAGTGCTTTGGAGTGAGCCCTAACAAAGCTGCTAAATAATTCCACAGTATGTAAAGGAGCAAGACTTAATCTTACAAGGAGGGCTAGAGAAGTATTCAAGTACTCTAGAGAATACTTAAAAGCCTCTTCTGGAAAGCCCCTATTACCAGTGTAAAACAGGCTTTTACACTGTAAAATACCTTGAAGTTTTTGATATGTCCAAGCCTTAACTTGCAAGACCCAGTAAAATAATTGCTGGTGCTGGTATAGTTTTCTAAGAATTCTCCATTCTGTTATGCCTTTTTTTTTTTAACATTAATCTTCATGTGCTTGTTGGTGACTCAGAATCTACAAAAGATTCTGGAGTAGATCAGAATATCTACAGGTTTTCTGAACTTGGATTTGCTGCCTTGTGCGGATAGTGATGAGACTCAGAACCGCTGCATCTGTCCTGTTGCTTGCTTAGAGCGTGTAGGGTACCGCAACCCAGATGCGAGGTGGAGGCAGGAGCTGAAGACACTTTGTAATTCAGGAACTTTGAATGGGGGAGCAGCATAGGGCACAGTAAATACAATAGATTCTGCAGGCTTACCCTGGGTATATGTTCCTCTGACCCCGCAAAGTAGGATGGGGCTGGGAGTTTCAAGCAAAGTAGGGTTAGAGCTGTGTCTTATTCTCAATAGTGCTTTGTACAAATGCTTAGGTGCTATACAAACAACTGTAATAGTTGAGCTAGGAGTAACCAAAGCCTCCTAACCAGGAAACTACTTCACTGAATCCAAAGGTTTTCACCTTCCTTTTATAACGAGACCTGTTATTGCCTCACTAGATATGTGCACACCTGAAAGTTCCCAGCTCACCCCATAAAAAGAACCTGTATGCTATGGTTTAGTGCTCAGTCCCACAGAATGAATGCTGCTATCTGAATCAGGTGTTTGGTCAGCAACCCCAGGGTGCAAACGTCTGGGTCAAGGTTCAGATTTAGTTTAGATTGGCTCGATTAAAGCATCTACTGGTTTGTCTGAGAACAGTGAAGTTACTGTGTGGGATATTCAACATGAAATGGTATTTGGAACTGCAGTTGGAACACTGTTTTCTCTTCTTTAATGTGGGAGGTGTGGCTCGGAGGTGAGCAGATGGATGGTGCCAAGTAGCACACCTCTCAGTGTTAAGCCATTTTGCACTGGAGCTAGAGATCAAAAATCTTCTTTCTGCTCCCTTTATTTGTATTTCTGCTTGTACACTGGGATTGTGTGTGTCTGAAAGATGGCTGTTGTCAGTGTGTGTCAGGTCTGCTCACTGATGCTTGTGTAATCTGATGGCTAGGGCATAGGGCTGGGAGCACAGATGTTCAGGGTCTGGCTTAAAAATGTGCTAGTAACAAATCAATGTGTGTAGCTGCTTTCTTACTCTGAATTCAAATGTTACCTGCCCCTGCAAAACACTCTGTCTCATGAAATGTCTGAAAAATGCTCAGTTTCAGTGGTAGTGTTCTTGATGAAGCATTCAGCCTCTGTAAAGCAGGGGAGAGCACTCAAGACATCTTTCTTGAAGAAAATAGTGTAATGCATTCCTGCTGACAGACAAGTCTCTACCAATACATGAGCATGCCTGTGGCTGCTGAATTACTCCTGATATAGGGCTTACATTCAAGACCATGATAAAGCTGTTTGAGCGAAAACTGACCAAATAGAGCTTCAGTGCATTGTATGCCCTTACATTGTGTAACCTATTTTGAGAACAGAAGTAAAAGCCTGTTTGCCTTGAATTCAGAATGGGGGAATTCTGGGCAGGTATGTACTAGGCCTTCAGATGTGCAGTTCTGCCTGTCTTTTGGGGATTTGTAGCATCCCCTTTCCTGTGGTCAACCCTACAGCTATGTAAAGTGGTGCAGGCACTCTAATAATGACCTAATGTCCCCTTTCCCTTTCCTTTATCCCCTTCCTTTATCACCTCATGTCCTGTAGTATAGAGGGAGTCATAGGTTTTGTTCCTAACAAGCCTAAACGACAAATCTAGAATGAAACATGAACCTTGGGTCTATGATGGATATACCACTGCCCAGCCACCGCTTCTCTCACTAGCAGCATTTTTCCGTCTGAAGAAGAGTTCACCTGTTTGCTCTTACAGGTTGTCATAAGGACTGGTGATCCCTGAGCAACTGGAGTTTTTCCATAGTGGTGCACAGTGCTCTCCAGGCTGTGGCTTTCAAACACAATACATCTTTGTAGCTTGTTTGGAGGTTCAGGCAGTGATTGCCCTTGTAGTCACACCTGAGCCAGTCTTCCTTTTTACAAAAACTCGTGTTTCCTCATACTCCTTCCCTTTCCCCTCCCTCAAGCATGTGTTTGGTTTGAGTGCTAGGATCTGGGATCACAGTGCAGCTGTTGACTTCAAAATTCTTCAAAAATTGCAAATTCCATTTACTTTTGAGAAAGCTTGAAATTCAAGTTCAAGATGCACATTTTTTCTTGCTTTTTCACTGTCATATTTCATTAACAGTTTAGTGATTGTTTTCCCCTGTTTACCTTTCTTTAATCTGTTCTTCATTTTCAGCTCTTCCTCCAAAGCCCCCCAAACCAATGACTCCAGTCAATACGAATGGAATAAAGGACAATTCCAGTTTCTCTCTGCAGGAAGCGGAGTGGTACTGGGGGGACATCTCAAGGTAAGCAATATTACTAAAATATATTAATTAACATATATTAATATATGTTATTAAAAATAGAATAAGCCTGTTAGAATTCAAGAGAAAAAGAACATGCCTATCTCAGGCAGCATTTTACAGGAGGGAAACACTTCAGGGCTATACTTGGTCAAGCACCTAAATTAAAGTATTTGACTGGATTCAGAACTTGTGTTTAAGTTGTTCTGGTGCAGATATTGCTAGTCTTGGTCACAGTTATTTTGGGTTTCTAAATTTCTCCAGATACAAAAAGTCTTTAAAAAAGAAAAACTTATTTCACTCAAAAGAAAAGTGCTTCTGAATGTGCTAGCTAATAAGGTTTTGTAAGCATGCAATGCTGGGATGCATGCAGTTCAGCAAACTTTCAGTAGGAGGCTTGCTCAGAGTACAAGGAGTTGCATTCTTATTTTTAGTTTCTTGAACATTTGGTTAAAATTGCATCCGTATTAATTTCCATTACATGGTGGTATAAAAATAGCTCTTACAAATGCTAACCATCACCAGCTATACTGAGCAGATGATACAGACACATACCAAATAAATTAAGTTTTATCTCTTAAGGAAACCCTTTTCTATGTGCTTGAGAAAATAGATGGCTTGGGTTAGGTTCAGAAAATGAAGTGCCAGTTTTTATATACTTAATTGCATAAAAAACCTGAAGTGTCCAGTCATCTCTTTCTCTCTTATGGCACTTCTGAAGAGTCTAGAATTTGGAACTGTAGGGGGAAAACGTGAGCGTGCTGGGAGTGTGATCAAGAATTGCTCAAACTTCTGCACATAATACTTTGAAACACTTTGTCAGATAGAGGCAAGAAGAGCACGTTTGCCACAGTAGTTCACTGAAGTTCTGAAAAGGGAAATAAAGTTTTCATATCTTTATTGTGCCACCCTTATCTTTATAAAGCAAACCTGCATAGATCTGGCTTTTGAAGGGCCTCGGCAGTGATATTTTTCTGTTAATTCTAAATCGAAGCAGAGTGGCAAAACCTGATCACAAAACTAGGCAGGGTTTGTTTAAAACTCCTCAACATTGGTATCAGTTTGGCTGTGGATTTGTTCCTCAATTAACACTGCACGTGATGGCAGGAGCTAATGCAGTACAAATCACATTGGAGTGGCTTTATTACATTAAAATGTGATACACACGCATGTAAAGATGGAATTGTTTATGACCCTAATTTGACAGCCAGCAGGTACAGACTGCATTGGGCTGTCAGGGCAGGAGCCATGTTCTTCAGTCAGGAACTCGTGCTGAAAACTTTATCACGAGCTCCAGGGTGCAACTTGCAGGCATAAACCCAAGCCCTGAGATCATATCTATCCATTCAAAAAGGAGAAGGCCATTTGAGTTACCTGGGTCCAATCTGTAAAATGTTCTGAGAGGAGTAAGCGGATATGCACATGATATGTGATAGGAGTCAGTTTTACTAACGGAATGGTTTTCAGGTAGCTAAATCAAAACTAAGTCTATTTTGTAAGAATACTTTTGTTCCTTAGTATTTGAACAAAAAAGCTGCTGTTGATTTTTTTTCTTTGTTAGATTCAAGTAGGCTTCCTACCTCACTTAGATAAGGTTGAGGCTACCTGATAAACTTTAGTTTCCAAATGATTGTATTAAAAGTGCTTAGTGCTTCTAAGAACCTGTGAGGGAGCTGTTATAAAGCGAGATATGTAATCTGGGTGAAATGTTCAAACCTGGCAAGACACTTAACTCTTCAGCTGAAATAATTTTCTTACTGCTTACAGGTACTCACGTTCACTAAGATTTCTTGATTTACCTTAAGGCTCTGGACTGAGTATCTTTTTGCTTCAGTTATAAATAACGAAAAGTTGCACCGAAGCTATCAAGGTTGTAGTGGTTTAAAACTGCTGTAAGTAAGATCAGAGTTAAGCCAATAATGAGCCTCTTGAGACTAAAACTGTGCTAAACTCTAGACACCTTTGAGATATGATGCTAGAGACCATTTCTTAAGAGGTCAGGACTGGCTTCTCAAAGGGCACCTGTTTCCAGTGTGGACTTTAAAACCTGAGCAGATTACAGGGAAAGGTTGTGAACTCTCAGACACAGCCACTACTGTTACTTGAACAGAGACTTCTTCCTAAGTAGCAGTTGACTGCAGCTGCTATTTTTTAGTATAACCACACAAGTTCAGACATGCTTTAGCTGGCCTAAAAGACTGGAGAGCCTGAGAGAAAGAAGATTGCCTGATATTTTGAAGATTGAACCCCTTATGCATGCTGGTATTCCTGGCTCCAATATTAATACCTGTGGCAAAGATGATCATGTCCTTAACACTTCTAACTTTGCCTTCCTTTCCATTCTCCAGGGAAGAAGTAAATGACAAATTACGAGACATGCCAGATGGAACGTTCCTGGTGCGCGATGCATCAACCAAGATGCAGGGAGACTACACTCTGACATTACGGTAAGCATTGAGCAGTTGTAGTCCACAGAGTAAAACCCTGAGTAGCTAGTTGCTATACCAGTGACAGCAGTGGCTGTGTAAAGCTGATGTGGCTCAAGTTGAGAGATGTTCCTAAAGGTACGGCAGATCACAGAATGAGCAAATAAATAGCCAGGTCTGATAGTCGGTTCTGTTCTGTGCATTGAATCCTGTCCCTCACTATACACTACTGTAAGCATCTCTGTGTAGATTAGATGGGACTCAGGGAGGAGAGCCACTTAGTAGTGCTTCATAGTTTCAGGTAAAAGGTATTTATAAACTAGGGCTTTGATTAATGGGAGTGTGTTGAATATCTCATCAGCGTGCAGCTCTGGAGAATTGAACGCAGTGTCTTTGTAAAAAGAGTATCTTGTGCTTTCTGATCTAAAGTTTAGGAAATATTGAATTGGAGCCATGTCCCTTTCTTCATTAAAATCGTCTGCAAGTGGCAGGCTTCCCAGAGCTGCCCCAGCCCTGTCTACTGCAGTTAGGCTGCAAACCTCATGTGACTAGCTGCTGGTGCCTTGCCCAGCCTGTCCAGCCGCTTGCCTCTGCCAGGCTCCCAAGATTGGTTGTTAGAGGCAAACAGGCAAGGCGCATAAGCCACTGCCTCTGTAACACACCTTTGGGAGTTACTATGATATGATAATATTTGGTCTTGCTGTGAAATTCCATTGTCTTAATGGCAGGTTTGACCCCAAGGGTGAAGTTTAAATTCTGCTTTGACTTCTGCCTTGAAGTTCACAGCTTGTGCACTAAGGTTTGGCATGATTTGGTTATTTTGCTGAATGCAGATGTCTTTCGGAACCAAAATTGAGAGTGCAGGAAGGACAGGATATTGTCTAAACATTCTGTTGGTGAAAAAAGGAAGAAATAAGCACTATATTTGTTGAACCACTAGAATGTATAAATCTGGATAATGTAAAGTCCTAAACTTACAACCATCTTGCAGTCCTCAAAGGATTTTGTTTAGGTTCATGTATCCTGTATTAGCATCCATAACTCAAAAGACTTGTTAATCACTGTATAAATGTATACTCAGTTGTATACCATTAGTGACCCCAAATTGCAGGAAATTGTGGGTTTGGGTTTTCATATGGCTCCTTTATTCAGCCTTCAGCATCCTCCTTTTCCCTTGCAAAACTTCTGCCAAAGCTACGTCTTAAATACCAGAAGCTGGCTCCAGAATGAACACATAGGAAAAGATTTACTTCGGGCTTTGCTCCTGTTCAGATAATATCTGCTGATAATTCTGTGTGTATTGACTCTTAAACTACCAATATCTGCTAGTATGTAAAGAATCACTATGAAGGTGTACGGTGTCAAAGCCACTTGCCCAGGAATTTCACTGGTGTCTTTGTTAGCAGCCTCACTGTTGAACAGGGATAGGAGGTACACAGTAAAACCTCTAAATTACTGTACCGCTTTACAGGAAGGGTGGCAACAATAAACTGATAAAGATCTATCATCGGGATGGAAAATATGGCTTTTCTGATCCACTGACGTTTAATTCAGTTGTGGAACTGATTAACCACTACCGCAATGAGTCTCTTGCTCAGTATAACCCGAAGCTTGATGTGAAGTTGATGTATCCAGTGTCCCGGTACCAGCAGGTAAGATCTTTGTCCGACCCCAATAGCTATTAGTGCAGACAAGAGAAAAATTGCAAATGTGTATATGATTTTGTTTTCTCTATGTGAAGCCTGATTTTTTTTTTTTAACTGGAAAAAAAAAAAGTGAGTTTTCACATTTGACCTCACTTTGCTGGTGATAATGGGTCTCCCCAATTGCCTAGCCATTTAAGCTTCTTCATTTTATCAAGTTTCCAGTCTCCATCTGAGCAATAGAAAAGTGAAACCCTGACATGCAGCAGACTTGAGCCTGAGAAGCCTTTTTTTTTTTTTTTTTTTTCCCTTGGACCCTTGTGGACCCACAGGGCACTGTTCTAGACAGTGTGGCCCTTGAAGCAACATGCTTGACCCATGCAGCTGCTCACTCTGTGCAGAGCCATCTAAACTTTTCAAGAATATTTTTTTAAAGTTCTATTCAGTAGCCCGAGACATTGTCTTGCATTAAGGAAAAAGAACTGCAGAGCTTGGGGAAAAAAAAATATTCTGATCTTTAACTTAAGATTCCAAGCAATTCACTTCCTCCTTTCTCCAGCAGGGCATAGTAATCCTAGACCTAAGCTGTAGTGTGTTTTTGGAAGGTTAATATTTTGGCATAGTTCTTGGTGTCCCATAATTCCAGTTCCTACTGTCTGTAAACTGTTGAACTTGTTGCATGGAGGAAGGGGGATTTAGATACAGTGTTTGTGTTCTGTAGAAACCTGATTATAAAAATGATGCTAATAACTGTAAAATGCAAATGTGCATAAGTGGACAAATGGATACTCTTATGGAAAAGCTGCTTTGCTTGATGACTTAATAGTTTTTTATATGTACAGGATCAGTTGGTGAAAGAAGATAATATAGATGCAGTAGGTAAAAAGCTTCAAGAATACCATGCTCAGTATCAGGAAAAGAGTAAAGAGTACGACAAACTGTATGAAGAATATACCAGAACATCACAGGTTAGTTCTACTTTAGCTATCCGTAGAGTCTGTTTCTTGTTGTTTAAAAAATAAAATTATTTTAACCTGTTATGCTAATAAAGGCAGTCCAAAGTCAGAAAATACAAGGAAAAAACTTAGTAAATTGTGGACTAGAGTAAGGTGGTTTCAAAGTTGATGGAAACAGTGACTATGGTGTGGGGCAAGGAAGAAAGAGGAGCTTCCTAGTATAAGGTAGAGCAGTGCGGAAGGCCATCACCTACAAGCTTTGCACTCCAGACTTCTGCCATGGCTGCTGAGTACTTCCAGCTGCTGTATGCTGCAGTGAGAATTGTAGAGGGGTTTGTCCAGGTTTTTTATGAAGTCATGTTCAAATCGGATACCAGATATTACACATTAAGGAAGTGTGAAGACAGTATTGGGACTGCTTCTTGTAAAATATGGTAGTTCATGTATGGGGAGGAGGTTTGCTGGCAGTCTTCCTGCAAACTAAGATGGAAAATATGACCAAAATATTTGAGGGCATCATGTAGGGGAGGAGGGTAGACATACAGGGAGTAAGTCTTCCCTGTACTTCCCTGACTCTACTCAGACATGTGACTAAACTTAAAACTGATTAATCACATTTTGATTTGTGGGGAGAGAAAAGTTCATCTTCTCAGTCAATTTGGGGAACATAATCGAGTCTTGCATTGCCATCTATATCATGAACAAATGATGAAGGACTCTTTCCTCACATAGGAAATTCAGATGAAGAGGACTGCAATTGAAGCATTTAATGAAACTATTAAGATATTTGAGGAACAGTGCCACTCACAAGAGCGATACAGCAAAGAATACATTGAGCGATTTCGCAGGGAGGGGAACGAGAAAGAAATTGAACGGTAGGCTCTCAAGTTGTGTTTGCTTAGAAGGAAGAACTAGTGTCCACATTGACACTCCCATGAAATTCTTTTATATAATACTGCATCATATAAAAGACTTTGTAAACTCAGTATTTACTCTGAGAACTTCACCCAAGGTGTCTGAACTTTCAGTAAAGCCCTCTTCTGTCAGGGAATTGCACTGTAGACAGAAGAGGTGGGAGATCTCTGGATTATTCTCTCTTAGCTTCAGTAAATCAAGATACTGTGATGAGGATCAGGAAATAATAGCTGCATTTGCTTATCCCACTTCTATTTGGATTTGCTTAGGATATAATTCAGAAAAATCTTTACTTGTAAACTGCAAAATGAACATAGATCTGGTAAATCTCATAGTCCACAGTTTTCATCACTTTCAAAGATGAGTAATTGCTACTACTTAGTAGTGGATAGTGGTCATCTAACAGAAATTCAGTAAGGGCCTCATTTGAAATTGCCCTTCTGTGAAGACAGTAGCAGAAAAAAGCTGTGTCTGGGCCTTTGAAGAAATGCCAGGTATAATGCCTAACTTGACACAGTGCTTTCATGGTAGGGTAACCCCAAGGAGATTGTTAGACTGAAAACAGTTGCCTGTAACAATCTTACTATGCAATTGTGGTGCTTCATTTTGACTAAAGGTCAATTAACAGGAAAAATATGTTATTTTCCTGAATTGTACCAAACCTGCAAACTAATCTTGAATGAAGAGACAGGCAGTGTTACTTCCAGGTAGCTCTTGATCAGTAATTGAAGTATGCGTTTGAAATCTTCCTAGTACTGATACTCATGGTGGGATTGCATAATTGATACACCAAAAAGTGAATCTGACAGTGAAGAACGAATCTCTTCTAGCTTACCCTCCTAGAGATAATTTGTTTCTGCATTTCTGTCAGAAGGAAATATATTAGGGTAAACTGAAGGTTCAAACTATGTAAAAGGGTGGTAGACCTTCTGGCAAGAGGTCTTTTCTGGCACTCTTACAGTAATTTTCATGTTAAGATGAGGTGGTCAAAGGGAGGAGCTGCTGTTAGAGTAGTTCTTGCGATACTCTTATATAAGTGCTACCAGTAAGGTTCAGTCCTTCTAGACTGGTTTGGCCTCACCTTCCAAATATTACACTTGTTTGCAGGATAATGATGAACTATGAAAAATTAAAATCACGCCTGGGTGAGATCCATGATAGTAAAATGCGCCTGGAACAAGATTTGAAGAAACAAGCTCTGGACAACAGGGAGACTGATAAGAAAATGAATAGTATCAAGCCTGACCTAATTCAGCTCCGCAAAATCAGAGATCAGTATCTTGTGTAAGTAAGCCTGACCTGTACCTCAGAATAGTGTCTCTGATGAACCTGATTAATGACTGTTTCTATCAGGATAATGGGAATTTAATTTTCTTTTCATAACCAAAATTCTGAGAGCTAAGGTACTACATTCTGGCATGGGATGTCTGAGCAATTGTTTGGCCTCTTCATGACTTCATTCCTTTATTTTGCTGTTGTCAGACTTAAGAGCCTGCCGCAACTAGGTGCACTTTCTGCAACTCCTGTAAATAAAACATTTAAGATAAATGAGTTATAAACAAAATCTGTGCCTGCTAGTACAACAGAGGTTAGTCCTTTTTGTGCTGGGTGCAGCAGATGTTGCTCGTACCCACCCTTGATTTCACTGACACTGTTACCCAGCTCCTAATGCCCTTGGGCTGGACTCAGTGCACTGGGATTCTGGCAGAAGGCAGAGGGAAACTCACTGTCTCAGAAGGTGGTGTTAGGAGGTTAGAAGAAGCCAGTGGCAATACCCATTTTGTTTTCCCAAGAAACACAGGCAGCTGTCACAATTGGTATTCTGCTTCCTTCCTGGCCTGCACTGTGCAGAGGCAGTACCTCTTCCTCAGCCGTACCCTCTTTTTTCCATTTAAGAGGTTGCTTCATGGCTTCTTTGCTGTTGCCCAGTAAAGGGGGCATCTCAGAAGATGATGCAAGGAAGCGCTCTTATGGAATCTGTGGCTTTTGCTACTGGAGAACAAACTAAGCTCCAGACTGTTTCTTTGTGGGACCTTGTGTCTCAGCTTCAGCTTGCTCAGTAAGAAAACCCATACGTGTACTCTGAAGTAACGTATTAATGCTCTCTTCTTCTGGCAGATGGCTCAATCACAAAGGGGTGAGACAGAAGCGAATAAATGACTGGCTGGGGATCAAAAATGAAAATATTGATGAGTAAGTATCATTATACATATGATTTTACTGAGAAGTGTTCCATTAATAAGTGTTTTCTTTTGTGGGGGTTGGTAATACGAAACACCAGTTTGTCAGTAAAGGACTCTAGAAAAAAGAAGGACTACAGAAAAAGGGAGAAATTCTCTAGGGGAACTGTATGCTGGGTGAGGCAGCAACTCTGCTGAAGCATTTAGGATTAAACAAAGTTGGAAGAATTGAGTTCTAAGTTGAAGCCGTTAATATCTGTCCATTAGGAACCTGACTTCCTAATTTGGGTGTGTTCTGGTATTTCTCTGAATGAGTTCTGCAAAAATAAATCACTCTGCTTATTAACTCCTGTACTGACCACTGGTTAAGTTACATTTATTCTCTCTTTCAGCACATACTTTGTGAATGAAGAAGATGAAAACTTGCCACATCATGATGAGAAAACTTGGTTTGTTGGGGATCTCAACCGTATCCAAGCAGAAGACTTGCTCTGTGGGAAACCTGATGGAGCATTTTTAATTCGAGAGAGTAGCAAGAAAGGATGTTATGCTTGTTCTGTGGTGTAAGTCTATTTGCTTTTTTGTTCTAACTACTCAATTCATAAATCTCTACCACAGCTCTTTATTTTGGAGAACAAAAGCCAGGCCTAGCCTAGACCTACCCATTGGAATGTGTTGCATGTTTTCAGGAAGACTAGCCTGGTAAAAGCTTTGTTGCAAAAATGTGCTTTGAATGTGCAGTAACTGTAGTCCTAGCAGTCTCTTCAGTCACCACAGTAGCGAGTACAAAATTCTGAAGTATCCCAACTTGAAGCTCTACAGTCATAAGTAAATTAAGGCCAAATTCTCTGCTGTTCTTCCCTGCCAAGGAACACATGGAAAAACAGGGCTGTAACATCTTCCGTTCTCATTTTTAGACATGGCCAACTCTAGATGCTTTCTCTTGTATGTTTAAGATAACGGTGATGCTTTAGAGGAGACGTTATTTGTGAGGAGTAGTTTTTATGACATTCACACAGCCTTCCATTGATTTCTTGTGTTTCACTTCATTTTATGCTGGTGTAATGGAGGTCAGAAATACTTTGATTTCATTATCTAAAAACCCTTCAAGCCTGTTCTGGAGTGCAAAATGGCTTTCACTGATTTATTTCACGTGAGGTTAGTTGCTTCTGAGAGCAAGTCTGAGAAATTAATATGTGAAGGTATATCACCTCAAGGTAACTGAAGATTGTACTATCTGCTATGCTCAAGATACTGTTTGTCACAGTTGCTGAAGTGATGGATTCATGAGATGCTTTCGCTTGGTTGGTATCATAGTACAGGCTAGTAAAGGGACGGCATAACAAAACCTGTTCCTACATGTGACTTGGATTGTAATGGGCTCCAGTACAGGGATTACATAATACTTGATCTTTCTGGCAGATAAGTTCTTCTAGCGGCTTTGGAAATACTGTGGTGCAGTAACTGCTTTGCCAAGTTAGGGACTTGGTCGCTATGACTTCAGGTAATGAACCAACTTGAACCCATGCCATGCTTAACATTAAAAAATGCACACTGAAGGTTAGTGCTGCATTTCATGAAATAGTCTGTAGGTCCTAAGAATTTGTGGGGTTTGGCTTCTTTGCTTAGTGGGAAGGTTTCCCGATAAGTTGAGCCCAAAGTCATACTGACTTCAGGTGCTTATCTTCTTGGTTAAGCTCTTGACTTTTTTTTCCCCAAGAAACATTTGGAGAACAATGCAGCAGGGAATTGTACCGCTGGGATAGAAGAGGCCTATTATGTGGATTATTATGCAAGAGTGTTTAATCACATGCCCTGAAGCACTGTTTCTTCACAGACTATATTAATCTCCTCAACTTGCATCTGCTGGGTCCTCCATTATGTAATTTAGCGACTGGCAGGGTTGCTGCATTAGTTAATTGTTAATAGACTGTCACTTTGGGTTTGTCCTTTGATGTTAAAACTCTCCTGGTTTCTTTCCTTGCAGAGCTGATGGAGAAGTGAAACACTGTGTGATCTACAGCACTCCAAGAGGTTACGGGTTTGCAGAACCGTATAACCTGTACAGCACACTTAAGGATTTGGTTCTTCATTACCAGCAGACATCCCTTGTCCAACACAACGATTCCCTAAACGTCAGGCTTGCCTATCCTGTCTACGCACAGATGCCCCCCTCTCTCTGCAGATAAATTTTGGGGAGGAGGAAAGTGTTGGCTATCTTGGATTCTTTTCTACAATTTTTATTAGAACTTGGAGGGCATTCTTTCTCCTTAGACTGCTTGTTTTGCACAAGAAGTGATTCTGTGAATGTGAATCAAAAAGAGGCCTAGCAGCAACAAGACGACAACTTGGGTGTAGGTGTCCTGGTGCTACCTTAAAAGCTCAGCTGTGCTTTTACACTGATACTTTTGTTTCCTTATGAGGGGAATAAACTCAACACAATGCATACAAAAATACTGGAAGCAAAACATCGTTTTACGGAGGTAATTTTTTGCCAGGCACCTTCAGTGGAACTTCTAATTGGATTTTGTTTTCTCTTGTTCTTGTAGAGACAATTTGAAGCCTCTGTTTGCGGCATCAGTAATGTCTTTCAGTCTTAAACTCCCAAGAAACAAGGGGGGAAACTCTACCACAGCAATTCTTCTCTGTTAATTTTAGCAGCTTCACTGCGATTCAGCCGAACTTCCAAAAGAGGGCTTGTCTTGAGGTAGCATGGAATTTGGTGAGAGAAGACCAAAGGAATTATGGGAAAGCTTCAGGTTTTTATTTAAATGGAAAAATGCTTGTAAAGAAAAGTTGCTTTATTTTTTTGCCAACAGTAACAAAGTTTTGGTTTCAATGGCACTACAGGTCTTCACTTAAAGGAAACATTTATAACCAAATTGAACACACCAAAACTTTGTTTGTTGCCAGATTGAGCACTTACCGGGAAGGTTGCATTAGCATCCGCACATACTTTCTACACCAAAACTTGAAACAAATAAGAGGAAAAGCTAAACAGTGTATGACTTCAAAACACTAAATTTGTCTGATCTGATGTAATTGCTCACTCTCCTCTTTCTTCACCCCCCTTCCTCCCATTCCTCAGCTTGGGATTCTGTTTTCAGTTTTTAATGATACCGTGCTTCAGAACGTAAACTAGAATGAAGCTTGCACTCACCTGTTGCAGTTCTCTTGCTGAACAATGACAGACTCTTGTAATGCTTGATTTTGGTATAGAAGAGGTAGGTGCAATCAAATGCTCCTGGATGGCTTATTGCACCAATTTTTTTATGAGTTGTAGTCATTTCCAGTTGTATAGAAGTGAGCATGCTAATTACAGATCTCCTCTCATTTGTTCTCTGCAAGCTAGATTCTGAACTCTCGCACCACTGCAGCCAAGCAAGATTTTACACTGGTATAATCTAAATTCAGTTGTAGTTATTTTGGACATGATGCAAAACACAGGAAGGGAAGAGAGCCGTACTCCTCAGTTATTGGGTGTCTGGTACCATCCTTTGGCAAGGGCTGCTGTCAAATACTGCAGTGGGTAGTGCTGGGCTTTGTCAAGTATAGCGATCATCCAAAAAATCCCCTCCCTGGAAGGTACACAAAGCAGCTTATTTCCATTCCTTAAGCTTCTAAACTGAAAAAGAGCTAAATTTGGCAAATGGAACCACTTGGCATCAAAGCACAACTGGCAAAGTAATTGTTCAGTGTGCAACCTTGAAAGTTACTTTTGTTCCTATTCCTGGAAGCAGTTCCCTTGCAGCGCAGCCATTGTGCAGGGCAGGAAGCAGTCAGTCATGCAGCTCTGAGAATGCTCTGGACCTGTTGCTGACCCTGGGGCTTATTTCCTGTTCAAATGATTTTATTTTTTTTTCCCCCTATAATGCCTGGGCAGTAGTGCCGGGCTTGTTGATGTTTAATGTTTACACTAGAAGTATGATTTCGCTGAAGTCATGAGTTTGCAAGCAGGGAGATGACAAGGCCGGAGCACTGACGGCCGTTGCAGGGAGGGTAGGCTGGTTGCCGGGCATGCCTGTGAGATGTTTTATTTTGCACTAATGACCCTGACACATCCTAGGCACTTTCTAATCAGCCAGAGTGCAATCTTCAGGCAAAGAATTCTGTAGATGCCACTTTTCTAATTAAAGGAAACACTACAAAACTTAACCAAAACTGGGTGAGAGGAGAAGAAAATTCATGCAAGTTGCTATGTCAAAGTGACCTGCATCTGCTGGTGTGTTCCTTCTCTCCTACTTCCCCAAGAAAAGGAAAAACGAGACATAGCCTTTGCTCCTGGTGAAAATCTGGAATGGATTCCTCAGTGGTATATGGGCATGGAAATTTTTCTTTTTAAAGAAACTTGCCCACCCCTTGGATAATTTGCAGTTCTAATCTGGTAGCTGTAAAGCTGTCATTCTCACACCTCTTGTGCATCTAGCGTTCCCTTGGTGCTGGGCTGAGTCCAAATGCCTGAGAAGGGAAATGAGTTCAAAGGCACAAATAATAGCCAGGTGCCTCATGCCTGTGGAAAAACCTGTGCAAGAGGAGTGTCTGGTGGTTTTCTCTGCCTTTGCAATCTCGCTGGGCTCTTCTCTTACAGCGTTAACCTTTGAGGCTGATGGGGCACCTATTTCTGATCCATGTTTTTGTGACAGGGACAACCTGGCTGAAGTGTTTTGCATCTGCCCTGTTGTTAGATAGGGCTCAGTTTTGTTTTAAACAAGCGCAGGTCTACTTTCAGGCTCATAAATCCTGGCACACCCTCACGGTACTGACAGCAGCGGGATGGCAAAGCGGGACTGGCTGAAGTTTCCCTGTAGTGGAATCTGACTGATCCTGTGAGGTCTTGGTCCAGGCTCTGGCCCCGGCTCTGCCAAGGTAAATACAGTGTAATTCCATTGGCGTCCGTGAAGGTAGCTTGGCTTTATAGTGGTGTGAGTGAGTCGGGATTCTGGCCCCTCGCTCTCCGAGATCTCTCTGCTGATCACAGGTGATGTATTCGCTGCGAATGATGCACTCGGAGCCAATAAGCCATCTTGAAGCATTCTTTGAAATTCTGTTTTGCCGAAACCTTCGTATCAGGGCTATGGGCAGAGTAAGCCCAAGCCCACGTTCCTTGTATTTGGCTCCGTTATCCTTGGCAGTCTCTCCGAGGCTGTGTTTTGCCACTGTATCTCTCTGTGTTTGGTTTAGGCACCTGAAGTCCCAGCTGCTACGATTACTCCCCTTCGATTCTCATGTGCCATTTCACAGATACTTTTTGCATCCGTTTTGCACTCATAGGGCAACTGAAAATGGGTATAAAACTGACTGAGACGTGTAGCTGGTGTGATCCACGGGCCAAGGGCTTGGTCCTGCTGCACTCGTCGTGCTCGGCCTAATTCTGTTTGCTAGGAGCACTAGGCCTGTGAGAAAACCCACTGCTTCCAGGCGCTGTTCTGCACTCACGTGACTGAGAAATCAGAAATGGGCCTGCAAGGCGCAGGATTACACCCCAGTATGAAAAGCAGCTGTTAAGCCTAAAACAAATACAGGAAATGTGAACATAAAGGCAAAACAAAGGAACTCAAGTTCTTTTAAAAAACAGTAAGATGCAAGAAGGTTTTGGTTTCAAGAGTCAAAACGTCAGGAGGAAGGGGGAAATAGTCTCACTGTTGTAGCAGCCGTCTGTTAGCAGACTGCGGTTAGAGGAGTACTGATCTCATTGACCCATATTGTATTAAATATATATGTAGAGTTGAATAAATAACTTTTGCACAGTGTTAAATGGGGGGGGTGTTGGAACTCGAATATGCACAGTTTCTTCTAATCTGTTTTGAAGTATATTTGCAGGGATCAGGGGTGATTCAGTATTTTGTATTCGTATGGATGGAAATCAGGTCTACTTCCACAGTTGCCATTGGCCCCATTGCGTCAGCCACGAGTGCCATGTTTTTGAAGTTAGTAAGTTATAAATCTTTTCCCACTAGTTTCTTTATTGGTTACAAATAATCTTAGCATGGGAAGAACCAGCCTAGAAACAGAGGGATGTCCCGACAGACGCTTCACTAGGATGTGAAGCAGTGATGTGTGATTGTCCACCTTCTGATACTGGAGTGCTCTAGATTTGGGGGTTGTATTTTGTTGGTTTGGGTGGGGTTTTTTGGGGGGTTTTTTTTTTTGAATTCTCAGCAGCAGCGGATTGGGTCGCTGCTTTGCACTGCTGGTAGTTGCAATCTAGAGTTAGATCCAGTACAGCCCTCTGTCTTATGCCAAAAATAAAATGCTCTTTCCACACTCATCTCTCTTGATGTGGCAGATGGTCAAGAAGTTTTCCATTTAATGTGATGGGCCTGATTCTTTTCTCGCTGACACTAGTGTAAGCAAGACTTCCACACCAAAAGCCATTCCCAGGAAAAGAGCTTGTACTTAATCATACCTGAATTCTAGTCATAGCAGGGCAAAAATCAAAGTTTGTCCTTCGCAAAGCCAGGCAACTGTAACGGGGACTGTGGAAATGAGTGTGGACACTTAGCGCTGTTTTGGGGAGGACAGGAGGAGGAGGAGGGTCTTGGTTGCCTCAGATCCTGGGCTCTTGGCAGGCTTGGACGGCACGGTGGCCGCAACTGAACGCTGTGGCTGTTTAAAACAGCAGAATTGCTGTAGGAGTGTCACACCTTAAGTTTGGAAAAGCCCCTTATTTGGTACTTGAACAATCTTGCTTCTGTTTTTGAATGTCTGTTTATTTTTTATTTTTGTTACACTAACAGGGAATAAAACTCTGAAATGTTAGTGAGTCTTGTATGCTTGCTGCATTGTGCAGACATGAAACAGGTACTGTTTGTGGATCGAGAGGGGTAAGAGGCAGGTTCAAAATGCAGTTTTACAAAGCACTATGATGGGGGTCATTTTGTTTAGCTCATGTTTAAAATCAGATTTTCTTACGTGTAGTTTCCTTCTGTTGATTTGCAACCTCTGCTTTTGGAACAGCAAAATCAAAACGTTCCCAAAGAACAAAGATACTCTGAGGGGAGCGGGGTTAGGCTTGCTCAAATTCAGCGTTCAAAGCAAATAGCTTTTACAAAGAGGAGGGTCAGCATCCTAAAGCGTCCCTTTGGCTGTAGTTCGATGAGGCAGCAGACAGACCATGAAGTAGGACCTCTGCCTTGAACCACGAAAGAAAGAGGAGATGCCAGAGCAGACCCTTCCCTCTGGAATAATCGGTTGTACTCTCCTTAAATGCGCATGCAAGGAGATAATCAGGAAATTAATAGAAGTCCTTAAGGACTCGCTCCTCTTTCTCTGTTGGAAGGGAATTTGCATTGCTGATCCCCTCGTTTTCCTTGGCACAACCCGTGCAGCCGGAAGGGAACCAAGTTACTAGCCCAAATAAACGCGGGCCTGTTGTGAAGCAGCTCGGCTAGTTAAGTACTGCGTGAGGAGTAGCTTTGGATGGGGTTAGATGAAGTTTGTCCAACATTTTTGTGAATCGTGCATTCTGTGGGCAGAAATACTTTCCACCGAATGGGAAGGGAAAAAAAAATCTCGCTTGAAATCTTTTCGACTCCTTCTGTTTGTTCAGAGGGGCAGATAGGGAGCTTTAGCTTGGTAACTGTTTAGACGGCGACAGTGCTTGAAGTGCTGGTCTTTGGGGCTGGCTCCATACAATTAATGCAGAATTTGCCTATTTTTTTTTATTGCTGTTGGCATAGACTCGCTGTCTTTTATGACTAGACTCACCGTTTGTTCTAAAATTTACCTTTAAAAGATGTAATATGAGCTTCAGAGGCAAAAAAAAAAAGTGAGAACGGGCCCTTATTGATAGAAAAAACGCCTCGTTGATCAACCTGTATTAGGGAAAGCAGCTTTAATTTGATGCCCCCCTCCACCACCTTCCTTTGGGATTGCGTCTGCGAGATCGGCATTGGCGACCCAGGGGGCTGAGATTTCCCCCTGTATTCAGCAGCGCTGCACCTGTGCGCTTGCCACGTGCTCGTAGCAAGGGGCTCGGGATCGTTTGGAAAAATGATTGCATCCAAAGACAAAAAAAAAAGTGTCCGAGGGTGAATATCACCCCCGGCATCGGTCTTGTCGCTTCAGGGGAGTTGTCGGATGCTGGGGCCAGCCGCGAGCTGCCCCTGGGTCTCGGTTGGGCACGGTGGGGGTTCGTGTTCGGCTGGTTGGGGTTTTTGGTCTGTTTTGTTTTCGTGAGTGACTTCTACATCCAGCAAAGATACGTTTGATGAAACCTGTTAATTTTGTATATCTGGCTGTTTATTGCACCACGGGATTGTAATGGTCTGCATCATCTGTGTGTGTGTGCGCGTGCGTGTGTGTATATGTACTGTATGTATATAGATATATGTAAAATATATTCACGTACACATTTATATGCATTAGCTGTAAGTGGCACTGCCCCTTAAAAATAAAACAAAATTCACTGTTAGTACATTCTGCCACGTGTTTAGGCAGAATTGGGTTTGTTTTTGTCAAATGAAAAGGAGTTTATTGTGTTCATCTTGCATATGTGCTTCTGAAATGCTGAACTCTGGAATTCCTTGGGGGGTCACTACTTTATTTGTAAACCGAATTGAATCGGGGTGTTACTTACTCTGGGACAAAGCGTGCAACTTTGTTCCGAGCAAAGGTTTAGCAAAAGGAAGCCTCCTGCTCTCCTGCGAGACGGGGTGACCGTTTGTGCGTTTCAGTAGCCCCCAGCCCCCCGGCCAGAGCTGATGTGCAATGGGTGGTGTTGGTACGTGTCCCTTCGTGAGTGGACTCTTTGTACAAGGTGTGGTTCAATGTAAAGCATGAGTGGGTGTTTGATCTTGTATCGAGGGCTGAAATAACAGCACACTCCTTTGTACAACCTTTGCATCAATGTTTCTGCTTTTCTTTGACTTCTATTATTTTCTTTAAGGGAAACTGCATCTGTTAAGAACCCGCTACTCCAGAAGCTATCGAATTATTTTGTTTTCCAGATGAATTCCAGCATGTAACTTTGGTACTCTTGTTTGTTATTTGTGTAAAACCTGTTCTTCTGTCGTTTATGGTGTAGTTGGGGGTGGGGAGGGGGGTAAGAAAAAAAAATGGAATTCATGTAGTTTAACTTTTAAAGAAACGAAACAAAAACTGCTTCATAAGGAAACCAATTGTATGTTAGTGTTTTCAGACAAGTCATCCTGTAGTTTCTAGCTCAGTAATGCAACACTGTACTTGTCACCAGGTGTGTTACAATTATGCTGTACTTTCTTTTACTAGATGGTTGGGCTTTTAAATCCCAGACACTAAGCATCCTGGGCCTACTTGCTCTAGATCAAAAAAAAAAAAAAAATGCAATAAAAAAATTGCAATAAAGCACATTGACATGTAATGTTTTAGAAGGATGTACTGACAGCTGTTTCTAATAAATTCAGAACTGCAGTGTGGTCAGGCTGTTGTGCTGTTAGCTGTATTTGTCTCCCGGCCGAGGCCATGAGTGTCATCTTTAACAGAGACTTTAAAAAAAGGCTTGCAGAGCTCCAAGTCGCTCTCGGCTGGAGCTGAAGCAGCCGAGCCCCCAGACCCTCTCGGGGCCGAGACAAGGGAGGGATGCACGTAGCACACGTGCTCCTTAACGGCGCCTTCCCTCCCTTCCTTTTACAGTGCCTTTAGAGAGAGCGGCAGCCATCAGCAATGTCCTTGCGTGCCTCATTGCTTCCTCTGCCCTCAAGGAAAACCACGTTTGGTGATGCCGCTCCTGGTGTGGCGCCAAGTCAGCCTTCCGAAAGACCCAGCTCGGCTGGATCGATTCGCTTAGATCCTTAATTTTGCAGGAGTTTTGGAAATCGCCCTTTGGTTTCCCAATTCCTTCATGAGCACCAGCCACTGGGGCTGCTGAACAATCAGTGAGTTTGCGGGTGGCGTCGCCCGTCCTCTTCCACTTCAGCCGCAGGTGGTAGCAGGAGGGTCCCGGCACGCTCGCGGCGCGGCAGCGGCGTTGTACGGCCCAGCTCCAGGCGCTGCAACAGCGCAGCCCCTCGCCCGCAGCCCCAGGATTTGCCGTAGCAGGCGGCGAGCGCCCAGCCCCCCTGCAGCCACGGGGGTTACCCCAGCAGATGCCTCTCCATACGTGTGGGTTGCATTTTCCATGCGAGGTCGCGGGAGCTGCTGGGGAGAAGCTGAAGTTGCATGGGGCAGCCCGAGGGTGGCCAGCCAAAGGGCTTGGGCTTGGGCAAGCTTGAGAGCTGGCAAGAGCAAACCGGGGCGGGGCTTCACCCCTCAACCTTGGGAGCGGGCTGGGATGCTGCAGCAGCATCCTCAGAAAATTAGGGCAGGGGCAGAGCTGGCCTGCGTGTGGCTCGGCTGGCCGGGGTTGCAAACGGCTCAGTGTTTTTGCAACCGGATGAGTAGACGTTTTTGCACTGTTCTTCCACCCTGCTGAGTTGACCATTTGAAAAAAATGCTGTGCCAGCATTTTCTCACATTGCTGTGTAAGCCTTTTCGGCCCTTGAGTTGGCATGCCCTCCATTGCCCGAGCCGCAGGCCTCCACCAGCAGGCAGGGGGCACCGAAAAGGGCAGAAAAGCCCCTGGTGGTGGTGCAGGGGAGCAGGGAGCATCTTGGGCATTGCTCGCTCAGGCAACGCTCTTCACACCCAGCAAGGAGGATGCCCTGTGTTAGAGCACCCCGAGGTTGGGTCCCCTCTGCCTGCTGTGTGCTCCCTGCTAGCCCCAGTCCTGCCTGCAGGGATGGGACGCAGCACTGGAGGGAAGTGGCCGGCCCAGAAACCTCACCCGGAGGCGTCAGGAGCCACGCAGCTCCCGACGGATGAGCTGTGGGTGTTGTGGGCTGGTGTCTACTGCATCGGCACCCCCGGGCACCCAAGCGGGAGCAGAGCGAAGGGGAAACAGCAGCGAGAAACTGGGAGCACTCTGCGAGGCTCTCCTGGGGACTGGGTCTTTTTTATTATCATTATTTTTAATTTATTTCTTTTTAATAAAGGCTAATGAGTTAGAATTACAGGAAAGATGTAAGTCACTAATTGGCAAATCATTTTTCAGGGCTTTGCCAGACGGGTCATTTTGTTAAGAAAACATTACAGCCGGGAGCCAGCGTAGGAAATTTCCAAGCGGCTGTGCTGACTGGATGGAAAGAAAAACACGTCCCAGCTCAGATGTCTTCTCAGAGAAAGGGCAGATCCCGGGGATTTTTCCATCCTCGGCAACGCCGTGGAGCTTCCTGCAAGTCCCCCGGGTTCCCCCCAGCCACACAGGGGACCCTTCCCGGGGACAGGCGATGGCCCGGCACCCCCGGGGATGGCACCACAGGGCAGGGGTGCGGGATGGATGGACAGACACCCCCGGGATGCTTTCACGGCATTCCTGTTTCCCCCAGGGCAGGAGCTGGTTGCAGTGGGAGACACATGGGAGGATCTTCCTCATGGGAAAAAAATCTGGGGCGAAAAAATCTCCAAAAGCCAGTCATCCCCCGGCCAAAATGCCTTGATGTAAGGCATCAGGATTTGGTTCAGCCCATCAAGGTTTGGTTTGAAAGCCATGGGCTTGTTGCAGCAACCAAGCTGCTCTGCTTCCCCTCCTTGGTTTCAGCTCTCAAAAAAATAGACTTCTTTTGGTCTAATAGTTTAATAGACACCACGGTGCCGGGCAAAGGGAGCAACATAACCTGAGCCGTAGCTCAAAGTACCACAGACACAGTCAAAAATAAATGGCAAGGCAGCTAAAGTCAGCTACATGGCTCCTTGAGCTGCCCAAAAGGGTGGGGGGTTCCCTATGGAAAGCACGAGGGACGTGGTCGCCTGGCCCCTCCATCCCGCTCCAGCATGCGTGGCCGGTGCACGGGACCCATCGCGCTCATCTGCCATGAACGGAGCAACTGAGCATGGAAATGCAGCCGGGGCGGCTTCTTCTCACACCAGTCCCCGCCATGACCGGGAGCTGGGTGCAGAGGTGCCCAAGAAGGAGGGTGCAGCCTGCATCCCCTGGGATGCACAACCTGGCCGAGCCCTGGGGAGACACGAGGAGGATGGAGGAGCATTCGCCCTGGCCACGAGCTGCGATTCCTCCCGGGGAGACGTGAGATGCAGCATTTCCCTCCCCGGAGCATCAAGTCCAAGCTTGGAGCAGGGGCCGGCAGCTTTCAAGTAAATCAGCGGATTAGGCTTGGCCACGGACCCAGAATCCCCATTTCACGGGAAATCTCATCATCTCGCCTGCTGGGTTTCATCCAAATTGGAATGAAATGTTAAAATACAAAATTTGACTCTGGACAATATTTTCGGGGGGGGGGGGGGACCCAACACAACAATTTTGGCACAGTCCCATGCCAGCGTTAGCCTTTCTCTACCGATACAATCCAAACGCCTGGGAAGGTTTGAAGGATGGACAGCTTCGCCTTGACTGAGATAAACCCCTTCACTGGCCTCCATTTTCTCCCTGAATTTTTATCAAATCTGCACTTTCTAATGGCAAAACTTTGTCCCCAGGGAAATCAAACTGGCTTTTGTGGAGAAGTGATGGGTAGGGAAGAAGCTGCTGGGCACCTTCTGCATGGCGGCTTTGTGCACCCTGGGGCAGAGGACACGGCGGAGCTGGGAAGGAAAGGTGCAGAGCACCAGCCCCGGCTGCTGCCCGCCCTCCTGCCCCCAAACCCATCCTTGGTGGCGGTGGTGGCTCCTGGGAAACAGCTCAGCCACGGCCGCCCGGCCGCTCTCCCCCAGCCTGCATGCTGGCTGGTGCACCAGGGAGCAAAGCCCAACTCCAGCTTCCCCGTGGGCTCCCGCTCCCCTCCGCAGTGCTGTCTGCCCCCGGAGCCCTTTCCCTGCCCCATCCCTGCCAGACCCGAGCCGCAAGGCAGAGCCTTGAACTCTCCCTGGCATGGGGAGGAGTAGCGTGGGCAGCCTGCAGCCCCGGCTGGCTCAGCCTCGAAGCCCTGATGCAAACCAGAGCAACCCAGGGGCCAGTTCCCAGAAGAGGGATAAGGAGCAGGAAGAGGAGCATTAACTGTCGCAGGGCCCCAGGGGTGAGCAAAGGCATGTCCTGCGCTGAGCAGCTTGGGCAGCCTGGGGTGCCAGGAGGGCAGGGGCCAGGATGTGCTCCTCCATCCCACGGGAGCTGTGGGGGTGGCGGATAAACCTCCCCTGGGGTCCTGGGAGAGATCCTGGCTTTTCGGGCTGCTGTCGCAGGTCTCTGCCCAGGCAAGGCACTCGCTAGCCACCAGCCTGCTTCATGCAGAACCAGCACTGGAGCATTTCCCAAACCTTTTCCCTTTCCTCCCACTTTCAAGGAAGGGGCTGGATGGGTGCACTGGGAGCAGAGCCAGCCCGCCCCGGGCAGGTGCTGTGCACGCTCCCGCAGCCGCTCTGCCAAAGGAAACACAAACATCCTACCCAAAGAAAGCACTTTTCATCAGCAACACAGGTTCCCATTTTTGCACAGGGCCGGCCTGTTCTGGGCAGCTTTCCCCACCGCACCGCTGGGCTGAGCGAGAGCTCGGCCGAGCTTCCGCGCTGGGCTTCGGCCAGACCTGCCCCTCCTGCCCCATGTTAGAGCCACCAAAACCAGTCAGTGTGACCATGTTTGAGACCTGGAGGGCTTTTAAACCAGCCTGATGTGAGACGCTACAGAGTTAAAGGGATTTAACTCAGCCTCAGAGTCCCTCCTGTCCTCAGTGTGGGAGCTGGGGATGTGGGTCCAGGGGGATGTGGGACCTGGGGATGCAGACCCAGGGGGATGAGGGACCTGGGGATTTGGGACCGGGGAGATTTGGCACCTTGGGATGTGGGTTCTGGAAGATTCAGGACCTGGAGGATGTGGGACCCCAATTCTCCTTGCTTCTGGCAAGGGGAACTTTGGCCAAACCTGGGTATTCCCCAGCCCTGCAGAGATGATGAGCCCCTGTACCTATAAGCAGCTGCTGGAGGGAGATTCCAGTTTCATGGAGCGGTGCAGCTCATGAAATAGGCCAGGACAACAAAAATAGCTTTTAAAAAAAAAAAAAAAGTGTGACTTTGGCCTAAAGTTTGGGAAGACGTGAGGAGAAGACAGGAATGGGGGCGGAAGATGGGGTGAGCAGGAATGTAAGGCACTTGGACGCACATCACTCCTGGAATAAATAGCTCCGTGTGTTTTATACCTGCCCTCAGCGGCAGGCAGGCGGCCGGGGGAGAGGAGCGGCAGCGGTTCCTCATCCTGCTCCTCGGCGGCCATCAAAGCGCTGCCGCTGAGTCAGAGCCGCGCCGGTCCCCGCCGACCCCGGCACCTGCCCGCGGCAGAGCCGGCCCGGTGGCGGAGCGCAGCCTCCCCGGCGGCCGGTGGGAGCAAAGTCCACAGGGGCAAACATGAGGCTGAGGCCCCCGGAACAAAACAACCTTTCACTGTGGCGGCTTGGCCAAAGAAAGTGGGGAAAATTTCTGTCCAAGGGCTTCCAAACGGCACTTAGCTTTGATCCCGGGCATGGGGCGGGTTGCTGGTTTTTTTTCTTTCCTTCTCCATGTTGCTCTTATTTTTTTCTTCCTACTTCAAGGCATAATTTTTGTGAGTGTTTACAATTTCTAGGCTAGATTTCTTGCTGCTCTGGGAAGGAAAGCTCTTGCTGGGAGCCAGGTGCAGGCGATGCGCAGCCCCTTGGCCCATCGTGGCTTTCCCCCGCAGAGCAAGGCTTCAGCTGCCCTTTCTGCCATGGATTTTGGGTGCAGCGCCACCGCGCGTGGCTCCCACAGCCCCTCTGAGGACACAGCACCCCTCCTTCCCACCCAAGGGTCCTCCCAAGGGAGAGAAATCCCTCTCCCCGGGGCTCACTGCAGGCGCAGGTGTCCATCACCATCATTTTCGGCTCAGAGGTTGGTTTCTGAACCTGTCTGATAAATCCCAGCCTCGCTCAGGGTGGGAACCCCAAACAGCTCCACGGCTGTGCACCTTCCTCCCAAACCATGCCCCTTCCAGAGGACCTGGGAGCTTGCACGCTCAGGTGGCCTTCCAGACCCCCCAGACAATGAGAACGAGCATCTTCCTCCTGCCCAGCCCCCAGACCTGCTGGATTTCCAACCAGTTTTTCTGTCACCTGTCTAAAATCCACTCCCCCACCCCAAATGCAGAGGGAGGGGATGGGACACCCCCCCGCAGCTGAAGCCATGCCCAGCCCCAGGCTCTCCCCTCCTGTAGGACCAGGGAGGGTCCCCACAAGCCCGTACACCCAGATGGTGTGGGGCACACATGGCACCCCCGCAGGGCAGGCAGGCCAAACCTCATCCCGAATATTTTTAGGCAGCAGGAAACGCGCCTTCGCTGCTGCCAGCCTCCGGTGCAGGGATGGGAGGAGACGGATGGGATGGAGAAATGGACTCAGCCCTGCGAGGCCACCACTGCCCTGTGAGCTGGCAGCCAAGTGAATAAAACCACCCCCCCTCCTCTTCCTCCTCCTCTTCCTCCTCCTCCTCCTCCTGGCCCCACCAGCTGCCTTCTGACGGATGTTGCCTTTGGATGGGACCCTCTTACAGCCCAGCTGCTGAAAAAACGCAGCGGCGAGGCCCATGCGCCTGTGGGCCATCTGGAATCCATCGCCGGCTGCGCGCGGGGACACCGGCCAAACCCCAGTCCTGCCCGCTGCCGGCAGCACTTTGCTTTCCAAGGCAGCACCTGCGGGTCCAAAGGGGTCTCCCTGCTCCCCGGCAGCAGCACCCAGTTGGAGACCCCGCTGTGCCACCGGCAGCGGCTGGGGAGGGAAGCAGCCGCCCCACTGCCACCATGGTGCAAGTGGGATCAGGGAACCCGCAAGAGCAGCAGCCCGGGCCAGCCCCCTGCTGGGGTAATGGTGCTTTATCCCCCTGCCGAGGGATGGGTGGGTGCCTCCGTAGCGTGGGACGTGGAGGATGCTCCTTGCCAGCTGGCTGGGCAGACCAGTGGGTGTTCCACAGGTGGAAATATGGTGCTCGCCCTTGAGCTGGTTGGTGCCAAGGGTCCCAGCCGTGCCATGGACCAACTGCAGCTCCAGGAGGCTGGAGCAGCCCTGATGCGCTGGAGCAGGGATGGGCGGTGTGATGGGGCTCCAGGTGTTGCAGGGCATTTTCTGGCTCTGCCACTGCCTCCCTGAGCATCCTCAGGCACATCCCTGCAGCCCCCCCCCTCTTCTGACCCATGAGCCTTGATAATATTTGGGGCTCATCCCCCTCTCCCTGAGCAGCATATAACAGACCCCAAAGGAGCATGATCGCCCTGTACCCACGGGTGCAGCACCTGCCCCAAAAGCCGCCGCTGTTCATCCCTTGGGCTGTCCACAGCCCCCATCAGGGCAAGCCATCCCTGGAGCTTTGCCAGCGCCTGGCCAGAGCATCCCCAGAGGGCTGGAGCAGTTCTGGCCAAGCCCCTGCCCTGTTCCCCTGGGAGCAGGAATTCAGAGCGCCAGCCCAGCTCCAACTGCTATCTCACACCAGCTCAAGCTGTCAGACCCCAAAAAATTCACATATGGTCTCCCAATTGATTGAATATCAGTCCCATCCCATCGCCCGTCCCCACCCCTCCAGCGCAAGGAGGAAAAGCAGGGCTGAAACTTGAGTGACCCACAAACAGGAGGGGGTTTCCTGGGCGCTAAATGGGGATTTTCATAAAAACAGAAGGCCTTGCACCGCTGGCTGCCCGGACAGCGCTGGCCTGACTCCGGCGGCTGGAGATTTTCCTGGGGAAGAGGAAAAATGGGGCCTCCATCCAGCTGCAAAACAGCTGGGTGAGCTGCCCGTGCCCCCCCAGCCTGCCCCGGCAGCACAGCGCAGGCAGGGCAAGGGCTTGGCTGCTCCGCGGCACTGCTCCACCACCATTTCTTTGCATTTAAAGGCTTACATCCCAAGCAAAGTTTTCCTTTCCATGACAGCAGCCGTGGCCCTGCAGCTTTCTGCTGGACGGCATCACATCTGGCTGAAGGCTTGGGAAGGGGGGGGGGAGGGGGGAATTCCTCCTGGCCCAACGCGCTTCATGGCTAAAGCAACTGGGAAAGTCGGCATGTGGAAATGCAGGGGCTGGGGAGCATGGGGGGGGCACAAGGGGGTCCTGCTCCCCTCCTCATCCTCTTAATATCCTTATTTTTTTAATAGGGAAATAGGGAAAGCGGGCAGTGCTGGGGAGCAGCATGGTCCCCCCGCCCCGGACAAGCACCCCCCGCCGCCACGGGAAGGTGCATTCCCAAGCAGCCCTGCAGGCAAACCCAACGGCACCGGCGGGGTTAAGGAGCCCCCTAATTAATGACAGCTCCAAAATTAACAAGCTGGCTCCAGCATCTGCATCAACTTCTATAATGACGGGCAAGGGCAGGAGGGAGGCAACAGGAGCCCGTTTGCTTTTAAAATCACTGGTGAGCAGCCGAGCGGGTGCGCTGGTTTTGGCTGGGCTACAGTTAATTTTCTTCATAGTAGCTGGTATGGGGCTGTTTTGGATTTGTGCTGACAACAGTGTTGATAACACAGGGATCCCTTTTAGTCACTGCTGAGCAGTGCTGACACAGAGTCAAGGCCTTTTCTGCTTCTCACACCACCCCACCAGCGAGGAGGCTGGGGGTGCACAAGAAGCTGGGAGGGGACACAGCTGGGACAGCTGACCCCAGCTGACCAAAGGGATACCCCACACCATATGGTGTCATGCTCAGCATATAAAGCTGGGGGAAGAAGAAGGAAGGGGGGGAACTTTCAAGTGATGGCGTTTGTCTTCCCAGGTAACCGTTACGCATGATGGAGCCCTGCTTTCCTGGGGATGGCCGAACACCTGCCTGCCGACGGGAAGCAGTGAATGAATTCCTTGTTTTGCTTTGCTTGTGTGCGCGGCTTTTGCTTTACCTATTAAACTGTCTTTATCTCAACCCATGAGTTTTCTCACTTTTACCCTTCCGATTCTCTCCCCCATCCCACTGGGGGGGGAGTGGGGCTTAGTTGCCAGCTGGGGTTAAACCACGACAGCGGGGAAGCGGCCGGGGCGGCACAGCAACAAACCTGGGGCTGGAAACCGTTAAAAGCACATTTTAATCTTCTCCTTTTCAACTCCAGCAAAGCGGACGTGGCCATCGGAGAACGAGAGGATGGGGATGGGGAGGAAATGGGCTTTTAATGCTGCCCTGTTTGCAGAAGGCGCCCGCGCTCTGCTCCAGTCTGTTTTTCTTGGGAACTGGTTGAAACTGTTCAAACATCCTCAGCGGAGCCAACGGTGTGGTGAGCGGGAATCGGGGCCAGGGAGCGCCGGCTCCGGCAAGGTCCCACTTCAGGTATCTGCCTGTAAAGCCAAAAATTGCAGCCGAGGGTCAGGGAAAGGTGCTGCCCTGGTACAGGGGCTGGGAGAGGGCAGGGTCGGGCGATGCAGGAGCATGGGATGAAGCCCCAGCAGCAGTAGCTCAGCTCTGGGCTCACTCCAGGACAACGCTGCACGTGGATGGCAATCCCTGGAAGCTGCTTCCTCCCGGGAATGCTGCTCCTGCAATTTTTGTTTATTAATTCCTGCAACATGCATCTTTTCAGGGCCCTGGATCCATCATTCACCCTTCCCTGTTGGAAGCAGGGAGGCCCCGCTCCATCCCCAGCCCCGCTCCCTGCAAAGCTGCTTCTCTCCTCCCTTCTCTCCCCCATCAGTAACTGGGAAGGGCTGGGGCTGAGGCAGCCCTTCTCAAAGCCACCCCAGCCACTTCGGAGAGACACTGGGATCAGCACAACGTTTTTGGCAGCTGCCACCCACGAGCTGGACCCGAAACCATGGGAGGGTGCAATGCAGAAGCAGCTGAGGCTGGAAGGCAGCGGTACAGCCCCGGGTGCTGCTGCTCTTCAAGCAAAAGGCATCTGAGCAGGGGCAAGACACTGGTTCCCAGTTAGGCAGGTGGCACCAAGAGCTGGGATGAGGACCGGCTGCAGCACCCAGATCTCGGGAAAGGCTGGGGATTTGCAGCCAGTAGCATCCCTGTGGGCTCATTCTGATGCTTCCTGCTCCTGCCCAGGAAAATCTGACCAACACAATTTTTCACCACCCAGGGCTTTCCCATGGAGGGAAAGCGGGGGAAAGGACTACATGAAATTTTATATTCTGCCTGGAAAACTTTCCGCACAGCGAAGCGGTTCCTGCAGAGCCGCACAGCCAGCCCTGTGCCGTCCGGTCTCAGCCCAGCACTGCCACAGGCGACTGAGCCCCTCCCCATGGGGTGAAGCCCAGGATGATGCTCCGGGGTGCTGTGCATCCCACCAAGAGCCCAGACAAGCATCTGCAGCAGAGGTGGGGCTCTGCCCAGCCAGGAGCAGAGCGCGGATCCCTTCTCCAGCCAGTCCCATGGCCCCAGGGGAGCACCCCACATCGCAGAACGAGGGGTCCGGCGCACAGCACGCCACTGGAACCACACTGCCAAGGGGAAACTGAGGCAGGGAGCGGGGGAAGAGGTGCAAACCCCCTGGGTTCTGCCTGAGGTGTCAGGATCTGGCCCCAGAGAGGCCACGTGCTCAGGAGCCCAGCGGGGAGACAGATGCTGCAGAAAAGAGCCAGCTTAGAGGGTTAGCGCCTGGCTCGGTCCCAGGGACTTGGCTCAGGCTGGGAGATTAAAGGCAGTGAGCTGGGCTCGTTTAACTGGGAACATAACCCTCTGCTGCTGGGGACCTGGGAGGGCAGCACCTTTCCCAGAGACCTTCCCCTCTGGGATTAACGGGGATTGCCAGAGCAAAGCCCAGATCTGTGTCCTCGCTGACAGCAGCGGGGGCGGCTTGGTCATACACTTTAATGACCCCGAGGGAAACCCCTCCGGGATGCTGCCCCCCCAGCGCTGCCTGCAGAGCCTCCCAGGAGCCAGCCTTGGGGGCATCCGGCCTTTTAGTAAAGGGGAAGAGCTGGCTGCCGGCCAGAGCGGAGTTTGCAGCCACCAGGTCCCTGGGTTTAGTCCATCCTCTCCTGCATCCCTCCCTGCTGGCACCCAGTGCTCTTCCAAAGGGACAAACTAGAAATACATATATGTATATATTAGAAGTGCAAGAGGATGCTGAAGCCAGCAGCCAGAGCCATGGTGCAACTTAGGCTTTCACCCAGTTGCCCCACTGAGGGACTGCAGAGCCCGATGAAGCTGCGATGGGTTAAATATTGCCTGACGCCTTGCCCCAGGGGAGCACCAGGGAGACCCAGGGATGCTCCCGGGTGAGCTCTGGGGGAGCAAGACGCTCTCCCAGCCCAACCCCATTGAGTTCAATGACAGCCCCGCACACAGGAGCTCCCTGGGCAGCAGCGTGGGAGAGCATCCCACTGCCGGAGAGGTTCCCAGCCAGCCCCGGCCCGAGAAAACCACAGGTATTTCAGACCAGAAAGGTGAAGGGGAGGAGGGATGAGTTGCACAGGAAAACGTAGCCGCTCATGAGTGCTCCTGTCCCGGGCCATCACCATCCCCGGCACACAGCACCCTGTCCCCAGTCTTGCACATCTCAGGACCAGGAGGACCGATGCTGCCCGCCTCACTGCTGACCCCCTCCGTGCCGATTTAACCCGCACGTCACGCAGCCCTCCCACGCCGGGCCGTCCCCGTCAGCCCACCGTCACGCCAAGGCCCCAGTCGGCGCTGGTGCAAATAAGCCGGCCGGCGGTGAGGCTATTCCCGTGGCCAGAGCTCAGGGAAGGCTGTTCAGGGGAGCCCTCAGACGTGGGCACAGCGTAGTGGGATTAGTGGGCAGACGGACGTGACTGCGAGGCAGTCGCCGGGTGCTAATTAAAGAAGGGATATATTTAGGCACCCAGTTATCCCCTGCAGTTCACTTATTTTTAGTTCCCAGGCTGCCAAGCCGGGGTGGCACATGGGGAAGGGCACGGCTGTGGGGCAGGATGGATCCATCCCTGGCTGGTGCTCCCCGTCGAGGGCTGGAGGGGCTGGAGGGAACCACGGCCCCGTGCCCTGGCTGGCACTGAGCCCCCATGGGAAGGAAACCTCTGTCCCCACCAGCTGCAAAGGAGGAGGAAGCTCTTTTTTTCCCCCCAGAAAGGCAGAAAAACAGGTTTCAGGAGCAATAGGAGCATCCCTGTCCAGTCCCTGCCCTGGATCCATCCACAAGCATCTGCCACCACCCCGACCCCCATCCAGGGTTGAAAGTGGCCCTTTTCGCATCACCCAGCAGAAAGCGCTCCTTGTGCAGGGCAGAGGCAGCTCTCCCATCCCTCAGAGACCCGTCCCCTCCCTGCCACTGGCCTGGCAGCAATGCCACCGGTCCCATCCCTTCCCTCGTTCCCCCACTGCCCCTCAGTACAGCAGGAACGTGTCCCCCGAATGTGGCTGAGACCCCTGAGAAACAGCAGCTAGGACAGAGCCCGGCACCCCCCAGCCCTTGTGCCCTCCTGGGCCAGAACAGCCAGTTACTCCCATTCATTTTCCCCACAAGGACTCTGGGATTTGATTTATTTTGAGGTGGGTTTTTTTTTCTCCCCCATTCCAGTGTGAATTATTGATCAGGTCGCTGCTAAGCTTTCCCCCCACGCCGCCCGGCTGCCGTGCTTCCCTGCTGGAGCAGAGGGTGGGGGAGTAAATCAAAACAACAGAATAATTAATGACCCCGGGAGCTGAAACCCAGCCGAAAGCCGAGCTGCTCTGGCCGGCCCAGGAGGAGCTTCCCAGCAGCGGGGAGGTCGCACCTAGCAGCACTTTTGCAAGAGGGTATTTTTGGGGAAGAGCAAGCAAACACAAAATAAAGAAGTGATGGCAAGTGAGCATCTCCCTCCCCCTCCGAAGGGCTGCTATGTGGGCTGATGCTGGTAGTTGTGCCAGTGCAATTCCCATCAGATCCCAGTCCCGTCCCCCCCAGGGTTGGCCCTGGATAAAGCTGGGGGGGTCTGTTACGGGGCAGCACCCTGAAATGCAGCTGCAGCCCCTGCCATGAGCCAAGCAAAGGACTAATACGTCCCCACATCCCCAGGGCTTGTCACCAGCTCCAAGCCCCAACACTGTGGTGAGGTTCCCGGCCACCCCGGAACAGAGTAGCATGCAGGGGTGGCCCATCAGGTAAAGCCTTTCCCAGAGCAGCAAGGCTGGGCAGGTTGGACTATCACCCAATAAATTTCAGCTGGAAAAAAACCCCGATTTGTTTATTTATTGAAATCCCTTGACTTCAGGAGCAGGTGCCCTGCACCCTTGAGCCCGAGGAGAGCGGCTGGGGCCATGCGGGGCCGTGGGCTCCCATCACCTCGGCCCCGGTTCGCCCCGGTTCCCTGCTGCCCGTCAGAATTAGCCAGCCTGTTTGAGCGGGTTTACGATAATCATCAAATAACTGGTTCATTGACAGCATGTCAGGCTGAGAAGACTGACTGAGCTCTCGTTTGCTGATTGCTAATTAGCTTAACATTCCTAATCCCTCATTAGCGACTATGAAGTAAGCTCTGAAATATGAGGTCAGCCCTAATCAGCGTTTAAAATATAAAGCCCACTGGCCCGTGATGGAGGCGGGAGAGATGGGGGTGGCTGTGGGCCAGCCTTGAGGGCTTCCATGGTGGGGGGGATGAGGCGACGCAGGGCAGAGCCAGATGTGAAGGGTTAAACCCCGTGGGGCCATGAACACCTGCACATCACCCCAGATCTCAGCCCCTCCCCCACTCAGTGCACATCCCTGCTCCAGACCGGGCGCAGGCAGTGGCATTTGGGGTGACAGCACGTGAGATGCCCCAGGTCCCTCTCAAGTCCCAGTCCTTGCTGTGCCTGGCTGGACGTCACCCCCGGGGCTCGCAGCATCCCTCTGCCACACCGAAACCTCTCGCTTTGCCCCCTGCAACCAGGCTTTCCCGGCTGGAAAGCCCCAGATGGGCCATCCTAGAGACAGGGACCCTCGTGTCCCCAAGGACTGGCTGCAGGAGGGATGGAGGAGCAATCAGCCACGGTAAATACCCTCAGCAGGGAGGGAGGCGATGAGTTTTAATGGGGTTTTAGGGTGGGTTTTAACCCTGGTGAGCTGAACGTGTCCAAGCAGGGACGAGGCCAGGGTGACGCATGTGACATCCCTGGGCCAACTCCAAGGCAAAAGCACCCGCAGGCGAGGCTGACCTGGCCCTGCTCCCCACTGCGTCAGAGGGACCGTGAGCCACCGGCTGCCGGGGACGCTGCCACGTGACGGCCCCACGCTCCCACCGCCAGCCCCACCGGCTCTCCCCCGGCCCCGCGGGGTTTGGGCAGGGGCTCTGTGCCGCGTAGCTGGGGTTTGGTCCAGCTGCCCTGCCTCAGCCCTGCCTGCCGAGTCAGCGGAGGTGCCAATCCCCCGCACAAATCCCCAAAGCCTCTTTCTGCTCCCGGCTCTTGTTGTGCCATTCCTTGGGGGCAGCTGGGCAGCACCCTGCCACTTGCACCCCGCACCCAAGGGTGGCTACAAGCCCCCAGTGCGTGTCCCCTCACAGGCTGCTGCTGCTGCCTCTCGGTACTGGGGGCAAACCAGCCCCCAGGCTGCAAAGCCTGCAGGGGCTGGGGGCCTGGAGCTGCTGCTGCTCGCAGGGCCAGACCCCAAGGTCCAGGCAGCGGCTGTGAGGGGATGGGGACAGCCCCACGGCTGCAGGACGTGAGTGGCCACCAATGCCACTGTGCTGGGCAAGGCCAGAGGAGAAAAGTCCCCAGGAAGGGGCAGAGGAGCAATGCCCTGAGAGAGCCTGGTTGTGCTAGTGAAGCCCCAATTTGAAGCAAAATGCATTGAATATTTTTCTTTTTAATGCACACAAAGGCAGAATAAACTCATCCTCTCGCACCGCTGATGGGTATTATTGGGCATCCCCTGCCCAGTAACAGCTTTCCAGGTCCAGCCTCTCTCCAAATCAAGTGGGAACCAGCACTTTGCAACCCGGTTCCCCTCTTAGCTGCACCCAGCGCCTGGGCTGGGGTCTGAAATCGCACATGTCACTCTTCTGGCAGCCTGGCTGTGGGGCAACAGCCTGGGCCAGTCTGGGTCCACCCAAACCCCTGTGAAGTCAGAGCCGTAAGCTCACAGGAGCATCTCGCAGTTCACTGGGACAGCGCAAACCCTCCCAGCCCTGGGGACGTGCCCCTTGCGCAGCCCGACCCGACCCACCTGCCCCACACCTGCAGGGCTGAAGGATGCTGCAAAACCTCCCGTGGGGCTACCCCTTCCCCCTGGCAAGGGCGGCCCCCCGCTCACAAGGCCACCCAGCCCTCCCACAGCACACACCATTCATTATTATTAGGCCCAAAAAAGGGGGGAAAAGGCTTGCAGAAGTGACAAGCCCCAAATCCCCCCTGCTCACAGGGCAGCAAGTGCTGCAGATGCCAGATTTTGATGGGTCCACGAGTCACCATTTGGTGCATCCAACAGCAATTCCAGCTGCGGTTTCCGTTCGGGGCAGGCTGTCAGCAGTGTGGGGCAGAGCACCCATGCAGATTGTTTCGGCTTTCCCCCTAATTCCCATCTTCGGAATTCCTGGTAAGCTGCAGGCAGCCTGGCTGCCGGCAGCAAGACTTCACCCAGGGTCTCGCTCGAACCCTCTGATTCCGGGGGAAGGAGTCAAATCTTGGTGTCAGCATCAGCGAGCGGGTGCCGATGTGCGCAGAGCTGCCCACGTGTGTGCCATCATTCAGGAGAAAAATGGCCCTTATTTGTTGTGGCTTAATCCTCTGGGAGAATAAACCGCTGTGGACTAAGGGCAATTTATTTCTGACTGGGGGAACCTCTACAGGAGGGCTGCGGACTTTAAACTTAGCCCCAATTAAACTCTAGCGAGTAAGTCTTAAAAAAAGGAGAGAAACTCGATGTTCCCATGAAGATGTAATTTGAAAAACTCTTGTTGCTGCATCTCTGCTCGGCCCCAAAGAGCAGGACCAGAGCGATGCCCCTGGCCCCCCGCGTTGATGGAGCGTGATGCTGTGGACTCGGGGCACGGCCAGCCCTTGCTCTGCGCCAGGTCCCTGCACAGAGCCACCAGCGGCAGCAGGAGCCACAAGCCTTGCCGTGCCAGAGAAAGGCCGTTTTGTTCAACGTTACAGATGCCACAGCATCCTTTCGCTGCGTGCTCTGCGCCTCCCGTCCCCCTGAGCCGCGCCGTCCCTCTCCGCATGGGCAGGAGGATCGCTCTTCTCTGAACGGACGTCAGCGATGACGAACAGCAGCGCGGCAAGGGGCTGCCGGCAGAGGCACTGCAAATCTCCTGTGGACGGAGCTGTGCTTCGCTCCCGGTTTCTGCTCGGCAGCTTCTCTGGAGCACGGAGACACGGGATATTTTGAGCATCCTCAGCGGCAGCAAATGAGGCTGAGTCCAATCCCCCAGCCATGAGCGTCTCCCCAGCTCTTTATTTCCAAGGACAGGAATAAGCCTTTGAAGGCTTTTCCATGTGGAAAGTGCACACCTGCAAATGTTAAAAGCAAAGGGCTGTTTCTGGAAAGGGTTTGGGTGGTATAGTATCGAGTCAGCCTCAATAACTGGATGCAGAAGGGGGCTACGTAGCTCCTGCTGTCTCGTGCCGTTTGGCCAACGCAAGCCAATGCCCTCTGTGCGCCGCTGGCAGCCGCTGCCCTTTGGGTTTTATTGTGCACGCGATTCATGCCCCCACCAGCTACTGCGTTGTCGCATCCTCGCCTTGTCTTGCTGTTTTCTCCCATTGCTCAGCTAAGTTTCATGTCTTAGATGTTTTTACCCCTTTAGTAAGGACTGACCCTGCGTTAGCAGGGACACGGGACACTACATACTTAAGGGACTCTCGGTGGAGGATAGTAAATTCCCAGCTTGAGTTTCAGAGTGGAAAGCTTTGGCTTATCCATACCTCTGGCCCACGGAGCAGAAAATCCCAGATAGCCTGGCAGGTTTACTCCAGTACCTCCGACACCCGCTCCGCAGGCTGTTTTCTGCCCCGCCGAGCAGCCGGCTGAGGCGGCGGGGCTGACAGCACAGCCACCCCCGGCGCTGCGGGAGAGCAAGGGGAGACCGAACAAGAAACACAGACAAGTCTGAATTTATGTATATAAAAAAAAAATATTTATTTTGGAGGAGGATTTGAACATCGACATGCAGGTACAACATGAATAAAAATTATTGCACCGCTATTATGTGGCAATTGTTCAAGTTTCTAAAAACACAGAAATTCTACACTTTCTCTTATCTAGCTAAGTGCTGAGTGACACGGCTTGGCAGAGCCCAGCTCAGGAGGTGCTCTCACAGCCACCTGGATATGGTAATTGAACACAACGTAAACACACACTTCTGTCAAATCTTCTACTAGAAGTACAGAATTATCCTTCACATCCAGTAAGAGAAAACCAGAGAAAGACTTTATCCTCCCCTCTTCAGAAGAAAAAAAAAAAAAATTAAAATACTCCAAATCACACCTTAATGCAAGTGTGGCAACCAAAACCACCGGTCACTCCTACCCCTTCCGCGGCAAGCGCTCTTTAGTATATTAGCAGCCAAAGGCCTCTGACATTCGGACCCAGGAGTGGCCGTTACAATGCTAAAGTCTAATATTTACAATAAATATCATCCATTTCTCTTAGTTTGCAACAGTAAGAGACAAAGGGAAAAATAACACTGAAATGAGGCACGGGGCAGGAACGAGCCGGCTGGACGCAGGAGCAGAGAGGAGCTGCAGAGGCTGGAACCAGCCTTGATGCCACCATCCCAGGAGGGATGAGGAGCAGGAGACACATCCAAGCCGACAGAAGGAAACAGGGAAACGAAGCAGGAAAGCAGCGTATTTGGATGGCCATACGCACAGCTCATTCACCAAACGCACACGCACGCAGCTTCTGCCTCCCACCTGTCTGGCTCAGGGTTATCTACGGAGGCCAAGTTCTTGGCTTGCTGAATGATTCGCTCTGGTACCGCGGGCCTGGTCCTGCGCTGGGGAACACGCTCTCGCTCTTCACACACGGCTTTTCCAACATCTCGTTCCTCCCCGACACGCTTGGCGAGCTAATTTAAGAAGGTATTTAAGCAATTCTTAGCAGAGCGAGGAATAAGTCTTGGTGTATCTACCTGGTTTATTATCAAAATTTTATAGAAAAAGTCTTTTTGCCCAAACTTTTTGCTAAGGTGCGCCACATAAATTTGACAGAAGGTGGAATCGGGACAATGGGGCACCTGGCACACCAAGAGAAACAGCAGGGCTGCCCAGGAGCAGGGGATACGGCGCTTCACTAAGATGCTTTCCTGGTAATGCTGTTTGGCTTTGGCGTCAAAAAAAACCAGGGTGTTTTAAATTGCACTGATCACTTTCTGTACCGTAGCTACAAAAGAGGCGACGAAACACATCCCTCACCTCTTCTTTGGCCAATTCAGGCAAAAGCAGCAAAAGCTGTGACATAGCAAGTTTTTTCACTCTTCTTTTTAGGCATAAGAAAGGATAACTCTGCAACTCGGCGCTGGAACCACCGGCTGCAAAGGGAGGGAATCAGCAGCTAATACAGCTGGTACCTTCAGAGGGTCCCATCCCAGCCTGTGCGGGATGAGCCAGGTTACCCAGCCCTCTCTCCTAAGAGAGAGGTTCCCCTTAGTTTCTTTAAGGGCAGAGCCCTTTGTGGATGCCCCCGGAGCACGCTCACAGAAGAAGCTGCATCACCGTGAGGAGAAGGAGAGGGGCACCTGCTGCCCAGGGAACAGCCAGGGCAGACCACGTCCTCACGCAGCTCTGGGCTCACTCCTTCATTGATACAGAGACTTCCACCTCGCCAAGGTTAAGTGCTCTCAGGAGATAAGCTTGAGGCTTGTCTTTGTAATTACCACAGACTCAGGATGCTGAATCAATTTTTCACTCTTCCCGTCTATTTTATCGTATAGCGTACTGCCAATCACACCTTGTTTCTCAGCAATTTTTTAGTAGATCAACCCGTCAGGGAGAAAACCAGCCAGAGAAGTACCAGATCCTGCCAAGTCTGTTCCTTACTTGCTATTGCTCCACATCAGCACAGAATGATGCTCATCAACAAGGGTGCTTTGAGAGGCTGGAGATACCCAGGACCCTGACAAGGCTGTGGAAATATTGCGGTTTATCATCGCAAACCAAGCGTAAATGAGTAGCCTATGAATTCCAGGAAAAAGAGCAAAGAGACAGCACAGCAGGCTCTGCTCTCAATACTGTCACAGCAAGATTTATTAACGTGTTATCTGGGAGCGTTGAGGCTTTGGTTAGTGTATTAACAACACCATACATGTTCACACAGACACACGGAGTAAACACTCATTTAAACATGTTAAAAAAAAAAAGCTCAAACCAACCCAAAACTTGGTCCAGAAATGAAATCCAAGCAGCCAAAATCAAGTATATAATGGGGGGAAACAATGGTTATACAGAGAGAAGCAATGTGAGATTCCAGACATTTTTGTGATTTGTGGATTGAGCTGAAATCGCCTTGAAAGAGATGGAGAAAATATATTCATATATAAAAACATATTTGCATTTAGGGGAAGCTAATCAAAACTTCAAGTTCAGAAAAAGCCAAGACCATGAAGGTGGCGGCAGTGTAATGAAATCAGACCAACAGAGGCAGGTTTTAGCTTGAAATACTGTTGCACAGTCATTCTGCTTCTAACAGAGTAAGCCAGTGAGCAGGATACTAGACCTTGCGGGTGATCCGCAGGGAGATACACTCAGACAAGACTAGAATAAAAGCTGAGCACAATCTGCAACAAATGACGGGAGTGTTCATTGAGAGGAACCTTTAATTGGATGAAGAAATGGCTTACAGTGCTATAGGTATCACCACTCGACACATTTATTGGTGTATTATTATTGATCTAATCCTCAGCGAAGAGCACTGTTATCCAGAGTTGGTCACACTGAAAGCAAAGCAATGTCTAAACCTAAGAGCAAAGAGTAAATTTTAATGGAAAGTGACCTCAGCAGTGGAAATGATCTAGCTATCAAAGCTGAAATCTTAAAATATCACATGTGTTTTGAAGTCTGCTTGCAGCTTGTCCACAGAACTCGAGGAGTCAGAACTCTTCATAGGTTTTTTTGTTTTTAAAACGGGCAGATTCAGAAAACTCAGCAAGTTTCCCAAGCCCCAATTCAGAAATGTTAAGGAACACCTTAAAATCCCTACCTATTTAGACTCACCAAGAGAAGGAAAAGTCTCCAAAGGTCATTTATCATTGAGATAACTTTGCCCGAGACATACTGGAGAACACGCGACTACAAATTTCTCTACTTTAAAATCAACCTACAAGGCACCCCTTTCCTGGGGTCATTTATTCTGAGGCAGGGCAAGTTATGAATTGAAGCCAGAGAAAGGAAGATAAAACATCACTAAAATTTTTAAAACAGAGGGAAAAGTTGCCATATGTCCCATAAAGGATAAGTAAAAACAATCCCAAAAAAAACAGCTTACGGATTGGAGAATTCTCTTTCTGATAATTCCATTGAAAAATACTTTTACTTGGTTTAAAGAGAAGATGGGGATCTCGCTCTGTCCGACCCCTCCAGTCAAGTCCCTTGCCTCTGCATCCTCTAAGGACGCATGCAGGACTGTGAATGCACATGGTGGCAAAGAGGTCTTACTTGCACCGAAGAGGGTCTGTGGTTCCAGAATAACTCGCGGACAAGAGAGCAGTTTTCTTCTCCTTGTCAAAGGACATCAGATTGTAAATTCAAAGAAAAAACTTGAAATTTGTGAATTTCAATGGCATTTCAAAAAGAAGGTTGAAAACCAGAAATTTAAAAGTAAGCTGCCTTTTTTGTACTCAGAATTTTGGGGATCTCAAATAAACGCAGGATTAGAGGGAAGAGCACAACAGGCCCTAAACTCAGGCAAAATAAAAGGTCTGGAAGGGAAAAAAGTCAACAAACTGTTTCTTAAGCCCTGCTTTAAAGATACCCTGTTCTAAAGAGACCTCAAACAGCAAGCATTACTGTATACAAAAATAGAATAGCAAGGATGAAAAAACACAAAAAACAGTATGAAAAAAACCCTCCCAAAAATAGATGTACACAAGTTCTATTTTATATTAGTGTATATTACAAAATTCAAACATGCAGTCTCTATTTTGAATGTAGAATGCTCCAGTCCACGTGTACCAGGGATGCTGCTATGTTTTCTTTACAGCACCATCATGTGACAGGGGAAAGTCTTGTATTTTTAACTGATTTCCAACCTCTTTGCTTTTTGCTTGCGCGAGAGTCCCTTCTTTACAGGGCCTCGTGCTGCCATCTGGCAGAGGAGAGGCTCTCAGAGCTGCTTGTCCAAGAGCGTGAGACAGCTCTTTTGATGGAGTGATTTTGCAGCTACCTCCCAACACTTCAGATGCTTTAGCACTGCAAAAAGTTGCCTCCTTTTTTGCCACCCCGGGACATGCTGTCTCCCAGGGCTTTGCTGAGTTTAACGACTCTGCGCAGGATTCGCTCCTTGTGGTCAGACTGTCAGTGCTAGATAGTTTGGCTTTCTCTTGACACGCTCCTGCTTGTGAAGTTTCCTGCCTTTTTTGTTTCGAATCTCTCTCTTCTTTACAGGAGGCACCCAAATGGGGGAAATCCTTTCTCTTTTCCACCTCTCCGGAACCAGACATACTGAGCTTCAAAGGGCCTAAAACGCTTTGAGCTAGCGGCACTAACTGAGACACGGAGAGAGCTCTTTCGATAGCACCGGGGACGAGGAGCGTGGAGGATACAGAACCTGCTGGGCTCGTTTTGCTGGCAGTTGAAGCACTCTCTGCCTGGGACGAGCTGGGTTGCTTTTCAGTACTAGGACTTTTTTGGGACGTTTCGCTCGTGCTTCCAGGAGACAGAAATGAGGTGCTGTGCTGTCCTGCAGGCTGAAGCATCTCCTTTTGACCCTTCTCACTGCGATCCGCAGTGCTTACCGAGAGAGCAGTGCTCACGCTTGCCATGCACCACGAAGGAAGTGCCAGCAGAGGTTTGGAATCCTGTTTTTTCTGACTGCTTTCTGTTTGCAGAGGGTCTTTCAGGTCAAGCTTACCACACAAGGCCCCTGAAGAGTCACCTTCTTCAAGTTCCAGGAGTTTGATAGACGGGCACTGTATATATTCTGTGTGATCTATTGGTTTTTGAGTACTTGTAGTTCTCCCTAGGTCTTTGATTGCTTCAGAAGACTTGTCTTTTCGACCAAAACACTCAAAAGTTTTCTTTTCTGGCAATTTATGTTCCTTTGCAGTTGTTTCTGATCCTAGGAATGGCTTTTCTGAATTAGCTAATTTTTCTGGAGAAGTTCTTGGGAGGACCTCTGACGGGGAAGGGTGCACACTGATTTGCAGTGGCTCTGAAACAGGCTTGGCTTGTTGATTGTTTCCCTTCTGCAAATCTTCTGTACCTTTTGGATCTTCAGGAAGAAAGGCATCATCTTCAATACTATCCTTGCTTTCCAATTTAGATGAAAACTTACTATCCTCATTAAAAGAATCTGAGCCTTGGTCTCCACTGTCAGGGGGCTTGTCCAGTCTTCTCCCATCCTGACTATCTTCTGAACCATCATCCGTTTCATCTTCGGAAGAATCTACTTCTCTGATGGCCTCTTGCTTTTGCAGAGACTCCCTCCTCTCCACCCTGTCCTGTCGAATAGCACCCAATTTCCGTGAACCTGGCTTCTGCAACATCCCTTTTTCCGCTAGCCCAAGTTTGCCACCTGTTGTTTCATTCACAGATTCTTGTAAGCTCTGGAGACTAGGATCCCTCTGGAGCATCTCCTTCTTAAATTCAGAGTGAGAGATATCCAAGCTATGCTTACGCGAGGAAGCCAGCTTCTTCTCAGAAGAGGACAGCGAGGCAGCCAGTTTCTCGGCCGACTGCACTCTCTTTAGCAAAGGAGACCTAGGGGGCTCAGCACTTTTGGGGCGAGAAATTTGTCTCACCAGCGGTGGAGAGGAGTGTAGTTTTACTGGAAAAGACTGAATAATACTGGAGCTGCCAACTGAGTGTCCTGGTAAAGGAGATGGGGAGCGCTGCGGTGATGTGGACTGTGGGGTTGGTGACGGAGTGTGAGCTAGCGGTGATAGAGGGATGTTTCCCGCGGATTTACGCCTTGGAGATCTGTATTGCCTTTGAAGCTTTGGTGCTAGTCCATGCAGAGAGCTGGGTCGGATGTGTCCAGAGCTGGCTGGAGAATTGGGAACACTGGAACTGGGAGAGCTGCTCTGGGAAGAATTGCCACCAACTTAAAAGAGAAAAAAAAATTTTAAAAAAGACTAAGAAGATTAATATATATTTGGTCATTAAAACAAGTCATTGAAAATAAGACATGCAAAGTCAAGACAAAATGCCATGTTACCACAAAGCACTGCAGTAATATTACAAGGTAATACTGCATGGCTTCTGATGGAAAATTCACATCACTGTCACACAACACCAGAATATAGTAAGAAACACTCTGCTATCAGAACGTTTTTTTTCTGAAAAAAAAAACTTCCAAGCAGATAAACGATGTGTTTCATTGCTATTCTCAAGATGCAAATCTCTTTATTCCATCAGCTAATTCAATTTTCAAATATGACTTTGCCACACTGTTTTGATTCCTCTTCTCTGAACTAATATAGAAAACATGTCAAAATGCTACAAAAACATTGCAACTTGTAATACACGTTTGCATCAAAGTGAAAGGATGCTGTAGTACAGCAAATGCGTTCTTAAAAGGATGTATGGATTTTCATTTTTAAATGAATCAATGAATGAGAATACATCCATCCTTAAGGTAATCAACATCGCAGCTGTCATTTCACTTCACAAAGAGACCTACTACCTGCTGCTGTGTATTCAAAAATTAATCAATAAGCAAAAATCTTTTCCAAGTTTTTTTCTGTTTGTATGGATTTTTTATGGTTTTTTTTTGTTTGGTTTTGTTTTGTTCCTTTTTTTACCTGAGTGTACAGACTCGGGAGTGGATCTGTAACTCTGTGTCGGTGACCGAGGAGACAGGTTGTGAGTTGGAGAGCCAGGCACACTTTCTCCAGAAGACAGAGAGCGGTTCAGTGAAGATAAACTACGGCTGGTGTGAAGTAGCGATGCTTGTTTAGTGATCTTCCTCAACAAAGAACTCTTCTTCTTACTGCGGAAGAGCATTCAAAAGTTGTTTACAAGCCCAAAGGATTTATTTACCTTTATTGGCATATTTCAGTCAATTTTATGGCACAGTTAAAGACAAAAAGAAAACAAAAAGAAAAGAAGAACTAAAGGATGTACCCGCTGATATACGATATCTGCAAATTGATTTGACAAGATCTCTCTTACATTATCTTGGTTACCATTTAATTTTCACAGAGAAACGTCAAAACGAACCTTTCCTGACCATCCTTAGTTTTGCTCTTCTTGTTCCTACGAGCCATCTTGGATTTGTAGCTGGCTTTTCGAGCTGGACCAACTTTGATGGACGTGTTCTCAAATGGCGTGGTGGAGATGGACACTTTATTTCCACTCTGTCAGGAACAAGACACAGAGACATTGTTAAAAATGTGGCTATTTGAAGCAGATCTGCAGGCTAAGTAGGTAGGCTGCTAGTTTACTGCTGCCTGCCATTTTGTAATCCTTTGTCAAACTCTATTTTCCGCTTTGCATTTCCACCTATCATTTATTAAGGAATTGCCGAGAGAGAGCCCTCTTTAGTCAGGCTTTCACAAATGATTAGCTGAGACCCCAGCTGGTAGGTAAAGCATCCCAGAGCAGATAGAACACAGCATCTGACCTCTCTCATTGAGATCCCAACTGCCTCAATTTAATACTTGTAATACTTGGAAACTTGAACAAAGTGATATTCTGTCACCAATCCTATTCCCAGTGCTCTGACTGATGGCAAATATGAGCGTATCAGGCATCTATCATGATGAATCTGCAACACAGAGCATGGCTTGTCTCACTCATCTTAAAAAAAATAATAATCCTGATTGCTTCTCTATTTGCAGTCCCAAAGATTGCTGTCTGGTGGAACGGTCCAAAACTTTGGGTTTTATTTCCGTAAATGGATTCAGCTCAGAGGAGGTATCAAAACGCAAGTATTTAACTGGATAATTTTAAGACCAACCATTACAAAGCTGCTTTTAAATACCACTAGGAATAATCCTTGAGAAAGCAGTATTAAGAGCTAATAACATTAGCACAGCCTAAAGGAAAAAAATAAAAGTAATTTGGAAAATTTTTCAGGTATTTGTTTCTTAAAGTGATGTTTGAGGAAAGGTATACTTAAATGTTATTAACCTTTGTCTCTACCGCTGATAAAAATGTATCTGACTGGTCCTTATTTCTCACACAAAAGATCTGAGTTCAGCTTAAATTACATGCAGAAATTTTGGAGATTTAGGGATCAAGCTGCAGCAATGAGTTTTTGCAAAACAAGGGCCAGGTGCCGTGTACATATTTGTATTTCAGACAACGCCAATTAGATACCTATGGCGTTTTAAACAAGCTGGCTCATATTTTCCAAGACGTAACAGTGCTGAGTCCCTACCTTCAGAATCAGCTCTACCACTTCTGTGTGCACCAGTCCATGGACCGGCTCCCCGTTGACATGGGTTATCAGATCCCCTTCACGCAGACCTGCTTCGTTTGCTGGACCGCCTTCCTCCACGTGCTGGCAACGAGAAAGGGGTGACTGATTTGAGAAGAAGTTCGTACAACATCACTGGCCAGATCAGACTCAAAGCCCATCTATCTCATCTCTTGCTGCAGCCAGCATCAGCTGCTTCAAAGAAGGGTAAATGAAACCACTGACTGGCACAGCCAAGCGCAAAAATCTGTGCTCTTCCACTCCTCCCCCAGCATCCTGCCAGTCTTCTGCTGATCCAAGGCAGTCAGCAAGGATGGTTAAGCTGATCAAGAGACCAGCTCCTCCCAAAGCAAAAGGCTTAACACACTTCCAAAAATTTTCAGCACTCAGGAATGTTAACTAGATACTCTTGATTTCCAGACAAGCTTTCAATCTTTTTCAATTTCTTTGCCATCCCAAATCCAGCATCCTTCCACATACGTGCTGGAACCCAAGGCAGCAAACAGACTTTTAAATAAGACTCTGCGTCACATGTTTAGGGTGCTTATATTGCATTTCATCCCAAACAGAGTTTCTTTTTCCACTTTCCATCCTTCATTAACTTATCCAACATCAGATCCTTTCCCCATCACTGCTCAGAAAGGTAAGCCTCCTTTACAGTGAGGAGACAGATATGCTTGAGAATACTGCAACTCTCCCTCTAGCCAGAAAAGGCTACAAATCAGTATCTTGGTAAGCTCAGCATTTTTCAAGGAAAGCAGAGAGGAGCAAGGGAAAAATGCAGCTTCAGATTATTTTTCTAGGTAAGAATGAGTGTTAAATAATGACCAAAACATATGAAGTCCAAATTGTCTAACGAACAAGAGATACAAGGAAAAGAATGAACCACCTTTACCCTGACTCCGTTCTCCCTAACTACACAATTCAAACAACACTGCTTCGGGGAACAGATCATTCCTAGAAGTCATATACGGTAACAAAAAAGGAACACAGAGATCAAGTACCAGAAGTAATGGGAAGGAAGAGATACAGACATGGAAACCAGACCTTTTAGCACAGCACACAACTAAGCCAAGAGCTAAATCCCTAGGCCATCAGCACAGCAGCAGCAATGCTTTAAGGCTTGTAATCAATTCCAAGCGACTGCTTGGAAAACCCCAGCAGACTGAAATGATCAGAAGCAGGCTATAATCGCTAACACAGGTCTGAATAAATTAGCCACAACTGGCCCTCATGCAACAACCCCAATAAAGAGAAAGAGGGTATGTACACAGAAACATGCTTTAAAGTATGTGCTACAGGTGAAAGAAGGTGGATTCATGTAACCAGGGAAGAAAGAAGGAAAGAAAGATTGCTGTGGCTCTGATGGGCTTGAAAACTGCTACAGGTAAACCCCAAAGTGCTGTTATTTATTTATTTTTTTTATTTTTAAAGGGTTTCCCCCACCCCAAAAAGATAACTTTGGGTCTGAATAAGGAGAGAGAAAACAGGGTGGCAAAATACAATTTATAAAGCTAAATCCCACAACCCTGGCTAAACGTATTTCTGGCCCCAAGGGTACTCTTTTTAGAAAAGCAGAGACATACCCAGACCATGTGATGCACAGTGTAGATATCACTGTCACCCATATAGACGCGAATGGCACGGAGAGTGAAACCGTATTTCTTTCCAGCCCGATGGATGATGATTGGTGGTTTCTGGTTTGCAATAGCAGGAGAAAAGTCACGGCTGGGTGAGGAGTCCCTCGAAGATGGGTTGGAGGATAGAGAATGAGGTGACATTGGACTGGCCAATGGAGAACACGTGTGGTGATCTACAGTGATGACACAAAGGTGGGCAAAAATTAGGAAACCAGGCCTCCAAAAGAGAGAAAATTCTTGTTAGAGAACAGCTAGGAAACCATCTCTCCCAATGCTCTTAAGGCTGGTGGTCTTCACCAGAGCTGGGTTTGCCTGCAGCTTCAACTAATTCATGCTTTGAAATACAAAAATCGGCAGAGTTTCCAAAAAGCACATTTGGAGGCGTGTATTTAATACAGCAGCACTGCTCGCCTAGGATTATGTTTGGGTCACAGTGGTTACTTCTCTTTCAGGGATTTACAACCCATCATAAGCATTTGCCCTAGGCACAATCCTGGAACACCCCATTTCAGGGTTATGATATGTTACCCTTCTTCAAAAGATCAGATAGGCTCTAGATCTTGGTGCAAGTTACACGTTGGTGCTGAGATAAATCAAAATCAGTTAGTATTAACACAAAAAAAAATCAGTAGGTAATCAGACAACAACTACATCTAGGTAGTTTTGGTAGTGTTTTAAATTCACAGGGGCAAAAATATTTAACCCTAGAAGTTTACCTACTGCAGGGACTTTGCTACTGAAAAACAACATCACAAGTGTATTTCAGAGTGCACTTCCCAAATGAACAGCCAAGGGCTGGGCTATCGGCTAAACTGTCTGATTCTGCTTGCCAGTGGAACAACATCCACTTTTAAAAATACAAAGCAAATACAGAACTCTCATTTTAAAGTGAAGCTGGTCAACATCAGTAAAACAAACCCAAAGAGCAGGAATATTAAATGCAGCTGTAAAAGGTAATCCTTAATCCATTAAGAAACACCTGCTGAATTGCCCAGCACATATTTACCTGGCAGATGAGGGCAGCTCTGGAGGAACCTTTGCTGGGTGATTAAATACACATTTTAGAGATTTTCATGAGGGAGTCTGTAGTTCAAAAAGCAACCAGCGCCCAAACCACAAGAAATGTAACGTGCATCACCGTGACGGTGCCAAGAAGGAGTTGCATACCTGCCTCCAGCTCCCCGGCTGAGAGGGGCAGGCAGGCATTGCTCTGCCAGCAGGTTGGCACTGGTACTGGGTTGGCACTTGTGGCCCAGCTGCAATTTTCTGCTCCCATCTAGGCAGGAACAGGTACAGCCCTGGAAACGCAGCAAGGACTTATCCTCCAGACAGAGGGACAAAGTCCTTGTGGGGAGAGCCTCCTGCTGAACCGGTCTGTCATAGCTCGGCAAGGTTGGGCTGTTCACTAGAAGTTACCCCCTGGCATTAGGAATTGTCAAGGTCTGGCTCTGCTCGGAGACAGTGCTGGGCCAACAAGGTAAGCTATTCAGCGTTAACTTGCTTTGTGAGTTAGTTACACTACTGAATTCTCAAACATCCAATCTCAACCAAGTTATGTGGAGTTACTGAAACTTCCTGGTGCATGAACACACCAGACACACACAGTTCCCAAACAACGCCATAGTTAGCAAGTGACTCCAAGAAAATAGTACCTTGAGGGTTAAAATCATTCCATCTCTATATACTTCCTTGCTGCACCATTGTCTACAGACCAGCTAGGAGCCAATTTAAACAAAACTAGGGAAAGAATAAGGCCCAGCTGCCATTTGCAGAAATTTGCAGAAGCTGCAGTCAGACCACACACACAATGCTCCTGTCTGTGGCAAAGCAGTATTCATTATCCTGCTGAGTAGTAAATATTAAACCGATTGTAAAAGTTGGATCTCTCCCCTCCTGCCAGTGAGGGCATTATTCCAGGAGAGGGAAGGGGGAGGATCTGTCTGCAGACCTTTTGTTTAGTGCTTGCAGATTCTGACGATGCCTCACCCGAGGCACTTCTTACCTGAGGGAATCAGGAGAGACAAGGCAGTAGCGGATGCTGATTTAATCACTTTATTGACAGGTCTTGAGGTACGTTTCTCCCCTGATTCCCCAGAGAGCAACCTGTGTCGTGCCCGCCGCACTGCCAAATCGCTGATGGCTTTTGGAGTGGTAAGGTCTGGGCCTTCATTGCTATTACTGCGAGCGCGTGGATCAGAGAAATCTGCAGTGCTCCCAGCTACAGTTTAAATTAAAACAGATTAGAACCACAGGGAATTCCTAACAGTCTATTCCCCTACAGGCAAAATACATTAAATCAAAGTCATGTTTACATGAAGTCCAAGAGTAAATTTTCCTAAGAAGAAACCCCAGGGCTTGAATTTTTATTTACAGAAATGGTGTTATGCTGAATACAGAAAATTAGCAGCTTCTGTTCTGTTGGAAAAGCTCGCTAATGAAATCACATTGCTCAGTAGCAGTTAGATGAATCCTAAAGCTGTGGTGCAGTTCTGCAGGCAAGCCATTTCAATGGGATCGTTCACAGATGAAAATAGGTTTATGGAAAGTGCTCCTTTTTTACAACCAGCAAGAACTGTCAATCTTTAAGTTAAAACTGCCTGTAACAGAAGAACCAGGTTCTACTGGAGTTGCACATAAAAAATCCACTTTAAGAGAATAGTACGGTACTAAAGTTGGAAAGTAAAAATGCGGATTGCAAAGACAACCCTAATTTGCCCCCTTCTGTGCACCATTGTAATTTAGTCTTGAATTACTTAACCTGCTATAATTATATATAAAATGCAAAGTAATCTTGAAAATCAGACTGAGCATGCAACAAAAGCAGATGCTGGGGGCTGGGGGTGCTGTACTCAAGCTCGGTGCCTCAGTTCCCCCTCTGATACCTTAAAGGGGCACTGTGAAAATACATTAATTAGAATTTACAAGGTGCTCAGAAATGAAAGTGGTGAGCATCACAGCAAGTCCACAAGGGGAATTAATCATTCTGTCTTCAAAAGCAAATTTTAAGCAGTGTGCAATAAATAAAGCCTAAGGGCCGCATTTTGAACAATGAGGACAGAACAAAACATTGATCATCGTTATTTAAGTGGGCACGACTGCTCTGCATACTAAGTAAAGCAGGAAGTACCACGAAAATAAAAATTCAAAGCACCGTTCCCATAGACCTCAGTACCAGATGCCAGTTCAACATTTAACAGCCACAGAGTTTCAAATAAAGCTCCCAGACAATGAGGAACCCAGAATTGGAGGCTGCGTGTGAAAAGGCTGAGATATGCATTAGAGGAGCACTCCGAGACAGTGACAGGAATGAAATTCTTTTCTTGCAATCCCCTGCCTCTGACTTAATTTTGCAGGCTGGGGACACTGAAGCAATGGTCTCCCTGAATCCCATCCACTGGGTTAAAGACTGCTCTAATGCATTAGGCTCAGGGGAGCAGGCTGCCCAGGGAAGCTTCATTTTTGCCTATTTCAACTTGTAGATACTCAAATTTGCAATGAAAGTTTTCTTGCAATTTTTAATAGCATGTTTCTAGGCTTTCAGTGTGAAACTGACAAACTAAGGTTCCACTATGGCACCTATGTCACCTAAGTATGTGGCAGCTTACTTCCTTCACTCCTACACCTTTTCCCATGGGCTAATGGAGTACGTGATGGCAGCACCGGGCCTCTTCTGGGAGAATGAGCCATAGAGGAGAATTGGAAAATTTTGGAGGAAATTTCACAGACTGCATTGCAGAGGAGGAATAATGAGATGTGGGGATCTTTGGCTTTACTCTAGTCTGAGGCAAATTTCCTCTAAGGCATTTCCACCATCACATCTGCCTAGTGCCCTTCACCTTGTCCTTGTCCAGTCTTGCTGCCACTCGGACTCCTTGCTCAGTACCCCTTTCCTCTCTTTTCCATCCTCAATGCATGCACAATTGCTTTGCCTGCTTGCTCCTAGTTTTCCCCCAGCAACTTGTTTCTTATTTTCTTACCCAGTTAGTCATTGTTCTTCAATGTTACAATCTAGTTTTCCCTCTAATTATGCCTTCCTTCTCAAATATTATCTTGCCAACCTTCAACTGAACTTCCCTGCTCTCTTCCACCGTGCCAAATTTTCTTTTTTTCCTCCTTACTACTTCCCAGCTCTGGCTTCCTCTGTACTCAGAAACAGGCAGCTTTGCCCTCTGCCTTCCCGGTGCCCTGAAAGGGGCAGGAGCTGGGGACGCTCCAGCACCCAGAGCCCAGCCCTGCGCCGCAGCAGCCCAGGGCACCATCGCAGGGAAGGTCCTGCTCAGCCCAGTGCTGGAGAATGGCCCCAGGATGGACAAAGCTTCTGAGAAGTCCAACGCTGACTTCTAAGACTCACTCTACTAAACCTAGGCTGCACTTTTTTAAGCCCGCAACTTGGCTAAATTTCGGGATATTTGGCTGAGACAGTAAGTAGCATGTCCCTGACACAAACCCCACTCCCCCAGCAATTTCAAGTCTCTACTCCAAACTTTTTGGATAAATAAAACAATAGGAAGCAGGGATCTGTTAGTATGGCTGACACCCATACTCTCCAGCCCCAACTCAGCAGTCATCTGCTCTGACTAATGCTTAAAATAATGCTGCCTCAGGTAGGCACCCAGTGGTTGCAAGTAAGCATAGATCATATGGGTCTCAAGCATGAGAAGACCTCAAACAATTTGAAGTGAGAAGACTGAAATAAAAGATGTGATTTTGAAGGGATAAACCATCGATGTTATTTGAAAAGCAAGCACATCCACAAAATTATACTAAAATAACCACTTAGCACGAGACATTCACATCACAACATCCAAATCCACAGTTTTACAGAGTTAACGTCTGCAAGCTAACAGGACTTTCTTGGGGATCACGACACCATCACACCGAGCACGTACCTGTCAGGGTTGAGGTGCTGCTGACGGCCGTGGAGGGGGTGGTGGGTCCAGCATCACCTTCCAGCTGCAGCTCTTGCTCCACAGGCTGTTCTGGAATGGGCACTGGCAGCCCCTCCCGCGACTGCACAGCGGATAAGAGCATGCCCTCGGACTGCGGCCTTTTGAGAACAGTTCCCTCGTCCTCGGTGGAGATGGCAAAACGGGGCATATCGAGAAGCCCTGAGCAGCGTCGTCGGACCGTCAAGGGTGGGCTGGAGTCACTCTCCGTGTGTGAGGATTCAGACATAGACAAGCGCTTACGCAATCTAAGACAGAAAACAAGACAGAGCCCCTCAGTTGAATTAGGGGGAATTAGGGGGATAATGAATTAGGGGGATAATGAACATTAAAGAGAGAAAATAGTGCACAGACCCAGCTCACACATCTGAAGCCAATTTAAAGTGAAGTTAGGAGACCAAGCTACATCATTAGGATTCAAAACAGCAAAGGCTTGGGGCATCACCTGAGTCTAGATTTCCAATATATTCCATTGTTAAGCTGCTAAGAAAGGAAGGAATAAAACCAAATTCTGGGCATTCATATATTTTACTGACATTTTTATTAGAACACAAGATTTTTTTTAGATATTCCGAACTTTAGAAACTTTGGACTTTCCTAATGGTTTCTCTAACTTGTGACAAATGGTAAAAGTCTGGCAACACCAGACTTTGGATTCACTGATGTTTAAGAAAAAACTGCTGTTGGTACATCTCCAACATAACTAGCCTTTCCACAAATGAAATCTTTATTTAAGGTTAGAATCCTTTTAAGTTCGTTTAAAGTATTTGCTACAAATTTCAGAGATGTTAGTACTTAATTACTATATCACTTCTACACATTCATTTGCAGATAGTTATTCCACTCTTCAGGCTTCAGCTGTGGAAATACATCATATGAAGCATTCCTGACCTAACACTGGTCACAGGAAGTTTTGGCACAGGTCAGTCTTTCTGAGATGCTGTGAGAAACCAAAAGGCTTAGTTCTCCAGAACTTACATTTCAGGAGACCCAATCACCCAGCTACGGTCTCGACTCTTCAAGCCGCCAAGGCTGTCCAGCCGGTCATCTTTTTCTTCACTCAGACTCCGTTTAGTTGGTGGTGGAGTCTTCCTCTCTTCGTGGATGGAAAGACGTTCCATGCTGCTGTACACCTGCATATAGCAAAAGATCTTTCTGTACAGAGAAAACAAACCTCTGTGGTCTTTTCTGATCAAGGGGCATAATCTCTCTCAAAATGAAAGATATTGCCCAAAAGCATAAACTTGGCAATGTTCTTTGACTAAATAACACAGTGCAGATGTGACAGGCCCAAAGTGTGCCAGGGAGGAAAGGAAAAAAAATAAGCTTCAGAAACATGAAAGATGTTTTTCTACAACAGCACCCAACACCTCTCCTCTGAAAACAGCCCAGCACACCATAGAAATACTAAGACTTTTTGAAATGACTTGATTTTTGTTCTTAACGATTCTCAAATCTAAGAAGAGATATTGCTAAAGCAGGCTCCACAAGTCTTGAAGGCTGGCATCTGAATCTTGAAATCTTAGTACACAAATTCAATTCAGTGATAGGCATCACGCTCATGACCCCATTTCATTATCATCAGTCTATCAGCATTGCCCCAAGCTTATTTCAGAACAAAAAAGTCCTGCCCTCCTCAAGGAATCTACTATAATGCTGACAGCTTAATGAAAGTGCCTTTCTTGGTTTTACAGCCGTCTTTAAATAATTAAATGATTAAGCAAAAAAATCCATCCTTTTAAAACTACACTTGACTGTGGACCTAATTTACATAAGAAGAGATTAATGAAAATAATGTTATTAAAAATTCAGAGCATCAACAAGATAACTATTAATAAATCATATGGCTGAATTGTCAGACAAGAATTTCAAAATATAATGAGCCTTTTATGCCTCCCACATTACAAATGCTGTATAATTTTCCAGGTCTTAAAATAAATTCATTAAAAGTGAACTTTTTCTCTTTGTGGCAAAAACACTGAACCCTAAAGAAAAGCTTCAGTCTAGCAGACAAATAATACTCATGGTGAGAAAAGGCAGAAAAAAGAAACCCTTACGTACTCATGAGAACTTTTTCAAAACCCCAACTAATCCTCAGGTCCAATTTTAAGCATACTTTTGGTGATGCAAATCAGGAGCAACTCTATAAAATTAATGGTAACTGTTACTTAAGCCACTGTAGCCTGGCTGAGGACAAAGAAGAACGAACTAGTGCTTCAAAACTGACTTCAGTAGTGGAAATCTGGAGGAGCTGTTATGAAAACTGAAACATCTTTCATTGGCTGTAGGTGAAATTCCTACTCCCATCTCATCAAGAAGAGGAAAATACTGTTCATAGAGCGGGCTGACCTCAAAACAGCATTTCTTCTCCCTTCTGCTCCTCCCCAAACATACTTTGTTTTATCCACGCTGACAGTGGTGTTGTACTACTTTGCAACGTCCATAATCCCAGCTTTTTGTTTCAGATCACCTGAGTAAGAATGAGAGACCTGCACAGACTTGAGTAAGGCACACTGAATCCAGAAAGCATGGCTAGAGGGGTCCTCTTCAGGGTTTCCTGTTCATTGCCCCATGTCAAAGCAGAACCAGCTCTCTTGTAATCACCTGACAGATGTTTCTCCAACCTGTTCTTAAAAGCCATCAATGATGGAAATTCTACAAATTCCCCAGGCAACCCATGCCAGCGCTTAATTATTGTTCAACATTGGAAACTTTTTCTTATCATCTATCCTATACCTCCTTTGTGCCCATGATTTCACATCAGTTCTGGGTAGAACAGGAAGACCAATGTATCCTTTCCTTCCAGCAGTTATGTATTTGGAAACACATTAGGTTTTATGTTTTGTAAATCTTGGATCATTCTTGTTGCTTTCCTCTGGACTCTCTTTTACTGGTCCATGTTTATTTTAAGGAACATTGCCCACAACAGGACAGAGTACCCCAGATAAAGCCTTTCTACTGCTAAGCAGATGGAAAGGATTTCTTTATTTGCCTTGCAGAAAATATTCGTGCTTGCCCAGTATGGTAACTGCTTTTTTGCTTCAATAATTTGGCACGTCTAACTCATGATGCACTATATGCCCAGATCCTTCTCTTTGAAACGGTCACCTTTTGTTCCTCAGGCTGTAGTTGAGACAATGAACAGCAGAGGTGTAAACTTCACCTGTGCTCTCACTGCATGGGATCCCTTTGATTTTAGACCATTATTCCAAAATGTCAGAATCAATTTTCATCCTAATACCATCTTGTCACCTACTGGAAGGCCCTTTCAAAATGACACTGTTCAAAGCAAATAAGCTTCGGACACTCCCTATGCCAGCATCCAAGTCATTAGTAAAAACATCAAACTGTATCAGATGCAGGAGAGACCTCCGCAGTACCCTGCATATTAGTGAAACATTAAGAAATATACAAAATCTCACTCTCCAATTATTCTTGCACTCACCTTCTAACAGGCCACAAACTATCACAGAATAAACAACGTACAGAGTTTTTTTCTCTCCTCAGTGAATACTAAACACCATGTGACTCCCACATATCATCTGCATGATTAAAATCTACCCCGTACAAAGCAATGAAACCGTGTTCCTCTCTGTATTTTTTCTTTCAACAAGCTAGCATGCTTCTACCTTGCTGAACCTCGGCGAGCATGAGGAAAACTGCCTAATTTCCACGTGATCATCGTCATTAGTGTCCTCCTCTTCTTCCGAATCCAGGTGTTGGTACCGTTCTGAACGGGCTGTGAACAAGACGTGGCACATTCCATCAGTGCGGGGAGTGTTGATAACTCTCACACCTCAAGCATTCCTACTTGTCTACTTACAAAGAACTTTGAGTGTTATACACCATGCAGGGTATATTCCTTAATACTGAAACATACCTAGCCAGTTTTGCTCATCCTGTACAATTAGCAGTGAAGAATACCTCCTTCCTACTGAATTTATCTTATATCATCAGCTATATTATATTCTAAAAGCAGCTGATACTCAGCAGGTGTCTAATCCTGCAGATCCTTCGTGGTAGGCACATTTCTTCCCTAAGGCAAACAATCATATGGAAGGAAACACGGAAACAATTTACTGTCCCAATTTCCAATAAACAGCTTTATGATTTTACAAAGTCTGTCCTGCATACTTACATACAAGCCTTCTTTAAAAAATAAAAATATTTACCCCCCAAATAATATTTCCTCCTCTCCCTCCTACAACTAGAAAAAGGATTAGATTTCGTTAAAGAAAATGGGCAAGCAGCCAATATGCAAAGCTATTTTTAATGCAAGAATCTAAACTGCCTCCAAAGAGATTTTGTGCTTTGAGATTTGCAGCACTGGATTTTTAAGCCAGCCACATTGGATTTTGCAGGGCAGGCATTAATAAGTTTGGCTACAGAAAGCTGATAGCTATACTGAGGCAAATTTGTTGCACTGTATCAGCCAGAAAGCTACTTTTGTAAATTCTAAAATTTTCTGCATTAGGGTTTATAACAGCAACGCCAACTCTTATCAGTGTCTATGCGAGATATTTCCTGATGTGAAAATTCCAGCCTTTATAAAGGGCTCACATCAAAGTCATCCCGATAACCTGCTGAGCATGCCTGGGCACTTGGGGAGTTTGCCATCGTTCCTACTTGACAGACCCAGTGATTTGCACCACTGAACATAACATGGTGCTTTTACCCACTAGGATCCGCTCACAGCTGCTGTGCTGAGCCTCTCCCAGTCACTGACCCAATTCAGTGACCAGAGCTCAAGTTCAATGTCTGATAAGTCCAATGAGCGGGGGGAACCCACCGCCACCTTGGTTTCTACATATATGTTGTACCAACGTAACCTCAATACATGCAAAACTCACCTCTGCCCTCTCTGCAGCGAGTATGTGGAGATTTCTCTCTCTCTCTTTCTCTCTCTCCCCCCCCTCCATCCTACTTCTCCATCCAACCCCTACCCTAAAAGCCTCTTCCCCAAACTGGGAGAGCATTATCTAAATAGGATCTCTGCTTTTGCAGCGTGGCAGCTGAGGGGCTGGAGGCAGGCTGCTCTCTCCCTCCCGTCACCCTGAGTAAAGTATGGGAACAGGGTAAAAATGTGCTGCATATGGAGTCAGCGAGTCCCACGGCCCTGGGAGAAGGATGGAAGAGATTCCATTGAAGTAGGGCAGAAATTTCCATAGCTCAGGAAACTGAAATAGCCCAGGATCATCCTGCACTGCAGCTGGAGTGGGGGAAAGACCCCTCTCACCAGTGACAAGCCCAAGCCTTTTCCACCTGCTCAGCTCCTGAAGTCATCTGAGAAAAGCTAAGGAGCAGAGGCTCCAGGGACAGAGACCCCTCCACCCCTTAGATGACGCTCCTGCCTTCTCTCCCAAGAGCACCGACTCTGTCTGGTGCTTATCTGGGAATACCAGGAATCTTACATAGCACTGATACCATGGCAGTTCCCAGACATTTATACACACCAGACAGGCACTTCCCTTCATATCTCATTAGAGTTAACAATACTAAGAAAAATGGTGATACACTTGCAGTGAAAATAATTTAAGTTACTTTAAATCTCTAAAGAATTTTCCCTACATACTTGTCTTCAACGTTTGGGTTTTGCTTGTTTGTTTTTTTTTTTTTTTTTAAAAGCATTCATTGGCTGAAAATGTTCACTAGGGAAAGACAATATTGCTCAAAAACTCATGGAAGCTAGATATACCAAATGCTTTGGAAGTACTGTAATAAACCCAGCATAACAACCGCAGCAGCTCTCACTGCAGAGTCATGGCTGGCAGGACCACAGGCACCAGTGACAGGCCAATTGACTTCAGCAGCAACATTTTTTCCTTTAAAATTAATTTGCTTCCAAAGAAACCTTACTTGGCATTCAACAGAAACTTTTTAAAGCAATTTCCATCAAGTGTTTGATTCAATTTTTAACAATGACTTATCTCTAACAATTTCAAAAATGAAATATGCACAAAAAATATGATGCCGCTTAGGCTGAATCTTTAGTCTTACTGTCAAAATAGCTTGTGTCATCCTCAGATTCCAACTGTGGGATGAATTCAGCTTTCTGCCGAAGTAATCCATTCCAGTCCAAATCTTTAAAGAACCGATGCTGTTTCACTTCAAAGGCACTACCTGAAATAAGCATCTTTTATTGCAGAGTATTTCTTTCAGCATTTGCATAACAAGAAAAACAAACCCTAAAAATATCAAGAGCCTAAGAAATGTACCCGAGTATATTTAAGTCACACATTTTCCAGGAATTTTGAGAAACAACTTATCCTTTTACCAAAGTGGTGATGCAGGATAAAATCTGAAGAAGATTTCCTCCTTCCCATCTCCTCTTCCTGTTTAATGGCAACACATGACTAAACTGGCTGGAAGACAGCATCTGCTGTTACATTCCACAGCAAGTTGCAAGATTAAGAACTAATTAACATCTTAATTTAAAATTTCCAAACTCTAAATACCATCTTCATCATAGCTAAATAAAGAGAGCAAACTCAGAAAGGTACTTAGCATGTGCGTGGCTTCATTCTCATGAATAAACTCATCCATGTGCTTAAAACAAGGCAGGGGCTTACATATCTTTCTGAATTAGTATCTTTTGTTATTAACCTCAGAAGCTTGGGTACCCAGAAGAAAAACTAAGGATTATCTCTCTACTAGTATATGCATTTTTTTTCAAATGAAATTAATATTCATAAAAGGTGTTACTGTCTTTTTAAAAAAGAGAATAGCAGAGGAAAAGAGATAAAAGGTTTGTTCAGTGCCAGTGGCACTACGAGATGCCAAGTGGAACAGCAGTCTCAGCATTACAGGTCTATAAGAAATCAAAAAAATCAGTCCATCAACTCATTTTATAAGGCAAGAAACTCTACATCTTTTCCATGACAGCAACATCTTTCAAGTACATGGATTTGAAGTAAAGAAGAACATGTGAAAACCATCTGATATCATTATTAATTCATGATCTATTCATCACCCTTGTGTGCACATGTGTTAAGTCTGCTGAATACATGTGCGTTTTGGAATTGTTATATATATAAGCTTTTATTTTATCCTTAAAGTGTAGTTTCCAATTGCAAATCCAAAATGAAATCAGATAAATCAAATCAATGAAACAGACAACCTGTGCCATGAAGCTGCAGTGTTGCACAAATGATTTTAAAACAACAGCGTAGCTAGAGATTATTTATGGTTATTTACTATCAGGAAATGAGAAGTGTTGATTGTAAAACTATAAATCTGACTTTATAATACAGGAAGACTGACATACTCATCTGACTTTGCCAAAGAGACTTTGTTGTATGTTTGGAGAATTCTACAGCACAGGCCTCTAGGAATGGGAAAGTTTTCATTTATTTTATTACACCCAGGAGTTCACATCCATGTAGGGGATTAAGCCCCCAGTCAAAAAGAACTTCAAAGAAATCTGATTATACACTGTTCAAATGGAGACACAACCCTCGAGCCTGTAATGGAACAGCACAAATTTGAGAAGTTATGTTGCCAAGCTGACAGTGCTCCTTTCTTGTTTCCCAAACAGGACAGTCATATCTGTCTGAGTCACGTACAATCTACACTAATTCTCAGAGCTTCATCACACAAGATTTACTGAACCCAGTATAAACTGTTTCCCACCCCTAGATGAGCACTTGTCAACACGGGTGGGTGTGCATCACTGGCAAGGTAGCTTTCTTCCTGCTTCTGGCTAGTACCTTCCTATGCACAAAGTTCCTACCTGTTCCCATTCTTTCCAAAGGATTTTGGCGGAGAAGCTTAGAAATGAGGTCCTGGGCATCCGGTGGCAGTGCATCATCACCTTCTGGCCATGCAATTTCATCTGGGGACAAAAAGAGACTTGACATTTTCTACCAGCTTCACGACCAATTTGAATAACCATTCACATTCCTATACTCTAAAATGCAGTGTTCAGTACTGCCCCAGAATCATAAATACCTTGAATTCAGCAGTTTGCATACTTAATATAATTCAAGCATTGACATTTTCCAAAATGCATAAAATTCAGTGTCAGCTAAAGCTGCTGTCAATCCAAGCAGTGCTTGTGGAGAAAAAAAGCATTAAGAACTCTATTAATAAAGTATGAAATGGGACTTCCATGACAATCCATAAACAATGACACTGACAATACTGCAGCTGTATCTCGTGCCTGCACATTCCATGCTTGTTATACTTGGAACAGAGAGAACAATTCACAGGTAACAATTTCATGCGTCATATTTTGTTCTTTGCTGAAATTTGCTTTTTACAAAGGACATTTGCCAAGTGTGTTAAAAATTTACTGTTTCAGAAAGCATTCCCGATAGGAAATGTTTTCACTGGCATGTTCACTAAGAGAACAGAAAGCAATTGTTTGTCCAACTCCAAGCAGGAGACAGGTTTAAAAAGTCACAAGACATGAAGGTACCAAGTAGAACAGCTTCAACGTGTCTTGCTTAGAATTTCTTTATTTCATTTATACAACAATTACTAATTGACTGATGCTTGCACCTACAGAAGCAATAACCAAAATCAGACTGAATTAGACCAGTTGGCAGCTGCTCCTTTTATATTCTCCATCATTTAAGTTAAAAGACAGAACAGAAAAATCCCCAAATATTTTCCCCCATCCCACAAGGATTTGCATGAGTCCCACGCTATGCACAATGACAGAACTGTCTAGCAAGATGTTAAGCAACTCAACAACTTTCAATAGCTGGAATCAGAGGGATGCTACTTTGACACAGAAAGATAAATATTTTAAAATTAAACCCCATTATTTTATACCTAGTCTTTCCTAACTAAACTGTGGATCCTCAATATTTTCAAGGTTTTACTTCACAGCACACTTTGAAACCCCTTCAGAACCAGAACAGAAACATACCACTGATCACTTGTCCAAACAGCTCTTCAGGTGTGTCCCCAAAGAAAGGAACGCAGCCGACTAGAAACTCGTACAGGATAACTCCCATGGCCCACCAGTCCACAGGCTTCCCATAGCCCTGGCGCAGGATCACTTCTGGTGCAATGTATTCCGGAGTCCCACAGACCTCAAGAGAAACACACGAGAAAGCAATAAACCTACAAATTGCCAAATTCACATCAAAGCTTATTTTTGTCTTTTTTTTCTTTTCCCCCTCAGAGCTTTACAAGGAAGTTACTAATGTTTTGCCACTAACCACTTTATGCTGTGAACTACTTCCAAGAAGCAAGAGTTCATATTTGAAGAACACATTACCTGCACAGAAATGATATCACATACTATGAAATGTTTCTAGTGTGGACATGCCAGCTAAGTAGTTCTTTGGTGCACGTATAGTAAAGCATATGGTAAAAATGCATATTCTGTGTGTATAGGTCTGTCTGCTTGATGGATGTCTACTGGCACAGCTATAGCTATCAGGAACTGAGTTTTGACAAACCCCTCACATCTCTGTGCTAGCAGAATTTAGTTTCACAGATGCAGAATTAGCAGCACAGCATGATTACACACTTCACCATTTAAACTTGGGAGGTACAGCTGGCACAGACAATGGCTAAGGAAACCACACTGGAAGATCTAAGTTGCCTTGGGCTTAGAAGTAGCCACAATAACAAAATAGTTGTAAAAAATATAACACTGCAAAGTGCAAGACCATGATCTAGTGACCAAAGAGAGTTCCTGCTAGAAAAAACATAGTTACTCAAAAGCAAAGGAAGACAATATCGCAGGATGATTATGAATTAATGCTTGGCACAGCTAAAAAAGAAAATTAGCTGCCATTCTAGGTATTTTCAGAAGAGAGAAGTATTTTTTAATCCCATTATACAAGGCACTGGTGAGCCTGCACCCAGAACAGTATAGTCCCTGTCAACTATGCCCAGGAAATATCAGCTCAGGCTAAAAGAGGTGCATGGAAGAGCTAGTCATTCATCAAAGGAAAATCTATCTTGCTATCTAGAACAACTTAGCTGGTTAAGCCTAGCAAAATGAAGGCTAAGGAGAAGAATGACCCTTAGTAAATATCATGGGGATAAAAATCAATGTTTAAGCCATCAGACAAAATTACAAGAAGAAACATATAGGAACTTGCCATGAACTTTCTAAGCACCAGAAGGGGGAGACCGTGGAACAACCTTCCAGCAAAATCCGTGTTACATCCCTAAACCAATTTCTGTTCACACCTGCACTGCTGCCTGGGCCACACTTTCAATATCCTAAACTAAGAGCTGAAGCACATCACTCCAAAACAAGAAGCTGAAATAACAAACAATACCTATTTATGCACAAATATGAGAATGGACTTGTATCTTTTCTTCCCATTCTACAATGCACAGTACAGCGTCGAGGCAGAGAGAGAGTGCTACAAACACCGATTCTATCCCGAGACAAAATCCTGCATCTGATCCCACATCAACAGACAAATTTTTTCAGCTTACCTGCTTGTCCAGGAATTCCCTGGTATCCTTCTCAATGTGTCCCTCGTAAAGATTAGTTGTAAGACTCATTAACCCAATTTTAGACAGTCCAAAGTCTGTTAGTTTAATGTGACCCATGGAAGTTATCAGGAGACTAGAAGAAAGAGAAGAAGCAAAATAATCCAACATTCACCTAATTGTTTCCCAAAAGCAATTTAAAAAAAAGAAGAACACAATATAATGCTAAGCAAGTTCTGAGTGTTACGTCCCCGTTGAACACCTGGAAGGACCCTCCTATGCAACTGAATATCACAGAGCAGCCAAGGCAACTAGAAAGCAGACTACCTTCTATTGTAATTTCATCAGTGTAGCAGCAGCTTTGAGATAATATCTGAAGACCTTCTCCCCCACACTTTCTCAGTGTCTATCCGGTTCTACATCAGTAGCAAGAGACTCCATAAAAGCTCCTAGATGTCAGATGTCATTGAAGGTCTGTGCTGTTTCTAGCCATCATGTCCTCTTGCCTATGGAGAAAGCCCCTGAAGAACTGGCACTCTCCCTCCAGCTTCTAAAGAGCTAAAGACTTACTTATCAGGTTTTAGGTCACGGTGAACAATCCCATAATTGTGTAGGTACTCCAATGCCAGAACGGTCTCAGCAAAATACATCCTCGCCATATCAACAGGTAGGGCACCAATGTTCTTGAGAAGTGTAGCACAATCACCTCCTAGAAAAACAGTTGCAAATATGGCACAGTGAAATGGCAAATATCAGTAAGAAAGAACAGCTACAGGTCTACAATACTAGATGAGAGTAAGTTTCCTAAAGACTGTCTCTCTCAACCCTGTTAGCCTGAATTCTAAAGCTCTCTCTCCACACTCCATTTTGAGCTTCAAATAAATATTAAAATCTTAGGAAAACTGTGATACAAGTATGTTGGGCGTGCTTGGTCAAGAACTGTACAGATGCTGTTTCCAAACTGTAAGCAAGCCTTGAAGAAAGGGCAGCTCATGACTGTTTGGCCTCTCTATAAATTTCTTTGCTTTCCACCACTGAGGTACATACTACTTCCAATATACAAGCTTTTTAAAATAGTAAGCAAACACCTCTACAACTACTAACTGGCTCTCCCTACACACGGAGAGGCAGCCATGCCTTTGGACAGAGTGGTAGTCATGAAAATAAGTCTGTGGGCCCCTGAATCAAGCTTCTTAGGAACACTGGCCACACATTTCATTCGACCTTCATCTCTACTTGCAAATAGGAGTTAATATTAAAATTTGTTATGTCAATACATCTGTTTTCATTCCACTAATTTATCTGAAAGCACACTGATACAATAACTATAAGCTTATTTCTCATAAACATTCAGCCAACCAAGCCAGGCATAAGAAATTAATCCTATCCACCAGTGGAAATATATTGCTTACAATAAGATACAGTGATAAAATGAAATCAAATAATATTCCAAAGAATAAGCAAAACAAACCAAAAAAACCCAGCATAAAATAGCACTGTATTTTAAAAAAAGCTGCTAAAGAACAAAGACTGTGTTGCTTGGTGATGTTTCTTAACTGTCTTTTTCTAACTAATGCCAAGCAAACGTGCTGTGGATCTAGCCATGCCATCCCACAGTGGAGTGGGAGGATCTCTTTCCAACAAGGACTAGAAAGTTCATGCTGACTTCTGACCCCAGCAGTTTTCTACATGCGGCTTCATGTTTCCTCAGCTCCACTGCAATCATGTATTAGTCACAGGGATTCACAAATGGAGTATCTCCTTACACTAAACTGTACTAGTGGTAGAATGACTCATTTCTCCAGCTCAGCCCAAGCAGTCTATACGCTCCTCCCTGAAAGGGCATCATGAGCTTCCCTGCAACTGCAGGGCTGACTGAGCTCACTTTCCGTGAAGAAAGGACTAGCACACACATGAGATGGTCTTCCCGTTTATTGTGGGTCTTCCCGTTTATTGTGTTCAGAGCACTGCGGTGACCAGTCTTACACCCAAAAGTACGCATCTTATAAATCGCTTGGAAATGTCATCCTTTATGAGGAGACACACTGCATACACACTACACATCCATCCTATCTAAGGCCACTTTTGCAGGTGTAGATAATGACAACCATACCTTCCACATACTCCATAACCATGCACAGGTGGCGCTTGGTCTCAAAGGAGCAGAACATGCTGACCACAAAAGGGTTCTCAGCAAACGTCAAGATATCTCTCTCCACAAAAGCCTGCTGGATCTGGTTTCTCAAAATTAGGTTCTGTTTGTTGATCTTCTTCATGGCAAAACGTTGACGGGTGGTCTTGTGTCGCACCAAATACACCGCTCTAGAAAACCACATACCAAGAGGAAAAGTTCCATTTTCAGTTCCAACTGTTTTTTTGGTTTTTTGTTTTGTTTTTTTTTTTAAAAAAAAAAAAAAAGTGATGGTAACTGTTTTGGATGGATCCTGACAGACTTATCTGTGACTCCATAACATCCCATCTCAGTGCCAAGCTCCCCTAGAAAAGAAGGAACCCCATGATGCTTCCTTCCAGAAGCTACTCCGACTTCTTGAATTAAGCAGCATTTTTGCTGATGTGACTAACAAGGAGATATTTCAGACACAAATGTCACAAACTTCCTTAAGCATCATTGCAGAGAGGCATGTATTTTTCAACACTACAGTCACCATTTCACTTAAAAAATTGCCCAAAACATATGGAATCATCACAATTTCTTTCCAAGCTCCATAAAATTAATTTGATGCAACACTGTCACCGGGGATTTCCTTCACTAAAGTATCTCTTACACTTCTATCATTTGCAGATCATTAGATTCCTGCACATTAATAATACAGTTTGCAAATAAAATTTTCATCCAGTTTGCCTGCCTTATTGAATCAGTACTTGTTTCCTTTTCTCTGGAGTATATTACATTTAACATGGTATTGTATCTCACCAGCAGCTGACTATAAAATACACCCAGGATAAAGACAGATACGAGTAACAGCAAAACTACCACCTCTCTCTCCCCTTTTTACAAAGTTACATTCAAATTACAGGGTGTGTGCAGAAATATGACTGAAAAGATATAAAATCTTGTCTAATAATATGGCTCTTTGACATGCTCCATTGTGTCTTCACTGACTAAAAAACATGCTTACACTTTTTCCACATACAATTTTTAAAAAATGAGTTGCTGTTAACTAAGCACCTGCTTCAACAAAGCACTCAAGCACATGCTCAAGTTTTGCTGTTATGACCTACTGAATGTCACTGCTTTTCAGTTACAGCCTAATGACTGTCACTTGTAAGGATTTATGAACTGCAAAGAGTCAGAAACTGTCTTTAAAATTCTGGATATGTTTCTATGAGCGGTTAATTTTTAACTGACCAACTTCATTCTGGATTCTTCAATGGATAATAAAATTTAATAGCATTTTTACTGTATTACTTCTCACAGTAGATTTGCCCCAATGTAATTTTAGCATTTCTTTTACTATTTCAAGTGCTCACAAACAGCCACATGTGTTACATATATAGTCTGAATACATGGAAGAACAGAAAAGCATAAACTACTTCTCCCTCAATATTCTTGCTGTTTCAATTAATCATCAATAACATTTGCCACTACAGAATTTTACCCTCACTCATTTAGCCTTTAAATAAACACAAATCACAGGACTTAAGCAGACAGTATGAAAGCAAATACAGACTGCCTTGCTAAGCAATAAGGAAATAGGTGCAAAATAATTTTCTCGGACTCATGGAACAAATTTTTTACTATTACTTAGGAAATCTCACAATAAACTAAGTGACAATATTTTCCCTAGAGACAATACTTAGGGAAAATGTTTTTGTCATCTTCAGCAAAGGTACTGAAGTGTCTATATTTTACCTACCTACCATAAAGAAACGGTGCATAAATAGTTACTGGAAAAACAGGCTTGAAGTCACAGCTAGGAAGAGCTTCAGAAAACTTGCGCCACAGAGGGATTAGGAATACCATATTCTGAAAGCTTTAATGCAGGGCAACTAGTTTTCCTGAGCTGGAAGGTGTGTTCAGCGCAATGTAAGGACTTCACAGCCTGGGACTATGTCCAGGTACAGGGGCTATTGTCTAAGAAACCCCAAGAATGTGCAAGGAATGGCATCTCCCAGAAGAATGCAGAAGACATCACAAGTGTGGAACCTCTGTAAGACCCAAGCAAAATTAATTCATGCTTTGGACCCAACAAAAAACAGTCATTCACCAAACTTTGCTAGAGCCCTTCCCTGGACAGGACAGTAATAGTATTTTGTTCTAAAGGAAAGTCTAAAAGCCTTACCCATAAGCACCATTACTGATCAGTTTAATAGTTTCAAACTCTTCTTCAGATGGAGTTTTCTTTGACTGGACAGAGGCCCCACGGCTCTGGGAAAAGAAGACAAGAAAATGGAAATCGGGAGCAGGAATGACGTCATTCTATATGTCACTTTTTTGTCATTTTCTTCTTTAAGCAGTGTTCACCCAAACTCAATCCATTTCTAAACCTCTGGAGTCTTCAGCTTTAGGATAATTGTCTGCATCCCTAGGTCCATTACAGATTCCCTCCACAAATATGAGCACAAAAAGTCAGTGGACCATAAGATTCAGGCCTTTCCCCAATATTACATTTAAAAAACCCAATGAAATAAACAACTAAGGATCTTTGAAACCTAGCGAGTTACATAATTAAATTTTTCTAACGGTCCGTTACTAAAGTCAATTCTCTTCGATACCCATCACAATTTACAAATGCGGATATAAAGAATTTCTGCAGATGATTTTTATTTGCAACTCTAAAAAAAAAAAAAAAAAAATCAACAAACTTGATGGTAATGCCTGTTCGCAACTTTTAAGCATTTCACCACCACAGTATAGAGATTTCCACATTTTTATGAGTGTATACTCTAGTTTTAAGATGCGCTTTTAAATGTCAGCACTTTTTTTAAAATTAAAATTAGTCTGCATTATAATTAATTCTTTACTGTAGACTACTTCTTTCCAGAGAAAAATAGCGCTAGACAGAGCGAGTGTATTACTGCTTTACCTCGACTGAATCATCTGTCTCAGGAGTGTCTGGGCTGTCATAGCTATTCAGCTGGGCCATTTCTGAAAAGAAAGAGGAAAGATTACTCCTAATGATCTCAATCAAACACTATTCTCTTTGTTTATACAAGACAAACAGGATTTTAAGAGGTGCTTGTAGATGAGGAAGGAGATTTTTCCCCTCTGTAAAAAGTCACCCCAATTATACAGTGATAACCTTTAACATCTTTTAAAATGTAGGCAGTATTTTATATAAAGATGAATATAATTAATTGTTCTAATTTCAGCCTGACTTATTCTAGGTGGTTTCCATAATAAGTAAAAGCAATAAATGCAAGTTTGGGGAAACCACTAGCTAGTTAATATTAAAACCTATTCCATGCATATGTGTCTGCATATAGCCTGGTGGCACCTCGGTACTCCAGAAAAGAAAAAGCATTACATTTCAAACAACCTCTCTCTATGAAACATGTCTGATTCTGCAAACTGCTGAGCAGCAGCAAACTGGGAGAAAGTCAGTTAGTTTAGGCTACTCAGCTGTCTTAGGAGATGCTATAAACTTTGCAAAACCAAATCCTACATTAACCACTAGTGTCTGCACAGACATCATTGACATTTCTGGGTGCCCTCCTTACAGAAAGGAAATAAGGCACCTTGACATCTCTGCACATTTCTAAAGAAAATTTGACTTTAGTAAGGGGAATTAGTAATGGAAAGGTTCTCTCCCATGACAGGGATCAAAGGAAATTTCCCTTTAATGTCAGATTTCAACAAATGCTATTAAATTGCATTTAGCAATCTTTGGTAGAAATTTTCCCGAAGAGCTCTTCACTTTAAGTCAACCTGTCACTGTCATTCTGGTAAACACTGCAGAAGTTAAACTAGTCCTATCCAGACTACTAATTTATGCTAAAATTATGCTCTCCTGAGAAAACAAAAAGTACGGATCAATCGCTGAAATATTCCACAGTAACCTCCAGTCTCTGTCACACTTCCTATTGCTGCTGAGCAAGCCATGCATGCTCATAAAACTTGTCATAGGAGAAGAGATTCAGCTAGCAAAGTGCCAGGCAGAAATATTAACTGACAAATTCCACAGTTAGGATCTTCTGGGCCGCTGTACGTTTACAGCATATTCAATTTATCATATGCAATTCTGGGACCTAGCAGAAAAGCTGTTACTTTCTTCTAAAGCATTACTCTCTTTGGTTTCACTGCTATGCAAGATACAAGAATACAATCTCATATCCACCTAAAAATTCATACTGGTCCTGGTTTCTCATGGCAAATCACAACAAATACACTTTTCCCAGAGAGGACAACAACAAAGTGGGATGACAGGATACTTTCCAACCAGGCCACCAGCAGGCAGGCAGATCAGAAAAATAACAGGTAAATTTACTTTTACTGTCCAACAGCACAGAGAAAACAGTTAAATCATAAAGCCGTTTTCTAACATTGTTTCAGCTATAATACAGGGAGACATTATTAACACCATAAGTAAAGAACTGTCACTGCTGATGTGCAGTCCTTACCCCAGCAATGCTCCTTTGAGACATGGGGCTAGAAAGGACAGTCTAGAATTTGACAGCAAACAGGAAAATAAGGAAAAATGGCCTAGAAATTAAACCAATAAAATAAAAGCCTCCTTCAGCTATGTTGTGAACAGGAGATCTGGTCATCCTTTCAGTAGTTTGGAGAGTACAAAACAAGAGTTCTCACCCTCCAGGGGATCCCTGGTGAGTCCCAGCTGGCTGATAATATAACGAGGAATGTCGCATTTAATTCCTTGCCCTTCCTTGGCATGGCCTTCTGCAGCTTCTAACAAATGGTAGAACTCTTCAGGATCAAACTCCTACAGCAAGGTGGTGAGAGAGACAGAGAGAGGTAAATTATTCAGCTTTACAGTTACGAAAGGTTTCTCTTGCATAGAGGAGATTCCTCAGAAACATCCAAAGTTAATTCTGGGCTCAGCAGCAATGCAAAACATTCGTAGTTACAACAAACATGTCAATGCACTCCGCTCTGCTCTGCAAAAATGACAGACATTTACAGCCTGCTGGATGTCCACTGGCTTGGATCTGCAAATCAAAACAAGACAAGGACTGTAGGGACTTTTTATGAACCAAAACCAGACTATCAGATAATACAGTCATGATAATGTAAGCATCAATGTGGACACACCTCCCAATTTTGTCACACTGAGATGTGCCAGGGAAAGGTCTGCGATGAGGACTGAGGTACCCTCTTCTGCCACCTCTGACAGGTGAGTTAAGCCAACATAAACCTCTCCTGCTTTCAAATGTCACTTCTGATCACACCATACACCCACCCAATTCTGTAACTGTCCCGACCTTAGCAATTTCTAATAAAATTATTAATAAAACAGCAATTACCATTTTATCATCAGAGATTTCACTTTCTATATAAGAAATACCGCTGCAGTATTTCTTGTACTATACAGTACAGGATCATCTGATCAACTCAGTCTTGCTGTATGTGATCTCTAAGGCAAGAAAAGGTTATAAGAAGGTGTCATCTCTTTTACTAGACTAAAAGATACAGTTGGAAACAAAAGACAAGCTTTTGGTGGCAGGAGTACTCTCCTTAGAAGCAAGTTCACCAGTTAACTTTAACTCTCCCCTACAAACCTCATCATTCACCAGCAATGAGCAGCTTTGCCAAGACTCTTCAAAAGTTTTCTAGTGAAATGGGAGGATAAAAGGGGAAGAGTTACCGCATACAGCTGTGAGGGCATCAGAAAAGAACTGATGTAAGCGTGCTCAGCAGCATAAGAGAAGAGAGAGCACAGAACTGCAAACGAGAAAAACAAATATGATGATGTAAAGATCTTTGAATGGTTAGAGAAACAGAGAAAAGATGCACTTTTTCTTGATTGCTTTAAGCAATGCTGCTTAGATACATGCTGTCACCAAAGACAGCAACAATGCAAGAAAGTTAAGTTTCTTCCTAACTCCTCTGGAAAAGGATCATTGACTACCTCAGAACTGGCAGACAGCAGGAGCCAGACCAGAGAGGACCATGGGAGAGAGATGGTCAACAGTACTGTACTACTGAAAGGGAAGGTGGAGTCAAGGAAGGACTCTTGAAGACACAACTGTGGGTCATTTGAGTGAAGGACAGAAGAAAAAAAAGTCTGGTGACAAAAAATTCAAACATACAAAAAATTAAGAAATTAAACAAATTCCAATTCTGTCGTCTTTTTTGTAGATTTATTTCATCATCTGAATAAAGTTTTACTTAAACAGAGAAGAATGATCCCTACTAAGCAGAGGCAAAGCTACAGAAAAATAATCTGAAAAAGTAATAAATGACATACTTTTTCCCAAAAGATGGTTTCAGTGATGCACAAAACACATTATTATTTTCTTGAAGCCCCAGAGACTCAGTCCATGAATAAACATTTCACAGTCCAACAGGTAATACAAAGACTGAGGCCAAATAACTGAAGGTTAAAATACTTAAATGCCTTCACCCCTATTAAAACAATCACAACCATCACAACCACTGCCTGTGTGGTCAGTTATTTCATTTACGAGGAAGAAATAAAAATGAGCTGTGTTACTAAAATTAACATTAAAATTAAATCTTAGAATATTTGTCTGTAAATTCACAAACAATGAAGCTAGAGGTTAAATTAATGTTAAAAATGTTAAAATGTTAAATAAATATGTTAAAGAAAAAAGAAATGTAGTTCTCAAGCTATTTAAATGGTAGACTATCCATTGCTATATTTCTTGTTCTTTTAAGAGATAAAAGGGACATTAATACTTAAGTCTTCAAGTCAGCAGAATAAAATAAATATGTGGAAAAAATTGCTAGAAAGGCAATCAGGTTAAATAAACAGGAAAGACCAATATACAGATACTAATAATATTTTTATGCTTTGAAGTCTAGCCACTTCAATGTCAAGGTTGTCACTACATGCTTTGGAGTTCATTACTCAAATCTCAATGACTTTAGGGCTCCCACCTGCTCCCACTCATTTTGCAGAACATCAGGTGCAGAAGATAGCAGAGGAGCCTGGAGACCTCTTGGTTTGCAGCTAAAAGCTGGGTTGAGTTTGGATCTGTTTGCAGGTATAGAGATGGGTTCACAATACTTAATGACATTTCATGCCTTCCTAGATGATGTGGTACTAGTGGAGTGTATGCAAGCATAAATGACAATGGTGAACACAGCAAATACAAATACAATAAGCTTAAATTTATCTGCTTTCTTCATTGTCTTCACTTGCAAAGGATATTTTGAATAAGTGCTAGAAAATAACTGGAGTCACAAACTCCTCTAAATCACAAAAATAGTTTTGAAAGCCAAAGAATTCCCAGTCTGAATGGAGTTGTGTCCAGGATTTTCAATGTAATCTAGTGGAGACTTCTTGAATAAGTAACTGTAAGCATCTATCTTTCTAGTTGTGTAGCCTATTTCTTCATCACTGACAATGGTCTTCCTTGCACTACAAGGTTCACAGCAAAGCAATCCGACAGTCATGGAGGAGGGATAAGGGAACCCTCCAAAGTCTACTGGTGTTTTCACTCAGCAGATGTTTTCAAAAGCTGATATCACTGGAAAGGTTGGACCACTCTTGCCTACTTTGTCAAAGAAAGCTCTGCAAAACTCATTTATCTGCTAGTGATTCCAGTGATAAAAGTCACCCCTGTGCACACTGCCCACAATGTGCTTCAAATGTTAACCATACATCTATAGCCAGCCACAGATTCCTAATTTAGCCAACTTCTTTAATGTCTCAATTAGATGTAGCTTCTTTGTCATTTTTATGTCCAGAAGGAACCATTACATTGTGAGCTTTGACCTCTCATGTAACACAAGCCAAGGAACTTCATCCTGCTATTTCATAAGTTTCCACTGTGGGTTTGTGACACCTTCTCCAGCCCTCAAACGATTTTTTGTGACTCTTCCCTACACTCTCACCAATTTTTCAATATCCTTTTGAAATAGTGTCACAGAACTGATCCCTATAACCACTAACGACCACAACATTGTGTACACCAGAGGCCTGAACACCTCTTTCCATACATATTCAAGAATTATATTAACCTTTGTGCTGTGGCATCACAGTGAGAATGCACATTCAGGCTGCATAAATATTTTTGGAGTTGCACGACTTCAGGACACAGTGGCCTGTTTCATTGGGATGGCCTATACACTTTTCACCATTTCCTACAGTTAAATAAAAGAATACGTTCTTATTAGCCAGAATAAGTTGTTAAAAAAGCAATAAGACTAGCTCTTCCATATATTCCAATAACATTGAAAAGGATTTCAACCACAGGTTTCCAAATCTGCTTGGATCTCTCACTGGCCTGTCCCTCTGTGTTCACAGTTGGAAAACCTGACATCAGGTTTCTCTGCAATTGCTGGGTCTACAGTAAGAGTTTGAGTCCAAGAGCCCAAACACCATTTATATCATGGAAGGGGACTACTTCCTTAGTGACAGTTCTTTATTAGCACAGCTCTCTGGGCACCATATGCATAGCATACATTTACACACTTTCCACTGTACCTACTAACAACATGAGGAAAATCAGGTGGCATCAGGTAGCATGAAATGATGTCAACAGCTACATCTGGCCCCTCAGCCATAAACGTTATACTAAAATATAATTTAGCTGCTGTTGCAGCTGACACTCCAATGGAAAGTTACTTCTATATTAATGCAAAAGACACTTAGTACTTCTTTTTTAAAATATTGATTTATTTTTAGTCAATGTTTTTATGAGAATTTAAAGCTTTCTCTTAAAGGCTTTGTGTTCCTTATCTCCTCAAACGCACACCAGACTCTTTAGATCATACACACACTCTCCCAGGGACCAAACTTACCAGGCACTCAAGCAGCCGAGCTGGTCGTGCAATGATAATCATCAGCTTCTTCACAAGTTGGGTAACGAAGGCAACCTCGGAGCTCTCGGATCGCTCGTGGGCCTGTGGAGAGCAGAACCTGACATTATGGTCCTAGCAGTCAACTCTTCATTTTTATATGTCAAATGCTGAACGCAGAGCAATCACCAGCTCAGCAAGCGTAATTCGGCAGCAAAGGCATGACTGAGTCAGGACAGGCAATGATCTCAGCTCATTCAAGGATGCCAAGTTACATATAGCTTTTCCATTACAATTGACTCCTTTTATCATGCAAAAGATATTTTAAAGGCTCTATTTGCATTATATCACCTATAAATTATATTAGAAATAATGTGGGTTTATTTTATTTTTTTTAAAATGAAAATAGGAATACTGATTTTTTTTCAATTTTACCTTCCACACAGTACTGACATCCAGATAATTACTATCAGCTACACATGTTTCTAGGCTTCACTTTCAGCTAGAATTTGAACTACTTCTGTTCATCATCAAGAAAAACCTAAACCTCAGTTTCTCTTTATTTATTTTTATAAATCCTGCTGAACAACTACAGCATTGTATTGTATGCTATGTAAGACAAAGCACACAAGAAAAGCGAAGAGCATATAGAAACCCAATTCAGAGAATTTACTCTTGTCCACCCCCTTTACTTTACCAGATTTCAGTATAATTTCAAGGCTTAGTTTCAAGGTGTGTATGTGTGACAGGGTGTCTTTTTATAACAATAAACACAATAAAACTAATGTAAAATAATAAAAAAAACCAAACCACTAAAGACAAATTTGAACAACCGCCCCCAAATTGCTCTTCTTTTGCTCAAGCACACAATGGTTATGTTATGAGTCCTGAAGCACAAATGAAATAGTATTTCATTGCAGGGTGATAAAAAGATGGTTCCAATGACATGTAAAAACTCTGAAACAAAGTATAGCTATTTTTTCCCCAAGGTCTGAAAATCAGGCTTTAGCAGAGCCACAAATATAAAGTCCAGAACCTAACCAATGAGCTTATGCTGGCAATGAGCCAGTTGCTTATAGGAATGATATTTTATCAACAAGGATGCAAGCAGCAAGAAACTAAAAGGTTTGTTTAGCATTGTTCATTAGCACCATCTAAGAAAAAGACATATGGGTGAGAAGTCAAATCATACACACATCACCTAAAAGAACAATAAAAACACAGGGAAGCAGAAATTAGCTAGAAACACACAGGCAGCATTTTAAATAATATATCCCTGATATTTTGTTACCAAATTAAAAAAAAAAAGAGTTCATTATTTCTCATTTCGGTACAGGTCAGAATAAGAAATGTTATTTATTTACTTCAGCACTGATAAGCTAGGGCTAGACTTTTAACCTTGAAGAAAATGATGTAACTGCCAGTTCATTATCTAAAAAGAACATCAGAGATGCTTCCTGGCTATAGAGCCTTATAAAGAAGATTATTTTGAAAGCATTGAAATAAGTTGCGATTTTTTTCCAACTAAAAAGTATTTTCTAATTATAAAATAGAAAATAATCAAAATGAAGATGATTAGTATTCACTCTGTGTCCCTTAAGACATTACACAAACTTATGAGTTAAAATATGAATTCTAGAAAGAAATGAATGCTTTCACATTTGAAAAGCCATTCCAGATCACCAGGGGTTACCTGTGTTGAAATGAATAAATAAAACATCAACAGCTTTGTATTATTTGAAATATGAGCCACGCAATTGTGAAGTCCTGCCCCCCATGTAAGTTATAGTATGTAAAAAATAATAATTCATCTTTTTGCATCCATTTATACTGTTGAAGCAAACTTATTCTTTCAAATCAAGTCCTTTTGTTTTCTCCTTTTCTCATCTACAACAATTTAGGCAAAATAATTTAAAAATGTAACTAATTTAATCAGGTGTCTGTTTTGAAAATGAAAAGCTAGACCATGACTGCCAAATGATACAGAAAAGCAAAATGAAAAAAAAAGGATTACAAAAATCAAACACAACTTGTAACAGCCACTCAGCCATCATCTCTGCACAGCGCTGCTCTTCCAAGATCCTCAGTAAAACTGCCTCTTCTTGTTTCCTTCTTGCACAGGACAGCCCGGACATCCCTACAGACATCTTCTTTACAATCTGTCCCAAGGACAGTATCTGGAAACCAGAGGGTTATATAGCCAAGCACTGCCTGCCGCTTCCATGTGCCTTGGTATGAGGCGTGCCATCTAATTAGCAGTTCCCAATGACGACACTCTTGTCTGAAGGTTGCTGGTGGCATTTCAGGGTTTCCCCCCCTCCGCCTCCAGAGGGGAGGAGGAAATGCTATAGGGGTTGTGGGTAGAGGCTGATGCCATTCCTACACACATTGCCACGGACACATGTACAGGAGGTAGCAACGGGTAATTTACAAACCGATTCCCTTATCTGAAAGACCCATCCGTCACTAACTGCAGCTACTGGGGCATGAAATTAAAATCACTGTCCTCCCTTGGGGTTCAGCAGGACCAATAACCGGGATATGCAAGTCACAAGGCTGTAATTGAGCTAATATACTGACGGAAACCAAAACAATAGACCCGCAATGCCAAGAACCAATAAATTTACGCTCAGGCTTGTACTAAGAAAGCAATCCCAATCAGATCAGAATATCCATTTGCCAATGTGCAGCATCAGTCACCGCAGTATAATACTAACACCCTCCCCTGTTTCTTTTGTTCCATGCACAGAAACACCTGTAATCCTTCACCTTCCTCACCAATTGGCTACACCTATACAAAAGCCATTAAACTTCTTTTGGTGAGTTTTACCTCATCAATCCAACCAAGTAATAACAGACTATAACCTTTTTTTGAACCAGGAACCTGAGCTCCCATCCCATCCTCTAACTCCACCCCACAGTAACAGATAAAGAATTGAATGTCATGTGTTCTTTTTTATAAGTGCTTTACCTTGTTTTTCCATTTTTAAGTGTGAAGTGTAACATTCAAGTTCATGTTTTCCAAAATAAAGAAAATCTCTTAAATTCATTTTGATTTCAGGATAATTTCAATGATGCAATAAGCAATAGGTTTTTCTGGATGAAAGACAATATTTCATGCTCCGAACAAGGGAAAAGATCTCATTTGCCATAGCTAATGAGATTTGTTGGTATTTCATTACAAAAGTCAGGATCTAAAAACTTTTAAAAGCTTTCTGGTTTTGTATATTTAAACAGCTCATTATTTACATACTCAGTTACTCTGTTTTACAGATACATTTTCATAACATAAAGTAGACTCAAACTGCAAGACATTGAGTTTTCTTTCTATGGTTTGAAATACTGTGCGAGTTTAGTCTGTTACCACGTCAGAATCAGCACCTTACAAAAGAATTTCAAGAGAACCCATTCTTTCACAGTAAAACTGTATGAAGATCCATGGGTATTCCTGCCACTTGCTGACCTGCTGCTGCTCATTTCCTTATTCACCAATAAATCACCTTCCCAATCTTTCTATATCTTATAAAAATATACCATAGAACTGTATATCCTACTGCAAAGACCATGCAACTTCCCAAGTAGAAGAGCTTTTTTTGATGACCTTCCAGTTGGTATTTTTATAGAGTGTGTAACTCTGCATGATACATTAAAAGTTAAGCAAAGGTAAAGACCTTGCACTCAAGTCTGGCATAATCTAATATTGACTCCAAACTTCTTGCATTTCCAAAAGAAATATTATCGCTGATTTCTATATATTTAGACTGAAATGTCCCAATTATTTCCTTTTAAAATGCAGTCTGAAGGGCAAAGCACAGACTGGAAAGCAGGGGAAAACAATTACTTTTTAAATATTACGATATAAAAGAAAAGACAAGGAACTATGACAGGGCAGAAAAAACAAATGAGAGATGTGTGGAATGACATCTTTGGCATTCCTCTGCTGTCTTCAGTTTCTTTGTCCTCTTCCTTCCCAGCCTGTTCTGCCTCCCTTGCCTCTCTAAGCTTTCCCTTTAATCGTCTCTAGCCCACCTCACCTCCTGAAGTAAATCAATTAAACTTAAGAGTTGACCCTTCTCTCACCGCCGCTCAGCAGATGTTAAGGAGGAAGAGGTCAAAGCTAGCCCTGAATGTCAATTGCTGAACAAACCCAGAGATGACCATTGTATCTTCTCTAATAACAGTTCAATGTCATCTTTCCCTCTGCTTAGGAATAGCAGTATAATGCACGTAGGATCAAAGGGAAAAGGACATTTAAGAAGTGCGTTTTGAGGATTTGTTCTGAGGGAGGGGAGAGGAAAGGAAAAAGCAGATTTATCTAACCCACACCTTCTCGAGATCCTGATTAACCTCATCAGGCCAGAAGACAGGCCTGAAAGTGCCGACTAGAAGTGGCCAGACCCAATTTATTGCTCTCTTAATTCCTTACACTATGAGAAATCATTGTCCACACACAGAGGAGGGAAGTCTGGGAGTGGGAGAATTTCAAGCTCCAAGTATCTGTTACCAGAAGCAGTAAACACACTGTAGTCCCCTTGCAATGCAAGCTATTTTGCCAAGCATACACACCCACTTCTAGTGAAATATTTTCAACTTCCAAACCATCACCCAAAGAGGCCTGATCCCTTATTTCATAGCTGACGTGTGCAAATATCCTGCTTCTAGACACTGGAGATACAAGTTGGACCCACTGGCACGTGCTCAGCTGACTGTAGGAAATCATAGAATCATTAAGGTTGGAAAAGACCTCTGAGATCATTGAGTCCAACCGTTAATCCCTCCATCTCCCGTTTTCACAGCCAGCCCTAGGGTGCCTGCCCTGCACACACAGGACTGCCCACGTGCCTCCACCAGCCCGCAGCCAGCCGTCGCTGGGCCCAGCAGTGATGGCTGGGTGATGCTTATTCTGCCCAGGAAGGCTACGCTGCCACTTTCAAACTCCAGAAACATTTTCCTCTCTTTTAAAGACTATGAATACTGAACAATTTCTTTGACTACATGCAGTTTTCCCAGCCCTGTATGGTGGCATCAACGGTCAAACTCTTGCACAGCATCCAGAGTACACCACTTTTACCAGGAAACACATTTTTCACTATTAAATGCATCCACAGTGGTACTGATATCCTATATGCAGACAACCATATAGGCCCTCGAAAGATATTCCCTACCTCTCTTGATCTGTCAAAATTATATTCCCCATCCAGGCAGAACACCACAAAACCAAACATGAGTCATTTTTCTCCCATGCATAACAAATATCAGGGAAATTACAGCCACACTCATATAAATGGGGTAGCCAAAGATTTTAGCCGATACAAGGGAAGATTCTGCAGTTTTCGCAAAGCTTTTTAATACAATAATTGTATATTAATATATTTTTATTCATCTGCCATTTTCTAATGTCTGGAAAGAGCAGCAAAGGGGCACAAACTAGTGCAGTTCATGCCAGTGGGTTGGCAAACTCATCAATGACATATAAACACATCTTCACCAAACAGATTAAAAGTCATCACAGAAAATAAATTATTTCAGGTGTTCTGTTTCTAGGTGTTTCCGCGATATTTGTTATCTGAGACTGAAATCTTTATAAATCCTGTGTTTTCACCTTGCTATCTCCTTAAATCAAAGCTTAGGAAGACATTCCCAAATGGAGGTCTGGACCCAGCAACTGGTAATTGCACTGACTCCTCACAACAGCTATAGCATAAATTCTAAGAGATTTTTTGAATTTCATATTATTTTCATTTTAAAGGAAAAAAGCAGTTTTTAATGAGTAGATGAAGCATACTGAGCATGCATTAAAACTGTGCCCCCTTGTGTATTTTCATATGCTTTGAACACCACAAAACACATCGAAGTACTAAAAAACCCACAACTGGATTAAGTTCAGCTCAAGAAAATCTTTTATGAAAAATTAATAGCAACACTACAAACTATGGTATTTTCACTCCTTGAAGGCACTATTGTAATTAATAAGTCATTCAGAGTCTTGAAGTGCATGAAAGAAGAGTTCAGTAATTTCCTTCATCTGGATGAACCCAATTTTCATAAATGGTAAAGACTGCCTTTGACTTACTCATATGCATATTTAACTTTTGTACAAAGGAAGTACACAGGTGAAGTGATTTGCTCAAATCCACCCGTGGCAGATCAACAGCAGACTGGAACAACTCAGACCTCCTGACACCCCCACCTGCTGCCTTTTCCCTGGAATCCACATTGTCTCTCCTAAAATCAAAGCTCTGTCTTACTGTTTAAAGTTTCAATGAAAATAATACATTCTACTTTCCAAAGAGGACTTACATCCTGGAGAAGTTTCTCCAAGTTTTCCTGCAGCTCATAAAAGTACCGAGAAGTAATAAGACCTTCACGTGATTTATCTAGGCAATCTCTGGCCAGTTCAATAACTTGATGATGAATGAAACTTAGGACCCCATCTGCTAATTGCAGCACGTTCTCTGGAGCATTAGAGGCAATAAACTCAGCCAGCCGTTCTTCCATCTGCGCTGTGGCCTACGAAATAAAGAGAAATTACTCTTAAATTTTACTACTCCAGAACTTAAAACATAAACCAGTAGGGTGCTAAAGTAACATATTTGCAATTCCAAAATGCACGAGGCTTAAAAAATATTCCAAAATACAATAGTATTTTGCTGAGAGCAAAAATAGCATATAAGCAAAAGTTACGTTCACATGAGCAAACAACAAAAATTAATCAGAACACACTTTCTGATAATGCAAATGACCATAAAAATATCTTGGTCCTGAGGCTGTATTCCTCCCTGGGTCTCCAGAGTAAGGATGTGAGATATGAGGCAGTTTTCAGAACTTCTAGGCAAGACCATGGGAGCCAAAAATCATTGCCCCAAGCAACAGACACACAGCATTTCTATGACTATAAGCCCTGATATCCTGTTTCCAGAGAAACATCTATTTTTGCTATTGGTAGAACAGAAAGGAATGGCCATAGCAACAGCTCTGGGGTACATGATCTTCTACGCTCATTTCAATGAGATGTTGACTCTCAAAGCTTGATTCCACAGATTTCAATATTCAGCTTTTTAAAAAACAAACACACTTATTTTCACTGCAGATCACTTCAGCCCATTTCAGTGTAACTGAATTCAAATTGACTTTTCTAAAAATCCAAATCTACCTTCATTGCTTCTCTGGTACCAAAAGCCCCAGTGGCCAACTTGGTTTTTGCCAAAACCTCCAATATAATTTGGAATGACTTTAATAGAAAACTTTGCATTTCCAATATGTAAATGGAAAGCCTACCAAAACCAAAGAAGTTTGGATCAGTATAAAGCAAATTTAATGCAGTTATACAGGGAATACTGAGAGAATGTTATTCAACTTATTTTGAAATTACTCTTTAAAATAGCTTTTTAAAGTATATATGAAAATAAGCAACACACCCCTCTTACAGCCTTGATCTGATTCAGAATTTAAAGAAAAAGACAAGGATTAGTTAAAAATATATGGAGGGCCAAAGCATGTCCCTTCTCCTCACTCTTGTGAGCATCTGTCATGCCAATAAAAGACTTGAGAAATTTAGTAAATATGAAATACATACACAAAGCTTTTCACCCTTTTCCATCTGAATCTCTCTATACATTCCAATCTATTTCTTCTACTGCAGAATTAACGTATGAAGCAGAGAAGGCAGCTTCAAACTCTCAGCAAACTGCGCTGCTTGGAAATGAGATGTAACAGCTGGGCTCCTTCTCCAACGAGCACTACAAATTAATTCTGAGCTTGGTCACAAGTTCATTGAGTGCATTATTCAAAAAGTGATTCCTTACCTTCGGAAACCTTTCTTTGTACACATGGTTCATCATTATTATTTCACTGTCGAAGGAAATTGGGGAGCGACCCGGGCTAGAAGAGAGAAGAAAGTATGTTATCATTTACAGATATCACATCAAAACCCTCCAAAATCCAGTCCTGGTCATAATGCTGCCACACTGACTGCAGCCCTTCCAAAGTTTTGACTTCACTTAAGTAATGGGCAGATGCTTAACTTCAGAGAAAATCCTAGCAAGCAATGGCAGCCTATAGTCATCTGAAAACTGCTAACATTCCTGTCTTCACATGAACTCAGGCAGAAACCCACCTATTTTCAGTGAATGCAAGCCTTAACACACAAGCATGTAAAAACCCAGTGCGTTTGTTGCAGGTACATCTGTTATTTCCCTCATTCTCTTGCTGCCCTCTATGGCAGTGGTAGCAGCCCTGCTCAGAAAGAAACCACTATTATCTCTGGAGTCTCTAATGCCAGAAAGGAGCAGAGTAAAATGAAACAAGAAACTTGAGACGACTTGCTTTCCTTTGTCTGAAGAATACCAAACTACAGGAGGGACGCACGAGCAGTGTTATTCAGCTAAATCTTATATATAAATACCACAAGCAATAGGAACAGAATAATTTTATGAAAACTGCGCTCCCTTGAGGCATGTTACACCATGGATGCATATGCATGTATGCATAGGTTAGCAAGCAACTTCAAGGCACGCCAAAAAACAGGACACTAAATCTTGACAAACTGCATTTATATTACTGTTTGGGTATTTTCTGCAGAGAAGAGTTGCATCTCATTTCATCACATCTGATGGTATGCAATGTTCTGACTCATTCTGCCACTGAGGACAGCCAGAGTGAGGTAATGCAGATAATCCCTAGCTACAGGATCGCCTGCAGGATCTCATTTCTCTGGTTGCCTTGTTTCAATGTTCAAGACAAGCAAGGGCTTCAATTATTTGGCATCTTACATGATCATTGTCTTTATGATTTTAGGAGTACTACATATTGCTAAAATATTTTCTCTATGTCAAAAAATACAATTTTATCTTGAATGAGTTCAAACATTTTAAACTTTCTAGCAAAGGATGAAATGAATCTCTCTAAATGGAACAAATGCATTTTTAAACTTGGAATGCATTATGGTTACTACCTTGCTGCTAACCTATTTAAAGGAAAAAACAGTCTTTTGGGAACATATATTTACAATTCAAAGAAAAATTTAACTCACTGGCTCACGGAATATAGCAATACCAATCTTTTTTCATGCCTGGCATTGGAATTCCATGAATTACATTGTGTCTTGGTTTTATTAAGGTTTATCCCTCAGCTTGGGAAAATGCACTTCAGATTAAATCTCTCACTGAATCCTTATGTTAAAGGAGAAAAACTGATTTGGATGTTTTGGATACCAAGTAAAAACACATTTTCATCAACTTTTTTTGAAGAAAATATATCCCTTAGCTTGGTAGACAGCTATTTTTAATCAAGGAAAATTTTCTTTAAAAAGAAACTTACATTTATATTCATATGTACTGTATAACATAATAAAAATAAGGGTGAGAACATTTAAATTTCAGCCTTAGCAGCAAATTCCCACACACATCTAGCCTGCTATCTTTATCCCTTTTTCATTAAGATCAAACAATCTGACACAAACACATGACACTTGTTTACTGGCAGTTCATATGGAGCTGAAGAACTTGGTGAACATAGTTACTGAAGAATTTATTTTTCTATAATGTATTATTACTCTGTGTGATTTAAGTGAGGTATAAATTACAAGGATATATAAGCGCTTTGATACTAACTACAGAAATATGGAGGCACATACATACTTCACTTTAACACTAAAGTAGTCCTACTGAAAATTGTGCATGTTTAAGTATTTGCTGTCTTAGGGCTACAATAAAACATGAGGGGTTTTGCCTTTTGCTTTCAGGGCACTTTATTCATATGGATACAGGAAATTAAGGGTTATGCAGAAATCATGCTACTTGAGCTGCCCTGCCAGCAGATGTAGTGTTTCCTTAAGGAGAGCCACAACGATATGGGAGTTTATTGGGTTTGCTTTTGTTTTTTACGATTCTGAAACAAAGTAATTTCTTTGCACCAGAGTCTACTGATGGGCAGGAAAGTAAACACTTATAATCCCTTAGCTTCCTTGGGCATTGGCAGTTTTGTCTCTCATCTTTGGAAACTGATTAATGCCACTTTTTACCTAAAACAACAGAGGATCCAAACAACTCCAGATAAAATGTGGGATCAAGGTTCAAACTGTCATTCTAAATAAAATTTGCCCTATATAACAGGTCCAATTAAATGTCTAGCTGACTATAGCAAGACTGCAACATAATATACTGCACCATAATTTTTTATGTTGATCCTTAGCCTGGGGAACTACAGAAATAATTAGGTGGATAACTGACTAACTAACCAAAGGCTAGCTGCCAGGCACTGCTGGTTACTTTATAGCACCTTTGAGACACAACCAGGTGAAAAAGAAAGCAGGACTGCACAGAAAACTGAATGCCACCAAGGGAGAACGTAAGGAAATTTTAAAAAAGGAAAAAAGGAGTTTAATACATTTTATCAGCATGACAGCTTTTCAAATGCAAAAGCTTCACACATCTATCTAGCACCAAGAATTTCACATACAGAACTAAACCAGTCTAGCATTTCAAGCCTCACAAAGGAACAGATTATTTTCTGTAAAACAGAGGACACATACTGTGCACGTGCATAACATTTTAAGACAAAAAGCAGGCGGCTTCTCTTTTCTTGGTGCAGATAGGTAGGTCAAAGAAATTATTACTGTCAGTGAGTTTTTCATTTCAGCAGAGCAGACATTAGAAGAATCATATCCGTCCCCTTAAGCTTAACAGCAGAATGAAAAACTAACTCTCTCTTCCCCTTCTTCACCCTCCCTCCACTTTATGAAATGATGTGGTGGTAGACTTTCAGTGACATCTATCTCCCACAAAGGTTTCTAGCTTTCAACTTGTCAAAACTCACATGTCTCTATCTGATGCTAGAAGGTGAAAATAGCTTACAGACAGTCACTTCAAGGAGTAGCATTTATAGTAATAACTTAAATCTTACAAAATCTAGTTTAACTGTGACTAAATAAAACTGAGATGTTTATGAATACCTGATTTCTCCTTCACTGTGACAGCTGTATTTATTAGGAAAAAGCAGAGAAGCTAAAAGCACTGTTCTCTCCTCTGCTTCTACCCTGTACGTAAACGTTTAATTAGGATGTATTTACAGCACGTTCCCAAAGTCAGTGTCCATAGGAAAATTAAAACCATAGGCCTTAATCTTCTGTCATTTCCAGACACACAAAATAAGGAATTTTAAAACTAGAGACCTAAAGTTGTATGAAGTAGAAACTAAGTTAAGCCTTCTGCTGAAGGTGAGCAGAGCATGAGCCTTCCTCTTCCCCCAAGAAATAAATATATAAAACTTTGACCTCATACAAATTACATTAATGCTAGAAGCAAGTCAGAAAACTCCCCCTGAAAAAAAAGAGACAATAAAGCAGAAGCAAAGATGGCCAGTCTACATCTGTCCATCAAACTTCAGAGCAAATATAACTCGGTGCTTCACACAGACCACAACAATTAGACCTTGGGGCCCAATCCTGCTTCTGGACAGGACAATAACCAAAGCAGAACTGACCTCAGCAGAGCAGAATCCGTCTGCTAAAGTCTGAATTTATGCAACATGCACAACAATAGTGAAATACAGTTTCCCACAACAATCTATACCATGGAGGAAATAATGTAGAAAATTAGATCATTTTTCAGTATTTATTCAGGGACCTTTCTTCCTGCATAATCATAACCAAACAGCACAGAAAGTCCGCACCCAGCAGTTATTCTAGTGCTGCTAGAAAAAAGAGAACCTGAGGCAAAGCAGGATATACAGCAATTCTTCTTCTTATGAAACAGGTAAGCAGTGAAACAGAACAGTAAAGGGTCTTTCTCACTAAGCAATTTGAAAAGTGATTTCTGAGTTTGTTTACATACTTCTTGATTTTTTTTATCCATTTTTACAAACACTTAGCTTCAGCTACATTTAGTCTGCGGACAAATACTATTTGTGATTGGTTTTGCATCGCTGAACTGTTTTCCAGTTCAGCCCTTCTTTATACTAGGAGTGACATTCTTATGAATGCAAAGGGGTTTTTTATATTTATAAATATAAATAATAAATTAATAAATAACAATTATAATATATGTATAGATATGAAAGAACATTAAGGGAAAGGGAATACATTTCAACAGCAATCTCTTTGAAAGTAAGGACTAATGAGTTTTTTCTGCAGACTTACACAGGGGCTGCAACTAGCTCTTTCCAATACTTCAGGTTTTTTTATGCATGCCAACAAAGACTGAGACTGCTTTGGACAGAAAACAGTAGAAAGTTAAAGTAATGAGCAGTACAGAGGGCAAATAAGAATATCCAGTTTTCTTCATAATAAAAAACCATACAGATGGTGAGTGAAACCGAAAGTTAATAAATGTAAAACCAATCACTTTGAAGAACTTTTTAAAATAAAGTTCACAGAACTCACTGTCTTGAGAGAGAAAACAAAGAGACCAGCATTATCTATAATGTAGTTAAAATATATTTTCATAAGAAGTAGATGCCTTATGCTTCAGAATATAAAACTATCATCCTTCTCTGGCGGATCTGTGGCTGCATGAATCCCTGCTCTGCAGGGAGCACCTCCTGCTCCTCTGCAGCTTGTGGCATTGGCACTTTCTGAAAGCAGCAGCGTGAAGTGATGAAACCACCAAGATTACTCAAGCGGTTAAAGCTGACGCTTAAGTGCAGTGAGAGGACAGAGCTCCACAACCTGCAGGATCAATTTTTAAGATAAAAATGAACTATGTGGGCCACCGGTGTGGTTTCACAACACCTATTCCTTCTTCCCATCTTGGGTATTTTATTGTCAGAAGCCTTTTTTGGCAACTGGCATTTTCTAGGAGTTGTCTCTGTATATTCCTAATGGCAGGATCTAGAATGTCAAAAGTCAGGTTGGAGGACTGCATTTAAAAAGCACTACCCAGCAAAGAGATGAAGGAGCATATTTGATTAAGGATGATCTCATCTATTTCAACTATATAAAAATTCACTGCTTCCATCTTCAACCCTTTTTCCCTAGACAACATTATCCTGAAATACGAGAAGAGATCAAGAAAAATGGGCAGATTGGTGGGCTGAGTGAACACAAAAAGGCAGCTCTTGAAGAAGTCGTTATTAGTTAACTCTACTTTTATCTCTGACATTCTCCACACATTCCCACGTGTTAGCAACCACTAAAGGATGACAAGTAAAGAGAACTGGGAAAAGACGGAGGGCAGCATCTCTCTAACTTAAAAAGAGTAACAATGCCAAGTTTAGTGCAAGAATTCACACTCTTCATGCATTTTATTCCAGGGAAAAAAGATCTTCTTCAGGTAAAGCCCAGGATTGTTCAAAACAAAGTGAATGTAGCCTGGGCATCTCTCTGTTGGTCAATAACTTGAAGGATTTGAAGGCTGCATTACAAAAAAAAAGGGAGCAGTTGAGAGATGATATTTAGGAACTACTTCTGCAGGTAATAAAGAAATATTCTCGTCTACTGAGGACACACTGCAAGCACCAAAGCAGGCGGGTCACATGGAAATATGTTCTTTCATTTAGCATGTGAGTACTGGATCTATTGGAGATGGTTGAAATAAGAGTCTCCTGGCTTTAGCAACCAGCTTTATAAGCACGTCACACTTTTGGATCCCACCACTGGTCTCAGGCTACCACCTTCGCCCTGCACAGGAAAGCAGCTGGGAAAGAACTAGTGCCATTTCTTTGGTGTAGAAATTTGGGGGATTTCAAAAAAGGCATGATTAGTTAAGTGACGAGTATCTTCAAGCCACACTGGTAGAACACCTCAAGCAACAGAGGTGCTACCAACATATATCAGTGTACATCAGCCAATGCTACCCTCCATAACTGTAGGCTTTGTTACTTTTTCATCCAGTTTGATCATTAAGACTGCTCTGTGTGAACAGAACACTTGTAGCTAGACACAAGAAAATGGTACATTTATAGTCGAAGAAGTAGATTTTTCCAAAAGTTACATCTAGGCAATACTCTCCTCTATCTAGGAGCATAAAAGGATCATGATACTTCTAAAAAATCTTGGGTTACACAGACCCTCAAAAACAACCGTCCCAGCATTTGATAGTGACATCTCAAAATAGCACTTCCTCTCATAAAGAGAGATGTAAGGCTGCAGTCATAAAGGATGAAAAATGAATACATCATAACAATCAGTCATAAATATCAGATAGTCTTTTAAATTACAAAGCTGTGACTGACAACTACGGAATACGTCTGATGTATTTTGTTCATCTGCTTTTCATTAAAGCTGATCAAATGGGACCATTAAATGCTTATGAAAATATTACATTTTTAAGGAATTCCTGCTTAATTTTCAACATATTAACTGCTCAGATTTTTTTTTTTTTTTCATTTTTTAAGTAAGTAAAAATACTGTCTCACCAAGTGAGCTAACTATCATGTGGGCAAATCAATAAGCAAGCTGTGCAGTGAATAAGGTCTGGTCTTCATATATGTCAGTACTTGTTTGCTTACAAGGACACACTACCCTCTCTCAAAGAGGGCATTTACTCCTGCAAACATTGCTTCAATTGGTTGGATTGACATATCAATTTTCCTTTGAGGTGCAAGGGCTGGCATGAATGCTTGGTAGTGGCAAGGGTGCTTTAGAGTCACACAGCATCACAGTACTAGCAATAACCAAAATGAAAAACAAATCAGGCACAGTAAGTTTAAAAAATTAAATTACTTCATTCTAAGCTTTCAAATACCAATAAGGCTGGCCATTATCACACTGAAAACCAGAGATAGCTAGAGAAAGCATTCAAGAGGGGAAGAAGATTCATCACATAGTTATATGACACACTGAATTAATCTAGTCTCATCACAAATTATAAACCAACTATATGATAACTCTGCTTTTTAAATTGGCTCACAGAGGTAAAATTCTCAGCAAGCTGATAATTGGTATTAACAAGGACAAAAATAAAATTGGGCTCTTCATTTTATTGTTTATATCATTCTTGCATCAGTAAGAGTGCCTTATACTTCATTAAGCCAACACTAATATGTCTGTGTTAGAAAGGACAATAATTACTTTAGTGATGTTTTGTCTACCTACAGTAGCTGTCTTATCTATAAAGAATTAGTGCTACTACAGTTACACTACTCAGCAATAGTCAGCGTTAAGAGTGACAGCAAGAGGACTGAAGTAAGACTATTGTTCAAAGACACTTAGTACAAATCATATAACTAGTCTTTTACTACATGGCAATTTGCGGAGATCACAGGCTAAGTGTGCTACTACCCATAGTACTTTACCTGCTCCTGTAGATTACTGTGTAACTACACTTAGTAGATCCATATGCAATTACCATGCAGCCTGCACTGAAGTTTAGAACATACAAATAATTACAAATAATCATGAAATGTCAGCTCTGCCATGACCGTTACTCACCATGCATTTTTTTTTGTTATCTTGGCCTGTTTCACTTTCTTCTATTACAAACCCTGGCCTAGGTCCTGAGCTGGGCACACTGATTCAGTAATTCCAGCTGGCAGAGTTTCTGAATCTTGTCCATTAATGTAAAGGTGATATCCACCTCTGACACCCTCAGATGAGAAGCAGAAGGGAGACTTCACCTCTTTGTCCCCTGCTTGTATAAATCCTTTTTCTTTCACAAGATGCTGCATCTAGAGGTATGCATCTCTACACTTTCATTTACCTGGTCCAGCACTAAATGCATAGCAAAACTTAAGGCTTTTGCCATGATACAAAATGTTTGTGGATTTATTCCACATAATTGTTAGAGACCTGCAAGAAAGATTGCCCAGAGAGTTTGTGGAATGCCTCTCCTTGGAGATATTCAAAAGCCATCTGGACATGGTCTTGGGCAATCTGCTCAAGCAAGGGTTTGGACAAGATGACCTCCAGAGGTCCTTTTGAACCTCCGTCATCCTGTAATTCTGTGAAGGATGAAGTTCTAGCTGCTTCTGTTTTAAAGTATGGAAAAATCAATTGCACAAGGAAATAACCTCTGGATAGGTATCTTTGAACAACCAGTTCTCTGAAGCAACAGTAAAAATTACTCCGCTGCTAACGCAGGAGAAATGTTTTCAGCACTATTACAAAATTGCTCTTGGGTGCGATTCCATTTAAGGCTTTGACTTCATCTACTCTAGTTTTCATGCCCCTTCAGAAGCACTGCTGGAAAAGTTATTAACAGTGACTGTAACCACTTCCCTATATTAATGCAGCAAAATTCTGAGAAGAAACTTCACTGAAGGAAAACTACATCCTATAGATTTAGTCTGAGATGCTTGTGGATCATGTTTTCACAGAGTTATTTTGAAGATACAAAAGCAAACTGTGCTAACCACTTTGCAATCCAAAACCTCAGCATCAAATGTAAAAACAAAATATCCTTTCTGATTAGGTGAGGTGGGCTAAATGTTGATTAAAAGAATTTCAAACACATGTAATAAAATAACTACAAATTACTCTTCTTAGATCTGAAAGCACACACAGAAAATGCAATACATGTGTCCCAACATCTTAAAAATACAACGAACAAAACCTGAAGCTCACCTGAGACTGCGTGAATCGAGGCCTCAAGGCTGGAGAATGGCGCCCTTCCTCATCAGTGATGCTCTCAGTACTGAAATGCTTTGTCAGGAAATGAAGTTCATCTGCGTGGGCTGAAAGGGCAGCTGGTGCAGCTTCTCCTGAGATGAGCATGATGACTGAGTTACAGAAAAAAAATACAGAAAAGAAATGCACTAAACGCATGCATAGGGGTCAGCTAATGAATGGAAGAGGAACGGATTCTGCCAGACACTGCACACTCCAGCGGAAAAAGAAAGGCATGTTAACATTATCAGACCCGGGTGCCTCTTTTTTATTGTTGCTCATTAGTGGCGAAGCTACAACCCATACCTACAATGACAGAGCTGGTGAGATCAGGAAAAACTTCTGAGAGAAGGCTAAGGAACCATGCAATCTGATTCTGGAACCATTACATCTGCAGTCATATGGGTAATTTACTAATCAGGAGACAGAAAGGAAGGTACATGTAGTACCAGTGCTACTCTGGAAAGACAAGGAGGTTCCTGGAGTGGTGAGCAACTTTCTTTCCTTTTCCCTCATGCTCTCTTAGCTCAGGAGTTCTCACTGGCATGCAGAATGCTATGGAGCTGTGTAGACGTGAGAGGTTTTGCTGATTATTGGCTCTCATTGGAAATTGCTATTGTAAATAGTCAGGATTTTATTTCTCCCTTCCTTTACGCATCAGGCTTCTTCTCCTAACCAAGTAGGCAATAATAAAATGAAGGTAGCTGACTTTGCGGAGTTGTAAGATTAACAGAGTTTTCTTGTATATAGAGTTAAACAACTTTTTCATCTTTAAATAAGTTGATGCATTTATATGACACAATATCCTCTGATAATGATAGACATGAAAACTGTTTTAATTCTTGACCCTCAAGAACCTGAGATTTAAAACCAAGTATTTGTGGGAAGTGTCTATCCAACATCTGATTGTTATTGTTCCAGGGAAGAAGCTGTAGGTCAACTAACAATGCATTTTTTTCTTGTGTCATTTTTCAACTGCCCCTTTCCATTTTACAAAAAAGTAAGAAAATACATCATGTAAGGACAAAATAAAAATCCTCTTTAAAAACAAAGCGGGGAGAGAAGTGCTGAATAACCCAGAGTAAGCACTGAGTAACACTAATGGGCCCTATCAAAAACATCATCCTAATCTAAGTTCCCAAGGCCTCCTATTGATCTGAAGAAATTAATTATGTATACTGTTCCAGTGGAAAAACTTCTCCTTTTTGCTACAATGACCCTCACTCAAACTGAAAGCACTGCATCCTAGTACCAGAAATTTGGTAGGAGGGAAATACTACCATGGGTATTACACGTAGGATGACCAAAGCTTTAACTCACCTAGCATGCTTCTTCTAGACTTATTTGCTGTTGATGGGGTTTTGAAAAGAAAGCTAAGAATTATGGCCAAGCAATGAAAGCCAAATGCTGACAAGGCTTTTCACTGAGTCCTGCATGTTTGTAATGATGATAGCCAAAGAGAAAATACTCTGAAATTACCTAAAACAAGTATATCCAAATTTGTCAAGAAGGTAACAGCTACACTTGAACTGAATTAAAAACTAAGCAGATTGTTGTAGGATACCTAGCATAGTCTTACCTAGAGAATTCTAGCCAAGACTGAGATGGACATCTGAATGTGAGAACTTATAAACATAAAGATCATATTCTTTGAGAAAAATATAATTGGCTCCAGACCCCAGATCCAACTCCCTCTGGCACTGCAGAGGTATTTACAGAAAAGAACCCCCTTGAAAGCCTTGGGACATGCACGAATTCCCCAACTGTGGCTGGACCAGGAAGCTGCCCACTTCCAGTGTTTTCCTTCAGGCAGGTCTGGGTGCAGGGATCATGCTGGGAAGTCATCTCCAGCACAGTGTCCACACTGTGATGATTATCCAGATGGTGTATCAGCTTATACTAGTCTAATCCACACTGAAGCCAAGACAGAGAGTCTGGGTATTTGATAGCCCCTTCGCCCACAGCTATTCTGCTGTGCACGCTGCTTATGCCAGATATGGGAAAGATTCTCCCCCTGTAGTACAGAATTATGCAAGCCCTGTTTGACTTCCAGAGCTTTCTTTGATGTCTGTCTTGTGTCTTACACAACACAAGGAGCGAGAAGTACCTGCCTATGAAAAAATGGCAACACTTTTCAAGAAAAGGTACGTGCCAGCTGACATCTTGTTCATGATAAATAACACAAATCTGCAAAAGAGAGCAGGAATTACTGAAGTCACTGTCTTACAAACCTGCATTAGCAGGTACTCAAGTTCTGGCATTACAAATACATGTCTTCTTCAAAACAAAATTAAAGTAAAACTACCCACAGTAAGGAAGGTTAGGCCCATAGTTACTAGTTACTGGAGGTTAGGGGGAAAAAAAAAAAAAAAAATCAAAACTGATATTCTAGAAAAAGCATTAAAAACTTTATGTCTCCCAACAGCAAAATCACTGGGGACGCAGTGCTAGTCAACTCATAGATGACCCAACAAAATCCTCCTTCCACTTTCTCTCCCTTAAAAGCAATCAGATGAAAAAGTTTGTAATTCCAGAGAATAATGAAAGAGAGCCCCTGAAGATAAAGACCATGATGAGAAATGGACTTTCCTCTGCAAGGCTGCTCTAGCCAGTCTTAAGGCTACAACCTTCCAAGGAAAAAGCATGAAAGCAAAGTGAAAACACTTCTGAAGTATTGATTTTTAAGTAATCACATCATTTTATTAGTAGTAATCACATTATTTTATTCAATATTTGCAGCAGACTAATACAAACATCCCCCTGGTATCTTTAATTACAGATGCAGAATTAGTCAACTCTTCTCCCAATAAAAAAATTTCAAGCTAATACTCCAGATAGCTCTATATATTAACTCTACATCTAGAAAATGAATTAGATGTTTAAAAATTAGCAGGTTAGATATTTAAAATAATTGTATATTGGCCCATTCAACTGACTGTTCTATATTCATCTAACTTGAAAGAAGGCCTTCTCCAGCTTTTTCAGTGTGGTCTGACGAGATGTATCTGGTCTTCATGATTTGTATGAAAAGGGTAAATGTGCATTTTTTAAAAGTGTCATCCCTCATTTGAAGCAAAAAGTAAAGTAGAACCTACAAGTTTCCACTGACCTTTAGAACAGGTAAATATCTCTGTTTGCTCAGTTGGTTGGTTGGTAGGAGCAGCTGATCTATGACCACAGAGATGCAGGTCAGCTCTAACTGCTGTACAGAAACTCGGGCCAGCAGAACACACAACCGACACTCTCTTCTTGATGTTTCATTTCCTACTGATATGTACACCAGAAAGAAGGTCTACCAGCTTCCTTCTATCTTGCTTGAAAAAAAAAAATGTAATCTAGAGGACTGATCACACCAAATGGAAGCCCAAAATTCTGTTAAATTTGCATCTACAGCATTAATTCATTGTGCCCTTTTTACAAGCGCCTTGACTAGTTCTTACTTCAGTTTTAAAGTCTACACAGGAATAATACTGCATATCAACCTCAGAGGTGTTATTCATATCAATTCAAATTAATTCTAATCTATGAAATACTACGATAATAGCATTGTCATAGAAAAGTAGTAAGTAGGATTGGCTTAGAAATGTAATACTAAGTTTAATAGCTCCAAGAATTGCATCACTACTTACTGAACAGCCCATTTAAATGTCTGAGATTGTAACACTGAACCAGCAAAAGGACGAGAGATGAGAAACTCAGCATTTCAGGGAAAAAAAAAAAAGTCTTGGAATTACAGGTTTTAACTATTTCCTGCAGGAAGGTGAATTCGGATCTACATATGACTATCACTTTATGTTTCTCATTATACCACCTTGTTTTCTGTTGCTTACAACCTTATAATACTTACACCATTTGAACTGATGCTTTCTATGTTACATGTCTACCTCAGATTTGTTGTTGTTAGGGTTTTTTGTTTGTTCCCCACCCCCCCAACCCCCTGGAAAAATCTCAATCAAAACGATCTAGCCATTTCTCAGAGCATGACAAGAAACAAATATGCTTTCTTTCCCATGTCAGAAAGCTGAGAACTTTCTAAAAGTAGAAGCTAAAATGTTTTTTTTTCCTAAAAGTAAAAGCTTCAATGTCCTTATTTCAAAGCAAGGACTGATACGTCCAACAGATTATTTTTTGTTAGTTTTGCTCTCTCTGTGGGCATCTACCCAAAGGCTGGTCAAACTAGAAACTCTTGAAAAACTAGTGATCACACCTGCAGGTAAGAAGGACTTATGCATTACAGGCAGTTTGGTCTCCAAAGGTGTCATCTTCACAGGCATCTTGGAAGTTCTCATAGTGGCAACCAATGATCAAACTATTTGGATGTCTTCCATACAGAAAGTAAATGTACTTGCTCCATGCTCTCATAGCTTGCACCCAGAAGAGGATTAGGCCATGGCTTATGCCCATAAAGATTTAGCCTAAGACTATAAAGGCAAAAGCAGAGCACCTTTTTAACAGGTGCTCTCAGGTGCTTGAATATATAATGTTGCTTAGCAGTGAAACCAGGGCATCTTTTTCATGTTGATAATGAAATCTTCTCCCACATTTTTCTGTGCTCCTGCCCATATATCTGTACCCACACACACACAGAGACTTCTCCCACAGGATACTGAAATCAAGTCACCTGCCTTCTAAGGAGACCAAAAAAAAAAAACCCAACAAAAAAACAACTGTCTTGAAGGACAAAAAGTAATAAATTGTGGAACTGTGCAAACTAGAGTCTGTAGGAATGTGTCTGAACATATGAAGCTACAGAGATGAGATTAACTTTGCAAAATCAAATTTTACTCATATCAATTTATATTAAGAGGAAATTTTTGACCCCAATTTCTTCTCTTACTATATAGTCTGAATTTAACACTCACCTCCTAAGGAACTGTGATGATAAATTTGTGTTTGAGAGGCACTAGAAAGTATATGGATGAACTTAATAGAAACAGCTCCCAGGGAGAACAATGATACTGCATTCAGTGTAAGATTCGCATAACATGGATGTATTGAGTCCCTAATTAATGCAGGTATTACAATTATTAGGAACTACTCTAAATAGCACATATAAAACAAAATGATCAGTAGAGTATTATGGAAAGAGGCAGTGATATGTGACCACACAGTTGAAGACACTCACCATAACACACATAGAAAAGCGTGTTACATTAAGTCTGTACAGGTAGCCTTAACATTTCTAATTTTTCTACACTTGGCTTTGCAAGGTTGTTATGTGGATAACCACAATATCTAGTTTGCATAAACTAAAAAATAAGATTCATTGTATGAAGTATCTGAGAGTTATAAGGGTTAACATGGTGCTGCTACCTTACTGGTATTAATGACATACTAGCCTTTTGAAAGTACAGAATTCAAGCAAACTGCAGCCAGCCTTTCTAATGATGTGTAAGAACTGATAAGCTTCATTAGGAGGTTCAAATTATTGGAGTTGAGTAACAGATGTGGATTATCAATTTTTCTTTCTGCTAGCCTGTTAGCAGAGGTTTTCATACTAAGAACTTGAAAGCAGACAAGAATTTCATTTCCCAGTTATAAAAAAGCTGAGAGCTGGCTAGTAATTATGCACTATCTCGTAGAGTCCTGCCACTTCTGACACATTGTGCCTCTCAACTGATCAGTCGAGCCAAGTGCTGCACTGGGATTTCACCAATGCTAAAGGCAAAGTGCAAGATGATAGGAGCTGGGAAATGGAGGAAAAAGCAGCAGAACCAATAATTAAAATAATTTTTAAAATAATTAGTATATTAAATAATGTTAGCAAAACAATGAAGAAAGATCAGATATTTAGTAAAGACTCAGAAGCTGATTTGTTTAGGGTGTGTTTGTACAAACTGAATTGCTTGAAAAAGTCTGTGCCACTTACTGAAACTGTTGAACTGGGAGTGTTTGTTCCATATCCAGAGAAGGAAGGGAGGCCAAGGACCAGCGGCGTCCATCCGTTCTGGGGAAAAGAGGAAGGGAAATACTGTCAGGGATATATTGTGGCTAATACTTGGGGGAGAAATAAGCACTTTCCTCCCTCAAATCTCTTAATCTTAACATTTTTTACTGAAGTCTCAAGTTATTCAGATAAATCAGGTATCCCTATTTACAATGACCTTTGTGAAAAAGCAGCTAGGGTAAGTTTTAAAAGCAGAAGTAAGTGACCTTGGAAAAGATAAAGTAAATGGGCATCAGATTCCTGCATCAAGTAGATGCTTTGTAGATTTGACCACTTGCGCAAAAATTGGAGTTTCTAAACCAGACAAATGAAATCAGCTCATTTCAAACTTCTCTGAAAAAGACAGTCATGCCTAAGATTATTACTGATGCAGTTCCTTGTCTTCCAATTAAAGTTTCAAATTGAGGAAAAAAAATCATATTAGATCAAGAATCAACTGAAAGCAGACTTGTTTGTTTACCTAGTCAGAAGGCATTCTGCCTAGCACATTGCCTGATACAGCTGGTGAATTAAATTCACTACAGCAGATCTGAACAGAGCTGAGAGGTCTACTCAAAATACAGAGGAGACAGAAATCACAGAAGTTCCACCTAGGGTCTCCTTCTCCTCCAGTCAATATAATATTAGTAGTTATTTCCCTATCGTAGCCAAAGAAACATGACCCTCAGGGAAAATAGCCAAAACATCCTGGAGATACTGCAGAAAAGGTCTTGTTTCACCAACGTCAAAACTGAGGAACTGAGGAACTATAAAACTGCTTTGAGCAGAAGCAGTATTGCCCTCCTTGAAACCCTCCTCTCCCCCCCAAAACCCGCCTCAGTGAGGATGGAAACTGAACTACAGTCAGGCTCAGTCCTCAGCACCTTTTCTGCCTCTGATTTCATTTCAGTCTCGCATGCATTTTGTGTCCTATAACGTGTCTTGTTGCATGTTGGGATGGATGCTAAAGAAGTCTCCTTCTCACATCAGTCTCCACTTGTTTGTTTGTTTGTTTGACTATAGCAGATTATCAGTAACTGGTCATAAAGGGAAGCTGAATTAGAACGGTTCACCATTCTAACTTACTTTGGAAAGATCTGGGGGTTATTCAGTATACATACATTAATACAAGTGCATTATAAAACAGCATGTTTGTACAGGTCTGAAATAGTGCCTAGTGCTTATAAAAAACTTAACTGTTATCATCTTCACAGTAATATTTCTCATCTCACTATCCACACCCATGAAGCCTCATCTTCAGAAAAAAAGTTCACTGCACACCAAGACATAAATGCCTGTTTATATTTTTTCCAGATCTAGTTCTGTTTATTTTCAGGCACTGATACACACTGCTCCTCTTTGCCATCTATCTTAGAACAAGAGGGAAATAAACCCTCTGTTCTACATCACAAAGAATATTATGTCAAGAGAGTTTAAGACAACTCATGCTTCATGCGTTTAAAAAAAAAAAAAAAAATCAAGCTGTAATGCAGATTTCTATTTCATGCGTATGTTATAGCTAAACCCCATCTTAGCCACAGGTGATGTTTTTCTTTGACAAGACAATTACATATAAAAGAATCTCCAAAAATTCCAAGAGAAATTCAATTCCTTCTTAACCCTGAGAAACAACAAATGTCAGCATTACAAAGTCGCTGGTATGATGTGGTCAGTGACTGAACACTAAACTTCAATGATCTTCATTTCAGCTTCTTGTAACATACAGGGGTACTGGGAAATATTTAGGTCAATGCTTCAACCTCAGTTTGGACCCTCAGTCCCAAAAGCAAGACAGTATGTTCCTGACTTCTCAAACAGTAGACAGGAATGCACGGGTCACTTACTTTTTGCAAAATGAAAGCCTAATCCCTTTTTTACTGAGTTGCCCAAATTGTGTATTGAAATTCCTTCAGAATTTTAATTTTGACAAAGTTAACAAAAAAAAAAAAAAATCTTTCTCAATTAGAAAATTACAGAATACCTCTTCATGCTTGGGCTATTTTCTGCTGATGCAATCTAGGCAAGCAATGTGCTAAGCAGTCAGGACAACACTATATCAGCTCTATTCTAGCAGAAAGAAGTGGGACAAGAGTAGAAATCTTCCAAATCAAAAGGCAATGGGAAAAAGACTTAAGAGAAAATTCCTCCTTCATTTATGCAAAACATTTCAAAGTTACTTCAGTGTTTTGTTAATAAACATATTTTTAGAGAGACCTCATGCAATATTGCTTCAGGAAAAGATACTTGGAAAGAAATTTTTAGATCTTTTATTTATTAAGACCCTTTGCTAGCACAATAAAAACATGTGAACAAGTTTTGCCTTTGAAATGACATTTGAATTAGTTAATTAAGGAGGTAATTTTTATGGCAGCTAAATGCTATTCAATGAACAGTAGATGAATTTCAAGCAAGAAGGTGCTAGAAGAACAACGCATCTTCTCCAGAGCACTCCCTGTTTAACATTTTAGCAAAATGCAAAGATTTCCTGTTTTGATCTACCAAAGATAGAAGCTGAATGCCTAAATGGGGTTTATTACAGCATGAACTTGTTAGGGACACAGGCCTCAGCCTGCACAGAAGCATAGTTCATACACATACACAAACAACAGCTAATACGATACACATTACCTGTCTGCTCTGTGTCCGTGGCTGTATGGAAGAAATTGTACAATGACAATAAGAGAGGAGAAGTAAAAGATGCACATGTGATTTCTGAAAAAATCTCTCATCTTCTGTTACTGGTATTCCACTAAGATCAGTTTAGTGAGCATGCACAGAATTAATCATACATTTCCTTATTTAAAACAGCAGAATTCTGAAACATGCTAACTTCGAGGCTATGACACAATCACTGAAAAGGGTGTCTAGCAAGGGATTTATGATTCATCCACTAGTCAAACTAAGGACATCTTGCAGTATATTGCTAGTGAAATTGGCTTTACTATAAAATGAGTTTTCCAAATGTGTTTCCTATTCTGTCCCAAGAATCAACTCATCACAGGGCCTAGAACAAAAGAACAGAAATCACAAATGATGTCCAACCAGGATAATAAATGAAGAAATTACACCAAATATAAAAGGCAGAAAATCAGCAACAAATCATTTCTGTGATGGCAATGGGAGGAAATCAGGTAAGAACCATCTCTTAAGACCCACACAACGCTGATCAAAAGGGTACAGTGAAACATCCATTTGCCTGGGGTAACAGAGCACCACACTTTCAATTACTTAATGCCATCGTATAGAAGTTATTCTGACACCACTATGTGATAATCTAATAAATATGTATTGGTACTGCTGGCATAGCTATTTCAGGGGTGGCAATGCAAGTAGAAAATAGAAACAAGTTTCTAAAACAAGCTGTACTTAAGTGTTCTTTTTCAATGACAGAAAATGTATAGAGAGCAATATGCATACTGTAAAATGAATGAAATGTATTTGATAGGACAGACAACCTTCATTCCACCTATTTCTTTAAAAATTAGATTAAAAAAGTGGAAAAGTATGAAAGGGCACTCTTCAGAGTTTTATTATTAAAACATGTATTTTCTGCTTGGAATTTTAGAAGCAATAATACTGAAACATCAAGTTGAAAAACTATGTTGAGTTTGACAATGGTCTTCAGCTGCAACTTTTCCTCCTGTGTTCCAGGGTCCAGAACCCCAGATACTGTGGAAAACGTAAAAATTCAGTTGACTTCAACAGAAACGTATTGAATACACCCAGGTCAGGCTCAGATACCTCCTTAAAAATAAAGGTGGATGCCATGAGTCCATTTGAATTGTTTTACCAGCAGGTAAAACACTAACTTTTCCCTCTAAGGCAACAGGAAAATACATATCCAGTCTGTCACATTTCATATGCTATTATAAAGTTTTTTCTTACATGAGACCTGAAAACCCAAAGTCTACTTCAAACAGTATTCAAGGACACCAGGTCTTCTAGCAAATCACCTCAATGGGGAAACGGTCCAGGATTTACCTGCTCATTCAGAGTAAAGGATGTACATTATTTCATCAAATCCAAACCCTTTATTCTTCTTTGAAGTTTTTGAGACCTATCCTTTTTCTAACTAGTCCTCAAGCTAAAGTCTGTCATTCTTGGAAAAACTTACTTCCTCTCCAGGGTATGATCACATTTCCTGTTCTCAGATCATTTTAACACAGACAGGTTTTTTTTTCAGCCGAGGCAGAGTTTAGCAAATCCCAGAAAATCCTTCCTCACACTTGAAACTAATAATCCTGCTACTGTGCCTGAACCCTGCTTGGATAGCTTTTTTCCCCTGTCTTCGCTTCTCCACAGAATTTAACCTTTCTGTATCATTATCCATTTCTGCCTACCTGCTGGGGATACAATATTGAATACACCATTTGTCTGCTTCTCCCAGCTGTCTTTATTCATTCCTATTTTTTTTTTTTTTTTTCTTTCCTGTAGTTTTTCCTATTCATTACACTATAATTCATAACAATATGTATCTGATTTCTTTCCCCAGTTTGATATATGGCATGACCAGCATTTGTCTAGCATTCGCTGCAGGACAGGTGATAGCTTCACATTCAGGTCTCTCAATGCTGCTCTTCTTCTAGAAGTTCTTGTAGACTTGCAATTTCAATTAATCAGCTATTTTCTTCGTTAGAGCATTAATGTACTCCTTGACACCAATGCCCAAGACAGTAGAGAAAACTAAAAAGTTGCTACCAGTCAGAAGGCAGTGAATGAATGCACACACAGTTGTGCATGCCTAATTTTAGGTACATTTACATCTTGCGCACACATAGCAAAGAAGATCAGTACACTTAGGATACGCCTCAGTTATTCAGTGAGAAGAGCATCTAGGACTACCACTAAGATACGATTATCCCTAATCATAACTGTTTTTTAACGTCATTATGACTAATTATTTGTTATATCACATGCCCTATATGTCATCCTTCTGGAAGAATGTTGCCTTCTCCCTAGGCAGTATTGACTACTTAATTTACTCTATCTTCTTCTAGGTCTGAAAAGCACCTAATACTTTGAATGCTGCCAAGATCTAAACAAAAAAGAATATAAAGAGAATAAAAAAAATCGGAAATATCAAAGTAAAACACAATCAAAAAATTTCTAACCCAAAGGCCATTTCTAAATAAAAGTATATAGACTACTTGCTGTGCCCAGTCCAAAAAGAATAGATCCTGCCTTACCTTCGGGCAGAACAAAGGAAAAATGAGCAGGTGCATTTGGAGAGAAGTTCCTGGGACTGTCCAAAGGGCTGCTACCTGTTTGAGAAAGTTAAAAAAAATAAAACAAACCACCCTAAAATATTTCATTCACATTTGCGACAAATGGAGTAAGTTTTCACTGTGCAGAAAGACTTTCAACTGGAAGTTGTAGTCACAAGTAATTGAAAATATGGAGCTTTGAGTCTTTGATCATTTGAGCATTAGTTTGCTTAAGAAATGTTTTGATATGGATGCATGAGTATTTTCCCTCCTTTTAAAATAATTCAAGGGGTACATTTTCTTTCCTACTTTCAGATAAGTAATGTATCACACGTACACAATATAGTCTCTTAGTATTTTGCAATAATTTCTATATACAAGCTTTTCCTAACACTTCTCAGTGAAAAACCAGAGTTAGAAATTACATTGATGACAGTTTCAGGAATAATAAATAGTAAGAAAGTATTTCTTCACAGTGTACGTCAAGGCTGAATGCAAAATTCACCAAGGAAAAAAAAAAGACATACTAAAGGAACCGCACATGATAACAAAAGGACTATACACATGTAAGATGATCAGGCTATAACATATCAGCATTCACCCTAACTACCACTTTTCTGAAATAATACTTCTACCATGAAAATGAAGTTCCAGTGAATTTATACAGCGAGGAAAAAAATAACACTTCATTTTCACTTGGCACAAGAATACTTTCTCTGGGCTTTGGTCAAATGATGTGTAAGCATATGGTTGGTAAGTGGTATATTGCAATGTATTTTATTTCAAAGTAAAAAAGCCAACCATTTCATAGAAAGCCCTTCTGAAAGCCAGACTCATTTACAGACTAACTGCAGAAAGACCTTTTGAAAGTTATGGATGAATTAGAAGCTTCATGTCAGCGAGCGTGCTTTCTATCGGGCATATTCGTAAATGGTTTGCTCTTTCAGATCCTTAATATAAGCACAAAAGAGAAACTATACATAGTAAACGTATGCCAACCAGCAATTTCTTTGTGCACAGACAATAAAATAACATTAAAGTAAGAGCAGGAAAACTAAACAGATACAGGCCAAGCAATGCACTGCAAGGTACATAACTGTGGTCATCAGAAATGTTTTCAAATTTAGATCCCATACAAAATGGATTTATTTTAAAAGTCATGTTGAAAAGTCAAACATAATGATGAGTCATCTGCAAAGGACTTGTCTCTGTTTCAGGAGAAGTACTAGGTGTCCAGCTCGCCCCTCAAGCCAGCACTGTTTGTGAGGTTACGGTCTCATCCAGCACTGTACTGAAGCTTATAATTAAGTTGCATTAATTTCAACACACGCTATTCATACACCTTAACAGTTACGCTGAGCAGAAACAGAATATAAGCACTGTGCTCAAAGATAACATTCACTCACGTTTAGGCTATACAAATGGTCCACAAAAAACTGCAGTAGCATCTCTCCACAATTTCCTGTGAGCAAGGTGTGTGCACACCTGGCAAGCATGCCTGGGCAGGTAGGAAGGAGGAGAGGGAGAACAAGCTGATGCCATCTGGGGTATGAGGATGGCCACAGTGCAGCACACACCAGCAAACTCCATCTGGTCTACAAGTCTATGAGGGGAAAAATAGCATCTGGTTGAGATTAAAGCAGCCCCAGGCTGATCTAACACGTGTCGAGGGGTGACGAGAGACCTGGAGAGGTAAGTGAATTCCAGACCACTTCACAATCTGCTTCACCAGGAGCAAAATAAATTAAAAGCAAAGGGTTTGCACAACAGGTTTGTTTTCCTTTGGCTTGGTTTTCTTTTGTATTGTTAGTTAAGAACTTAACAACAAGTTCACAGTGTATATAACACAATGCAAGTCTTCACACCCATGCTGGATACCATTTAACCCATTCCCCAGTATATCTCAAGTGGGAAGGGGAGGAGAGGTGATCAGAATTCAATAACCAGATGATTTTTCATGCTTCATTTATTAAGCTTGTATTCATTTTAATTCTTACAGTCACAGTTGAAAACAGAGACATTATCCTGCTTTTTGAACTAAGAGAACACTGGTTTGACAGTCTAGATGGCACTCGCCAGCTTACAAGAAGACCGGAAGAAGGCTAAGATAGCCACAAAGTGAACAACTCAGTGGTGCATAAACACACATGTCCTTGGTAGCAGCATACAGCCTAGGGTTTAGGGTCACTATTTAACTTGCTAGCAGAAAGCTGAAGGAGTTGTTTTAGGTCAGGAGGAAATGCTAGCAGAGTGAGGCCTTTCCGGGGTTATGTAGATCTTCTAAGCAAAGCAAAGAAAGGCTGGCCAGTTTTGGTGGAAACCTTGGTCTTTGCCTTCCCATTTTTCAAGCTTTACTGCGGACGACCCTACTGTGTCAAGATGATCTTTTTGAACAAAAAGCCCATTGCCCAATGGCTGTATAACAAGCAATGAACTGTCATTGCTTTTATCTTCATCAATCTTTTGTAAACTTTCCAGATTATGATCAAAATAGGATTTCAGAATAACTGAGCAAATTGGGTAATGACAGTTTTTAAATTTTGAAATTAAGGATGTGGGTGTTCAAATTCTTCTGAGCCTGTACAATCCGATACAGAGATACTACTAATTTTATAAGCAACACTTTTTTCAGATTTATATGGCATATTTCCTTCCAGACACTGGAATTTTAATTGGATCCCCTGTGAGTTGCTTCTAGTTTTAAAATGAAAAGCAATTAGTTTTTCTACTCAATTCAAGTCTGGGTGAAGCTTTTAAAACAACAACAGGGAGAAGGGGAATTACTACTTTCCCTAAAATTTCCCAGTACTGCTGCATCTGCTATAGTTGAAGGAATTTTAATAAGAGAAGTCTTAGTGCAATGGTCTCATTCACCAAGGCTGATCGAAACCCTATTTATTCTGTTAGCAAAGGTAAGTTCCCCTGTTGCTCAAGGGTTATAGTTGGCTACTACTGAACCTGAAACAACTCTGCCTCAAGGGAGGGTGTTACACAGAATGATTACCCATTAGGTAAATCAACACAGTTACACGAACGTTAATAATTCAGGCATGAACCTTTACATTTTCCGGACACAGGAAGAAGGATGGAGCCAAAGCATTTGTACATCCACTACCCTCAAAGTACAAAACTGGACCTTACAAGCAATAGATAGGTGAAAGTCTCAGCTATCATCTACAGACATGACATTCATCAGATGACAGGAAGTGAGTCCAAAAACTTACACTAGAACCATTTTGTAAAGCCTGCTCCTGAGATTTGTAAAAATGAATAAATACAAAAGACAAAGTTGTTGTGGTCTTCTATGTAGGATATACCAACATTATTCGCTGAATATTAACACAAGCAGCTGAAGGTCTTATTGCATGCTACAGAATTAGCTGCCTTCCAGCACACATGAATCTTAAAATGACCAAAAAGGTTTAAGCACCCTGTGTACTACCTGTCTCATATATAGAGCTCACACCATCTGAGGATCACACACATGAAATGCTGATGAACTGCAGCTTTGATAACCAGGGCAGGATCTAGACCAGTATGTTATATACCCTGCCCACTCTAAAATAATAAATAGAGGCCTTAGTAATAGCCATTTTTCTGCCAGAAGGTGGAACTGAACTTGTAGTAAAAGAGCAGAATAATTTAATTCAGTACAACAGTGCTGCCTGCGAGCAGCTCCCTCCACCTGCCATTACAGATGGGAGCAGGACAAAGGTCTCACCAGTGAGAAGTGTCTCCACTGGAAGCCAGTAAGCAACCTGGCTACCTTACAGCTGTGGAAAGTAAATTTTAAAAGAGCCTGAACTTCAATCATCAGCTGTAAGAACCTATCTCTTTCCTACTGAATTATAAAGATGATGTTGCTTCTTTGATTGATTTTAAGCTTTTCACTTTAAAGTATAATCTAATAGTAACTTAGTAATCAGCCTCATGATGGATGTGCTATAACAGGCATACTGTGCACACCTTCTCTGTAATTTTCAGATTTAAAAAAATGGATTCAAACAAATACAAAAAAAATGTAAGGAACACACATGTATACCTTTTTTTCCTCTGATTTTGAAAGAAAAAGAATTTAGAATAAAAGGAGGATTTTCAAACCTGTACTCCTAAAACTGGTCACTTTGACCCAACTTTGGGTGACTAAGCAGAGTGACTTTCCCACGAAGTTAACAAGCTGTAGCTTTCTATATCAAGGTCCCAGCTCATTTTGAAAAACATTATTTCATACAGTTTGAAAACTGAATTGGCACACTTCAGATCCATTAAGTGTTCTTGAATCAGAAGTGATTCCATGACAAAGTTAAAATTGTTTGGTTGTACTTCCATCTCAAATGTTGAGATCTCTTACGTGTTACTTTTCCTCTAAATTTTCTAGGATATGAAATTGCCTGGCATCTTATCTGGATGCTGCTTCAGATAGTAAGTGTATCTGCCTGGATCAGTGTTCATAAGGAGGCAGGTTTGCCTGACAGTCAACTGTGCTCTATCACACCCGCTGACTTTTACATTACATACAGAAGAATAACTCCTGAGGCTAGTGCCATACAGGATTCTGTTTTAGAGTGGTTTCTGAACAGAAACATTTTAGAAAGCCTCCCTGATTTCTCTGCATGCTTGCTGTTCCTTTGATTCATAAGAGAAGTTCAGAACAGGCATTAAGAAGAGCGTGTTCAAGACAAAAGAGGCCAGGGAGAGGCTCCAGCATTTCTTAGTAACTTATCATTGTATGTGCCTGAACAAACAGATTGACAGATTCTGTTCAAATACTAAACAAATATCACAGCCTGTTCTCAAATTCACATCTCATATATGATATTTCTTAAGAAAATATTTGTGTCTCTACTCTAAATTTCATCTACTTTTGTCTCTTGAATAAATTATTTTTCCCAGGGAAGACTCCTAAAAATAGTACTGGTAGAGAACTCAAATTACAAGTAATTTGTCTTTCTATGCTCTACTGGGCTATTCATGGAGGTCACAAAGGACATCCTTTTAATTAATAGTTTTAAATCCCATATGCAACATCAGAACAAAAAATGGAAATATTTGACAATTACTGCTGAAGAAAGATGGCATATCACTGATTAGTAACTCTAGTTTCTAGAAGGCAGTCACATACTTCTACTAAAAGATAAGCTTGTAAAGCCTGAGATGGCATCAAAACCACTAAAAGCAATTTTTCATTTTTTAAATAGACAGAGGAGAAAAGCAAATCAAAAGAAAATATAAATGTTTCTATTGTGAACATTTCTCCATTTGTCTTCTGAGCAATGATCACATCAACATCTTGTTGCAATCTGCCAAGCAAGGACACTTCTTCCATATTCTGAGGAGCATCTTTCTCTATCACTTTAGTTAAAGGCTTGTACAGCTCATTTAGAATTTGTTAAATCCAATATATATATCACCTCTAAGACCAAAGTAAAGAGCACAACATAACTAAGTGCAGATCTCTATCAGGAAAAATGCCTTGTTGAAACCAAATTTTACAAAGCTATCACTATCAATCACACACAACAGAACCAAGGGAGTTTGAAGTGAAAGGGAATTGCACATTTTTGGCCCTGTATTTTATCTGAGATGCTGAAGCAAAGGAAAATGGTTTTAATATACTACTTTTAAGATTTTGTTAACATTTTAATTTGAAAATCATGGGCCATTTTAATAAAACAATGTCATTAAAGTAACTTCCCAGCCTTCCAGCTTTATAGCATCCGAAGCAAATATGACAAAGTTTTATGAAAACTTAGGGTGGTTAAGGATTTCATGGGCATCCCTGAACAATAACTTTGGTTGTCTTTTTCCTTTCAACAGGCTGGATGTCACCTCTCGAGATGCAATGCTCTGCAAACAGAAGCAGATGGTTCCTTCTAGCTGAGCTGCTATCAGTTTGCTGTTCTTTCTCAGCATTTCCTTAGTTTCAATCTCCAGAAAGTATTTACAGAACATACTGCCATGTAGGAGGAGGAAAAGTCTGATTATAATGAAAACAACAGTTACTTGTCTTACATGCAACAGTGATGTGCTTCCAGACAGGCTCCACTGTGGATGATGCGCCACAAATGTTCAAGCTGTTTCATGCTACTGACTGGTGCCCATTAGGGCCATACCTGAAGCCCAGCCATCTTCTCTGGCATTTTGAGACATCGAAAACAACGTAGTCACACATCACCTACCTCCCTCAGCAATAAAAACATCAAGGGAACATGCTGTTCAGGCAAGCTGTTGAATTTGCATGTGTGACCCTTTCTGAAAATCCTAGTCACTGTAGGCTGAACAATCATTCCTTCTTTTTCTATTGAAAGAACATCTCCACACACTTAACCTCAATGACTAACAAGCAGTTGCCCATTTGCTCTGCAATGAGCATTTCCCAGTTGCTGCCACAGTAAAACTGGCAGTAACGTAAAAAAATAAAAGAATAGGTCCTAAACATCTCATGTTGCTCTAAGTAGCAGATAGAGAGACCATAAGATGGCACACTGCACAGCTGACGGGCTGCTGGAGGCATACAGAAAGAAGCAGGATGTTTCTTCTCATGAGAACTGCAGTTATATCACTGGCACAAATTAACCATGCTAGGAGACTCAAACGGAGATATATTTACTTAAATGTATTTATTTAATTTTATTTTACTTTGTTCTCCATCTCAGGTTCTTTTGCAGGACGTAAGAGGAATGAATTCCCCAGAAAGAGTGGAGGATGGATATGGTAGTGAAGTAGAAAGTGCAGAAGAGATGAGGACATAAAACATTTATTTTGCAACTATAAGGACCCTCTTCCAAGTTAGAAAACGTGAAAAACTATAGTCAGATTAATTTTCAAAGAGCATATTTTGTTGTGGATTATCAATATGTTCAAACTCACTACAATGAACACTGACATTTTTCCTAATGATTCCCAAGTAAAGCAGTCCTAGGGTGTTACCTGCGTGTCCATGAAGAGGGGAATGTGGTCGTGGAAGAGTTGGAGATGTGCTGGATGTTACGATCAAACTCTTTCTGTTGCTTGTCCGACAGCTGAAAGAAACAAAGAAAAACGATAAGGCATGGTCAGATGAACAAAAGCGCCTGAAGGCAGGTCCTGCAGAATGTCTTTCAGATAAGGAGGAATCTCTCAGTATTTAGGTCGGTATTTCCTCACGCTCTCAATCTCAGTTGTGACCCTGCAAAGAAGTAAACATACAGGGCCGAAAGGTACTTTGTCAGCAGCAAGTGTTTTAATACACTGGAAGCAATATAAAAACTGTATCTCATGCTGCACAGGCTACTAGAGATAGCTGACAACACAGTGCTGATTCACAAATTATGTGCAACTCATGCTTTACAAATCACACAAAAAGCAGAAAACTGTAAAATACCCCAGAGTGCTTCAGATATTCTTACCAATATCCAACCTAGCAAATAAATCTGTTACAATTATTGGCTATTACTATAAGAAACCAGAGCATATTCCTTAGAGCAGAGTTAAAACTACGAAGCAAAGTGTTAGCACGATTCAGCAGATGAGCAGGATTACTAATAAAACTTAAAACCTGAGATCCAAGAACCTTTGCAAACACATGCGGCAATACCAATAGAAAACTCTGCAAAGCAAGTTTCAGACAAGCCCTCTGCCGAATCAACTCCACTCACTGCCATGACTTTGTTCCAGCAAAGAAAGCGACACTTCTGTATGAGGCAGTTCAGATTTTTTTTTTCCCCACCAGAGTTTCAGGACTTAGCCAGATGAAGATAACGATGTGTTCCTCCATTTGCTTCCCAGCCTGTGATTGCTAGTAGCAAACCTTTAGCTCTAAAGATAAAAGTAATCGTAATGGGCAAGGGAAACATTTTTAAATCATGGGAGCTGTGAACAAGAGCAACTAGATATTTAAATCACTTTCTGATCACCCCTTTTCCTGTTGTATAAACAGAATAAACAGTCCAAGTTCCCAGGAAAATCTCACAACCAACCAAGTATTAAAGCTGCGTACATTTATTCATTGTACCTCTAACTTGCTTTCTAGATGGCAGAAACATTTCCGCTAACTTCAGCAGTTCTCAAAACAGGTAACTGAAATCATATTAGTATGGATAGGGGGTGGGGGAATCCACAGGAGCAGGGAAGGCTGAGCAGAGGCTGACCAAGGAGCTCACTGGCCCAGCTCCGGAGGTGCCCTGCGAAGCTCCACGTTGGGTTACCGCAAGCTCATGCAAAGCCTGTTTGCTTGCAGAGCTCCGAATGCTGATGTCTGCCTCAGTCCTTCCTGCACCGGCTGATCTTCTGAGACTGCCCAACAATAAACACGCTCAGACTGCCAAGAACTACAATTTAATGCAAAACTATTTTGCTGCCACAGGATACAGTGCATCTGACCGTTATTATTTGTAAGCTTTTTTTATTGCTGTTCTATAGGGAACTAGAGAACTCAATGAAGAAAAAAAAATACAATTGCACTGCCAACTATAATAAACAGTAATAAAGTTGAAGCACCATTAACTGCTATTCAGGCTCTTCAGTGTACTTAAAGCATTCCTCAGAATTATCCAACTGATTCCATACAATCTCCATTTACATTCATGTATTATTCAACAACAGTCTGTCCAAAAACTGATTGCCATTGTGTACATTGTATGGAAAAACTAACAGCCCGATTTTAAGAAGCTTAAAATCTCAGTTCATGATTTTTTAAATATATTTTCAGTCACTCTATTCCAGTAATGGCTGAAAAAACCAGAATACTCAACTCCAACACTAATACCAGATAAACATTATGTTTACATTACTAGAAAATCTTTCTTGCAACACGGAAGTCCTGAGTATTCTAATATAATATATATTACTATGTAAGAAATAAAAAAAAACTGGCTATTTTAATAAAAATTATAATGCAAGAATTTAAGCTTGCTCAATATAAAACACGAGTACAATGAGAAAACAGAGCTCCATCCTCCATGGTCATATCCCTTTGCTAAAAAGAGTTCCTAAAATACACTTTACCACAGCAATGTCTGGAGCTGGCTATGGAAACTTGGTATATTTAAATTGCAGCACAACGGGGAACATGAACTGTCCCAAACTCACAGCTTTTTAACTGCTTGCCTGCATTTGCCAAATTGAATCGAGTTTTACAAACCCATTTTCTCTGCTATATTTGCAAAGATAAGGAACCAAAAGAGAAAGGGTTAAGTGGCTGGAGAGAGAGCACAGCTGAGACCCATTAAAATAGGTCAGGTTTACACAACTGTACTCAGAGGAGGGAACGGCTTGGAGTAAAAGCCGCACCCCAAGTTAGGAATAAAAAAATTATTCTCTTTACACCTCCAAAATTGGATAACTTTCAATTTCCCTGGATCTCTAACGTGGGAAGGGAGAACATCACTTAGGCCCATTTAGCCATTTCTATGAACCATGTGTGTTGGCAATAAGGCAAAGCTTAAATACAGGCTAAAACCAGAATTTCTAATTTCTTGAATCTATGATGAGAATAATGATGAGAATGATATAATGATGAGAATAATATACAAACAAATACAATCATAGTATCTGCTGGTTGAAGAGAGCTGTCTGGATATATACACAAAACTTTTAATAGATCTTGGAATCCCAGAGAAACTACAGAACAAGAGTGATGAAGTCCTGCTAGTCACAAAAATACAAAAAAACAGGGGATGGGAGGAGGTAACATGAAGACTTAAGCTGGGCGACCTCCCCCAAGAAGTCCCTACGACGGCATTTGAGCACCTCCTAAAGAAGAACAGCTAAATATGAAAGAAGTAAAGCTGGCTTTAGCCAGGGCTTTGTGCCAAAGAAATTCAAACTAGTCAATTTAAGTGTTGGCAGAAACAGTTCAAATTAAGAAAAAATGGTTTCCTGGAAGATGCACTTTAGCCAGACAGACAGTACTGGGCTCAATACTGAGCTACAAGGCCAATGATAATGAGGAGATCATATTATTAATCCTTTAAATTTCATTAATTATTGTTTATTACTGTTCACGAATTTTCCAAACAATACTATATGTTTCCTTGCCCTAAAAATAATTCAATCTACATACGAAAACAGGAGTAAAAGGAGAAAGTAGAAAAAGAAAATGTTACCTATATGTCTCTGAGTATTTTAACTAGAAAAAAATAAAGTTCTTATGCAGTCCAGAGAGATTCCAAGCATTATTATTTGTTTATATGCCAAAGTTTTGCTATTTTCATTAAATGCAAGGCGAACCTGACCCTCCTTTCCTCTCGCAATTTGGTATGGGTCTCGTTAACCTTTTTTTCTCAGATCCCACTTCATAATTTCAGAGAACAAACCCCCTCCAGGTCTTCCACTTTAGGCAAAACACGATCTTAACAGCGCAGTTTCTGTACTGTCTGGAGTTGTAGGGTCAAGCTCCAGCCAGCGGAATGCTTTGGAGGGCTGTCAAGATGAAAATACCTCTGCTGCCACCCCCTGCCCTCCTGTGCCACCGGGGTCGCACACCCCACGCTGCCAAACTCAAGCCTAGAAAGCTATGAGAGCACGAGAGCAACTTGACTTACATGCACAGCAAAACAGATAGTTTATACAGAAATATTTGAAACAATGCCTTTGCCATCACTACGGAAATTGTGCTTTTACTATTTCTAGAGTTAACTTCTCTGCCTGCAGTAAAAATAACATTTGTTATGTGTACTGAAGCATTCCCAGCGCATTCTTGAAACTGAACACTGTGGGACATCGGACATGGGTCTGGTAACTGGACACTGGTTTTGGACCCACTGAAATGTGCTCTGCAGCCAGCACCCTTGGCTAGCATTATTTATGAGAACATTTGGTAGCGTACCTGCGAGCTGCACGCAGCCCGGGTGCTCTTCAACTACACCCTAACAAACCTTGCCCTATGCACCGACAGATAATTCGATGTCGAGCCTCTAAAGTGAGCACCATTAGTACACCTGGTTTCATATGCATTTTCAGTCTGAAAAAGAAATCAACATTTCACTTTCAGCATAAATCAATATTTGATTCTTTATTTTAGCAGTTTACTCAGGGGACAGCTCTAACTCGCTGAGCAAAACTGATTAACGTCCATGAGGCATTCATGTAATGAAAGCAAGGGCCACAGAAAAACAATTTAAAAATAAATAATCAGCACCACTATCAAGTAATTTCATAGCGTTGCTGGTTATTAGAAATGAATAATGGTAAGGAAGTTTCTCAAAATCTACCTAAATTTATAGGCCTTGAAAAATTTCTCATAGTTGAAGCTGCTGAATACGGCAGTAAACGAGATGAGCGCCAATTGCACGAGTCTTCCCATAGACTTTGGTAGAAATCAACTTGAAGTAAAAAGATATACAGAAAAATTATAGTTTAAATCACATTTTGGTCAGTAATCATTAGTGCATATGATTCATATTAGTGATTTTTAATTATAGAGTTCTAGTTTTGTAAACGATCTCAGGTTGTGAGTACCGGATTAACTCTTGCATTAACTAATAACTCCTTTCAAAACAAAATTTCAGAAGTCCAGCATCAGACTTGTTCCAGATTCAACATTTAATTCAGTGAGCCCAAATCCCTACAAAATGGGATCCAAAATTCAGAGCGATCACACCTACAAAAGCTATCTGTGGTTACATATTTTCCTAAAATGTACTATCACCTAACCAAATTTAACTAGATACTCCTCTGATGTTACAGGAGTTTGGTTTCAGTTGATTTGCTTTACAAAGACTTCTTTATGAGAAACAGGCATTTTGGAAATGAAAATAAGTATTTAAAATTTTTATTCACAATGGCAGAAAATTTACAAAATCCAAAATCTGCATGTCAATGAATGCACCAGCTGCGCAGCAATGTTAACTAGATGTGGAAGTTATTGTCTTAATTATAGTAATTCAAAGATGGAAGCAATTTTGTAAGCTTTAGCACTACCAACAACAGGGATAATTAGTTCTCTAAAATAGATAAGAATAAGTAAGCATCTGGTTCAACTGATTTTTTTTTTTCATGTTCAAGAATAGTTTAAAAGTTATTCATTCTAGAATAACTGGGAAAAAAAGTGTTATTATCCATGGTGTAGGTTTGGTGGTTTGCACATTCCTACAATAAATACTACTGTTTTTCTCTTAAGGAAATACAGTTACACTCTCTTAAGAAGTGAAGAATGGCAGCACAAGTCCAACAAGCAACTTTTTAAAGATCACAGACAGATTCTCCATCACAGGAGACACAGAACTATCCTCTTCCCAGTGTCACCCACGAAAACAGCATCTCTTTCCTGTTAAGTCTCATGAGTAATTTGGATCCCTTCCTGGTTACTTCATCCAGACTAAACAACTAAGGATTCCTTCTCCAGTGCATCTCTAGACAGTCTTTCCCTGCCATCCATTTCTTTATAAGGTCAAACCCCAACTCCCATGACCTTGAGACTGGGATACAGTATTTCTGTTTCCCCCATCTTGTCAAAGAATTTCAAATGGGATTGAACTCTGGAACCTAAAGGAATTTAGTCTTAAAGAAAAATAACAACGAAAACCAACGGCAGGAGCGCAGGATCCTCTTCCACCAGGAGCTTGCATGGACTAGTTACTACAACCATAATGATTACAACTACAGAAACAGATGGAAGTTGTTCAACAAGCCAGGCTCTTCTCAAATTTGCATTGCCCATCGTTTTGAAGCTCATGAGAGGAAACAAACTGGACAAATAAGTATTTTTTTATAACTGGACACTTTGCTCCCAGTTTTCCAGCTTGCTGTAGGTGACAGTTGTACTGTGCTGCTGCAGACTCTTTCTGTGTTCAAGGGTGTTTGCTCCACACAGGATGAAAAGCTTCATCTCCCTCCCTCCTTTTTTTTTTAATGCCTATTTCATATTAATCCAGATTTTTGCAATGTATGAGCTGCTTCAGAGGAAGAAATTTTGCAGTCATCTATAAGGTATTAGAAAGTCTTCTTGGAAAGTGAAGACGACTTCACTTTGCCATGAAAGAAGAGAAAAGTCTTGCCCCTATGGCTGAAGCCTTTCCCTTCTGTATTAAAGTAAGATGTTAAGGGGTGTTCCTATGCCTCATGCTGGTACCAGTAAATTAGAGTCACTGTGCGGACGACTGTGGAAAGATGTGAATTCTGCAAGACAAGGAGCATGGAGATGAAAGATACAGTCAACTTGTGAAGTGTGGGCTGCACTTCTGTACAGATATCCCAACAGAGCATGGGGGGTAAAAAGCATGAAGAACATCTTTTTTCATAATGCCACACATTTCAGCATGCTAACGAACACACTAACTGAAGTGAACGAGGACTCAAGCAATGCAAGATTTACAAGGCATGCAGTAAGTTGGGTGTGGACTGGTTCTTTTGTTTTAAAGAAAATGAACATCTTAATACTTAGGAATTAACTTATTGCATGAAAGACCATTTTCTTTTCATCTAAAACAAGCTATATGTTAGATAAACCCTTCTACTTCTTCATTTAGAGCTCAAATTCAAGAAGCAGCATCACCTCAAGCTAAGAAGTTATGAAAGAAAAGGCTAAAATTGCCAGTTAACACCAAATTTATGTCTAATTTGTGTAATGTTTGAGGCTGGTGCACACCTGCTTACACCAGGCTGTATAGTCCAGACTGTTTGCATTATTAACAACATAGGAACAACTCTGCAAAGCCAAACAAAATGAAATGTCACAACAAATTACAATGACTGGTACAGCCATTCTCAACTAAATCAAGCCACTTTATTCTGAAATATCCCTCCCTTGCAAATACACTCCAAACCTATCTTTGTTCTTATATGAAAAGAAAAAAAATAAGGAAAAAAATCTCTAATTATGGAATAGACGCCTCAGAATAAATACAGACAGTATTTAATGGGAGAAAACATATACCGACCTTCTCAAGCATTACTATCTGCTACTTCAGTTGTGTTATGCATTATACTGCCATGAAGTTACATCACAAAGTGTGAAAGGATGATTTAATGAAAACTAAGCATAACTGCATACTTTCATTTCCCATTTCCTCCGACTCTATTATTAAATGCTTCACGTAGCATAACTGCTTCTTAAGTAAGTCTCTACTTGGCAATTCTCATGCAGGATAGTTTATCACATTTTTTTTCCTCCAAAAAATCCAAGCAAACAAATTCAAGAATGAAACGACAAAGTGATTTTATATTGTTTCAAATCTTTTCACTGTGTAGCTTACAATGATATATACAGGTGTGTAGTATAACAAACCCATTCTAAACACTCTCCCCAAAGATGCATCCAGAAAACTAAGCATAAGAGCTGAAAATGAAAAGAAACAGTTTTCCAAGATTCAAAAGTGAGGAGGTTTAATATAAATCTTGCACAAAAAAAAATATGAAAAGTCACTCAGTTGCTATGTAGCACACAACACGAACTGTTCTCTTCATTTTGTTTCAGAGCACTTTCTTAGTTTAAGTATCAAAAAATGTTACAAATTAGCTCTTTATCAGCTAATTGCAGTTTCAAACCTCAGTGTGAGGGTAAATTACATATCTAATTTAAAAGCTATTCTAACAATACATTATTTTGGAAATAATCTCCAAATCCAACTGTGTCAATGGAGTTGCCTTCTCTGCATAGAGCACGGATTTTCAGACGGTCATACAGTAGAGTAATAACCAGGGTGGGAGCGTTATGAATGTAAATGGGACTAAGATGGTTACAGTTAAATTATTTGCCAAATTTTAAAAGTACACATGGGTGATAAATTCTACACTTCTCCTGTGTCAAATACTCAAATCAAAAGGTACTCTTTTCCCTAAAAAAAAAAACAGCATCCACGGTTTATTTTCTAGTGATGATTCACAGCCAAAAACTTTTCAATAGATTATACAGAAGCTCATAAAAGATGATGTGCCAACAACACCTTTGTAACTACATAGATTTTCACAACTCAACAGAGTCGAAAAGCTGTTCCTCTAGTTCATACAAATTGTCAGGTCTAACCAGTCTTAAATTATTGCCAGATAGGGCAAATGCCAGAGCAGACAGTACTCAATGGAAACCCTACTACAGACAGAGCATGGGAGAAAAAAAAAAATTATATATATATACATATATATATGTCTCTGAATGGTGCCCTCCCTCCAAAAAAGGGAATGTAGAAATACTTGTGGTTCAGCAGACCCCAAGCTGAATAGGCTTAGTCCGTACATGGAAAGCAAATCTCCCTGACCATCAGTCAGCAGCATCCCTGGTTTGCACTGAGGACCCCACGCTGCTGGAGCTGACTATTCTCAAACTGTAGTTTGGAAGAGGTGGAGAGGCCCTGTGCTCTTGTCAGCTCCCCTGGAAAGGTTTTGCCATGTTGGTGAGACTCATCTTTCCAACTGTGGAGACTAACAATAACAACCCTACTGAAGAGATTCGGGTTTTGTGCCTGCTTGGCAGAATTTTCTGTTTATGGTATGCTTTTATACTAGCTAGAACTACAATCCTACTTTGGCTTTTAGGTGAACTCTTAGGCTAACGAGTGCTGGGCCATGCTTCCATCCCTGGTGCTACCACTATTTAGCAGATAATTCTTACTTATTGCCATCCTTGTTTCTCCTAAGGGGCAAGATGGACAACATCAACTTTCCTAAGAACCATCTGGCATATGTAACTTACAAGTGCTTTCCAATCCATTGGATTGGAAAATGGCATACCTATGCATTGCTCCAACCATTGCCTGCTATGAGAACCATGTTCTTTTATCATACTGAACTGCAGCTCCCCCTTTTTGAATTTTGCAGAGCTTCAATGTAAAAAAAAAAAAAAAATTATTGAATGTGTAAACCATTCACAAGTTCATCTTCTATAGCAAAACAGAGTAGATTATGAAGTAGATCCAGAAAATCAAAGTCTCAGTCTTAATCTGCCTTCCTTACAATGATACTTTAAATTTATATTTTTGCTTCTAAACTAAAAGGTAAGAGTTTACGTTCTATTTTCATTATAAAAGACCGTCCCCTTTCTCAAGTAATGTTTCCCAACTCTTAGCAGCTTCTTACAAAAGAAAACAAAACCCCCAAAATTCAGCAGCGTCTCAGGAACATTTCTTAATAAGTATAGGTTGCTTCTAAAGATGGTCTAATGAAGAAAAGTTCTTTTTTTCAAGAAAGGAAAAACACTTTCCTGTGGAAGTATTAAAACATATGTACGTACACACGCACACACACATACAAACATTTAGCCCCCAAAGCCCTTCAAACAGAAGTACTGAAAACAATCTGCCACTCATTACGTTTGCACACACAAAGACGGGAGAAAAATCCTCAAAAATATCTCTATAAAATACAAGGAAAGCCTGAGGTTGCTAAGGTAGGCTGGTAATAGTCTAATGGACATATTAGGAAAATAACCGGGCTTAGCAAAACTGTCATCTCAGCAAGTAAGCTACAAAACTTTTGACATTTGCTCAGGACTCAGCTGTCTTAGAAAGGGACATGCCATGCTTACACTGGACTGGACTCAAGAGGGGCTGAGCAGAGCTGTTCCCCACCAAAGCAAGATAAAGGTGAGATGTGCATGCCAGCATGCTGCTTTAATCCAAAACAGACATCGAGAGAGAATACATATTGCTCAGTTTGTTTCCTTCAGCTTTGCAAAAAGAAATGCTGCTCGGGACCCTTCTAATCAATACGCCCATTGAACAACAGAGAGGGAAAAAGGATACCTAGATAAGAGTTGGCTCTAAATGTCAAAGAAGTTGACAGACAGGAGCTAGAGTTCTGCGGACACAGAAAATGCTCAGTGTAGCAAGTAAAACTGGTATAAATTTATGTACAGAGATACACTACACTTGCAAATCAAGTATCCAGTTATTTGGTCCTTACTTGTTCAGGGAGGCAGGTCTGTCCATAAACCACCATCTTGGATAAAAACAACAAACTTAAAAGATATGAAAAAATACTTACAAAAATACATTAGTTAACTATACTGCAGTGTATAGCATACCAAATAAGCAGCCTACTTAAAAATAATAAGAAAATTCGCATGTAGAAGGCATTTCAAGTTAATGGAGCAATGAAACCACAAAAAGGCAGAACAAGAGGGGGGGCACAGGGTGCAGATCCCACCCTGGCACAAAAAGCAGCCCCCAGATCTCCAGCAAGGGTAAGTTTCTGGAACAATCAAGCCTGATTACATGTTAAACCTCATTCTTTTGTGTAAAGCTTACTTGCTATCTGAGCCAAATGTTCATTATCCAATTGCTATCAATTTTTCATACAAGGATGGTTGTTCCAGTTTAATAACTATACAAACGCATACTATAGATACACACACAGAGTTTTGAAATTTTAGGAGCTCAAAGCTGAAACAATCATTCACAAAACTCAGCAGAAGAGAAACACAAACATTAAAAGCTACAAGCTGAGAGTTAAAGCTTGCTGCAGTTCTGCCATCGCCTAAGAAAGTATCTTTGTTTTACAAGCTATTCTACTTAAGAAGGCTGAAGATTAAAATCAAAATCAATTCCACTTATGATAAGATGGTGGAGAGCAGTAAGTACAAATATGCGAATGTATCAAAAATAAATGGATGGTAGCAGTGATGACAAAAAGGAATCATAAAAGAAAATAGGAAAAAACTAAATCCTAGTAAAATCAGAGAGTCATAAGTTACACAGCTATTAAAAAAGGAGATATCTAATGTACTGGATCAGAACGCAAACAAAGAAACCATTAAAAGCTCTTTGAATGCTTTATGTACTTATTCATAATTAAAGGAACTAGAAACAGGTAAGTATTATTTTTACAAATGATGTGTAACAAACTTTACTACAAACTTACAAGCACATGCAAACACGGCCCAAATTTTCTCTGAGACAAAGTAGGGGAGGATAGGACTGTTAAATAAAATTAGCCTATTTCTGTATAAATAACAGATTGTTGTAAAATACAGTTCTGGGAGCTGGGTAGTGTCATATCCCACCTTTCTCACCATACCAATTCTGCTCCACCATGAAGTCTGAAGCCAGCATGGCCAGCGTGAAATGAAAAGAAACCCAAGAAAATTGCAGAAAGTACAAAAATGAAGACACACAGGAAGACAAATGCAAACACTTACAGAAAGCCAGGTCTTCAAATTCCATAGCAATCATGCTTAATTTAAATTAAGTCTGCTAATTGTAACATGCTAATTTACCATGCAATCAAGACTGGAACAAAATTAAAGGACAGGAAAACATACAATATACTGGTAATAAGTCATCTCAAATGCCACCGCAGGATTCAAGCTAGTTTCCTTAGAGATCAAGTATTCAGGGACAGACTGTTCTCATATGTGCTTGCAGAACATTTTAATCTACAGAGGCTCACGTCACGGTGGGTCCTGGTGGCTCTCCTCTAGTACATGCTCACTAGCAGTGTCTTATGATACCAAAAGTAACTCCTTCAGCATCAAATAAAACATGTGAAGTGACATTTACATCTTCTATTAATTCTGAAGTAGTTTAAATGATATGCTTAGTTCTATGTAAACACAGCAGGCAGCAACAGATAGGGGGAGACTAATGCAAGCATCATATCACTACATAAGCATAACATTTGCTTAGGTTTTTGATACATGACTAAGCATTGTCTTCATATAAAATATCAGTCGAATACTGACTCCTCAAACTTGAGGCATTTTGTGGAAAAGATCACAATTTACTAAGCTTACAATCTCAAAACATGTCCAATTTATAGCACAGCATTGCCTAAAATGTTAGCCAAAGAGACTGGTATCAGGTGGCTTGGATTTCACATCTGGCATAAGGATTCCCCCATGGAGGACTCGTAAGCATTTCCCTTCTGAATCCCAGTTCCCTGGGCCCTTCTACCTTCAGTTGATGTAGTACCAAAAGCAAGCATGCCAGAACAGTCTTTAAAACTAACCTTTTAAGAGGCTTGGAATAAACTATGAGTTTTGACTACTGCAGTGCTTATTATTTTAGCTACAAATCTACTCTAAAGAGCACTTAGGTATTACTCTGCAGTCCTCAAAATAATAGCAAAAAAAAAAAAAAAAATAGGGCTATGGACTGGGAAAAACTGTTCAGGGAATAGCTGATAATTAGCTACAAATGCAGAATCAAATCACTTCAAAGTGTTTTCCTTAATGCTTTGAAAAAATGTATACTTTCTTAATATGGTAATTGAGGTGGTGGTCAATACTAAGTGTTCAACACCTCGTCGAAAACTAAGTCATTTGCCTCCATGTAGATGTATGGTGACAGAAGATGACATGTCATATGCTGTTTCTCTTCGTTCCTTAAATAAGGTCTGCTTTTTATAAAAAAACCTTTTGCCCTAAGGTGTACAGTTTCTTGTTAACATCAGCATTCAGCTGCCATTACAATAACAGGAATCCCAAGTGCACCAGAGAACACGTCTCTCAGCTTGCTCCTCACCACAACCCAGCACCTCTTCAAAGAAGAACAAGGACCTGCAAAGATTAATGTCATGGCCTGGGTAAAGGTTCCTCAGAACCAGATACATCTACAAGTCCATCCCAGAGCTTTAAGCTGATGGGCGCTCCAGATTTAAAATTCACTTGTCAGAGACAAACAACAGTTGAAATAAGCAGATGCACAGACTTTGTAAGGATTCCAAAACTCAAATGTGTCGACTTCAATTAAACACAAGAACTGCACATTTCCAGGCCAAATGCATTCCAGTATGTACTTCTTCTGTCCCATTTTCCATAGCAGCACTGATATCAGTGTCCCCTGTGAAGTTCAGAATCTCCTTTCTCCTCCTACCTCTTCTGAAACCAGTCTCTTTCCCCAATATTTTTTTTTGTTCTCTTAAAACATCAGCGTAAAATTATTTTATATTCAGCAGCCTCCTTTGTGAGAAGGATCCAAATAATTCATGAAATTGTCCACGATTTATGTGTTGCTTGGTTTCCTCTCCACAAAAGTTCTGACTTGAAAAACTGGTTTGTCCTGGGCTATAGCCAAGTGTTCATACAAGAGAGTTTCCATCTGAACAAAGAGCTTTCAAGGCTTAAAACTTCAGTGTTAACCCTGTAGGACACTTTGGGTTTTAGTCTAGCAAGGAAACAGCAAACAGTATTGAAAATGAATTTAAAATCCGATTTACACAGACAGAATCCCAAACAAATTTACAAACAAATTGTAAAATTTGTTTGTAAATTTGTAAAATAGAAATTACAAACAATGCAGGTGTATTCTCTGAATCATTACGCTTATTTTGGCTATTAGGAGGACCTTCCTTCCATTCATGGCACACCGGTCTCTTTCATTGTAATTAAGTAACACAAATATCCCATAACAGGGAGTGTACTAGAAAGTCCCTAAAACCCATCCATTAGTGAGCAAAATGCCCATTACGTTTTCACGCAATCCAAAAGACTATTCTCATAAAGAGCTTTTCAGAAGATAAGGTAGAATTTTTTTATCCCCCCCCCAAACAGTACCTTTGTCCTAAGGCCATATTGAAATACTACCAAAAGTAATTTGAATGAAATTTCCTCTCCAATTAGGAGTGTGAGGAGGCCATTTAATACACTGAGGTAGGTAAAAAATTGGAGCTAAATATTATCAAAAGCATCAAATTTCCAGGTCTTTCACATCCTTCCCAACATAAGGGAAACATTTCTTACTTTATTCATTTGAGCAAGGAAATGTGTGGCATGACAGCTGTCACTTTAAAGTTAATTATAGCATAGACTCACATTTTTAAGATTAGCTTTATGTTACCACAAAAAAAGTAAGTATTCTGCTAGTGTCAAACTATTTGTTTTTCTTCAGAGTGACAACATATATACGGAGGAGGTGGCATCCTTCTGACACACACAGCTTTTAATGTCAATCTAGATGAATCAGCATAAAAAAGACACTGAATACATTTGAAGGGATATGTATGGACTCACTGTCTAACACAGTCCTGTTATGGTAGCTTAAAAGTTAGCACAAATATACCAATGCATCAGAAAGTACCATTTACGTGCTCTTGGCCACCTGATTATTTTCCACTCACTTGTCTATGTTCCAGTGAAAGGTGGTTTCTCTTATCGTTTGTGAATATTTCAATAATAAAGAGCATTTTCCCTAGTTACCAAGGAATTGTTTATAACGAAATACAATTATTTCCATAGAAGCAGTGATCTTAGATGTGCCTTGCAACTTAAAGATTGTTTTATGCTTTAAGGGTAGTTAATTCCTGTGATTTGTTACAAATTACCAAATTACTGCATCACTGATGCCCCTTCACTGAAAGGAAAAGAGAAGAAAGAGAATTAGAGCATCAATGACAATTGTAGGCACAAAACCAGCGTGTCCTTCCTAACAGAAATCCACCTTTGTCATCACCCAGAGTTATCTTTTAAGTCACTTCAATACACAAATCTCCCCTGTCTTAACTTTGCAAAAAGAGAGTCACTAAACAAAAGTGAAATTATTAAAATCCACAGTCAACGCCTGTTCCACCCAGACAGGATTAAACTGCTGAAAAAATGAGGAAACATTAGAAATCATCATTCTAAGTTAATTTTTCAAGAGCAACAAACACCCACTTGCACAATTCTACACTGCTGCTAATATCAAATTGCAAGAGTACATTCAAGATATGCCCAAAGCACAAAGAAACAAAAGGATTTAAAAACAGAGACATTTAATTTAAGTACATTAGAATGATGCTTTGTCTTTCCCTAATCCAATTTCAATAGGTAAAGCCTCAGTACAGCTGATACTAGAATACCAACCCCACATGCCCTTTGAACCAAGGAATTCTCATGTTTCTTCTGTAGTTTAAAATCATAAATATTTATACAGAACCAGTTTGACAGGTAAACCTGATTTATGTTTATGTCACCCCTCCCATGACAAACTTCTGTATTTACAGTTTGCTCTTGACTTTCTCTATCCTTCTGGGAATATCCTCAAGAAGAAACAATCCAGCCACTTTGACCGGAGGAGCAGATGGTTCACTTTTACAGTACCATTAGCTGCAGCAAGAATCCCACCAGCTGCACGAGAGAGCTCATTTCAACACAATGCACCAAGGAGAAAGAAGAGTCCTTCCCATTTGCCTCCTAATGTAGGAAAAGCCATATGGGAGTGAAGCCCTTTAGGATTTTTAGTACCTATCAGAAGCCATCATTATAGAGAAATGTGCCATATAGTCAGAATACCACTAGTAACCCACTCTTGCAATGAAAAAACAAATTAAAAACTAAGAGAAATCAAAAGTGGAGAAGCCCAGAATTAAGAGCACACAAGCTATCACAAATGCAGTAGGACTGTACATAAGTCTTAAAAACAGATCAGAGGAAAATTATATCAAATATTTGACATGGCGAAACATTCTCTGCCGCTAAAAATGCCCAAGATTGTGATGCTACAGAAGAAATTTAAATTGCAATCATAATTTTTTAAAGTATGAAGTTTACTAAGAAGTGAGCATTACACTTTGAAAGGGAGCCAATTAAAACAGAAAAATATTTATTCATTTAATAATATGGTACTTCATTCCAAGTGCCCAGATGCCACAATCCTGAGAACACTAACACACAGAAATGCCCAGCTCCTGGCACTGCAACGCACTAGATGTACAGTGACCACTCTCATAGCCCAGATGCTCTTGGGAGCAAAGTTCTTACATACATGTACACATGTTTTTCAGGACCAATGCCCTGGCAAGAATCACAATATAACAGTGTGTCGTATGAACCAGCCGATTTATCACAATACATGTAAGACCAGCCCAACCTGCCTACCCATCTCCCCCAAGACAGTAGGCGAACAGCTGGCAGGCCGCCAGCACAGCATGGCAGAAGGTGATATTCCCAGCAAACTGTCACACATGCTCAAATATTTCATTTCTAAGGCTGACTGAAGGCTGTGGTTTCCATGCTGTGCGAAATAGGATTTCCACCCCATGACTTCATGCAGCAACTCTCTGCTATGAATCCTCATAGAGCTGTTTGATCATTTTGAAATATCTAATACTCATTTATGTGATTAAATCAATAAAAAGTCATCTCTTTTCCATTAAGATGTGCAGCGGATTTACAGATCAATTTCTTTCTTTTTGTACTTCAACTACTAACAAATAAATGGAATTGTAAATTTTGAGTAGGAGTTTTCTGACAAAATATTGCACCTGAAACCTTGTTAGTTTGTTTCTGCCCTTGATGTCTAATTTTAAATTCAAGATGGCACACTAACAAGGTATTGAAAAATAAAGATACTTAATTTTCGTTATGAGAAACACGCAGGTGTCCACTCTGTATGGAAGTCCATGACTATTGAATTTTCACAAAATACTACCTTTATGCATGCAGAACACTGTCTAGAATAGAGTGAGCTTTAGAAAAACGAAGTTCTGCAAGCAGGAGTAATAAACAAGTTGCTCCATAGGCTGCAGGTCTAACACAGGTTATTTTCTTACAGAACAGTGTCCTCCTTCACCGAAGGCCCCTCTCCCTCCCCTGCACTAACCCGACTCTGCTCCTCCTGGCTCTGCCCATCTCACCTTGCTCTCACAGCGAGCCAAGCCTCATTATACCATGCTGCTTCCATGCTCACCAGTTGGTGGCCAAGAAGCACCTGAAAGCCAAGTCCTACCTACCTTATCCTTTGGAAACGGAGGCACAGGACAATAATTTGCCTCCCTTTCCTCTCCCCAGACAAGTTCAAGAAACCCATAAGGAAATACTGAGCTTTATCTCTACCACTTCTGTTCCTCCATCAAACCACTGCTGCAACTGCTCAATGAGTTTGAGTTACCGCTGGGAGCAGAAAGATCAACACACAGCCTGAATCTCAAGGAGCTCTTTTCCTTTAAAAACTAGGCTAAAGACAACAAAACTTGTATTTGAAAAGAATAACACCTCTAATGCAATTCTTTGCAACTAAGATCTAAATTTATTTACAAAATCTTTCTTCGTGGCCAGTAAAATTTCTAAAAATCACTAACTGATAAAATTTAAACCACAGAAGTGGAATAATAGCAGGAAATAGGGTGCCCCCCCCCGATATATTTCTATTTAGAAGCTACAATCCTCTAAAAAGATTAATTTCACTACTGATAGCTGATGAGCAAAAGTCACCATAAAAACCAAGTCAAAGCTTATATTTGGAGTATTACATAGATTTTTAACTGTATCAACAAATCAGCTGATGAGAGATTCTGATACTAGCTGCAATCATTTACTCATAAACCTGAATATACTGCTTTAGTTGGGATTAACTACCTACCATACTCACAAAGTCTATTCCTCCAGTAAGTTTTCAGGCTACATACGTTAAGCTCCACAGAGCACCTGATGAGCAATAATTATGTTGATATTTCCCAGTCTTGAAGGGACACCACTGTACTGCATCAGATCTGATACTGTTCATTAGTTCACACACTTCAATGTGATTTTGTCAAAATCCAGAGAGTAGTGTGACTACGAACACTGATCCTATTAACTACTATGTTAATATATTTACATCGCCCAGAAAAAAAAAAGCTAAAGGTATTAAGAATGAATTAAAATGTAAGGTTATGCATATCTCTAAGAAAACTATGTGCTATGAGTCAAAATATTTGCGAGCCCTGCCTAGTGCTGCCTATATCATCATAATACTGTTTTGCTACTTTGAATATTAAGCAGCTTCTTCTCAGTAAAGCATCTATCCATCATTTTGTAGAAACAAACCCCTTATCACATTCACATACCATGAGAAGGAACAATGCATTTAAATAAATACCTTAAAAAAGAATGATCAGTGGATCTGCACAGTATGATTTTTACAATGAATGCAATTACAAATCATTAAGAAATTAAGAAATCGTACCTAATGTACTAGGAATATGAATTAATCTGTTGAAAAAAGAAGAAAGCAAGCCTAACCAGTATTAAAACAAGTAGCTTAGAAAAACATTGTAAGAATTACTTGCAAAATCCTTAGATTACCTTTTGGATCGTCTCAACATGCTGGTAGCAGGCAGAGAGAAATTGGACAGCACTGTCCAAAAGGAGTCAGACATGATCTTTAAAAGCTTTCATTGCTGGGAAAATACAGCACAATCAAGCCACTAGCAATAAATAAGGAACTAAATAATACCAGTGACAGAGCCAATGCAAATTCCCTGTAGACCTTGCAAGCTGTTCCATTAATGTGAGACAGGCAGGCAAGCGTACATATTGCTGCTGTTTCCACTGCCTCCGTTTTCTCCCGACTCCATCCCTGCCTCCCTCCCTCCACCTTAGGAGGCAGTGCAAAATGAGGTATTTATTCCCTTCCTCATATATACACTTTAAAACTGGAGTTTGTTGTATACACAGCATACATGCTTTATCTACATCTCTCTGTGTTCATCCAATACAATCAAAAGATTTTCAAGCAAAACCATAACTGGTCTCCGTTTGCAATCCTCAATAACACACGGTTTTTAAGCTGGGTCTGCACAGAGAGCACCACTTACTGCCTAGTTTGTGTTTTTATTTTGAAATGGTGGCCCTTCAGCTTCCTAACTACAAGAGACACATCAGGGGCATTTTGCCTATTTTTTTAATTAATCTTCCATCTTTAAACAAATCCCACCTTTTATCTCAAGTAACCCAAGTGGATTTTAAATTTAAAAAAAAAAAAATAAGCTTACAATGCCACCTCAGATCAGTTTAAAAACAGCAATCCATTCTCCCCCTGAAGTCAGCTGCACGACATACACATCAGTCACAGTAAACACGGGCTCCTACGTAGCACCTGGTGCCCACAAAACAACTCAAGCAGCCAGGTTCTGACAACAAAACGCAAGCGGGACTCGTGTGTGATGCACATCAGAGGTTTCCCACACACCCCCCGCACATCAGCCACAAGTTCACTTTTCCCCCGTTGTGCCTGTAGAAGCTCCTTGCCGTGTTTTTGCTTTTTCCAGGGTCTAAACAAAACCTCATTGTAGCTGCCCTTTTTTTTTTTTTTTTAATTTCAATATGCAATCTATTTTCTTTCTATTGTGGCTTTTTTTAAGCACTTCTGCCAGTAGGAAAGCTAATGACGTTCTCATATTTCAGCCTTCTTGAGTGGCTTTTTATCAGAGACATGAGAAAGATGACAATCAACAGCTGGCACTGCCTTCCATGCACAATACAGCCCTTAAAAATTACACATAAATGTCTGGGAGAAAGAAATCCTAGGAGGCTCCCCGTAGCTTTCCACAGAATCACATGAAAGAATTAGATGGTCTTCATAACTTTCCATTAAATAACAGCACATTTTTAATATATACATTTATCAGAAATCACAGTATCTGATTCAGCAAAGCATGACTTCCCATCTGAGCTCCAATACAAGGAAATGTGATTTTGCATGCTGCAGGAACTGAATCCCTGTTCAACGCAACCATCTCTTCTAGTGCTTTTAAACATTTACATCAAATGAATCTGAATCACATTCTGGTTTGATTTCACAAAGTTAATTTAGAGTACCACCAGACAAAACTCTGTCACTATCTACTACTAATGAGAAAGAATAAACACATTCATTTTTGTATCCACGTAATAACATACACCAATCAAGTGGAGAAACTGAAGAACAGCATTTCAACATTATATTCAGGATATTATGTGACCTTCCAATTCCAATAAACCCTGGTTTTGAAAATGCATAAAAATACTCAGATTTACTCTGTCAGCTAAAACATGAATTGAAATTCCCAAGCAGTAAAGGGGGGGGGGGGGGGGGGGGGGGGGGGGGGGGAAAGTGCTCAGTTAACTAACAAAATAAACCCACCACAATAAAAATAAATATATTTTAATAAAATCACAACCAGCTAAAACCCCTAAATTTATATTTGTTGTGGGTTTTTTGAAAGTGATTAAAAAGTCCGCAGTTGAAGACAGATCCCTCATAACATCACTGTACTCAGCACCAGCACTTTCACCTCTCTTCCAGGAAGGACACAAAAAGGAGAAGCCATTTTAGGAGAACACCCTCCATGGGCATCAGTGACTGACTGCTCTACGGCAGCATTAACCCAGCGAAACCCTGTCCATCCTCCACTGCTCTCGGGGAATACAGGGCACCCCAGGCAGGAGAGGGGGAAGGGGATGTTTGCTATCATCTGAAACCCATCCGTCCACCCATCTTGCTATTTAATGTGGTTCTGCAGAGCACTTACCTAAGAACTGCAAAAAGCACCTTGGGAACTGTGTAACAGTGGTTCACAAACAGCAGAAAATTCTTTAACATTTCATATTCCTGCTTTTCAAAATGCATGTTCCACATGCCAATAGCAAAACCTAATCCTGCAAATCAGCATCTGCAAAGCACTTATTTTGGGACTGTCCCCAAACGTTAGCTACAGAGAAGTTCAGAGTACCAAAAAAATGTGAAGACACCATACTTGGAGATGCAGTGTTTTTGCTAGGAAAACAGAAGAACACAATGAAACCATCAAACATCTTTTAAAAATATGTCATGTCTTAAAATGCAACAATGTCAATATTTGCAGAATTCGCTTTAGTTGTAACAAATGTATGAAGCATAAGGATTTTCTCGCATCTACAATAACAAATGAAATCCCCTTCTAAGGAACTATATTCCTGTCTCTGCATGATAAGCAAAACATTTTGTAAAATTAGGACTAGAAACTTCTCACTAGATCAAAAATATAGCTTTCTGCATCTCAAAAAGCATGTCAAGAAAAATTGCACACTCACACAAACAGGTTATGAGTTTTCTGTTTTATTTAACTCATAAAAACATTAATATGTCTTTGTGAATTCCCAATCCTGAAGAAACCTCTTGCCTTATAAAATTCTTCCACTCGCCTTTCAGGATATTCAGCCTCCATCAATCTCCCTAATGCACCTTCTCCACTTCATGCCCAACTTGTTCTCAGAAAAGATCACCTGCAGAACTTTTCGTGAGCTCCTGTAATGATAGAGTATTTCTCTGCCGACCAAATGTGTACTTTCCAGAGCCCTCCTAATGACACCACATCCACTGGACAGTTATAAATAGCCAATGTCAAGGACTTCCCCAATTTCTTGTCTTTACCATTACCAAAGTAGGACATTAATTAAGCCTGACATTAAACGAGAATGCCATTAAGCAAACAGTCCACACAAAACCCATTACTTTCTGGACTTCTTTTATAGCAGCCACATTTATCATTAAATAAATTCACGTGGTGTAAGACCACCATCTTTTAAATAAAACCTGCCATTTTAAAAGTAAGCTGAACTCCTTGTAAAGTTTTAAGTGGTACCAAGGAGATCATTGAGGTCATTTTGAAAAAGAACATCCCAAAGGTCAAAACTCTTGTGACTGACTACATTTTAAGTTAACTATATATCCAGAAAAGTTCCCACAAAATATTCTTGACTGTATTTTTTAAATACTTCAACCAAGATGAAACTTGTAGTAGTCCAGTAGTTTTCAAATGAAGAAGATTTTCCCGTGTCACATTATGGCAAAGGAAAACTTATAATGGAAACCAGCTGAAATACTAATTGGAAAAAACCTACCTCTTCCTAATTATTCCATTACTTGAATAGTTACATTGCATTGTCTCACATAAATACCTGATACTTTCAGACTTAACTTTTTTGAATGCCATGTAACTTTTTTGAATAGCCTTAAACTCACAAATTATTCACTAGAAATACCCAGAAATTAAAACCATTTTACTAACAATGCCAAATTGTTTGGAGCAGTCACAAAACAGAAAATACACTCCTCCTCTATAAAGAGAACATAATTTTTATTTTGAACTTTAAATGGCATACCCAACAAGCACAGAAATTTATTCTACTATAAGTAAGTGTAAGTTAACGCAGATGAACTGAAGAAATATCTGGTCTGTATCACTAACAATATAGTTAAAACTGTGTAACATGTAAAAGCTCCAGCAGAAAACTTTCGTCTTTCAATACAAAGAGTAAAAAAGTTCTTCCTATATGCTTCTAAAAAAAGGAGGGTTCCTTTAAAAAAAATTTACATGGAAGAGGTGTGTTGAGCTATTTGGGGCATCATTATTATTTGAACAGTGACCTACGCAAATGAAGAACAGACTGTCTTGGAGCAGACTGCAATCTCAAGACATGTAAGTACCAGTCTGACAGAAAACATTGAGTATATCTTTACGGTTCATTTTTCTACCATTATTTGCTAGATTATACAATCTTAGATTTCTTCCTTTTTTGGCAGAAATTACCTAGCTCCAGAAATCACCAAGCCAATACAGAACTGAAGAGCCATACTCTTCTACTACAGTGGTTCAAGCAGATTTCAATTGCTACCTCTGTATAAAAGGGCTCCAAAAGACACATTTATCTGAGATTAAACTAAGACCTGATGGTCAAGTTTCCTAGGGGTGAAGAACAACTAAACTTCCCTCTGGTGTGCATTTCCCATGCAGGGAACATCCTAGTGACGGCACAACTTAATGATTCAAAGGATCAGAAACATTTACTGAACTGGGGCAGAATTAGCTATCAGGCATCGTACACCCATATACCTGAATAAAAGCTGCCAACTTCTCATGTAACTTTAATCCAGCACAGTTACTGAATTAACAGGGGTTGCCATCATAGTGGATAGCCTGAAATGCTATCTAATTCACTACAATATCACTGCACAGCTTAAGCATAAGCAACTGCTCTGATTTCCTAGTCCTAAAACAACTCTTACAAAATTGTACTCGCTTAGATACAGAGAATGTTAACTACAGCTGTATCATCACAATTAGTATTTTCTAAATGAAAACACTACCAAATAGTGCTAAGAAGCAAGCACTGCTAAAACACAAAGTTAATTGTGCCCAAAATCCTATGAATATTTAATAAGAAAGATTCTTTCTTTGTATCTCTATTTACAAAAATATCACTTATTAGTATGCTAATATTCCATACAACGCTATTCTTCCCAAATAACACTAGTAAGATGTTTGGCAACTTCAATATAACATAAGCTTAACATTATTTCAAGCTCAGAAAATTGATGATTGAGCTCAGATGCCATGGAAAGGTCAATTACCCTCTTTAAATAAGTTACTAGAACTCACATTCTTTCCCTAGCCCTGTCTTCTTCATGTGTGATTTCAAATGTCAGTTGTCTGATTTAACCAAATGTAATCTCAATATGTGATTCAAACACCCTAAAAATGAGAAGTGTTCTTTGAAAAATAACAATACTGAACATCAGTTCTGAAAATCTCACTTCACGTTTATACAGAAATCTTCTAACATTTTATCCAAAATGTTCTTGAAGACACTCAGTGTCACTTGTGAGAAACACAGCAGCACAGAGTGCTGCTATAACCTCGACGTCCTCATCCAAGATTTTCCCTCCTCTTCACCAGCCAAAATTTATCCAAAGGAAAACATAGATTGAGCCTCCTGTTGCCGCCATAGCATTTCTTCACCTTTATCATGTATTATTTATCACGATGTACTTAAAACTTTCTTACTAGCCTATAATATGGTGTTAATGAATTCATTGTGCAACAGCACTTGCAAACAGGAAGGTATCTTAATCTCTTCTCCTGGCACTCCAACCTGCGTCACCCTCTCTATGAAGAAGTACAGCACTTCATCAGCTTCAGTTCTTTGCAGAATTCTTCCACCTCTGGCTCCCTGCGCTCAGTAACAAGACTGGGCTATTGCTAAATTGTCCTGTAACAGGGGTTTTTTTATATATCCCAAAGAACTGTAACACACAGTCCTTGATAGACGTTGTCCATAACCCATTCCAACAAGACTGCTGCAGCAAAGCAGATGTGAAAAAGTAGGTGTTATTACCCTCTGTTTTACAGGGAAACTACAGTGCAGAGCTTAAAGGACAAATTAAGAGAAAAAGCAGCAGCAAAGACGGCTGGCACACTTTGTGTCTTCCGAGGGATTGAGGACTGAAGAAGAACTACCAGTGGATGGTTAAAACTAAACCAGGAAAACACACAAGTAATTAAGGTAAAATGAACAAAGCAAACAGCAAAGAGAGGGAACAGAGCTGTATTTGAGTGGGTGAATTAGAGGGCTTTTTGTTACTCACATCACAACTACTAGCTCACAAAAGCAAAAAGGGCTCCCCTCATCTGTACAAGACTGCAAACATCCAACACCCATCTCACGGCAGCAACCTGGACTGACACCATGTCAAGGACCAACATGGCACCTCCTGGCTTGGGGCTACACTTGATAACCAGCTAGCAGAGAGTGCTTTCACCTGTTTCACCGTGCACTACCCAGGCAACCAAATCAATCCTGAACTCTGAAACAACCTCTGGCATGTGATTTGTTTCTACGTATAATTCAGGCTGTTTGCTCCCACCTGCATCTCCAGTGCAGGACCTTCCACTCCGTGGCTTGTTTCCTCATTTCTTGGTTAACACACTCAGGCTCAGCTGAAATGTTAAGGATATTGTAAAGCCCTTGCATTTACCACAGCTTTTCTGAGACAAAAAGCTTATTTTGTAGGATGTTGGCTAAGAAGAGTTATTCTGGGAGCAAGGGGAATGCTAATGTAATGAACAGACTAAGAGGATGAATTTTACATTTTCAAGCATAAATTCTTAATGAAGTTAGAGCATGGGATAAGAATAGACTTTACAAAATAAGCCATGGTACAGAAGAGACATGAGAAATCAAAACTATGCTTGGGAAACATCATGAGTGCTGGTATACAAAAAAAAGAAAAGGATTAAAAGTTCATCCAGTTTTAAAGGCAGAATTGCATCCTAATTTGGCGATGAATTTTTAACAGAAATTGGTCCCTATTTTAGTTATTCCTTTGGAATAATATGAACCTTCACAGCAAAAGCTTAGCTTTTAATCTTTAAGTCTGGGAAAGCTGTGATAACATATCATCAACCAGCAGGCAAACAAACTACTCAAGGTTGTGAGCCTCAGAGAAATATATAACATACAAGACAGAACGAACATGAGAACAAGCCCAGAACACTGATTTTTATGTAACTACAGATTGATACATCTCTATGAACTGTTTTACCATAATTCTGGGAAGCCCACATAGGTGATGCATTACAAAAGTAATGTTCCCTAAAGTATACATAATATTTAGAAGCTCTTCTAATGAAGATATTTGGTTTATATATAAGGCTTCTAACGTAACTGTCCACCTATATGTAAGTAGGGACATATAAGTTACAGGTCTGGAAGACAGAAGCAGATTTAGTAAGTTAAGATAAATTGGCCCAAAATGAAATCTCTCCTTTGAAATAAAGTACAGAATAGGCAGATATGGAACTTTCAATGATTTCTGCAGTCTGCAGAAAAAAATTCGTTTTAAAATACTAAAAAAAAAAAAAAATATTTAAACATTTGCAATGCTAAATCTTACTACACTCTACTGTAACACATTAAAGAATGGCACAAATAAATCTAAACTAATACAGCTAGAAACAAAAATATATAACAGAATTTCTCATTTTTAAAATAAATATGATTTACATAGCCCGCCTCAGCAATGAGCTTTTAAACCATATCAGCTGTAAGGAAAAAGGAAAATGTAGATAAATGGCAATATTCATCTTATACTCACTTTACTTTCTTTTCTTCCAAATTTTGATTAGCAGAGCTTACATTATACAGATTTTATTGATTGGGAGAAGAAAAAAAAATAATCAAAATTTAAGCAAAATTTATGCACATTTTTTATATTTTCTAATAAAACCAAATTTAGGTTTCTGCCCTACCTATAAAAATGCAACTACTAATAAAAGCAAATAATATTCCCAGCTCTTCAAATTATTTGGTACAACACACAAACTACTAAACAAACAGATAAGCCAAGACAGCATAGATCATGCATACAAATGAACACCACCTGCTTGTCTGAAGAATGTACTTTCAGCAGAGAAAATATGACCTGCAAAATTATTAAATAAAGTACATTTCACAATACCAACCACTTACAACAACAGTATGTAAAAAGTAGACTGTGGCCTTCTACGGTGTAGTCTGAAGCTGCCCGTATTTTTAATTAGAAGGGGAAAGTTGCAGAAGCGACAGGTCACAGTTTTATGATCCATCTTGACATGAGAGGAGGCTGAGCACACTAAGCCATGGGGTGCAGGCTGGAACACGTCCCCTTGGGCTGTTCCTCTACGTTAAAGAAGAATGCAGCTGTAATCAACTTCATTTTGTTCAAATTAATTGCAAGTTCTCTGGGAGGGCAATGCAGACACTCATGACTTAAAGGAACACTTCTGGTCAATATTTTTGTGTTGATTCACTTGGAAAATTGGACATTTAATGATTTTGGAATCTTCCAATTTCTCAGAAGCAGAATGAACAAACAGTTGCATAAAAATGAAGCATGGAGGAAAGCTGATGAGGATTTTTACCAGATTTGTTTTGGTTGAACTTTTTTTGCCCTAAAACTTTGCTGAGAATTATAACTTGACCTGTTCTGTTCTCAGTTTAAATTTCTCATCTATTGACAAATAAAACTGAGAATCACAGGAACACAAAAATAGGAACAATATAATAGAGAGCACAAAAAATAATATTCACCTTCTCAGGCAAGCTATAACCCAAACATGCATTATCACTTCTACTTCTGGAGCAGGTCTTCTAATAGAATCAAAAGCATTACTTCCACAACTTTTTTTTTTTTTTTAAGTGTTTATATAAATAAATGCCTATCTCAGCCCAGAGATGTGACAATGCAACTCCTATTGCACAGCAAGTCTTTCCCAGACGGTTGGATCAATAACATCCCTGCTCTAAAGACCTGAAGGTCTAAAGAAAGGAAAGGACAGGGAGGACAGGAAGGAAAACAAAAGCACACGGAGCTCTTTCACCACAGCAAAGATTACGGTTTGAAGATTTTATTTTAGAACATTAATAATTCATAATGACAGTGTAATGTAAACTAGGTTAGAAGATTATGCTCTCAAGTACCACATAAGGGATTGAATGACAGAATAATAACCACTAGCCAAAGTAGCAAAATTTTAGGAGATAAATGAGGGGAAGAGAGAACTTAGAGGACTAGAACAAGCATATTTTAGATGAACAAACAAAAATAGGAGCAGTGAGATACTGAAGAAAAGGGGAATACAGATGCAGCCTGTACAAAAGAGAGCAAAAAAGGATACATTATAGAGGGTGAAGCTCTCTTGCAGGCCTTCTGGCACGGTACAGTTTTGAATATTCAAACAAGAGCTTAAATTTGAGACAAAAGTTCAACATAGCTCAAGATTGCTAGACACAGCTGAACAGGGATGACATTTTAAAAACTGGTGCAATGTTACCATGAAATCTTCTTTCCTTCTTTATATTCTAAACTTTCTTTACCCTTTCAGGTTAATATTGATCCACTCAATGGTTTATCTACCTAAATTAGAAATTGCAACTCATGGCTTCAAACAGTAATTTTTTAAGAAAACAGATCTGAAAGGAATCTCCTGCTCATGGGCAGGAATAGTACTGTGCTAATGCAAGCAGCTGTGTCATATCATCTCTGCTTCTCCCCAGCTCAAGTCTGTTAAATTGACACTAGGTACTCACTATTAGTACATCTCTACTATTAGTGCTTCAGTGTGGGACATTAACGGGCCTGTTTGCACACTCACCGATTTTCCAAGTCAAAACTAAAAATAGCACCTGGTTGCCTCATAGTACAATTAAAAACAAGTTTTGGAAGATGCAGGGAACTGTCTATCAACAATAATAAACACATGACTCTCTGGTTAAGAATATAAATTTCCTTCTCAGAATGATTCCCTTGCCAGGAATCTTTCAGCACACAGGTTGTTTCTGTATCTGCAGTCAAGATCCAAAGGTCTTTGAGGGACAGACTATGTGAAAGGAAGAATTTTGTACAGGAAGAATTTTGTACAGAACGGAGCCCACTACTATCGTTTCAGGAAATCACTGTTATTTGAGGATAAGGACACAAAAAGGAAAATGTCAATATTTTCTACAGTCTCTTAAGAACTTTCTGAGCTTTTCATTCCTCGCTAGAAGTTGCTAGCTTGTCCCAAGCATCCCAAACTTTTTGAATGGTGCAAGGTTAGCAAACAAGTCGGCTCATATGCAGGTGTACCAGCAGATCACAGCCTTCAAACAAAATTATACAGAAAAACCAGTTATGAACCACTTGGTTTATAGATGAAATGGCTAGCAAACATAAATTCCCTCCAACTTCTGAAGCCAAAAGTACATACACCCCTCCGGGAGCCTCTGATTTTCCAGGTCAAACCACCATGTTATCCTTTACAAGTGGTCCCACAGAGGGCAGCCAAACGGTGAGCCTGGAACAAGACAGGAATTCACACCTCATGCTCCAAACCCCAGGGTTTAACTCTTCTGCTACTGCACCTCCAGGCAGGACACAGGGATTTCAGCATTTACATAATGTCTTCACATGAAAAAATTATACCATTCAGCCCACAATGCCTGAATATTTCCAACCATGCGGCAAGCAAACGAAGAGTTTTCAATCAGTGTAAGAAAGACAAAAAGTTATCTGAGCCTGTCAAGTTTTAGGTATCACCAATATGTCCCTCCCCTGTAGTCTCCATCTCCTAGATGGGGAAAAAATATTCCCAAGAATAATAACTGGTACAAAAGAAAAGGAATAAAGAGACAAATTTCCATTAAAAAAGAAATGAATTCTGGGAAACTCATTCATTCATTCAATGTGAGATGTAGATTACAATTCAGTTGCCAAAAGACTACCTACTCAAAATTCACCATTTCACATTATGCATAATGATAAATTCACAAAGTTGTTCTGTTAAGCAATTCAGGAATAATGAGTATCTACACTGTTTCCAAAAGTGACATTATACTGCCTTGCAGTCAACTCTGACCAATTATTTAGCACATTTAAGAAAGTAGGACCTGTACCAAATCAAGTATTAAACCAGGAAGATATCACTTGCCGCAAAAACAGAACCATTTCCAAATGTCATTCAAGCTGAATACAGTCGTCTTCATTAATCCTCTGACATTTGTCAAATAGGAAACTCTAACTAAACTCGTAAAACCTGTATCAAGTGACTTAAACTAAAAGGAAATTTAAGTAGAGATAGGAAACCATCACCAACAAGCCTTGAGGTGTTTCAAAATAAAAATATAAAGAACCTCATCAAGTCTGAATTCTGAAATGTTTTTTGTCCTCCCTAGAAGTATGGAACTTCTCCTGTTTACAGGTGCTGCCCTGCTGCTGCAAAATTATGAAGTCTTCAAAATCCAAAACACAGCTGATTTGGGGCGGCGCATACCAAGAATACATCTTTATACTATGGAAGGGATTTCTGCACCTGTCTTGAAGTAGAAGGACTGGAGTTACAAGACCCTTCTTCAAGACACACCAGCAATCCCAATACATAAAAAAAAGAACTGAAGTCTAACAGGAGACGCCATTCCAACAAGGCGGATGTCTCCATCCCCACCCTTTGGCGAAGGTGAGCTGACCAGCACCCTGCAACGCCCGGGGAGCCCATCTGTTCACTGCCACAGAGCAGGCTTGCTGAGGATGCTGCATGCCAAACTGCACTCACGCACCCAAACAAGCCATAGCTCTAAATATAGGTCTCCCCTCATCCACTGCAACAGCTTATACGAAAAAGTCTTTAAATAAAGGCAGGCAACCCTCCCAGTACATTTGTTGAATGTTTATATATAATATATTCTTGTTACTTACCCCAGTTATTAATTAAGTGCTTCTTTCCTAGAACAGGGCTTTTATGTAAATAAATTAATATAGTCTTAAATTATATCACAGATGTCCTTAAAATCCTAATTATATAAAACTCATAACATTGTAATTACTTGCTGATCAAGTAATTATGTACTGTGCTCAAACACTGAGTGTTTTGGAGCAACATTAGGTTTCCCATTTTGTTTTACTTAAATAAGACAGCAAGGATCTGTCCACCATCACACTCAGAAATGGTGACCAGATTTTATACGGGCTAGAAAAAAAAGTCTACAGAACTATTCTGCAAAGCTATAAAAAATTAATAGTTATTATCAATAGACTTTATAAGGCTAGAACCTCCAAGGGAAAACATTCCTATAAAAATAATCTCTACCATATATCCCTATAAGAACATGTTCCACAACTGGCACGATTTCATGAAATCAAAATAGCATGAGAAAATTCCCCTTGAATAATCCAGCTGAACCCAACTCTTCCCTTGATTTGTTAGGATAAAGCAAATTTCCAGTGAGACTTCACCTCACCTGCAGCACCCAGAGAGGCCAGAAATACAGCACCTGAACCCATTCACCCTTGCTACCACAAACAAATTAATCCATTTCTCAAAGTACTGAAACTAGTTTATACCTTGCTGAGGGTGATACAGAAAGTGTAGCATTTTTCTGAAACGGGGAGAAATGCATGTTCCTTTAATCTCAAGGCCCATCACTTCTAAGTTACATCAATTAATTCATGACATCTTTTAAGCAACTTGATATCAAGAAATGCCGTAAATCTATATTTCGATTAAAGGACAAATATGGGTGTACAAAGACTTGTCAATTCATAAAGAGGACCAGCTGAGAAACATGGCCTCATTTTCTTCTTCACTAATTTGACTTCCCTGCTACCCCCAGAAGAGTGCAAGCCAGATCCCAAATATGAGATCCAACACTCCATTTTTATTTTGGACATCATTCTCTTTTCTTCCTAAAGATACTAGACCTTAATTCCAACCCACAGTTGCATCAACTACAGCAGTCTTATTTCACCTGCTATCAATTTATTTTTATTGTAATCATGCCACTTCGCATTTTCTTTTACCCTTTTGAAAGGTTTACATTATTTTCAATTGTTCAAAGGCTATATAGAAAATATTTTCACTCTTAATTAGATTAATTCTTTCAGAAGCCATGAACTTCCATGCTAGCTATAGAACACACTTGACATCAGATGCACCAACAGTTGTTCATCCATCCATATAAAAATATCAACACCACCACGAAAAACAGGCAGGAAGGGGAAACCTATGTAGATACTTGCAAATACAATATACAGATGATAAAAAATTAGAAAGATTTAACATTACGGCATACACTTTTCTAGTTACATTTTCCACCAGTTCATAGTATCACTTGCACAGCCATGGAAATGAACCACAGCCTGGCTAACCTGAGGGTGTTAAGCTGAGTAGATCAATGATGGTAATAACTTGCCAAGATGAACCTTTGCTCTAAGCAAGCAGGAATGGCTATCACTGGTACCGTAACCAAGTAAACAAAACTACAACAAAGAAAGACAGGATAAAACAGGATCAAGAGCTGCACAGGTGAAAGCAACAAGGACGAAAATAAAAAGTTATTATAGTAGACCTAAGCTCTTGCACAGAGCTATGTATCTGTGAATCATCAACCATTCAGTATTTAGAGAGCAGATGGCTGGAAGGTCCCCATATGTGAAAAATATTATTATCAAGAAGAGTCCATAGTAACAGTGGAATAGAACTTGACACTAAGACTTTTATATGAACTATTCTTAAAAAGAAAATTATTCACTGGCCCATGTCAAAAGCCTGAAGATTGAAGGATTCTCAGAGGAAAAAAGCAATAAGTACCAAAAAGGCTATTGAAAATAATTGATAATTATTAGATCTCCTCTCCAAAAAGAGCAGTTCTCAATTGACTTTAACAGTAATCTAATTTTGATCATTAATTACTACTTACAAGTCTATTAATTAGCCTTAATGCTAAACAGCATTTAACCACATTTAACCACCCTTGTAAAGGAACATTATCTAATACCAGCTTTTAAATAACAACAACAACAAAAAAATTAAATTATATTGATGACAATGACGCTAAAATGTTGAGATTGCTCTTTAGTCACTGTCCTTCACTTCACTGGAAGTGCTGCCAAAATGAGCAGCACAGTAAGAATTTTCACCAAGTGTTGCCCAACGTGCAGGGAAAGGGGCAGGCACGCTGGACACCCACCTCTCTCTTCACGGCAGTGCACAATACACCAAGTACAGACACATGCAGCATGCCTTTCCTTTGCTGACAACCTGATTTCCACCCAACAGATGTAATATATGTTGCTGTCCATTAGAGGGACAGATGCCTAAAATAGCTCAACTTCACATTTTCTTGTTACTCCTACCAGAGCTGGCCAGCAAGAGCAACCTCCCTCTGAAATAACAGTCGAGATTCAGGGGCTATTGCATTACCACCTGATGAGTAACTGAAATTTGACCAGCTACATCCACACTGCAGCATGTGAACTTCAAAACCAGCCTTCAGACAGCTCTGCTGGCTCAAGTTTTAAGTAGGTACCACCGAGCTCCAATTTCATAACTGCACACACAAAGATCTTGTAGCCTTTGTCAGTGACTATCTCACTGGGTGAAGTTTCTTCTTAGTGAAGAAGCTGAAGGTTTCCACTGGGGCTGCTGCTCATACATATTCCATAATAGCACAAGGAGGAAGGGCTGTTCCTGAAGGAAAAATACATCAGCCAAGCTCGCAAATGCTTTAATACAAACTGAGCTGGTTGGGAATTTTTTTTTGGTGTACAAACTCTTGCACCTCATATTTAAGCCTCCTAAAAACAGGCTTGGTTTTACTCATTATCCTTTGTAGACCCTGTGTCTGGAGACAGAGGCTTCAGCCTGCTAGCTTCTGTGAGAAACTAATGTGGATTTACAGCGAATAGAACAGAGCACAGTACATTAGCACAGACTTGCTGTTCTAGGCACGGATTTTTAAGGACCCCACTCTAGGCTGGTTTACTTTTAAGTTGGTTTTCTTGACATCAACAATAGCTATGAGGGTTCCTTTGCTCCATGGTACAAGTTATACATGCACTCAGAAGCTAGCACAAGGTACAACCAGGAATTTGCATGCACACACAGGTAGATAGGTTTCCATTCATCAATTAATTTCATATTCTTCCCTACATAGGGCCTTAAACTACACATGAACTACAAAAATTTGTACCAACAAGCAACATCAACCTGAACCCTAAATGACTGGAAGTGAACTACAACTGCAAGGCTATTCTCTTCTGTTAGATATTATTCTCTTAAACTATAAAGCTGGTAAGTTCACAAATGGTTACATCAACACCAAACTGTTAGAAATTCCTAGTTGATACCTCTCCTTACCTCCACTGAAAAGGATGGCTGTAGCATGGACTAGACGGATTGCTCTGGGGGTGCGAGTTCAGGTAAAATACTAGAGGAGAAGTAACAAGTGCACAGTCAGCACTAAACGGGAATTTAAGGTGCTGCAGACCTGGAGCAGATGTAGGAGAGAACATGTGCTGATGAACATCACTTCCTCGGCAGTGGGAGTACAAAGGAGAGGAGATTCTGACAAGGTATCATGGTAGAAAAAAAATAAATCAGGGTCAATATTACATCTTCTGTTTCAATAAAGAAAAAAAGAGATACTTCCAAAATACAAGTTATATCTTCTTAATAAATGCAATAAACTAAGTAAGTCATCCTTTCGATTATCATCCAAACCAAAATGCACTTGCCAGCCAATATAATATCTAGTCAACATTATTTTTCCACTACAAAAATCTTCCAATGTGGAATTATCCAAATTCTTTTTTGTAGTGATTGCCAGGCTTTCTGGAACACACACCACTGTCAATCCTTAATGTAAAACATTTAATTGAGAAAAAATAACAAAGTTGATAATGACACCAGTAACAGACATGGACCATTTATATCACAGCCTTCACAATTTGGGAGCTGTCGTTGCACACCACGGCTGTGGCAACAATAGAAACACACAACTGTGAAAACATGAATTACACGAACCATTAACTAGAAAACAACATTTAGCACTGACAGTGTTCTATAACAGCAACTAGTTAAGCCTGAAAGCAGCACTGCAAAATGGCTTTATTCTAATTTTAGCAATGGGGAAACTGAGGCACAAAGAGGTTAAGTGACTCGTCCACAGCACACCCATGGCAGCATCAGGATTACAGCTGAGGACGTTGGTTCTCAGCTCTGTGCTCAGTTCTGTAAACTATACTGCTTTTGCAGGGTTAGCAGCCAACACATATTCCTATACACAGAGAGCACAGAAAATTTCTCAAAGTAGCTGCTTTCCAAAAAGCTGCAAACAGACTTCTACATAAACATAAAAAAGAGGTTCTAACACCTACTTTATTGAACTATACACGATGAGATGCCCTTCACTAGAAAGAAAGTAAAAGTTAACTTAAAAATGTTGGTATTATAAAGTGTGCTTATGCATTAGAATACAAACTAGTGCCACCGTATTTTTACAGCTATAACTTTGATTTTGATTGCAGGATGAAAAAAGTTTCTATTTACCACATTTAAGCATAGAAGTGAGCAAAAGGGAAATCTGGGGCATGTTTCAGTTTTCTTTAGTATTCAGACATTTTACACTGCATTTCCTGAAGTCAAGCATGTTTGTCAATTTTCTGTGCTTTAAATTTCCTAATGAATACAAATACTTATCAGTAAGTAACCTTTACATATTGGAAATCCTCCCCACTAGCAATCTCTGCTTAAACAGCTGATGAGCTTTACAGTCCGCAGACAGAAAAGGTTAAGCCTGTCTCTTACTCTGCTCCTCCCTTCACTGACTATATGACAGACTCATTTAACCTCCTCTACTTATACACACAGTATTAAATATACAATTTCCTTAGTTTTAACTAATAAAGTAATAAATATAATTATGAACATCATAAATGGCAGTTTTCATTAGTAGATTTCAAAGCATTTATAAAAGACACAAGCATTAAAAAGGAATTGCTTGTTTAAATTTCATTTGTAGAAATACATGTGGTAATGTAAATAAGGAATTTTTTTTTGCTTCAAATCTAAAAGTTTTCAATAGCATTCTTAATTTTAAAAGATAATAAAGGTAGCAAAGGTATCTGGAGATTTGAGCCCTGTGACAGCTTCCTGGCAGATTATTAAAAGTACTTTTTAAATCTGAAGAGTGATCAAACTAGAAAGACAGAGTTAAACATTCAGTTTTACTACATTAATTCATGCTTGGTAGAAAACCTAACAATGTCACCCATTTAAAAGCATTTAAATATTGCTCTTTTTTGGCTATACTTCATAGTAAATGCTCCACAAAAGTAAAATGTTAAAGCTTCCAAATGAAATTTTGTGTACAGCCAAACAAGCATGGCAGATAAAGAAAGTTCTAACAAATAAGAGCAATGTCTATTGGCCACAGAAAATTCTGGTTTGTTTTTCTTCATAGTTTCAATTTGAAATGTTTAAGTGCAATTTATTTTTCACAACAGTCCTTACTGGATCCGCAGAGACGGGGCTCCAAGCCTCTGTTTCCTCCGTTTCATCATTGTGCTGATACACTGTGTTTCTTCCCAGTATAAGAGGCTTAGAGCCGGGAAGGAGAGCCCACCGTTATCACTCCAATGCAGAGGACAGAACAATCAGTGCAATTCCAAGCTCTTCATGTACCCCCAGTGTCACAGAGACCTCAGAAGTTCAGTAATGTTCCAGATTAATCACACAGCTCATGTCAAAAAACTAATTATTAAAAAAAAAAAAAAAAACACAAAAAAAACTTCTACAAGTCTATTCATAGCATCCAGAGAAAGGAAATGGAGCCCACCAGTATGAAACAAAGGCGCAGAAAAGTCCAGGACAGAAACTAGCCATCTGACCCGTCACGCAGCCAACAATATAGTCCTGACACACTCAGGCTGAGCCCACAGCAAATCAGCAACAAACTTCTCCTGGGCTTCAAGGAGCAGGAACAGTCGCTCTCACCAAATCAAAAGGCAGCATAAAGCCAAAGGGAGCGATGGCACACTTGAAAGGATTCTGGCAGAAATCTCACATAGCAGCTTGAAAACTCACACTGCGATAGGAATAGTCACTGCTCCCACCCAAAGCCCTTGCAGAGTCATCAGCGGAGCAAAGAGCAGCTGTTCCTGACCGGCGGGGGAACACGTGAACCGTCCCTTTTTCAGAAATCAATCCCCTTAAGAACACGCACAACTTGAATCTTAAAACATCTTCCTGTAGCTCCCAAGCTGTGTTTCAGCTACAAACTTCATGGATTCTAGTACTGAAAACAGAGCAAGAGCAATTGCAGCACCTGGGGAGCCAAATGCTGGAAGAGGCAGTGGGGGGGAAACATCTTGGTGAGGAGATGATGTTCCCTTGTACAATGCAAGTCTTGCATTTTTGTTTGCAAATAGCAATTTCAATCAGCCCCAAATCAATTTCATGCTATTAACAAAACTGTCCCAAAATAACGTCCAACATTTTTTAAATGTGTATTTGTAAGAGGGTAGCTTTCCCCAAAAAAATTGCAAATATATATCTTTGGTAGACTTTGAAGTGTTAAAGACTGTATTTAGGCAGGTAAAGACTGCTATTCACAAGTACTCATCAACAAAGTCAAATTCCAGATTACAACTCATATCTTCAGATCCTCCCATGACTCACATCACAGCAGGAGTGCCCCACACTACAAGATCACAACCTCTCAATAGCTACATCCCATGAGGAGAACAAGCTGTCAGTCTCAAAAGTAAGGTCCAGAGAGGCTGTTCCTTAAACAACCAGAGCCTTTGCCCCTCCGCCCCCACTGTGCCTTCAGAGCAACAAAGCACAGCAAGCAACAAAACGTACAAACTTGGTATGTTATGTATAATTTTATTATACTTATTAAATGAGAACCTGGATTAAGTAGTGGAAACTTGATAATAAAAATTGCACAAAGACTTTTCTCACTTTTAAATCCATGGTAAAAACCTCCATAAATTCTTTGTCTCTGAGATTTCAGTATACACAGAACGCTAAAATCCCCCTTATTCACTATATCACTTCTTTTATAGAAACAATGCTTTCAAATTATTTTTAAAGCCTGATATACAAATAGCAACACTGGTACAGAGCCCTGCAGGAATAGTTCAGCACGTTCCACCTCCAGCGCCAGCCCCACATATTGGCTTAAGAGCACCAGGTTATTTTTGATCTACTGCTTGTGAGCTGCTTCTATGCAGCTCAGAGAAGGATGGAGTGGATAGAAAATACCACCTCTTTCTCTCCCCATCTATATAAAGTATCGCAAGCAGAAAGCATTGAATGGCGGCTTTATTTCTTACTCTATTTCCAGATCCAAGACAGAACAGAGTGCAAAAGTAGCAAAACTCCCTACTCCTTTTCAGAACCACTTTTTTCTCCATTTCCAGCACTTTGGCTTCTCCACACTTGAGGCACAGCACTTGCTCCTGGCAGGGAAATGGCATCGATCGATCCCCAGCAGAAACGCTTACCCACCAGGACAAACAGGAACGGAATGATATACTCTATTTCTCTGCAGATACAGAGGAAATTCCCACATCACCTGAGCAAGGCAAGATAAAGACATAAACCAGCACTAAAGGCCAGAATTTTTTTTTCCTGCCATCAAGCTTGTCGTTGTTTCTGAGGTCTAAGCATTAAAAAGAATACAAGGAGAAACTGATATAAGCTGGTACTCAGCATATCCTCCCCCAAAGAAATTCCTTGGTGTGTCTGTGTGTTATTTTACTGTCAGGAAGCTGGGGGTACGTTTAACAAATTATGATGAAGACTTGTTTAATGAAACACCTTATGAAATGTCTAGGGCTGTAGAAACTAAGAACCTTTGGAGGTTTGTAAGTAGAAGGGGAGGGCAGAGAAGGGGGGGAGAGAAAGAAAGAAAACGAGCCCCACAGTGGACATAAATTGCCTTAAAAAGAGATTAGAAGGAATAAAGACCACCATAAAAGCCTTGCATGTCTTTAGCAAACACTGTTACGTTGCTTACCACATTTCACATAGACATAAAAACTTGAGGTAAATACTATTTCTTATCAGCACCTATCACCATCAAAACAGCAGTTTGTAACATTTGATTTATTTAAATGTGTATTTTTACTGGATATATTCTGGATTATAAATATTTTTCATGTTGCTTATGCCTCCATGTTCTTTTTCAGTTTGTACACAGATTTTAAAAATATATTTGATACAGATGGTTGATAGGAAAAAATTAACAAAAATAACTTGCATCTGAAATTAAAAACTGGTTTAGCAAATTTAGTTTTCTAAGGAAATTACTCTTTTCAAATTTAGATATAATGTGGGAAAGCAATATTTTTGTTTTAGAAAATTGTACGTTTAGAAAGTACAAAAATTACAGCAACCCAAGCTAGTAACCCTGCCTAAGAAACCATGAGGATTTCAAACATAAACCCACATTTTTCATAAAAACCTGAACAGATCAGTAAAGGTCATGTTATAAACAACTGAATTTATTAAAAATGGGGTACTAAACAAGAAACCACATGGCTCAAGCGCAACCCCAACTTGATTTAGTGACTGCTGATTAGCCAAGGAGGCAATCAGAAGAAATAGCGAGCTCCAGCATGGTGTGGCACATCCTGCAGCCACAATGAAAATCTGCACTTTACAGCCTGGTCTTTTGGATGCAGAGTTGCTGTCGTACGCATGAACACACACGAGCGCCTCGACACAAGCCTCGCCTTGCTGCACAGTCCCCACCTTTGTCCTTTCAAGTCTGGGACGTCTCTAGTGTGCTTCACGTGCAGGTGCACATCAAAACCATTTGAAAGCTGAAGCCAGCAATATAAAAAACAATCTCTCTACACGCTGTAGCGCCAAAAGAACAGAACAGGGTAACGGCTAAAAATAATTAAACCACTTCCACTAATAGGATTGAGATCAAAGTTTGGGTCTATCACTTCACATTTGCTATTTGAAATTAAAGAAAATATTCATGAATGGTAATTATTTTTTATGAACAAAGCATGGGAAAACATAACCAATACATTTATGTGCATAATTTAGTAAAAGAAAACTTTGAACTCTGATTATTGAACCACACCAGAGACAGAATATAACTACTTATTCCTGTTCTCATACTTCATTATTCAACCTCTTAGCAGCCTACAACTCAGCTGAGTATAATTTCCTTTAGTGTATAAAATGTAAGCCCTCTACAGAAACATATACACTTTAAGCACATTAACAACAAAATGGTACCCAAATAGAATTGTGGAATAGTTTGGGTTGGAAGGGACCTTTAAGGGTCAGCTAGTCCAACCCCCCTGCAATAAGGAGGGACATCTTCAACTAGATCAGGTTGCTCAGAGCCCCGTCCAACCTGAAATAATCAGGCATTCCTATTAATGTCACCCTGTGTACAATTCCCCCATCTGTTTTACATGCTTGTTCACTCCGTGCTGATTATTTCAAGATTAGACTGCAAGATCTCCAAGGGCAAAGCCATCATTTACAGTGTGCTTGTGTTCCCTTCTAACATAGAAGCAGAGTCACTAATCAACAGACTTCATAGGCTCCATCCCACCATTCATCCTCTTCAGCTTCTACCCATGACCTTCTTTAGGTGACAAAATTCCTCATGCTCTCCTGCCAAAAATACTAAGACATCTAACTCCACTCCTTTTCCTTAGTACAAACAAGCATAGCAACTGTTTTTGTCAAGCCTACAATCAGTTCCTGCAGAAAAATAGAGACTACAAATACTGACCCTGGCAAATATGAAGCAATGAGAGTCAGGTAAAGAAAAAGTCAGAAGCACTGTCAGGAAGAGCTCACCCTTCTCCATTCAGCAATGACAAATACCCTAGCTAATCCACAGTCTAAAACCTTTCTAACTCAACAATCAACCAAAGCAATCATCTAGCAAGCAGCAATAATCAAGGCTTCATTCTACTTCTGGCTGGCTGGAAAATAATGACTTCCCTCCCAAATACAATCTTTTTACAGGAGTAAATGCACCCCAGCCTCCAGACTAGCACACAGAAAAACGCTGAGTGGCTGTATATTTCTATATAATACAATTGCTACTGAACTGCTACAAAGGCTGGAGTTTGTGCAGAAAATGGATGCACCTCTTGAGGGTTTCTGGCTCAAAGCCAGATACTTCATCCTTCTGTCAATTCCTGCTTCTGCTCCTGTCGGTGAACAAAAGTCAATGAATGACAGTCAATGAATCAGGATCTAGCTACATCCATAACTATCCCTACTCATTAGCTACAGCACAACAGCTTTTCAGAATAAATTTTATTTTCAGAATTTATTTTTGCTTATCAGGTTCACTGTTAAGTTGATTCAAGCAGAGGAAAAGCCTCCAGAAGAACTGAGAACTGCCCACAGTCTGTATTTAAATGCATATCATTAGGCCACCCTTTTTGACAGAATGGTTGAACAAATTTATACATATGTATGTTTTTAACATATATACACACACACATAATTATTCCCTCTCTCGATATAAATTTCTCTAATTCCTGATTCAAAGACTAAGAGTGGATTTTTTTAAAATCAAGTAAGCACTCTGATACTGGGATATGCAAATCATGTACATCAGCTCCACAAGACCCTTTTCAGTGAGCCCATATGCTTAACAGTACAGCATCAAGACAAATATACACAAGCCACAATGCGCTACTGACTTCCTAAATAGTTAAACTTTCCAAATAACAAGAAATCATTTGGTAGAATTGACTACAGAATCTGTAATTCCAGAAACCGCAATCAAATAATCAACTAGATAACACAGGCAACTAACTGAAGACATTTCAATTCTTCATAGATTTTCAGTCTTGCTAGTAGCGGCAACCTTGTGCTTAAAATTTATGGCCTGGATCTTCTTGACATAGGTTGCTAAATTTCTTCACATAGTGATTGCTTAAAAGGCACTCACTTGTGGAAGAAAACTAAAGTGAAGTAATGAGAACTGAAGGTGTTAAGTCAATATAGAAATAAAACATTCAGCCATTCGCGTTAGTTACTACTAAATAAATACTACACATTTGAAGCACTTCATTTGAATCTCAGATATTTCAAATGTAAATACATGAGTAGTTTTGTGTCATACCCACCTCCACGCCTGAACAAGAGAAGGGAATATCTCTGGCATCCTCAATTTCAATTCCAAAAGTTTTGCGCAAAAATATGTAAGTTACATCAAACAAAAAACTTACTTGTAACTCACTGCTCCACCATTTGTTCAAAGAACCTTCACAATCTTCCAATCATGAACACCACCTTTCTTAAATATCTACCAAATATAGTTAAGCTAGCCTTTAAGGCATACTGGTTTAAAAAAAAAAAAAAAAAAAAAATCAGCCAGTGTTTCATGTTCTTTAAACAACTCCCTGACTGGTTTACCATTGTCAGACAAACTAAACAAAAAGGTCTGGTCATGCCTCATTTTTTAAAAAAAAGGCCTTTTGATCCATTGTATTGTTCAGCCCTGAATCTCTGGCACTACACAGCATTTTCCAAACACTGTTTCTTATAACAAAGGGGATAGCTTACATTGAAAGATTGAAAATCATTTCTCATTTGAACCAGAAACCTGAGGAAGAAAGGTCATATGCTTTTGTGAGCTTCATGTCTGTAGTCTACAAGCTTTGGGAAACAATTTTAAATCATAATGCAATAGCAGGCAGTATAAAAGCTTTCTCTTTTATATAATGCGATCAATAATGCAATTTCTTCCACCATAAATCTGTAAGCATAGTAGAAACTAAGCTCTCATAATATCATTGAAACACAAGTCAGTTCGCTAAAATTCTTTAAACATCATAATGTATTAAAAAATTGCTATTTGCTTAAACCACATTTTTAAAAGCCTACTTTTCCCAACATTTGCTACTTTGTCAAAATATCTCTATTACACTGACTGCTCCACAAACACCTGACCCTCATGGCCCAGGAGCTGTGTACTCGGACTTCTGTCAACAGACTGTTTGAAGAGCAGTGATCAAAGTTGTCCATATCACATAAATAATCAGTGACTTCTGTGGAGTCACTTCAGCAATGTCAGTGCAAGCAACACAACACTGCAGCAACTTCCATATCAGGATCAGCTCAAGCTGATAATTAGGAGTAAGCTTACACTACTACTACTTTTCCGACTACACTTAAGGAAATGAATAGAGGCTTCAGTCTCAGAGAAATGCAAGCTAGCTGTTTCCAAGTGCATGACAGGTTCTTGAAAATGTTGACAGAGAAAACAGAGTATCTGCCCATTTAAATGATTTCCACAATTGAAGAGCTATATATGTTCAAAACAAACCAAGTGATGACTAAAGAATAATCATACTTACAAGCTTCCTCTTCTGGGGAGACTGAGCTCCTTCTGGAAAAAAAAGAAGGAAAACCTTGAGTTAATTTTACTTGTTATCATATATTACTCATTTATTTATCAATAAATGACTGAGGCGAAATTAATAAAAAGCTGGCTATTTCCGAACACATGCTCAGCATATAACCACGCACAGCACTGCTGCGCCTAAGAGGTAAATCTGCACACATTCACCGCACAGTAGCCTGGGGTACAGAAGTTACTCATTTTGTCCGAATAATCATTGCCTTTGCAGTCACAAAATCATAAGCACTCAACAGAGCAAATATAACTTTGAAATTCAAGCCTAAACATAGATAAGGCAGTAATTAATTCTGTCCTACATGCCTCATCAGCATCCTATCCGAACCGCTTCCAGAAGTGTGGTACGCAATATGCCTAGCATCTGCTGCATGTATGTTCTCACATTCTCACCAAAAGGAAAAATTAATGCAAGAGTGGCTTTTGGGTTGTTTGTTTTATTTTTTTTTTTTTTTTCAAACGTACATATTACTTGTGTTATATATTATCACAAAAAAATCCAAGGCCGATGAAACACAACTCCCACTTAAAAGCAGCAGTTTGCACCTAAGCAGCAAAAGCAAAGGAAGACCGGGGATTTTAAGGTTTTTATTTAAGTAAATAGACCACGAGCATCCACAAGGCACAGACAGTGATGACAGCATCACGAGACGATAACCAGCCGGGTTTGCTTTGGTTTTTAAGGTGTCCCCCCCCGCACACCGGCGCTTCCCTCCGTCCGCGGCCGCCGGGCCCTGCGCTTCCGCAGGCCGCCACCAGGTGGGAGCCGGCTCCCGCCCGCCGCTGCCCGGCCCCGCCCGCCCGGCGCCCCGCGGCAGCTGGGGATGAAGAGAGGGGCAAGCACCGTCGGGGCGGGGGAGACGGGTGTCACAGGCAAAAAGCCCCCGCCTTCCCCTTCGCGCCAGCCCCAACACAAAGACGACGCCGGGCCGGACCAGCGCCTGCCGGGGCCGCAGCGGCGGGGCCAACGCCGGGGAAACGTCCCTCGCGCCGCTCCCGGGCTGCTTCCCCGCAGCCCCGCGCAGCGACGCGGCAGGTAACGGCGGCGCCCGTTTCAGCTTCTGCCCTTCAGAATACGGGTCTACCTGCTGCATTTTTCATCCCCACTAAGGGGGGGGGGGGGGGGGGGGGGGGGGGGGGGGAAAATCACTGTTTTCACCGAATATTGAAAAAACAGAAACAAACAGACCCATGAAATCCGGTGACCTCTCTTCCGTATTTAGTTACGGTGTACATGCTGACTGAAATGATTAACGGTGTTACTGGCAAACTGTCAATGACTGGTCTGCTAAGTCATACACTGGACATCACTTAGCAAAGTTTTTCAAAGATACCATAAAGTTACAGCTACTAGAACTAAAAAAAAAAAAATTAAATCTTAAACATGCTGTTATTATTTTCAAGGATGAGTCCTCTACAATTTGAAATTTCATTACAGTTTTAACAGTACTGAGCAAATTTCATGTGTGAATTATCACAAGGCTGACAGCTTACAGCATCAAGAAATAAATTCCCGTCATCAGACAAACTTGTCAAGATCTAATCAAAACATTTCAAGTATGTAAGATAATAAATCATTAGCATCTATAACAGGTTGTGTGTTTTATATTCTAAAAAGGTACTTCTTCCACTCTCATTTGTTAGAAAGAATTAAAATTTCCAACAATGAAGTCTACATAGCAATGGCAGTTTTGCCACTACAAATGGATAAATAGGCAAGATATAGTTATTATATATTATTCTCTTTGTGTATATAGTAAATTACTTATACGTGTATATGTATCTTTTACATCATATGAGCAGACTTATTTAATTTATCCTCTTTAAAGAAGATCTGATCTAACAAAGGTGCTTAGCAGAGGGTACTTTTCTTATTCAAATGGTGCATTTCCATTTGTTCCAACACAGTCAGCCCCAGAAATTTTCAGAATGAATGAATAAAGCTCTGGAATTTCATGGTAGTGGCTGAAAAAGGAAACCAGTGACCTTTACATCTCTTTATCTACCTTCTAATTTTTGAGCTTTAGGGTTCATGTTTACTTTGCTCTCGTCATTAGGGCTGAAAAGTCACTTAAAGAGAGAACGCTTTCTTGCAGCAGCACGGCTCCAGTACTTGTGACTTATGGACATACACCACGGGAATCGTGGTCCAGTAACAGCAGCGGACAAACCTTTTCCTTTCCTCTACCGTACGCTTGTTTTTACTCATACAATATTACCTTTAATACTTCCTATAATATAGATAATTCAGTATTAAATGCATGCAAGGTTAGAAGAAGGACTGACTTGGGCTTTGTTCCTGACATCATCCTTTGAAAGCTGTCATCAACTGAGTTTCCAAATAAGGAAGGAAAAAGTACTAGCGGAGGACATCTCAATGCAACTGAAATATTATTCTATCCATGTAGCAATTGTTTTCATTCTGCACCTCCACCTTGACGAACACAGTGCAGCTGTAGAATCAATAGGCAGTAGTTCAAATTTAATACCTCTGTGGTCTTGACAACAAAAAGCACAATCAAAGCAATCAATTTTTATACCTGTTCCACTATGCCTCATCTCGTGTTAGACTTAAAACCCCCTTCAAAAACCCTACCAGCCATTCACCAAGCCATGCCTCAACTCCTGCAGTGTTTTTCCTGCCCTGTGGAGAAACGCCAAGCCTGCACCCTCCCGGCTATTCGCCCTTTTCTGCTGCTCCAGAGCAGGGCTGGTAACGGCACTTCTTACAGTCCTCCAAACCAGACCATGAATGGTGGGGCCAACGCAAAAGCATCAGAGCTGGAAGTTACACAACTGCCAGCAGCATAATTATTCACTTTGCTTTTCCTGAATCACCAGTGAGTTAAATGTCTAAAAAAGTTACATCCTAGGGAAGGAGAAGAAAGAAAATGCCTGGAGGTGGAAGCAAGGAGGGAGCAGACCGCAGACAGAACTGATGACCTATTTCAAGGCACCTATTTGAGGACGTCGACTGCCAGGAGAACACCACAGATCTCCAGGGGATAGAGCGGACAACGAAAACGCCTACCAGAGATGGGGATGCACTCACAGGGTGGAGACTCAGCTGGGTCTTAAGGTGGCTTAACGCTTCAATGTGTCCAACGGGACCAAGTGAGAGTTTACATCTAAAAATGACAGGGTAGTTTCAAACATATGAGGTAGCACTACGAAAACACTGATTAAATAAGTACGCAAAACATAAGAGAAAGTCCAACAGCATTTCACAAGCACCCTATAAAGGTGAAACTCTACTCAGAATCAGTTTTATAGTACAGATTAAACATTTTAGAGAGTAAATGATGAGGGAGGTGGTGTGATTTGACTGGTTTTCAACCACTGCACAAATGAGTTTAGCATTAATGTCCATGTATCCTGAAAAAATAAATCCCATTTTAAGAGGTCAGATAACTAATAAAAGAGTGCTGAGCTGTGACTACTTGGTCTGAAACACTATTTACAGGGTGCAGCTGTAATTCTTTAAGTAAATATGCTAGTTTATCCTAAAGGACATTCTTCATTTAAGACCACCCTTCTGATGAGAATGACACAGGAACATCCAGGATTTCAAACTGCCTCTTCCGACAGCGCATCTGCCTCCCCGAGCACTTGTGTTGCCAGTACCTATATATATTACCATTATTACTTCAGCCAGCCTCCATGCCACCTGCTCTCTAGGGCAACAATATAACCCTCAAAATAGAGGCTTACATTTATATTTGATTTATATGAAGTGATAAATAGCATAAGAATATTTTAAAAGATCATTGCACACTATTCACACAGAACTTTCAGAAGTGGAAACAAATAACTACTTTCACAGATCCTAAAAAATAAGAAGTGTATTAAATCTTGCAGTACCCAAGTGACAGGAACAGACCGTTCTGAAAGTTAATTTTTTGTATCACTTCCATATTTCAAGGCATAATTATTAAACATGCAACTTGATCTCTACATGACAACAGAAGCAGCAGATTTTCAGACAACTAGTTAAAAATGAACCTTGGGAAAGAAATTCAGCATCGTGGCATTTATAAAAAGCTGGTTTGAATACCCTCCTTCAAAAGAGTTCCTTATATTTGTTTCCTTTTATCTTAAGTTTATCATCTCAGATCACGCACATATAAAATCAGCTGGACACCGTAACACGCTACAGTTCAGGTTTCACAATAGGACTGGGTCCTCACTGGACCTGTCATTTTTGAGGCAGCAAGGAAGCTAGAAGAGAAAAATATATTGGCCATTTTAAGCATCACTTTTCTGTTTACATAATATATTGTTTAGTGCATAGATACTGAAAATTTATTCTATTTGTGATCTTTTGTATACAGAAACTGCATCTGAAAACGGGAATGTTTCGGGCAGCAGAAAGAGTGCTGGCTTTTTGCATACGTATATGCACACAATATGAAACGGTAATAAAGTCTGGAAATCTATTTGTTCATTGACCTACAATACAACCCATATCTTTTAAACAGATACATTATGTTATAAAAGTGTGAAGAAAATGAGAGCCCATCACTCGAAATTGTCACTTTCTCTCAGTCTTGTCTTTCTCTCAGTAATTTGTCCTTGAATATGTAGCTGCGCATATGGCACGGACCCACAGGCAAAGTTGGATGCTAGAGTCTGCGCTGATGGCAGCTTAAATGCAGTCCTTTCAAATTAAAGTGAGAACCATCGCTACACTCAGGATGTTCCGTATTTTTGCCAGAGCAGACAGCATGATTCCTGAGATTGCCTTTGACCTTGGCTTTCTTGCAAGGTAGCTCACTATCATACCAGTTGGGACAATAGACAAATATTTTTACAGCTATAACAGTAAATACATTTCAGTTAATAAGTTAATATTTCACAGATGATGAAATTCCACTGACACTCATTGACCTGGTACCATGCACTCCTGTTTTAATACTCTTCCTTTGCTGACTATGTTTGCTTTAGGGTATACTACCAACCAGCAGGGGATTAATTAAATCTCCTTCTATACATAACCATTTGCATTACAGAAATGATATAATGAGGGTTGGAATCTCCAGTTCTGATGGAAAATGCAACCTGGCCATACAAGGACAAACTGTAATCCATCCATCAGATTAACAGGAAGGAATTTTTCATGGTGATTAAAAAAAAAAAAAAAAGAAAAAAAAAAAACCACCCCACACTAAGCTTCTCTTTCTCCTATCAGTATCTGTCAAGAAAAATAATTTCCTTCTTTTCACTGTATCATTGTAAATGGTTATTAAAAACAGTACTTCTCAATTTCTCTCTCTAGAAATGATTACATCAGATCTTGTTTCCCAAACTCAGCAGCAAAGAATTTTAAACAGCAACACTAAAACCATATCTGTATTAAACATCAGATTAACCTATGGAATATGCTGCTGATATTTTCTATAATTTACTGACTTTTTAGAAACTAAATTCAGGATCATACTGTTAGATCATCTGCTTAGCTACAGAGATGCTTAAAATACAGAAAATGAATACCCAAGCTCTTGCCAGTATCATTCAGAATGTTGCGAGGACACAGAGTTTAATTCCCAGACCTTTCTCCACGCTGTACTTAATTTATGCTTGCAATCACACAAATCCTGAATTGCCATGGATAGCTTAGTCCCAGCGCATCTTTCCATATTCCCAATACCAGCCAAACCGCCTGGAACTGCCCTTTCCTAAGAAGTCTCACCTTCATGGCACCAGGGTGCCAGAGCCTTCAGGACAATGTGCGTGGCACTAGAATAGTTAACAGCATACCTGTTCACCCAGCATTACCCTAAAGATACTACAAGTTCAAAGCAAATTAAATGTATTATGTGAATTAGTTCTCTACCTCAACAGAAGTTACGTGTCTAGTAAAAATGTCATTTGCCAAGTACATTAACATATGAAACCGAATGGGGGGGGGGGGGGAACCCTCAGCTGTTTAACTAACAGGAGACACTATTTCTCTAAATAATCAGTTTATATCCGTCTTCAAACCCACAGGTCACGCATCAGCCAATGATGCATTTAATGTTTTTAGCATCTTCTGGGCTTTCTCTTCTCTTTAGCTTAGAAATCCCTCACTAGTCAGCAAAAAAAAAAAAAAAAAAAAGCCTTTGGATTTATTTAAAATTATAGTTACTGCAGAGGAAAATAAAGCTAAAAGCCCTTTAAACTTTAAGCAAAATTCTCAAACACAGCAAATTCTTTTCCCTCCCCCACCAGCCTTCCTGCCTGGGCAACACAAAGTTCTTCCTCTGTAGGCAAAGCTAAGGATCCAGGTCACATCTGTGCATTAACCTGTCAAGAATATATGCCTCCAAAAGTTGCCCACTAACCTTTCGTATCACTTAACCTCAGGGCTTTCCATAAGATTAAGGATATTGGTTACTTGACCTAAAATAATTCCAGAATACATCTCAAAAGAGACAAGAATTCCCACTTTCCTCAGAATATTTTCAGGGCCCACTCTCATATATATATATATACACACACACGCATATATATATATATTTTAGTATGCTGAAGCATCTACTCCAGATTTTGTACATTACATCATGTTTTCAAGCCCAAAATACAACATTACGCAGTACACCATGGGCCAGACTGAACCCACTCATGGTAACAAACACGACTGAAACCAGACATCATGGCTTGGATAGGCAGATGACAATAAAAATGATGCATGCAAATGACATGCCCAAGTGGGTGAATGGAGAGTTGCCCAACCCCAGGAATAAGGCAGCTGCCACAGCTGAGCTACAGATTACGGGACGAGTAGGCGTCTGCAGCCAAGGGCAGGGCGGTACGCACGCATCCCTCGTTAGCCAGAGCAACGAATGACTTGCAATTCTCCAAGTCTCATTTCCTCCACAGGATTCATTCCGATCTCTGTTATTTGGGACTAAGAGCACAGGGTCACTCTAATTTCATGCTACCAGTCAAGCAGCAGTCTCTTTCTTTTCATAGTAAAGAAAATCACTAGTTTAGTATTTGATCCCAAGCTTTTCAGCTGAGGTTAAACAGGGAATGGTTTCTGAAAATTAAAGACAACCTCTGAGAACCCTGGTCACATCAAAAATAGCAGGTACAGTAACTCAGCTGTTCAATCCTTAGATGTCAGCAAACTAATTTGCTATCAACATGATTGTGTTCCTCAAGGCTAAAAAAAACTGTAGCAGCATCCCTCGTCAAATACATTTGCCAAACTTATTTTTAAATGATACGTAGCACATAAAAGATTATGTTTTGAAGATGTAATTTCATTTGCAGGAAAAGGTAAATTTAAAGATTACAGCTTGAATTTTGCAACCCCGAGTCCTAAATGAGGCACAGAAGCATACAAAAAAACAGCAGAGCAGAAGAAAAAAGGTGCATTTGCTCTCATAACAGGCAATCCATAAATTTTAACAGCAGTAGCTTCAGAGGACCATTATGATAACTTATTCCCTGAAATAAACAATAACGGCTACCCAAAATGTGCGTGTGGATCAGCAAAATAAAAAGCAAAATGTGTGGTAGTCCTCTGTAAAGAAAAGGCAGGTTGTACTTTAAAACTTGATAAATAAGACCCTCAATAATTGCTCCAAATCTTCCTTATAGGTATTATATTTTTGCACAAAGTAGCCTAAGGGAGAGGGAATATTGAGAGGAATAAAGCACACAGCTTAGCTCATTAATCTTTCTCATTACTTAACTCTAGTTTTACAAGGCCATGAAGCAGATTACTGATCCGTCCTATGTGTGAAACAGCCCGCCCAGCACTGAACAGTCGTCGGAAACAATGGGAGCAACTGTTCCAAAATTCTCTTTCATTTTGCCAGACTGTACCAGTCTCAGGAATTTAAGTCAAAAGGTCACGATCTACAGAATTTTGGAAAATACAGAAGAGAGTCATCTCAGAGACATACAGGACTGCAGCTGTAATGCTATTGTTAGAAACTGCTCTTAAAATTAGTCTTGACTTGCACCAAAAATTCCTTCAAGACTGGGCATGCAATGATCACAAGGAAACAGTCACAGCTGCTAAAAATGCCAAGAGCATTACAAATAAGCAAATCCAGTTTTATTCTCTGCCTTGTTGGCTCGTACTAATATTATTCTATTATTAAGTCAGTTGTCATTTCTACTGTACATGCATCTACTCCTTAAAAAGTTGTTTCTAAAAGAATTGACAGCTGACATCAAGGCTACCTGACCACCAATTTTATTTATAAAACTCTTTCAACATCCTTTATTGAATTTAAAACTGAATAATCAAGCCCAGCATAATTTTGGTGAGTTTGGGGACCCTTCTGGTTTATCCTACATAAAAGTTATATAAACCAATGTGCATCTCATGAAACCTCCTGGACCTGCTCACCAGCTCATATCCATTCAGGGCACTGTTAATACATACTGTGAACAAAGATCAAAGGTTACAAAGAAAATCATATTGAAATACATTGGTTGAGAGACGATCTCCAACACTGTAGTAGGACCGAGAAAAGGTACATGGTCCGCTCAATATTAACATTATCAGCAGGTATCTCGCAACAGTCCAAAGGGTTCTGTTTATTCTGCCAGGTTGGTTTCTCACTGACTCCCCAGCTGTAAAGTATTTGGAAGCAGACAGGCAGAAACTAAGTTTTGGTGGTTGTTTTTGAGAGGCACTCCACATGTCTCCAATTGCTTTGTCAATGTTAGGCTCAGCCTTCTGACACATCAACAGAATTTTATCTTTACGACTGTATATTTCTCTAACTATAAAAAGAAAATCTGTGTCAGACCAGTCTCCCAAGACGGCTGGACGGCTTGGCAACCCCTGAAATAAGACCAAGTTTCCTAATAGTAAAGCTCTGGGAGAAAGTCCTAGTGAAGAGAAACTTTTTAGTTCCCCAAAAAGCCTCAACAATGGAGGTGTCTCCCATCCTCCCCTAAAGCTGCAGCAAGTCCATTCCACATAGATCATGTGAAAACACTCTCAGAAATTGAAAGCATAAGCAATCAATTTTAAAGATATTTAGTAATTAGTCCTAAAAGGAATTCCAAGCATATAAAGCTCCCTTGCCTTCATCTAGTTTATGACTGATAGCATCTGTAACCTCACGAGGCATCCATTAAGTTCAGTAGTTAATTACATCTGCTCTGACTGGACATTATTTACAGAAGAAGCAGATGTAATTTTTCATTGCTTAGCTAGTCTACATGAGGCACTTCAGCTTTCCCCTCTCAACTCACTGCTTCTCAACAGACGCAGGGAAGGAGGCATAGGCAAAGGATGCTCTGATCATTTTTTGCAAAGGAATAGTTAAAGGCCATCATCCACTTAAAGAAATCCATATGCTGAGCACCATGTGAAAATTTGGAATAAGCAGATGCCAGCCAGTATTTACATCTTTGTAAGCAGACAACAGAATTTTAACTTGTCTTTTTACCCTCAAAAGTGAAGGGTCTGTGATACTGCTTATGTCTGCTGGGCTCCAAACTGCAGCCAAACTGAAACATAAATCCTTGACAGAAGTGATGAAAGAAAGGGCTCTGTTGCTTCATTCCCAGATAATAAATATTTTTAGAGCAAAGGCAAATAGCCACAGAAGTTTTACATTTGTATTACGTGTATAGGAAGACATTCATCCCCTGGAAATATAAGGTGGTTACACACTTAGTGCGACTGATTTCAGAGTTATGGCACAAAGTATTTCTGCAACTACCTTTTTATAATTAGTTCTGGAAAACAACATTTTCAGTGAAAAACAAACATTAAATTGAAACATGCTCTCCTACCATCTCTTTCACATATACTTTCAAACAGGTATTTTATCTGCTTAGGAATATTTAATTAACCATAAAGACAAAAAAAAAAGGTAATTAAATGGCCCTCTCAGTTTTGATGAGGTAGAACTGTAATAACCACCAACCTTACCCTAACTTTAAAATTATTATCTCGGACTATCTCCGTTTCAAGGGAACAACACTGCCTGTCATATTCACACGTGGCAAGGCTCTGAAGGTGAAATATAAAATGTGAAACTGCAAAGTGGTGCTAGGCCAAACCCAAGATTAATTTACAGATCAAACTGAGTATGGTGAAAGGTTCATACTGGCGTATCCAAGACAATCTTCAGGCTTAGAGGAGTTGGAACTTATCTTGGGAAAGCAACATCTATTGCTTTCAAAATGAAAGGCAGAAGAGCTGGGAACCACAGGCACTCACTAACCTCATCCCTGGGCATATGTTTAAATAATAACATCCAGGCCTATGCTTCAAGTATATCATAAATTGTGCAAATGTCAAGTGAACTAAGGTTTTAGGATCTCTAAGATTTCTCATACAAAAAAGCATGTGATACATCTAAACACCTTTCACAGATTCATTTCTGAACAACCTTACATTTAATACAGTTGGATAATTCAGACTTCCTTGGTGCCAAGAGATCTGTTTCAGAGTAAAGGAAAATTCATCCCCAATTACAGTACTGGTAAAATACAGGCACTCACTCCCAAAGCACAGATTTGAGAAACTGCAGACTGTGCCTAATGACTTTTACTTCTGATGAGCGATTAGTGTGCTCTGTAATGGACTGACAGAAACAGCTGATTCTATTACAAGGACATGTTCTGGCTAGGATTTTCTTTCTGTTGCATTTAAATTATAAATATGAACTCTCTTGAAAATATACGAAGACAAAAGATATTAATCAATCTCTAAAACTTCTGTCTTCTGTCCTTTACCATACTTCAAATTAGGCCAAACACTGACTTCATCGCCAAGAAAAGCCTCTCAGGTACTCAGGACTGCCTGTACCATCATTACTCTTCCATACTATCAAGCACAGAGTCCTCTTCATCCTCTACGCCTTTTGGAAGAAACGGCAAGTTTTTTTCATTCAGGTGGTGGCTTCAAAGGCAGATTTTCAGGTATATTCCAGTTTGTACCTATGGGTACAGAAGAAATTTCTGAAGTCTTTGCAAGACTTGCAAATTCATCAAAAATTGTCATGGAACCGTCCTTTTCTCCTAAGAGGATTTGGGAAGGGGCCTTTCCTGAACCTGACAGATCTCACAACAGCTAGTCTGATCAACGTCCTTGTTCACACTTTCAGGTTCAATCCAATGCATGGTTAAAGCATTCAGCTCACAGTAGCTTCTGGGGAGTCAAAAAGTCTTTAACACATTGTTTTTAAATCATTGTCTTTACTGTACTGTAGGAGAACTGGAATACCAGAATCTAAGTCCCTGCTTCTCTAATACACATTTCATTCAACCTACAAAAGTTATACAAACTGGAAAGAAAATGTAGCATGTAAGGCATAAACCATATTACAGGCAAATTCTTAGTACATCAAAAAAACTAAGCACAAAAGTGCTGCAGACACTTAAAAAACAGCTGTATACCTCTGCACAAGCTTTCTCACTGTTATTTATCAACAGTTTTGCTGCAATTTTCTTTTGCCCATCCCACTCCACTAATAGTCAGCCCTAATTCAATAGCTTTTCTCAGAGTGGAAGTTGCAATTTTTACGTGCTTGCCACATATGTTAGGAGATTTGGTACAAAGAATATTTGTTGTAGATGTTAAAATGCTTAATTTTCATGATACTCACTAATGACAAAAAAATTCTTATAAGACTTTTCACAGAACCTTTTGCATTTTTGTTTGAGGGGGATCAAATCACAAAGAAAAAGCTAAAAAGATAAAAGTTTAGTGACCATCTCTGAAGAAATAACCTAAATAGCTTGCAAAGAAAGACTCAAGATTTAACTTTCCAATAGCAGCCTTCTACCTATATGCTCTTTGGTGTGATAAGTTGTCTCCTCCATCAAGAAAATCCTTAGTTTATTTCCTTTAAATGTTTAACTCATTATCCATATTTAGACATTAATGTTTTCTCTCAGCCAGTGCTGCCACAAGCTGCATGACTCACCAAATTCTCACAAGTGCAACTTCAGCAGCCAGAACCAAGGACTAATAAAAGAATTAAAGTGATCCTGTAAAATCAGTCACGGCATACACAAAACCTGAATTAAGTTAATTCATTCTCCTCTAAATTTCAATTCTGTGATAACTGATATTTTTCATTTCAGTAAAACAGTTTAGAAATTGATAAAACAGTTCCAACATATTCTGAGGGTATTTTTTTTTAAATATCTTCACTTTTTTCGTTTCTCACAAAGTAAAAGCACAGCAAAGGAAAGGAAAGATGGTGATTCGCATTTAAATCCTATTCTTGAGGCTAAAACATTTCACCAAATTCACTGCCGCATTTTAAGCATTTCAGTTAAGAGGAAAGATAACCTTCAGACAGAAACTTTCAGGAACTAAGGGTTTCTTTTTAATACGGACTTCATGCTTGTTGAATTCAGAATTTTAACATTGGAAACAAAAACCAGTATCTAGTCCAGAAATTACAGATAACTGGCTATAGGGGGACTTAAGTAACATACAAAAACCCAAAGTAATCCCAGTGCAGCTTCTGGGGTTACTGCAGATTTATATATATGCTAAGTTAGACTTAACATCTTAAATGGTCTTTTCTCTCACTTATATGATAAAAAAAGCAAGTCACAGGTAGCACACTTGGGTTTTTTCACTGTTATTAATTCCCCGCTATCTTCTTAAATAATGAATTAGACTACGACTTTTTTCTGCCCATCATTTTTTATAGAAGTATTTATCTTTGAAACAAATTAAAACATCAGCTTGACATTCATCTAAGAAAAATACTGAGATGGCTCACACAGAGACAAGAACTATCAGAGGTCTGGCCAAAAAAAAAAAAGTATCTTCAGGAAAAAAAAGCAGGTTTTCAGATGTAGTAAGTCCACTGTCTTACCAGGAGATAAGCCCCTGGGAAAGTGCATTGCTTTGTTAATATGGTGGTGGAACATACTTCAGCTGGAGGTAAAGCAACTCAAATCATACTCCCTCCCCCGCCTGAAGCTGTAAGAAGCTAGACAGCATTTATGCCTAGTCTGCTTAAATTGCAATGTACAACTTGCTTAAAAAAATAAAATCAATAGACATTATGCCTACTTATTTCAAAATCAATAGACATTATAGATGAATAAAATATTCTTTTCATTTTCCCAATAATTTTAATTGAATATTTATAAGCCTCTCTACCCAAGTTTAACATTAAATGCAGATATACACAGAGCATTTAAATGTGTACTGGTTCTAGGAAGCAGAATCTGTACTGTAAAACAAACAAGAAAGAATTATTTGTAAAATAACTACTGAAGAGTAGTCAGCCTTATTTTCAGTCTTAATACTTCAAGTTTTGCTAATTTCAGTATACTTAAATAGCATTCCACCGCCTGTTCAGTCCGAGAAAGATAATGAACAGGATATAAAACTGACAAAGCAAATGACTGACAAAAAGATAGTATTTTCAAAACAATATAGGGACTTCACTGCACAGATTTCCATTAATTTCAATGGAAAAAGTGGGAAATTAAGTTCATTTTACTGTCTGAAAATCTCCATCTGCAATTTCCTTCATACCTAACAGGCTTTTCCTTTCATAGATTCAGGTATTCCTATCAAGGTAAATAAGTCTCTGCAACCTGAGAAATGCAGGGAGCAAAAAAGGGCTCAAAAAGCCAACAGGCAAATAAACAATATCATAGCAAGATACAAGAAAGGGAAATGAATCTGCCTGCAATGCCGGTTAGCTGTCATGAGCAATACTGAGCAATGGAGCAAAGCAGAACTTACACGTGCTTCCACATTAATTCTAGAAGCCTGAAAAATAAAACAGAAGTATATTTGGCATCAACCAACCACCCTCTGTAACAGGCATCCCACACACCTACCCACAGGAGGATAACCTGTGGGATAGTGTTGTCAGTATCTACTTTTCAGGAATGATGGATTAAGATGTATGGGCAGGGAAGTGGCTCTCTACATGAAGTTTACCAGGATAAAAATATTACAGAAGAAAAGCATCACAGAATCTCTTGGGGCAGGAATCCCAGCCTGTAATAGCAAAAAATGCAGTTCCAGGACTGTGCTACCAACTCTCAGATCAGGACAGTGACAACAATCAGGAAACATTAAATAAGGTTAGGGAAGCTGCAAAGTTAGGAAAAGTCATGAGAGTGGAAGATTTCGGTTGTCCACACAGACTGGGCCAGCGCCTCATTAAGATAAGCAATAGAGAGAATATTTTGGATGTAATAAAAAAAATTGCTTCCTGGAAGACCAGCCTGAACTCCAAGAAGAGATGCTATTTTGGATTTGTCTCCAGTTTTCTACTTTTTTTTTTTTTTTTTTAATTTTAAATTTTTAGTGCCCACAGCATGATTCTGTCTTGACTGAGGTGCAGCATTCCTCCTGGGCAGATGCCTTCAGTCCCAAAAGGTTGATCAGCTCCCATTGCACCTAATCCCTTCTTTTTACACCGTTATGTCATCCACACATTGGGGCTGCTCATCTCTTGCCTACCAATTCCCACACATGGAGCTGGCAGGTATTACAGAAATCTTGTATTTCAGTGTCCCACTTGGCAACCTGAAGTTAGCCTCAAGAGTATCCCTCTTCAAACATCCTACATCAGAAATCCATTTAACTGCATTTACTAACAGAATCTCCCACTATCACAATCAGCTTCCCCTTATCCTTAGGGATCACCTCTGCTGGAGGAGCCTCCTCAGTACAGAAAGATACAGTGACATCGCCTGAAAGGCAGGTCTTGTCCAAAAGACTGGGTCCATGCTTCCCAGGAGGTTGCCCTCTTCTTCCGAAATGCACATCCTCAGCAGCAGCACAGAGGCTGCCACAGTTAAGGTGGGAGGACCCTATTATGTCTCTGTAGGTCTCATCTATCAACTTCTCTACTAAGTCGGTCCAGTTCAGCTACTTTCAGCTTAAAAGAACAAACCTGTTCTCTTAGTGCTGGGAGCTCCTTGAACTGCATGCACACGTTAGAGGCCTGCTCCTTGACTACATATTCATATATTTTGCATTCTCTGCAATAACTGGAGAACCCTTCACTTAGACGCCAGATTTTCACTTGTATCTTGCGTTTAAAATGCGTTAGGTATTGGAAGCTAATATTAGTTAAGCTTCTCCTTTAAGTGATTACTCTCTTCCCACTCTATTCTACTTTTATTAAGCAAATTAGAAATAGGTGAGATACATCCAAAAGCATGTTTGGTTTGTTGTTTTGTTGGGTTTGGTTTTGTTTTTTCTTTTTTGTTTTTTCTTTTTTTTAATGCTGACTTGAGGCACTCATTCTCTTCACTGATGGTAGCCAACCTTTTCTTTTTCCCCTGTTCACTGTACAAATTAGAAAATTCTGTTACTTGCACTCCTGTATCTCTGAATAGGCTCAGCGTTCTCAGTATCCCATATGCTCAGACAGATAGCTGGGTAACATTTTAGGCATGTGAAAAAAATGTTACATACAGAAGTAAAAAAACCAAATGCAGAAGATCAGAAGCAAATTATTTTATTACAGCAAAATGTTAGATAGGAGACCTCAAGGTTTTCCACTAATTCCAGCATACAATACATCAGTAGATACTGCACAAGACCAAACATGCAGATTTTCCCTGTAAATCCCTGGCAGTGTGAGGAATTTAATAGGTGAGTGGTCAACACAATGCCAGAATCTATATCTACACAACTAACGACTCATACACCCACATAAGGCCAAACTAGCACTAATTTCAAAAAGGATAGGGGAGAAACTGTAAACAGTTCACTGAAGATAATGTACAGCTGGAGTCTGGAAAAAAAGGCAAACAAGCTGTTAGGCAGCGTCAAGAACAGGATGGAACATAATATGGAAATTATTATAATGCCATTAGCTCAATCAGAAACACATCAGCAGCTATGATGCCATGTCTGGTTCTGGTTGTGTCATTCACAAAGACAAATCCCAGACTCCTAACCGAGACAGCTAGCTACTATTCTTAAAATTCATTTTCCTGTGTAATATATAGTTGAGCCTGAAACTAGACAAAACTCCAAGCACCAACTTTAAGGAACAAGTTTTCAGAAGAGAGGAGATTACTCGTCCTTCTAGCCAAAAGAAGAGAGGTAGCTTCAAAGGTGTGCAGCGTGACAGCACAGGCATTGGAGCAGTGCCTTCCATAGTTCAGCAAGGAGCATCTCCAGTTCATCTACAAGAAATGAATATTCAAAGGCTGGCAGCCATCATTCCAGCAAAAGTAGTCTTTGGCTGCACTGGGGACAGTCTCTTGGATTCATTGAGTAAAATCAAGTAAGAATTCCCATGGAAGGAAAGCTACTCAGATCAGAGGACAATGCTGGCACAAGAAATGATGCATACAAATGGGTGCATGGAAATGTGCTGGAAATGGAAATTAGAAATTCGTAATTTTCAGAAGACCACGCTTCTGAAACAGTAGCAATATAGATTATGAAGTATGTGCGTTCTCTGTGGTCCTAAAGAGATACAATTGGACAGTGTATACACATTATTCCATACATACGTATATACACACACACAAATTTCTATGACTACACATGCCTACAAAGAAATTTTCTTTTCTTGGGATAAATGGAAAACTCACACATTTTCCTTTGTACATATGCAAACTTCAAGGAAACTAGAAGAGCAAATTTTGTTCCAATGCACTGATGCAGCACAGATTGCAGTATTATTTATAACACCTTCTTGTACAACTGACTTTTCTTTGGAAAACAAAAGGCTTAAAAGCCACAGGTTTCTGGAATGCATTTTCTAGACGTGCAATTTATGGAGGCATTCAAAAACAGCCTACAATATATATAGCAGGCAAACTGAGAAAGCTTAGCACAAGAGGAATTTTCCTAATCTGCTTAAGGACAGGATTTTTTTTAGTGGCAACATGGCTGCTGCTATATGCCTGTGTTTCTCTGCACTAAGCCTGTTGGCTTTTTGTTTTCTGTTTAGTTTGATTCTCTGGGGTGGATTAATTGTTTTTTGCTTTTTTGCCTTCATGGTAGGATCGCTCTGTTATCTGATTTTACGGCTGCCATTGCCATTTTCTGTGGGGGCACTCTTTTGTTTGTTTTGTGGCTCATCTTCAGTGAATCCTCTCTAGTTACATGCAACCTTTTTGGCTTTTTACTCCACTCTGTTAGTACACTGCGCTACAAGTTACCTTATGAGAGATTAGCTGCAAGACTATCAGCCCCAATTTTCAGCAAGTGAAGACTACAGAAGGATCTGTCTGTTGCTGATACACTGAGATCCCAGCTGAAATACTTCTTAAGCCACAAATGTGTCTTTTGGGATGGACAGAGCTAAATCACCATGTCTTTTCACAAGAGGATGCACTCCAGTACTAGGAATGAAACTGGTGAAGATGACACTGCAATCAGGATTTTTTCCAGGAGAAGAAAGAGCTACCAAGAATCCAAAGGTTTTCTTATTTGACTCCATTCCACCAGCAACTGTCATAAGCGGTTATTTCAGGTTTTTGCATCTCTAAACAATAAGGCTTTCACCATTGAAAAGAGAATTAGCACCTTGATGTTAATCAATGAAAATATTTACTTTAATTTTGACTTGGTTATTAAATTTCATATTACACATACTTATGATATGGACTTTGGAAATACACTGGTTGATCAATCTCCACCATTAATACTGCAATAAAAGGAGAGTGACAAGTCTTTCCCAATCAGCTTCTGGAGATGAAGATGTAAGTTTTATAAACAGAGAAAGGATTATTTCAGATCTTTTAACACTGATTGCTGGCAGTGTTGTTAGTGCATCAGCATCTTGTATTACTTGTAAAGATTAAAATTCTATGTACTTCAGAGGAAGTTCTACTTTAAGATTAAAATTCTATGTACTTCAGAGGAAGTTCTACTTTGTCCACCACCGGGGACAAAGGGAGTCTATACAATATCTGTCTATTCTTTTAGTATTTGCTTGTTATTATGTCTTGTGCATCAGAAGGTAACCTCCCACATCCAAAAATCAATTTCTTGTAAAATTATCTCACTGGTTGGCAGTTTTTACCACTTTTGTCCTCTGCAATGTTTTTCTCTGTTGAAAGTTTAAATTGCATTTAGCAAGTGTTCTTATTCAATATTTTGCTGTCAGTGGAGTTCTAAGCTTTTCCCTGCAACCAGGGGTTACCATCATAATCCCAGTGGCATATTGACTGCCCTTACAAATTGCAATGCAGTTTTTTCCATTGTTTTGAGATTGTCCTTGAGGAATAGCATAAACAGTCTTATTTCTCAGTTAATTTTCAAACTGCCCGCAAACCAGGCCGTGGTCAAACTGTTACAAGTGGTCAGGTAAGGACAGGACACAAAGCTGCCAAATCTCAGTTCAGATGCAATAGCTAGCTACGTGCACAGCTACAAGTCCATTGCAAGCCTTACTTACATTATGTTCATTAACTTTCTTAACACTCGCCTGCTCTGGTGAATTCATCTGATGTTGAAAGCTGACTTCTGTTTCTATTTGTTCTGAGGTTGGATTTCCATCAAATTTGCAGCTATGTCTTTAATCTTCCAGACCAAAATAGTATAGATGAATTTTTACCTGGATCAAAAATAGGAGACCTTATTCACATTAGTAACATTAGCACTTTTCTTCTAATGTTAGTACTAATGTTTGTACTTTTCTTGTTGAGCTAATACTGTACATCGTCCCCTTATGATAGTTCTGCTTTGTATATAGTCAATCCTGTGGCATTAGGTGTATTAACTATGATAAATGTTCCATTTCTTACTCAATACTCATACTTTTTAGTTTAAAATTTTCATGAGCTGATCTCCATGTTATGATTTGACATTTCCACAAGACTACTCATATAGCTATTACATGAGTTCTTTAAGGAATTATGATTCACATTCTGATATCTCTTACACTATTTAACATGTGTCAAAATAAATAGTAGAAAAATCCTTTTTAATGCAAAAGAGTATCTGCATGGATATTGCACAAATCTTTATCAACTGAAATACTATTTGAAGATTTCCATTCCAAAGCAATTACCACTCCTGCAGAAGAAAGCAGCTGATGAAACAGGGGGCAAAAAAGATCAGTACTTAATCCATTATCACATCCCAGTAATGCTAATCTAGGTGTAAGATTAATTTGGACTTCAAACATATTAAAGCAGCAAAATAAGATTTGCTTCCAGAATGTTCAAAAGACAGTCTATCCATGTGATCAGATTCAGTATTCATTGCAACCTTTCTTCCATAATATGCATTTGAAACCAACTCTTTCAGTTTATAATTTATCTCAGAAGTTTAGTAAGAGATAATACAAATAGATGGTCTATGGAAGCATTTACAAGACCCAAACAGAGATTTTAATATGAGAAATAAAACAACCATTCATGAGATCATCTTCTCTGATGGGGCAATTAAAAGACAAGGAACTTATTTCCAAAGCAGTTCCTTTAGTATTTCTCTCATATAAACTTACAAAATTATTTCAAAGTAGCATTTTGTTTGTTTCCATCTATGATTTTGCTATTGTTTTTAATTCTATAGTTTTCCCTAAGAACTCAGCGGCTACCTGATAGATTGATGGGTGGATGGTCTTTTTGTTCCTCGTAGTCCTTGGTTTAACATTTCAACATTCATTATTCTCATATTACCTCATTTTTAATTAAAACAGATTTCCTCTGAATTTGATTTAAAATTTTAACCTTTAAAAACCAATATCATGTTCAGATTCTGTGAATGTTTCTCTCTACCTTATTGCGCTCTCAGCTGTATTTTATGATCTTTAGAGTTACTTTGACTCCCTTGTCTACATTTTCCAAGTACAAGTCTAAGATTCCCTCCATCTGGAAAATCTTTACTCCATTCAGGAAATTAAGCAGTCTTTTGCTACAACTTAAAATATATTTACAGATTTTTTTATACTTTGCATAATTTTTCATTTTCTGTTTCTATGTGGCTTTCTGGCTGCTATGAGGCACGTTACATTTTAGGAGCACACAAATTAGCAACAACACAAATCCCAAATGAATGATGGGGGGGGGTGATAAATATTTAACAGTAAAGTGAATGTTATATCAAACTGACCAAAATGATATCTTGTTCAAATACATCTGTTTGCATGGCTGAAAGACTGTGAAAGAGCAGAAACAAGATTTGTAAGAGAGTCAAGTTAAGTAAAAGCCTGCAATATTGCTCAAACTGTTCCAAAATATTATGCTTTAAACCAATTTCTAGCCATAACACCAACTATCAATCACTATCTGTTACACTAATAAAAGGATTTTATTCTAATTTTGCTTTTTTAAAATTGACACCCATCCAAGACTACAAGTCACAGAAAATATGGGACATGGTTGACATTAAGGAAAGAATCTCCATTCATTTCAAGAGTTATAGATGGGGTTTTTTTCCCCTGTATTTGTATAGCATAATACAAATAAACAATACAAATAAACAATACAAATAAACAATACAAATAAACAATACAAATAAACAATACAAATAAACAATACAAATAAACAAGGCTGTTACATAAGTATTAAACAGGAATTTAATCTATTTCTTTTTTTTGAGCGTTCTAATAGAATTGACTCAGCATCTCAAACTGTTTGAGTACTTGCAGCTTTCACATACAATTTGGGTCACCCATCCTTCCTCATCCTAACAACAACTTGTTCCACACAAGACGACTGCAAATTTATGCCACTCTTTGGTTCATGAAAACAAAATGTCCATTTCTTCCTTTTTATAAAATAAAATGGTTAACTCCATAAAAACACTCAGCAAAGACCCAAAAGCCCAGCCCACATACAAAGGTAGCCTATTTTTATTTTTACAGCTAAATATCTTGCTGTATTTTTTTATTTCAGGAGAGCAGGGGGCTCTTGAAATACCAAAAGGAATTATTTTAATGCTTTCTCAAATCTGCCTCCTAGGAGCTTAGAAGCACTAATTCTTCACCAATAATGGGGAGAAATTGAGTTGGCTAGCTGGGGAAAAAAAAAGCGCAACTGTTCCATTTAAAACATCACTTCTCAAGTGGTCAGGTTTCATTTGCACAATGCACCCTGCTGCCATTAATATAGCAGCCCTCTAATCAAGCATACTTCCTGACAAAAAAGTAGAGAATATTGAAATGATTGTTGTTAAACTCCAAAGTTTTCCGAAAACAGAACATACATAAGTATGAAGCCTCCTTTCAAGTCCCTTTATACAACATGCACAGTTCTGCAATGCTGTTTGACTTCACCTGCAGAACAACTAGGATCTGCACACTGTGGCTTAAAGATAAATGACGAGTAATGAAGGGAGGTGAAGCCCTCAGAAGGCTTTAATTTGCCTACAATGGGGAATTTTTGTAAGTTCAAAAATAAAATAAAAATAAGCAGTTGTTCCTTGAAATACTCACTTGGACCTGATATTAGTGACCAGCGCATCAAGAGACCCAAGACAACAGAGTTTTCAAGAACCCAAGACACCAATACTAGAATGCTTTGTTTAAAATATCAGTGTGTATATTAAGGGTATTTAAAATCCATTTTACTTCAGGAAGAAAATAGGTCACCTAAGGATTAAGGAATAAATGAACAAAAGCCATACACCAACTTCTTAAACAATAAGAAAACACATTTGTTGCTGGTTGAAAGGTGAAGTTAATAAAATTGTTTGTTAGCATTATATTGGCTGCCAAAAAAAACAAGCAAGGAATGGAAATCACTTCAAGTAATTCCCCTAGTAAAGATCAACAGAAAAATAGAAAGAAGTTGCATGGCATGCAGTAACCAAACCAACCGTTTCTGAAGTCATTGCAATTTTACCTCAAATGCTATTTTGTTTAATTTTTTTTTAAACAGAAGAAAATACGGTTATCTTTTGGTACACAAACACTACAAAAAAGTTGAAGTTATATGTGCAAGTAATGCAAGGCAAGTTCTACCCCAGATCTCTCTCATTCCACTAAATCTCTGCCTTCAATTTTATGCAAGTTATGTGGAGGCTAGCTTTCAAGAAATTGTTCTTTTTTAAAAAGTATGAGTTAAGTACATGGGAAATTGGCAGTTCCCAGCCGCAGCACATGAAGTACCTCTCAGTTCCTCATTTAGACATATAAGTCGATTTTTTTACCTGGCTACAATCACCTCCCCATCTCTATCAAAAAGAAGGAATTCTCTTACAGTACCATTTTTAGGTAACTTGTTTCACCAAGATTGTTGCAATCCATACAGCCAAGCAAGGCACAAGCTATTTCTCTTGATTCATGGTAAATCAATATTATGTTTCCAGCACCACACAACTAAATTACATCTATTGCATCTGCTGCTGAAAGCTATATGTAAGGGCATGTTTTTTCTTTAGTATTTCATTTTTATCAGTCCCAATGGTACTACATTGCATTCTCTGTTATATTATGCCTTAACAAAAATGATTTTACTACATCACTCCATCATCTGTCTAAACTTAATCAAGCACAACATTGCTTTCTGAAAGTCTACAGTAGTCTCATGTCCCTGAGGGGCTTTCTTCATGGTAGCCACTTTGGAAGAAAAATATCAGCTCAGCATTGTCAAACTATCAAAATTTACAAGCAGGCAGTCATCAGCACACAGCAAAACTGTCCCTGATCGTACAGTTGTTAAAAAAAAATCTTTAATATTTGCCCATTTCAACACAACAAGTTTTGGGTGCTACTTCATGAAGAAATGTTTTGAGACACAAGTTGAACAGAACTGCCAGCTTTAAATTTGGCCCACAGAGTTTTAAGGTAGGGCCTGCCAAAACAGTCAACAAAGCTAAGAACGTGAAGCTGCATGACATTCACCTTTAAGAAAGGAAAAGATAAAAGCTAGAAAAACAAATAGTAAATGACTGGAAACCATTAGAGAGAATAAACTGTCAGCCCACAGCCTTTGTAATCCTCATATCAATTTGACATGTAAAACCACTCATGTCCCTGTTTAAGTCACCTCCAATCTTTTTCTTGCCCTTATATCACCACAATCCATTCTTCTGGCTTTTAAATTTATCTTCATTGTTTAAGTTTAAGAGCCTAATCCCCTCCCACCAGGCATCCAACAATTAGCCCCCACAGGGAGATCTCTTTTCTAGTCGGTACACATTCTTCCACCTTGGCCAAATTATTCACTACAGTTATGAAAAATAAAGCTAAACTACACACATTTTTACAGAGAAGGAGATCACTACATATACCTAAAGACAAAAAGCAGCAAAATATTGGAAACACTTTATAATAGTCTGAGGGCCACGAATTTGCTGGGAAGGAGACGACCATGGGTTTGGCTTGTTCTGTTTCAAACCCGTGTAGCCTAGAGTCATTACCAGCATGTACAAGCCACAGCTCACAGAACAAACGGAGCAGAAGGGGCCTTATTCACAGGCTACACTAACCTACCCCAACAACATCTGATATAATTGCTTTTTTTTTTGGCTGCCAATATAAGTGACATTTATTAGCCTATGCTGATATAAAACAAGTGATAAATGTCGAAGTCAATTAATATTTTCATATTTTGATGAAAGTAATTTAAAAGTAATTATATCAGGTTACAGTTGTTTAAGCTGTGCCATACAATAGGCAATAATTATATTCATCCTCATTCCAAACATGATTTTATCACACTAATATCCAAGAGCATTTTGGAAAGAGAAACCTTCGGCTACAAAAGCATCCATTGTGCTAAAACAATCTGATTTAAAAGGAACATTGCCATTAGCAAAATGAGTCATTTATAGATTTGACCAAAGACAGGTAAAACCAAAGTTGAACCACTTTCCATCCAGAGAATTACTTGCTTGTATTCATAGACAAATTGCTGCTAACTTCAAAGACCTGATTTTAATGATCTATATCTCATCTCCAAAGAGAAACAATACAAAACCATAAATGCAACTATTTAAGAAAGAAGAAATTCATTAAAAGGACAGCAATGACTATGTCAGGATATCTTCTGCATAGAAAGTGGAACAACTAAACTCTTTCTTCACTATATTATGAAAAGGCCGCAGTAGAACACTTCACGCAAATGCCCACAGCAGACAACATGTCAGGATGCACGGAAAAATGGACCTTATTACCTTCAGACATACCAATAAAATTGATATGGAAGAATAGTTAAGGACAGTGAGGCTGAATGTTAGAATAAAGACCATCAAAATCTGAAACAACTTCACACTTTCTACTGGATATCATTCTTGATTCTTAAAGCAAAAAGAGAAACTTCACAGATGAATCATATGGAAGCATTTATGTAAAATGTCATGTATTATGTATTTATGCTACAGTATACAATAATTGAATTCAAACTGAAATTAGTTTTCTAATATGGAATAAGACTAGCAAATTCAAATGAACAGATGCATAACCTACCAGTCTTTCTTTTAGGTTCTGAATCACAAAACTATAGGATGTGATTTGTACTAAATTTTCCAAATAGAGAGAATGATTTCAAAGCTCATAAGCCAAGTTTAAGGAACTTTGTGCTGCATTATTTACAGTATAAATACAATGTTTTCACAATATATGAGTAAAGTAAAAATGCATATTTCTAAATCATACCCGGCTATATTAAACCTAGTCTAATAAATCATTTCCATACCACTTGAATTTCCTGTATTTTTAGGTGGCTTTTATTTTGTTAAGCAATTTCTTTCAAATGTGCCACTGATAGCCAGGCCAGAAGCTATACTACTTAACCTGCATGATAATTAAGAAAAACCTTTAACAAGTAGAAACATGAACATTCAGACAGCAAAATTTTAGTAAGTCTACCAAAGCCAACCCCATTTCTTCGATTCCTGAAAGAGTCTGTAAACTTTGAACAGTTTGTTCCTGTAAGAAAAAAGGATGCTAAAGTGTATTCACAGATTTGAAAACTCAGAGTATATCCACACAGTTGAACACAAACTACAGGGAATACCGGAACTGTCTTGGATGCCAAGAGAAAAATAGTTGGATTTGTTACACACTGCTCTGGTGGGCTAAAAGACTGTGCTGCTCACGTAGCTGCTGAATAAAGTAATCCAGATACCTGCATCTCACTGCTGTGCTAAGTATGCATATCAAAAAGGTCTAGGGTATGCAACTCTTAAAAATAAACCCCATTTGAAGATTTAATATCATATACTTCAGAGAGTAACACAAAAACACTGCAGACATTTTGCACAGACACACTTTGGCATCTACATATTACTCCATATTTTTAATAGCAGCTTCTAGAAATTCAAGATCAACCAACCTTGAAAAGCCTACCCTGCCTTGATCCCAGAAATGGTAAAATCCCATACCTTCTAGAAGTCCCATAAATACTAATGGCTTAGGTAGAGAAATTTAATACAAAGTAAAAGAGAGGAACAACTGCTAAATCATATGGGAAATACTGCTACATACTTACAACTGACTTTAAACACCTCTTGACATTTTAGAGAGCCTTTTCTAGGTGTTATTAAAATACTGCAACTCACAATATACTTTTGTCATTTATTTGACTACTTGCCAGAATTTACAAATATTCAGAATGCAAGGATACTGCATATTTATCCCTTGAAAATATGAGAGGACTACCTGCCCCCAATCAATACTGATAGCTTTTCAAAATTAGATTTTTCACTTGGCGTGTTTTAATTAGGTTTCCTTTTACAAAAACCACTATCTTTCAATGTATTAGAGAAACTGAAGACGCAACCATAATCAGCAGAACTGACAGGAAAATAAAAGTGCTCTAACCAATTTCAACTTCTAAGCTGATGACATAAGCCTAGAAGCAAAATACATGTTGGCTCACTGCAGGACATTTCTTCTCATTAAAGAGGTAAGTGGGTCTGTGTAAGCAGTGAAGACTATTACAGATAATCAGATTAAACACTAGTCTTGCAGCACGGTAGCACCATGTTATGTTGCTAGGTTGGAGAACTGGGTTTTCTTTTAAGATTTGGGATTTCCAGCATTAAGGAAGTACAAAATGAAGTGAATATTAACACAAGTGAAGCACCCCAAGTGGCTAATGGCAAGGAAAAGAAACAAAAGCCACTGTCTACACAGCAAACCCTGCAACTACCAGCAGCAGCAAAAACTGTTCATCGTGCCTTCCTGGCAATGAGCAAGTCTATCAAGCAAACACTTTCAAGCCAATGAAATGTATGAAAAAGATATTACTGTTTATCTTTGGGAAGAACCCCTTTGTCTAACATCTGCTTAGGTCGAGATGCACACACATACAACCATTCTTTCATGCAGTCATCTGCTAACAAAACCTTTCTTCTTGAAGTAGCAGAATTAATTACTGGCATTTTTATCTTTTCTTCCTGAAGTAGTAGAATTCATTACTGGCATTTTTATCTTTTCTCACAGGGTGAAAATAAAAAGTTTAGTTTGGCTATACAATCATTCACAAAGTCCTTACTGACAAACTTAAAGCACTTATTTAAGCATAACTATAGCAAATTATCAGACCAATTTAACAATACCCCCAAAGACAGCAGCTAAACACTATCTTTTCTGCCTGAGCAAACCATTTAACCTTTTATCCTTGTCCATATTTCGAGGACTTTTTATTCTGACAAGCTTTCGCATTTTTCCCTTCATGTATTTTCTAATATCTTCACAGTGAATGCCTGAAGCATATGCTCCCCAAACTCAGTTCCATTTCCCACTCCATTGCAAAGTGGGCCACGAGCACCAATCCTGAAAAATCAAACCAGTGTGAGCTCACGTGCCAGGTAGACATCCACCAAAAAATCAGTGATGCTCCATACCTCTCTGAGCATGAATCCTCAATCCTATGATGAGATGTAGTATACTCATACACATCAGAACAACCCATTTTCCTATAACATATGGCATCCAAGCACAAGATTATAACAGACTCACATAATAAAACCTCACAATTTGTTTCCATAGTCTGAGTTTAGACAAAAAAAAAGTTGCTTATGACTGATCTAGTTAATGAATTCTAGTAACCATTAATCTGTAGTCAGTGTTACCCAATCCTCCTCCTCCACCCTCAAGTCCCTTCATACACTCCACCTGAGCAAAACCCTGTCCAGCTAGTCTGGATATCCACAGCTATTGACCAGCCAGCCTCTGTATAACAGCAAGTTCATTTGGCCTTCACCACTGTGCTAACACTAATGTGGATCCCTCCCCTTCTGTCAGCTGCTAATTTTCACAGAAGCTGAAGAACTTAGACTATCTTTTGGACATCTTCTCCAGACCAAATTTTAAGTAATTTCACGTGTTGAAAATTTACTGGGAGAATAGGAACCAAGCCTGAGCATAAAGTCTTGTTTCTTTTGGAAGTTAGCCTAAAAATACAATTTTTTTTAAAACTAATATTTTTAAAAGAAAAACAGTATGCTATTTCTTGTATCCTAAGATAAGTCTATAATTTCAGTATCTGCATAAATCATTTTTATTTATCTTCTCATATTACCACCTCTTCTTCAAATGTCAATATAAATGGTGACTGCCTACATCATCACTGTTGGAAGCCCTTCAGCAGACATCTGATCTGTGCATTCAGTTATGATCCTGATAAATCTATAAGCAGTATAAAATAAGCCTTGTTAATGCAAAGAATCTAAATTAGAAAGAAAACGTGATTATGTTCCATGGGAGATTTGTTTTTCTTTTGGAGTGCTGAATTTTTCAAGTAACTATAATGACAAGTAACTACAGAAAACCACCCTAAGTTGTTCCAGACTTCAAATGTGAAACTTTACACCCCAAGTTTCTAATGTTATCTTCCACAGGTAACTTTCATAACTGAAAGAAATATCCACTTTTTTTCTAAACATAATTTCAATAAAATTGTCTTTTTTCTTTCTAAAGAACACTTAAGCTTGAGCTTTCAAATCAGACCTGTCAGCTATGCTTTGATATAAACATAACACTGTCATTCTTCTGTTTGTCTTAAGAGCAGAGGAAAGCCATTATTCCATGTATACATGACAACACCACTGGTAATTACAGGAAGTCAGCATATTCATCAGTGTTTAGCTTGATTAAGAGAAATATTATCCAATTTATATTGTTTGTTATTCAAAGATTTTAGAAGAATGCTATTTAAAACAATCCCCCCCAAGCTTATAAGGAAAGATGCTCAACCTTTTTAATCTCAATTTGTGAGGGTTTTTTCCCCTTTGTTTCTTCTAAACACATCATAGGTATCCCAAAAGGATATAAATCTCCAGTATGGGAGAGAAACTAATTCCCTTCAAAACCTGAACATTTTCTTTCATTTCAGCATACTTTCCATTGTCCCCACCAAGCCTCAAGCACAAGGAAAGTTATACAGTCCAGGCCAAACCCCAAGCCAAGGCGAACATCCCTGGCCAGACCAAGTTTTTTTTGTGGAACACTGAAGTGGGGATCTGGGGGAGTGAAGGGAGTTTAAAAGGGGGTGCAGAGTAACTGAAAGTTACCAGATGCACAGCTCAGCATAGCACTAGAAAACATGTAAGTCAAGAAAAATGCATCTCAAGAATCAAAAGTGTAAAGATGAAAGTAATTATATAATTTTGAAAATCCACTCAAAGCTACATTTCTTCTAAAGGCTGTAAAAGCAAAGCTAGATTTCTCCTGGGAGCAGGTGCCAATGTTTCCCATAGCAGGATACCTTGCAGCAGGCAGTTCCAAAACCTCACATCCAATAGACTCATAGCTGAAGACTTTCACATGTGTATGTATGCATGCATTTTCATGCTAAATTTAAAGTTAACTGTTAATGTAAAGTTAATTTAAAATCTATGTATTAACCTTTCAGTCAATACATATTTCAAAAGTTTTAAAAAAGCAGAACAAAAAAATTGAATTTTGAGTCCCATTCACAGACTCCCCTCACTGTAAACAGCTTCTTTTCCTTTACAGAACAATTTCTACTTTTAACTTTTTACAAAAATACTGTAAAAGGCAATATTCTTACTAACTGCATGCTTTATTAGATCTTGTAACCAGCTCTGTAGCCAGCAAAAAATGCCTTCAGTAATTATGAAAGACACTCTTAAGGAAACAAAATTGAAGAGCGTGTAAATTTTCAGGGTCTCTAAATTATGTCCAAAGATGTCCCAGAGAAGGTTTAAACTGTGTGGAAAACTGAACAGTAAGCCTTATCTTGTTAAATGTATTGAAGCTTAGAGTTTCTGTAACCACCGATTCCCTGATTCCCTTTCCTCATAAAACAAAAAAGTGCTCAGTCCTTTGAGTAAAATAAATAAGCTCAAAAACAAGTCCACCAAATATTCTGAGATTAGATTCTCCATGCCCTATTTCCCCCACCCCACCCCAGGAGGAAAATGTAAGATTTATCTTTAGAATGAAGAAATCATTCTACTGTTTGGGGGTTTTTTTATATTTTATATATGTATTTTAGCCTAACATGCTGTGTAGGAAAAAACACTAGCCAAGATAAACACATTCAAGTACCATGATGCAGTTTGTGTTTCACATCTGCACTGAAACCAGCACAAAAAGGGTCCAACAAAGTAAATTTCAACTAGTTGAACTTAGCCCGAATTTCAGCAGAAAATGAAAGGGGGCTAACACTCCGTAGGAAGATGTGGATGCAGAGAACTGTGGTGATGATAATGTCCAACCACATCTGAATACTGCTCAAGTGCCACAAATGCAGAATATAAGCTCTATGACAAGTATCTGAAATTTGGAATATCACACTCTCCATTACTTTTCTTACTTGCACTTACTCATAAGGATTTTGGGTATAGAAATTAATTCCTTGCATGTGTGAGAAGAGTAAAAGCATACATTCAGCAGCTACTACAATGCAAAAAAAAAAGAAATTCACAAATTTCTAGTACAAGATGATGTTCAAAATACAAGCTCATCTTCACAGGGACTCAGTGGGTACCGCTACTTTTCATCTGTACAAAAATACCAGCAACAACAAATGGTACACATGTATAGGGAACAATAACAAACCTAGGTAGCCTCGTGACATTTGTGACATCATGATCTATTTTACATCATGACAAATAACAAAAATAAACACAGATCTCTGCCTGATGCAGCAGAAGCAGCTCCACCACCTGTATTAGCACTTGTTCCTAGGCAGTAACTTATGTCAATAGTCCTAGTTCATCACCTAAAATGAAAGCCTAGAAATTAAAAGAATATTCCATTATTAGAAGCACTTTCTCAGCCTTCTGTCAATACTGTTGCACAGCTACATAAGACTATGAGCATGCTATGTGTGTGCATGTGTGTATATATTTATATGTATATATATTTATACAGACACAGAAAAACTGATATGCCCCTCCTGGATCTTCATTTCCACATATTTCACTATTACAAATTTGTAGACCAAATCTGTGATACCAAACAAGATGCAACAAAAACAGACTGAAGAAATGAGGAAGGTGATATAGTTGGGCCACGCGCCAATATATTGACTTTGCCTGTAGGAACAATTCCTGTTCCTTTAGGTTACCTGCTTACACTACTACATGGCTATTTACTGCAGGCATCACAGGAGAAGAGTGTTCCCAGAGAACATAGAAAGTATCACAGTAGTGATATCAAGTATATTTCAGGTAATGGAGGTAACAAGAAGCACAAGGAAAACATATGCATGCATTTGTTAGAGAACAGGAATAGCTGGTGATGGCAAATGGTTTATTTAACAGGGAATAAAAGACTAGGTTTTGAAAAAGAGTAAGCCACCTGAGAGACACGAGCACAGGGAAACCTGAAGTCATGCAACCCAGGTCCTTGAACAGGTGACCATTGAAAATAAGAACGGAATAGACCAACAGTACTTTCAAAATAGTCAGAGAAAACAAAGTGGAAGAAACTTCAGAAAGGTTAGAGAAAGAGAGTTTGATCCAGCAACAGATTAAAAATTTCTGTTGCTATGAACAAAGAGCGGGGAGATTGGAAAAGCACCTGGAAATTCAGATTACTGCCTTATAGACAGTGCTCTCCCTAGGGACAGAAAAAAAGAAAACAAACAAAATATCAGTTTGCTTTTGTTAGTCAGCAGGAATAACACACAAAAGGAAAGAAGTATATTTGTCATCTTTATACTGAGAACTCAGTTACAGGAAGCAATATGGGGAAGGCAGAAGAGAAGGAAGACTGAAACATCACCAAAAAATAAAAAGGATTCCACCACGTAAGATGCCAAATGAGCAGGAAGATAGGAAAACAAAAAAGGACAAAACCCCTAAAACACAGCAGTCTCAGCAAAACCACATCAGTACAAGTCTAAATCAACTGTGTTAAAAACAGCCAAAAAAAAAAAAAAAAGAGAGAGAAGTTATCAAGATAGAACAGGAACACTGGTCATGAAAAAAAAATAAACTAAGATAACCAATTTGTTCATCTCAATCCATCTTCAGTAGTCAATTTGTAAATATTACATTAAATACTACTAATATATTGGGGAAAGTGTTCTTCTATACCAAAATACAAAGGAAACAATATTTTCTCAGTGCAAGTGATTAAGTACCAGAACAGGTGCCAAGAAAGGCTGCAAAATCTCCATCCCTAGAAATACTCAAAACCAGCCTGGACAAGACCTTCAGTAACCCGATCTAACTTCGGAATTAGCGCTGCTTTGAGCGGAGAGGTTGGATTAGAAGACCTAATTTAGGCTGTGTTGTTCATTTTAGAAGCCATCAACATCCAGTTTCAACTAGGAAAGTAATTTTTCATTGGTGGCTTTCCAAAATATTATCACCCAGCTCCCCAAAAAAAGTAATTAAAACATATTGTCTTGGCAGTGCCAACATGAACCAACAGCTTTTTAATTTTTCCTGATTGTTAAACTTGAATCTATTTATGAAATGGTCACTTTCCTAAGCCACAATTTCTTCTAAAAAGTCTACTCCACGATGCAGAAAAAAAAAAAAATCCAACATTAACTTCATTTTGGACTTACACATCTGCCTTACTTCCTGATGTCCTTTTAGCATATTTTCTTAGTTCCTGAAGCATTTTTGATGTAGATATTAATTACACCTATATATATGCATTCCTATTTATACATACCTACCCAAGTGCTTACAGACACAACACCACATGTAGACGGTAAATACTCAAGACTACTAAAATTATCAAATTCCACCATACTACACAGTTGAACCAGGGAAACGCATTCTCACTCCCAGCGTGTCTTCTGCTGACACTGGTAGACAATTGGGCTCCTCCAACCTCCCCTCCTTTTCCAATACTCCCCTGAAGCATCATCATGAAAACCACTCCCCCACACATCAAACGGATACAACATCCCAGAGAAATTCTGGATCAGGAAAGCTCTAAACAATCACCATATAGGGCTTGAAAAATTTTGATTATCTGTGGTCAGAAACAATTTTCTTGGTTATGAAGTTCCGACTAGTTAACACCTTGAAAATAAATATCAGTTTATCCAAAACCAATCTTACTTATTCCTATATACTCAGTTATACGAAAATTAAATACAGCTAATTTTATGATGCGAAAATGCACAATCATAACAGACTGTCACCATGTTATATGCAGCATGCTGTGTCAAACTATTTCCGTAATACTAATAAGCTGGCACAAAGAAAAAAATCAAAATTTACACAAAATATAAAAAGGTGAGACATAGAACATATTCAGATAATGCAACAGTAATTCTGTAATTGCCTTAAAGCATCAGTAAGGTATGAATGGTAGTATGTTAAAATGGTAAATTTATTTTCCTCAAAGGAAGTTAAATTAACCATGCCTGTCCTATTGTTTAATAGGCAAGGTTCATGGTCTATAAACAATTACTTATGCTAGCAAGTATGTAATAGGCTATATCACATTACGATGCCAAAAAAAAAAAAGGAATACAGTGCTTTCAAGCAAAAAACTATTCCATACCCAGCTCACACAAGATTTTAGAGCTCACTCACTTCCTGTTTTACTCGCTAAGAATCAGTTCAGTCCTCATATGCCATTGACACTAACACAGATTACCATATTTCTCATACTATTGCAACTGAATAAAAATTCCACAGCACCACTACAAAATAAAACTTGATCAGTATGTTAAAGTTCAAAACAAATTGCAGGGGTATTTATTTCAGCTTAATGATAGTTGTTGAAAATAAAATATAAATATTATTTGCATTGTAGAATTGCATTCTGGTTTTGAATTACTGTGCATTTGAAGTAATAAAGAAGCATAGCTCTAAAATAAATGAAAGTATTCACTCTGCTTTGACAGTTTCTAAATAATGCTCAACTAAAATGGCTACTCTAAGGCAAGTCTGAAAAGTCACTTAACAGATTTGTATAAGTATCTGTAAAAGTGGAGTTTCAAAAATAAGGTAAGCCTTATAGTTTAGACTTCACTTCTTTCCATAAGAATATTCACAAGACTATTGGATATAAATCAAGAAATTAACAAGCTGTATTTTATTACTTCATACAAAATACTACTTTTAATAAAATACACACTAGGTGAAAAAAGAAAAACTCAAATTCTAGCATCACTGTTATCTACTCAGTCAACCTAATTCACTTCAAAAGACTGTCATCATTTTTACGAGACTGTCGACATTGCAAGCAGGAGAAAAAAAGTAGACTGAAGTTACACTTACCTGCAGCCCTCTTCTTCGAAGAATACTTGAATCATCCATATTTCAACTCTGCTGATCACAAATTCCTGCTAAAGCTCACTTGCTTCTGGCTAGCTTTGCTCCCTAACTGTTAAAGAAGTCCATTATTTTCAAACTTTTCTCCCCCTCCCACCCCCCCTCCGTCCACTCGCTAAAAATAGGACATGGTCTTTCATTTGCCTGTCATGAAGAACTGCAGCCACGGTCTCTGACTATCTGTACGTAATTTTGCCTGCCTCTTTTGTGGCAGATTTAGGAGGTCACATTGGAAAAAATCTGTTCGACTTTCCTAAATCTTTTCAAGGTTGGATGTCTCATTCCCCTCATAGACACAAGTCTCTAGAAATATATAATAATCCACGACTCCATGTAAGGCCAAAGAGTGGAATTTAATTTAGATCCGACTAACACATATTTTTGCTTTATTTCAATTTACTTGAGCTGTTATAAGGGATCAGTAAACTACAACAGCTGCCTTCATTTACTGTTTATAATAAGCTCACAAAATCCAGGTCACATTTCCTTTAAAAAACACACGGCCACACTTAACTAAAAAATCAATTCTGTGGACACACAGGATACAGTATTATTTAAAATATGGAAAAACCTCACTATGAAAAAAATAGAAATTTTATTTTTCCGATTTTTGAAAAATTCCTTTACTCCTTTGTACGACAAAGCGAATGTCAGATTCTTCAGATACTGTCGCACATTCTTTTGTTTCTGCTATCTCTGAGATATGCTGGTCTCCTTCTCGTATGCAGCAGTCAGGGCACATTCTTTAGTTCATTGCTGAGATCTTGCGACTTTTACATGCTGAAGGGTCTGGAACACATGTTGCAAGTTCTGAACATTTAAGAATTCATTCATCTATTCATCACTGACAGAGCTGCCTTAAGAAGCCCTTCCCTCTTCGTCATCCATGGCAAAAAGGCAAAAAAAAAAAAAAAAAAAAAAAAAAGGCACAGTTCAGCTGAGGCTTTTTCAGTCTGTCCTGCAGTTTCTGTTTTCCAGCTACCTTCAGACAGACAACTCCAGCAAGGTCAAAAAAGGCTTTCCCCCTTTACTTACAGTATCCCAATCACATTTTAAAATAAGCTGTTAGCCTGTGTTGAAAAATAAACAACGTTTCTAGCTGTACCAAACACCATTTCAATAAAAATAAAAATCTAGATATGTTCATCCCAGTATTACTTAAATTACTGAGCACGTCAAGCAGCCTTTGTCCTACACATGCCCTTTCTATATTAGACAAGAAAAAAGGAAATATTGCAAATACAATGAACCTACTGCCGCAACGACCTTCAATTTTTTTAGCAGAAAGCTAAAGCAACAGATTTCATCTCCTGATAAAAGCTTAGGAAGAGCCTATTTATAGCTTCTGAATATAAATACTGTATTTAGAAAGAACATAACTTCAGCCTCTGACGGATTTCACGAGATATATAAAAGAAATCAAACTTCATCACGAGCTGTGTTTATGAGGGGATTTCAGCCAGACATCCTGAAGTGTGCAAATGCAACAACAATGAGAGCCCAGACCGTAGGCTGCCTACTACAGCTTGATGAAGTGTTCCTGTTCCCACAGTTATGACAGCTGCAAACCAAAAAAAGTCTCAATACAAGCACACAGGTTGATGGTGCTTAAAGGAATATATATTTACATAGAAATCTTTAGCTGATCTTCATGCTAAGTGACCGAGTCACATGAGCTAAACACATCATTGTAAAGTCAGCTGAAAGCAGATACAACTCAATCCCATTCACCAGGCTTTTTCTGATCCTCTGCGGAGCGAGTGTGGTCTTTTATTGTGAGCAGCTAATAAATCCTCATCTTGCCGATACCTCCTTCCATCTGCCGTTTTAAACAACTGAATGCTGAATTAGGTCTGCAGAGTCTTTGTGAGCTCCCCAACAGGGCAAGCAGCCACACAGAGGCTGAGCAGGCAGCTCATTTGCATGGAGTATACTGTACCATATAAAAAGCAGCGCGCTAGTAAAAACAACTCAATGAGCCACTTGATTTTAAAGGAACAGTATCTTCTTTTGCAAATATAACTGGAAAACATCAAGCCATGCACAAAACTCTGCAGGAGAACTTAAGAACATGTCACCAGGGAGAACAGCAACATAAAAATAGAGATAAAGCTCTGTTTAAAAGCAGACCGAAACATAGGATGATCATATTTCTTCACTGTGATAATACTTATCATGGATTTCAGTATTACTTCCTGCATTTTGCCATCAAATAAGCTTCCTCGGAAAAATATTCCAAAGACACTTATCAGACATTAGTGTCAAACAAATCCTATTTTTACTTAAAAAAATCCCGTAGAAACAAAACATTTTGGCATGCATACTCAGGTATATTACATGCATTTTGCAGTTTATTTTAGTCTATAAAAATTTTAGGAATATTCACATTAGACCATGCACTATCTGGATCACCGGTCTTACCTCTTCTGACTAAGGCCACCAGCATTAAACATATACTGCGAGAGGAATCAAGGAATCTTAAAAATTACGCAATACCATTCACATTGTATTTTCCTCCTGAATCAGGCACTAAATGAAAAGGTTTAAGCCTGATAACAATAGTATATAACCCCACTTATTTCTATAACATAACTGAAAACATTCTCATTAGCACATATACATCTAATCCTTCCTGGATCATTTACCTTAATATTCAGACATCGCCAATTCTCAAAATGTCTTCACAAGTGACTTATAATTGATTGAGCCTGGCACAAGTCTCAAAATACCATGAGAATCATCTGTTCTCTTCCAAATTTCAAGCTTTCTTGGGGAGAATGCTTTCAAATTGGCTGCCTGCCACACTTTCCCAGTTTCTGGGGCAGAGAAGCCAATCAGGGCTGCTGCAAAAAAGCAGGCATGGTTTTTCCTCTAGCTTCCCTCTCCCCTTCCATTCTTCAGAGCAAACAGTTATTTAAATGTCAGATCAAAAACCACCACCCAACAGATCCCGAATGTGGTGACCACCTTTTCTTCCCTCCTATTTCACTGTTAACACTCATCCACTCGCCCTTTTTCTTCCTTCAACAAGACCTACCACAGAAAAGCAATGATGAAAGAGGGTGGGAGAGAATATTTAGTACCAAACTGAATCAAGCAAAGGACAAATGGAATTTAGAAGCAAATTCCTGGCATGGAAAACTTTTTCTTACAAAATATTACCTTTAGAAATTTATCTGTCATTTCATCAAGAGATTACGCCATCCTTAGACATTCATTTTAACATCTTAAAAGGTCTACAGGTAAGTCTCCAATGAAAGACGAGAATGTATTTGTGTAAGACATTTCACTATTGAAAGATAGTAAAGAAACTAAAGTACATAAGTTGTAATTTTATCAATTATGTAAAAAGTTAATCATAAAACAAATTTCTCAAATGGTTTTCAGATGCAGGCAGCATTCAGAAAGGGTCTAATAAAATACCTGTTTATCAGAAGAAAAATTCAAAATAACGAGATCATGTAATATTTGAATCTTTTAAGAACTACAGTATCTACCTTATCACGCAATTTCACTAAAAAAAAAATTAGGAAGGGGGATAAATAGAAGGAATTCAAAGTTTGTTCACCAATAACTTTAGTAAGCTCCTAATTCAATTCTTCCTTCCTCCATCAAATTAACAAATCTGGGGAGAATTTTGCTTTGCTCTGCAGCAACGAGAAAAGAGAAAGCGTAGTGTGGTATTGGGATCATTTGGACATAATCCAACCACTTCCTGTTTGGCTGCAGCTCTCTCTCTGAAGAGGCTGTTCAATCTTGATTTGAAGACATCAAGAAATGGAAAGAGCTTCTGGTAAGTATGTTCCTGCAATGGTTAGACTGGTAAGAAAGGAAGGACAGTTCTATCAGCTTGCCAATACTAGGATTAATTAAATGAGGCTAAGAGCAATTTCCAAAGAAACAAAAGGAGGTGCTGCCTTACACAATAGTCACATTGGGTTATTTCTTGCTGTAAAAGGCTGAAAAAAAAATCACGAGTATGGCTAAAAGCCTCTGGACAAATTCACTGAAGAATCTGCCAAGAACTCTTAAAAGAGGAAATTAAACTGAAGACAACCCAGAGTCACAAACAGTTGCAAGTGTTCTGGGAAGAGACTCTGCCTTAAACACCTGCTGTCAGCTGCCATCAGAGATGAACTAATGGGCGCACCCAGTATCATCATTCTGTGTTTTCATTTAGGTAGAACAATACAAAGGTAGTCTTTGCTGAAGACAGCAGTGTCTTGCATCCTAAAAGACATCAACTCCACAAAGGAATTAGGGGTAACAGTGAAATTATAAACTGAAAAAAATAATTCTAAAAATAGTGTGATAGCTATGAGAGTTCATGTAAGCCCTGAACAGACCAAAAGAACTTACATGTCCTAAATGAGTGGTACTGTCTCTCTATATGATATTGATGAGATCATTATCGAAAATCATGTCTGTTACCTATATTTCAAGATGAGTATTGATAAAAGTGGAAAATCCAAAAGAAATGTTTTTAGGGTAGAAAGAGATCAGAGTTAAAAGACTTCAGGAACTGAGTCTCCATTAATTATCACAGGAAAGACCACAAGTACGACAAGACATTCAAGAATATTAAGAGGACCTAGAATTTTACTCCTTACACACTAGACAGCTAACAACCCTACCTCTCAGAGCAAAACTCTAAGAGGGGTCTGTGCTTGGATTTTGGTCAGAATTTCATTTCTGTGGATAAGAAGAAATCTCTTCTCATCCATGCTGATTCAGACCTCACTCCACTGCCTGCTACCACAATCTATTACTCCTCTGCCTCGTAGAAGAAAAATCTGAGAGGTTAGAACAGTTCCAATAACTGTCTGAAGATGACTTAAGTTTTCCATCCATTAACTTCAGTATGATCAAAGCAACAATTCTTTCAGTTATTCTGTAGCCCGCAGGTTTCTGAATAGCATCAGTGGAAGACGACCAAAGGCATATCAGTTTCACACTTAGGAAAGCGATGACCACAGGAAGTCACTATGAAGTAGTGCAATTGTTCCTATGTACAATACATCTTACAAAAAATAATTGAGAAATTGTGAATAAGCTATTATCCTATTACTCACATTTTCTAATCACCAAAGCAACTGCAAAGGGAGATAAATAAGAAAGGAGTCTGTATCTACTATATTAGATTGAGCGTATACATATGCACAAAGACTTATCTGTGTAGAATCACATGGCTCATCTTTGAGTTGTGTTCGGTTTCTTTGTTGTACTATGTATGCTGAATATATCTTCTACATATCTTAAATTGTAACTGAAACTTGAGGCATATTTCAGGAATCACTCAACATTCATGGAAAAAGTTTCATCATTTCATCCAGTTTATTAAGAAGTAAAATATGAGAAGAGAGCAATTCATTTTGCTATGACTTCCTAGTCCTTTCAGGTTTTTGGCACTGCATCCTGCCATCTTTTGTGGTCTATATTGTTGCATCAGAATGGAAATCTACCATTACCATAAAAGCAAAACCAGTAAAGGTTATCTTAGCAATCAAATCATTACATTGTGGATCAAAAATTTGTGTACTCTCTAGTATAGCTTAAGTGAACTCAATAGCTGCACACCATAAACTCCTTAACACTACAGGTCTAAGTCCACTTACATTGACAACTTAGAAAAGGTATTAAGCCGCTTGTGATATTTAGTATTGACTATAGAAACACCAGAAAGTCTTTCAACATAACTGGGACCCTATCATGGGAGACATGGTGTGAAGGATGTCAACATTACACAATAGGATGATCCAGTGATGACGACATATTTGTGCTTTGCCATACAAAGAGCACTCCCATCCAAAAATCAGGCCAAAATAAAAAAACAGCTTTTCAGTTGTCTGCAACAAGACGTAATGCTTTTTACTTTATACTTTTATTATCAAGGAACTTTGAAAAGAACAATTCCCTGATCTAAAATACTGAGATTCAAAATTCACATTTTTCATTATTCAAAAATCATTATTTTTCTTACTCTATTTAGTCCAAACTAAAAACAACAGAACATCAAGCTGCGGCAAACCTTAAAGATATAACATTTCCTTACATAACATATTGTCTGCTGGGGAAAAAAAAAATCACTTTCCGAAAGATTATCAGCTGACAATTTCAGTGGAATTTTTTTAAGTCTTTGGTAACATTTGTCTGTGCAACCAAAATGAGCCAAATGTTTCACTGTCAATCTGAAACTTAAGTGTTTGGGGCTTTTTTATTTATTTATTTGATCAAGCTATGTTTATCTGGAGATTTAAAAATGTGTCCCTTTGAGATAAACTGACAGACTACTGAAAAAAGGAAGGCTGATGGGATAACTTGTTTAAAAAAAAAAAAAACCAAACAAAACTTGGCAGTCAACCTAAGGAAACTCGCCTGACAGCTTGTCTGAATTTCTTCTGGATTTCCTGCCTATTTACAAGATTCAGTTTGATAAACGAAGACCTTTGGAGCAAAGCTGTGCATTAACAATGAACCGTTATAGGAACTCATTCTGAACCACAACAAACTCCTCTTACGAGACTTGGTCCCAGGGAGAAGAAATGCTAAAAAAAAGTCTAAAATCCTTAAGTTTTACACAATAATCAGGCTTTCACAGTGCATTTCTGTTTCCAGTTTGTTAGGTTTAGATTCCTGGGAAAGACTGCCCCATCCCCCACATTCAATACATTATGAAAGGCGGCACACCCACTAATCTTCCATACAAATGTAAATTTGCTGTCGACAAGGGTGGAGGAAAGAGTTCATTCATCTACAGACCAACTGTTTTCATACTGTACCATAGAAGGTATATTCAGAAGAGACACCAGCTTCCAGGCAGAAACAAGATCCTTGGCTCAAGCGCCTTCGAAAGCTAACATCTTTGGAAAGGAATCTTCAATTAAACTTTAATATTTACAGAAGATGTTGAATTCACTATGCAAACATTCTTGTTCTGAAGTTAAACTGGCATTCGAACAGAATGGAAACTAGCTTCTCTGACGCTATATTTCAAATACAATACCATTTTTAAAAGAAACTTTTTTCGATAGGCAGAAAAGCGTTTTTCAATATATGCTGCAAATTTAAACCTGAAGAAATATAATTTCTGTTTAGTAAACATTGAGATGACATTACCAGAATCAGGATTCTCTTACTTTATTATAAGACAACCCTCATGCTTTAGAGACATTCAAACTTAAACATCAGCAGTGAATATCTCTAATCAGAATGGCAACAAAACCAAAGCTTAAGGACCCAATACCAACTCTTGTGTGCATTTCCCTAACAAAAGGTATTGATATTTACTGAAAAGTTTATAGAAACAACAAAACCTGTAGTTTCAAGAATCAGGAAAGACATCATTAACCCAGTTAGCCCAGAAGCTATTTTGCCATAGAAACTGGTTCTATAAAAGCTACAAATCACAGACCGATCTTATATCTCATGCAAGTACACGCTGAGAAATACCCCCAAAATTTTACTATACATAAGATTTCCTCCACTATCCTCTAGTTCTTCCACGCTCCTGGCTAGCTGCACTCTTCCTGCAGCCTCACCACAGCAACAGTGGTTCGCATATCCATACTTGCCTTTTCTGTAAACTCTTCCCAAACTTTTCTGCTTCCCATTCTTTCTGCATCAATAAAGCCACATTTGACTTTGAAGTATAAGCACTTCCTTGACAGAGTTAAAGAGTTTTAAGGACAGGAAGTTGCAGAGGTATGAGACTACACCAAGCTGTCTTTCACTGTATTTTCCACTCACTTGTATCTATAGGTTATTTGTCATTTTGGACACTCAATTCTTCAGAACAAACACCTGATGCTTCGCAAAACAAGGAACCTCTTCTATTACACTAGCATAACATTTACAAATAATGAATTAGACTGCCAAACATACTCATTAGGAAAAAAAACCATGAAAGTTAACAACTGATTTTTCTTTAATTCTGCTCAGAACAGTCTCTACAGCACTCAGTATATTTTTCCAACTTAATCCACATGCAATTCATGCCAATATACCTCACATTTTACCTTTCCAGGTAAAACACGTTAAAGTGCTTGGACAAGTCTCCAAAGATCGTACCATTTTGCCTGCTTAAGACCAACATGGTATACATTCAAATGCTGCCTTTGAATAAACACTTGAAGATAATAAGCCAAAACATTTGAAGTCAGAGGGGTTTTACTCCCCCCTACTCTCCTTGTCTATACCAGACTAAGCTTACATTGATATCTGGGGAGACATCTCACAGCAGTTTTTTGCCGATGGATTCTGACAGATATTTATTCTTCCTTTTCTGGTCTCAGACAAAATTTTGCTATTCATTTCTTACAATTTTGTCATCCCCTTAAAATGCTAGACAAGTTAAAAGCTGTTCATTTTTTATAGATATCCCTTTTCCCAACATTTATCCACTAAACTAGAACAAAAACTGAAAGGAAGATAAAAGAATAAATTCATTCAGGATTTCAAAGATTTACAGTGCAATGACAAATATTTTTTTTTAAAGTTCTTCCTCTCCTCCAGGATCTGTGTCAGACCTCCCATTTTTATGAGTTCTCCTGTTTTTTTTCTTTTTCTCTGAAAGCTATTTTTCCTCAAAAAAAGCAGATGCATAATAATAATTTGGCAATCTCTCAAACTTTTTTGGTTTTGTTTAACAGAACCTATTACACTGAGTCAGGGGAAAAGAAACAAAAGACAGTAAAAGATGTTGACTTAGAGCCTCAAAGAATATTTCTCAGAGGAAAAGTGTGGCATTTGTTATTTTAAAAGGCACGTGAAGACAACCTCTTTCCGTAAAACCAGCAGGTAAAAAAATGCTTGGATTTCAAATTAAAATGCAAAAAAAAAAGTTACATTTCTTGATAGATATAGTTACATTTTACTCCAAATTAAAATCAAAACCACAATTCTTATGCATGACACAACAATACTGCCATGTCCAGCAATGAACATTTCATAGAAACAAATGTGCTTCATTGCAGCAGCAATGTATTTACAATATATGTTCTTTAAAAGCGTTCAGACATCCTATTGAATTACTAATACAACATTGAGCTTAACAGTCGAAACATTTTGTTCTTTGTTTTAAAAAAAAAAATTAAGCTTACCAGAAAAAATTGAAATATGATTTTCATGCATCATTTGAATTGTCACCTGGGCTTTTGTCTCGAGAACTGACAGAGAATAATCAATGTGTTAATTGAAACAAGCAGTACGCAATCCACAGGACATCTTTAGCATATGTTTCCTTCCAAGGGCTGACAAGAGCTTTCTTGGTCTAACATTCCCATATTCAAGCTAAAAATATGAACAAAAATCTTACACATTTACATAAATATGTATTTTCCCAGCAGTATCTTTCCATAGGAATCAGACATTATATTTGTTTTGAGACATCAAAAAATAAAATGGGAGTATGGTAACATTGGCATGAAAGCGTTGAAAACCCCATCTTTAAAGCTGTATTTCCTCTTCATAATTCAAAAGGCCCAGAAAAATAAATCCAATCAGAAACCTAGCTCCATGATGGAACATTCTTACTGATGAAGGAGAATGAGCCAGTGGATGTAACAAGGCAAAGCTCAATACTCAAAGCTATCATAATTTAAAATTAGACATAATTATCTTTAACAAAACCAGGCACTGTGGAAAGGGGCTTTGGAACAGCTGCTCCTCTTCAATTTAAATGCTCATTTGTTTTACATTGACCTAGAAATCAGTATCGTCCCAACCAAAAGCCAATTAGATAATAGTCTCTCTTTCAAGCTTGTAGAATACTAATTTTTTTAATGTCTTTAGTAGTGAAAAGCAAAGAAATAAACTGCAGATGATGCCACAAGTATGCTCTGCTCCAACATGCACAACCAAAATGTGAGGGTTCCCTCCCCCCTTTCTAAAAGGTCAGACTTACAGTCCAGGAAAGACACCCATCACTTCCTTGTGCTAAACTTTCAGTGCAGTCTCAGCTTGGGACAACCAGAGAACGCTGCAAAGGCAGCACATGGAAAGATCTTCAATTTGCTGGAGTAGCATTCAGAGTTAGGTCACTAACATCAATGATTCTGGAAACAGCAGGATGTCAGATTCCTTCAGTACTGCAATATAAATAAGCTGCTTCTCAGGCAACAGAATTAAAGACACAGTTTCCTACAGACTCCAGTTTGTCTCTTCGTCATCTTGCTCCCTCCCATGGTCCTTACAGAGGTAACTCTGGCTCTCCTGTTTTACCTCCACCCAACTGGAGACAGTAGCTCCCTCAGCTAATCAAGAGCTGTCATATTGGAGTGTCATCCAGTGCTGCCAAGCCACAATAAACAATGAACTGTCTCTCTCAGAGAATGTGAGGGGGTGTCTCCTACTCTGTTCCATTTCTTATGAAATTGCAATTACAATTAGTTTTGACATTTCTTCTTCTTTTCAAGCCTGTATGAAATTGGCCAGTGGCTTGGAAGTTACCAGGAAAGAAGGAATAATTGCAGAAACTTCGATTCCCTACCACTGCTCAATGTTTCTGGCAGTCATGGTAATTTACACCGTTACTTTCAATTTTGGTTAAAGCCAATGCCAAAAATACATACTCATCTGCAGATCTATTCCAGCTCTAAAGAGACAAAATGATGATGAGTGCCAGTTTGATTACACTCAAATACGAAGCCATAAGATTTCTTGGTCTTCTGAGTCTTGGCAGCATCCCTAGAGAAAATTCATTCCATGAAAGGAGTCTTTTTTAAATGCACCAACAAAAGAAGCTTCTCAGAAGACTGGTATCATACTGAGTCTGACAGGATCCAGAAAGAAACTAATTAATGCAGGAAACTACATTAGAAAACACAGAATTCAATTCTACCAAAACATTAGGTCTTCATAGAAGAAAGAAACACTGGCAATCACCAGTAGCAATCCACAGTTCCATGCTGAAAAATAATCTGCTAATACAAAAGGTGGATGGTTTAATATTGAAAGGAGCCTTCAAAATTGCCAAACTTGTGAAGTAAACAAGCCTGGATTGACAGAACGATCTCATTGCAGAACACAAATCTGTACAGTCAAGGTGGAATTCAAGGGAAAGAGAAGCTCTTTCCAGAATAGGCAATGAAGCTGAAGAAACCCCAGTCTCCTAAGGATTCCTTCTGAAGTCACTGAAGTAGAAAGCAATTAAATGAAATTGCGAGCTGCAATGGACAAAACACAAACACGACAACAGCAGCACAATTCTAAATATACCTCAAAGTTATCAGACATCAGCGTTATCAGTTTATTGTAGCAGTTTGCTCTCTGTCCCGTGCTCCTGTATTTCCCACAATAGCAGCTCCCTTTCCTTCTCAGCACTGCCTTCAAAGCTTCTTTTGCAACAGGAAGCAGAGGAAAAGTCCAAAAAAAACCATTCCTACCCGGCCAAACAAGAGTCAAGGACTAAGTAGATTATCCAGGAGGCTTCAGAGCAGCTCTAGGATGATGTCAACCCCGGGCAAAATAATTATTTTAATCCTGTATCAGCTTTTTCAATTAAAGAAAAAGTAGAAGTAATATCAGTTGTTCAGATTTTTATGGAAAAATAAGGTTGCAAATAAATCACTATAATTCATGAGAAGAGTTCTTAGGTGCTTTTGGATGGGGGAGATGGGGGTCAGGGTGTTTAACTTACTGCCTCTGATGATAAAGTAAGCATGTAGATATCAGACTTAGAATTTTAACTTGCCTGCAAACTACATTTCTTAAAAAAAAAAAAAATCAAAAAAATCTATCTCTAGGAAACACCAAAACTTTCTGGGTTAGGAACTTGCCAATCAATTGAATTTTTAAAAGTAGCTGTCAGAAGAATTGCTACTGAATATGACCATTCTGTGTTAACAGAACAGTCATCCATATAACATTATTCAGCATTTTTGACTTACATTTTGAACCAGAACTGAGCACTGCTAAGAATAAAAGCAATGTTACTTCTCCTCCCATGGGCTCTTTGCTGGAGCTTGACCTCTCTTATGAAACAGTCGCTGAACATGTAAAGCCTACTCTCATCATGTCCCAGTGTGGCATATGTCCAGTCTACATGTAAGTAACTGAAGTCTCCCACTAACATTTCTTTCTACCGTGTCTGATCTTCCTCAGCACACCGCAGTCAGCATCACCTATCCTCGTCAGACAGTGGGTAATACAGGCCCCAGATTACTACTTCTTAATTAGATCCAAGTTTCATCACTTAGGTTGTCTGTGCTACTCACTGATGCTTTGTCTGTTTCAAATGGGGGTGGGTAGGAGGGTCTTTAAACATGCAGCACCACCCAGCCACAACCCCAACCTTTTTAACCTTTGCCATATACTTTGAGGACACAATACTGGGACACAGAACTGCATGTGAATGAGATAGCCAGTCCTCAGCAGAGCCATGTCAGAATTTAAGCATTTTCTGAGATTAATTATCTGTAAAACATATAGTAGAAAATGTAATAATTATACTTAGGGGTAGTGAACATTATTATACACTTTCCACTATTCTGAACTGTGGGATTCAACACAAAACAGAAGCTTATAACAAAAAGGATAAGCTCCATTATGTAGCTTAGGTGAAATGGAGTTAAATCAACTTTATCCATTTTAGTTAACACAAAATGGAGCTTAACCAACCTTTGACTGCTTGCTCCAGAATGTGAAATTGTGACTTTTGAACCCCCAAACTACTGGAAAAGTTTCCTGATGTGCAAGGAAAAATGGAGCTAACAATTACGAACGGTTGTCCATGACTATTCTCAGATGGAGATTTCATACAACGCAGGCAAAGCTTGATGATAAAAGCCTTATTAATAATGGGACAAAAAAAGAAATCCGATAGCAGATGGAAGGGCATGCATCATTAATGTACTTCATTGAAGAAGTTAGGCACCACAATACCTTTCCCTGGAAATTATTGGAATTTATAGTAAGCCAAGGGGAAGAGCAGCAGTTTACCTTTTGCTTATGGAAAAATAGAGGAATTCAGCAATTAGAACAGTAAGGGATATCTATCACATCATTGTAGAGCCAAGTTTAATGGCCAAGCACCCCTCCGGTTAAACGGGTTTTAATCTATTCTTGACCTATTCCCAGGGAAGTTGATACCAAAGATTTGTCTGGAAATAATCCACATGGAACAAGGTCCCCCAAGGTTTTCAACACCTCTCATTTATACAAAGATTTGCTGCCATTCTCTTTTAAAATCTAATCTATATATAACTGATTTCTAAATAACCTTTAGCCTAAAAAAAAATATAAACATTCCATTCAATTTATTAGAGTGCTCTCTTGGAATTAAGTTGGTACATAAATCAACTGTTTTGTTTGTAGGTATTACCCGATATTCACACATGTTCACATCAGCTATAAGAAGGTCTGATTTTCTTTCTACTCTATGCCCAGTATAATTCAACTGTTTCTCAGTCAGCAACATTTTAAACACAGTATGTAAATTGCATCAAGAAAATAAGCATCAGCAGGTAAGTAATCATATAGAAAATAAAAAGATGTCATTGTCAAATATGCCACTTTAAACAGCTGCCTATTTAATCAGGATTGATGCTGATGCCTGATCAATATAATTTGACAATGTTGACATGGTACTTTTCCTCTCTATTCAGACAGTTCTGCATGTACACGATATTACAAATTGTTCCTCTTTTCTTTCAAAAACCTCATTAGATTACCTTGCCAAACTTCTCTATTTCATTAGCCCATTTTGTTCTTATAAGATTTAAGATTTGTTTGATAAGAAATGCATGCATGTGTTTTAAATTCATAACACCATATTTTACTTTACTTTGAAATAAATTATTTGATAAGAGAATTTTAAGACAAAACAACAAAAAGTTACCTAAAACCAAATAAATAGTTATCAATATATTTAATAATACCCACAAACCTAGTTTTACATTGCATACTGTCATTTGAGCAGAGTCAAAGAGCTTGTGGATCAAAAGCCCATCATTCAGAACACCGTTCATTTAGCAAGCAGATACTACAGAAATAAAAGTTGTACCGGAACGAATAACTGTACAGTAAGAGACGTGCAGATTTTGAGCAACAGCAAAATTGTAATACAAAACACAACTCTATAGCTTTCCCGCTAAGATTTTCAGACCAGTAGTCCACAGCCCAAAGAATTTACAGTGGAAAGGGATTAAGGAGGTCACAGTAGAAGCATACTTGTGCACAAAGCAGTCCAAATTCACAACTTTTCTGGCTATCATCAAATAATAAGAACTAATTTTTACTGTGGAGAGGGTTTTTTCCTGTTTTCTGGGGATAGGGGAAGCCACAGAGAAAAATAAACACTTCTGGAGGAACACGGGAGGGAAAGGAGAGCTTAGGGACATCAGAATAGGCAAGAGGGATCCTAAAAAGGATCTAGCTCATGCTAGAGACAGCACAGTATGCAAAGCTGTGAACAGGCAACCAAGGTTAGCAACACTGATGAAATGCAAGCAGTAATGGACATGCTGACCTTTGTCTTCAACCCTTGGATTCTTGACACTGTGATAAACACACCATGTATCTTCCTTGGCAACAGCTCATCCATTAAATTAGTTCAATTACCAATATTTAGAAAATTCAAGATGCAAATTTGCCAAAAGTACCTCTGCAGATGTAACTATTTGAAACAAATATGTAACAAAGTATCTAACTAAAAGTCTACATGTGAAAAATTTGGTGTATGCATTCTATATTCATGTGTGTAAACAAATCACCTAGCAGTATTCTCTATATTAAAGGTATGCAAATGCTTATTGCTAATTTTGAGTGAAGACAAATACAGAAACCGTGTTAGATCTGAAGTTTCATGTTTTATTTAAACTCCAAGCCAGAGAATTTTAATTCCAAGTTTCACATAATAATTTGTTTTCATGGACAAATTATAAACCTTGCCATAGGAGTTCATCATATAACTACTTTTACTGTCACTATACCGTATGACCACATTAAAATAATGAGGTTTGAACATTCATATCTTCAATTAGAGCTTTGTGGCTTCAAGCACTTAAAGAACAAATGCTGCCATTAACCTAGACCTTACCCCTCAAATATGCACCAAATATATTAAGAATGTTACTGAATCATGAGGTCATTGTGAAAATATAAGTCTCAGTGGATTCCATCACAAAGCAAGATCTTGAGGATTTTAATAGGATATTATTTAAGGTATAAAATTAAAATCTCTCATTAAGTTATCTCAACAGCTCATTTAATTTATCAGGCTTGAAAATATTTTAAAGGTTCTTTTAGGTTAATTACATTTCACATCCTTTTATGACAGATCTGAAACCCTGCACATCTTTCAATCCTCTATTATAAACATTTCCCCCTTGCCAATAACTTAAAGTTCACATTGACACACATTTTTGCATACTCACACTACAGTCTCAACATGACAGTGTTTTATATTCGTGTTGTACACAGAATCTTTTTCTTTTTTAAATGCAATTTTTTTTTTTATTGCAATGAATAACAAAAGCAAGAAGCACCTCAGTCAGTTGTTCCACACTATTTACTAATAAAACAGCTTAGGTAAGCTGGTTTGTTTTGAACACATAAGGCACCCTCTCAGCAAATTTTGCACTATACATACTTAGCTGGCCACAACTGCTTTCAGTGAAAAAAAATTCTGATCAATTCAAAATGCCACAATACAAGAATTCTCCTCATCTATTCCTATAATAAACAAAGCTTTGAAAAAACAGCCTGGCCATTATTTATCCTAGGCTCTGTTTGCAAAGGGAAGAACTACAGATATTGACTCTAAATCAAGCTTGCTAGTGTAATGGTTATTCTGACTTCATACCTCATGTTCTCACAGCACAAGGACTCTGCAGTTTCCACCAGGGAAGAGTTTAAAAGTTGCAATTCCTGCAGAAGTGCTCGGGTTAGCAATAATAACATAGCAAAGCCAGGTAACAGATCAAGGTATTCCCTGGCTTTTGAACAATTGACTTTAAGATCTAAATATCTTTAACACAATCAGAAATAACAGAATGACACAGGCACAGTATATACAGTGACTGCAGGAATAAGTTATTTCATAGCACTGTCCATTGGTGCTTCAAACATTTTCCAAGCATTAATAAACTGAGCCTTACAGAAAGTCTGTGAGGTATGCTTTACTCCCAGTTCTACTGATGACCGAGTGACTTAATCTCTCTGTATCTTAGCTTATCAAAGTTCAGATATCAGGATTGTTGCGTAAGTCTCAGGCTTTAGTACTGTGTTTCACTTAAAAGGCTACACTTATCTCTGCCAAGAGATTTCACCTCTCCCCCTCAAGTAATCTCAAGGTAATAAGGACTTTAGATTAACTCTTAGGAAAGATTCTGAGCTGCAGCTGTTCAGAGGTGAAGCATATAAATCACTGTATTCCCATTTTCCTCCAAGTGGTAAAATAAGCAATCACTGCATTTCTGGAGCTGAAACTGTTTGGATAGCTGGAAAGACATTGCATGGCTTGGATAAACCAAAATGATACAGTACAGGAAAACATACCAAACAAAAAACAGCAGCCAAACATGGAGGATTATGCTACTAATTTCCAGAGCATCTCCAAAGCTTTTGCTTAGTCAAAGAGTTATGGGGGATTTTTATAGATGTCCTAAAGCTCAAAACAGTTTGCAGTACTGGAACAAAGTAGTTTGAAACTTACGCAAACAAACTATTTCATGTTTAAAGGCTGATCCTCCTATTATCACATCCTAGGAAACAGTTACCAGAAGTGTTACCAGACACAAAATGCAGCCATATTAAAGTACTAAATGCAGGCATCTCACACTGCCTTTCTGTGGAAATACCTGCCAAAAAGCACCAAAATAAAACAGCCAACTTTTGAATATTTTAAATTGAAAACCAGAATTTTTATTGTCTATATCAGTATGTTTTTATATAACGGTCAGTAAGAACCACAGAACAACATTCTTAGGGAACAAAGCTTCACTCGGTGACAATGCGTGTTCAAGACAGTCTGAATAATTATATTTTATCTTAAGTTCCCCACAGCTCCCCAAGCAAAAAAGCTCATTTTCCATGCGTACTACAGCAGTTTCTCACTTTACACCTACAATAGTGCTGCTGTCAGGAACAGAACTGACTGCATGTGCCAAAAATCAATTCAACATATTCATAGACAAAAAAAATAACACGCAGTATCTGAAGATAATGAGAACTGCAATCATTCAAACTGACAGTCTAGTGCCTAACAATTATCAGAAGGCAAGTTTTATGAATTCATATCTCCTACGATGACAAGCCTCAGGTTACACAGAAGGGTGTTCAAATTTTCTTTCAAGTATGAAAATCTCCTTTGAGCCAATGAGTCCACTCCAAAATGGAATGCACTTAACTGAAGCAAGTAAAAAGATGCTGACTGTGTTTCAGTAATATGCTGAAGTTTCTTCAGAGCAAGATGCTGACTGTGTTTAAGTAATATGCACTATTATTAAATATAACTTTAATACAGAATTTGTCACAATTATTTGCTGTTCTTTACACAGATACACAGGAATTATTCAGAATGAAGTTTACTAGTGAAAAACCTAATCAGGACTATCAGTTTTGAATGCCATGGTGAAGTATGTGTCCTGAATCTATCATGAAAACACACAGAATTACAGCATACACATTTTAGTTTTCCTACCAAAGATACCTTACAGCTGTGACAAAGGTAAGTCTCTGCAAGTACTCTAAACACTGCCCAGTGCTCAAAATTTTGCTTAGAATACTTAAATATGTTCAAAGCAGCTCTTCTTCAGTTTGCTTACAATGTCATTTACTTCTTTGCAAAGGCCTTATTCTCCACTGTTCCACATTATCAGATGCAAATTCCTTTTTCTTACTTTCCAGTTTTATCATTCAGCTCACACCAATACATTCAACCCTCTGTCTAGAACTTGCTCCCTACCTCTTCCTCAAACCCAGCCCCTTCAGACAAACACAAGCTTGGACACTGCTTTAGTTCTTCAAGCAACACTCATCTTCTATCTAACTCCTTATAGCCACAACTTCCAAAACTGATAACATGCCCAAACTCTCAAAGATTCACCCATAGACTATGCAGCATAAGTAAATGCATATTTTTGATTAGTATGTATAAACTTAGACTTCGCATGGTTTTAATCTGGAAATCCACTTACTTCCCATCTCAGGTTATTACAATTACAACTGCTGTTTTAAAATGCAATTTCCATGCCTTCATACAGTAATAAAATCCATTCATTCATACAACCATAGTTTCTGCTATCTTCTGCTTTTCTAACAATAGAAAAATATGAAATTCTACTTGTACAGTCAAGTATTGAAAGTTCTCTACTCCCTAAAACAATTTATGGTCTTCATCAGCTATAACTTTAATGATTATTCTTAAACAAAAATATTTTCAGCTGTATTAGCAACATTTAAATAGTCAACATGTTACCATCTAAAATAAAAACTAAAAGTAAGGTTATCAATGACAAAATATTTTGGGAAAAGACCAGCTGCGTGTTTCAGAATACACAAATGTAAATGAAGTTTTCTCATCACATTCAAATGTCTGCTTCTGTAATAAAGTACCCAGTCTATCAGCAGGAGGTAGCTCTATGCACAGCTGGCATTAATAATTTGTCCCCCAACTAGTATTGTATTTTTCAATAAAAAGACAAGAGATTACATCTAATTCCTTTGTTAGGAGGCAGAATTCTAAGCTCTATGCACTCACCTTACCACCAGCATACATATTGAGCAGAAAGGTGGAGTGCGTGGTGGAAGATCAGCTATTGTGCTTTGCAAACTAATGTTTTATTTGCTAGTCAAATACCTGCTAGTCACTACAAATTCTATTCCTTCCAAGACTTCATCACTGTGAGATTAACAACCACTACCCAGATGCCTGCATAAAGTGGAGATCCTAAATAATAAACGGTAAATACATTAAAGCACTAGGGACTAAGTAAGAGACCCAGAGCTAGAATTTTCTTTTATAACTAGGAGGGGTTTTGAAGCAGAGTATAAAGAAGCTTGAACTTCCAGTTCCACTGCACTTCATCAGGCCTTTTGAATTATTAATTTCTGTTCTGAATTGACAATCAACACAGAATTAAGGTCTCCTTTAGCTATAGTCTACAGAAAAACGCCTCTAGCTCCTCTTTAGGTTGGCCCTGTAGTAATGGTGTCATTTGTGTTGAAAATGCAATTCACTATACTGAGACCTCCAGTACTCCAGCACCACCTAGCAGGCCATAGAGCAAAACACAATTAGGCAATACAGCTTCTGACCCAAAAATTACAAACAACGATTTATATAATTATCTCCAAAAAAAATTAAAAAAAAAAAAAAAAAATCTTATTTTCTTCATAACTATCCCAACCATCATCTCTCTTTTACCAGAAAAAGAATGTTGCAAACCATGGTACAGTATGAAAATATGAAGCTAATTCATACTCCAGCTAAAAAAAAAAAAAAAAAAAGGCCAGGTTATTAGCAAGTAGTTACTGTGGAACACGATCCCAGAAATAACATGCCTGTGCTGTCAAATCGCTAACAATTACCAGGATCTCTAAAAACGCTTTACAAAAACTTACCTGGATCTTGTGAGTTCGATTATTTCTGTCAGTTGCCACAGGCCCACCAGCAGATGGCCGACCAGCACCACAAACACCTCAGCAGGCTTTATAAAAACTAGCAATAGGATTTAGCTTTCACATGAATTTAAAGGGAATTACCTAAGTTGTCTCACCCACAAACCCAAACCTGTAGCCAACTAGCCACTCCTCCTGGTAGCCAGGAATGATACAGATTTGAAGTACATCTTTTTGCAATGAAGAGCAGAAAGAGCAACCTGCACAGGGGAAATGCACTATTATAGGAAGTATATATATTAGGTACAAATTAATCTATTCCTGATATATCTAAAATAAGTAAAAAAGCAAAGGAGTAAAAAACTAGAAAATCAACAGTAAATATTCTCTCCTACATCTAAAAAGCATACCCCACTTGGACATCAAAGACAACACGCCACAGTGTGAAGTCCGTCTCAGTTACCATGTTTCCGATACACGCTTCCCTGCAGAGCCAAGGACCCACCATCACAAGGACGACCATTTTCCCCGTTCCACTCACTATTGCCTAATCCACGCAGCTTTGGGGAACAAAACGTTCAGAATAAATCAGGCTGAACAGGCAGCGTCACTGGCTCAGTGTTCTTCAACACAGGAAGTTCTTCACCTGGTTAGTAATTTCAGGTCTTCACATTGGAGCCTTTCTATCCTCCAGATCATTATTCATAATCTGAAAGACTTTTTTTTTTTTTAACTACTACTTCTAGAACAAGACCAGGGAAAGGTGAACTATCTGGCACTCCCTGTGACAGCAAAGAATACACAATTGTCTCATTTTGTTTTAACCGTTACCTTACAAAGTAAACGTAAAACCATAAGTCATTTGAAATTATTCTCTGAAGGGGAGACTGACCCTACAAGGAAATCTTTCAAGTCTGGCATCAGAGGATTAACAGAGCACCAACTGCTTAGACAGCAGACTTCATCTCTGAAGATGAAGAAATGGTTCTGACCACGTACCATGTGGCACAGAATATAAGGAAGAAAGTTTACACTAAAGACAGAACTGCGACCACCCAGACAGAATCCTCAACCTCATTTTCAAAAATTATGCTCAGTTTTTTCAGTTCAAGGAGTCTAGCAAGTTTCAGTTCAGTACCGGAAGAGCTTTAGGAAACTGAAGTTTGTAACAATTAAAAAATATCAAAAATAAAGGTTCAAAATCTCTTTCACACAAGTATCTGATTTTCCACTGACAGGCTTCTTCAAATGCTTTCCCATCACCACTGTTGGCAAAGGAACATGCATGGTTTCTTATTCTTGGAACATCTCAAACTTTTCCGGGCATTAGATAGTGAGCAATGCATGTAAGATGTAGTCCTAATAATGGGCAGCACAGTGTCAGACGTTTCTTTCACGAAATGCTGGAGACAGTGCTTGAGATGCTCTCTATGGGGGGTGAGGGGATGGGACACACACACAAAAAAACCACATCTCTCTCCACAAATGTAAATATATGTTCAGCATTAGCGTAGTGCTCCAGTTGAGCAACCCGTCCTTAACAATAAACACAAGGGGAAAATCATCCCTTGCCCACCCATTAATGCTCCAGTCCTGGAATATTAACACCTTACAGCACTGCTTCTGGCAATCAATTTCATTCACATTGAGTTTTCTCAAAATAAACATTTGCAAGAAAGATACTCCCAATCTACCTCTTCTACAACAATCACAACCTTCTCTTCACAAGCTCTTTTCCTTTCTAAAATTAACAGACCCTGATGCTTTTCATGCCTTCCTTCATAAGAGAAGGCATCCGTATTCCTGATCATTCACATCAGCTGCCTTCAAAATACAGTCCAAGTTCTAACTTTTTACGACAGGGTGCCTGCAGATCGAGATTTCAGATAAACCCCCAGACTAAGTCATGAGAGATTTTCCACATTATTATCCTTCTGTTCCTTATACATACACTTTATACACTCTCCCTGCATCCCCAGTTTTTACTATATTTGGGTCTTGAGAGTAGAAAACACCACTGAGATGCCCACAATGATGCTTTATGTCTTTTTTCTCCAATTAGTTCCTTGGCTATCTTAGGGATTTAAAAGTCTTAAGTAGGACGCTCCCCACCAGAATTCAATCTACTAGGATCAGAGCCATCCGTCTTAAGAGTAGATGATCAACTGAAGGTCATCCTCTGAAATCCTCACATATATTTAGAAGGCACACAGATCAGATGAACATCTATCACTCCACAATAACAGCACTCAGCATTCAGTCTGCCCTGGCTTCTTTCTCAAGTCAAGGATCTAGTGGCAACCGCTATGCAGACACATTAATCCAGACTATCGCACATGTACGAGCTGAAATATTCTAACAATAAATTGTGCTTATGTAGTTCAGCATGTTAGAATTTGATGTGTTTCCAGTTCTTGAGTTTTTGCTTATAAGTAGCCTAGCTATCAGTCCTGTTTCAGAAGCTGCAAACTAATTTCTATAGATTTGCTATTGTTAATTTATCTTTTTGCTTTGCAAATACTTTCAAAGTTGAAAAGCATGCAGTTTAAGCACAGCAAACAATCTGTAGGATTAGTAGTGGTTAGAAAGTAAAAAAGCCACACATTACTGAATGCCAGCAAAGCAAGTTAGCAAAGGAAAATCCACTGATACCTACAGTGCCAAAAAGAGGGAGCAGAAACAATGCACATAGCTTTGAGTATTCTGGTTTTCCCGTACCACACTCCTACTTCTCTCTAGCTATCCGTCTATTGTATTATAACAAATAATAAAAGAATTAAATGCTCTAGCAATCAAGGCTGGCATATTAAAATGACACTCTGCATTACTGAACCTACTCATCTCTTAATAGAGCTATTCTTCAAAGGAGATTAATTATACTGGCAAGAGACCTTTTGCTATTCTAATTTGTGAAACATATTTCAATACCACAAGCATATTAAAACAGCTGCAAACATGTAACTAGCTCCAAGATCCCAGGACTCACTGCATTTAATTAGGTATTCATCTTGTGACCAGCTCTTTAGTCATTGCTTTAGAAACCCACTTCATATAAATATTCTTAATTTCTAGGCTTAATTAACTGCAACTGTAATTAACATACAGCCCACCATAAAGTATACAGAGATAGGAAAGTGACCATATATTTCAGTACCTAACACCATCACAGAGGGACAAATACTGGATTTATAGCTGAATTTTTCTGCTTTAATCAGAAAGCGGAGAATTTTAAATTATTTTAACATAAGTTATTGGCATTGCATTTCATATCAGAACATCTGATAGACAGCACAAACACTGCCATGACAAACTGAAAATACATCATATTAGTAATATGCAGAATTGTAACACAAAAACACATCTGCAGCTCACTGAACTGTACACAGCTGTTAAGCAACAAACTGGTATTCCAAACTACATACCTGAGAACTAACACTTTATTTTAAAGCACAATTATCTTCATTAACTTAAACTATGAAGCTTCAAGGCATTTGCCTGCCTCTAAAGAACAGGCCTGGATTTTAACCTATTACTTTTTTTAATCCCCATCAGATAAATACTTAGATGCCAAGTTCACATGAGCATTTTCCCTTTCTGTTGATATAGTGAAATTATAACCACTGCTAAGAACAGAAATTGAAGGCAAACATTGAACAGGCACCAAACTAAGATACAATAAAATTAAATCAAATCAGAAGAATTTCAATATAGTAGCATATCTGAAAATGCTAAGACTACAAATACTCCATTGTCAAATCAAAATTAGTGGTAACACAAATGCATGGCTTTCTGAACTTTAAAGGTTTAAGTTTCTTTTCATAGCCTGGTGGTGCCAAACTGTCTAGGATCCCCCAAAAAATTCTAAGGGCTAACAATCTAAGGGCTATATCCAAGGTACACCCTTTTACTTAAGGGGTCATTCCTTCTAAACAGCCTTACAGTGTAATATAAATGTACCCAGTTACTTGCAGCTCTATAAAGCAGTGCACACCAAAATTCCCTCATTTGAGTAAAACTTGTTATACAGGCAACTCTATGGAAGTTTGGCAAAAAAAGCTTCTAGCTTTACTTTTAGTCTACTATTTACCAACTATTTCTGTTGTATATATGACTGCTCACAAATAACTATATTTTCCTACTCTTACATTTTTCTTCTTGCACTTCAGCGATTTTAGATATCTAGAGGTAATAAGGAACATCTACAAACAAAACATATGTTCCTTTTGGTTTGCAATTCACTCTTGACTACAGCCATTTGTGTTTCCCCCCCATACACAATATTCTCTTCTTAGAAAACGCTAATTTAACAGATGCAACATTCTTCAAAAACATGTTCATTTTACCAAAACCTTTTGACAGAAACCATGCAGAAGAGCAGATGTCAGTTCCAGCTCTTCAATTCCTTGGACAGTTATCCCTTTCAGCTTCATCCCCCCAGCTATTCTCTAGGGGAACAGGCAGAGGTAGCTACTCAGAAAGCTCTTTCCCAATTAAACTTGTTTTAAATGGTCAAGTATCCATGCTCATGTCTCCCTAGACTTCCAGTGCTATCTTCTTTCAGGTATCAGGCAGCTTAAGTAGCACTGAGAAGGAGCGTCGCCAAAAAGAAATTATGCTTCACACACATTTTTTTCCTGCTTTTTGTCAAAAGCAATATGAACATATTCTCCTCTTAATTCAACCTCTCCCCTAAAAAGAGCCCACAGGAACAGAATGCTGCTTTCACTGAGCAGGAGCAGGGAAAGCAAGGTAAAAAATTAAAGCACAGGACCACACTGCTTTTTATTTCTAGCACAAAATCATGATTATTCCCAGATTCACTCACCAAACCAGCAGTAAGTGAAGGAGCAGATTGTCCTAGGGACTGATTTCTCATGCGGACCAGGTTTGAGGTATCTCCAGGTGGCTGCCATATTGTCTGTCCCACTCCACTGTGGACACTGTTTGATAAGGGAAGTAGCTGTTTTCCTTTAAAAAAAAACAAAATACTATCAGCTTGTTTTTAAAGAAGTTTGCAAGTTCAAAAGACAATGCTGAAAACAAATATTGCATGTGGAGAAAAAGCTTTTAATAAAAAAAAGCAATTTAAAGATTTTTGGTAGGTTAGAACTTGTAAAAGCACATTACCTGTGAATTCATTATGTTTGATAACTAAGTATTTCCCAAAAATCTAGTTTACAGCATGAGGTAATGGGTAAATACAAAACCTTGTAGAAACAGACTTCTATCACTTTATATCTTTCTATACTTCACACAGCTTAAAGAGGAAACAATATTGGCTGCCAATTAAACAATTTATTGCCCTATAGAGAGGCAATGTTAATGTTGCAAAATCTCTTAAGTATAATTATAAAAATTCTTATGAAAATGCATTCATAATTGTAAAATATTACCTCTTCTAAATAGCTTAGCCATCTAGACATCCCCATGTTCTCCTACCATTGAATGTTCAGCAGTAAATTTCATGCAACTGTGATCAGAATATAGTATGTTTAAACATTGTTTTGCTTTGAACCATGGATGGATATCTTCTGTCTAAAAAATTTCACTCTTCAGCAATACCATATTATCTTAAAAAAAAAAAAAACATTCTGTAGCTTTCCCAAGTCTCCCTTGTATCTGATTGGTTAGCGTAGACGCTAATCTCCCATGCTACACACACAAACAGTGAGAAGAGTAGTTCCTATCTCAACAAGTTCACACCATTGTACTTTACTGCAGGAAATACAGTAATCATTTAAAAGGATCTGCTTAATACATTTTTTTTCCTAGTCAATATAACACTCCTTTTTTAAAAATGTCAAGCAGTAAATTTCCACAATGAGAAAGAACCAAAGTCAAAGTAGGTCATATTTTGACTATCAAGCTTGACAGTTTCCTTTTATGTACAATGTCATTCACAAAAAAAAAAAAAAACACAAAAAAAGAGAGAGAGAGAGAGAAAATAGTCAGTCTTGCGGTTAAAAACAGATAAGTGAAAAAGTCTGTAAATCTGGGTTCCATTATTAGCTTCCAGATGACTTCCTCTGTAACTTTGGTCAGGCAACCTCTATACTTCAGTTTCACCATCTGCAAAATGGGAGTGAATAATACCTCTTTTCCTTAAAATTAGGACTGCGAGACTAAATTACACACACCCCCTTCCAAGCATGGTGACGACAGTCGCATTCAACAGTTTATTACATGCTCGGATACTACAACAGGAATCACACAGGACAGACTTTTGTTGCAGTAAGTAGCAGGAAGAAGTCTACATCTTTAATCACATATACTGTAGAAAAATACTTTTTTCTCAGAGGCAACAAGCTATTTTACAAATTCAACTTCACCTTAGAATTAGATGTGAAATATTACATTCAATACATAAAAGCAGCTACACTAATTGGAAGGCTGTCACATAATGTGATTAGCCATAATTCCAGGGGGGTCGGGAGTGGTGTCTTTTTTTTTTTTTTTAAACTTGTTTATGGTAATTTTCTGTGAAAGTTAGGAGCAATGGGCCAAGTAAACATTACTAGAATGAGTCAAATTGTCTGAGAGATGAGAAGGCTCAACTTTGGTTAGCAGAGACACAGCATATTAGTACCTTTTTCCCAGTCCCACTCAAGCTGCTTACAGCTGTGGACATGATTTTCATGGTTTGCTCATTTTCAAGACTATGTGTAAATACAATGACTCCTCTTGTCTGCAGAGATCTAAAACTACAAAAGTGTACATTGCTATATTTATCTCAGTAAAGCACTAACAAAGAAATCCTATAATAGCAATTCAAATCATATAATTATCTAACAGTTAAAAATGCCAGTGCTTGAGAGCAAGAATAACATTATTTTAATCTCCATAAGATACAGTTATCAACATCTCCTTTTAGTTCCACAAAATCTGAAACCAGGAAGACAGAATTTTGTCAAGTCAAATCTAAACCAACCAGTTTGCATGCACAATCACCTATACTCTTTAAACTTATTTGCTTCTGTTGCAAAAATAAGGTGGAATTATTTTCAGGATGGAGCTTGAAGCTAAAGTCTTTCCCTGCCATGCCTCAAGTCCTACGTACATTCCAAAGACCCACATTTAAAATATATATCTAAACACCTCTTTATCCAGTTGGGTCAAACTGATCTTGTAGGGGCTCTTTTCCCCTTCCTGAACCAGGCTATAGTAGATTGAGAAGTAATTAAGATGAAGCAACAACATGGAGAACATTATCATTTCAGAACAGAAAATCTACAAGAATGTTATCTCCAAACAGAAAAACTAATTTTAAAAGAGAAACAGAACTTCTCCAGTTTTCCTGCTTCCTCCTCCTTACTTTTCTTTGCTTACTTTTACTCAAGGAAAAAAACAAAACAAAACAATCCAACAAACTACAGTTATATCTTTGGCCATTGTAATCAGCCAACAGCTGTGTAGTTAATAAACTTCTGTTGTCCTCTAGCAATTAACCTACCAGAGAGAACAAACTTACATGAGTGCAAAACATTATGAATGTTTCCATTTTTCAGAAACAAGCCACTTATTACAAATAAAAGATTAAGACAAGGCCAAGCCAAAATAAAGCATGCATACTTTACTGCTTATTTAATTCTATTACACCTAGCACCTCAAACATTAAAATATTTATCTTCCCCTGATAAAGGGCAGAGGGACCAGGACTGGATGTATTTTCACAATCCTGTAAGTCAAGCCCATGCTGCTGCCAAATGGGTGGTTTCACCCTCTTCCTCTTACACCTGAGAGTTTCCAACCCTTCTTGTTATTGCACTAACATGCAAATAGGCAAACAGTCAGCCTAATTAGGGAGGAAATGGGCTGCAAGTTAACCCTAGAGAACAACCGTGGTATTCAGGCAGATCAGCTATTTCATTCTAGACTGATCATGCAGGTCTATATGTTCCAATGCCAGCCAGCATCATAGACTTTGATATCAGCTTTAAACAATTGTGAAACCATCCCCTAGCCCACATACAAAGTCTTTGAAAAAGAAAACTACTGAGCTTCGTCCTCCATTTTTTGGCTAATTACTAGACTATGCTCACTCCACGGTTCTACGGTTGACAAACTAAAGATGGTGTTCACAGTCTGAAGATTGTGAAGATGAAGAAGCTGAAGATTGTGTTCAAAAGAAAAAGCCCAAACTTTATACAAACTGAAAAAATATCTAGTTAGGAGGAGAGATTTTTACTTTGAATCACAAATGCCTACAGTGCTTTTGAAGCTAAAAAGAAACTAAATAATACTTTGAACCTGACAGAAAAGTCAGCTTCCCAGTAAGAAACAACATGGCAAAGTAGGCAAGCTTCCAGCCAGTGCTGACCTTAGAAGCAAAAGAGGTAAGAATGCATCATTGTGTTGCCTGAAGTTTCACTCCTCCCTTCTTTTAACTTTGCACATTAAGTCTGAGCTTGTAACTTTCTGCTCTGGGCAATATACAGAATTTCACTCCAAATCCAGTCTCTCTTTTTCACTCTTTTCAACTAATATTTCTTTTTGCATCTTTCTCTAACATAAAATTTTTGATGCCTTCCCAACAAGAGGTCACCTCTAGTTTTAAAGAAACAGCTTATCAGTATCTTTTATTACAACTGTTATGCCAACAAGTAATACTGCATCTTTAAAACTAATGCATTGTCATACGGTCTTTACAAAATGGCATACCTGACAAAGAACTTGCCAAACTACCTCTTCGTAACTTGCAGTCATCTTGACTTAGCTGACGATGGAGCTTGGTTTTCCCAGCAGATGAAAAGATGTCAGGATTGCTGAGCTTCCTGCAACGTAATGGAGTGGACTCGGTTATCATCTCCTGTAGAAAGGAAAACAAGCAGGATTTTGTCAGTGACAGCTAAGTATCTGTTTTCTGAAACGTACAATCTCCAAAGCATAAAAGAGACTGTTTAAAAAAAAAAATGCAACCACACCTCACACACAAAAAAAACAACGCTTAAAATTGTAAATCCCCCTCTTTTGTGCCACATATCTGCGCAGAAAGCACATTACAAGATCCCAGTCAAACAGGCTCCCTGAACACTATTGCTGTAAGGAATATCATTAATAATAGTCAGAAAAAGGCAATTATGCCACTGCAGTTATTTGCTCTTACAGTAGGTAGGAAAAGAGACTACTGAAAAATCAGGCTCAGCTTTGATTCCAAGCTATTTCCTGCTAAAGCAAAGGCTATTTTCTCGGAATTTCTTGAATATTTATTCCATCCAGTCTATGAGTAATATACCTATAAAGAAACTGTTGCAATGTCTCATTGCAACCCAAAACTCCTATTATAAGTTACAGCTCTACTACAAGACCATATGTATCACTAAATAATAATTAGGATAGAGATCATCCTTTCTGTAATGTCTTTGTTATTACTATAAACAAAATTAGACATGCATTTGTCAGAAAAACTCCCACACATCTAAATTCCTTTCACAGCATACAGCAAACTTTCAATCAAAATAGCAGTAGGTAGAACAGTGGCAAGCACAACCACAACGCTTTCCTCATGCATTTAATTGTTCTGGAGGCATCAAACTCATTTCACACCCAAAGAAGAACTACGAGCGTAGCTGTCATACGTGGATTTGAAGATAATGTGACACTTTCCATTACAGCCTATATAGATGAACTTGGTCAAGTCCTCCCTGCTCTGCAGTAGTGCAACATGTTCCATGTGTCTTAATGGATTGCTCCATTTTATTTCAAATGTCTCTCGTTAGCTATACAGCAATTCAAGCCATGGTTATCCTCATAAAATCTCATCTGAGGCAGAAAATAAACTGAAAGGAACGCTTTCCCTGCATGCTACATCACCACAGGGTTTAACATAGTTTTAAATCATCTTTAGATCAAAAATTAACCTACCGGTAGTGGGTTTCAATTAAAATTTGCAGATTCCAGTCAAAATCTATTTCTGAAGTCATTAATTCAAATCTATTCAGTCTACATTGTTATGCCTCAAACTGCCAAATCCAGACCAGGACTACACACTAAAAATGTCAAGATTTTGGGGGGGGGGAGGAGAAGGGAAGGACATGAATAAAGTGGTTTTACATGGAAAAAAAACCCTGAATTTGGATTTGAAATAGAATCCCCACTTAGCTCTGAGTCACTCATTCTCAACCTTTCTCAGACCCCAATCTCCTTTTAATCATGAAATCTTTTGGCACCTCATAATAGTAAATAACTTTGTTATTTGTTTGAGGGACAGGAATGCTTTGCTCCACATCTGTTTCGGTGGTGCACCTTTCACAGGTTGAGAGGTACTGTGCTGATACAATTTCTCCCTCTGGTTACGGTTAGACATTCAGTCACCACACTGTCTAAACCAGATCAAGAGAGAGACCTGGGTAACTTAAAGTAGGTCAGTTCACTTATCCAATTCATCACACAGCTGCAAACAGTTGTGTTGGTGCAAGAGTGGGGAGAGGCACGAAAACAAGTGACCTGGGGCAGAGAAAACTGCTTGAGCTGAAACCTGCTTTAATCTTAAGGTTCCTCATATACATCTTGGAGCAAAGAATCTCACATTTTCATTTCCCTCTGACCTTTTCCACAAAGGTACTGAGGACCTTCATTTCCAGCAGCCTATACTTCTGTTTTTCTGTCATTTGGAGAGCTGAAAAGACATCTACCTCACTTTGTTTGTACTTAGGAGAAGCTAAGTAATTTTAAATTGCGACATTAGCAGTCCCCCAGCATATCTCTGAAAGCTGCAGAGGCCAAGGGCAGAAACTCTTTGCTCTTTCTATTTGGGATGGCAGAATGTGGTTACATATGTATACATGTCTCTAAGTAGACATACAGAAACATACACACACACTTTTAAGGTGGCCTGCCCTAAATGCCTATAACATCTAAAATCTGTCATGTGTTTCCCAACTGTGACAGTCCAAAATTACCACACCTCAAAAAAACATGGCCACTCCAGGTTACAAGCAAATTAAAAATCTCATCCAACCTACCCTCTCACAGTCCTTATGCTTCAATTCCTACAAATGTCCCCAGCATCCTTCAATATCTAGCTACTTCCATGAAACTAGTCATAACTTTGTTGAAAGGCCCTATGCACAAGATGCTACTGGTCATCCCAGCAGTCCATGTACTCCCTGCTTACATAAATCCCTGGAAAAGCCAGCTTGTTTCCCCACTCTCACCCTGCACCGGCCATTGCCATGATTGTCTTGCCTTCACCAGTGTATTTAGGTTCCTTTAGGAAGGGGAAGCACAGCCCTGCTTGTCAGGCTGATGCAGCAATTGTAGTTGCTCTTCCACCATGCTCAGCTGAGTTGGGCAGGGGGAGGAAGAGGGCAGGCAGAAGATACAGAGAAGCTAGTGCCAGTACAAACAGTACCCTGCCCTCCTGGCTGCTGCCCATCACTCCCCAAATACGTCTGCACCCAGGACAGAAACAGAATACACCCCTTACTTGAACTGCAGCTTTGGGGCACCCCCTTTACGTCCTGTTCCTCCCACCCAGCACAAATGCCAGAAAAGAGAATCTGGGGAAGAGGATACAGGAAAGAGCATCAGGAAACAGGGATAAGGCTACAGGGAACTTCCTCAGCTCCTTCTTTGCTGCTACTTCACTTTCAGAAGTATCTCGCACATCTTAATGATGGTTTAGTGTGACATCCTTAGCTTGAAAGGTACACCTTACCTCACTAATAAATGTCCAATAAATCCAGTAATTTTACTCCAAGTCAACAGTTAATTTAACATCCAAATCAACAAAAGGAACAAAACTCAGCACATGCAAGAAAACAGGACTTCCTCTTCATTTGAAAGAGAAAAACCAAGGTTTTCTTTTGCCTGCAAAAAATTCCAGCAGAACAATACTGTACAAAAACAATTTTGAGATTATTGCATTAATAAGAACACCCATCAGCAGTTAAAATTTCAAGATTAACATGAAGAAAAGTGTTCTAACTGGGACTTCTTTGTTTGTTCAAGGTTTTGGGGTTGTTTGTTGGTGGTTTTGGGTTTTGGGGGTTTTATTTGTTTTGTTGGTTTGGTTTTTTCCCCTCAGGTGCACATTCACCTCTCCTCCAACACACACACACACACACACATCTCACCCATTTTTCTCAATGAACTGCAACTAAAAAAAAAAAAAAATTCATTCATTCGGAGCACCAAAGTAAGGAAAGGCAGTAAAGTCAGAAACACAAGTACTCTTAAGTCATGTTACAAGCAATTTCTGTATTTTACATCTCTTTTTTTTCACCCAGTATATAGACATTCACATACCCCTACTAACCAAAGAATGTGCCCACTTCCCTACCTTTCCTTTCCCCTCTATGCAGAGTCTCTTCTGATTGGTAAAAATAATTACAAATTCTTAGTATTTCTTCTTGAGTTACAATACACAAGCTTTTTAGATCTGATAATATCTAAATCAAGAGTACCCCAACTGAAGGAGCACATGGAGCACCAACACAGAAGGGCACACCTACTTCTACCACAGTATCGGCTCAGCTGCGACATCCTGCCGACACACACCTTTCAGGTCACCCCAACGGTATATGCTACTTCTCCAAACGTCATTCCATATGCACTTCTTCAACAGCCATCCCAGCTTAAGCAACTCCTCCCCACCAGGACTTATACCACAAAGATATGAAAGGAACAGTAGATAGGTAACAGCTTCCCACACTCACTAAGGAATCTAGGCTGTCTTCTACAGGAGATAGGCTTAGTACATATTACATATAGAAAATTCTTCATAAGCTCTTTTTCTGTTAAGCACATTAAATACTTAGGCAATATTCAGAAGACTACATAGCTGTTGAATGTTTTGAAGAAAGGTACCCCAATCACACTCTGCAGGTTTATATACTGTTAAACTCACTTTTCAAATATTGAAAAAAAAATCCAGTGCACTGCTCTGAGACAGCCTATTATGTTTTAAAAATGCTAAGTATAACACGGCCAGCTTAAAATTTCGTTTTCTAAGAGCTATGCCTATATTGTGTCAGAAGAACAATGAAGAGGGAAAGTTTTAACTTTACAACAATAGAGTTGACTTTCATAAGACTAATTTATTTCACTGATCCATCAAAACCCAGCTTGAATATTGCAGTTCATAGACAAACTACATGGAAACAGCAGTGGCTTACGTTACCACTCTTAAACAAGGAAGGGAAAAAACCCCACAGGAAGAGATCTTTCCTTGTACTTGCCCCAAAGCAAGATGCAATACATACAAAAGGACAGAAAAATCTTACACAACATTCCAAATCAATGGATAAAGAAACTCTTTGCAGTGACAGGGAAAAATTTTGCTTACATGCTTTCAAATTACTAAATTAGACTACCAGAGCAAATGGTTGAAGAACAGATTACATAGAACAGACTGCTGTAATTTTAAGGACTCCACTTCCACTTTTGAAAAGAAAAAATTCTTGCAGCTTTAGAAATTAAAGCATTAGTAAGCACATAACAGAAACGCTTTGCTCACACAGTGACTATGAGCCTCTCTCCTTTAATTTCTTTCCAAAGGTGATAGAAGAAAAAACCTTAATTTACTTTGGCCTTGTGTCTTTTGCCACAAGCTAAAAATCAGGCTCAAACAGCCAGCTGAATCCCGTAAAGCTTAGGGCTGAAGATAAAAGCATCACACAAACTTGATTTGCTAGGCAAAGATTATTCCTATCAGTCCCTTCAAAGGTATACAAAAGTTTGCTCACATGACTTGAAACAGTAGGATATGAAGAAGAATGTCAAAGGCTTTTCTTAACTAGTGAAAGGCTCTGCATTTTTCAGCTCAATCACTTACCACACTTGCACAGAAAAACAGTTACAATAGTTGTGGCACTGGAAATACATACAAGCCTGTTTCTCGTGCTTGAAATCTCACATAGGGGTTATTATGCTCAGCAAGATGGAGAACCAGACAGATTACAACAATAGCTGCAGACAAAAGACAAGAAACCAAATGTCCTTCCTGATGTGTAAGATTACTCTAATATCCCATGTTAAAATCCTGATCCGGTAATTTCAGAATACGGCTACAAGGAACCTTCTCAGTCATGTTTTCCATTCCATTGTACAGGAAAAGTCTCCCAGGCAATTCAAGCAAGAAATAAAAGAACAAGCACATATACCACTGCAATGATTTTCAGTAGCTTTTTTTTTTTTTTAAAATGTTCATTTAATGGCCCTGCAAGTGAGTAACACAGCACAGATCCTTAATCTACAAATGGCATGTGAATACTGAAAGGGTGGATGCACGTCAAAGTACTTCCTTGAACTGCCAGATGAAGTACCACACAGTTAGTGAGACCGATACATCAGCAACGGATGAATGTTAGGAAAAAAACTTCTCAAGACCTGTCTTTATGGCCTACATTTAAGATGTAACAGATCATACAAAGGAGCACTTCCTTACATGTAACTGTGTTATAACTAACTCAAAAAATATATTTTTCCTAGAGATCTCTACAACAAGCAAAAATACTCAACTGTGACTAACAAATATCCAAACCTGCGGGTCAAAATATGTTAAACTATTAGCGGGGGGGGGGGGGGGGGGCTACAATAAAGTTCTCTATGAACAGGTAATCGATTAACAAGAAAAATGAGAAAATTTTTTTTTTAAGTCTAATGAGCACGACCACCTAAGGTCATCTGGAAGTGAATTCTAGCAAACTGTTGGAAGGAAGAAAAGAATGAAAGTGTAAATACAATAAATTAGCAAAGAATACACTAATATTACCGTATTTTGTAAGGAAGATAACCAATGAGTAATGCAACTCGAGGATAACTTGACACTTTCTGATTTTTTTTTAAAGCAATAAAAACAGTCTGCATTGAAAGCTGCATTTTCTATTTTTTAATACAGTACTGTTTGTCTCTTAAAAGATAAAAGCCTGTTGTGTCAGGATTGTGTGCACATATCTGAGAAGCATTCTTTTTCTTCTCAGCCTTTCCTCATCACTTTATACAATGTGTGTACATACCCTTAACAAAAGACAAATCTGATCCTGTCATTAGGTCTGCTTTAATATACTTTAAAATACACTGAAAAAGAAAATTAAAGGCCTAGAGAACAGATTGCAAACTCAACATCTGTCTAAATAAGTAGCAATTAACGCAATGGAATCATAGTATTTATGTTTTAGTATTTAGCACTGAAATTTGCCTTAACCTTCTAGCCTGGACATGACATATTGAGGGAAGAGGGCCAGCAGTTTACCAGGAAGCTGAGGTGAGCCCAAATGTGACCAAAATTGCAGGCTGAATAAGAACTTGCAACTAAGACTCTTCTTAACTGTATCTGCTTAACTCGTGTACTTGCCAGCAGCATCCTGAAAAATGCAAGAGACAGCAGAATCAAGGCAAATTACATTAAATCAACACAGCCTCTCAGAGGCTATAATATATTGCTTTACTACATCAACAAGAGAGAAAAGCTTTACAGAATATATTAAAATACTGACACTTTTATATAATGTAAAGACAGAAAAGTTTTACAATATTTTTTCTCTTTAATAGATTTATTTGAAGAACTTTGCAATAAATCCCAACATTCCCACAAAGGTAAATATATAAACTTAACTTAGTGTCAATATTAAGTTTCAAAATGACTGGAAAGCTAAGCATTATTGCCACAGTGATGTTTTCAATAGTAATATTGTGTAACATGCACACATTTAACATTCTCAATACCTATAGCTTCCTCTGTACACTCATCTACAGTTATAATGCAGATGACAGAAAAGTTACAAAACAAATTTAAATCCTTTTGTAAAAAAAAAAAAAAACAACCCACAGTTAAAAACAAACAAACAAGAAAAAAAAAGTTTCCTGAAAGACACAGTATCAGAAACCTATACGATGAGATACACCCTCCTTATCTTGTTCCTCCAATGGGAAGATTTTTTTTCTTGTTAACTCTTCAAGAAACAACTCCAAGGCATGTTTGGTCAGAACTAAGGAATTAGAAGCTTTAATGTTGCTTCACCAGGGAAGTTCAAGTTGTTAACTTTGTCTCCAAGTGTTCCCAGCTGCAGGAACGCATTAAAAAGCTTGTTAAAAAGCAAAAGTAAATATTTACAACTATGTACACTATTACCCACTTTCTGAGGATTATTGAGATGCAGAATCATTTTATTCCTAATGGAACCACAGTCTAGAAGACAAGGTAATTTGTGATTAAAATGATATCAGCTTGGATATTTGGTCCTTATATGAAAATACAAATAACACCACAATGGTTTACACAAGCAAAGTATTTGATCCTACTTCAGGATCTCCTTACTTAGAGACAAATGGGTAGTGTAATTCTTGAATTCAGTTTGTAAATGCCTAAAGCCAAAAGAATTTCATCTAGGGAAGAAAGAGCAACAGAGCCTCTACTGAGGTCTGTGTGAAACTTTACAGAAGCTCAAAGAAACCACTATCAATATATCAAGACTCAAAACCCCACTACATGCTCACTAGTAACACTGAAAACAAAACCAGTCTGAGCAAAAACACTGCACATTAAAGGCCACATCATTCCTTTATCACTGATATTCTAGCATGAGTATTTTAAACATAAGAAGGTTGTACAGAGCAGGGAAATTAACTCCTGGACAGATTAAAAACATTAACAACTCTATAATAAATCATCTGTACATTAGAATTCTGTCTGCTGTAAGGATTAAAAGAATTACAACAAAAAAAATTTGATTTGTAATAAAATTTGGTGTTATAAGACATAAGTAACACCTTCTCTCTGAAGATTTTCTTCCAATAAACTCAGAAGATGTGCCAAGCATGTGATGTGTCCCAACATTACTGACGAGTATTACTGCAACTTCTCTTCAGCGTCCTACGCATCATCAAACACTCATTTATCCTCTATATTCTTGCCTATTAGATTTTATACAGTCAAATAGAAATGTAAGCTTAGATTTGCTAAAGACCATAATCCGCAGTATCAACAAGCCAAAACTTTTCTTGTTTGCCAGTTCCTTACAGATTTATTCAGATATTTATCACACAGAAAACACTGAAATTAACACCTTTTATTGCAATTATGCTGTAAGAAAGACTAGAATGGGAACTGCTTAAGGAACCAGGCAAGCAGCAGAAACACAGCTGTATCTTAAGCTGTGCATGTAAAAAGACCTATGATTTCATATTGGCTCTAAAAAGGAGAATTATCAGAACGTTCTGCAGGGTGCCTTGATTCGCTGCAACATTGATGCTAATTTTTTTTTTTTTTTTTCCAATGAGTGAACTGGAAGACAGTTTCACCTAATTTTGTACCTTACAGACAGGAAGCTCTGGGACACATTTCAAAAACTGAGAAGTTATCTGTACTAATATTTGATTCTCAGCCCAAAAAAATATGGAATTTCGTATGTCTAAGGCACAAATAAAATATATTTAAAATTAAAATACTAGCTGAAAATACAAAGTTTGGCAAGTGAACAATAATACAGTGTATTAAAATGTGCATGCTGTATAAAAATGACTTATTTACTAATAGTGCAGAGTTCTAATCTTCTTTTGAAAAAAGCACTTTCAAAAGAAAAATGTTAAGAGTCATTAAGGTTGAAGTACAGTCTCAAATAAAAGTCTCTGTTGGTCCAGTATGAGATACAGCTCTTAAAAAAACTGTCCCAAGACTAAGGGGATAGAGGAGAGCAATATCTGTGAAACTGCTGTTTCAAGGCTTGTTTCAAATCAAGCTACCTACAAAGAAAATATAAAGGTAACTCATGAACTGAACTTTGGCAGGGAACCGCTCAGGTGAGTTAATGGGGCTTTTCTAATTAGACATTCAATGACTACTTACAGATGTGTAATACAATTTTAAGACTTGATCTTAATTTATAAAGCTCACTTGAATAGCGCACGCTGCACAGAAAGAAAGGTATGAAACCAAAAAACACTACAGGGATCCTCTTTAACCATGCTACTTTTTTTGCTCAGGGTGCTTTTTTATATCACAACTATCACCTCAACAGTAGTAGTAGTGGAACTATCTATAGCTAGACAGAGACTAATGGCAAAATAAAACCTAACAAGGCACAACAGTCTGTTAAGGGTTAGAACACTATTTGTTCATATGCATGACAAAAAGAACAAGATACATTTTAATCTGGTGTTATCACTGAGGAAGATTGTTATTTGCAGCAGGAAAAAAAATAAAATACTTTTTTTTTTGTTTGTGACCGTGAAAGTTCCAATCCTTTGGCATCAGTGTTTTTGACTCCGTGAACATCTGGAATCTTCTCACTTCCTACCACAAATGAGATACGCACATCAATGCACAAGAAAAATAAGAAGCACTTATGTGAAGTTTTCCTGAGAACGAATTTTTCCTCAAACTCAACAGCAGATCTGCACATATGGAATGGGAAAAAAAATTATCATTTCATTAAAAGACTGTAAATAAACCTACCAATGGCTTTAGACCTAAAGGAAATGAAGTCAACCTTTGGAAACTCAACAAACGCTTAATCCTTAGCTTTTCTTAACAGAAATCACATAAAATGGCAGACAAAGATAAACTAATTCACAATTCTTATCAATGTCTGCACGAAGAAATGGGGTCTCTACAGTCTGGCGCAAAGGCTTCTCCTCACCAAGCAGCATAATACAGTTCCATCCCAAAGAAACAACACCCAAAATTTTTTCAAGGACAAGGCATGTATTTCTTCCCTTCTGCTTGAGAACAAAAACAATGCCCAACTGTTAGGTTTATGAACATCACCAGGCCCCAAGCTCAAACTGAAAGACTACAGTCAGCAGACCCTTCTGCTAAAGTGTCTGCTAAACTGGCAAAACAATGCTGTAAACAGATTCTCCTCTGTCCTAAAAACAGGGATCAATGCAAAGGTCAAAGAACATGCAAATAACTGAATGCATAATTTAACTTTCAGGGTCAAATATTGTCGCCACCATCTCCACACTGCACAGGTCCAATTTAAGTCATTTAATGAAACAGAGAAAGACATATTTGCTACTAATATGTCACTGCATCCATTTATGACTAAATGTTTAAACATCTAAATGCCTACAGTCACTATATTAACTATGTAACTCATAAGCTTTCCTCTAAAACAGTGACTATAATTTATTTACTTGTACTCTGTGATCTTCTGGTGCTGTCCAGAACACTTAACATCAGTCCTGACCACTTGATTTCCTTTTAAACGTCTTTCCTAAGGCTCCATATTAAAATGTGATTTTTATGATAATAAAGTGCTTGTCAATACACTAAAGACTGAATGGTGTGATTTTAGTGACTAATAAACCTGTTTTAATTATTAAGCATTCCTTTTTTGAGATGACATTTCCTTACTCTGGGGCCTTACAATGGCTTCTTTAAAATAAAACCAGGGTCTCACTCCGTTTCAAGTGGCAAAAAATACAATCATAAGAAGAGCTGTTGCTAGCCCTCTCAGCTAGTCCTCAGTGAACAGAGGACATGCATCTGCCAGGAGATTAATAGAACAAACATCAAAAAAACAATGCAAGACATTCAATTATTTCACTGCCTATCAGTGCATTTTCTCCCCTAAGTAGCTCCACAAGTCTCCATTACATACCCTTTTCCAGTTTTGCCTTTCCAGGAGTTTAAGACACTACTTGTATTAGTGAAGTTGGATTCTTTGGGTCTTGTACATGCTTCCTCAGAAAGCTCTGAAAGCCATATAAAGGACAAAGCTATCTGTGCAGTTTTGCAAATTTGTACACTTGCTTTGTAACGACAAATTGTATTTTAAGAAAGAGTGCAGAGAAATGCAATTTGATGATTCTAAGCTGCATGCTCTTCAATGCAAAGAGAAGCAAACTCCAAGTTTAATACCTGGGATAACCAGAAATCAACATGCACAGGGAGACAGCCTTCCTGGAAACATGGAACCACACTTAAACCATTTGTAGAGCATAGATCAGGTGTTTATGCAGTCCTTCTGCACGTGTATGACTCTCAGCATCATGAAAAAAAAAAGCATGCATAAGCAGCACCATAAAGTTCTGGTTAGTACACATGGTATCAGGAAGGCATATTAGAAAACTTTTTTTTTAATCATTCTTATTGAGCTCAAAGCATGACAGCTGTGTTTGAAGAATAAAAGAACATGCTTGAGCATCAATTAGTCAATCTGACAAGTACTACATTTCATAAAAATCCTCAAGCTTCCTGAAATGCAGCTACAATATGTTTTCACAAGTTTTCATCCCACAGACAGTACTGAATTCCCCTCGCTCCATAGTGGATGTACCTTTTCCACTTAGTTTTTGTTTGGCTGGAGTAAGAAAAGATGAAGTGTCTCAAGTTTGGGTCCAACCATACACATAATTCAGGTTTTAGTAAAACTGCTTTCTATATGCTGCAGGCCAGCATTTGTTTACCATTGTAACCATTCTGTACTTTGTCTTCCATCATGAAAGACAAACTGGTCTGTGAACTCTTCCATCAAATCCAATAGGGAAAAATCAACAGGGATGACAGGACCTACAAAATCTTTTTCATTTATTTTTTAAAAAAAACCTGATGTGCTAGCAGCTAACATATCACAGCAATAAATGCACACAGTGTATACTGAGCTAATTTCCATAAGACAGCTCACAATCACTGCAAGAAGTTAGGGCAAGCAGAACGTAGCCTTATAAGCAACAAATTTAAGAGCTACTGGAAATCTGTCTTGAATGGATTGCTGAATGTTTGGACAATGTGCAGATAATGGAAGCAGCACTCCAGAAGTGCACTGAAATTCAGCTTCTTTTTATAACTATTGTTAAGTATTTTTACTATTAGCAGAAATAGCTGAGATACGAAACACCTACAATAAGAGTTTCAGAAATACTAGCATGACACAGTAAAGGCCAAAAAGAAAATTATCCAATTGTCATTTAATTAAGTAGTTAAATAACTTATTTTGGCTTTGTATTGTTGAAAATGTTTCTGATGGATTACTTGTCACACTATGTAGTAAAAACACATTAGAGAAAATGTTTCTATAGACACAGTTCATGACGACACATGTAGATTGAAACTGAATCAGAAACTACATTTCAAAAATTTTTAAACTCCCCACAGTCCAACCTTAACAGTGCTACCCGCTTCTGGAAATTTAAACAGGTACATGGAATATTTTAAAGCACTGTCTTACTTTTACATTCATGAAAATCCAGAACAACTAAAAGGTTTTAGAAAGAATTTTATTTTTAAATTGTTTACTATATGTATAACAAAAAGTAAAAATATTTACGATGCAATTCTAATAGCACAGGTATGATTTTTTTTTTTCCTGGAAAGAAAGAGAGCATCATTCTATTTTCTATGTAAATAACGGACCTCCATTAACGCTAGAGCAATTCCAAATAGCAAAAAACTGACAAGCTAGGCAGCTAGATTTTTTTATCACTGCTGGGTTTTCAGTCTTGAACCCTCTTCCCTCACTGCACTGTAATGTGTATTTATAACAGAACATTTGAAAATAATTTCTGACAGATTACTAGTTTTAGGGTTCATGGGACCTAAGCTGTAAGTTAGATAACACACTATCACAAAAAAGACAGCTTAGAGAAAGAGCAAGTAAAATAAATAAATAAATGTTTTAAAGCAGGATTTAAAGGTAACAACAGAGCTACTTCATTGCAAACCAAACAAGGCCTTCAGATCTTTCTACAAGTGAGATATCACAGAGCATCAACTTCCTACAGCCAAGAGTGACATCTATCAAGACATCAAAAAAATGCGTGCATTTTCCTCACCTGAAACAGATTTTTCTACTTCCTTGCAAAAAGGTAGAAGTTTTTTGAGCACCCATGGACTCTGCTTCTTCCTCCAAAGAGCAGCATTTTCACCAGGCCTAAAACAGTACTATATTGCTACAAAAAGACACTAACCACAGCACATAATTTTTTGATGTGGAAATCAAATTGTTAAGACTCTACATGACCTGTCTATTTAGCTACTGTGGTTCTTGAGGAACAAGGTCTTGAAGGGTGAAAAAGCTTTTTGGTTTAGTCTCAAACAGTTCACTAACCTCGTGGTCTTCACTGGTTCCTTAGCTTCAGCTACTCAGGTTCCATGAATAAGAATTAAATAAGAGTAAAAAAAAACTTTTGTTTTAAATAAATGCCTATCATCATATCTATAATAATCCACTGCACTTCTTATAAGCACCAAAGCTATGTTGGCTTATGGAGCACAACAGGCAGCTCAGGCAATAAAAATAGCCTATCAGATAAAAATAAAGAATTGCCTCTACTAGAGACTCTAAGAACTACCTTGACAGGCAGGACAACATTCACATTCTTCGTGCTGCAAGAAGGCATATGAGCTTGCTCAAGAAGTAAGTCAACTTCTAGACGTAAAGTCAATAACGCATACTCATTCCTCCAACAGAATACACAAGGATATTACTTGGTTTCCCAAAGCATGCAGTCATGAATATATCCAGTCGGAGTGTTTTGTAGATGCCTAAGTCGAGCCTTGGACAGCACCCCACTGTTATCCTCAATTGCTCTGTAACAAATGCTTAGTAGCAGCAGTTTTTCCCTTCAATCTAATAATTGATTATGATTATAAAGACAAGCAGTCCCACAACAAATCCAGCCACTTCTGATCAAAGACTTCTCTTGGCTCCTTCCCTTCTATATTCCTTTTGGACAAGAAATACAGTGCATTGCTGATGTCAGATGCAAATCATCAGCAACATGAACACCTATATATTCATAATCTCTCCACTGCCTGCTTAGCTATTCTACTATGCAAGATATGAAATTAATGTGGCTAATACACAATATTTGCTCTTACTCTTCACTGGTGACAGGAAATTGAAATCTCACATGGGCAAGCTGAATCATCTAAGCTGCTGATGCAATGCCTACCTACTTACTGATTTACACAAATTGTTTTTAAAAAAATTAGGTTTGTCCATTAATATTCAACTTTAAGGGAGGTGATGTTTTTATTGTATCAGGCCAGGGAAGCGCCATGTGCCCTTTGGCTCTATTTTGCTATTATCTAACAAGCCCATGGCAGCATTTGTCGCTTGACTCTACGTCCCTTTTGTCTGTTTCTAAATGAATCTTTTGGCTCAATTCTGTTATTATCTAATAAGTACATCACTTGAGTCTATTCCCCTTTGCCTGCTTTTAGATGACTCTTTTCTTCAGTCACTCTTCCCACCCCCATACTTCTAAACATCAGTATGACCACACAAGTGGTCAGAGCGACATGTTGTCAGCAGCTACCATTGCTGCCTGATCAAAATACAGAAAGGCAAAACTATGGCTAATGAAGAAGTCAAGCAGGAGTAGCTCTGACATCAACCAGAATCAGCTAATGGAAGGCAGAGAGACACACCTGCAGGACACTGAGAGGTTGATTCTTTCTGGTTTCTTTTCATGCCTCCTCAGGAAAAGGACAGAGAAGAAAACAGGGACAGAACCATGTATGTCATAGGGAACAGCTCCTTCTTCCGTAGCTATGCTCTTGGCTTCTTCACTACCTTTATTTCTCCACAGAGAAGGGGATAAACTTAAGAAATTAAACTCTGAGGTGGAGTAAGAATGCCTGCCAGTCAACCACACACTCTGGACCCTGGTTCACCACATTAGAAGCTTTATGGGCTAGAACTTGGCATCTTCTTATAAAAAAACTTACTTTTTTTTTGCTGTCTCCCTGTAATGAGAAAAACAGCTAGACAGCAACAAAGAAATGGAGATGGGAAAAGGAAGTCTGAGGTCTACAAACAGTAACTGAGTTTTTAATGGTAAGTCACATCCACAGCTCGTGGATTTAGCAGTTTTTACCAATGTCTTCCTTAAGACTTTCTTTAGCTCCCTTGATGAAACAGGCACAGGACAGAATTGCCCTAAAATCAGCCCTAAACGGCAACGATATCCCAAAACAGGTAGCTAGAAGTATTTATGTAAACAGATGGTTCCTGATTTTCTAGAAGTCAGCAGCACTCCAGCTCTCCTTTGATAAGAAGGGACAATGATGCTTACAGAACATATTTGGCTATGTTTAATCTGTATTTGCTTTTATGGAATCTGTAATGTGAATATTAAAAACTACACTTTACTGCAAATGCAATCTGCATTGCTAGTGATACGTCCATTTGATTCTGTTTATTTGCTTGAATTTTGGAAATAAACTTCCATCTTCTTCAGATTAAGCAGAACAGGAGCTGCAACAGAGCTCTGATCAGCAGCCTGAGACACAGAGGTGTAGAGAAAGCTAAGAAGCAAAGTGTCAACTGAACCCCAAAAGCTTGCTTCTTCAATTATCAAACAAAAGGGAAGACATTGTAGAAATAACCAAAGAACACCAAACTGTTATGCAGTCTACGTACAGGGCTCATTACAACAGAGGTAATGCCTTTAATGGCATTGATGGCACCTAGTGGGAAAAGAAAAAAAAAGAGAAAACGCTTACTATATTTGAAATACAGAAGTTCTGATTAGGAAAAAAGAAAGATCTCTTCAATTTCCAGGCTTGCCATACAGCAAGGAAAGTATGGTAACAGCTTCTCTGCAGCTGTGGAGGCAAAACAAATCTGACTAGCACTCTGGTGTTTGGCCAGTTTCTCCCCCTGCCTGTCACTGACTGCTTTCCAAAAAAACGAATGGGGTGAGAAGTCAGTGGAAAAGACTCTTTGCCATTCCTTCCAAAAGGAAAAAAAAAAAATCAAAATATAAAACATGAAAAGGGGGGATAAGCTTTCTAACCTAATGGTTATGAGTAGTCTTGGACCATTTTGCACGACGTCCTGAATACAGGGAGTAGAAATATCTGCACAGGCATAATGGGCATAATGTTACAAAACTCTCTCTCATAGGACACACCCAACTGTGGTAACGCAATCCTCAAAATTGTAAAAAGACAAATATCAAACAGTAGTGGAGAAGCAACCTTGCCTGTGATCACACTATTCCAGGCTGCTGCCAGAATACTACCTATTTATAGTGCACACACTCCAAGAACAATCGGAGGGAAAGCACAAAGTGCTAGAAGCAAAAGAACTCTGTGTCTTCTGTTCCAAATGAAGCTAGATTTTACACTTCAAATACTCATACATGGAAAAGATATCAGACAGTAGAGACTTTTTACTGCCTGTGCTAGCATAGGCATATTCTACAGATGAAAGTTGGACATTAGACAAAATCAGCCTTGAAATAAGATGTGGTTTAGTTTCCTAACTGCAGGAATAATTAAACATTGGCAGAGCTTTCCAGAAGAGGTGACCGACACACCATGATCTAAGGCTAAGATAAGATCAATTTCTAAGAGAGATGTTTCAATTTCTCTTTCCGGAAAGCCTGCACAGGTGTGGAAATCACACTGGATAACCACAGTAAACCCTTTTGACTTTGGGACATAGAGATCTATAGTTTCAAAGCCACAGGGAGAGAAAGGAATACTTTTGCTACCCTCAGAAAGTTTGTAGCACTACAGCTCCAAATGACTGTAATAGTTAAATTATTTGATTGTAAGTCAGCTATCTTGTTCAAAGCTCATGAAATACTTTCTATCCAATACAGAAATGGCAAAACATACTGCCTGGGGAACACACAAGATCTCCCTTCTTAAGGCGCATCAAAATTTAGAGCTGGAGATAGTCTACTGCACTGACTGCCCTACAGAAAGGGTTCCCCCAACACAAAACTAACCTGGACCAAGGAGTTTCTTCATCTTTCTCTATATTATCTATGCAGCTTGCCTGTTGGCATCAGCTGAACATTTCCCATACAACAAACATACATGCAGCTGGGCAGCCTCCAGGTTTAGCAACATTTCAGTCCAACTCTTCGTCAGCAGCAGCCAAGTTAAACTTTATACAAGACAAAGGGTCCATCTAAGCCAAAATCCCACCTCTACAACTTGCAGTCCCTCTACCAACCCCTTGAACTGCTTGTTGAGATCCTGCTACTGTTGTCCCCTTCATCTCTTTATTATCCTTCAAAATCACAAAGTCATGGAATCTGCTCATGAATCCTCTCCTGGCCCTGGCCATTCATAGCAAGAGGAGAGGGAAGCTTGACAGAAGTGAGGGTAAAACGCTGACAAGCATGGGGTCTGTTTCTGTTCCCTCACCCTATCACATCTCCAGGCAAAGCACCACTGGGCAGCACCCACTAGTTCCCTAGATGGCTTTAGAGCAGAGTCAGTGCTCAGTGTCCTCTATTTTTACTCTTCTGACCCTCAACCTCCATCCCGCTAGACCTTCCACAATACTTCAGCTCTCCTCCTATCTGTGTATTCTCCCCCTGCTTTCAGAGGAAGAGAGGATTCAGATTTGTTAGGGACAGGCTAACACCCATTCCTCATGGAAAAAAACCTATACAAATAGCACATTCCCTACAGACAAGTAAAGGGAAGCATCATGCATTTGCCCTGTCCTAATGTTCTCCTAGACGGTAGTTAATTCCAGCTGTTTTCCTCAGGTGGATGCAGCCTGCTTATTTAATAACCTTCACTGGATCCCTCCTCCAGTACTTCAACTCTGAATGCTTTTTGCATCCATTGGCAAAAAAAAAAAATCATACATGTATTACCTTTCATGTGAAGATTCTCTTTTTTTTTTTTTTTTTTCTTTTCCTGACTCCTAGCTTAATGCTAGAGGAAACAGTCAGCTGTTGTTTGCTATCTACCCTCTACATACCAACCATGGTCTTGCATACTTCCATCATAACCCCCTTAAGTCATATCTTCTAGACACTGAAGAGTCCTTTATATGAGAACTTTGACCTTTGGCTCCTGCCTGAAGTAGAACATGCTAACAGAAGCACCTCTGACAAATACTGGCTATGATCCATGTGGGATCTTTCACAATAAATATCACAATGTCTCAAACTAATTATGTAAGCATGATACAGAAACAATCTAATGCTTACAATATGCCTCTGGATGAGGCTGACTGTCACGCCTAAGCAACAATAACTTTCATCTCAACTTTCCATTTTACTCCTTCAATGCAGTCAGCAAACATACAACGATTAAGCTGATACTTCACAGAAATCCAAGTGGGCTGTGTCTGACAAACATGCCCTCGTTCAACAAAACTAAACTGTCATGGGATAAGAAGGACAATTCACCTATGCATTAATGACTGATTAACAGACAGGAAATAAGAAGTTGGAACAATTGGCCTGTTTCCCAAAAAAGAAGGATCACCAGTGGAGTTCCACAAGGATCTGCTCTGGGATCAATACCTTCAACGTTTTAAAGCAACATCTAGCAAAGAAGCTTAACACTTACATGACAGAGTTTGCTGAAAATGCTTAGTTATTCAAGGTTGCAAAAGAGATGGCCAAATATCTGAAGAAGACCTTAGTGATACTGTTTAAGTGGGCTGTAAAATAGCAGATAAGATTAAATGTAGAGAAATGTAAAGTGATGCATAGTGTAAAAAAAATCCTAAATTTATATACACAGTGACAAATTCTGAACTAGCTATTACCACTTAAAAGAGTGATTGTGGAGTTATAATAATGACAGTTCCATGAAAGTGCCAACTCAATCCTTGAAGACTGTCAAGAAAAAGCATGTAGAAGATTAAAGAATAAAACCTAATATGCTATATAAGTCTACAGGGTGTCATACAGTGAAATACTGTAGCCAGTCCTGGTTACTGTTCCCCAACCCTGTTCTTTTGATCCTTGCATCACTATCTCCAATCAGGAACAGACCTGCAAAAGGTGCAAAGGAAACAGCAAGGACAACAAAAAGGATGGAGTCACTTCTTCCTAAAACACATCTGCAAAAGTCACAAGCAAGGGACGGTAAATAAAATAAAAAGTTATCAAGCCATAAGCCACACAGAAGAACATGGATTCTCTTTTTCACTGCCTCTTGCAATACAAGAATTAACAAACAAGGCATGAAACAAGCAGGTAGAAAGTTCAAAAATGACCAAAAAGAAGTGTTTTTCCCACACAAAGTGTGTTTAAGCCTTACAACACTCAGCCACAGGATGTTGTGGATGCTACAAGCATACATGGCTTCAAATACTGATTGGACAAATTCATAGAAGAAAAAACCCACTGGGGGCACTAAAAACAAATATCACCTCTAGTTCCGGAAACCTGTGAGCCACAAACTACTGGAGGCTGGGAGAGGTATTTCCTCAATATACACTATACTCTTCTCCAAGCATCTGCTTTTGGCAGCTCAGAAAGGCAGGATACTGGGCTAGAGGGATATTTAATGTGACCAAGTACAGTCATTTTTATGTTCTTACATTACTCATAAAAAAGTGAAAACATTAATTGTATGTACACGTCAGAACTATAAGCACAGCACATTAAAGGACCAGATTTTCAAAGGCCTAAAGGTCAGCACAATGATTAACTACTACAGTCACAGTTTGATAAGTACTTTTTCGAACACTAGAGTAGCATAGTCTGCCCCAACCACAAACTTGTGCAAATATATGGCAAACAAACTGTGAAATCTGAATTTAATTCAGAATGGTTCCCTGCAGCTGTGCATACTGTTGCATTGGTACAGCTGAGGGCATACTACAGGCTTGGAAACAACAGGGCTACTTAAATCAGAAGTGGCCCCAAAGGAAATATTTGTCAAGCTACAAGCTGCATCAGTGGAAATGGAATATCACGTTGCCTTTTGCATCTCAGAAGGCCCTTTCCACCACATCCACAGTACCAGCTCCTGATGTTTAAAGAAATACTGAATTATTGATATTAAAGACAGAAATGCTGTGAGTAGACTTATTTGTCCTGTTTACTAAATTTGTCCCATGTATCTATTTACTTCCAGTTGCTGACTGCATTTACAAAACTTCTACCACTTCAAATAGAAGACAAAAGGGGAGAGAGGATGAGAGGTTCTCCTTTGAAGTTTGGGGTGCATCTCACACAGGTTGAGTAGAAGCTTGCTTAACTTTAGCTGCAAAACTCCTCAAAGACTCCATCACACTGAATACTTGCCAGCACGTAAAGATCTGTTCCTACAAGTCACATTCGGTCTTAGTCAGAGCACCCAAGCTAAAAACAAACTGGCAGTATATCCCATTAAAAAGGCTTGTGCATCTCAAAAACTAGCATTTCTAAATTTGCAGCCTTTCCTGTTTTGCAGTGTTAATGTTGTTTTAGTGAAGCTTCCTGAGTGTTCAATACATTATATGGTACGTAGCGTGTTCCGTGTGCAAGACTTGTAAAAAGTTTAGTTCACAACTGCCAATTTCCTCTAATTTCCATGTCAATATCATACACAATAGGTCAAAACAGTAAAACAAACACCTTGCTATTGCATTTGATAGACCTACCAACCACTATTTTAATGGACAGTTGGGAAGAAACTTAGTCACCTCTTCTGCTTTTAGATTCCCCCCCTCCCCCCGAATAAGGATATTAGTGTTCTTTAATTGTTTCAAGAAGTGATAAGCATCAAAAGCAGCAGCACCTCTTAACCACCTGGCTTAACAAGGCACTAGAGAACAAAATAGAAAATAAAAAAATAGAGCGCTCTTCTTCCAGGGCCCAGTCTGAGAAATCTATACTCAAGAGAGATCAACTAGTCAAAGCCAAAATACAAGTCTCCTACAATTGAAGGCAACGTAATGCAGCTTTTCTAGAAAAAACTACGAAATCATAAAAAAAAAAAGTAAACCTGTGCATCTGCAACAATGACGTAAACTTAAGACACCTTTTTGACAAGAAAAGCCAAAGAACCTAGTTTTTCACTTTGCTCCTAAAAATGGCAAAACAAAGCAATGAATTACTGCATCCTGGGAGTCTTCATACTTGTGATACTTTCTCCTTCAAAAAAAAAAAAAGCATTAATTGCCATCTACAATTTTAAACTGCTAAGTCTCATCCCTCATTTTTCTCTCCTGTAAAACTAGGAATATCAAAACACATCGAAACCAAGTTTCAGATCTCTGGGGGGGTCTCTCAGCCCTATAACCCTAAGTAGGAATCAGCAGATCCTTTTTTTTGTGGGGGTGAAAGACATAAAAGTGGACACATTGAACTTACGTACTCTCGCTTTTAACAAGCCTATGCATTCTCAAATATCTGCAAAGGTATGTTTCCTAAATAAACCACTGTTTGCATTAAGAATTAAAGCCTAAAAAACGCTGGAAAATGCATCATAATTAACGTCACCATAGGAGTGACCTACAGAAGGTTACTAGCAAGAAGCATTCTGTAACTATTAATACCAGCAAGCATATAACACAAGCTAGATTTCACTGCATCCTCCCTCGCTTCTTCATCGGCATGCAGGCAGGACTTCTGGCACCAGGACGACCCCCCCACCACTCGCTCAACGCCCTGCCGTCAGACCACTGACACGCCACCGCTCCATTTCCCACCTCCCCATCTACTCTGGCCTCTTCTGGGAGCACCCACCTGAGGCAGCGCATGGAAGGCGAGAGGATGCTCGGAAGACGCGGTCTCAGCAGGCGCCGCCGCACGCAGCCTCGCCCCACGCCGAGCACGGCGCCTCACCTCTCCCCGACCCTCGCCCTCCGGCCACCCCCCCGCCCGGAGCCCCCCGGAGCCCCCGCCCGGGCCCGGCGCGCCCCTGACCCGCGGCTGCGGCAGCCGCCGCCCGGGCGGGCGCGGAGGGCGGCACGGCCACGGTCCCCCGCCACGCGGGGCGCGCGTCTCCATGCCAACGGCCGCCACCCCCCAGCCCCGCGCCCCGGCTTTACCCTCTCCAGCGCCTCCCGGCCAGGCGCCCCCGCGGCCCTGGCGTCCTCCGGGTCCTTCCTGCCGCCGCCGCCCCCCAGCAGGGTGGCTCTCCGCTCCGCCGCGCTGGCGGCCACCGCCCGCCCGGGCTCCCTCCGCGGCGGCGGCGGCGGTGGCGGCGGCGGCGCCGCTTTGTCCCCCCGCGAGCGGCCCTTCCTCATCGCGGCGGCTTCTCCTCAGCGGCGGCTGCGGCACGGCTCGGAGCCGGCCATGGCCGGCGGGAGTCACGGAGAGGCGGGGCGGCGCCGCCGCCACCGTCGCCGCCACCACCTGCGCGCGGGGCGGAGGGACATGCCCGCCCGCCAGCCGCCGCCGCTCCCGCCGCCTGTCAGGGAGCGCGGGCGCAGCGGCCGCCGCGGCACGGCACCGCCCCCCCTCCCCGCACGCCCGCGCGCCCGGCACTGCCTATCGCGAGAGCGCCGGCCGCGCGGCGGGGAAGAGGCGCGAGACTTGGGGGAGGGGCGGAGGGGAGGGCGCGAGACGCGTCACGAGGGGCGGGCGGGAGGTGCGAGGCGGGAAAGGGCGCGGGGCAGCCTGGGAGGGCGGCGGGCGCCGCGCGCCGCTGAGGCGACGGCGGCAGCGCGGTCCGGGACCCGCTCCCGCCGCTGCCCGGGGGGACGCTCGCGGGAGGGAGGAATGAACCGGGGGGGCCGCCCAGGCGAGCGATGCCTTTGGGCTGCAGAGGCTCTGTTTCCGTGCCCGGAGAGGAGGGGCAGGGCTGCCTCATCGCGGCGGCAGAAGGAGGCCCAAGGGTGTAAGCTGCGATGCACAGCGCGGTGGGGCAGCGATTCTCCCCCCATCACCATGATCCGGGATCAGCTCAGGTGGCCAGCAGCAACCGGCTTCAGTGTCAAGAGGCTCGTAATGGCCCCTGAAGATGTAAGGTGAGCACAGGACCTGTCCTGTGGTGTCACCGGTAGTAGGTGGCATTTGGGAAGACGCCACGCTTCTCTGTTCCGAGGGGCCCACACACGGGTGACCAGAGCGCGTCTCTGGGCAGCCCCCAGCCCTCTGCAGGAGCACCAAGCTGCCGAGCCACAGGAAGACTTCTGCCCGCTGTGCCATCAAGTGCTACAGCCCGCGTCTGCACGGAGCAGATAGAGATGTAGTTCGCTGTCTTCTCGGTAGAAAAGACAAACCTACAGAGATTCATTACCTCAAGGAGTAATCAGAGCATATATCATCATCTTGTGTTTCATCTCAATAATTCATACCCTCTCAGCATTTTTGTCTTTGCAAATTATTTCCTGAGGGTGTAAGTTACCAGTTTCTGCATTCATTTTTTCACAAAAGCGACTTCAAAGTTGTCTTTTTTTTTTTACTATTACATAGTCGGGAACCTTGCTACTGCTGCAGAAAAAAACCAATTCTTTCCTCCTTTTTACCAAGCTGAAAAGGCTCACAGATCTTCAACCAGAAGTCTGATTTTGTAAATTTTTTTATTCATTTTGTACAAACAAAGACAACAAAAACACACTTTCAAGCGATTTACTGATGTAGATGAGTGGGAGCATTTTTTAATAATTATTACGAATATTTAAATTCTTGCTGAAAACTATTCCAGGATGCTGGATTAGTCACAGAGATCTTTTTCCATCGTAATTGTATATGATAGAGATGGACAACCATGTGGAATTTCCCAGCTGGGAATCCTGCCCTAACTAAATGTAAATAATGCAAATTTATGGAATCTTGGCACCCGTGATAATGTGAGTCTATTAGGATGGCACGGTGCCTCGTCATAATTTGGCTGGATCTTTGCCCTGTTGCAACACAGATGCCAATTAGTTATTTGTTGCTTATGGCCTGTGGGCCACCTTGCACTGGCTCACACCTGTTCGCTTCATGTGCCAAAAAAGAATTCATGCATATGGGAAGAAAAGTCGCAATGAGAATTTGAATAATGCTACCTGCCTTTGAAATGTATTAAAACCAATCTTCAGGTGTTAGTTTTAGGTAGAATTGCAAATATTTGCCTTCTGGTTCAGTCTTTTTCTCAAAACAATTTAAAAATCTTCTTGATCACTCTGAATCAAAAAGACATTTGGGGGTTAATAGGACATTTTACTTGTGAAAGGATTGTATTCAGTTTGCTTCTGGATTATTTCCTTCTCTGTTTAAATTTCTGTTTAGCAATTTGGACTCAAGATGTCTTTCCAATATTTTTGAAACAAAAGGACAGTGAGGTTTCATGTTGAAGGAATAGGAAAAATACTCCTCATTTTACTGATTCTCCCATATTTTTTTCCATTTAAACTCGTCACTGAATATGACCTGAATCTGCAGACCAATCTGAGTGACCTGATTTTTCTTTTCTGTATTACTTTTTTTTTTTTCCAACTTTAAATAAAAGTGAATAAATCATGAGAGGCTTGGCAGGGAACAGGAGTCCAGATGAATGAGGCAGAGCATGGTGTGATGCCATGCCTATGCTCATGGTGTCTGTCTCCAGAAATACGCTGTCACATCCAAAAAGGATAGAAGAGTAATTAATAAAGGCTTATACAGGGGCTGATTCGTATCTTATCCAGACTGACTAACACGGAGCAAGAGCAGGGGACCACACAGAGCCTGTGTAGCTCACTTACTGATACTCAGCTAATACTCAGTTAATGCTGTTTCTCTTTGCAGTTCCAGACACTTCCTTTCCCTGGCTTCCACCTTCCGTCTTCTCCATATAAAGAACGTCTCAGCATGCCCTTCTCATGCAGAAGGTAGCTGGAATGATGCTATCCAGGAAGAGTTCCCTTCCATTCTTCTCTAGCTCGTTTAAAGGGATTTTGGTAAGGCAGAACACAGAATCTAGTCCAGCTTATTCCATAAAAAAACTGATTGTGAAATTCTGAAAATTCTGAAATGCCGTAAATCCATCTGCAGCATTTTTATGACTGTCGAGCACACAGCTACAGCAGTAATTCCTGGAGCTGGAATAGAGATATACAGCTTGAAGCTGTGAGGTTAAAACCTCTTTATTCCAAACAATCAAAAATGCTAAATAGTAAATGTTATTAGGATGCTGCTGAGCAAGAGAATTTCCTCTACAAAATGAAATACTTAATGATTTGAATTCCTATTAAATTCAAACATTTCGCAAAACCGGTGCAGCCCAAAACCCAGCTGATCACCTGTTTTCACTGTTTCCAAGGCAGAACTGCATCACTAACACCACCAAACAAGTCTATCACTAAGGCTTGTCATTTGTCATTCTGCTCACACTATACACATAATCTTCACTCTCAGTATTTCTGCTCTGTATGAGACAGAGGAAATGGCTTTAGTTGTTCTGCATGTTAAGCTGTCATGCACCTTCTGTTAGTGACCCAGTTCTAATGGTATTCACAGAGAAGTTCTGGTCTTTACGCTGGAATACTAATGTTTGGCAATTGGCAATACGCAGTCAGCCCTGAAGACGGCACGGTACTTTGGGATGTTGTACTACACCTGCGTGGAATGTCAGTAATGACAAGTAATTATACAGGCTGCACATCATCGCCATGACTCCTGGCTGTTTGCCTAACTTCACCCCCATGACAGCATTCTTTTTTCAAGATTCACATAAAAACCCAGCGTGACACCACTAAAGAATACCAGTTATGAGCAAAATACAAAGTCAGGGTAAAAAAGTAATTACATGAACTGCAGGAAGAGTGAGATTTGCTAGGAAAAGCTTTGACTAAGAGTAATCAATTACTCTTTATAGAATGATGCATCATTTTGTTCAACAAAAAGCATGACATCAATCCCAGCTCTGCCAGGCTAGCTGAGCAATGCATGCTGCCTGCACAGCTGAGAACTGCAGCCGCAGAGCACAGCTCCCACCACCACCCCTAAGTTCCAGAGAAATGATAAGAAATACAGGATCTTCCAGAAGAATGCAGGAGAATTATTAAGTCTGGGACCTTGACACAATCTAGGCAAAATTTACTCATGATCTGAATCTAGTGAGGTATGCTATTTGAGAAGTTCTGCATCAGACATTTGTGTCATAATAAAAATACTCATAGTTACATGAGGACTTTATACAGGAAGGATATAAACACTCATGTTTCAGGGCACAAGCTAATCATTGAATTAAGGAGTATTAGGAACACATTTCTTACAGGCAGGTTATTCCATAAAAGTATATTATACAGTATATTATTCCAGTGCATCTTCAATGGAAATTACTACTATTAGTCAGTCTCAGGGATAGACTAATGAAGTAAACCAACTGACAACTTGGTCCAGGATGGCAGTTACTAGATCTGTATATACCAAAAGTCCAGTCCTAACTGGATATGATTTGCTTTCCCATTGTTATTTTCCTTCTTTATATAACATGAAGAACATTTATCCTTGTTTGCAGTGATGCAGTATGTCAAAGTGACAGCTTTGCACTGCTGTAACCTTGTTGTAGGTATCATATTTACATCTGATAAGGAAGTAGAAGATGTAAATATGCAAATATATATCAGGAGTTACAAGTATGGCCGTGAGGTTTAGGGAGAGCTTAGTGCAATAGCTAAATTAACAGCACTTCTTCGCAACAAAAGCTCATCGGACACATTATAGCTTTAAAGAGACAGAAAGAGACCAGTGAATATGCTGCTTTCACTCTCAGCTTGGACTTGATTGTACAGCAATTGCCACAGTTGAGCTGTTACCCCTAGGTGTTAACAGACTACGAATTACATATGCATATAAATATGTATATTTGTGTGTATTTCTGAAAGGTCCAGAAAGGGAAGCACATGGGGAATGGAGAGATGCTGGCCAGCAGGAGTAGCATCAGATCCTAACTGTTGTTGCCCTCTCTTTGGGCACCCAAACAAAGATGAGTTTTAAGGAGGGCTAGGGCAAAGATTACATGTAGTTTTACTGCTACTTATAGAAATGCCTCCCAAATATAAGATGACAAATACAGGAAAGCAAGCCATGCAAATCCAACAGGTGGAGGCTGGCATCAGGACACTTCAAGAGACTTAACATGTTTGTATTGAAAGAGAACAGACAGAAAGGGCATAGATAAACTGAGAAGGGAGTCGGAAGTGAAAGCAGAAAGATACAACAGAGAGGGGAGCCATTTGAGGGATGCCGAGAGAGAGACGGGACAACGTAAAGAAACGTATTGGGAAAAAATACCTCTTCCCTGAGTGTTGTGGTCAATTTTCTAACCACAGATTCATCACAGGGCAATGAGTCAAGCAATCCTGAACTAATATGACATGTATGGGAGTCATTCCTCAGAGATGTCTGCAGAGACACTACATGGACCTCAACTGTGTCCTCCTTAAAATTCATCCCTGCTGTGATACAAACAGGAAAAACTCAGCAATGATTAATCTGGTGGTTTTCAGTCACTTCCTTTTAATGTGTTGACCATTATGATCTCACTGTTACCTTGTGCTTGCATTATTTGTTTTCTTTATAGACCTGTCAGCTCTTAATTTTGAATACAAGGTGTTCAACATAATAATTTAAAAAAATCCCAGAATGCTAACACAATGGGGCTTAGAGGTTGGCAGTTCTGACTGAAAGTACTGCCAGTCCTGCCCTCCCCTATTTGTCCCTCTCATTGTGATATACCGCCCTTTCCCTCACAGCAACACAACTCTTCTACAGCTGTGCTATAGACTGAAATTTGAAATCGATTTGGCTAGAAACACTGGAGGCAGGGGGAAGCGCTGGATTTCTTTTTGCTGGATCCGTTCCCCCATCTGGTTGGGTGACCAGCCCCATCTGGGTTGTGCCAGCACAGTGGAGGGAAAGGGGCAGTACAGGATCGGGGCAGAAAAGCGGGCTGTGGAACACAGCCATCCATAATCCAGTATTGGCACCCAATACTTTAAAACATCACAACTTCATGCAGGGACATCTAGGCATTACCTCTACACAAATAATAAATACCAAAAATAAAAGTGTAAATTAAAAAAAAAATAGTATTCATACTCCCCTAAGAAGAAATTCATCATTCATAAGTGATTGTAGAAAATTCAATCAAATATTAATAGTCTAAATTAGAAACAAGATTGCAGTTGGTTAATTCTGGAGTATAGGTCAAGCTGGACCCAGATTGTCTTTGCCACTTGTGAGAGCCAACATCACACCACACAGTCAGTAGCTCTCCAAACCAAAGCCCATTCTCTGTAGAAAAAATAACAATAGTTGTTAGTGGTTCAAGGAACCTCACAGTAACAGACTAGCAGAATGTGAAAGGCAAATGAAAGACTAGGGCAAAGGAAGAGCATTCAGTTATGCTTTCAAGAGGTGCTTTCAACTCAGTAATAAGCTAAAATAAGTAGGTTTTTGTCCCCTTTAATTTTGAAAAACCTAACATGGGGCTTAAAATAACATTTTTACAATGATAATTTTGTTGTTTGGGTCGTGATTGCTTTTTAAACCTACTATTCATTAAAATATCTGCTTTTTTTTCCCCCACTGACTCACTCTCTTGGTTATATAAAATTACTGGTGCTTTTGTCATTCCTATGCCCGGTTGGAGAACTAGCTCAGCAACATTTGTGTACTCAAATAAAGCAAGTAAGCCTTACTTTGTGCCATGATGTATTCCTTACACAGACAAAATACAAGGAGAAATCCCAGCCCCACCAAAGTGAACAGAAACAAATCACACCTTAAATTCAGTAGCGTTAAGATTTGACCTCAGCTTTTCTGTCTCCAGAGTCAGGAGTGCCAGACTGAGTCCATCTGGAGTGTCTCCTTTGGCATTCAGCTTGACTTGTGACATGATACATTCAGCAGAGAGACTTGTGAATATGAACTCTTGGTTCTGAAGTCTAACATAATGAAAGTCAAGAATATATACTTAACCGATCATCAAATAATGTGCCCTTATTACAACTTCAAATGCAGTTGTGCAAAGGAGCTTCAGGAATAACACTAAATTGGGTAACAACCTGTGCTCCTAATTACATTTCTTGTTACAGTTAACGAGAAAAACAGTTCCAACTTCTGAGCATGCAGGCTCACACCGAGATATGAGGAACAAACAGATTAATTTCATTAGCACACACTGCCATCGATAATAAAGCTATAACAGGCCAAATGCTCTAATTTACGCTCCTGAAACTCTGTCTCCCTCCGGTCACACTGTTGTTACACTTTCAGGATGCCAAGAAGGGAAATGAATCTGGCAATTGTGACTGGTTGGAAGTGCAAACAATTTTTCCCTTAACCACATCGGCCTTGCAGAGTTACCAAGAATATAAAGCTGTAAAAGCTTACTTGGGTCATTAAAGAGATCTGACTCACAAAAAAGGAATCGCTATGTTGAGTTAGGAGATGTCAGGTGACATAGTTACTAAACTGATTGCCAGAAGCTGGCAAGTTAGCAACTAGCTTTATTTTTTAAACATTTTTTTCCCTAGTTTTCTGCTAATGGCTCTTGCCAGAAGGAAGTTGCTCAGGTAGATGGCTCTTGAGACATCGTATAGCAGTGTTTGTGGTTTTGGAATAGATGCATATTTTTACTAGCATCATAGGCCACTATCAATTAGATCATCAGATGATAATAATAATAATTTAATGTTGTGGTGCCTGAATTGCTGTCTGTGGCGATATCGTAACATCACGCATGCTTTAACTCTTTCTCTTAACATCATAGGTGCTTTAACTCTAGCTCTTGAAAAGATGACTAGAAGTTATAGTGCACTGATATTAAAGTTAAAATTAAATGGCAGTAGGAGCCTTAAAAGTACAAGAACATCACTGAGTACTTGAAAATAAGTTCAATTTTAACAAATAAAGAGAAATGTCCCATTCAAGTACGGGAAGGGGTAAGAAACTTCCTTTAACAAATTTCTCAGTATAAGACATCACACAAAATAACTAGTCAGAGAATACTTTAAGAAAAAAGAATCAAGATTTACTTCTCAGGTGATGAAGATGTATAGCTGAGATCTCTAAAACCTCCTTAGCCTGAGCCTGCTTACATGTATTGCGAACCAGAGCCAAGTTTGAGAAATCACAAACATATGACAATTTTCCTTCCTGCTGCTAGAAACTCTGCCTAATCTCCCAGCAAGTGGTCCCATTTGGCTCATACTCAAAGCCTGAAAGAGATCCCAGTTTCCTATAGCTTAATATAACTTGTATGTCAATTCAGTGAACAGAGGCATTACAAGAAACCTCCTGGCATCCTTACACCTTTACAAGCGTGCATATATTTTATGCAAACCAAGCAGTAAGGCACAGAGCATGTACTATTTCTGTGCTTTTTACCAGGCTGGCTAGCCCATCCACTCATCACAGTGTTGAAAGTGGGTGTTCATATTATACAGAGGTCTTTATTTTGTATGAATACACAGATCCAAGCGCCGAGCAGTATGCACGAATCCTTTGCATTACAAATCAGCAAGGAGCTCCATTAACTTCAGCCAACACTAGATCAAGCCACATGAGGTCAAGGCATGGGTAATAGGCCATTAGATTGACTTCAGTTTCTCCTATAGTTACTTTATGCCTTTTTAAACTTGCCTTAATTAAATTCATTCTTTAAACTTGCCTTAATTAAATTCATTCTGGAACATAAAAATTGCTCAGTTTCCACTGATCTGGAAATGGCTTTTTTTAGGCCAGCAACACTTTTGCCTTGAGGCTTACTAGAGCTAGGATAGGAATCAGTGCTTATAGCTTATAGAGATTGTTTTATTATCATGCTCAGTGAGTTTGCTCAATGAGATTCATACCACACTTCCACTGTGCCAATGTTTGTTTTTTCAAGCAAAAAACGTTTGTAAATAATGGCCCCAGAGTATTATCTGACAAACCAGTGTTCTGTTGTAAACACAAAAACAACAGATGCTACTTTCCTTATGCATCTAAATAATTGCAAGGTAGTGAGTGGTACTGCTTTTTACAGTACTCAGTGAGATTTGATCTATGAAAGTCAGTGCAACTATTTGTAATCACCGTGTCTACCTTATGCAACGGTTTATGTTCAGATGCAGAATCCTCTCTGCAGAAAGCAGATCTCGCAGTGAAAGCCAATCAATCGGGAATGACTATCAATGGTACAAGCAACAGTTCCTTGTAGGGCTTGTGACACTGGTTGGAGGGTACATATGAGGCAGGCAGAGCCACCAGAGCAAACAGCAGCAGGTTTTAAAGGGATCTTGTGAACAGAGAGCAAAGACCTGGGAATCGGGAGATGTGGATTCTCTTCCAGGGGCAGCAGTAAAATTACTGTGTAAGCCAAGGAAGCCGTCATATCTACAGTCAAAATTAAGCCAGTCAGGCTGAAATATGAAGTGTTGTTTTAAATGTCTCTAATTCAGTGAAGTCCTAATCTGTGATAAAAGCCCCATGAAACTGTTGTAGAAATGAATCTAATAATAATAAAAGGAGCCATTGAAAAATCAAGCAGGGGGTTTAGCTGTATTTGGTATATAGAAGAGCTGTTGTTTTTCTAATTCTAACCTACGTTTGCACTTTCCTCTTTATCATGTCGATGTTTGCAAACAATAAAAGGGCATTATGTGCTGGTCATTGCATCTGCTTTTGAAATAAATCTATGTTAGCATTCCAAAGGGTCAAGGAACTCTTCCAGGGCAAACAAATTCTGGAGCACTGATGCCAGATGGTATGTATATAAAGTGGAAAATGAGAAAAGCAATTTACTGTGGTCCTGTTCCAGAGAGAAGTATCACCCAGAAGGACAGCAAAAGAGGTGAGAAACTACTGAGAAACTGGAGAGACAGTTTTCTTCTTCTGTAACATGTTGTTTTCTTTATATCTGAAATGTCTAGGTACATAGCGCAGCTGCAGTTCTTATTCAGGCAAAATTATTCCAAAAAGATAACAGCAGTATTTAACTAAAGAATGAAGGGTTAAATCGATAACATGTATGAAGAACTATGCATTGATTTATGTAACAGGTTCTAGATTTATCTATATAGCCCACTAATATGTAGTCTGTGTTTAGAGAAATTTTAGTCTCTCAGACAAAACGTTTTTATCTTGCATTTTTGACCAAACTCTACAAAAGAGCCAGGAAATAATGGATCAGATTCTTAAGTATAAATAAGCATAGCCTCAACAAAGCCAAGTTATCAATGTAATTTATCCAGCTCAGGTGCTAACCACTACTAGCTCACTTGCAGCTGTATTAAATGTGTAATTTCCAAGTGTGCAAAACAACTCCGCAAGTTTTAGAACTAATCAATCTTTTCTTCAAATCTAGTGAAGCATAGGAATGTGTCTTGGAAGGGTTCAAAGATAAATTCAGGTCGGTGAAAGAAATTTAAAATCATTTTCTTAAATACTGAAAATTATAACATGTTTTCATAAATAGCCTGAACTATCAGTGGCTTTTATCACTTGCCACCAAACCTCAAAAATATGTAGCAGAAGTGTAAGTGTTCAGATATAAGCAAAGAGAAAGGGAGAATGTGTGTCTTCATATGTATGTGTGCATCTTTGCTGAGCATATTTTATTTGGTTATGTATGTAGCTTTTTTAAAGCAGCCTTTCCTTTTAATGTTATGGCTTCTCCTACAAATAAGGGATATAAATAAAGACTTCTCTCCATACAGGAAAAAGAACCAAACAACAATGCTAAGGTTTGCTGTCACCCTCTTTGCTGTCATAACATCATCTACCTGCCAAAAATACGGATGTCTGGAAGGGGACACCCACAAACTGAAGCCAAGTCCTGAGCCAAATATGCATGAATGCACTCTGTACTCTAAATGTAAGAGTGGTTTAATTTTTGCCAAATATAGTCTAGAAGTACAGCTTTGTACATGCTAATTGTTTTGGCAGTTCCCTTAATTTCTCAAAAATATTTAAGATGCAGTATGCGTTGCATTTGAAAAGCTTCCTTCATTGGCATTTTGCTGCATGCAAACCAAGAGTAAGATTCTGGTTCTTAACAAAGTCAACTGCAAAAGTCTCATTGACTTCATTTATTATCTTTAAAAAATTCTGATGCAGTTTACTGTCCTTGTAGCTCCATCTGCTTAAAAAAGTTTACAGCAAAGATGAATTTGGTTTATAGTGATTAAGTATAAAAATTAATTAATTGTAGCAGACACCAAATGGGAAAGGTTGAGATCAAAATTCTATAGTGAGAAAAGTATAGTATTTATTACATTTCTTCAACTCTCTTTTTATGTTTGGTAGCTTTCAAAGTTAGTATCCCTCAGGATATAACATCTGGCAGAACACTAGTAAAATTCTTGGGGCTCTCTGGGCACACCTTGACAAAGCACTGTTGATGCCAGTTCACCTCACTTAACATTTACACTGCTACTTCCAAAACCAAAAATGTTGGAGCTTGAGTACATCTTCTAGTTAGTGCGAAGAGACTTTATCATGTTACGGACCAAAACGGATTCATCTTACATTTTGAGTCTTCCAAATACAGTATTAAAGAAAATCCTTATTGCAAGATCTCTGTTTCATTCCTAACAGCTTCCTGTTGCTATGCAGACTTCACAGAGCAATTGGCTCGTTCCCCAGTAATTAAAGTAAAAAACAGCTACTGGAACAGATGCGGGCAGCTCAGTAAATCGTAAGTCAGCTTTGATGTTGTCTGTGTCCTGGTTCAATAGATATGTGCTGTAGCAGCCACACAGCTAATGGTAACTCCCCCCGGAGCTGCTGATGGACGGTCCCTCGGTTGCCCTAGAGGTTACGCCACCCAGCCTAGTTCCCATCATCTTGTCTCTATACCTGACCAACATCTGGCCCTTCTTCTCCTCTCACAAAAGCCCATGAATCCCTAAGTATATACTATTTGTGCAGAAGGATTTATGCCATTTTATCAAGAAAGGGTTATGTTTTTTCAAGTTTGCTTTCAGCATAGAACCAGATCTAGCAATGCAAAGCAGTCATAAACGAGTAGGTAACAACCACACCGCACCTCTGTAGCTCTCCAAAGCAACCATCACACACCAGTGAGTGTGACCCCTAGTCAATACAGACCAGGCTTCTTCCTTTGTTCAGAAAGCAGATCAACTAGATTATTAAATCTCGCAAACAAAATGCACAAGACTCCAGGAATGAAATTTCTGAATATTTAGAACAAAAATTCTTGTAGTCCTGTGGGTTTTGTAACCATGAAGAATGTCTTCATAATTAAGATTTTTAGTACCCTGTTAGATGTTAGAGCTGTGAAACATGGCAAGTTATAGAAATAAAAGAATGAAAGTACAAAACAATTAAGCAAAAACAGATGTGCACAAAAGTAACAGCTATTGCCTGCCACTCCCAGAAGAGCAGCAACAGTATGCGTTTTTAAGTAACTTCAGCTGGGCTGTGGGAAAATCTAAAGATTAGTGAAACCATGAGGCTACAGCATAGAAGAGGTTTTGTACTATAGTTTTAAACTACATCTTATTATTGCCTGGAATCGTTCTTGCCAGGAAAACTCAAGGCCTCAAAAGTTTACGGAAAGCTTACACAATAGGGCTGAAATATGCATGGAAACATTTGTGCACTCTTTAGCTGGCTATGGTAATTGCACAGTCAGAGTCTGTACACAATGCCAAAGGAATGAGTTTGGAACCTAGACACTAACAGGGCGAAAGGATGCTTTTCTATGTTGTTCTCCTGATCTGTAGTATTTCATCCACATCAAAGCAGGCCTAGAAAACTAAGGCTATAGCCTTGATGCTAAGAAACAGGCTTATTTGTGGCTTTTCTCACCCACCACAGCTGTGAAGATTTCACAAAGAAAATTGAGTGCTTTTACCGGTGTTCTCCACATGCTGCTCGCTGGATCCGTCCCAACTACACTGCTGGTATTCGGTCTGTTCCACTGTGTCAAAGCTTTTGTGATGACTGGTAAGTTCAGCTTTTTATCAAAGTATTTTTATTTAGCTTTAATATGCCTGTGTTACTAGGGTGTCAAGGAGCATGGGTGGATGAAGCACAGATCTCCCAATCAAGTGGCACTAAGATTCAATGGTGTTGTGCCACCTTTATGGCTTTTCTCTTGTTCTTCCTCTTCATTTCTTGTTTGGCATCTCTACTTTTTCTTCTGCTAAGCTACTGCCCCCAAAATAATAATGACACAGGCTGAATGCAGGATGGAGTCACTACACCCCATCAGAGTTTAGTGACTCAGGGACAGCGCTGCCCTGCTCTCCGTGAGGATGTGGTGCAGTGGCATCAGAACTGCCTGATGTGACAGAGGAGCTCTCACCACGTTGACAGGCACTAACAGCAGTGAGGGCCTGCCCACCCTTTGAAAAGTCCATGCCTGTGAGTTAGCATTTATGCAGTTAGCATTTTAAATCTAAATACTTGATCATGATATGATACATTTATATGTATAAAATGCACTACAAAATCATGAAAGTAGCCACTTCCTGTATGTTTTCAATTAATTCATATACCGAATTAGCTTAATTCCTTAATTTTTGACCCTTGGCCTTTTCCATTCCATCATCCCTCTCTCTAAAACTGCTTCTAAAAGCCTGAATCTCAGAGAAATTTGCAGCCAAGTAATGCTAAAAATATTGATAGCAATGAGCAAGCGTAATAGCATTTAATTTTGTTTCCCAAAATATAGCATCAGGGAATCACATTATTTTTTGAGTGCAAGACATATAGTGGGACAACCCAGCACCTGCCTGTCCTTAATCTTGGGGTAGGAGCATTATATCCGGGTGGGATACCGAGATTTTTTCAGTGGTCCATATCCAGCATATATATCTCCCTCCTTCCCTCCCTCCCTGTTTTGAGATGTTAGATCTTAAATAATGTCATCATGTGACATATAAATCTAAGTCAGTACCATATTAATGTTGTGCCTAGTAACTACAGTAACTTGTCTGTATGGTTAAATTGGTGTGAAGCGCAGTACAAACAGCACAGGCTGTGTTCACACCATAGGATTGTAACTGCTAGCATCCCTTGAAAGTAATGAACTGTGAATGTCTGAATCCCTTAGGCTGCTCTGAAAATCACAGAAAACTCTTTTAATACTTCTAAAAACATTATAAAATAGCTTTTCTTGGAAGCACAGAAAATACAGTACACACAGTAGCACATGTTCAGGTTCTCTTGCATTGCTCTGTACAGTGCTTTCCCTAGTGGTTATGCAACTCAAATATTATTGACACATGGATCCATTTTCACGCTCGTCTTCTCTCCAAGGGCAAAGTCATGTATGCAGAGCAGTATTTTGGTAGGATTTGTCTTTAAATATGTCTCCATTGCTTTGTGCCAGAGAAGGAAACAAGAATCATAGCTTGGATTTGTAATGGAAGATAGTGAAAAGGGCTGATGTATTTCTTAGCTTCCCTAGAGTTTCCTCTAGTGATGAATTTTATTTCTGTGTTAGGAAACTCCGTGTGCCTCAGGAACAGATTTGTCATGTGCAGTCTTCCTTCCTAAATTTTTGGTAATCTTCTAAACTGAATCCAGATTATTGACCTTGAAGATAAAGACTGAGACCTTGCATTTGCCTCACTGCTCAGAATCTTAAAGCTCAGAACGAAGTATTACCAAAATTTGAAAGCATTTGGATTTTAAAGCATTGAAGTTGCCAGTGAGCTTCAGAACAGATCTAACAGGCAAAGCGATAGAATACCAATATCTAAAACAAATGTATCCAAAACAAGTAGCACACAAAGTCGTCACCAAATTGCTATATCCAGTGAAAGTGTAAAGATGAAAGAAAATATACCCTGTAAGTTTAGTTTGCATCTATGAACTGGTTTAAGCCAGCCTTAGTAGATATGAGATTTATACCAAAGTGTATATGGTGGGTCAATATTACATAGCAAAACCCTCAGTGTCCCCTGGGTATTGCCAGAACCTCCAGGCAAATAACATTTTTAACTTTTGTTGTTGGAAAGTGTGGGTGTGCGTGATTGAGAGCTGCTGCGCAGGAAAAACTGACCTTTTTCCAGTATAGTCTCTCCTGGCAGAGAGTAGGCTCTACTCTAAACAAATACTGAACAATGATCTATTGGCCCTGTTGGCGTCATAGATGCCTGGCCTGAATCAAAAATGTAATGATGACCCATTACTGTGCATGCTAGTCTGTGTGCCTGCCTAATGCCAGTGTCAAACCCATTCCCTCACCCTGCTTAAGGCCTGAGGCTAGAAAAGAGCCTGGACAGAATTCCCACTCTTTCTGGTGATTTAAAGTAACATTTTTTCATGTTCTATTCACTGGAGTCCCTTGAGCGTGCCATAGCACTGCTAGATGTGACCTACTTTCTCTACATGCCGTGAGTGTGCCTGCTGCATACTGTATGTCTTTGTGGCCAGAAATGTGCAGAGGACTCTGAATGAGCAGTGACTTCATTTAAAAGAAATTCATCTGACTAGCTTGGGGCCTTCCTTTTCTTCCTATTGTCTTAGGATTCCTTGCTCCCACTAGTCCTAAAACTATCGCTTTTGAAAGAGCCCGATGTACAAGCCATTTTCTGATCCACCTGTGAAAGGGTCCTGTGCCCTTTAAAAGAGAAACAGCTCATTATAAAAAAAAGGGGGGGCGGGCTTTAAAATAAAAATATCCTGCCCATTGTGCATAGGGAACTAGCATGTTCAGGGAGGATCTTTTAAGTATTTATGTTTATGTTTCTCACAGCTTTTAATTAATGTTTGAAGAAACCACTTATGGGTCTCTGGACAGCAGAAATCAGACTTCTCATAAGTCATCATTTTTCATAAAACTTAGCTTCATAATTACTTCCATTGGGATAATGCAAAACTCATAACAACAGGGTTATGCTTTGCTACCTGCTTATATAACAAACCACAGAATCCAGCAATAATCATAATTAGGAAACATTTCATTTGACAATTCAATAGATAATAGTGAATAAAAATATAAATACTTTCATAAACATATTTAATTCAGAAAACTGAGGAAACCAGATGCATAGCATGAATGCCCCAGTTCAGTAAAACTCTGAAATACATATTCATAATTTGAAAAGTATAACTGGAGGTGACACTAATTTCAAAAGAAGCAGTTCTGCCCTGTCCTAAGCCCCAAGGGCCGCTCATTCTTTCCCCTACCATGTCCCCACCCACGTCCCAGCGGCACTGTCTGAGAGGCCATGAAGCAACCCTGGTCTGGGAATCCATCAGGCTGAAAAATACTTAGCCAAATAAAAAAGGAAACCAAATAAGAAGGCTGTGGGAAGGGCACAACCGCTTTAAGTGGAAGTGCTAGTATTAGGTAGCTCACAGGAGATATTGATCGACTTTGCTGGAAAGCGATGAATTTAAGTGCATGTGCAAAGCAAAGGACATGCCTACGTGGCTTGAAAAATCAAGGGCTAATTGTTGAATCTGATGCTGGTATGTGGAGAGTTCATAGATGGTGATTAACAAAAAGTTTGCATTGATGCTCGTAACTGGCATGCCTTCAAGCAGGCAAAGTGACTAGCATCAGAGAAACAGCTGTCACTGGGGAGTTACCTCTGTGTGTCTTTCTCCGTCAGGGTACATGCAGCAACTAACAAACAACAAACCAATTATTCTTATAGTCCCTAGTCCCAAATCCAGTCATGGCACAAACTGGTATGATCTCCCTATTAGTGTCACGTTATATTAATTTATCAAATTGCAGCCTGTATTTCCAGCAGAGCCCCTACCTCTGACAGCAGATTCATGGATGGACACATTTGAGAATGTGTCTCCTGCCCTAGACCTGTTTAGTTCAGGTCTTGGTTACCCTCCATCTGTTACTGCTCTTTCTCCCTCCAAAAAGTCCAGAAAACCTATGTGAAGGTTCTGCAGAGGTGCATGTTCTTACCTTTCTGCATGTGCAATGGTACTGCGATGTCCAGTTCTTGTAGTTCTGTGACCACGTGACAACCTCATATTTCATTTTAAAATGTAAGTCTGCAGCCCTCGTGATATCCAAGTAGTTTTGGAAACATGACTCCGAAGATTAAAAATTACAAACAGAAAATATATCCAAAGGCATTAATTATAAATACCATGCTGAACTATGCTAACTTTCTGAAAGCTGTGTCTCGTGGTTTTGGCACTCTCAATTCCTGGTGTGAACAGTCCACCTGAAGCCATTGAGACTAAATTTAAGTAGATGTTAACTGATTTGCAGAGAGTGATCCTTAAGAAAGGTAAGAACCAAAAAGTAGAACATAAAAAGAAGTGGAAGGAAGGAAATTATGTAGGATAATGGTAAGTCATGAGATCTCTCATCACATAAACAAGCCAGTTGCATACCGTACTCGTTCCAGGCCATTTATAGGCTGTTTTTTACATTACCACTTAAAATATACTTTAAATAACTTAATTTTAGACCTGAACCCTACAAGACTCTTATCTTTCCTCCTTCACTTCAAGTTTAGCTTCTTTGAAAACATTGTTCTGAGGCTGACAGCCTATTAGCTTATATGATTTTGTTGTTTGTGGATTTTCCTTATTTCAGCGCACATTTGTCACAGCAATCCCCTGCCCAGGAAATATCATTCTTCTTTTCCCACATTAATTCATAAATACAAACTTTCCCCACATCTCCCTCAAGTGACAGTTCATGCTTAGCATACCTGTGCTCTGTCACAATATTGAACATCAGCATTCATGAAACTCCCTCCCACACAGTATTTCCTCCACTCAGTAAGATCAGCAAACATAACCAGCAGAAAACACTGCATGAATAAATGTGGCTCCTCAGAACATGAGCCCTTTACTTAAGTCTGCAAGTATAAAATGTAGTGGGTGAACTGTTTAGTTTTCATTGAGATTTAGGTCTTCCTGGCCAGCGCAGAGTTTATGTACATGTCAAGCTAAGATAATGTGCACACTTCTTGAAGATCTGTTGCTAAGCTGCACTGTACAACCATACCATGTTAACAGCATAGCCCACGTAGACTTTCTGAGTTGAATCTAAGTCTGCTGACAAAAAAGTGAGAGAAATAACTGTATCTTCCACACCAATCTCCATGAAGGTATGAAGCCTGCAAAGATGATTCCATATGTGCTCATAACTGGCTGACGGACTGGGAATGGGATGAAAGTGGAAAAAACCACTGTAAGAATAAATGTATTCCGTACAGTGAGGTAAGAAAACCTGATCACCTGGAGCAGAAAAAATGGCATTAAGACGACTTTTTTTTTTCCTGAATATATGGGTGTAAAATGTAACAGGTGAATTATTTTTGCTTCAGCAGTTTCAAGCCATACCTACATCAGACTTTTTAAGTATATAAATTTTAAAACATTTATATTTATATAGATCACTTACTCTAAGTATATATACATTTAATTAATCACTATTGCGATACGAAGTTCAAGCAGCACCGATATTTTAACTACAGTGGGGTTTAGAAAGTAAAAGATAAATGAACTTTGCTTATACAACAGAGATGCATTTTATAAGGTACCTTACATAGTGTGGGGCTTTACACACCTCTGTCTTTTTAAATTGGGACTTAAGTTCCCAAATGACTAAGGAATTTTTAAGGTTTTCTTGCCTATTAGGCATCTTTGCCCTTTTCTCTATTTTACCTTGTTATGTTCAAGTCTCTCTCCATCCTCCAAGTCCTGACATTCTTCTAATTGTCTCCCTTTTGTTCTCCCTAGACCTATCATCTCTCTGATGTGTGTTCTCCATTGTGCCTGCCAATGGCTAGGCAGAACTAACTTTGTTCTATATAACTCTGATAGTTATAGAACATATGTCAGCAGCACTGACAAGCTTTCTGAGAGCTCATCCCATCTTTCTGAGAAGGTTTTAATGGTTGGGATAACTAATTTTATAAGCAAAAGTGTATAAAGTGAGAACTGACAAGACTTATAGGAGCAAGGTTGCCTGGCACCTCATCTACAGACCTTTCAAGAGTCAGATAGGATTTTTTCTAGTGACTCAAGTAAGTTTAGCATCAAGGCAACATAATACAGCTCAAAACTGCTACACTTATTTGAATATTTTTAACAGTTGAACGTCACTGAGTCCATGAAAACAGTCCAAATTGCAGAAGTAAACGAAATTTAAGTGTAGTGCTTAAGGACTGGTAGTAAGGCTTGCAGAGATCCCAGATTCATTGTTTTGAATTCAGTTCAAGTGCATGTACTTCCAGAAGTCAGTTCAGCAACTGATATAAGTGGAAGTCACAGTCCAGTTAGTGCGGGATTGCTGTCTGCCTTGCAAAAGTGACACTAATCAGCAGGCTCGGGAAGGCGGCCAAAAAACAAATGGGCTGCGGAAACTTACAGCTTAGTTTCCCAGATGTGCTAAATCATCAGTAGTTCCAGATGAAGTGAAAAATGAAATTATAATCTCTGTAAATAATCTCCAGTCCCTGTTCAAACTGTCCCTGGTCCAGAGATAGTAGTTTTTAACCTTGAATTCCCTTGTACTTATTTCTTAAAGAAAATATACCATCTGCAGGGAAAAACATGCAGCAAATCCAGAGGTCTTATCACTTGAAGCCAGGCACAGCTATTCCTAAACTAAACGGGACCACACCCTAAACTGCCCATGTTTTTCACCAAAAATAGGCTTGCATGGTAAGTAAGAGTAAAGATGAAGTTTCTTCAGAGAAATTAAAAAAACACATTTCTCATATGAAAATTACATGATATACAAACACTAGACTCACTTGGTTTGGACTCAACTCATGGAAAAGAAAGTTACTGTTACCCAGAAGCACAAAGGGCTCACCAATGTCAGAGCACTGTGGACAGATGCTTACTTTCTTTTGATGCCCTCAGCTCATACAGAGGAGCAATCAGCAGCTCTACATTTGACAAATGCAAGTGGTTGCAAGGACTATTTGGAACAAACCCTGAATGTGGAACAAATGCTGAATATTAAGAATGCACAATGGATCATAGCCAGTTTTAGCCTGGCTAAAATGAGGCATATTTTGTCATTGTTCTCCCAGCTGAGTGCTCCCCAAGTAATGTTAATGCATAGACTAGAACATCTTCCAAGAAGCTGTAGAATCAGAACCCTCTGCAGTAATTTAGGGACACGTTTGGTAAATGGGCTGTGTGCACTGCTTGTTTGCTGCAGCATTCTGGCTATGCTCTGATCTTTGAGCAGAGTTAGAAGGAAGGTCAAAATAAAATTACCAATTTAGCAAGCAGAAGAGCATGAATACATGTTACGGAACGTGTGGAACATAAGAATAGGATGTAGCCATGTATCTTGCATACAGGCCTAAGAAAACTCACATGACAGCTTTTAATACTTTCTGGAATGATTAGCTAAAAGCAGGTAGAAATCCAGGAACTGTACAGGAGCTGGAAGAAAATGTCTAATGCTGCTTAAAAGCACAGGAATAGTGAGAAAGAAACAGCTAAGAACTGCCTGCCCTGAGAACACAAGGAGAGAAGTAGATGCAGCAACCTTTCCATCTCTGACCCTGCCTTGCTCCCAGGGCATTAGCCAACCTCCACACTCCTCCAGCAACTGCAGTATCCCTGGAACGAGCCCTGGCTAGAGATGGTGTGAACTGAAAAGCTATTTTACAGACTACAGAATCTTTGAGGCTATTTGGAATGGACTCTGTATTATTCAGAAAGGACAGATTTCTAAGGCAAAAGGAACGACTATGATTTCTTCTCATCTGCTTTCCTATACAACATACGTCAACATAGTTTTGCATGTGGGGAGACAGGGAGACATCTCGTAAGAACACTTGTGGAAAATAGGTGGAGCAGAAGAAGCTGCAGGACTACAGGTGCCCAGTCCCACTCCACATAATAGACTTAAATCTGTAATCATTAATTTTTTTCACACAGAGCAGCTTCCACGTAGAAATCTTCCAACTGCAAACACAGGGCACCTTCTCCAAGATTCGTGGTGTCAGATCTTTATATGAGCTGGTGATGACAGTAAACCAGCACACCATCCAGAAATTACAGCATAAAGAGAAACACTGTAGGATTAAAGAATCAGCGTCATGTGCAAGGACTGCTTGTACTGTTACAGATGAAACACAGCTTCCTTCAGAGAGATGCTGGTGACATGGTCAGGGTGAATCAGTCCGTAATGGAGCCCAGCAGTCCTGCTGCCTGGTCCACTGTTTCAGTCATTAACACTCCCACTCCCTAATTCCCAAGGCTTCTACTCCTGCTGTCACTCCCACCCCCAACTTCATCCTTAGATTTGCTTCTGGGAGTACCTAAAGCTTCCTTTACAAAAACAGAAAAGATTGAACTTCAACCACAAACACATGGGAGAAATGCATGCGAGATAAAGTGTATATCTTGCCCACTCTGTGGCTGGATGTGATAACTCCTAAGCTAAGACTCTTTAGCCAAACTCAAGCTGGGCGGACATAAGGTTGTCACAATGTGAGCTTGGCAAACAAGAAATATCTTTGTTGTGTGATTGTACAGGTCCTATGACACATGCCTTACTAAACAACGTAATATCGAGAACAGGACAGATTCACTTGCAGAGAGTGCAAGAAGCTGCAGTTTACAATTTCTTGAGCCAGAAAGGCCATTGCACCACTGGACACAGCACTTCGGAGGCTCGAAGAAAACTTCTTTTCTTCAAGCAGTTTCTAAGTTATGTCCCTTCTCTTTGTCTGTGAGGTCCTGTCCGGTCACGATGTACACTGCAGCAGGCACAGTGAGATCCCACAGAGCTGTGACTCCACTGGGCTGTCTCTAGCCTGTAGATATAAAGATTTCCGTATTCAAAACACTCAGCCTGGCGCTTTCAGCACTACTCAGATCCTGAGACATGTCAGAGTGTCCTAACATGCTACAAGTTGTACAGGCTCTCACACACAGCTTTGGTCTGTCAGAGCCAGAAAGCTAGCTGGGCTGTCAGCCCCAGGGTGGAAACAAAGGGCTGGCTGTTGATTGCATTGCACTTTGTGTAATCACTTGCTCTCACAACAGCCAAATCTCTTTTGCCAGTTGCGGGATAACATTTTAAGATATCTCAGAAGTGATGAAGCATGGCACACAGCAAGACAGTGGATGACTGCAGACTGCTTTTTTATAATCTAGTACCAATTTTTTAAAAGTTATAAATATTTGTAAAAACTGATTTTTAACTCAATTCTTTTTAAATTTAATTGATGCATTTCTTATTTGACACACAGATGTACACAAACGGGACTGACATGTGCCAGAATATGTGGGGGGAGTCATTTAAGGTGAGCAAATCCTCCTGCCTCTGCTTGCAAATGAACAAGAAGGACATGATGACAATCAAGTATCTCCTCTCCGAAAGCTCAGAGGAAAGCTCCAGCAGCAGCAGCAGCAGCGAGGAGCATGCCTGCCAAAAGAAACTCCTGAAGTTTGAGAAACTAAAGGGAAAGGAAGGGGAACAGACAAGATAAATGCTGGTGGATGTATGTCAGGACAAGAGAAATTGTCGTGGAGGCTGGGCTCAGGGCATCAAGCCAGCCTGCTTTATCCCTTACTTCCTAGAACATAATAAATCAATGGCTGGTTATATTAATCTTTCTCTGATGTTTTTGCCTCTGCATCACAAAGCTCCCAGACAGGTTAGCACAGGTGTAATCTTGTGACTTGAACTGAACAGCTAGAAGCCTGAAGGTAACGTCTAGGGGTTGACTTTCAAAGAGGAGAGGCATAGGCAGCTCCTGCTGACTTAAGGCGGAACAGTGAGAACTAGAGACCTCTGGAAGGCCATGCCAGTAATGCACCAAATCTTCAACCCAAACCCTTCATTAGCATAGGCACCCGGCATTCCTGTCACAAGTTCCTGTGTGCCTGGCTCTGCTCAGATAAAGAAGAAATGCTGCAGGCAGAAGTAGGTCAGTGAGCCTGGCTACTGACCACTGAAAATGTATTTATTTTGTATCTCAAAAACATTCTTGCAAAACAGGGGATTGTGGTGTGCTAGATAAATCCCTGGATACATATATTGCCAGTATAGAGTATGCACGGTGTGTTGCACAGGGCTTTTACCTTAAACAACAGCAGTACAAAAGTCTCCTACGATATGAATTTGAAGCACAATTTGGAGTGCAATTAATCCCACTGAATGATTCCAAGCAGAATGATCTCTGACAAACGGAAGTGTCAAGGTGGGTCCCCATCAGGTTTCTCCCATCAGTAATTCTGCTTCCCAGCATCACTCTTACAGTCAAATTCAAACCAAAATCTGCACCAGTCCCAGAGGGACTCATCAGATAAGGATAAATGAAATCCTGCTTTCACTTAGGCATCCATACTCCCTCTGATATCGCTGTAAACTGGACAGGTCTGTGCCATTCTGTACAGCCTTTCATAGTGGTATCAGCAGGGAAACCATGAGAAGGATTTAATTTGGGGGGGGTCAGATGACTGAACTGTGAAAATCAGCATCATCTCAGTGCTTGCTATGGAGCTAGGCACCTTACAGCATTTAAGGATCTGGCCCACAGTTAAAACAATGATTTGGCACATCCTGTTAAACTAGGAGAATCTTAAAAATCCAGCACGCTTTCTTCACTGGGCTGTTTATTTATTTGAATGGTTTCACACAGCTGCAATAGTAATGCTACACCCATTAGGTCACGCTCTGCTTCCAGCCAGCTTCTCAGTATATTTAACAATGGACTAATTCCTACCAGCACTGAATTGTTTTTAGAATGACACTTTGCCACATCTGTATTTCATGCTAACTCAATTTGTCGGTTCTACTCTTTGAAAAGAAAGAACAAGAATTTGGTCTTCTGTAAAGCTCTGACAGAAAAAGTCCTTTTCCCCCTAGTTCACTAACTGTGAATTCTTTCCTGTCCTTCTTTATTGCACCCGAATCAGAGCAGAAATTTTCCTCATTTTTATTTTGCTGTGCTCAAAATTCAAGAATTAATTATCCCCCTCTCACTGCCATAACACCAACTTTTTCTGTATCACCATGGCCAAAGATTTCCTTCACGTTCTTTGTTAAGTATAGCACAATTGTCTCTGCCTGTGTCTCTGCTCTTTTTCTTCCCATTCCACTTTATCCTCTTTGCTCTGGCTAAATTACTCTCAAAACCACTCTCAACAAACAATTCTTCCATGCTTAGTTTCAGGATGACGCATGAGACTGGTTATTGCGTGCTTTTGAACAGCACTGGATCCTACAGCAGCTAAGTCACCAAGACCATCTCGCTCCTATTCATAAGCACTGACTCATGATGTACCCTAAGCAAACCATTTAACTCTTTTGTGACCCCAAAAATTTTTCAGGGCTACCATATTTCCTCTAGGTCATCTCTTTTCTAAGCCAAAAAGTCAAGAACTACTCAGTTGTCCCTAGCATAGAAATTGTCCCATACCTCTTGGTCATTCTTTCATTGATCCAGATATGTTTTATTCAAATAAAAGTTATCATCCAGAAAGACTTTCAGTCTTGATTTAAAACTCCAAATAATGGAGAATTGTCCAATGTACCCAATAATTTGTTTGCTCAGTGTTAAAGATTATCCCTAATTTAACATTTGTTGTTTCAGCTTTCAGCCACTGCTTTTTGCTAAAGCCTGTTGTATTAAAGAGTTCTTCAGTATTCAGCATTGCTTTTCTGCTCAGCAGCATATACACTCAATCAAATTGCTTCTTAGCAATTAGGTCTATCTTAGCTCTATTTAGTTTACATAAGGCATTATAAGACATTCCCTCTCTCCTTAAATCATACTTACAGTTCTTCTCTGTACCTTCTCCAGTCCTGAATATCCTCCCTAAATTGTACAAATCAAAGCCGTACTCCATGGCAGTGTTAAGGGTGACCTACAGAGAGAGCACCACGTCCCTGCCTCTCTACACACTTCTCCCTAATTGCACTGCCCACGTCTACAAGAGCATCGTTCTGATTATTTGCATGCCTCCAACGTCCATGTGTTACGATTCCTCATTTTTTCTTGGCATTACTCTTTACCACTATACAGCTCCCTGGTCCCAGAGGTGTGAACTGTGATCTTATCTCTTAGGCTTACTGCGTTGAACTTGGTTGTATTACAAAACCTTCATGTGAATAGACCACCCTTCCTAAGCCACCGTTTGCTCTGTCTAGCTGCTTTATCTGACAGTAATTTACATCTTAAACAATCTCTGTGTCACTCAGAAATGCGATCAGTGGTGATTTTACATTTACAAAAAGGCTAGGATAACTCAGATAAAGCAAAATTAAAAATAAGACAAATCACTAAAAATCAGACTACAACAATACACCGTGAAGGTGAACCAGGGAAAAGAAAGATCCAAGTCACTGATGACTTGCAGGCATCCCCAGCTAATGCTGACCTGATTTGGTAAGTGCCTGCTGTGCATCCCAGCTCAGAAGCACAGGCCCTGCTTCTGGACCCAGGCTGGCCCAGACAACTGAAATATCTCTGTATTTAGTGACACTAGACTCGACTAAGATCTTTATCAAAATGTCACAATGGTAGATCAAATGCTTTGTGAAATATGTTGTGAAATATGTTCCTACACTAATCTGTAGGAAACAGACTTACAACCTTTATCAAGAAATTGTATTTATCAACAAGACAATGTTGATAAAAATAAAAATTATTGCCAATTATTGACTTATTTACTACCTGTCTAAGTATCAACTTTTGTACTGTGCTACTTGGGACTGGTGTCACCTTAACCATTACACAGCTAGCTGGGTCATCCTGCTTGCTCTGTTTATTTAGTTTTCTTTCCTTAAACATTGGCACAATACTATGAGTCTTCTGAAATTTCACTGAAATGCCAGGAGTTATTACAAATGAGATCTCTCTTGGCAGTTCTGTTAGAGCTCTTTAGTACAGGTTATCTGAGCCTGCTGCTTTAAAATTATTAATGTTACTTATGATGATGAACCTCATCTTTAATTACTTGCAGACTGAAAAGGATTTCATCATCCTTCTGTAATACAACTACTTTATCCTGCATATATTTCAATACTAAGCATTATTTAGAAAACTTGCCCACTGTATCTTGTGCCATTGCAAGGCTTTCTTCGCCAGGTTACTCAGCTGCTTTCACCTTCAGCGTAGTTGTGCCAGCCACAATTTCCTGTAGTACCTTTAGAGTCCTCACTCTATTTTTATAGTTCATAATTCTCCATGGTTATTGATTGCAATATAGTTTCCTTTTTAAAAAATAATAAGCATCAGTAATGATGACATTTCCAATTTCTGTTGCATTTTTCATGTGCAGGTTTCACTCAAAGCATTTTATAAATATTCATTAATCTTCAAAATATACCTGAGAGGAAAATAAGTAGTGAGAAGCAAACTGAGTCAGTCGGAGAGAGTCAGTAAGAAACTTATCTGATCATCACAAGTATTGCAGAACTAGGACTAGCATGGACAAGTTCTGTTTCAGAGCCTTATTTCACACTGCAAATGAAGTTGTGCTTTGTAAGGTGATCCTTGGACAAAAGTTATTATGCAAAAACTATAAAAGAGATTTTATGAAATAAAATATTGCAAAAACCTGAGCATCCAAAAAATAGAACAAGTTATCAAACAATGCATTTCCATGCACCTTGAAGGATAACGAAATTATAAAAATAATAATTGTTAGATTGTTTAAGACAAATAATGTCAAAACAGGCTAATTTCCCTTGCTCAGAGACAACGAGCCTGCAGAAAAAGGGAAAGCTGTAGATGAGATATGGCTTTTTGAGGGTTTTGATAACATTTGATGTAACATTCTGATAAGCAAACTGAGAAAACCAAAGTGCAAACGAAATCACCGTAACATGGGTGCACAACTGGTTAAAAAATATATTAAAATATTACTATGAGTATGTTGTCATTAATCTCAGACAGGTCTTCTGTGAGGAATCCCAAAGGGTCTGTTCTGATTCCAGTCAACACTTTTGTTTACTCAGACAATGAAGTAGAGATTTTGCAAGCACTTTGAAGGACAAGATTAGAATAAAAATGATCTTTCTAACCAGAGAACTAGTCCAAGCCCCCAAAGGTGAAATTCTGAAAAGGGAGATGAAAAATGCTTGCACTGAGGAAAGGTAAATCAAGGAAAGAAATTCATCCAGGGAAATGCATGGCAAGGGAACAGCAGAGCAGCCAAGGAGCTGGGATGCGTAGTAGCAACCTATGCCATTTACAGTTGAAATGTTACTCTGTGGAAGCTTTAATCTTTTAAGACTTCCGTGTATGTGAAGCCCTGGATGTCCTGACTCACAAAGCAAGCAGATGCAGGACCTGCAGACATCCTACTAACAGTTAGTCACAGAGTTTGTGACGTATCTCACATTCCACGGAGGCGCTGCTTCTGGAATGACCCCACTGCACACACAAGCTGTGGAATGTGGTGGGTATCAGGCAGAGTTTAACTCTATCCATCTTCTCAATGAAATCAGCTCAGAAGCTCTGTCAACGCAAGTGCAATACTTTCTAGGAGAGCAAACACGCTCCTGGTATATGTCTAATGACTATATAAAATAAAGGGAAAAAAATAGCAGAATTTATGCACATTTTCTGCTTATTTTCCTTCCTTTTTTTCTGTTCAAAAGGTTTGCATAACTTGGAGTTATTTAAAAAAATGCTACATGCTCTAGACAGCTCATGGGTCTGTTGTATGTTTGCTCTACTTTATTATCCAAGGGAACACGGTGATTTAGACAAGAAGAGTTAAGTAAAGAGTCCAAAAAGCATTAGGATTTGGATTACAATTTGAAACATTGCCAAACTTTACTAATGGCAAGACTAAAAGTCCCACGTGCCTGCAGACTGATAATTCTCAAGCACAACTCATTTTTCCTTTTGGCAAAAAAAGACCTGCACCTTTGATAAAGTCACCTTAGAGAGCAGGTCTAATTAAGTGTGAAGCTGCAGGACAACTCTAGACAATGGTGAAAAAAGAGCCAAGCTATGAAATCAATCACCTACTTCAGATAAGTCTGAGGACACAGTGAGGATCAGACCCCAACAATCTGGCAGCTTTCAACATCTCCAAGAAAAAGTTGCAGCGATCCCCTACTACTGAGATTTAACTTCTCAGAGAAATGGGGGGGAAACTCTCTCTGCTGCACAGTTTTGCTTCCCTTTAGCTACTAAAAGCATATCTCTCCTGCCTCTGTTTTGATCACCAACTGCTATCCGAGTCTTAGTATTCTTTTGGCCTCCTTCCTTGGAAATGCAGTGAGCTCTCTGTGGAGTTTGCCTTGGTTCCCCTCTCAGACAGCTGTGATTAATTCAATGTTCAAGCTCTTGAGTTAATTCTCTCATTAGATCACTTTCCTTCTTCATGGAATGATTATTCCCACAGGAGAAATGAGAAAGACTAAAACAATATTGTGCTAGTATCTGACACACTGCATCCAGGATGTTTACTTTAAATCAAATTGCCTGGAATTGCTCCAGATCTATGGCTTAAACACAAGAATCTTCTAACTGGTGGGGAACTGTAGCCATGCATGTTGCACAACATTCCCAGTTTCACTGGAATTTCTCCAAACTTCCTGCTAGGTAAGTGCACCCAGAACACGAACCTCTCCACACAAGTAGGTCAGATGGCACAATCCTTTCATAGCTAGGGCATACTTTAAGACTGAAAAAGTTTTTTTCCTTTTTTTATTTTTATCATACCCCAATCACCTTTCTACCCAACACTATTGTGAAGGTGAAGCCTGGAGCACACAGCAGTGAAATACTGCCAGTGGTCCTGAAATCACAAGCCGTTATCTGTGCATTACTCACTGGGAATGTCACATTCCCTCTGGAGGCTCTTGCAGCTTAGACATGCTCCCCACTTTTGCTGCCTGCCAGATGGCTCCCCAGGGTATGGCTGGTCATTGGAGGGCATCACCCCACTCCGCTGGACTCTAGCACAGCCTGCTTCTCAGTACCTTTGCTGCAAGGTGGATGCTCGGAGCATTTCTCAATACCCAGTTCAAGAATGCTAAATTTGTCTGGACTGACAACTCTGATATCAGGCACTTACTTTAATGTCACCTTTACCTGAAGCCATATTACAGTGAAAGTAATAAAAACACTTAATTACAAATTCCAAAATAGACAAAATTTTGAGTTCACAAAGGCTTCTAAAGACGAAGAGGAGAGGAGAGGAGAGGAGAGGAGAGGAGAGGAGAGGAGAGGAGAGGAGAGGAGAGGAGAATCATTCAGCATGGCACTTCAATGAGCTTTACAGTTTCCCTAGCCATTAACAGTTCAGCTGAGAAATGGACAGAGCCATCACCACCTTGCTCATACTGTGGAAACTTAAAAGTCTTCACACAAGCCCTATATTCTGGGGCTGCCTGTGGAGAAAGACTAGCTTTGCGGAGACCTCTTGCTCTCCATCTTTGGGTCAGTTCCAGTTCAGACCTCTACCCTACATGCACACACACATAATCCTCAAGATTCATTAACCCTCACAGGAATGAAGGTAATAGCTCTTGGGGCTGGCCCAAACCTGCCAAGAGAGAGTGTTCTCATGGCTGGCTTAAGCCTGGAAAATGTGTTATCTCACTGTGAAGCACCATGCCTTTACCCACTGAGATGGGAAAACCCTGAAGGGAAGCGTCTTCATCCACTAAAGCTTATGTATCACATAAAAACGTAAGCTGACAACAGGTTTCTGCAGGTATCTAATTAGAATCTAGCGCCTGTAGCTCATTAGAGGCTTTTGACTGAGTAGACAAGATGATAACCAGTCCCATTGGGGTGATAATGGGTTAACCACCGTTGTCTTTGAGAAATACCTTGAAAATACCCAGGAAGCCTCTTCTCTCCTCCATGCTGCATGAGTGTGAACTCCAGCAGCCTCTCCCATCTTACCCCTACTAAGGGCTGCAAATTCATCATGCAGCACATAACACCACCGCTCCACTAAACTATGCATTAACAGCGACTGCTGATCTGCATCATTGCCTTGGGCATGCAATGGCACCCAGGGTAAACGGGACACCTGGGCAAACGTAGGCCTTAACAGAGAGAAGGTGTCTTGGAAGTATAAGAGATGTAGCTTAGTGCATGAGAGACATTTCTAGCCCTCATAAACTCTTGGTGGCTCTGTACTTCTGCAATTTTGGCTTCCCTGGGAGAAGTCTGAGTTCAAGTCCTTATGAAACTTAGGGAAGTGGAGCAAAAATGGTTGTATCCTATGAAGGCTTTGTGACCTGGACACCAAAACACAAAGTAAACTCCCTTCCGTTTTGGTGAGGCTGTCCAACATCTCTCATCTGATAGGTCAAGTGCATTAAAATACAAGTAGTAACTACAGTGGGTAATTAGTAATTAAAACAGCAGCTGACTATACCACTGAAAGATTATAGCAGATGCCTTAGCACAGAGGACAAAGTGCAGAGATGCACTGCAGTTTGGAACGGGAAGAGAAGATTTCATGCCCATTGAAACTGGGGGAGGAATTTGACCTGGCACATTCTGGTTGACTTTCATGGAAAGTGGCTCCCTATCACAAGACATCCCATGGGGTTTGTCGTACCTACAAATAGTCAAGGCCTAAGTTTCATGTCTCCTCTGCAACAGAGAATTTTAGCAGCCAAGCATGGTAAGGATACTGCTTGAATACTATGTCAAAATGATCCCCAAAGCTACAGGTGTAATGGACAGGCTTCTGACTAGAGGCAGACAGGCAAAACTGCACTTTCAAATCAACTATCTTTCTTTTAGTTTTTTTGAGACTAAAAGCCCTCCGTCTTTATGGAATTTAGGAAAAAAAAAAAGAAAAAAAAACTTCGATCTAACAAAGATCTTCCTGCAAGAGAAGAGAACTACAACACCCACACATGCAACACCTTTTAGCCACCCATTTTTGTTGCACGTTCAAATGTATCATCCTGTAGAAACAGCACCATCTGCAGGATTTGAGAGAGGGAGCACAGACACCTTACTCAGCTCAGCAGAACATCTTCCAGGCATCTGGAAAGGTTTTCCTGAGAAGCCTTCAGCCAGGGAAATCTGAGCAGCCACGGGCCCCTGTGGGATAACACAGGGAGGACTGCAACGCTTCATGGAGCTTTGGCACAGCACAGGGGTTTTTCAAGAGGAAGCCTGAATAGCCTGTTCGGGAGATTCTTCTCACTGAGGGGTTTTGATACTGTGACAGCAGCGCTTCCGTGCAGGCATAAGCAGTGGGACATGTTGAGGAGCACAGGGCACACCTTTTTTGTCACCTGTCCTATATGTCAGTCAGCATTCAGCTGGCTTATTAGCAAATATCATGTAGGAGCCTATTAAATTATAATTGAAGACATTTTTAATTCCTTCACTGCAATGACAGTCATTCTTGGTGTTAGTTAATCACAAGGCTCCTCATTACACAGCGCAATTTCACACTGTCAAATGTACTTTCAGACTTATTCTGGAAACTCTACAGCTTGTTTTGGGAGATGCACAATAGTATATGGGAGCATTGGCTCCATCGTGTACAGATTCTGTGTGGTTACAGAAGAAATATGCTGAAGCAGTGCCCTCTTCCGGAGGCAGAACCATTCAACCACATTAATACAGGACAGGACAGGCCTTCAGGGCAAAATTAGCAGTCTCAGCAACGCTATTTTGTGTCTGTAAATTTGGCGCTATGGTGTGAAATCCTAGTACTGGCCAAGTGTCTAACCGCTGACATCAGCCAGCAACTGAGCCACTGGCATTTAGGAGAATTCTAAGCCTTTTACTCACAGGCCACTTCCGATGAATAAAACGTCAGCGTGAGAGGGGTCTGGTTTCTTTTACTGATTCGTCAATGAAAGAAAAATCTCAACGCATTTATTGACCTAGCTTAAAATTTATACTGCATTAAAGCAGCATGCATTCAGCTGTGCGTGCTTGCAGCAACCTTATTTTTCTATCTAGATCTATATTTTCTATGGGTATTTTTTAAGACCAGCTTGAAAGGTAATTTTACCACTCTACTGTCAAGAATGTAATGCTGATGAACAGAGAAACCAACAGTCTCCAGGGAGTATCACGATTCAGATTCCTTCCAGAAGCACATTTAAAAGTTATTACAATGAAACGCAGAATCATGAGAAAAGCCCGAGGGGCCACGACCATTGTAACTGTAAGCAGACATGTTTTTCTTTCCCAGTCTCACAGTAAATAGATATGGAAGCATTCCAAGAGGCTCTCTGATTGCTTTTTGCTTTGGCTGCATCTCATGTTGCTGGAACAGTTGTGGAAAACTCAGGAGGGATGCTTTCCTCTCAGAATCAGTGCCAGTGCTGCCAGACCCAGTGACCGTGTGCGTGTAACTCAGTATGTGATGCTCATCCCTCGGTCAGCGCTCAGGCATGCAGTGACTCAGTGAGTTATACAGACAAAGACGGAAGCGTGCTCTGCCTCGGTATCAGTGCTGACCCCAGTGGCCCACATGGTGCTGCTACAGGACACTGTGATGAAACATCTGTGCTGGAACGAAGGCGGCGGCCCAAACATGGCGTGACACTATGGAGAAAGGGGGTGCGTGGGCTGGCTCTGACGGCACAGTCCTGAGCGAATGGCGGGCAGTTCCCCCGCCTCCCACCTCTGGGGTTCCCCCAGGCAGATGGCAGCTGCGGTCCCTCCCCAACACCGCCATGTTTCTCCCTCACAAGCACAGATTAAGGCGGCCAGGAATCCAGTTTGCAAACGCACGCCTGAGGGGAATATGACTGAGGGAGGGAGATGGTGAAGGCGGTGAATAAGGCGACGGCACACCTGCCGTTCACCGGTCACCTCGGCAGCAGGCGCAGTGAGCGAACCTCGGAGGGGACCCGCTTTACCCACAGAGGAGAGCACTCCCCACAGAGCAGGCAGAGGTGCCGGGGGGGGGGGGGGCTCGAGGGCTCCACGGGGCCAAGTGACCCCGCAAGCACGTAGACAAAAGGACCGGGCAGACGCACCACAACCAGAGCAGATCCACCTCCTACGCCGGCCGAGGCAGAAGGGTGCCAAGCACACGGGGCCCCTCAGCGGCCCCTCTTTCACCAGGCCCGCCGCCGCCGGCCACCCCCGCCTCAGCGGGGCGAGCGCCCCCGACGGCTACCAGCCCGCCCCCCTCCCCGCGCATGCGCCACGGGCGGGCGGAGCGGGGCGGCGCGGGCGCCGGTGCGCATGCGCCAGCGCTGCCCCTGTGGGCGGCCGCGGCCGGGGGCGGGAGGCTGCCGCCGGCGCGGGGGGCAGCGCCATGGCCTGCGCCGCGGCGGCGAAGGCCGGCGGCAGCTCCTTCTCCGACCGGCACGCCCGCCTCCTCCTGGCCCAGATCAACCGGCTGCGGGCCGGGCAGAGCTTCTGCGACGTGCGGCTGGAGGTGGGCCCGGAGGCGTTCGCCGTGCACCGCCTGGTGCTGGCGGCCAGCAGCCCCTACTTCGCGGCGCTCTTCGCCGGCGGCATGAAGGAGTCCGGCCGGGATGTGGTGCGGATCGCGGGCGTCGAGGCGGGAACCTTCCACACGCTCCTCGACTTCATCTACACAGGTAGCGGCTGACGGGGGGCGGCGGGGACGGTGGCCCGATGGCCGGGGCGGCGGTGGCCCGACGGCCGGGCCGGGGCGGCGGTGGCCCGGCGGCCACAGCCTCGAGCGGAGCCCCGCTGTCGTGTGCGTGCCCACAGGGGTGGTGAGCATCGGGGAGCACAACGTTCAGGAGCTGATCGTCGCCGCCGACATGCTGCAGCTCACCGAGGTGGTGGAGCTCTGCTGCGAGTTCCTGAAGGGGCAGATCGACCCCCTGAACTGCATCGGCCTCTTCCAGTTCTCCGAGCAGATCGCCTGTCACGACTTGATGGAGTTCACCGAGAGCTACATCCACGCGCACTTCCTGGAGGTGCAGAGTGGGGAGGAGTTCCTGGCGCTGACAAAAGAGCAGCTGATTAAGATCTTGCGGAGCGAGGATCTAAGCATCGAGGACGAGTACCAGGTTTTCATAGCGGCAATGCAATGGATTTTGAAGGATGTGGGAAAAAGAAAGAAATATGTCGTAGAAGTACTGGAGCCTGTTCGATTCCCTCTGCTCCCAGCACAGAGGCTACTAAAATACATAGAAAGTAAGTGACAGAAAGGAAGAAACAATATCAGATGCTTGGATTTGAGCAAACAGTGTGTCGTTCAGTTACTGGATTTTGATGGACTTTTTAAAATTAATAGCATAATTGAAAAGATTTACTCTATCCAAACAAATTCTGCTTTTTAACAAATGAGCACAACTTACTTTAACAACATGCTTTTGAAAAAGTCTTATAAAAGTAGGCAATCTTGGTTTGTCTGCTGTTTTAGGAGAAGCCAGTAACTTTTCTACAATTGAGTTGCTTATTGTTTGTAATTTTTCACTATGCCTTTTTTCATCTGCTTTTTTTCTCAAGGTATTCCAGATTTCAGCCTTCGGGTGGCCCTGCAAACTCTGTTGAAAGAATATTGTGAAGTCTGTAAATCTCCCAAAGAGAACAAGGTCAGCAGTTTTCTGCAAGCTTCTAAAGGTCGTCCCCGGAGGAAAGCCAGGAAGTACCTTTATGCAGTAGGTTAGAATGTGGCTGTTTGAACCTTGTAAAACAAATGATGGAGTAGTATCTCGTATTACACTACCGAAAGAGATACTGGAATATTTTTTTTTAATCAAAATATATAAAAATAGCAAAATATTTCATCTGATTGAGTTACCGTGTTAGCTGCTTTCTGCTTAGAATTGCACAGAAGGGTAGCATTCACATTTCATGTCACTATGACATGGCACTCAAGGCCTAGATTTGCCTTCTAGAAATTATTTGCCTTGGGTGGAAAGCTACAGATCAGCAGAGGATTTGCCCATGATTCACTGCTGGAACGGTGTATGCGAATTTACTGCACTCCTTGTTCTTTTGAAGGTTGACGTTTTCTCTGTCCAGAATACTTTGGTTCATGTGATGGAATACTTGAAATTGCAAGTTTTCAGCAAAGCTGGAGCTTTATACGGGAAGGGAATGCTCTTGTTTCACCCTGTGGGAAGTAACACCGACTTAAGATAGCAAAGGCTGTTGTCTGGTCTCTGCGTTTTACTGAGAACACGAACAATAATGTTTGTAGTGTTGTGATGAAGTAGTCTGCTCAGGCACAAGTTACATGACCTTCAAGGTAACCATTCTTCTTTGTGTACTGGAGAAACAATGCTCCTTGGAAAAGTCCAGTTCCTTCTAAAAGTGGCTGTAACTGTAATTTTTTCTGTGGTTTAGATATAGGAGCATGGGGATGAGCAGGAAGCTGTTCCTCAGCCATGATCTTTCCACTTACTTTCTAGGTGGGTACACCCGACTGCAAGGAGGACGCTGGAGTGACAGTAGAGCCCTCAGCTGTGTGGAGCGATTTGACACCTTCAGCCACTACTGGACCACAGTGTCCTCTCTCCACCAGGCCCGGAGTGGGCTGGGTGTGGCTGTGGTGGGAGGAATGGTCTATGCCATCGGAGGTAACCGCTGAAATATGCTTTCTTTGTTACATGGATACTAGAGAACTCATGGATGGAGATTTTTTAAATTATTCTTCCTGTAAGTGGTTCTGAGGAACCCAACAGTAGATAATACAACTTTTAGATATAATAACAATTGAATTGGGGTTCCTTGGTTCTCCACCATCACTGCTCTGTGAATGCCCGTTTGGGCTCCTATGTTGGACATTTTTTACTAAGCCTCTCTCCCCTCATTGTATAGCAACTCACAGGTAAGCACGTGGACATGTGCAGATATACTAAGAGATGTTGGACATTCTGTGGGCTTTGTGTACCACCACTAAGAGCATTTCTTTTCTCACCTTAGTCTAGCAGAAGCCCATAGCATAAAAGGCAGTCGTACAGGACAGACTGCTTGTGGTCTGCCTACCTGGAAAGGCTTGTTAATGTATGTTTGCACAAGGATGTGATGAGTAGCTCTGCCAGCCCATCATTAAAGAATGCATATGTATACTGTTTTTGTCACCGCAGAACACATTCTTTGGTCTTGAAAACCCTGTCAGTTGTGCTGTGGAGCAAAAAGTGTGTAGCACTATGGTTGTTCACCCCTCTGATGTTTTCAGTAAAGTTTCGGGGAAGGGAACTGTTGATGAAGGCTGTTCCTAATGATGATTCAGTTCTAGGTATAAACCAAGCTTTTGCTACTTTGGCCATTTGGCCAAGCTGAAAGAAAGATCTTGTATTCAAATGTTGTCTGTCCTGGAAGGAGTTGAAGGATGATTCTATATCTGCAGTGCAAAACATTGCATTTCCCCTGTCTCTGTTCTTGCTCTTATTATGCAGGTGAGAAGGACTCGATGATTTTTGACTGTACCGAATGTTATGATCCTGTTACTAAACAGTGGACCACTGTGGCTTCCATGAACCATCCCCGTTGTGGACTGGGAGTGTGCACGTGCTATGGTGCTATCTATGCTTTGGGTAAGTTAATTTTAAAGGTGTTAATTCATGGAACTTGTAAATTGATTTGATCTTAAGTACTACATCTTGGTGTTGCAAATTTGCAAACTTAAGTTTTGAAAAACAGCTGTTCACATGAGCATTAGCATACCAAATCTTTGTGGATTAGTTATTGTTCAGTTATAACTTATTTCTGTTGTATATTGCATGCTGGTTTCAGAATTAGTCTGTCCTGGAACAGCGCACCATATGTCTAAAAATGCAGCTAACACACAGCTTTGTGCCATTAAATTCTTTCCTGTGCTTGCTGTTATTTGCAGGAGGCTGGGTTGGAGCAGAGATTGGCAACACAATCGAAAGATTTGATCCTGAAGAAAATAGTTGGGATGTGGTGGGAAGCATGGCTGTGCCCCGTTACTACTTTGGGTGTTGTGAAATGCAAGGTGAATATTGTTAAGTTTGTATCCATAAACGGTTACAAGAGCCGTTGGATTTTGAAGCTTTATGTTTCAGTCATGAATTTTTACCTTTGTCTTGTACTGTGCTGTCAGTTGCACAAGCTTGTGCCTCACTTATTTGTCCTTCTAGTACCATATTTTTAATTCTACAGAACTCAAAGACTATAAAGTTCTCTCTGTCTTCTGCCTTTTATCTCACAAAAACAGTTTTTACGTGGCCACCAGTATGGTTATCCAGCTAGTCTTTAATGGTTGATTGTCCTCCTGGTACTGCTTTTATTTACCTCCCATATTTGGGTTTGTGTGTGTCTTTGTGACAATCTGAAGAGTTGCCACAGGTTATTTTAAGACAGAGATATCTAAAGACTTGATCTATAAATGTGCTTCTTAAGCATTTGATCCAGGCCTGGTCAGCAGTTGCAGCCTTCTGAATTCTCTCCCCTGCACTTGATTAATTACTGCTTTCATCAGAGCTTCTAGTGCTTGAGCCTCAAGTTACTCATTTGAAAGCTTTATGTATGCTACTACTGGACAAACGGAGGACTTTTATCTGTCATTCTTAAACCATCTTAATGTCAGGCGGAAACTTGTATTGTGACAAACGTTTTCTGTCTTTCAAAACTTTGCATTATGAAACATAATAGAGGAAAAACTCTGTTTCTACAGGTTTGATTTATGTTATTGGTGGTATCAGCCATGAAGGAGTAGAGCTACGTTCCGTTGAAGTCTACGACCCAGTATCTAAACGTTGGTCTGAGCTCGCTCCAATGGGCACCCGAAGAGCGTATCTTGGTGTGGCTGCTCTCAACGATTGTATCTATGCTGTGGGAGGCTGGAATGAATCTCAGGATGCACTTGCTACTGTAGAAAGATACTCCTTTGAAGAGGTATGGTAGAGTTCCTTTCTTTCATAAACATAGATTGCATCAACTTCGTGTAAGATGCTATAGAGGTAGCCTGCTTTCTCCTTTAAAAAGAAAAAATTGGAAATTCCATTTCCTTTTCATGACTGGCTGGTAATCTGAGTGGAACAAGGCTTCAGTGACCTCAGGGTCTGTCTGTCCTAACCCGCCTGTAGAATCTTGCTATCTGACTTAGTGGAGTGTTAACAAAGATTGTATGCATGCTTTTGGGAAACTGAAAGCTAACCAGTACTGACGATGCATACGTATACTGTAATTTGGTAAATACTTGTTAGGGTTAAGACAGGGGGATAGATTCCCCCTCTGCAATAGAATGGTCAATAATCTGACGTGAGAGAAAAAAAATCCTGAAAAAGTAAGAGTTGCCCTTTGTTGCAAAAGTTAAGGATCTGTATCAAAATGTAGTGGGATTTCAGCATGACTAGAAAAATAACTTCAAACACTTAAGCTTTTGAATAAGATAAAAAATTATTCCTGGCTATTATTGCTCATGTTTCTATGATGCTCTTTGGAACAGCAGCTAGTGTTAAAAGCAGAACATAATCCAGTGTGCCGTTCTGTTTTGCTTTTGGACTTGAATCTAGTTTTCTGTATTGCCCACCTCAAACTGTGTACCATTCTCTATTTTGGAGACGGACTGCATCTTGTAGTGACTGAAGAAAGGGAGGGGTGTTGTATACAGACAGTATGTGATCTTTTCTTTAGTGACTAGCATGATTTCGACCACTTGTGAAGTGTTGTCATTCCAGTCTTGATAATCCTCTTGATACTGTATACATACCATATTTGAGCCTGTGAAGTGTATGCATAGTGTTCTTTGTATATGTCTCTGTCTTTAAGCTTTAAGTTACTTTTATCAGAATTGGGGCTTACCCTAAAATTACTTGTTGGCTCTTTCACCTTCTCATTAGGAAAAGTGGGTTGAAGTTGCATCAATGAAGATACCAAGAGCTGGTGTCTGTGTTGTGGCTGTGAATGGATTTCTTTATGCCTCGGGAGGCCGAGCTCCCAGTCATGATTTTGCTGCTCCGGTAACCTCTGACTCTGTTGAAGTTTATAACCCTCATACGGACAGTTGGACTGAAATTGCCAACATGATCACCAGCCGCTGTGAAGGAGGTGTAGCTGTGCTGTAAAACACAAAGAAGAAAACTCATTCAAGTAATGAGTAAATCTGTCTACTCAGATTTCTGGTTTCGTTGGCCAGAAACTTCTTCTAACACAGGAGCTTCAGTGGAGACAGTGGAGAATTAGATCAGAGGGCTTTTCCTGAGCAAAATGAAATCTTAAAACTCTTGTCCTTCAAAGTAAATTGGCTTATCCAATGTCTGTCTCAGGAAGTAGTCTGTTAGGAGTAGGAATGCCTCTTATGACTGGATTAAGCTCACTAAAATAAATGGTGAATTTGCCCTGTAAAAATCTCAAGAAATCATTCCAGCACATTAGAGACGTTAATCGGGTGTTGACTCTCTAAGGTGCACCAAAGCTAGCATCTTTAGCTGGCCTTACAATCTAGAAGGAGGCTACTATAGACAGCTAGGAGTTATCTGTAGGTAAGAGCAGATGGGCTACTTGGTTAGCATTAGTTGTCCTTTTCTGGTGGAAAACAAGGAAGAGAAGATAACAGGTGGGGAAGACTTGGTACCTCTACTCATTACCTTGATGCACTTGAACCTCTTTTCTGCTGCTGGACATGACAGGCATTAAGTATGATTTGGGTATTTACTTTCTGGCCACCCCACTCACTTGGATGGTAAGTGGCTGAGAATTTTCTGTTCTGGAAGGTTATTCTCACAGTTCTAGTAACGTCATTCCCCTTCAACATAGGCATTTCTTCTCAGTCGTGTCAGTGATGACAGTAGAGCTCCTTTTTGTGTAAGCTCTGATGAATTTTAAATGGAAATGCTATTCATTAGATTAGCTGTTGTGTTTAGGACTGCTCTTAGTATAAAAATACAGGGAAAGCCTTTTGCCCCCTTTTTTTTCCCCCACCTTAGTTAAATGTGCTTTTACCCTGTGTGACACATGCTGAGACTTGGCATTGGAACACATGCTATTCTACAAGGTACACACGTTCATCCCTGCTACATCTTGTATCCTGCCTCTCCCAAATTTGAGCGGATGGAGCGTTTTGTGATAGAATTAGCTGCATTCAGCATTAAAGTGATGCCGTTAGTGTGTTTTGTCTTACGGAGTTGTATTTAGCTTGGATATGCTTAGTAGAACAATACTACTAGGAGTTTGGAGTTATTTCTAGATTCATTTAATTAACATACTTGAAGTTGCTTTTTGCACAATATGATTGCGTTTTCTGCACAGCTGTGGATGATTTGGATGGAGCCTGAAATAAGGCTGCTTGAACTTTGATAGACAGTGTTATTCTAGAACACAAAACCACAACTGGAATGTCACAAAACAGGAAGCCTGCACTGTGTAGACAAAGGAGCATTCATGCTGTCTAGGTCAAGATCCCCTGTGCAAAATTAAGAAATTAATACATGAATAAAAGCCTCCAAGGTGAGTGTTGCAGGTACCTTAAGAATCTAGGTCTTACATTCTAACATAGAGCTGGGACATTAACATGCTAGACGATGGAGCATTTGTTTCTCTGATCGTTCTATAATCCTGTGTGTGCTTTTACTTCAAAAGAATTTCTTATGTGTGTGAACTAATGTCTATTCTGTCTCCCCCCCCCCAAGTTTAAGCTTGTTTTAAACAGTTTTTCATAATAAAATGCATTTTCAGAACTGACTGTGGAATGCTCTTGAATAGGTTGCTTTCCTATCATAATGAATTCTATCACTGACACTTTCTTTTTTTTTTTTTTACTGGAAATCCTGTTTCCCAGTGGGACACTAGGAAAGAGTGGTTAGAAATGCTGACTATTTGAAAGGTGCAAGTAACACGCTTCTGTAGTAAAATGCTCACATATTTCTCTTCTCGGTGTAAAATCACTCAGATTTCTTGGAAGTCTGGCTGCCTTGCCAGCTCTGTGCAGCCCTCTCTGGGATCAAAGGATAGGTCGTATTTCTTAGGTTTTCTTCTTTACATTTCAGGATCCCTCATGAACCAGTTGAGAAACATTACCTTAGCTGTGTTTTGTTAGTTTGGGAAGTAGGAGTTCACTTCTGCTCCCTACTCGTAACATTTCTGTTTAGTGGAGCTTGAGGGAGTCTGCTGTTGTATGAAGTTCCCTTTTCCAGCTTTTGTGGTTGATTCTATCATGTTTGAATGAAACTTTGAAGTCGGCCTATTACGGTCTCGGATACTCAGCACCTCTTTCCCTGAATCAAGCCAAAGGCAGTACTCTGCTCTGGACCTATCTTAAAAAAATGCCATGTCTAAGTAAGAAAGAAAAAGAGAACTGTTTTCATTTACAAACTCAATTTTACTTCGTTTATATTGAGAGAGCACTGAAATATATCCTTGTTTCAGAGGTATGATGTGTCCTAACGTGTAAAGGTTAACAAGTTAGGAAAGTTAGAGGCTCATGTACATAATTGCTGTTTCAGCAATATCATACAAGAAGATGGCTCTGTCTTCAGGATAGGCAGGTTTCTTAAATGTCTGTTTGCAGAATGAACAGATAACAAATTTTAAGTGACAGTATGTGCTTTATTCTGTACAGAACAACAATGAAGAACAATGCTTTAAGAGAACTATGAGGATTATCTAAATTGGTCCTAAGAATGTGTGTGGATGTAACTTTTCAGCTTTCTTGCATCTTACGCTGTACTTAAAGAATACTTAAGATAAAAAGCCCACAGTGAATATGCCCACATGCAATTTCGTAGGTATCTTAGAATCATAGAATCGTTCAGGTTGGAAAAGACCTTTAAGATCACCAAGTCCAACCGTTAACCTAGCACTGCCAAGTCCACCACTAAACCATGTCCCTAACATCTTTTTAAACACCTCCCTAACACGTCTTTTAAATACCTCCAGGGATGGAGACTCAACCGCTTCCCTGGGCAGCCTGTGCCAGTGCCTGACTACCCTTTTGGTGAAGAAATTTTTCCTCCCCTGGCACAACTTGAGGCCATTTCCTCTCGTCCCATCACTTGTTACTTGGGAGAAGAGACCAACCCCCACCTCGCTACAACCTCCTTTCAGGTAGTTGTAGAGAGCAATAAGGTCTCCCCTCAGCCTCCTCTTCTCCAAACTAAACAACCCCAGCTCCCTCAGCCACTCTTCATAAGCCTTGTGCTCTAGACCCTTCACCAGCCTTGTTGCCCTTCTTTGGACACATTCCAGCATCTCAATGTCTGTCTTGTAGTGAGGGGCCCAAAACTGAACACAGTATTCGAGGTGCGGCCTCCCCAGTGCCGAATACAAAGGGATGATCACTTCCCTGGTCCTGCTGGCCACACTATTCCTGATACAAGCCAGGATGCTGTTGGCCTTCTTGGCCACCTGGGCACACCGCTGGCTCATATTCAGCCAGCTGTCAACCAACACCCCCAGGTCATTTTCTGCCAGGCAGCTCTCCAGCCACTCCTCCCCAAGCCTGTAGCATTGCCTGGGGTTGTTGTGACTGAAGCGCAGGACCTGGCACTGAGCCTCGTTGAATCTCGTACAGTTGGCCTCGGCCCATCAATCCAGCCTGTCCAGATCCCTCTGTAGGGCCTTCCTATCCTCCAGCAGATCAACACTCCTGCCCAACTTGGTGTCATCTGCAAACTGACTGAGGGTGCATTTGATCCCCTCATCCAGATCATTGATAAAGATATTAAACAGGACCAACCACAATACTGAGGCCTGGGGAACACCATGTGTGACCAGCCACTAACTGCATTTAACTCCATTCACCACAGCTCTTTGGGCCTGGCCATCCAGCTAGTTTTTCACTCAGCGAAGAGTACACCTGTCCAAGCCATGAGCAGCCAGTTTCTCCAGGAGAGAGAGGTAGCTGAGGCTAGAAAAGAAAATATGTGACTGACTTACATCATATCTTCTTCCCCTAAATGATGTGTTAGGAAGACTCAAGTACAAAGAGCATAGGCTCCTGCAGTATTTTCAATAATTGGCCCATCATGGAGGGTTTGCAGGCTACAAGTCCATTTGTACCTGCCCCAGGTGCTCAAATAAAATGAGTTTTGAAGAGGGAGAAGACGCAAACTACTTTCAATCCCATTATCTGATCCCCTAAGTGCCAGCTATCAAGTCCTTCTGTCATATCGTACATTTGTCCATGTTTCATATCATCATTTGATAGTACTTTAATTTAGGAGTATGACAGATCTTTATGGCTATGTTCCATGCGGCTTCCTTGGCCAGGCAGCCCTAGGTCCAAACAAAACCTAGGAACAGATGGCCCAGGTATCTTTTTTTATTTAAGTAAGCCTGAGTAGGAAGCTAACCTTCTGTCTCTTATGGCACCTTGTCAAGGATACAAAGCTTCCCCTTCTAGCTTTCCCCACTCCATCACAGCAGCTGGGTGACATATTTTAGGTGAGTGCTGACCTTGGTTTGCCACTGCAAATAAACCTTGCCTATCTCTTCTTACTTGACTAGCACTTATTCACATAGCATTCTCAGCATCTTCTCAGTTGAAGTAAGACAGAGAAGAGTTTTATCTTTTTTTGCATTTCTACAACATAGGAATTGAACACGTATGTACTTTTACATAATTCTCTGCTGCTTCTTTAAACACTAAACTAGAAGAACTGCTCTCACCTTGTTACTGTTTATATGACTACATGGTTGTTCTTCCCACCACAGAACATTATCATGCATTATAGTTAAACCAGATACTTTAATAATTCAGCATAGAGCAATTCATACCCATGTCATTTGAATCTCCATTTTAAATTCATATGACAGTAACATCTCATTCCAGAGTGATGCTTTCTTCTACAGATAAGGACAGATGCATGCCTGCCTTGGAACTCATCGGTATTTACAATCCTTCCCTATTAAACTTGCTAAGTTGCTTACTTTGAGAATAAGCATCTTGATCACTGCCATCTTATGACTTATAAGCACAAATAAGTCTTTATTTCCCCTGGAACTCAATACAAATACCTTATTAGCAGATAAACAGCTTTTTGCTATTGATTTATTATTTTGTGTTCTGCCATTTATTTCTGCTGTTACTTAGCTGCTCCTCTGAAAGTCTTCAACGCTGCAGTAGCTAGCAGTGATAATACCATCACCACTGTTCCCACTACCCTCAGTACTTTAAACCACCTAGGATAAGTAGGAAGAAGGGAAAAGTCATAATGTAGTGCTATCCCTAAGGCCATCACTAGCATTACTGCACCATGAGTGATATCTTTAAAAAGTAAGGCTTGCCAGGCAAGCAGAGGAGGAACAGTACTGTTAGCCAGGTTCAGCCAGTCTGGCTTGGCCGGGCTGTTTTCCGGGAGAGCAAACCCCCACCTCATTCCTCCTAGGAAAGAAACTGTTACGGCACCATACGTAATCTGAGCAAACGCCAGCTCTGGGTAGTAGGTCCCTTGGACGGCCATTGCCAGTGGCACAGAAACGAATGGAATTAGCCCTGCAAGGCTTAAGTAAAGGGCTGGCTTTGGCGAATCCTTTAGCGATTTCATGCTTTGTTCCAATATGCCGGTGTCTTTGGTCTCAGATTCTTTGGGGGTTTTCTTCTTGAAGAAGGGGAGAGAGGTGTGAAAAGCCTGGAGCTTGGTTGCATATATTGCTGCTGGGTTGAGGCTCGGAGATCTTGAGAGAAGACACACATCTCTCTGCAGACGGAGGCCGAGAGAAGAGCAAGTTGTCTTATTCTTTCCATACAGTAGTAGTCTGGGACCAGTTAACTTCTGGACCTGCAATTATAAAACCTGTTCTGAACAGCTTACAGTGTAGGCTTACGGGTCTACAGTTACCTAAACTACCTATGAAATACTGTACCAAGTAGTTTTCCAAGTCAGGTCACATCACAGCTGCCCTTCCTCTCTGTTTTCAGGTGTTTTTAACTTAACTAATTAAGCTAACTGATACAGCTTTCACAAGCTAGATGAGCAACTAGGCTCTTCACAGTGAGTAAGCAAACCTTACTCACTACAAAAGGTTTGTGTATCCACCTATCTTTCCACCCACACATACATTCTTTAGGCATTTTTAAGATACAGCAGTCTTTTTCAGAGTAGAATATAAAATGATTAGAGAATGAGGACTAGAAACTAGTTACTATCCCCTCACCGCTCTACCAAAAAGAGAGGAAAAAAAGGCCTTTAGACAATAAAATTTTATTTTATAAAAGAAATAGCTTTGGCTAAAAGCCACTGTAGAAACTAGGAATTCTCTCAGAAAAGCAGAGTGAGAAACATGTGGCTACTTCAACTTGTAAGTCACCTTTTTTTTCAATGCTCCAGTCATACCTTTTGCTATTTTACGTTTAAAGAAATATAGACAGCAGAGGCGGCTTCAGAAACTTACTTTGAAAGGTGTGTGGAAGCAGCACCGTTGTATGAGAGGAAACATATTTGCTTTATCAAGGACCTAAAACAGAAAAATTCAGGAGAAGGTCTGAAACTGGTGAATAGCTGAGCTTGTCTTATGTCCAAAGTCAAGTCACAGTCTAGACTTGTTTATCAGATGCGAGACTCTTATAGATGTACATTTAACGACAAACATTTTATGCACTCAATCCTTATTTACCCACTACAGGATATTTTGTTTCAGGTAGCTCTATGAACTGAAGTTCTAAAGTTGTAATAACTGGTACAAGAACGATTTCTAGTTAAAGAACTGAGTATCAGAAACAGGTGATGGCTTCCCGTTCATGGATCCATCTCCTTTTCGCGGGCTAAATGGCTGCAGGAAGCTGACAAACGACCGATTCTTCACACGTGGAAAAAACGACCCTTAACCATTGAGGTGCGGGAACTTCATCGCACCCCGAGCTGCCGGTAAGCTACCTGTAGCGGGGACAAAACTAACCGGGACGGGAAAGCAGCTCGCCGATGGACTTGACTCCACGGTCAACCACCGGGGCTCACGGTCCTGCTGCTGCAGGGAAGGGGGGCGGCTCCGGGCGCCGAAAGCCCCAGCCCGGAGGGGAAGTGGAGAGGGGCAGCAGCGTGGGGGCCACGCTGCCGACCGCAGAACGCGCAGGGCGCTGCAGCCGGCCTGGCGTGAGCTGGCCCCGACGACGGCGGTACCCACCGGCTGCTGCCCGCCGCCTCCCCGCTGAGGCGGCTTCCGGTGACCCCGGGAAGCGCTCCGGCGGCGCCCGGCCCTCAGCGCTTCAAGCCCGGGCGGGAACAGGCGCGGCCCGTCTCGTTCCGCCGGGCCGGGGAACCCACCAGAGCCAGCGGCCCCGGTCCCTGGCGTGCTTGAGGGGGGGCCCGGCAGAGGCGAGAAGGCGCGCTCCCTCCCCTGCCGCTGCGGCCGCCCGGGGCGGGGCGGGGCCGCTCCCGCTTCCCAGGCCTCAGGGTCTCCGCCGCGGGCGAGCCGCCCTCACGCGGAAAGGAGCGGCGGGCTGGCGGCGGACTACAAACCCCAGCCTGCCCCGCGGCGCGGCGCCCGGCCGATCGGCGCGGCGGGGGGGCGCGCGGCCTGCTGGGACGCGTAGTCTCCGGGGGCGCCCGGCACGCGAGGCGGGCGGTGCGTGCTCCCGCTCTGACTGGCGGGGCGGGGGGCGCTCCGCGTGGCCGGGGGGGAGGGGAGGTAGGGGGGAGGTGGGCGTGTCCCTTCCGCCGCCGCGGCCCCGCCCCGCGCGCTGGCAGGCCCCGCCCCCTCCGGCCCCCGGCCGGGCAGGGCCGGGCAGCCATTTTGGGCAGAGCTTTGTTATGGTTCTGGGGCCGCAGGAGGCAGCGAGAGGGGCCTGGCCGGTGAGTGCGGCTCCCGCACCCCTCCTCCCGCCGCGCCTCCCCGCGCGGCCCCCTCCGCCGCCGCTCCGGGAACCGGCCCGCCGCCTCCCCCCCCTCCCCGGGCTCTGCCGCCCCGGGATCGGCCTCCCGCCAGGCCGGGACCCCGCTGGCGGCGGCGGCGGTGCGGCCGCCGGGGGGGGGTCTCTCCGCCCTCGGCCCCGCTGCGCGCCCACCCCCCCGTCCCTCAGGCGCGGCGGGGCCCGCGGGGGACGCGCTCCCGGGGGCGGCAGCGAGGGGCTCCCTGCGGGGCAGGGCCGCCGGGCCGGGCCGGGCCGGGGGAGGGCGGCCGGGGCCGAGGCTCCGCGTTTATTGTTTCCTGCTTAGCCGGAAAGTTCCCAGCGCTTGACACTGCCGGGGCGCCGCCGCCGTTCCGGCTCTCGCCCGGAGTTGAGCCTCGTCCTGTCATCCCGCGGGCCGGGCGGTGCGGGGGTAGCGGCGGGGAAGGACGGGCCGGAACGCCGCGTTCCGCCGGGGCGCTGGGGGGAAGCGGCCGGGGCGGGCGCGGGGCTTCCTGCGGGGCGGAGGGAGCGCCGGCGGCGGGGCCGGCCGGGCCGCCGTCCGCTTGGATTGCGAGCTGGAAACGAAACCGGGCGAGCCGCGCTGGCTCGGGCCCCATCCCCTCGCCCGTGCGGGATTTACGGCCGCTCTTTCCGGCAGCCCCCGGCCGGAGGGGGCGGTCGGCGCCGAGCAGTGACACGTGTGCTGCGGGCTTCCCCAGCCCGCTGCCAGCCCCTCTCCGCCGGCCTGTGCGGGGGCGAGGGCAGGCGGAGGCTGGGAAAGTTGTCAGGTGCCAGGCGTTATCTCTTCGCACAAAAACCAGCGCCTGGCGAGAGCGTGAGGTGGCTTTTTTCCCCGTCGTGAAAGTTACGTCTGTGTGTCCGGTGTGTTTTATGCCCTGTTGGCCTAAGGTGTTGCGTGGTGTAACTTAAAGGGCTGTAGCTGGACGTGATCGGGACAGCTGTGTTCACACCTGGCATCTCAAAGACGCATTTACGGCTTTGAATTGAATTTTGTAATGAGCCGTTTTGGAACGATTTTAGAGCGGTTAGTGGGTGTCTGCACAAGTTACGAGTTTTTTCAACAGCCTTAGAGCAGCAGTCGCTATTTAAATCCTTGTAAGTAATGGTGGAATCGCTTAAGAGCATTGCTTAAAAATCTTTTTATATTAACATGACCAGGTAAGTCAGCCTTCCTTTCCCCGCCCCCGAGGTCTGAGTGACACAGGCGTTAGTAATGTTGATAATACTCTGAAACGTTGTAAGTGACTGAGCAAAGTATGGAGACAGCAAAGGGGGGTATGGAGATAAGAAAACAGCTGAGATAATTGAAGAGCTATCAAAACTGAATTTACTGTAGAGTTGACATTGCTTCTATAAAAATGTTAGGTGGTTATGAAAAAAGCTTATGCAAATGTTAGTTCATGAATGAATATGGCTGGTATTTCAGTGAAAGGTTCCCTGTGCTCATCCATTTGGAGACCGGTATTTCAAACTTCCAGTCTCTGACTCAAGAAGGAAGCAGGTGTAGAGCAGTGGTAGGAAGAAGTAAAATCACCAGGCTTAAGAAGAGCAGGTTTTCTTCTCGCATTCTCTCTGATCTTTTCTAGAGAAAAGTACCTTAAGAAGAACTTCTTCAAGTTTTGTATTTAGAATAGAAAAGCTTCAGGTGATACTTCCCTCTTTTTTTCTCTCTTTTTTTTTTTTTTCTTGGTTACAGCTATTTGTAGGGAAGTGCAGCCTCTGCATTTTATATTCATCTGGTTTGTAGTCTTAATCCTATATGACACAGAAGTTTCCATTGCAGATATCATACTAGGACTTCAAGTGAAAATACGTAGGGAACAGATGGCATTTTAAAAAAAACAAGTCCTGTTTTTTCTGTGGACATCTCAGAAATAAGAGGAGCAGAATGCAGATGTGATATGTAGCAAATCAAGTGGAAGTACACACTTTCTGAATTGTTAGGAAAAATACTTTACTCTGCAAACATTTTTGCAGAGTATGGTCACCTTGTCTCACAGATGTGACTGCTTTGTATGTGATGTTACTGCCTCTTGAAATTCCTGTTTTAAATTAGGAAATTAAGTCACTGTAGAAAAATCTTCACTAGCATTTTCATGAAATTTAAAAAATATTTCAAGAGCTGTGGGATACTTTTTTTAATACAGAAAAATACTGTGATTGGATCTGTGAATTTCGTCAGAAGTGTGGGGTGTCAGTAGTTCTTGTCTTTACTACGTGAACAAAAACTATTGGCTCAAGAGTTAAAGTTGATTTTTTAAATTTCAGTGTTACAAGATGTTTGAAGTTAGTTGTGTAGCCGCTGAATTGACTTAGTTGTGAAGTGCACTTCAGGGTGTGCTTTATTCATTTGTCTGTATGAACAGATTGGAAGAGGGCTGGCTATGTTCAGTAGAGCTAAAACATAAAGCACCTCTTCAGTAAAGTGCTGGCTGCTCTTGCACGGATACAGCTTTTTTCTTAGGACTTTGTGAAAACACAACCATGGGATGACTGTTGCTATAACTTATACAGGGAAAGGTCACAGTTACTGAATATTGCAGTTGGCAAGGTAGCGTGTATACCAGGAAGCTTGTTTGGGATTTTAAAGTTTTATGTTAATTTATTTGTAGAGGCAGGAGTGGTTTAGGTTTTGTTCTGCTAACACAGCAGTGTAAGCAGACATCTTACTGTCACTTAGGTAGTGACCAGGATACAAAGTAAATCATATATGGCTTTCGTTTCAGTAAGAGTAATTGAAGTGCATGTTCTCTTTACTTGTCAGATTTGATGAAAAGCAGTGAAGTTGGCAGAAACATGGTCCTGCTTAGAATACTTCATGAATGCCAGGATGTTGTTTAACTTGTGTTCTGTAAGTTAATATGTTCCTGTGAATATGTGCCAAACTTTAATGAGTTACTGTATGGTCAGAAGATAAATTTACATTTATGGGGAGTGGATTTAGGTAGAGATTGATAGTGGCTGAGTATCCACCGCCCCATACATGTATGTGCAAACATTGTGCAGACCTAAACATTCTAGGTTGGACGAGGCCATTAGCATGACAGTAAGTGGGAAGGGAAGCATACTGCTTAAATTAATCACACGTATTAACGATCAGGCTGTATCGCTCCAAACTGGGAGTTTCTTGATTAAAGTGTGCTTAACTATTTCAGTTCCTGCCTTCTCTAGCTGGCCTTCGAAAGTGTCAGAAGAAGAATGTTAACACTTTATACTTCTTAGACCTTTCTGTAATTAAACAGCAAAAAGACTTTGCAAAGTGTTGGTGTATGCAGTTCCATAAAATGACTAATCTGAAGTAGTTGCACTTCCAAGGTCTGGCTTAACAAAAATCCTTTGAACCAGTGCATCCAAACATAACTGAGGTTTTCTGTAATAAATGAGGCTCAGAAACAAATATTTTGCAGTGTATGACCTTGTGCCTCAGGGACTGTTGTACACTAGAGAGTTCACCAGGAGCCACTGAAGTTCTAGGATTTACAGTCATTCTAGCAAAAATGCCAATGTCTTTTTTTCTTTTTTTTGCTTTTTTTTTCCCCTTGAATCTTGCGGTCACTTCTAGTTCAGTGTTTTCATGGTTTTATCCTCCACCCTGGAAGGAGCATCACAGCTTCATGGTGTGATGTTGGTGGCTCTTAATAAGCAAAAGTGTGTGTGTGTGTGTGTATATAATGTTGTCCAAATGCATGTCCTTGGTTTTAGGAATCCCGTTTTTCCAATATAGGAAGAAATGAATAATTGTAAATTAATTTCCCTTGGAGCAGTTTTATTTTCAGCATCTGTTCTAGGTTCAGGTAGATAGTAAGTGTCAGGGATAGATAATGGTATGGCCAAGAATGACTGGCAGCAGGGACAGAGGTTTAGTGTGGTAGGGACAGCTTTCCTGGATATCTGTGTGACCCTCATAGCATAGTTGCAACATACAGAGCATGCGGCAATGATCGTCACTCTCTTCGAATTTTGTCATCTTCAGTTTGTGATCAACAATTAACTTGTAAATAGAGGACTGAGTCTGCCGTGGAGGTATATGGTATTATTTTGGGCACAGAAATTATTGGTATTCACAAAGTTGCTGGTGAATTTGTGTGGTAAAGATTACAACAGGTCTCCAGCTTTTCAGCAGAAAGGAGTGTTTTGCCATTGTATTCCAATGCATCATCCATCATCAAGGGATTAATCAACATTCACGTGAGGTGGTCTGAAAAGACCTTTGGTGCTAATCTTAAAAAACTCAGCAAGGTAACTCTCTCGCCCTGAAAATGTTGAATGGGTTATGATCTTGACTGTTAGTTTGGGAAAACTGTCTTTCCTGTACTTTGAACTCTAGTTAAAGTAGAGAAACAGGTTAATGATGCCTTTAATGTCTTCAGGTTGACTGGGCCTCATGGAATGTATCCTACAGTATTTAAGGAACTGACAGTCTGGGGGGGTGGGAAAAGTTCCAGAATACTGAAAAGTGTTGAGGAGCGCTTCCCCTCACAACATCTAGAAAAAGACAGGACTTTGTATGTTCAAGAGAAGAGTGTCCACATCAGGGAGTCTGTCCTGGGTCACATACTGTTTGGCATTTTCACTCTTCTGTGTTGAAATAATATTCTTACTGAACACACAGATGATATGATCTTGACAAATTCAAGAAATGGTTTGAAATCAATAGCAATGATTTCAGCCATTTTGGTGTAGATGGGTTCAAATTACTGTGTTTTACCTTAGGCAGACAAGTAACAGCTGGCTAGGTAGCAGTTGTGTGGGAGAGTATCTAGGGCTTGTAGTGATTCCTAATTTATCGTGAGTCAGCACCATCACTGTCATGAAAATTTACTTGTCATACTGGAACATTGTAAATAAGGTAATGAAGCACTTTTTCCATTCCACTGAGGAGTGGTAGGTCTTCAGCTAAAAGTATCTCATTCGGTTTGTGATGCTATCGTACTTTGGGAAAGGTATGGCTGGGTAACAAGATCTGTAAAGAAGTTGATAAAGTCTGTAAAAGAGAGAACCCCTGAGTGAGGATTGGGGAGAAAAAAATTGGATTGTTTAGCTCTAGAATGGTTTTATACAACTTGTGTTTCATCAGACATCAGCAGGTGATCTATAAAGCAGCTTACAAAAGTTAGCTGCAGGTATGAGTGGGAGCCAGCTCTGACATCCTGTTACTGCCTGCAAGCTGTCATGCCTGGTAGGTGGGTCACATCAGTTTTTTCATCATCAGTGCTTTGAAGTTAAAAGCTCCTAGCTTCAACAGTAAAATTGGAGGGGAGGGGTCGTTTGTTTTTTTTAAAAACATGACTATATTTGATCCCAGAATATGTGTACATCCTTTTTCTGCTGCCAAACAGTGCTGGGATACAGGGTGGTCTATGGGACTTCCCCTGTGACCCCCTAACAACAACAACAAAAAAACCCAGTACTTGCTAAGGTTGCCTTTCAATTAGGGAATACTGAAGTACTGCCCTGGAGAAAAGATGTCTTAAAAGGTATCTACAAAGAGAGGTTAGTCAGCTTGCCGTATCCATCACGAATAAAATAAGCAGTTATGGGTTGAAATTGCAGCAGAATATATTTAGGTTAGGCATTAGGTGCAGGGACAGGCTTTCAAGCCATAAGAATAACGAAAACAGATTGTAGAGATATGCTGGAGAATGCTGGTATGCTAATCTCTTTTGATTTACAGCTCCAAAAAAATATTCCAGTGGAGGTATGAATAGCTGCATAATGAGTTCTAGTCTGCTGATAACAAACTCATTTTTCTGATACTTTTTGAGACATTTTAGGATTAATTTTGGGACCCTTGCAGCTCTGCAGCCTGAAGATCACTGTACAAATTGGTGGAGGGGGATGTTGCTTTGTCTATTTCCAAAGACATCTCATCATTTCATCTAAAGACAAAGCTCAAACCAGCTGGACAACACCTTGACCATAACTCCTCGCTTTATTTTCTCTCTGAGAGTTTCACAGACTAGATCATAGAGAGAGGTCTAGCAAAACACTGTGAACATCCAAAGAGGATGTGTCTGCCAGCTGCAGCAAATCATCAGATCACAGGATTAGGGATCACTTGTTCCTCTTGTGTTTTTGCTTTTGGTATTATTTTTTTTTTTGAAGCCAAGACCAAACAAATGGAATATTTATTATTTGTGCAATTTATTTTCTATGTATAGGACTTAGTTTAAACTGAATTGTCTTCAGTGACTTTTCTGCATTGATGTTTGACAACACTTTATTAGTTGGAGAAAGTGCTGAAAATTTTAAGCTAGTGGAATGAAAAACAGCAGACAATGTAGACTTTACAAACTGTAATGCAGGTGTTGTACACATGCTGAAAAGTGCTGACTGAACATGTCTTTGTCGTGTCCTAGTCACAGACAAATAAATGTGGAGTTTCTTCATACTGTCCTGGTTTTGAGGTAAAATGGTTTGGAAATAATCCAAGCGGAGGGAGGGGCAGAGAGAGAGGGTATGATTAGTCCCCCAGTCCTGGCCTGTTGTCTTGGGTGGAAGGTACCTGTGACTGGAATGTACTGCCCTTCCCAGTTTGTAGTACTGGTCTTGTAGGGCTGGGGTAATGGTATCGAGGGAAAGAATTACTATAATATTGTTTAGGAGAATGGCCTTTTATTTCTGAATGTCCTTCTCTGTTTATTTTGTTGAGTCTCAGTTGTCCTTCCTCTTTGCAAGTGACATGGCTTCTACTCTCTTACCCTTCATCTGGAATGCAGATCTGTACTTCCCTGTACTTGATTTATAGTCTCTCTTGCCTTGACACAAATATTTGATAAATAGTCTGGTTGCATTTGATGCTCTCTTCCAAAGGAAATATGTTTTTCCCAGCTCCAAACGGAATATATTTAAATGTAAATGTGCTATAGTAGTGATAGTAACCCTGGTAAAATACTGGGTTATAAAATACCCTTAGTGGGAAACACCCATCCCATTTTTTTTTTTTAAGGTACTGGAGAACTACTTAGTTCACTTCTGCTTAAGCTCTGCCTACATCTCTGGAAGACAGGTAGGCAGGAGATATGTAGTATGTAAGAGGGATAAGCCAGTAATTACATATTTGCAATTCTTTCCTTATGATGGGGAACATTATCCTGGTGTATGCTACTGAGCAGTAGAAGGGACTTTGTTCATTAAGGCTTTGGGCAGACCATACAGGTAGGCTCTTCATTGCTGTTTCACTCATTCTGTCATGAGGTTTTGGGGAGGATAGTGGTACCTTTAAAGGCAGCCATGACAAGGTGTTGTGCTTTGTAAGGTTCAGGGCAGAATGAGCCTTATCTTGACCTCAGATACTTTCAAAAGGTCTGTGGATCAAAGTGCACTGCAAAATAGATGTGTGATTTTGTTCTCTTCAAGAGCTAAAAAGACCTTTGGATTTGGTTAAAATTAACAGAATACCTTCTCCAGATTTGAAATACCTCATTTCATAAAATGCTAAAGCTGGTTGAAAATTCAGAATATTGTTCACATTTAAAGCCTAATACTATTTAAAACGTTTCTTTGTTTTGTATCAGTAGTGTCAATAGATACACTTGTTTAATAGAGGTGTATCCCTGGAACCTTACTCCCTGCAGTAGGGCAGAGCAGTGAGCAGGTTTTAATATTTCAGGTAAATACTGCAGTTCTCTAACATAAACAGTACTAAAGACTGTTAAAGGGACATTGGAGGGAAGTGGAATCTTAAGTGGCACAGGAGACAGGCATAAGGGATGACAGTATTGCCAGTGGCTGTAGAGTATAAAACATCCAAGAATAATTGTTGGTACGCATAATATCTAGAAAGTCTGTGCTATCCCCATTTTGTGCTTATAAGGAGTTGAGCCTTTTAGATTTTACGTGTTTAAAATGGTCCTATCTTGGTACTCAGAGTAAACTTATCAAAACCCACTGGAATGGTTCAGTTGCAATGTATCATGCTGGCTGAGGTTCAGACCCTTATCATCTTACACCGGCTTCTGTACACGTTCCCCAGATGCTGCCTTTTCCAAAATGTGCGTTGGGCTTTTGCGTTAAATACAGCTTCCTTCCAAAGACAAGCTTGCTGGTTTTGGGGTCTGTGGTCTCCTCAATGCACCTGATACTGTTGACCCAGTAGTGATGTCGTGGTAGCCTTGCTGGCAGAAACTTGGATCAGCTGGGGCTGGAAGGGCAGGCATCAATCAATCAATAGCATTGCTAAAGGTGAAGTCTTTGTCGATGGTGTTTTCTTATTCAATGGAGAATCTTTCCTATATTGCAGTCCTAGAAGTCACTTTCCTCTGCGATTTGGTTATGTTACTCTTGTATGCCCTTGTATCTTTGCTGTTAAGAAAGAAAAAAACGTCTCCTTACCCACTGCATTCTAGATGTCAGTATGTATTCACAAGAGTAGGCTGTTAAAGCTTTTCAAGGTATATGGTTGGGTGGGTGCATGTATTTGTTCCAGAAATTTTGAAGGAGGTAGGATTCGGTCAGCGTGACCTTAGAGAAGTGGAAAGTAAGTAGGTAAATGGGCAGGTTGTTTGTGAAGCGGTGCTGTATGAGATGCGAGTGGGAGGACTGTCAAAAGAGAAAAGGGTTTTAGTGTATAGATGTGTCCCTATGGACCTTTCTTAACCTATTTTTGGTTCATTGAAGTTAGTCATCTGGTTTGCAAAAGTGGTCAGATATATAACAGTTAATATGATTTTCCCCCACCCCCAGCTGTTACTCTTGGAAAAACTTTTGTATGAACAAGCTTCTGGCATGTTTTCATCTTGGAATATATAGATTTGCAGTGTTGTTTCTAGAACACAGAACAGTCTTGATGATTCTGCAAGATAGATTCATTTGCTTTAAACTTGAAAAACGAGGTGTTAATCTTTCAATAATAGGTGGTTTTCACAAGAACTTTTAATATCTGTTTGCATCTGGGAAGACTGTGGTTTGGTACACGATTAACATTTTAATCCATCATTTAGTGTTTTAATGGGCTCGCATTTCCGTAATTCTGTAAAATCCGACACGAGTGATGCTTTGCATTTTTAGATGCTAGATTTTTCAGCAGCCAGGTACAATTTAAACAATGTTTTCTGCAGTATTTTTAATTAACGGAACTGTCCTTCGTATTTGAGTAACCATTTTGGGGGTCTAGCTGTGTGATATAATGGAAAGAAACAAGTAATGATGGCAGATGTGTATTGTAGTTACTCTGGTGCATAATACCTCAGGTGTGCGGGCACTACCAGTCGTACATGCCGTTCTGGAACATCTACATTTGTCCTCTCGAAAGGTAGCCGTATTTCAGTCATGTAGACAGACTGAAGGTGTGTCTAGACAATTGTATTAACGGAAGCTGAAAGCAAAATGAAAGTAAGTTTGTTTTGTAGATACTTTATGTAGGTGAACATGCCATTAACTGCAAATAAGCAATCTCAACTTGAGAAGATGTAGCTCACTGGTTGTTACGACAACTCTTGAAGTAGTAATGCTGCACTCGTGTCTTTTATAGTAAGGCCTAATAACGCATGCGAGGTTGAAGCAAGATTTATAATTACATTATTTTAAAAGGGCTGTGCACCTAAATATGGTTATCTTATTCAATAAAATGTTTCTAATAATAGTAAGACCAAGCCATGTTCTGCTTTTTTGGAAAACAGGATAATGAAATTTCATGTGTGGCTTTTTGATATCCTTAAGGAAATCAGTAGCATGCTTTTGACGGCTCCTAGGTTGGACTCCAGGCTGCGACTCACTATTTCTGTGAATGTATTGGATTAATCAAAAGTTGTTAGAAAGAGATCATATTTTAGTGAACGCATATGGTATTAATTCTTTATCATAAACGAACATACACCTGTTAAATGATACTCTACTCTGAAGAGTAGCTAAGTGGAAAGGTCTGTTGTGTATGTTTAGGCATATCTGCTTGATTAAATAACTTTAAAAGAGCTGCACAGAAAGAAAACTGATGAGGGAAGTAAATTCTGTTCTGCCTTATGCATCCATTAAATTGTTCACTAGTTTTTCTGAATGCTTTTGCAACCCAGCTGACATCTGATCTTTAGGAATATTACTGAAATCCCAACTGAGTTGGCCAGTTAGAAAAACGGTCTTTTTTTTTTTTAAGTAAACATGTTCCATTTAGAGAAATACATAGAAATGCAGTGAAATGAGCTGAAATTGTGGCAGGGGTAGGCAGATGTGGTCCTTGTGACCTTTTACAGCTGCTATTAACTGGATTGATAAATGTATAATGAAGGGTAAAAGTTTACTTTTACGCTGGTTTTCTGCTAGAGGCTCCAAGTCTTTGTGATTTGCTGTTGCAGGAGACAAGAAATGGAATTACTGTAATTAATAGGATTCTAGGTAGACAGCAGAGGTGAAGGGACCTGAGGATGTTTGCAAGGAACATTGAGGCAGAAAAAGCATCCAGTAAAACTTGTCTGTTTCAGAAATATGGACTGCAATACCTCATGTGAGCAAAGGTTAGACGCCCTGGTTCCAGGTATTCCCAGAGAGGTTGTGTGCTAGAACGGCACGGCATGGCAGGTGATCTTTTATCTCGGGGCAGATTTTGCTTCCCACTGGGCTTTTAGTTTTGTAGGCCAAGGTAGGAGATGGAAGAGGAAGTGATAGGAAAAATGCACTGCTGATGAGGCTAATCTATACATTTTCTTAGGAGTTTTGAAACATCTTGGTCCATTCCCAATGAGTAATTTCATATCACAGCTCAGGGGCATTGATTATCTTTAGCTCGTCTCTTTAGTCTTGCATTCTGGTCGGTATAGGTCTTGGTGTATTGAATACCTCCTTGGTTCCTACGGTCAAGTATATATGGAAAGCTCAGCTTGAGAGTCAAAGCTTTAGAAACTCTGTGGTTTAGAGATTAACTCTGGTCAAGTCTATATTAGGAGTAGAATTGAAAGGTAACAGAAAGATTAAAACAACTGTATAACTCTATTCAACTGTAACACAGCAAGAACACTTTATTAATGGTGTATTAGAGGATGGGGTTTTTTGTCCTGGACTATGTATGTTCCTTCCTGTAGTCTGTGCCTCTTCTTTAAATTGAATATGCTTATATGTTTCTTCCATTTTCATGTCAAACTTTTAATATTTGTTTAGACAAACACACAATGAAATCTGATAATGTGAAAGAGCATCTGACAACTTTCACTTGTTTATTTGACTCAGTGACAAATATCACTTCTTCCACTTGCATGTTAAATGACATGGTGAAGGATATTTAGATATGCAACTTAAGCACTTACCAAGGGGGGAAAAAAAGTACTTTTGTAACAACAAAAACTTAGGAAAAGAGGTTGCTATGAAATAATAATTAAAACATTTTTAATGCAATGTGTAAAAATTGACAATTGAAATTATTTTTTTAAATGGTTAATTAGAACTGTTAACAAGTGGGACCCAAGTGCTGAACAGAGTTCAATGTTTTATGTACTTACATTACTTACCAAAGACTTCTTCATTTTGATCAGTGAAAGAATATTTTGGGGTAGTTGACAGACAACCTTTTTTTTTTTCACCAAAGCTCATTAATGCAGTGTCGTGGTTTAACCCCAGCCAGCAACTAAGCACCACGCAGCCGCTCGCTCACCCCCCACCGGTGGGATGGGGGAGAGGATCGGAAGGGCAAAAGGGGAAAACTCGTGGGTTGAGATAAAAACAGTTTAATAACTAAAGTAAAATAAAAAATAGAACAGTAGTAATACAAAGCAAGCGGTACACTGTGCAATTGCTCACCACCCGCCGACCGATGCCCAGCACATCCCCCAAGCAGCGATCCAACCCCTCCCCGGCCAACTCCCCTGCTTATATACTGAGCATGACGTCACGTGGTATGGAATAGCCCCCGCCCAGTCTGAGTCAGCTGCCCCAGCTGTGCCCCCTCCCAGCCTCCCGTGCCCCTGGCAGAGCACGGGAAGCTGAAAGGTCCTTGACCAGTGTGAGCACCACTTAGCAAGTACTTAGCACTACTTAACAAGAACCAAAACGTCAGTGTATCATCGACATTGTTCTCAACCTAAACCCAAAACACAGCCCCATACCGGCTACCAGGAGGAAAACCAACTCCATCCCAGCCAAAACCAGGACATGCAGGTATCATTGTTCTGAAAGGAGGTATGCCTTTATAGAACATCTCATTTAGTGATATTATTATTATTATTTTCTCTTTTTCTGATTTGTATTTCCAGAAATAATTCAAACTTAAAGTCATTTAAAAGGAGAGAGAGAATTAAATTTGCATTGACAGACACTTCAGTCTGCTTTTTTTCCTGGAATTGGGAGTGGCTACTGGGGTTGATCTTTGTCCTTGCTGTTTTCCATAGTGAAGCAGAGACCAGTTTGACTGAACTGTAAATGCAGTATGGGAAGAACTGGGAACTTCGCCTTCAGGGAGTGCACGAGTGTTTGTTCCACACATATGCTCGTGTGCATGACCAGACAAAAGCAGACCCCACCTGTACTTTGAGGAATCTCTTTGCTCTGTTCATTATTGCGTAGCTGGCAAAGGTCATTTCAGTTCTGTGTAGTAATCAAAAAAAGAAACAATGTTAGCTATTGGGAAGAAAGCTTAAAAAATGCACAATTTTGCCACTGTATAAATTGCTTGTCCTCTTGAGCGTTTATGCAGTTTTGGTGACCTTATATCTAAAAGACATGGTAAAGGCTAGGAAAGCTTTCACAATAGTCTGACTTAGCTTGGAAGAGAGATGACTTCATGGGTATGTATATCATGTATAAAATCACAAGTATCATGAAAAACTGAATAGCATGTGGTCGAGCACTTTGGTAGCACAAGAAAACGTCCAGTTGAATTAAGGCTGACGTTTTTATAGCCGCAAATTTACTTTTACACAAAGCACAAGTAAACTCTGCCCCCTCTCATTTGGGAGGCAAAAATGTATTGCTGTGTTTAAAAAGAAAGCAATTCAACAGATTTGCATAGAAGCACTAACTGGTAATAAACTACAATACAGACTGGCTTAAAAGTCTGAGAAAGTATCCTGGGACCCCTGTTGCTATTCGCTCTTGTTCTTGCACTTTTTTTCCTTAAGAATTTATTGTAGGTTGCTGTCAGAGAAGGTAATTGAGAGACTTTGGGTCTCGCCCATTATGATTTTGTAATATTACTGTTGTCAGTAGTATGGTAGGTTATGGAAGTGGTCGTAGGTAGGCTGGAGGTGTAACGTTGGTCAGGATTCGGAGTGTGTGTGAGAGGAGGCTGTAAAACCTAGCACGTGGGCTAATCCGGGAGACTGAAGGGTTTCAGTAATAATATAATTTACAACACTTCATCTAACAGCAAGCTTTTTGCTTTAGCAAAAAGTATTGCATCTTAATGTCACATACCTTGTTCTTTTTCTGATATTACATGCACAGGAAGGCAGTGACTGAAGAGCAGTATATATGCCTGTTGAAATAAGGAGCCAGCTGCAGGCTGTGTTGGCATAGAGCGTATTGGCATATAGCCTTCAGTACCTTGCTCATGCCAGGAAGCACAACTTTGGAAGGGCTGAAGACGTTACTTTGAATTTACTGTCTGAAATGTGCTTTCTGTACACTACCTGAGGAGAAGTGGGTGGGGATTAATTTAAGCCTCTTGCTTTAATTTACTGCAACCTCAGTGCAGAGCCTCCGCATAACTGTGACACCCACAAGTGAGATTGTTTCAGAATAAAGGTTACAGAAGTATCAAAATACTTGATGGAAGGTTTGAGATGATGAGGAGGTCATTCCTTTAACAAGTGTAAAGTTTTCTGATCAGTAGTGCCTAATTTATGCTAACTGTGCAAGCATGATGTTTGCAAGACTTGGACATCAGTCCAAAATGTCACGACTAGAAGTTGCACTAGACTGTCTACGTGCATGTTAGATACTGCTCCTTATTGAACTGCCCTGGTCATTCATACTAACAATGATATCAAAATAGCAGGTTAGGAGACCTGAATCTTCTGCAAAATCTTTTCTGAATTGGTGGTTGGAGTTTTGCAAAGAGTTCCACCTTAGTTTTGATTGTGCTGAAATGTAAAAAGATGTCTTGCAGCAACACACGTTTTGCAAACTGTTGATGTGCTTTCCATTTCCTTTTCCAAAGGTACTGGGAACCTTTTTTGTGAAGTGGAACCTGAGTATTGTACTTTGGTGGTGTTTTTATTTTTGTTGTGTACTCAGACCTAGTTCCTACTTCAAAACTGTAATTCTGTGATGTTCGTTTATTTAGATACCCTTAATTCCGAGAACACTTCTGTGTGGGCTTTGCTCTGTTTAGGTCCATTTTTCACATCGCTGTGAATCATTCTCAAGGTTCCTCATCTTCTTAAATTATGAGACTTCTGTCAATAGTTTGACGTGGCTTAATTGCTATACAGTTTGTTCTGAAAAGTATATTTATTCAGAAGCTAATGAATCTTGTTTAAATATAGTCAACTGCATTGACTTTGTCCCTGTTTTATCTTCTACTTACTACTCCAACGTTTGGTAGCAGCCTCAAAAAGTCACATCTGAAGGAGCGGTGTACCTGTGCTGAGTTTGGCATGGTGGGAAGACTCTTCTGTCTGCAGCAGATGTCCAGCATGTCCCTATACACACTGGAAAATTACCTTTTAATATAAAAACAGGTCTTGATAGGTTAGCGCTTTTGTTGTTTGCAGTGTGTGATGCTTACTAGCCTGTGGTACGGGGTGGGATGCTCAGAAAGTTCCCAGGTCAGTATTGTGTATGGCCGTGTCCACTCTGGTTTTGCCTCATCTTGGCTGGTAGTTTGTAGAGGGGTTGTGAGGCTGCTTGTTGTTACTCTACCTCCAGAAATGTGATCATGGCTTATAGCTTAGGTGCAAAAATATTTTCCTCTTTCCAAACTCCCCTACACAACAATAACATCTAGTTCCAGAAAGAAAACAATGTATGAAAATGAGGGGGTTTATTAAAGGGAATGACCCAGAGCATAAAAAGGTGGTGATTCTTTTACTATTCCCTGTGTGTATTTTGAGCCTCTATCAAAATTGTCTTTAAAAATTTTTAAAAAAAAAAAATCCACATGCTTAGTACAAAAGATGGCAAGTGCAACAAAAACCAAAACTGATCAAAGAATGGAACTGTGTCCAAACAAGCAAAACAAACTTTAATAAGTCCAATATAAAGGCATAACAAGGCATGCCTAAAGGGATCCTGAGAAATAGCTGCTGGCATCAAAACAGTAACAAACTTTTCAGATGTTTAAGGAGCAGTAAGCCTATTTGTTTGCTTCTGGTTAGGTAAGATGGCTCAAGGAAAAAGAGGCCATAGCAGAAAAACTCAAATTTTTTTTGTTGTTGGTATTTTCTGTGGAGGAGTTAATGGAATACTGGATGTATTACTGTCATGAGTCTCTTGAGAGGGGAGTCTGGCTGTATTGGAGCAGGCGAGGAATGATGTGGGCACATAGAGGAGATGAGATATGTGGAACGGCCAAACCTACCTGCGGCCTAGAGTCTCGTTATTATTTTAGCAGTAGGTTTTAAAATTGCTATGAAGTGTGGAATCCCCTTCATCAGCTGCATGCAGTTTCTCCACTCTTCCCTTTATTCTGATTCAGCTTGTTTATATTGCCCTTTAGTAAACTAAATCTGTGACGTGATCGTTTAAAAGCAAAAATGCCCTTTTCAGGGATCTCTTTTTTTTTTTTTAAAATTAGATTATTTCAGGTTTTGTTTTGATCAGAGATCAAATCGCTTTTGGCACTTGCCTTATAGTTGCTCAGTTTCTCCTTCTGTGCTTCTGTCTAGTCATACTTTGTCCTGTTTATGCCTCTTGTATTGATGGGGTTTTGTTTGTTTTTTATAGTGACTACAGTTCCTGTCTCACCTCTTTGATGGAAGAGGACTATGACCCAGAAGTGAACTCTCCATTGTAGAACAAGAAGCTCTTGTGGAATAATTTGTGTCCCTTTAAAAGCAGCACCCAGTCTACAAAAAATAGAGTAGAAGAGATTATTTTTGGACCTGGCATTTTTTTGTTCATATGACCTATGTTTCAGCATGTAAATGGTGAAAAACTGGGAGATAAACATTTGTGCCTGCTTTTGAGCTTTATATCAAGTAGTGCTTAGCTCTGTGGAGCATTAACCAAGTTACGTGAAGACCAGAGTATATACTAACATTCATTTTTTAAAATACTATACCTTTTTTTAGCAGATATATGTGATAAAAATGAAGTTTATATTTTAAGAGCACTTGGGCAGATGCTTCTTGTTTAGATCTCAGCATTTGGGGCAAACGTTTTTATGTAACGTTGTCCTTTTTCCAGAGTGTTCAGGTTGATCTGCTGCAGATCATGAATTATCCAGCAGACTTGAGTGTATCTGTTCAGTATTAACCATGGTGTTGCTCTGAATGTTGTCATGCAGACTTGACAAACCTTTTTGTAATGTAAAGGCTGACTTCTGTACTACCACGACCAGAGGAAATTTAATGAGGTGAACGTGGTCGTGGCTTTTTTTTAAAATATCAATTACCTTCTTAGGTATTTTTTTTTTGTAGTGAGAGTGCAAAGAGAGGTTAAAATGAGCAGCTGAGGGGGTGAAGGGCACAGTTGGCACGAAGTGCGGCCTCTCGTGCTCCGCTTCGAGACGCACTATTGCCTCAAGGCTGGCCTTACAGCATACTGGAGAAGGAAGGAACCCGAAGGTCAGTGAAGTACAGAAACAGGACATTGGACTGCAGAGGCCAAACTCAGGGTAAGTGATCAAATGTACTTTTTTTATTTGCTTATGTAGTGCTGACTTATTCATGGATAGATTACAGTTGAAAAATAAAGCAAAATGGTGAACTGGAGAACCTTCCACAAAAAGGCAGAATTCAGTTATACAGAGCAATAATGGAATTTTCGTCATTTTGAGCAGTGGAAATTGCTATGACGTGTTGGAAAGAACAATTCCGTTTTGGATTCCTCAGCGAGACGCCTCAGCTGGTCCTCAGTTGAACTTCCATTAAGATCCTTCAACCAGCCTGTGTTCTGTTCTGAACCATTTGGTTTCTTAGCTATGAAAGCAGTTTCAGCATAGGATATTCCCTGGTGTATGGAGGTTGGTGGATTTGGATACAATTTTAAGTTAGGAGTGCAGGAGCTGGCATATGGTTGTCTTTCTGGTCTCTGATCTGCTCTCAGTGTCTCTAACATCATCACTGGTTTGGTCATATTTGATTTACAGCCTCTGGAATAAAACATGCAGTAATCACCCCTTTGTAGACTATGAGCAATGAAGGAATGCCCCTCAAATTCTGTCATGTCTTGATTTTACACACTTGTGCATTGTATGGCTTTTGTATGCTGTTTGCTCTGTTTTCTTCCCACCTCCACACCCATCCTATCATGAATTTAATGGGTGTGTTAACTCTAAACAGGAAGTAACTGGGAATGTTTAAGTTCTTACCTGTTTTGGTCAGAGGAGCAAAGTCAGCAGGAAAAAGAAAAAAAAGCTTAAGTGCAATATGAAAAACTACAGCACTTTTGCCCTCCTATTCTTATAGGCCAAGCTTTGGGAAAGAAATTGTATTATTAGTTCAGTTTGGAAAAGATGACCGTCAGGGAATATTCTTTTCATTTACAGATCCTGGCCATGAGGTTTGATGCCTCATTTTATTGAAGGGAGACACTGGACCTAAATGGCGCAGCATGACTTTGTTCCTGCCTGGCTTAACTTCTCAACGCCACAGTCAACCAAGGTAACACTAATACAGATCACTTCCTTTTACAGCCATGGCAATAATAAAAAGCAAAAAATTGCCCCAGTGTTTTGTTGAACTGAAAATGTTTAACTTCTTTTGTGTTTTTAAACATGGCTTTTGAAAACTTACTAAGGTGAAAATAATTTTTGTTGTCTTTGTCACAACAAATGCATCCCTTTTATTTCAGAGGAGGAATGATCTTTGCATTCAGACATGGAAGTAGTTCAGTGTCTTTGCACTGAGGCTTGAGTGGGATCCCAAGTAGAAGATCATTAAAGAAATGGCCTTAAATCTGTGGGAGTCAAGACTTGAGCTGCCACTTATTTACAATTCAGAATATAATTTGGGTTTGATTTATGAAAATAATCTGACCCTTGCTGAGTAGTAGATTGATGATAAGCCCTTGGGCTCTAGCTCCAAGCTCAGAAATACTCATTAGTTTTTTGCAACCTTTAAAATGAGGGCAGTTTGCCTGTCACCTTCTTTCTAAAACTGGTTCCAGAAGCAGCTTAGGTTGACCCAGGAAGTCTGTTTTAGGACTTTAACAATTTGTGTTACTTGTGCATGGTGGTGGTGAAGAACATTCTAATAGCAAACCAGATCATGATGGACAACACTAATGAACAAGAAAGAATACAGCTTTCACCTTCATGCTTAAATATGAGGACACAATAGTAATTTCAGGATATTTGATCTGTTTAAAACAAACCTTCAAATTTTTTATAAATGAGGGAAAGTGAAGTGTAAAAGATTCTTTGGAATCTTAATGCTAGAAGCATTAATGTTTTCTACAGCATCATAGTTGTTTCAGTCCAAAAGTGCTTTAACTTATTTGAGTATCTCTGAATTTTATTCAGACTGATTGGATTCTCCGTTGCTGTCTGCTCTTCTGTCTTTAGAGGGAGTGAATGAATGAGCACCTGTGTATCACAGAATTTCTTAAATGAATTTTGCAGAAAGTATGTGTTTGCAAAGACTGCTGATAAGATTAGTGTGTTAGGTTCTCTCTGATCCTGTGTAAGATACATGGATTTGTGTGCCATTCTGATCAGGTTCACGTGATTGTTGACGTTGTTGGCTAAGCAATGCAGGTATGGATGCTGTATTGAAAACTAGTACAGGAATGTGGGTGGTTTAGTTTTGCTTTTTTTTTTTTTTATTAAGAAAATGTCACTGTTGGACTGACAGGCTCCTGGAGTGCCCTAATGAATGCTTCATTACTTCACTTTTTTCTTTCTGCAGTCCCCTGCAGCCACCTTTGAGAAACATGGAGAGCATCTTCCACGGGGAGAGGGCCGCTTTGGAGTGAGCCGTAGGAGACACAACTCCTCTGATGGATTTTTCAATAATGGGCCCCTCCGTACAGCGGGAGGTGAGTAGGAAGGATCAGAACGCAGCCTGAGAGCAAACATTTTGGAATGTTCTACAGAATTAAGAATTCTGCAGAATATAAACAACATTTTTCAAAACCGTACCTTTTCAAAACATCCTATAAGAAACTTGTGCTGCTCTCTTCTCCCATGCTATGTGCTCAGGCCTTAAGGGGTTTTTGTGGTAGCTGTATGTGCATTGTGTAGCTTGGTTTGTTTTCTGATATAATCACACAGTAGCTTAATAAGTTTGGCCTAGTAGTTACTTAGTGAACACTGATTTAACAACAAGAAAAACAGCCTGATATTTCCAGTATTCTGCACACTGTGTTGACTTTTTTTATTTGCATACTTATCTCCTTTTGTTTAGACTGCTGGCATCAGCCCTCCCTTCTCCGCCATGATTCTGTAGATTCTGGTGTTTCTAAAGGAGCTCATGTTGGGCTTTCTGGCAGTCAGCCTGGCTGGCATGGTCCCTCACGGGGCCATGACGGTGTGAACCAGCGTGGTGGAGGAGGAACTGGAGTTCATCGCCACTGGAATGGCAACTTCCATTCTCGGAAAAGTTCAGCCTTTCAAGAAAAGCTGCCTGTTGAATCCAGGGAAGAGAAGAAGGAAGATAAAGAGCAGTTGCAATTTGAGGAAGAAGACTTTGTAAGTGTGTAGCTTCTCACTAGAAGTGGCAGCTGTGAGAAGTGGCTTTTCAGATCTCATTTTTATTAGCATTGATAGGTGGCGAGGACCTAGAGTTGCATTCCGTTCCATGTTTGAGATCACAACAGATTTAACAAAATTATTCCAGTGCTGACAGGATGCTAATTGGTACCCAGAGCCCTCAGGATTTGACGACCTGTTGGATTATGGGGTTCGGCACATTACTGTATTTTGCCAAATGGTTATTGTGAACTGAAGACAGCATTGTAACACACAAGCCAGATCTTCAGTGGAAACCCAGAAGGTGACACTTTGGTTTGCAAAGAGTAGTTGTCTTGACTTTGTGCCTTTGCTTACAAAGCCTTTTTTCGCTCCTAAGTACATCTATTCAGCTATCTTCAGTCTGCTTGCTGTTCCTGTTTCCTGCATTCTGGCACATGTTGGTGTTTGTGATAACCTTCCCAAGCTTGTTCATGACATGTGCTCAGACCTTTGCAACCATCTGTCTTGAATCTTCTGGAATAGTATTTTATTAGCAGAGATGTTTTCCTGTCTCTCTGTTAATCTGTGGATCGGGGTTTCTTGAGCTGTTTCTTCCATCAGTATCTCCAATTCATCAACTTTCTTCTTGTCCAGCATTCTGATTCACATGGTATTATCAGTGTGATAGTCTCTTACATCCCGGTTTTATTTTTACCGGAATAGCTTCAGTTTTCCAAACTTCACCAAATACTACTTGGATTTATGGCTTTCATCCTTACCATGTGCATTCCTTAATGCCAATGCTTTGAGATACACACACCTTTTCTGGTTTCTCTTTCCAATTTAATTATTTTTCTCCTGTCCCCTGATGAGGATCTTATCGTTGTATCAGACCACATATTCTGGTTTTTTTTATCTTGTGTCTTGCTCTCTGTAGGCTCTTTTTGACCAGTGTAATGAGGTCAGTATCGTCTGTAAGGTTCTGGTAACTCAGTCCCTTCACCTAATGCAATTCCTCTGACTTCATCTTCAATGCTAAAGCCATTGCTGCCTCCAGTAACGAGAGTTTCTGGTGATAGTGTGCACATCTGTGTGTATCATCATCTTGAGCTTTTTGCTCTCTTATTCATCTTTTCTTTCTGGGAGGCAGAAGTCAAAATTATTATTCTACCTCAGTAAAACATATTGCTACTTCTCTCTTTTGAATGAGGTGCATTCCACTCTTTCGCAACACAGCTGAAATTGTTATGGCAGTTTGATGGCACTGCTTCTGTGCAGGAAGGTAGGAGTTGGAGTGAAATATATGAATGCCACAGAGCTGCTTCAGACCAAAATCTAGAGTCTCCACTTCAATTGCCACAGGAGCCAGTTTGATTTAAGCTGCTGGGTTTTTTTTAGTGGAGTGCCTGGGGAGTGATTGCATGCTTTTGTTCAACTGCTTCTGCTGGGAGTGGTACCCTGCATCACAGGGCGGTTAACACCTGGAGAGCAGTGATAACTAAAGCTTGTGTGTAGATTTCTGTTAATCTGATTTCCCAAGAATACTGTAATTCAGGATTTCTGTAAGCCTGTTCTTTAGACTGTCAAAGCCTGTTGAAATGTAGAAAGTTATGGTAATGGTTGCGACTGTGCACTTCTGTAGTCTTTCTTGGTCTAAATCTTTCTTCCTTGTACTTCTTCATTCTCTTCTTCAATGCCTTGATGAGTGCCTTTCCCCAACTATGTGGCTGTTTCTTCTGTAATTAATTCCCCCATTTTTTTTTAAGATGATACTACCACACACTGCCTAGCAGCAAGCTTTGCTAAATAACTCCTGTATTGTCTTTGCCATAGTGGTGAAACTAACATATACTGTGGTTAAGTAAGTAGCTGTTAGGCCTGTGTGGCTGATGATAGCAACACTTTTCCTGCAAGGTCTGCAGAACAGTCTGTTAGTCTAAGGGTGTGAGCACCCCTGCTATAAAACTGACCTGTAACTAAAAAATGAAGCACTGAAACAGAGGAATTTCTAGGGTCTGAGACAGGAATTTATGCTATGGTGTGACATTTTTTCCTAACTCTTATAGAACAGGAATGCCTGCTATTTCAGAAGCTCATTATTAGAGACTTACGCTGTCACCATAGTAACTAACATATGAAGAATTCATTAAAAAGAGGAAAAAGATGGCTTTATTTTGAACTGAAGTTATTTGGGACGGTGGAAGCGGAATAGCAAATTAGGAACACTTGTCCTTGAATGCTTAGATTTTCTGTACTCCGCTTTGAGCTTGGACAGGTCCTTAGTTGTTCCACTAAGTTGAATTCTGATACTGAATCAAAGGTAAGTCTGCAGAGAGCACTGAGTCTGCATGCAGTATTGTCCTGAAAAGTGGACTCTGAAGCTTAACAACATAAGCTTTTTTGTCAGTAAATGTATATATATCCATTATTCCTTTACATTAGGAGCCTAGTATTGCTTTGGGTTCGTTGGTTTGGTTTTTTTTTTTTAATTGGTTAATGCATAATTATTGTATAAAAATATTCGGGAAACGAGACTAGATTCTTCATACACTGCTGTGGATTCTGTTTTGTATTTTGAGTTGCTGTTTAAATACCTAAATCTTTTATGTGTATATTGGTCGGTGGAATCTCCTTAATTGTATAGTAGAAGACTAAAGGGCCTATCCTGAACCCTCTGATAGTTCAGTTGGAAATATAAGCAGAAGCCAAGGAGAATACAAACTTGACTTTTAGATGTCCTGTGACAAAGCACTCTCTTCTAATTCAGGTGCTATTCAGAGAAATCTACCTGTACTCTGGGTTCCTAGAAGCATAATGTTATGTTAATGCTGACTTTTTTTTTTTGTTATATGCGATAAAACGATATACTAATTTGCATTGTCTTTTTACAGCCATCTTTGAACCCAGAAGCTGGAAGACACAACAACCAGAACAAACCTTTAGGAACACCTTCTGGAGTATGGGGTAGGTAAAGGTATTTACATCGATGTACAGAATGCGTAGGAAGCAGAGTGCTTTATGAAGCAGAAAGTTGTAACCAATGTTTAAGTGCTAGTTTTGTCATTCAAAAAGATTTTAAAGACTTAAGCAGACAGTTTGCAGCTTTCTCTCCTTTGTTGTTTTCCTCCCCCAATCTTCACTAATCTCTCGGCCTTTTTGTCTACTTGAAACCGTGCTTGTCTTGACATTACTGCCACCAGCAGTTTTTTATGACACTGTTCTGTGTTTGCTTCCTGTCTTACTGCAGTTACAATTTTATGCAGACATTACTTGAAGGGCAGAGCAGATTTGAGTGAACTAGACATTAGTTCCTGACTTGTGATCTTCATGTTAGAAATACAGCAAAACTGTCATAATTCTGTGGTTTGGTTTTATTTGGGGGTTTTTTGGTTTTGTTTTTTGGCGTTTGTTTGTTTTTTAAACTCAGAACAGGCTTGCTCTTGATTGTGATGTGGTATGTGAATCTGTGTCTTTAAAAAAAAAAAAAAAATTGAGTGAAACAAGGTACTAGTTCTAGCAACTAAATACAGGTTTGTTAATCTCTAGTTACATTCTAACTAGATTAGTTGGGTTAGATACTGTAAATAGTACAAATACAAAAAAAAACCCCACCAACCTCAAAACCACTTCTTGCTATAGTACCAGATTGTATTCTTTTGCATGTTTGTCAGGCAGCTATTGTTCTGCTCAAAAAATAATGACAGTTAGCATTTTATGGGGCTTTTAGCTGTTTATACTATTACTGTTTTTAAATTGTTCTGCTCCTGCAAATGTGTTGATTTGGCCTAAGAAATATTAATTGTGCCTGTTTGTAAAAGCACTGTGTCTTTTTAAGTTATGCAATATATTTTTGCTGTGTTAGTGAATTAACAAAGCTGATCCATGGTTGCTCAAAAAATGCTAATACCTGTTCTGATTCCTGTAGTATGGTGGAAGGCTGTTAGCTGATGTCACTGTAGGCTTTTCCCTTTCAGCATCAAGGGAGCTGTTGTGGTTAAATGAAAAAAGATTGGACTTTGACATCCTTATCCAGTATCTTTGTTCAAAGCTGAAACTAAAGAACAGCTGATAGCAGTCTCAGATGTGTAGCACCTAAGATTGAGAGAGGGGAGAAGCTGGAGCAGTATACTGAAGCTGTTATGAAACTGAACAATTGTATTTCAGAATCTTTCTCGTTTTATTTTTACAGAAAACCCCCCTAGTGCCAAGCAACCTACCAAGATGCTGGTCATCAAAAAGGTTTCAAAAGAGGATCCTGCCGCCGCCTTCTCAGCTGCATTTACATCACCTGTTTCTCACCTGGCAAATGGCAACAAAGCCACCACCATTGTCCCAAGTGTCTACAAAAATCTGGTTCCTAAACCTGCAGCTCCTCCTTCCAAGGTACAGGGCTTTCCAACCAAGTTAGTGAACTGCAGGTCAAGGGAGAACGGGAATCCACCCCCTAACAAATAGCAGGAGTTGGGATCCAGTAGTGTCTGGGGTAGTGGCCTTTACAGGAGAGGTCTGTTTACTACTAAAGTTGTTGTTCCTTGTTAAAACGCCATTTGGTCTTGTCTGTACAGAGAACTAACATCTCTTCTGACTACACTAATGTCTGTTTGAATGGGTGTGTTATCATGCATTAGACAAATCCTTATCTTAATTAGACAAAACAAGCAACGCTAGGGAAACGGAATGTGTACTAAGATGTGCTTGAATTGTTCACGTGACTACCCTGAAAAATCTTTATTGGGTTTACAGTACTTTGATGTGTTTAAAACACAATTGAGGCAAAGATCAGATTAGATTGTAACATCCTGCAATTTAGCTGTAATTTAGTTGAGCCTTAAAGACAACCTGGAAAAGTAATGGGGTTTGTGCTATAATTCTTTTACTGAAAGAAATATAGGAGTGTTGAAAAAAAACAAGTAGTTTTTTTGTTTCTTAGTTCTAGGCTTTATCTTGCCCACTTTTCCAGAGAATCTAAATGTATAGATGCCCTAGAAACTTTGTAGGATTGATAGTGAAAGTATTCAAGAAGCTAAAGAAAATTATTAGCTAGGTTATTCTTTAAAAAGGTGTCCAAATACTTTGAGTTCTATGATTTATTAACTACTAATGCTGGCTGCAACATTCCAACAAAATCTTCCCTATGATTAGAGTAGATTAGTCTTACACACTTCAAAGATAAAAGCAAAATAAGAAAGATTTAACAACTTCTTTGTAAGAAAGCAACTTTAGAGCTTTTTTTGTAAGTTTCTCTTAATTCAGGCCAAATTCTGCCAACTGCAGAATGGTTAAAATGATTATCAGATTGTCTGCTGGTGTCATCAACAGCGCTTTTGTTAATGAATGGTGACCATTAGCAAAGCTAAAAGGTGGGAGATCAGCATATCCTTAGGCAGAAAAACTGTGTGCATGGTGCCTTTTTTTTAAAGGTACAGACATAAAGCAGCTATGGTAGGATGTATTATTCTGAAGACTCTAGAAAGTTGTACAGAAATTGCAGTGTATGAAGTAACAGAGGGGTCAAAACATGCCTTTTGACAGTCAGCAGTATTGGAAAGCTGTCACAGGCAAACTGAATGAAAAATGTTTTTGTTAAGTTGTACCAAGTAGGATTGAAAGGAAGAGAACTGGTGGCGGTGAAACAAACGCATTCTTTCTTGGCTAATTGAGATGGCTAATTGTTCACAGTCAAGCAGTCCATGAAGGTCATAATCTGCAAACGATTCCTTTTGATATTCATCTCTAGTTGTTGTGCTTGAATCTAGTGGCCTCCCTAAGAAAGCAACAGGGGTCTGTCTGTGAATTTGTCTAAGCTGCCCCTTTGTGGAAGCTGGGAGAACAACAGTCAGCAGCCAAGAGCTGGGTATCTAAACAGTGCGACCACCAGATCTGCGGAGAGAAACTTTTTGTCGTAGTAATTCTACACCCTAATTTTAGTACCAGGCAATATTGCACAGATCGGGATATTTTCTGGGTTTGAAGAGAATGTTTGGAATGTGTGCTGTGAATGCCGAATAATCCATTCAGTAATGTGGACTGCTCTTATTTTTAAGCTGAAGAGTAATGCTGATGGCCTCCCCTACGGATTTATTTATTTTAAAATTAATAAAATAACCCAATGGAGAGTGAGAACATACTGAAATAATGGCTTCTGCTCTCATTGTTTGAAGAATGCAAGATCTGTTGCATGTCAGATTTAACTGAATCCCACTTGTGCATGAGTTATTTTGCTTATGACTTGAAGTTGGCTTCAGAAGTCTAATGGGTCAAAGGAACCAGTATGTTTTAATGCTCTGACAGATGTATTTCTCCTGCTACTTGATACAAGTTTCTTGTTAGGATCCTTTTTGTAAAGACTGTCACTTCACAGTGCTTGTCCTTGGTTGATAAGAGAGGCTCAAGAATAACATTCCAAGTAACAAAAACTTATCTTGAAGTCTTTGCTTTTCAGCCAAATCGCCAGTGTATTTGAAGGGATACTGCAGAGAGTATCCAGAGCAAAACAACAAGCGCTCATGCAGTTTAATGAACTGGCTGCTTTTTCTTCTTTTTTCTTTTTTTTTTTTTTTTTTTTGGTTGCTAAATCAGTGCAATGATGGACACTTTCAGAGCCCTAGGAAATAAATAATTTGCATTCTCAGCCTGGACAGAAATATTCCTTGACATGCTTCTTCCTTACACAGGGGAAGTTCCTGTCAAGTGATGCAGACCCTTTCTTTGTGGCATACAGTGTTCCCATATGAAATGTGAATTTAATTGGGAGTTTTTTACGTCCCACCTGTGGGTAGCTGTAAGATACACTGCATTACTCGGTGGCAGTTCCAATTAATGAAGAGCAATGCTGGATTTTCTCTTTGAGCTCTAACGGTGTTTTACTGGAGGGTGGTGCCCATGAAGCAGAATTGTGTGTGGTTTGGAGAAAACAGAAGACGACAGGGAAAAATAATGGGTGTTGAGGTAAACTTGGGACTGTTCTTGGAGAGGGAGGAAAAATATCCGTACAACAGCCAACATAATGTTTGTTTATTTGTTTTACTACTTGCAAGCAACCCCTTCTTGTGCCTTACCTTTTACTGTCCAGTATTTTGTGTTCTCTTCAATATAGCCAAGTCCATGGAAAGCCAACAGAAGTGAACATAAACCAGGCTCGCTTTCCTCCAGCCGTGACTCTGCCTTTACCAGTCCAGTGTCTGTAACCAAACCAGCAGTACTGGCAAGTGGCTCAGTCCTCACCTCTCCCAAAGAGGTAAGGGTTGAGTTTGGGGATAAGGTGGGAACTTTTATCACTGTCACCTGCTAGAGCTTAAACATGATAAGGTCCTCTCTGTACATGGTATACGTACCTTTGCACCCTTGAAAAATGACTCACTTGTATATTCTTAGCACATTCTGCCACATCTCTGATACACTAAAAGAAACAGAAATATGGTTTACCTAGATGTAAAGCCATTGGTGTTTGTCCGAATATATTAGAATTTCCCTCCAATGTTAAAAAAAAGAAGTACTAATGTTGCATAACTAGACATGCATAGACTTGGTGTTAGAGTGCAGATACCAAGAACTGATCTGAACAGATAGGTAAACTAATTCCCATGCTATTCTTTAATATGGGAAAAGAAGGGGAGGGAGGGTGATCTGCCTCATTTCCTTTCTCTAGGAGAGCAACAGCACAAGCAACGAGCTCTGAGAGGGTTGAGGGGATTTAATGTGTGTACATGTGTCTTCAGCTAGAGTGTCTGTTTTTAATATTGGTGTTGGAAGGAGGTGAGGTGGAAACTGACTTACCTCCGCTTTTGGTCTGAAGTATGGAGAGAACCTTGCATATAAATCTGTTAACATTTCGGCAGTAACTGACAAAACACATTTTGGCCAACTTTTCTATGCATCGCTTTATAGCTTATATGCAAAATGCTGTTTTGGAGCTTGAAATTCCATAAAGCTTAGTAGAAAAGTGACACTGAATAACTTTTCTCCTCTGCTTCTGGGAATCAAAATTCAACAGGTTTGTGATCATACGTAAAAAGAAGAAAAATAAATCAGACTCTAAGTGACCTATTCACGTAATTTGAAATGAGTCTGGTTTGCGTTTCAAGTGTAACTGTTTTTTTTTTCTAGTTGTGCATTTGTCTTTTTCCTTTACAGATCTTGCTTCTGAAATAAGACTTTGTCATCTTTATGATTCTCTGCTTTGCAGGCTTTACTTTGCAACAGCCTGTACTTTTCTGCTTTCGCCACTGCTGAGTGTAAAAGCAGTCATTAAAAGCAATAGTTAACAAGCATGCACCTGCCACTTTGACAAATAGATCTTATGCTGTATCCCTTTCCCTTACCTTGCTTTTGTCGGTCCTCAGACAGAGTCCTTTGTGCTAGACCAGGCTTCCTTTTTGTGTCATGCACAGCGCAGTATGGACACCTTTGCAACATAAATAGGTAAACTTAAATAGGCTTTTGCCTCCAGGTAGATAACGAGAAGGGCATTCACTTTATATCATACAGTAGTAATGTAAGTAGCCTCCATTATTTTATTCGACACACACCCCAAGAAGGTCTTGCCTGAAACTTTAGTCAGCAAAGATGTCAGGTACTAATCTGACAGCAGGAGCAGGCAGCTGGGTTTTCCCCAGAACAAGCAGTACTTCCTCTAATACTTCTCAGCGTCAATCAACTAAACAAAAAGGGCTTAAAAATTCTGCTCAACTAAAATTGAACACTTGTAATACATTTTTCTTTGAATCTATTGGAGACATACAGTATGAAAACACAGGACTGTGGCCAGCAAATACTACTGTAATTGTAGCTCCACAGGCCTATCTCTGTAAGGCAGTAATCTCTACCTTTTTATTTCTGAAATGGGGGTAATGCCCCTCCTGCAGAAGTGTTGGAAATAGCACGTTTATTCATAAGAGACCACAGTGTGTTGAAAACTAAAAGGATGCCAACTAGCACTGGCACCATGTCCCCACAAGCCAGTCTAAGATAACCAAATTAAGATACGGTCTGAATTCTTAGAATGATACAGGATGACTTGTTTGTTAGAAGAGCTACCCCTGTTAAACAGACTGATATCTGAACAAATCTGAGATTATTCATAGTGCTCTCATTTTAAAAAAACAAAACAAACAAAAAAAAAAACCACCAAAACTGAGAGATGCCTTGATGTTTCAGTCAAAGGGCTAAACCTACTTTTAGAAAAGATGTCAAAAAATGACTACTTGTACCCCTTTACATAACATTCTCTTTTAGTATTATAAAGCCTTCTACAGAAAGTTATGAATAAAATCAGAATTGAGGTGAAATTCAATTCCCTTTCAGGACTCTGTTTCTAAACCTTAGCTTTAACTGTCTTCACCTAATGTGTAGAAATTAAGTTTTAGTACCTCAGCAGTTCTATACAGTGCAATTAAAACGGCTGCCTCTAGCAAAGAGCTCGAGTGCTTTAGTAGAGTATTCCAAATTACCAGAAGACATCTAATTTTTAGTCTCCTTTGTTCATTGTTACCTTTGTCACTGCAGTCAAACTAATTACCATGTTGCGAGCTTTAATTTCAGTACTATGCTAGCTTTTTATCCTAATATTCAGTCATTTGTTATGTCTGTTATAATTGCTGGTTTGTGCCTTACTGTGTTGAATTAGGCGAAATCTGAAAAGGCCACCTGAGAAATGTTTACCATAAGACATTACTTTCAGCATGCACTTCCCTGAAAGGCATTATTGCACACCAGTGTTTCATGTGCAACAGGCATTAGAAATATAAGCAGCAGTTGCTGCCTTGTTTTTGTTTTGCTAAATATTTTAGTTCCCTTGATCTTTGCTCAGAGCACCTTGAGTATGATAAAAACACTTTGCTGAGGAGATTCATTTTGAAGAGCCTGAATTTGCAACCTTCCCACCCTAGTTCAAAAAAAAAAGTGAGGGGGGGGAACACTACAGGCTTTAGGAAATTTTACTCTGTTTTAATATTGAGAAAAAAATTAAAGCAAGTAAGTGAAGGAAATGAATAGTTTTGCATGCAAGATTCTAGCGTCGGGTATCCATATTAATGACTAAATTCCTCGTTGTCGTAGAGTAGCCAGACATGAACTCCATATATGAGCAGAAGGTTAAGATAGTGGGACCTTTCACATCACATGTTTTTGGATTTCTTTTGCGTGTCCAGTCAAAATGATGGAACAGATTCAATTGAAAGCTCATCTTGGTTAGCAATGCTTTTATTGCAGTGTCATGGCTGGGGCACTGCTAATATGCAAACCGTTGTGCCTTATGCCTGGTTCACAGATTCAAGATAATTAAGAAAGCTTAAACACTGTGGAAGAGCATGGGAGGTTACCTTGGGTTCATGAATTGAGATGAGCAGATTTCCTACAGGCTCCAGGGTTGTCTGTGTCTGGCTACACACTGAACCATCTGGGCTGTGAGAGTACCTAGCAAGGAATCGGCCGCGTGCTCTCCGGGGAGGATACCAAGGCCGCGTGCTCTCCAGGGGAGGATACCAAGGCTGCGGCTACCTATTTCACATCCAGTTGTGGTTAGTTAAGGATGTGACCACTCCCTGAAGGAAGGGAGATTACCACCCCATAGCTTAATTTCAGGGTAGAGTCTGTCAGGATCACTTAAGACGCAAATTTGAACTGAGCCTAATCTCCTTAATTTTTTTTTTTTAATTTTTGTAGGGTAAGCGTCCTGCATGAAGTTCTCTGCCTTAATATTCTTTTGTAGGCTCCAGCATCGCTTGAGAGAGTTACATTGCCAAGGAACAAAATAAATGTATTCATGACCATGTGAATTGACTCCTAGGGGATGAAAAAAATTCAGAGTCGATAATGATAGGTGGGAGAACAATGCGCAACACCAGTCAGTATTTTGATGGGAATTTGACATTACCTTTTTTTTGAGAGGTTAAGAGCCAGCCAAAGAACTGATGGGTGTTTGAAAGGTGTAAGCACAGACCCTGAAGAGGGCCCCATCTCCACAGCAATACAGTTTGAAAGTCTCTGTATTCTACCTTCCTTGTCTAGAGTCCTTCCAGCACCACCCCTCCCATCGAGATCTGCTCTTCACGCTTGACGAAGCTGATGCGCCGTACCACTGATAAAAAGAGCGAATTCCTGAAGGCACTGAAAGATGATAGGAATGGGGAGATAACAGAGAACAGAGAATGTGACAAGCTGGATGATGTAAGATCGCTGTCCTTACTGTATATATGGTCATTATGTATTTAAGGAGTTGGGTACTGAAAATAAACCAGAACAGTGTATGTAATTCAGGCTCTGGAGGAGGAAAGGAATGATTTCCGTTGGTCTGGCCCACATGCCAGCAGTAGTAGTGCACAGCACTAGGACGAAGGGAGATCCATAACATGATGAAATGCAAATGGATAAATAATAAAGGAGGTGGAAGGGAAGGTCACAGATGGTGAAAGTAATCTAGATTTTTGCAAGGATTCTCTAAGGAGTGGAACAATACTATATTTTAACATCTTAATTTGCTTTCCAACTTCCTTGTCAAACTGCATCCATGGGAAAGTAGAACTCGATGCTTGTGAAAGGTGCAGGATAGTGGCTCAAGCCTCAGAGGCTTGGACCAGACCCCTAAATGCATAAGTCTGTGGCTTAATGTCTGTGTAAAGGGCGTCCTTAGGAGTATTTCATTCTCATCGTTTTCTTACTCTCACCCTGAAGCCACTAATGATGGCTTTGCAATGCCAGCACTTACTCCCTTGACACAGAAGTGCAGTCCACCGAACATCGTTCATATTGCGCTGTTTTGTCACAGCCAGGTAGAAGTTGCTTTCAACCATTATCAGTCCAGGCTCTGTAAAGAACACTGACTCAGGGTGAAGAGGCTTTACTCCCAAAAGCAGAAGCTTGAACTTGGAACTGTGCTATTGGCATGGTCTGCGCAAGCACGCTTTGATGCTTTAATTTTTCTTTAGATGGAGAGCAACAGCACACCAGAACCAAAGGAAAACTGGGAAGAGAACTGCCATCAGAACGGCCTTTCTCTCCCTTTGCCGGAGGAGGGGGAAAACCTCTCTCATTCATTGGAGGCAGAACACAGGTGAGTAAATGGCAAAATAAAGTGTCTTGAGTAAAGGAGGGTGAGTCCTTGGACTGTGTGAGGAGGAGAAAAGTATTTCAAAGACAGCTCTTTCTGGGAAGCAGCAGTAGCTTTGTGTGTACTGAGCTAGAGGTGTGTGGGCTTCATGACTAGTGCTGGACTGGGTGGAGTCTTACTGAAAATAAAACAAGACACTGATGACAGGTGAGCCAAGACTTTACCAAGGTCTGTAATTAAATTCCAGTGCTTCTCCAGTGCCACATCCCTGCATGTTAATGCTGCCTAGATATTCACCTGCCCACACGGGGAGTGAGCGCAAACCTAGTCTGATTCTGGTTAATTTACAAGCAGGTGTCCTAAATGGAGTGGTCTGAAGACTGAAGATACACCCTCACACACACGCACGCACCACTTTATTTCTGTCTGTGCTTAGAATACTCCTGTGCTGCTTAAAACGCTGTAAAAGTGGAGGAGAGTTAAGAAAATATTTACCTAGTATCTCACACACTGCTTCAGTGAGTAAGCAGTGTGTGAGCATCTGGCGTAAGCAGATAGTAAGTTTTAGGAGATTCTGAGCTGCGATACTGGTTTGATTGCCTCATGTCCTCCTTCAGCGTGCTTGGGTAGAACTTCAAATCTCTGCCTTGCTTTCCTTCTGCCAGGCTAGTTATTTACTCATCGTACAGGACTTAAACATCGTACAGGATTAAATATCTGTAAAAGACATTGAAAAACGTTGGGTAAACACAAAGCATTGTTGAAGTGGTCTCTAATATAGAAGATTCCCTGGTGAATTGGGAGTGAATTAATACAAAACCTTGTGCTTCATGGACAAAACGTTCTCCCTTTGCCATTGTTCCTTTGCTTTAATTCCCATGCCCCTTTTATTTTCTCCACAAATCAGGTTATTGAAAGAAATGGGATGGCAGGAGTATCCTGAAAATGATGAGAACTACCTTCCCCTCACGGAGGATGAGCTCAAAGAGTTCCAAATTAAATCAGAGCAGGTATGTTTACAGCACTTGCCACTTGTGACTGCTTTTCTCCCTCTCCCTTCTCATGCACAAGCCTTCTGTGGTGTAATTCTTAAGGATGTTAGAGAAGACAAAGAACTGAAGTGAGACTGTAGTGCAATTGATGATTCTGCATTATCTGTGCAGAGCGTGCGTATACAGTTAAATATATAATTTGTGCCCACAGATGGTTAGCGACAGTTACTCTCCACGCTCTTGCTCGTTTTAAAACTTGCTTTCATTCCTACAGCGAAGAAGAAATGGATTTGGGAAGAATGGATTTCTTCAGGGCCGCGGCTCCAGCCTGTTGTTCCACTGGAGAAGCACTTTTAAGACAAAGATTGAGGACTCAGACACAGAAACTAGTAGCAGCGAAACGTCAGATGACGATGCCTGAAAGTGGGCACAAGAAAATTAAAATAAAATAAAACCAACCCAATAAACTCAGTTCATAGTTCAACATGTGTTTGGGGTTGTATAAACTAAACAGAGTTTATTCTGTCTCCAGTCTGTTCAGTTTTTTCTTTTGTTGTTGATACTTCATGCACAAGGGAAATAATTGTATCCCAAAGAAGAGAGAAATTGGCTTCTTTAGCTTTTTCTTTTGGTTTTGCCCTAATGCTTAATAGAAGTTTGTGCAGCTAGCAAATTTTGACAAAAATCCCTTGTGGGGCAGTGCACAAGTTCAGTCTTGTAAGCAGGATACAAGTGGCTGACTGATCTTTGCAACAACAAGCTTCTAACAGTGCCGCCCGCGTTACATAATGTCGTGCGGTAACAGTGTGCTAAAACAATCATTGTCAATGACAAAATGGCTATTGAAGTTCTAATTATGTTAAATTAATGCTAATAACATGAATTTTTTATTTTATTTTATTTTTTTTTTTGGCGGCTCGGGGAGCTTCATCACTTAACCAGGCGTTTGTGGTTTTCTTTTTTTGGGTACAGCTGTAAAATATTTGGATATAGGAATTGTTTGTGTTCTTCTTCTTGCAGCCTTGATATTCAGGGTGGATTGTAAAATATAAATTTTTTGTGAGATTTCAAAGATTAAGATTATTTTGATAACATTATTTACAGATTTAAAAAAGTGACTATCACATTGAGTCTGTATGAGGGGGAAAAACTACTGCATCAAAAATAACTAACTTGGAATAAATATTTTGCATCAGTTTGCCAATTCTAATTGTCTTTCTTATGTAAGAAAAGCTTTCCTCTAAAGGGACCTGCAACTTTTGGGGGTTTAATAGCACTGGGGATAAATAGTTCCTTCTCCCGCTGTATTTTTCCACTTGGCAAACATTGCTGTAGCGCTCAGACTGCAGGAGCTAAACTCTTCCTTTAAGAAGGGAGAGGGAGAACGATGGTGAGATGATAGCCCATGTTTGGTTGTGTTTTTGTTTTTTTTTTTTAAAAAGAAATGAAAGAAAATAATTGAAATTAAAAAAAAAGAAAATAATTGAAATTATCTTCCACTAAAGCAGTTTGCTTTTTTTTCCGCTTCATACAAAATGGTGAAGCTCGACTGGTCGGTGTCACTTGTTCCTAGTGCAATGCTGCTGTTTATGTTCACAACGTGGCAAGGGAATGTCTGAATCCAAAGCTGTTTTCATTGAAATCTTTTTTAAAAATTCATGAAAACATTTCTATTAGATTAAAAAGGATTTTACAAACAACTCAGTTGTGGCCTAAGCTATTTCAGTGTCTGTTTTAAGTTCAGCTCGTACAGAAACGTTTTGGATTGGAAAGTATTCATGTGGTTGTGCACTGTTTGCAAGTGGGTTGGGTGGAACTGCAGATGGAGTATGAAATCCTGGTCTCGCTGACCTGGGGGCATTTCACCCGAGGTCTTGCTTGGGTTTTTTTTTTTGGTTTTTTTTTTTTTTAATCCACTCCTGCCCAGGCAGAGGATGGATCTGTAATGAAATTAGTGTTTAGCCATGAATCTTTGCATCCGGACTGAAGGGAACACTTTTGGTGCTACAAGGTGCTACTGGGTGATGCTGGGGCTCTGGCACTGCGCTTAACCGGCCCCTGGCAGGAGGGGCGAGGGGAATCTCCTCATCCCTGCCCTCCGGCAGCCGGGCCGTGGCACCGGGCCTTCCTGGGAAGGCTCTGGGAAGCGCTCCGTCTCCTGTCCGACGTTTTCCCGGATCGTCTGGTTCCTTGTGAAGGTCCTACCACTTTGCTCCCATCAAATGTGGCTTTTCTCTGGGAAAGTTTATCTATTTCTTAAAAATTTAACTTTCTACATCCATTTAAGTGAAAAATAATGTAAATTTATTTGCAGTGTTGTCAAGAAATGGGGTAAGTTTAAAAAAAGTCCTTCACGTTGCATCCATGCTGATAGCCACTGGCAAGGGGCAAACTAGGTGGCTAATCAGTTCCTGGGTAGAGTGAGGAACCCCCCCACGGGGGACAGCACCGCCTGGCGTCGGCCTGCCCAGGGCTCCTCGTGTTCCGTGCCAAACTCCTTCACCTTCTGTGCCCCGGCCCTCCGTGGGGATGCGCGTCGTTTAAACATCGATGAAGCTTTGCCGGCGTTACCCACTGCCTCTGGGAGAGCCTGACTGAGAAAATCCCCGTAAATGAAAGAGCGGCTTTTTCCTGAGCAAATCCCTGGTGACCTGTGACCGGTATCGCTAGCGGCGAAGCGGGAGGGCGGCCTACAGCACCCTGAGGAGAGCCCGCGGGTGCTCGGCAAGCGGGGATGGGGGTAAGGATCGAAGGAGGGCAGCTTATTTTGGGAGCACGTTTGGGGGCAGGGCGTGGAAGGAGCTGTTTCACCTCAGCGTGGAGGTTGCTCGTTAGCTGAAAGACTGCAGAGCACGGCTGTGAGCTGCTGCAAGGAGGAAAAGGGGCAGCCCCAGGGCCCCCCGTGCCCTGTAAGCACGAAGGGGGAGCGCTGTGGGGGACGGGGCAGCCTCTGGCTGAGCATCGTTGCTGGCTTGGCCTCCCCCATCTTGTTTTCTGCAGATTGCTCAGGTGGCCGAGCGACATTTTTTTTCCCCCTTTCCAGTGCCCGCGGTGAACAGTGGGAATCGCCAGTGCCGGGGTGCGGCCGCCCTCCCTCGCCCCTCCCAGCGTAGCAACGGTGGCTTCAAACACCGCAGCCACCGCTGAGCAGGTCTGTGTACGCGTCCCGGCCCCCTGCCCTGGCAGGGTGGCACCCAGGTGCCCCCCACCCCGCTCTGCCTTCCAGGGCGCCGCATGCCAGGCACGGGGGGCTTCACCTGCCCCCGCTGCCGCATGGCTCTCGCCTCCCGGCCGCTGCTGCAGGCGCACGAGGAGAAGCTGTGCCTCGGGACCCCGGCGGCCGGCAGCTCCTGCCTCCCCGGGGGGAACCCACCGCCCGCGGAGGGGGCTCCGGGCACGGTGGGGAAGCCGCAGGACGCCTCGGTAGCGTGGAGCCGGGTCTGGCATGGGGCGTGTGGGGATGGGGACAGGGATGGGTGCTGGGCTGGGACGTGCCGCGGGCGAGGAAATGGGGCGTCACAGTCACCGCAGCTGGATCCGGCCCAGCCTGAACCAGGGGGACCCTCCGTCCTCCCCCACTGCACCGCACCGCATGGGCAGCCCTCGATGCTGGTTTTGCCAAAGCCAGAAAAGTTTATATTATTAAGCATTTCCCCCCCTTTTCTTCCTGTTTGTGAGGTTGGGGTGTCCCAGCACGGGGACTGCACTGAGCCACACCGTCGCCTTGTGCTCCCCGGGCTCCCGCTGGCCATGCGGGGACAGCGGGTGCCAGGGCAAGCACGGGGGGCTCCCCTGGAGGACATGCTCACCCCCCGCGAGAGGGCCCTGCTCCACGCGGCCGACCCTGCTTCCAGGAGGCCGATGGCAGAGGTATGGCGAGCCCCGCACCTCTGGGGTGGCATCGGCACCCCAACAGCTCCCTACGCCCCGTGGCTGGCGGGGTCGAGCCCCTCCTGCCTGTTGCAACCCCCTGTGCAGCAGGGAGAGCCCAGCTGGCGGCCAGCCCCACCACGGGGGCACGGGCAGCGGCCGCAGGAGCTGCTGGAGGCCCATGAGCGCCACATGGCTGAAATCCGGGCCAGGACCCAGCAGCTGGAGCAGCAGAGAGAGGGTAGGTGCTGGCAGGGGGTTTGGGGTGATGGGGAGGCACCTGTGGGACACAGTAACCCCGGGGAGCGGGGGCTGTGCTGAGCCCCCGCGGCCCCTCGCCATCCCGCAGGGCTGTGCCGGCGGCTGGCGGCGCTGGGGACCAGGGCAGCTGCAAGCCCCCACCCTGAGCAGGAGGAACTGGAGCTGAGCCGGGGCCCAGAGGTGCCGCAGGATCATGTCAGACAGCTGTTGCATGGAGGGTAAGCCCCAGCCAGGGGCGGGGGACACAGGGCTCTGCACCCCTCCAGGGGAGCACTCAGGGAGCAGGGTTCTCCCCATCAAGGGGCCCTTGGCCCCTCACCCCCCTCATTCGCCCATTTCCTCCCCACAGGGCCACCCTCCGCCTCAACACCCTCCTGCCAGCCGCCGGGCCACTCGCCGCCGAGGCCAGGTGAGGGTCTGTGGGCGATGGCAGAGCCGAGCTGAGCGTCCTGCCGAGCCCGCGTGATGGCTGATTCTGGGGCTGCGGCAGGGCGCTGCAACTGTCCTACCTGCGCGCTGGAGGACGCGACCTGGCCATCCTGGACCAGCTCCTCCACCTCCAGGTGGAGGCCACGATGCTGGAGAAAGGAACCACGGGGCTGCGCGTGGGCGGGAGGATGGGTAAGTCCCAACCCCAGCCCCTTCCCTCAGCAGGGGCCCTGTCCCCACAGCTGGCAACCGAGGCACCCCCAGCTGTGCCGGCAGAGCCCCCCAGTGCTGGAGCACAGGGCCTGGATGCGGCGCTGCTGGCCGTGGAGCTGGAGAACCAGCGGCTGGAAGATGAGCTCCTGGCACTGAAGGTCAGGAGGGAGAGGAGAGCCAACGTTGGTAGGCAACAGGGATGCCGGGGAAAGGGCTGCTGGGGGCATGTAAACCCTGTGGTGATGAGTTCCTGTCCCCCAGGCTCGCGGGTGGCTCAACGGCACGCGGAGGAGCTGGCCCGGCTCCAGGCAGAAATGGCGATGCTGCGATGCCACACGGAGCAGACAGGGTCTCGACTGCCCCCTGCCATCCTGCCGCCCCCCGTGGCCCCCCCCGCTCCCACCAGCCCTGGCCGCACCAGAGCCTTTCACAGTAAGAGCAAGCCTCGTCCCGGGGCTCTTTTCAGGTCTCCGGAGGCAAGGGGAGATGGGGTCGGGCTGCTGACCCAGACAGGGCGATGAGTGTGGAGGTAGGGGCTTGAGGAGCTGATTCAGGAACTGCTGCCTTGGCCACAGCTGGGGACACGCGTGTCCCACAGCGCCAGGGCCACCAGGGCGGGAGGTTCCCCCTCCCAGGTATGGAACCATGGGCATGATTTGCTCTGCATGCCCAATGCCATGTGTGGCACGGGGTGGCCAGGCAACTCATACTGGTGCCCATTAACTCCACTTCTCTCCTTTCCCAGGAGCCCCCGGGGCCAGCGCGGGGGACAGGCAGCCCCGCAGCCCCCGGCCACCCCCGTGTCCCCCCCGGCCTCCCCCTTGCCCCCTTCGTGGCCCTGGAGGACCCCCCTCCCACTCAGGAGCCCCCAGAGCAGCACAAACCTCCCCAAAGGTGAGCCGGGAATGGGCCGTGTCCCCGCAGCACCGCCCCAGCGTCCCCTCGCTGAGCCGGAGCAGGAAATCAGGGCTTTATTAACTCTACCTGTGATGAAGGGATGGCAATATTTACATCATAGCTGCAGGTGTGGGGGCTTGGGACCAGCTGTGTGATTATCACTGGGGCCCCCCAGGGCTGGGGGAAGCACACAGGGTCCCTCCTGGGACCAGAGAGGCTCGGACCATTCCAGCAGGAGCGAGAGCAGGCAGAGCCCGAAGCCAGCAGCCACCCAGCCCCGTGGCTCAGCCTCCACCTAAGGCTGCTCCCCACCCCAGGGCAGTGCCCACACAGAGCAGCTCCATCCAGCTCGCCAGGAGGGCTTGGGGACCCGTGGAGGGCACAGGGGGCCACAATCACTTTTTTCCCCTTTCCCTGCCTTCCCACCACCACGCCCTTTCTAGGGGAAGCCTCACAAGAAGCACCCGTGGCTCAGCCCCAGGAACCAGCAAAACCCATAGGGAGATTTCCTCTGCTGCGTCAGATGTTTAATAAACGGCTTCAGCCCCTTGCTCTTTGCTTCCTGGCCGCCTTTTTATATCTAATACACATTTGTCCCAGCGCAGCCTCCCAGCCCCACCTGGGCACGGGCAGGGACTCGGGCTGGCTGAGGGGGTAGCCCTGCACTGTCAGGATCCATCGTCACCCCCTGCTCCCGCACCCCTTACACAAACACAGATGTACGAAGGGGTGAAGAGCCACGGACGCACCCTAACAGCATGCTGGCTGTTAGAAAGGGTGCAGGGGCCAGACACGCTCTTATCTGCCTTCCCCAGCACATTAAGGCTGCTCAAGGCCCCACAGGACCCTACACCAGGCTCAGCTTGGAAAGAACCAAACAGAGCCAGAGCTGACTACAGCCACAACTGGGGTGAATTTCATCCACTGCTCCCCCTTTCCCCAGCACCCACCCTCTTCCTGCCTCACGAGGCAGATGCAGATGGAAAATGCTGGGGCTGAAGGGCGAGGGAGCCCCGTGGCGCGCCAGGGCTGAGCCCTGCGCCCCACGGGCAACGAGGAGCAGAGGCTGGAAGCTGTAGCAGCAAGAGGGGCGAGACAGGGACCATTTGCTTACAATCTTTATTGAAGTCATACAAAAGTTGCCAAAAAGTGAAAAAATACACTATATACAAAACCATTTTCCTTGTAAGGAGAGGAGTGTCCAAGGTTAAAGAATTATCATACTGTGCTTTCAACTGCAGCCCCTGAGTCTGCTTGTGGCCTTTTCTCTGTCTAAAAGAAAAGAAAAGGTTTCGTTTTTAAAAAAAACAAGACACTGCCTTACAGCACCGATTCATGCAGCAGCTCAAGGTTTCTGTAATTTGAAGACTCAGCTGACTCTGCTGGTCTTCAAAGCCCAACGCTATTCTAAAATATTGATGGTAACTGTAGCCCAGGTGCTAAGTATTACTTTGGGGGGAAAGGCCCTGTGCTGTAGTCGAGCCCAGCTCAAACACCCAGAACACGTTTCTGTCCCACCCCGCAAGTCTCCACAGCAGGCATCTTCCCAGCCCACAGTGCCAGACGCCAGGGCACAGCATGCATCCTGCCAGCCAGGGAGCGTTCCCCGCTTCGCCTGGGAAGCTTTAAGACGACCAGCAGGCAATAAAACCAGTACATCTACCAGGCACAAAACCATGCCTGAACAGAGAGGGGAAAACCAAAAAGCACGGCACAGCCTCCTGACTCAGCTGCCCACCTCCTCTTCCATTTTTTCTGCCACCTCGTTTCCACTGGGGGCCACATCACCACCACCACCATTGACAGCCGGTTCTGGTTTAGATTTCTTCGCTTCGTTGTCTCCCTGTTGAGTCTCCTCCTCTGGTTTCCTCTGAAGACAAAAATTGTTTAGTCTTCACCATGTACAAGTTTATATATATATATATATTTTTTTTAGAAAGTTAGCATCTAGATGTCATTGCACATTATCTGTTCAACCTTGACTTGCCAGGTTCAAGACAGATACTTAAGTCAAGGGTTAAAATTTAACCAAAGCTCTGAAAGCTTTGGTATAGAGGTCACAACCACAAAGGATTTCCAGTAAGACATTGTTTAGGTGCTAGTATCTGTAGAGCTGGATTATCCCAAGTTATAGTTTGGCAAGGAAACACGCAGCTGCTGAGCCAGGTAACAGTTGAGGGGGTAGATTTAGGGTACCTATGACACTTACATCACCCGTGTAAAACAGATCAAAGCTGCTCCAGGCAAACCTGAACTGAAAGAGGCTAACAGAGCGCAGGCCAGGCTGTGCCACGGCAGCATACAGAATAAAAACTAAGATTCCATTATGGGATAATTTTAGTTAGATTTGCAAACAGTTCTAGAAAAAGCATACACCTTTCATGGCACCTAGTACTCAAGACACGATCTCCTTAAGAGGCAGTTTCTCATTACCCCCATCGAACTGGCTTTGCTGTTTATGAAGTCCAGTTCTCCATTTCCACTTGGAAAGAAGGGAACCCAACTCAGCCTGGTTGCTTGCCCTTTTCTTAAGGCCTGCAGGCCACCCTGCTCTTCTTGCAGGTCCTCAGCAGAGGAGGGCGCCTGCAGAAGCCACACCGCTCGGCTCAGGAGTTCAACCGGTGTGGGGTGGGCGGGGTGCTGAACCATCAGGAACCAGGCTCCTGAGGCTGGATGGTTCCCAGTGAAAAAGAGTTTCACGCACTGTTTCTGGTTTTACTTTTAGAGTGTTTTTTTTTTCTCCAGTATAGAACTAAGTTAAGAAGAAAAGCTTTAAGCCAAGAAATCCAATTGTTCAGAGCAAGCCAGTGGTACTTTAACGAAGTGCTCGTTCCGCTCGTCCTTTCTGGACTCACCTTTTTCCTGACCAGGTGAGAGATGTCTGTAACACACTGCGACGCACCATCAGCTGCTTTTCTTACCGGAATCTATTGCAAGACAGAGACTGACACGTGAGTAACAGCAAACGGTAATCCTTAAAGCAGACACGAATTCTCAACATCCATCTTAAATTAACTTACTGTGGAAACAGAACCGCTGTCTTCACTTTGTGCAAAGCCAGATGTAGTTCCAACCTTAAGAAAAGCAGAAGAAAGAGTGAAAAAATGCTGGCAAGACCGTATATGCTAGTTTAAAAAGGGACAGAAAACCCAGCTCCTTCACGTCTCAACGCTGTGTTCTACGCTTAGGCACAGGACAGATGCAACACTCAGTCCGTTCGCCCGTTTGGCTGACCTATCATTTCCAGCCCTGACACATGAAATTGCTATGGAAGCCTACCAAATTCCAGTTTCGCTTGGAACAATCGATGTCAGTGTATTTACTAAATACCCTCTCTTTAGATGCCAGCTGCCTCAGTTTCCCTCTCACAGTCATGGCCCGTAACATTTGCGAGCAACCACCAGCCCCCGATCTGTACAATCAAGCCTGAGCACCTCCCGTTACCGGTTTACTTCAAGTTTCACTAGAAGAATGTTTGGTTAAAAGGAAACCACAGGACGCACTAACCAGAGTTGCTTTCAGTGCCAGCTCAGCTACTCTTGCGCTCTTTTGAGACTCCTTTGAATCTTCTATCTTTTCTTTAATTTCAGGAAGCAGCCCCTTCAGTTCTTCAATCTCCTTCTCGTCTTCAGGGGACCCGCTTTCTGCCTTCTTTATTCGCTCGGTAAGCATCGCTAGGATCAGTCATGGCAAAAAACCTCAAGCCAAAGTAGCTGTCCAGTTATCAGCACCCAGAGGCAAGCATCTGCTCACACACACTGTTTCAACAATTCTGCTACCGGTATAGCCCGTTACCACTTTCAGACTGGCAAACATTCGCACAGCAAGGTAATAAGCACACCTAACTACTTTCAGCGCAGTTAAACAAAGTCTGCTTTGACCTGGGAAGGTCTCACATTTGCTAGGCAGTTTTAGAAATCCACTTACCCATTCTCTTGTCAATGACTTCTATGGATTTACCGAACTGCAAAACCGCCTCATCGAACTGGCTGTTGTAGTGGTACGCCAGGGCCAGCTGGTAGTGACTCTCGGCCAGCAGGCGGTCATGAGCCTCCAGGTACTTCTGCTGCAGGGCCAGGCAGGCCTGAAACTCCTCTATGGCCTGCGTGTAGTTTTCTATAGGAGAAAGGCGTAAGGTCTTTACAAACCACCCTCGTATATCCAAACCCGCAAGATCGAAACCCTTACTCAGTTACTCTGTATTTTATTGCACTTTTAGTCTGAAAACAGAACCACCGCTGAATACAGCAGTTGAGTTCGGTGACAGGCTGCTTTCAGATTATCAAGTGACACCACTCACAGCCCAACATGGTCCCTGTCCCCCCCCCACCTCAGAAAAAGATTGTTTCGAGTCCAGTTCCTCTAGTTCTCTCAAGAGCGCTTTGTCCATTTACAGCAACACAGTAAACTAAGCAGCCAAGTCAAAACCAGGCACACAAATGCTGTTATTTTACCTACTGCCATTGAGTGCAACCTGAACCTAGAGCAGTCCCCTACCACCTCCTACTCAAGCTCTCCATTCAACATATTCTAGTGACATAAAACACAATCCTCATTTTGTAGCCCTTGTCCACAGAATCACAGCATCGTTTAGGTTGGAAAAGACCTTTAAGATCAAGTCCAACCACTAACCTAGCACTGCAGTCCGCTGCTAAACCATGTCCCTAAGCGCCACATCCACCCGTCTTTTGCAGACCTCCAGGGATGGGGACTCAACCACTTCCCTGGGCAGCCTGTGCCAGTGCCTGACTGCCCTTTCGGTGAAGAAGTTTTTCCTAATATCCAACCTAAACCTGCCCTGGCGCAACTTGAGGCCGTTTCCTCTTGTCCTGTCGCTTGTTAGCTGGCAATAAGGTCAGAAAACATGTAGGTAGTACGGTCTGCTTTCAAGATCATGCTTCAACTACTAGTACAGACCTACAATTACGTACTCTTTAAAAAACTTGGAACTGGCACTTAAGGTGGGACAAGGACAACCGTATCCTTCCCCCTTGCCCACAACACGTGGCTCTCCGCTGCCATGGCATAAAGATCCTGAATTCCAGAAACCTGCCACATTATTCCCAATGCTTGCAACAGAGGAAGATCACACCCTACTTGGATTTAAGAAGATGAATGCCCACATGAAGGGCAGATAAGACACATTAGAAGGCACAAGCCTGAGTCTTGCTTCACACTCCTTTTTTTCTCGTGCATAACACATCAGGGTCTTTCCTGACCATACTCCAGTATTTTGGCAAGTCTAAGAGAGTCAACCATTTTTCATTTGCAGTCTTTATGTTCTGGAACTGGCGTGGCACCAACACCTCCCATTTTGCTCAATGACTCACTACTTCAATAAGGAAGGAGTCCTCAGTTTCTGAAGCTAACCAAACCTTGCCTATGAAGCAGAACACAAGGCTGGTTTTGATCTGGTAACACATTCTTACTTGAAGCTTTCTTTCACTGTTCTGGAAAAGCATGGACCATCCTGTTTAGGGCACTGACTTGTTCATCCATTGATTCTAAAGCTTCGCACATGGCTGCAGTATCATAATTAAACAAAGTGGATTTTGTTTTCATCTTAACAGCCTTCACTCACCTCCGCTCATTTTAAAGTAAGAAATAGAGAAGGACAGAAAGTGGAACTGTACATGAGAAGTAGTGTTACTTACCTGATTCAATGCTAACTTCTCCTAACTTTAGATGAGCTTGAGCTGCGTGGAGCTGAGCTTCTTTTGTTTCTTGTCTAAATCAAGGAGGGGAAAAAAAAAAAAAGTAGTTTCCAAATCCTCACCAGAATATGCCATTCACTAATTGCTTAAGCCACCCGCCAGTTTCCTAATGAGTTTCTCTAGTGGATATCCAAATTAGGACTTAAGCTTTTACCTCTTGTAGATGACTTTTGCTAACTCCAGCATGTCCCAGGCTAGCTCAAGATTTCCAATTTCATCCTCCTCACTTTCCTGTAAAGACTAGAAATGCATTAAAGATTAAGTGACTTCATTACATATCACATCAAACAACACTAAGTTTCTATGCAGTGTTGTCAGGGAATAAGTTTCCTTAGGAGGTAAAAAGTTTACCACTAGAAGGAAAAAAAAAGAACACAGAGAAGAGGTTACTGCACCAACTGAGACTTTGCCGGCAGTGGAGGTGTGGTTTTTTTTTTTTTTTTTTTAAGTGGAACATAAGCTTAGGCTGTGAGTTGATATGGCCTTCATTTTTTTTCCCAGAAATAACAGGGAACCAAGCACCAGTATTATCCCAAGATTAAGATTTTGTTTAAGGTGCTATTTAGATGAATCAAAAGCTAAATAAAGGAGTTGATGTTCCACTTTTTTTTTCCTCCAATGAGCTTTTGAACTTCATTAGAATAGTCTGAGGCAGAGACAGATATTCAAGACAGCTGTACAGCATGCTTACTACCACACTCTAATAGGCTTCAGATTCTTCCAGGTGTTTTGATTGCTACATCAAGGAAACGCCTCAGATTTGAGCAGCACTACACTTCCCACTAAATCTCCATCCTAATCATGTCTTATCAGACCGGGTGCATTCAACGTGCGTAGCGAGACAAACAACAAAAGGGGCAGAGAATAAACTGTTACAAGTAACTAACTTTAGTGACAAGCTAAAGCAACTCTCCCTGCCTGCCCCCGCATTTACCAGGCTGCATTACTCATCAGTAGACTGCCCAAGTTTACAGCCAGAGCTGAGCAAGATACTACAATGCGTACTACGCATAACACCACTCCTTCCTTAGGCAATATTGGTTTTCAAAAGTAATTTCCTACATAGGACTAAATGAAATACAAGTGAGCTTTTATTAAGCCATTAACATGACATTTAGATAAATACTGCCCTCTTCCATTAGCAGAGATATCAGAGCTCAGCAATCTCACCTTGTCTTCCACTGTCAATTCATTCTCCTTATCATCTTCAGCTTTATCGTTTTCTTTATCTTCCTCTTCAGATTCTTCTGTTTCTACAAGGAAAGTAGGCGAGTAAGAACACTTGTTGTTACCACGCTTGCTTCACATGGAGTCAGGTAGAATATGTTACATCCAGCCCTTATCCTTCCAGTGACAGGTTAGATATGTGATGAAAGAAGAGCAAGATACATTAAATTCTCAGCAGCAGCAGCCATCTTGCTGAAAGTGTTAGGCACTGTAGACTAAAGTAGTTCCAGGCTACCTTAGTCTTTGTTTTAAGTTTAACTTCATACTATCTAGAACAGAAACTTACCTAGAATTCAGTTCTCACAAATGCATTGTGAACTCCCACTGAAGCCATGGGATCCTGAGCAGCCCTGGAGGTACTGGTCAGTTGCCGGACTTCATGCTACAGATAACAAGCGTTTTCAGCAAGATAGCTGCCAAGCTGTGTACAAATAAGACTGTTTCTGAATTTGTGTTCCTCGTGTCAGACATTTAAGTGGCAATGTTATTAATGAACCTGCTATTGTGTAGGACTGATTTGACTTCTGATACTGTGTAGGAGCGTTGCATGATCTGTTCTACCAGTAGAAAACATTTGGGGAAAACGTGCAGCGAAGGAGTACGGCTAATAACTTTAGAGCACTGGTTGACTTGCGTGCTAAAGTCGCACACTGAATTCCTATATCACGACCAGTGACTAATTCCAGAATAACAGGAGCTTGATGGGGTGGAGACTAGAGAACCCGTAAGCTCAGTCTAACTCCCAAAAAGCGCGCATCTACCACTGAGAGGGCCAAACCTGTGAGCATGAGGACAGCTCGATCAAAGGTAAAACAGAAGAGATGTTAGGCAGTTAAAATTTAAGTAGTGGGAGGAGTCTGGAACGGCACAGCACCAGACCAGGATGACCAAGAGTGTCCTCACACCAACAGAGTTGGGAAAAAAAGCAGCAGTATGTGCACATAAGCAGCCTTTCACAGGACGATGAGGAGTGGATAACTACTCTTAGGTTATGTTCAGTCATACTCTGTCCAGACAGACACCTTGTTAGGCAGCTGCTCCAACACTGAGTGTTCACTGTGCTCAGCAGTACAAATCCTTTCAGTGTCCAGAACTATTTCGTCTGAATATTTGCCACTCCTAAAATAAGGCTCTTCCTGTGAAGCTGAGCTACTGACAAGCAAAGTTTCAACTATCAGCTCATCAATTAACTTGTGCAATAGAAAGCACTGGCCTACTAAGACCATGCGAGTACTACTTCAAAGCGTACAAGTTTTACTAGGTTACTTTAACATAATCCTGAAAACAGCTATAATGAAGCAGGGAAGCAGAATGGCAGAAAAAGCCAGATAGCTGCAAGACTGCACTAGATAGTAGCAATAAGCCTTCAGGTTGCCAAGGAAAATTGAGTTTAGATTTGCCAACCAAATTCTCACTTGTAGTTGCCACGAGAAAGACTCAAAGGGAGAGTTCTTCCCCCCACCAAAAGCAAATTTACTATTTTGTTATGTATTCAGCTGTTCTTATTTTTCTGCTCCACTGTTTTAAAAATAAAATACAGTTATAACCAGAGGCAACTTGTGCTTCAAGTTATTTGAAGGTTAGTGCAATAAACCCAGACGCATGCAAGTGAACATCCATTCAGTATTCTCCACCAGCCTAGCCATTACTTACACATTTCACAGGGCTGTAAGTTTGCTTTCAAGTAAGATTTGCTTTGCAGTTAGTTAAGCGTTAGTCTAGAGAAACTGAGACTATTCACTGTTCCTTGAAACTTTACTTGGATGTAAAGTCCTTCAAGAGCCCCTTTACTGTGCCTTTTCCTTATTCTAAGGCAAACAGAAAATTCTGAATGGAACACTTTTTACCCATTGTTAGCCAAATCCATCAAGTCATACACCCACAAGTACTTTTCTCCTCTCACTGTTACCTTCTCCCTCTTCCATCAGGTCATCTTTCTCTTCTTTTTCTACCTTAGCACCTTCACCCTCTTCCATCAGGTCATCTTTCTTTTCCTCTTTCTCTACCTTAGCAGCTACTTCAGCCTTTTCTTCCATGTCATTAGATGGCTCTTTGCCCTCTGTGGGCACAGGCTCCTTTGAGGACTCTGTCTCTTTAAATTCATCTGGTTTCTCTTCTGTAGCTGTCTCTACTGGCTCTTGTTTCTCCTCCACCTTCTTCTGTCCAGCTGCCTCTGCTTCCCCTTCTGCAGCTTCTTTCTGCTCCACAGCAACTGCTGCCTGCACTTCTGCTGTCACTTGTGCTACTGCCTTCTCTTCCACAGCCGCCTCTGCCTGCCCTTCTACAGCCTCTCCCTTTTCCACAGCTGGCTCTTTTTCTGGTGCTCCTGCTGTCTGCTCTCTCGCCTCTCCCTTCTCTTCCACAGCCGCTTCTCCAGCTCCAGCCTCTTCCACAGCTGCCTTTGCCTCCTTGTCCGACACTTCTGTCGTTCTCTCCTTCTCCTCAGTTGCCTCTGCTACCTTGTCTTCAGGCACTATCTTCTGCTCTTTTTCCACTACCTTCTCTTCCACGGCTGCCTCCTCTTTTGTAGCCTCCTTTTCCACAGCTACCTGCTGCTTCTGCTCTTCTGAAGTCACCTCTTTTTCCACAGAAGCCTCTGTCTTCTCTTCAGCCTCTTCAAGCTTTACACCCTTGTCAGGGATTGCTTCTTCTGTTGGTTTTTCTTCAGTGATCTCTTTCATTTCAACATCCTCCTCCTTGATTTCCTTCTCAGACAGTACTGGCGACTCTTCGGTAGACTTTTTGGCCTCTTCTTTTTCCCCCATGGCGTTATATACCTGTTCTCTCAACTCCTCCCTTGCTTCTTCTACATGATTGAGGAAGCATAAACATTTCTTCGAGTTTAGTGATAAAGACATTAATGGGCACTGACAATACCACCCTCAGACCCTCCAGTGTGTTGGTTTGTCATCAAGTTAGATGACATTCCTAAAAGCTCCATTTTCCAAGTACAAGGAAGTAGGACACAACCAACATAGTAACCTGAACTAAGCAAATCCCTTCCCCTTCCCCAGACTGCATTATTGCAAGCGGCCGCTCAAGCAGTGTGCAGTTTTGCGCGCTAGCGTTTTTAGTCACAGCTAAGCAAAGAGGTGCCAGTGTTTTAATAGTCTGGATTGACAGGAGTTCCTGTATTATCTCCAGCTGCAAGTAGTATAAAACAATTACTGTTCTTGGACTTTTTATGGAGACTCCGACCTGTCCTGCTACACACACTGTACTGCTACAAGCTTACAAAGCAGTTCAAGTTGCCTGTGAAGCTTAAGAAAGCGAGTTTGAATGCAGTGTTTCAAGACACAGACACCTGGTGACCCTTCACACATGCTTTCAGTGACCAGTTCCTTGCAGAAGTTTTAAGAGGTTTTGTTCAATCTTTAAGCAAGATTAGAAGAACAAAAAAAAAAAAAAAAAAAAAAGTCCATTCAGGTGCTAAGAGTTTCAACAGAATGATTCAGGCTACCTAAGATACCAATGGACTAAACTTGGATCGTTTAGACAAGAAAATGCAGCTTGGTGCCTCCACAACATGGCAGAGAGCTTTACATACCATCAACAGTTGGTAACGCAGAATCATCTTCAGCTTTTTCTCCTTCCTCTTCAACCTGCACCCCTTCTAAGGCATTGCCCAGCACACCATTTTCCATTCTAAAGGGAACAAAAGTTTGTGATCCCTTAGCTCTTGTAGTAACACCATTTTAACTGCACAAGCTGCAACGCCATGGCCCACCCCACCCAGTGCAACCCCGCGTGTGTGAGGTTCTAGCGTAACCCTGTCTATACGAGGGTGAAATCCTGTTACGCCAGGCAGACTCTTAATCAAATGAGAAACTGTTCGCGTACCTTGCCAACTCCAGGAGAGATTTCCCATAGTAAAAAAAAGCTTCTGCACACTCATCCGCTGTCTCACCATATTTTTTACCCCTACAAAAGGGATGAAGAATTATTTGCCTGTGCCTACTTTAGACTTTGATACATGAACTTGAAAGCTAAAAATTCCTGGACGGGAAGAATCGGTTTCTTCACTCGTCTCCCATTGTTTCAAACGAATAATGAATGCTCCTCTCACTTAGCTAGACGAGGCTCTCAAAACATCCAGCAAAGCAAATTAATCTAAAACCCAAAGAGGTATCACCCTCAGAGACTGATCAAGACTAGCAAACAAGTTACCAGCAAGTAACACTATCCCATTATTTTCATATTAACAGACATCAGAACCATACACTGCAAAATAAGATATCAGATCCCTTTTCCTCCTTAGGGAGCTGCGCTGGCAATTACTGTCACAAAAACTGTCTAAATTGCACACCAACTACAGTATTGTCCAACAATTGAGTTAATTTAAAGAGTTCGTCCTCTCTTCGGTTGCATTATAAATACAGCAGCATATGTAAGATAAAAATCTCCATCTTCCTTGTATAAGCCACATCAGTACTGAAAACCAAGCCCTACAAAAACACACAAAACATTCCACTACTCACAGTAAGCTCGCAGCTTCCTGGAACGCATTAACAGCAGCCGGAATATTTCCCATTACCAAGTGTTTCTGTCCTAAACCCAAGAGTTTCTTTGATTCTCCATCCACATCCATACTGGAGAAGAGGGGAAAAAAATAAAAATAAATCAAATACAGGATTCTGTTAGTTTCCATAGTAATTTTATACCCAGCTTTCAAAACCTAGTCAGCTTTATATAAGAGTGAGTTGCATACATTACACTGGTGTGTTTGGTTTTGTTTGTTTAAATCTGGACCAACTTTTAGTCCTGATGACCGAGGGCAGACAGGTTAATTTTAACCAACCGCTGCAAGAAGCAGGTATTGGAATCTGATATGACAAAGGATGCTAAAGAATATACTTTAAGAGTTGCACACCAATACAACACTGAGTACCGTACAGTGTTTCACCAGAGTCTGATGCTAGCTAAGCCAAGAAAAAGAATAAGCCAAGAAGAGTAAGTCCATGTTATGACTTCTCATAGCACAGCATGATGCATTGGAGAAGAACGATAGATGCAACTCTTAGTTTCAATTCAGTGCATCTCACACAGCTCCATTTCCAGAAAGTCTGGTCCAGTCCAGTACCTTGGACTGGGACAAGAGGAGCTGCCCACAGAGAAGTACCACTACACGCTAGTCACAGACTTGTACCTCCCCAATGCTCCCCCAGCACTAACAGATCAAGAATGTCCTAAAAAACAGCTCGTATTTGTGTATTTATTAGTCCTTGAAAGAGTTTCGTTGCACTAGATTTGTGCAGACTACTAGTGTGCACAAGTTGTCAGCATCTACAGCATCCACATCTGTTAAACTTCAAGCCTAACAACCCATTTGAAGGGTGGCCTTTTTGTTTCACACAATAACCTCTGGATTTCGCATTCTTTAGCAACTGACAACTCCGACTCCCATCTCACCTGTCTGTCTTGTCTGCGGATGTGGAAGGAGCTGCCAATTCCTCTTCCATCCTGCAAACGAAACATCGAATAAGCGTTTGTAACAGGCCACCCGTTCCCTGTCAGGAACCGAGCTCTCGGAGGCGGGAAAGCCGAGCCGGGAGAAGCGTTTGCTTTCAGGTGTCCGGCCACCTAGGCGCGCTCCCGCGCGGGCTCGCCCTGCTGTCCGTCCTTTTGGAGAGACCTGGTAGTTTCAGTTTTGTTTATCGCTTGAAAGAAAGTTCGGAAAGCAGATGCTTCCACCTTCAGGTTATACCAGACCGAGCCCGGCCAACAGGCCCGCCGCCTCACAGCCGGGACCGCCCGCCCCTGCCCGCTTGCAGCCACCGACCCACGAGCTCCCTGCAGCCCGCGGCCATCCCCGCGCACACTCGCAGCACGCAACAAGCCGCAAAGCGCAAAATGGGGCGTTCCGCACCGCCTTCCCAGTCAGAAGCCCGGGGATGCGCCCGAGGCGCCCGCCCAGCTCGGAGGGCTGGGGGCTGGCCGCGGCCCCCCGCCGGGCGGCCTCTCCCCGGCGGCGGCCGCGAACCCCCGGCCGCCAGCTGACAGGCGCCGCGCTGCCCCGCGGCCGGCAGAGGGAGGCCGGGGGCGGCGTGGCGGAGCTCCCCGGGCGGAACAAAGGCCGGGCGAGGCGGGCAGCGGCCGCGGCCCCCCCGCCCCTCACAGACAATGGGCGCCTTTCCCGCCTTCCCCCGGCCCCACCCCCCGCCATTGGCGCCAAACCCCGACGGCGGCTCCTGACGGGCTGACGGCCCAGCGCCACGTGACGCCGCAGGACCACCCCCCCCCACCACACACACACACCCCCGCTGCTCCCCCTCCCCCAACCCGCTCCGCGGGCAGGGCCGGCGGCGTCGGCTGCCCCCAACAAAGATGGCAGCAGCCGCGCAGGGGTCACGTGGTGGCTCGGCGCGAGGCGAGCGGGCCCAGCTAGCGCGGGAGGAGCGGGGCGGCACGTACCACCGCCGGAGGGGGGGGGGGGGGGAGCGGGGGGGGAAGGGGGCAGGCGCGCGAGCTCTCAGCACCCCCAGCCTCCCGCGAAGGAAACCCTGCCCGCCGTCCCCCACCCCCTCTCCGGTCACCCCGCGGCGCGAAAGCGCCCCCTCTCCCCTGCCGCCGCTCCCCCCCGCCCCAAAACACGCACACACCGCGACCGGGGCCAGCCCGCGCGGCCCTACCTCGTCGGGGAGGCCGGCGCGGGCTCAACGCAGGGGGGAGCGGCGACGGCCGATGATTGCATAGAAGCTGCCGGAGACAGGGGCGGCGGCGGCGGAGTGCAGCCCCCTGCCCCGCCGGCTGCCTATATACCCCCCAGGACACGCCCCGGCCCGCCTGGCGGCGCGCGCACGCCGCGGGGGGACTACCGCTCCCGGCACGCCGCGCGCCGGCCCGCCGCGGGACGGCGGGGGGCGCCGCCGCGCGGGGCTTGCTGGGAAATGCAGTCCCGGGCGGGAGCGGGGCCCGGCGGGAAGTGTAGTGCCGGGGGCGGGGCGGGGCAGCGCCGAGAGGCCGCTGCCGCGCGGCACGCTGGGAAGCGTAGTCCACGCCGCCGGGCCGCTGCCCACCGCCTCCCCCGGGGCGGCTCCGAGCGCCAGCCGCGCCCCGGGGCGGCGGGAGGGCCCCGCTGCTCCCCTTCCCGCCCCGGGGGAAGGTGGGGGTGGGCGCCGCCCGGGCTCAGCTCCTTCCCGCAGGACGGGGTGTCGTCCCCCCTCGCCCCAGACGCAACGGACATGGCTGCGGCGGCCCTGACAGCAGCGGCCTCCGAAAACTTGCACGGCGCAGCAGGAGAGCCGGCGGCTCAACTCCCCCGCTGCGATTTCAGGATAAAAGTTGTGCAGCTCCAGCTGCGCTGCGTTACTCCATGCAGTCACGGAGGTGGGAAGGGCAGGATTAATAGAGAATTAACCTGCTTTCCTTGGGAATCCTCTCTGCCCGCTTACTTACACTCGATGAGAGAAATAACGAGAAAAAGTTAATTAGGGCCCTGACATTAGAGGGGGGAAAGAAGTCCCAAAGTCATACACCGAGTGCAGTATTTATTTAAGACATGCAAACATACCCGTGGAAATACATGCTACAAAAGCCACTCTTCTCGGCAGGATGACTGCTGTTAACATTCGACATAGCACCTTCAAAGCAAAATTGCTTCCCTACCGATTTGCAGTAAGAACCGTATTCAAAGTCACCCACGTTTGATTAGAATAATAAAAAAACAACAGGGATTTCACGTCCCTTCGAAGAAAGCATCCAGTCTAGTAAGGAATCCTAATTGAGCTGTAATGGCTTTCTCCACTGAGGCAAGTTCAGCAGGAATTAGGAAACACGCTACTGAGGAACAGAAATTCTTTAAATTTTACATAAGGATTACAAAAAGTGATAAACAGGTTTGTTCCAGTTCAGCCGCACGCTGTGAGGCCCAGGGCAGGAAATACTTGAGGAGGCATTACGCTCGAGATGAATACATAGTTTTACTATAGGCCTACTGTAAATGAGGCTACCAAAACAAAAATAATCTAATTCTTTAATTTTTGAACTATTTGAATACAGAGGATTATTCTTCTAATTCTATGTTTGTTATTGCTATGGGAAAATTTAAAATAACCATTCTTTATTTCACTTACAGTCAGTTAAGCTTTCTTTATCCAGCAGCAAACGAGGAGTTGTGCCTATGACTATCTCTGAATGGCATCAACAGATCTGAAAGAGTTCCTTTGTTTTAAATCCAAGAGGCCTTCAGAAACTCTGCCTTGCTACCCTGTCTGCACCAAGGCAAGTGAGCATTAATCCTATTTTACAGGCAAAAAAATATTAAGAAAAAAAAAAAACAAAATAGAGTGTTAACACTGCTAAGGCCACAGAAGGTACGACCCTCAGAGCACTGGCAGGTACTAACACCTCATGCCCTTTGTGCTCAGATGGCTAGGCAGTTCATTAGGAGACTGAAAACAAAACAGAACTGTTGTTAGTGCTAGAGTAAATTAGTCCCTGCCAGGGAGTAGCACAGAGACATGGCAAGTGGGCAAACAGAGGCACAGGAAAGGTAAATGAGTTGCCCGGTGTTACCAGCAGGTCAGTGGTAGAACAGGAGACAGGACCAGCTCTCCCAAGCATCAGCCCAGGCAGCGGTCAAAAATGCGACATTAAAATGGAAGGGGCCCTCTGCCAGGGCTTTGCTCTTACTGTATAGCCAGGAACTAATTTTGTGACCTTCCAGAACTCAAACTGGACATCTTTGGTAAAGAGACACTGGGCAACTTTATGGTAAAAGCAGGATGTTTTTCTGCAAGAAAATTCTTGAGGCTTTCGTGATAGGACGACCGGAGCTATTGTCAGAGCTGAAACCTAACCATGTGACAAGCAACAGAGAGGACTGCCCTGAAGGCCTGCTCCAGGGTATGCATTTATTCTCCTCAAATCTACAGGCAAATTAAAAGAAAAGAGAAGAGAGAGTTCTAAGTCCCACCAGTACTCTAAAGGGGATAAAAAGCACTGGGCGTGGCTGGTTGCTTCGGTTTTAATGAATGGTTTATGGACATAGTGCAACTGTAGCACATTTCACTTTATTCCCTGTATAAAAATATTAATAAAGATATCAAAGTCAATGGCTGAGCAGTTGTTCAGTCTTAAAATGCTTTCATGCCTTCCCCCCCCCCCTTTTTTTTTTTTCCCCCCCTCATGGTAACAACTAAAGTTTTCAAAACTGTTTCACAGGCAGTAAACCCAAAGTATTGCCCTAACCTGATAATGACATGTTTGGAACTCGATTTAGGCTCACCCGCTCTTTATCTAATCCCCAAAAGATCTGATGCTTCCAGGAGCAAGCTTGCAGTCATTGTAATAAATCCACAAACTTTGACATGGAAGCTACAGTATCTCCAGAAAGGAGGTCAATTAGAAGCAGTACATTGATAAGTGAACCTACTCGGGAAGGAAGGTTTTATTTGGACAGGTTTTTTGAAAAATTGTGGCAACAATTACTTTGTGGAAGAACATGCAGAGGAGTATGTTATTCTAACACCTTATTTTCTAGTAGTTAATATGGGTCATTGAAGGGGTAATGGGGGTGTCCAGCATCTCTCGCTACTAGCTTTCCATTCACCTGTGAAGTAAACAGACAGACTCACATCAGAAAGATATAAATCCATTCTTACTCTCAGTCTCAGACTCTGTATGGTTTAATTTCTAAATCTTCATATCCCAAGAGAGCATCTTCTTCAGATCTTAAACAAGAGCTGTTCTCTCTACCCCCGAGCCCTCTTAGCACTTCTTGAAAGAAAAATTTTAAAAATTAATTTTAAAAAAAGAGATAGATTTCTGTAGCCTACAGCAACAGTCTGTCTTCTAGCTGCTGAGGCTTGAAGAATTAGATTAAGAATAGTTAAAAGACTCTTGCCTTGTAGCCGTTATTGAGTAAGTGTTGTAACATGCACACTTCAAAGCACTTTGTTGGAGTTGGAGCTTTTGCCCATGTTTCCATGATAGAGAGTTGCCAGGCTGCCCGTTTTACAGATGGATAAGATGAAACACATTGAATAACTTGTTCAGGATCACACACTGAAGTATTAGGAGTGTCACTGAACTCCTTCATAGCACTTTTTCTTTAAGAACATTTCCATAGAAGACCAGCTTCTCCAGCTATAAAATGGGAATACTGAAACTGATGTTCACAAACAATGAAACAGAGGCTCAGGCTGGCCCAAAAGCAGACGTGGCCACACAGGAGTCTCAGTTCCTACATCCCCCACCTCTAAGCATTCAGATGCACAAGTTGCATTTCTAGTTGGATTAAGTCCATTGCAACACCCCCAGCTTCCAAGGAGCTGAGGTAAAACCTTGCTCCTCACCTGTAATGTTTGGGGAAGTTTAGGTGCAGCAAAGAGATATACACCTCCCTGGGTGACAGACTAGCATCATTCAGCTAAAACTTACATTAAGCGACTAATGACTGAATAAAAGTTATGTTAGAGAAAGAATTGATTTTTATACGTATACATGTGATTTTTATATTAATGTGATGTTAGAGATCACTCAAATGTTACGGGAACAGAGGGAATCACAGGGACTTTCAAACCAAGTGTCCACTAGCAAGTCCCTCTTAAGTTTTCAGTAAAAAACCTGCATTTCAAAGCAACAACTGAAATCCCTAGTAATGAATTGTTTACCGTGAAGACTACTGAAGTGTGAAATTAGTCGCTTGGGGGCACTACAGAGCAGAAAACTAAGATGTTAAGGTTTAACATTTGACTGGTGCCCAGATTAAAATAAAATGAAGCCGAAATGAAGCTGTCAACTGAAGGCAATCCTTAAAACTGTAGACAAAAGTATTGCAGTATCTTCAGGTTTCCCCATATTCTCTTGTGAGCCAACAACTTCTGCATGTTCCTAGAATTCATATTCCTCGTTTTTCCCTCCAGTTTCTTCCCCCTGCATATTTCGCTACAGAGAACAGCTCTTCAGGTAAACATTCTTGTTCGCAGCATGCCGAGACAGCAGCTGCCAGAAGCAATGTTCCACATAGCTGATTCCAGTCTACCCCAGGAATTTGAGAGAAGGAGGGGGGGTGTAAAATCAGCAGTGAACACATTGCAGGTCAACGGTAGCTAACTATCAAAAATAGACAGATCATCATGTGTACAACACCATTACTCCTCCTCTCCTGGCTTTCTAGTCATTCAAGTTTTGCTTAAGTATATTCCTTGGCCAATTATGTGTTTCCAAAAGTTTCGATCTCAGGCTGGTGCAAGGAATGGCTGAATAATTTCCAACCTCTGTCCACTTAATGAGCTGTTAAGGTATAAAGCAACTCAAATTGTCTACAGGCAATGTAATAGCCTCTCCTCAGACTTTAAACAAAAACCCAACGTGGAGAAGAATGGCACAACTATAAGAACTTATGGTTATGTATCAATGAAGTAAAGCAAGGAAAAACTGTCTCATCAGTTATGACAGGAGCTCTGATATCACTGCCATATCACACTTTGAAATCCAGACACTGTAATTTAGATTCATAGAGGAGAGAGGCATGAAAGGTTAGATAGGAATTTTAATTCACAGTTGATAAAAAAAAAAATCTTTCTGATAAGCCCAGAAGGGATGGGCAGGAGACAAAAGGTTCCACTAGAGATCTTGCAGCTACAGAGTCATAGTTTTAATTCTCCTCATCCTGCTTCTTCCTGTCTTGTTACCTAACAATATGGCAATATCTTTGAAGCCCAGCTGCATCACATTCACCCTTTTTCTAGTTGGATAGGCTAGTGCTTTGAACTGTATTTCATCTCCCCTTTGTGAATCGCTGTGATCTGATCAGGTCTCCCAGGTAACAAAAGCACATGAATTATCCCCTGCTCATCCAAGCCGGGCTACATTCTAATGTATTTTGCAGTTTCATTAACAAAACAACTTTGTCTGCAGCACAAGTAGCAAAACACTTGAAAGAAACACACTGTAAGGAGCAGGTGTGCTTGTCACTATCACATTCACACAGATGAGCAGCTCAGCTTGCAGTTTGGTGCGTAGACTCCTGATCCGTAAGCATAAAGATAATTTTGGTTGCAGGGATGTGGGGGTTTATATTTACACACACATACTGAAGCAAGCCTACAGTTAAAAGCATGGCCTTGAAGCTCTCATAAACCCCAGCATGACAAACAGTGAAAGCTGTAAAAAGTATCTACCCTTGATATGAGACAGTAATTCACCACACATTCACAACTTCTCTTTTCTAGCTCAGACTAGTCACTGATATGTCCTCAAGTACTCAAAAAAACCTCAATAATAAATCCTGGAGTAAAGCTTTCCCCAAAGAATTCCTGTAGCCAGCAGCCACTGACTATTGAAGAATAATTTACAGGCAAACTACTCAAGAGGCAAGGGTATGCTTGACAGCTTCCAAATTTGCAGAGAGACCTACTGTATCTATGCAGTGTACTATACGATAGAGAAGGGATAAATCACTTCAGACTCATTATAGCACAGCTGCCATGTGGTGTTTGGTGACGCACCAGGGAATGGCAACGGCTCTGTTGTATAGTCAGAAGCAGGACAATACGAAATGAGGAACACTATAAAGACAGGAGACAACAAGGCATTGACTTTTTTTTTTTTGCAGTGAGGGGAAAGGAACAAGGTTAGGTCCTTTAATATAAGACAAGACAGACCAAGAGGACTTCAACACTTACATGGCATTGGTTCTCTAAAAACAGACTGGTATCTGATAGCACACAAGGTAAGGTTTCACATGACAGAGTAAACTACTGATGCAAAAAGATGCTGTGGCTAACCGATTTGGGAAGAAAAATACAACAGCCTAAGCCAAACTCCTTACATTGGAGGAAGGTCATTACAACAGATGCTGAAAGGGGGGACATCCAGTGGAGGGGAGTGGACAAATTCCCTCATGTGACTTCCACAATGGATGTGGAGAACTAACAGCACCCTGAGTCTTCACTGGTCTTAGATGCTTATGGTATAAAGTAGATGGGGACATTTGGAACACGGGGTACTTCTGGAAGAATGGCACGGACCTTAGCCTGCTTGTACATGAGCAGAACAAATCAGCAGTTTAGTGAGATTTGAAGCAAGATGGGACTCTGGCTTAAAGGCCCATGGACAGGTCAGTAATGAGAATAAGAGCCATCAGTGGCCAAAACAGGGGAGAAAAGCTTTCCAGAAGTTACCTTTTTTGTACCCAGCTTTTGAAAAATTCTTTCATCTTAGATACCCTAAAAAGATGTAGTGTTCTTCTGAGTAAGTAGTTCTGATGGGGAAAGTAAAAGAAAACTGCAAAAACCCCAAGTTGTGGCCACATGCACATAATGAAAACTAATAGAAACATGAGAAATTTACCGTAATCATTGGCACAATGTAACGCCAGTTTTTGTTCAGGCTTCCAATGTGGTTCATCTCCTCTTCCGTGAGGCTGAAATCAAACACCTGAAAACAAAAGCAAGAGGCTATTGAATAAAGATTCAATAACCATAGGTTTTTCATATGTAATTGATGTTGAGTTTTGCCTCTTGATTTTGTTTCCTTTGTAAGTCACAACCATCCCCTTGCGCCGCAAATTTCTCCAGAGATCCACAAGCAACAGAGCTGACTTAAAGGCAAAAAGGTTCCACTTCTCAATAATCCAGGACAGAATGGAACAGCAGCAGCAACCTGAGACATTGCTGACTCTTTCAGTGTTTAATTTCAGATGACAGCGCAACAACACAGTTGTAACTGAGGCAAACACACAAGACCAGCATAATTTATTAAGCTGTAGTTACATAGTATCTTTTGTACTTTCAAAAAGACAAACTACAGTGCTATAATAGAGTTGCAAGATCCTAGTGGTAAAACCCAAGTAAATTAAACGTAACACAACCTGTAATATTTCAAACACCTTCAGAAGCTGCAACTTTGGTAAGCCTGAGCCTCAAATAGAGGGAATTTCTGTGCAACTCCGATCAACAGAATTTATGTATCTGTAAAAATCTTGGCTTCACACAGTATTAGTTTGTCTCCTGTTCATAAATATGAAGTTGGAATTAAACCCATTTTATAACAAACACAAAACCAAAGGCTTAAAGCCTGAGGTGTTCATACACTTATCAACTCTAAGTTTACACTGATACTGCATAGCACTCTTCCACAGAGATAAAAAGCAGTGGGACTGTTCCTTCAAGTGCTGCCTACCAATCAATAGTCTGTTCCCATGCAGATCTAAACCTCAAGTGACTGCAGAGTTTACTGGAATTTCTTGACATTTCTAGCAGCAAACTACATGGCAGAAATTGGTTTAATGGGAATAACAGTTACAGAAACAAGTCTTAACTTGAAAACAAGTATGTAACCAGCCAATCTGGTCACCTGGAGGCAATTCAGAGACTTCCCTCCAAATTATTGGAAGTCAGTGTTTTCAAATAATTTCTAAAGCAAACTGTCTCTACTTCAGAGCAGAGGCAAATCACACTAATTCTATTCTTTCATCATCATTAGAATAGCAGTTTGCTGCAGAAATAGTCACCAGCCCTCACTTGCAGGGTACAACAACTGTTATTCATAAATAAGAACCATTAAACATCATTAGAAGATTCCCTTGGTCAATAAATTTGTATCTCAGATGAATTTCAGTAGAGATTTTTCATTTAGACTTCTACCAAGAACATTCGTTGCCTTTTGATAACAAGCCTGTGCATGCGCATATATAACATGCACACGTAGTTGCTTAAAACATATGAAGTTTGTTTTCCAAAAATCTTTACCCTCCCTTCTAAGTATGCGCATACATTGATGAACAAGAATGAACCAAGTGCCTCAGCTTGTTATTCTGCAAGTAGTAGGACAGTATATTACTCACATAAAAGAGCATTGCTGAAACTCCTTTTCTCTATTTAAACTTACCTGGAGATTCTGCTGAATGCGAGCGGGAGTGACACTCTTGGGAATGGCAACCACTTTACGCTGCACTTGCCATCTGTTAAGAGAAGGAGGAGAGAGATTTTTCTATGCATGCAGCCCAAGAACCCTGATATTTATTTTGGTTGAGTGATAATCTGTGGCAGCAGAGATGCCACTTAGGTTTCTATGTGAAATAAAAATATCCAGAAGAGGGCTGACTTAGCACTGTATTGTATTAGGACCAAGCAAGACAGTAGCCACTGGACTAATCAATGAGAGGAAAATTCTGTGATTAAGGTGCTCGTGCCTATGAACAAGCAAGCGAGTTTCAGGTGCTTTAAGCTAGAAACCCAAGAAACAGTCAGAAAGATGTAATTCAGCATTTTACGCAAGTTCTAACACAACAACCACTGAGAAACTAGAAGAGAACCCAGATCCCTCAATTGCCTGTCTAGCAGCTTGAGCTGAAGTCTTGAACATATTCAGCTGGCAGGGTAACTTGCTGCTGCCCAAGACTGTACTAGTGATATTGATAGATACAGAGCCAGACAAAAAATGAGGACAGAAATCCAATTTTACTTTACAAGGTGCTGATCATATTCTGGATATCACCCAATCATCTTGTTTCCCAGTATCCAGTAGCTGGCTTTTGCTTTATAGGAACAAAACAGCAAACGGTTCTTTAGTGTGAAGGAAAGTCCCTTCCTCAGCCCCTCTTCCTGGGAGCCCATCTGAATGCAGTAGCAAGCACTCAAGGTTCAAGCAACCAGCCACAGGCAAATTCGGTAGGTGGCATTCAAATGTGGTACACTGCTGCCTTAATTGTCCTACTGCTATTCCACAGCAAAGGTAGTGAACTGTCCCAGGCAGGGATTCAGGCCCTGAATGGACCCCTCTGATCTAGCCCATCCACCTGCCCTAAGGCAGGACCAACTCTGTAAAACAAGAACCAAATGGGGTTTGCTTTTGGTGCTGCGATTTTAACTCCCCACTGATGCAGAATAACACACACTTTAAGTAGATTCCTTCTAGCTTGTGTTTTTTGCTTTATTTAAGGCCGGGTTCCCAATGCCACCCTCTCTCAATTGTTCTGTACCTGAGGATGATCTGTGCAGGTGACTTGCTGTATTTTTCTGCCAGTTTTTTGATCCCAGGTTCTTCTAGAAGCACAGGCTCATCTGGGTGTTTCCACATGCGATCTGGAGAACCAAGGGGACTGTAGGCAGTGACAACCAGTCCTCGCTTCTGGCAGTGAGCTATCAGCTCGTTCTGAGCTAGGTAAGGATGGCATTCTACCTATTAAAATGACCCATAATGAGTGGCTAGAGAACAGATATCAACACAAAGCTATAAACAAACAGGAAGTCAAAAGCACAGCAGAACCAAACACATCACAGGAGGTCATTCCAGATTCTGTAAAACCTTATGAGGATAAGCTTTAATGAAAGAATGAAAAAGTATCTGGTAGGCTAAGTTTACAGGAAAAAGTGAATAGATCGCCTAAGTTTAGAGTGCTGGATTTTCCTCATGTACCAAACAGATCATCCAACAAGTAAGGAAGCTCTCTACAGAATGGATTCAAGTTACTCCCCCGCAGGTCTTTCTTTTTTATAGACTAAATTGTTCCTCAGAGGGAAGATGAACTCTTCCACAGACCTGTTCAACTAAGCAGGCATAAATGGCCACAGAACATGGATACAGGCCTCCTCCCCAATAAATTAACCTGCCTAGGAAGACCACCTCTGTGTCCCTGCTCCTGCAGAGGTAGCTATATTGTTCCCTGTACATAAGAAGCTACACCCCTTGCGCTAAACACATAGCAGTGGTTCGCAAATTCTTCACTCTTATGGACACATAGGAAAGGTATTTGTCCTCTCCTTTATTCACCTTACCTGGAGCACAGCTGGTCTGACAGTAGCCACACTTAGTACATCATCAATCTGACGACTGTTGAAGTTTGACAGCCCAATGGCTTTCACAAGACCTTTTTCTACCAGCTTTTCCATAGCCTTCCAGGTATCCTTGTAATCAGTGTAATCATAACGCATCGTGTTATCAGAATTCTTTGGGAAGAGATTGTCCCCTCGTCTATAGCACCAAAGGTAAAGTGAAAGTACATATATCACATTATTTATATTATTTAGTTCTTCACTAAAAGAAATTTTCCTCAAAGTATTCTCAAAAGCTTATACATAGTTTGAAGGACAGAGTACAAATTGAGCAAATTTGTCTGTTGAATTCCATTATGCTGACTTAACCTCTAAGAAATTATTTCATAGTCTTTCCTATGCAAACTTGTTACACAATACTTTGAACTACTTACCTATACGGTAGTGACTACACAAAACTGATAAACTACTGTATACACAGCAGCAGCTCTTTGCACGCTGATTCTAGCAAAACAGCTGATTTAGAGAGCAGCAACTCAGAGGACAGCTTTAGTTTTTCAATTTGTTTTTGAGCAAGGACTAACATTCTTCATAGTCTGTTTGGAGCTGCAACCAAAGGGATCTTGGCTTAAGAGCTATCTAGGGGAGCACTGCATTCAAAGTACACTGGTTCTCCCACTCCCTTTGGATTCTGTAGCAGTGTTAGCACTCGATACAAGGGCAGATTCTCACAGAGGTCTTAACATGTACATGTTGATTGTAGGTTGGGTGTGTTTCCAGTTAGTCATACCAACGCATTTAAAAAATAAAATTAAAAACAAAACCAACACCACACACACAAAGAACCTGGTTATGCCAGGTGACACCACCGCACTGCCAAAGGGCTATGACCAGTCTCTGAGCAGTCCATGCGGGGAGGGGTGCCAGCAATCCCACTGGAAGAACGCTGCTTCATAACCACTGCAGGACTCTGCTGGCTCAGTTCTCAGAGACTGTCTTGCATTGCTCTAGCTAAGCAGTGAACAGTGTGAGAAATGGCAGCAGCTGGGGACAAGGGGAGATGGTTCTTGTTAGTGTCATTGATAGATCTGGAACCAAAAATAACTCTGAAAACCTTATGAGCTCCCAACTCACAAAAGCAGCCTCATATGTCAAAAGTAAATATATTTAAGTGAGAGATTAATTTTCAAGACCTAGAGGCACTGTGAATTTCATCCAGAAGTCTATTTTAATTTCTGCGTAACTAACATTCTTTTGCTTAGCTTCCCAATACAACAGACATTATAGATAACCATGCATTAAAACAGTTGAAGTAGAGCTAATGCAAAACTGTAGGGTGAACCATTTCCGATGAGAAAACATAAAACTGCTTTATTAGAATGTCAGTTTTGTCAACAGTTTCCACAACATCAAGCACATTTAAATATTAGTAATACCCAAATATATGTCATTATTTGTGTTACATGTTATTATCAAAGCAACATTTATAATGTTTTTTTTTTTTTTATATCAACTGGAAAACAAACCTGTTTCACAATAGGGGGAATTTTTAACAATTCTTCCTCCAAACCAGCTCTAGTTGAAAACACTTCCTCATTCTGTTATGCTGAGGAATATACTTGTACTTTGAGCATCTTTTCTCTTATGATTAGTGTTGTATGCTTTGTAAAATTCAGTTCACATGACTAGAAAGGGAAAAAAACATTCACAAATTTGCAGAAGCCCCTTAAACTGACAGGGTTTCTCCTGTTGAGTGAAGTCTCCATGCAAACACATGGTCAGGAGATTTATTCCCCCCCTGCCTTTTTATTGATTGTAGGGGCAGGGGGGCAGAACTGCTTCCACATCTACAAGAAAATAAGTAAGGAACTCTGCTTCTGATGGGGTTGTAGGATAAGTGCATTTAGCACTTAACTGGAGAACTTTCTCATCTCATATTTCCTCAAATTGTAGAATTAAATTGTCATAGAAGTGATTTTCATTTCCTCCTCATACAGATACCACCATGATACTGCACATGCGGGGTCACTCTGGTACAGTTAATACCTATTAGCAAAAACTGCTGTCGTCTTTATAAAGTACTTAATTCCCATTTTACAGATAAGTAAAACTAAGGCACAAAGCAGTGACAGGATTTCCTCAAGGTTACCATGTAGGTCAATAGCAGAACTGAGAACAGCTGCCACACTTCCCCAATGCCTAGATGATGCCTAGACTATTTTAAACTTCTAATGTATTTTAAACTCGACAAAGATTTTACCTCACAGCAAGCCAAATTTTCAGCTAGTGTAAGGTGGCAAGCTTCAGTATAGAAACCCGTCTCATAAAGCTTTATTATGTTTCCCCCAGTTACACTACTTTCAGTTACCCAACTTTGGCACCCATGCCAAACTGTCAGCAGTTCAGTGATCCTAATTTCATTACCTAGTTGTTCTCACCATTAAAAAATTTAAGTAATTGCTTAAAAATTTTAAATGAAGACTTAATACCCATTTTTCCAGCCTCATCATTGCTAAATAATGAGAACAATTATCCCTCTTCTATTTACAATACTTCTACACAAAACCAGAAATTTTGTCTTCTCTACTATATGTTTACAGACTGGCTACAAATCTTACAGTAAACAAATTCTCACCCAACTGAAATTCAGAGAATGAAATTCAAACAATTTTTTCTGTGAATGAATGGACCAAATATGACTAATTGTACACGTTATGGGTAGAAAAGAGTGTCTATATGACAGTCTGTAGGACTACTTTCAACCACACTGAAAAACATCTTGCAGGCATTATACACAGGAAGAAATTCACAGCCCAGAAAGAAGCTCCTCAGGACATAACACCAGCGACTTATGTAAAACTGGGGTTTCTGCTTTCTATGCCCTGTCCAGGTAGAACTTACTCAAAGGCGTGCGGCCAGTGCATAAGGTACAGGTCCAGGTAATCCAGTTTCAAATCTCCAAGTGTTTTCCTTAGTGCTGGCTCTACATCTTCTGGGTGGTGCTTGGTATTCCAGAGCTTTGATGTTACAAACAGGTCCTCCCTCTTAATAACCTTTAAAAAAGGGAGGAGAGCATAATTTACTGGAAGAAGTTCAGAAAGGGAATCATAGCAATTCCCCAACTAGCTTTAAATCAAATAGTACAATTTAAAAGAAAAAAAAGTAACACATGGAACCTACAAATTAAACCCTTAAAATATACTGGATGTAGAAGAGAGAGAAATACACACTTACACTGACAAGTCCTAAAGTATATCAAATACTTCGCAATTTATTAGAAGTTTTGAAAAATAAAACAATCCCTTCCACACACACACTCCTCTTCAAACTTTCCAATTTAAGGGTTAAAGCCACTATAAGTGCGATGTGGCCAAAAGAAAGATTACTCAAGTTTATTCATATGTAAATTTTGTAATTTCTGTTTAACAATCCACATATTCTAGGCACAACCAGCTAACTTACTATACTCATCATATGTTATAAACCAAGAATGCTTCTCATGGAAAGAGTGTGGGAAAATAAACAGAAGAAGTTTCCCCAAACCTCTGCACTTGCATTTCTAGGTTCTGGGAGGAACACACTAAGAATTGAGTGCCCTGTACCCTGTATTGGAAGGGTAAGATGCACAAATGAAACAAATGGAAAGTTGCTTAACTAGGAAGTATAAAACAAAAGGGAGATCATATTTGGCAAGCTGAAGCACAGGACACCATCAGAGGGCACTTCTCGCTGACTTATGTCAGACCAAGTTTCACTCAGGTCTATACTTTGTAGAAGCTGGCATGATTAATTGCTTAGTTTCTCTCCTCCAACCATTCAGTTATTTGTGTTTGACATATGACTGTTGTACTCAAAGAGAAAGATGCTTAAAAATTCTAGTTTTAAGTTAGCTAGTTAATAGGAACTGAATAAGAGTCCTATGCTTCCCTATATTAGTTACCATATCTAGTAGGAAGGAATCCTTGGGGCAAGCTGAAAACAGCCTCTCTCAAGCTAATCACATAACAAAGAGATTGCCCTAAAGCCAAGGCAAGAGCAGCAGGAAGGCAGGAACATAAGAACTTTCTTTCCAGGAGCTCTGAGGCTGCACAGGTAATCCTTCTGTCCCCTCAGGCCAAGAAGAGCAAGGAGATGAATTTAAGATTCCACCTCAGGTCATCCATAGGAATGCCCCTCACATTACTTTATAATTTAGGCCATGGACTCTCACTTCAGGCCCTAGAGTCAGTTACTAAACCTTCAAATGCAATCACTGTATTTACTCACTCATATTTGATCTATAACCAAAAAACCCACAATCACTGAATTGGCTGTGGCTACCCACCATTGCATACTATTCTAGACTGGCAAACTAGAGCAACTTCTCATGTAAATCATGGCAAATATTTTCCATTTTAACTAATGATTCTGGGAACCTCCAATTTTTTGAACACCCAAATTGGGATACTTTGTGGGGAGGGGGCAGGGAAATTAAAAAAGGCATTTTCTGTAGTTTCCACACAAATATTCCTGACAATCTTTTCTCCTCCTGAGAGCCAGGATGGTTATAGAGAAGAGAGAGCCCTCTTTCATGCCTGCTCCTGATTAATAACAAACAGCTGGGATAGACCAGGAGGAAAAGTCACAAATGTTAACTTTACAGTCTACTTTCAGGTCACAGTTGTAAATTTTGATACAACATACAGTCAGCATGGTGGTTCTTGTGTTTTTACCTTGTTGGCCCCAAGGCATTCCTGGAAAGCCTCCCCGATCTCTGCTTCATTGCTGTAAGCTGCTGCGCAATCAATGTGGCAATAACCCACGCTTAGGGCATATTTCACTGCTTCTTTCACCTGTAATCAGGAACAGATTATCTAATGCAATCAGTGAAAGGGACACATGACTGGAAGGAAAAAAAGTTAGGGCCTTAGTGAGGAACACCCCCAAAGCACAGATCTACATAAGGTCACGAGACTCAGAGTAGGATATGGCCCTCTGTGGCACAGCCTTCAGGAGTGCAGAGGTAATTGGTGGCAGACACTCCAAGAGTAACAAGAAAACAGACCATGCACACAGGCCAAGCATGCAAGAACTCACCAGATAGAATAGGCATTCATTCTTAACTATAGTTGTCACACTTTTCTTAAATATAAAATGAGCTTTAAGAAGCAGTTTTCAAATAAACCATGGCTTCAGAAGACAAACTTTCTGGAACTAACAGACCAATCAATGTCAGTCAAGCCTGGAAGATACCTCCTCTCTCCCAGTAAAGGAAGAGACTGGTTTCTAATTCCAGAACTGTCAGAGTTTGGGTTTGGTTCAACTGTTAACACTTAATTTCTAAAGATAATGCTATTTTATGGCACACTTTTCCTTTGTGTCTCATTGTCACTGAATGCACAACAACGAAAGTCAGTATATTGCTGAATATTAACCCATGGCCTGCAGGGGATCTCCTGATGATGCTCGCAACTTTGCATTTTGTTTTCCACATTGCAGACAATGAAGGTGTTGCCAACAGCAACGCATCCCTTGCAAGAACCAAGAACTACTACAGATTTCGGTGTCGTCATCATCTCCCATTAAGTTGATAAGCATTAAGTAAAATCTATTTCATTTAACTTCCAGTAGACAGTAAGCACATGTTCTCTTTTACATCTATCCACCTGAAGCGCTACAGTAAGAGCACTTCTTATCTGTACGGGGATTTCTATACATTGCTCTTCACTGACTTGTCTCTCAAGACTGTGGGAGATTGTAAATGCGTATAAGGCTTGATGCAATAGGGCCCTAATGTATTTCTAGAGATTACGTCTCTCTTGTCAAGAGATTAAAAAAATGTGTCCACAAGGGCTAGAGAGATTGATTTCTTTCAACTTAATCAAAGTACCAGCATTTTCAATTTTAAAGCTGACAAAATTAACACCAATTAAAGATGTGTACGGTCCTGCTTTCAGATGCTACAGAAAGAAAACGGGGAATACAAATGCAAAAGATCTGTCTTCTACTGGCAGATTTCATTTTTCTTGTCAAGAACTGCAGTAAAGGCGACACAGGATATTCTGACTGCATTCTTTGGCATGTTGAGAGGAAAACTGGAATGTAGACCAGTTTCCCTTAGCCAGAATGACAAAGCACTTCTATTACAGTAGTGAAGTAAGCTCTTCCCTTCTCTAGCAGGATGGTATTTACAGTCCTTGTTTCACTCAGACAAAGACATTCCTCAGAAGGTCACTACAAAGTCAAGGTCATGGTAATTCTGAAATCACTCGATACATATTAAAGGCTTTTGAGACTCACTATCCACCCTCCAAAAAGGTGAGAGTTGTGGAGCTGAAGCAGAAAGGAAAGGAAAAACAGAGGTGTTCTTTGTCTGTTCTAATCTCCCATTTCCTCTATCAAGATAGTAATTTTTTTAAATCTAAACAGGCATAAAATTTGCAATAGAGGCAGGCACCAGAAAACTAGGCATAAGGCACTCCAAACATGTCTCTGCAAAGCGAAAAACAGGAAGCTGTATTTGTATCAGCATGTTTTGATAAATTTCTAGCACTGAAAAACTGGGACTGGTCATTTAAATAAGGTCTGGATTTGGGCAAAATCTGTATTTGTGTAAACTGCTCTCAGCCTACTATGACATTCCAAGGTGAACCAAGAGTTCCTGTTCCATGCAAAAGGCAAACAATCAAGTGAAAATGTGCAAAAAAGGCATTTCTGGAGGGGGAAAAAAACAACCTAATGCCAGATAGACATGAATTTAAGATTAGTACTTTGTTTTAACAGAAAGTTTTGTATTTTTGAGATTATGTTCAGACAGGTACATGCATTTCGGGGGGGTGGGGGACAGAGGGGGAAAAAAAAGACAACAGAAGTAGTTGGAGATTCAAATGCCTCTGGATATTTAGTGTTATGAAGTAAGAATAGCCAAAGGATCCTTCCAACTTCCCATATATTCTTTAGTTTAGCTTTCAATACTGCTATGGAAGGAGCAATTACTGAGTTTGTTTTGCATTAGGCAAGTTGAGTCACACAGCCTAAGTGTGACTCACCAACCTAGCCATCGTATTAACTACAGAAGTAGGTCTGAAAGGACCCTGAGACATCATCTAGTCTGTCCTCATGCCCCACAGCAGGGCCAACTAAGTCTAAACCCCTCCTACACACATTTGTCAGAACCCTTCTTGTAAGTCACAGGCAGTCTATTCCAATGCTTGGATATCTTTATGTTCAAAGCCTTCTAGATGTCTAACCAAGATGGCCCTGATGCCGCATCCTATTCCTCACAGACATGAAATCCATAGCTTCCCCTTTGTGAGGGCTTTTTGTGCATTTGGAAAGCGCCAGCATGCCTCCTCTCGAACCTCGCAACCACGTAACTGTAGGCGCTTCCATCACAACTCACCTTTCCCCAACCTTGCATCACTGTTGCTGCTCTCTCGTCAGCTGGTTCATGCTTTTCTTGAAGTGGTTTGCCCCAAAGCAGACACAGTATTGCAGCTGAAGCCTTACTCTCCTTCATTGCACAGCAAAGTCCTAGGAACTACACTCCCACTTACACATCTGAGCAAGGGACTTGGCCTTCCCACCTACCCTCTTGGTTTTGAAGATGGAAGAAAACGATACCACTAACAATCAGTGGCAGATTCAGAAACAGAATCTTTAAGTTCCAATTCATTATAATATCCATTACTAGATTTCCAGTTTTTCCGCCTTGTGATGGCCAAATTTGAAGAACTAACATGCCATCTTTATACCTCCAAGCAACACCAACTTCAAGGGACGAGGAAGCCTCTTCTGCACAGCCCCAAGCCATTACGAAGAGGCTTTCACTCTAACAGTTCCAGTCAATAATACTTGGAAAGAAAAGGCTCTGACAGCCTCCCCTGCTTCTTGCAAAATTGTCACATTTTTAAGCAGTCCGTTTGCTGACAGGAAATAGGAAATAAACAGATCATCAGTCCACATGATATTCAGATGCAACAAAAGTGTTGCTATATCACAGTTTGTATATACTGTACTAAAATTTGCTGAAAAGGAACTCAGACCACCACATAAGTAATGCCAACTTAAGAGTTGCTGTTCCCTAAAATAGAGAGTTTTGCCTCCTACCCTTCAGATGCCGAATTCAAGTTCCTCTCTTAATATATACCAGCAGTAGTGAGTTTTTGTGCATGTAACCAGGATTCTCTATAGTCTAACAAACGTTTCCAAGAACTAAACAGTTTCCTCCATAGCTGCAATCCTGTCACAAGACACCCAGTCCAACTGGTTTTCCGAGGTACACATTTTCTCTTCAGCTTTCCTGAAGTTTCGTACAGAAATACAACTTCCCTAAGCCCCGTGTCTCTCTTCCCCACAGAACAAGCCTCTGCCACAGCAGGTTAGACTGTTCATCAGGTGGGAATCAATCCTCCAGGTTGAAAGCATGGCCTACTTGAGAGAAGAGAACAAAGCATTAAAGGATTACAGATAATCAAGCTCCAATATTAAAAAAAACACGCTACTGATATTTTTGATGCTCCTGTCTGAATGGACTTCCCTTTGAACTCATTCATGCTGCCAGTTCATAAGCTTCTGTACTGTGTTCCCTTCCATTCAATAGCCCTCCCTCATGTTCCTATGGTAACATGTGAAACAAATTTCTCTTCCAGCATTTGATCATGTAAGACAGAAAACATCCAATTATTTTATAGGATCTAAATCCTATAAAATCCTAGTCTTCCAACATAGATTTAGATTCAATAATTTCCCCCCCTGTTCTTACCATCTAGGAAACTAGGGCTGCAATGATGCCTTTGTCCTGGACTACTAAGATCTGGCTACAAGGTCAAGGCTTGTTTAGAATCAGGAATAGTAACAGCAATAATAAAGAAATTACTCAAGAAAGTAAGGTCAAGACTGAAAGGCAGCTTGACAAGGAAAATAATTACACTGCAAAATATTTACCTGAAATAATTTAAAGCCATCTGCTTCCACTCTTGCTTCTAATGCAGCCCTTGCACAAAAGAGCTTCCAATGAATAGCCTCTACTTGGGAAACAGCTAGATTAAATGTAATCAATGATAATTCTTCTGCTTCTCTAGGTTTTTGGCCCTTAGTCTTTAATTCATAATTACAATTATTCTTCCTGAACTACATCATGTCCTTTTAAGGGTAAATCATTTGGACACTCTGCCAAATTGCTGCTATGCTTCTAAATTTTCAAGAGTGATAAACAGGAATTCATTTATTCCATAGGAATAGCAGCAAATTCTGTAACTCCAGCCATTTTCACTGCACTTTCTAGATTTTGCCTTCAATATATTCAAGGAGTAAGTCTTTGAAGATAGTAGATATTCCAAAGAAGTGACTCCCAATGACTTCCAGGGGACCCCAGAGAAGATGGCTGGATCCCATATGGGGCTCAGCTGCTAGAAGTGCTGCTTACTATGGCAAAATACATCCGAATTAGGTTTAAACTATGCACAAGCAGGATCTTTCCCGGTTTTTATAAGACTGCACTTTCCTCAGAACAATTAGTGCACAAAATAAACAATGCATTCATATTTTGTTTGTTTAGTTTCAGGGATTTGTTTTAGACAATGCACATTTAACTGCTTTGGGTGCACAGAAATTCATCCATTAAGTTCCTGCACATTAATAAACTTAATTCAGCTGTCAGCAGATGTTTTAAGTGACAGAGCTGAACATTCACCCTTGTCCTCATTTAAGAGGTTGACTGAGCTCTCACACCAACTCAGCTTCCACATTAGCACAGCTTCTATTCCCAACAGATCCACTGTCCTGACAGTTGTTTGGACAGGGAGACCAACACTAAAATGTCTGTGAATGGATTTAATTGTATAGCTTGTTTCCCATCTTTTCCTCTAGCTGGCACAAGAGAATGGCACATCACCTTGAGAACAGTTTTAACTTTCCCTCTCAGTCACGAGCACAACGTCATCCGATGTACTCCAAAAACTATCACCACGCTAAAGCAAGAGTAGCAGCAAGATACACAACATTTACTGCACAGGCATGCAATGGTACACATAATTCAAAAGGCAGTATAAACAACAATACCAGCTAAGAATTCCACCAAGCAATGGACATTGTCTTTCACAGCAAGTATGTGCAATCTCATCCCCCAAGAAATTATCTTTTAAGTAAATGAAACAGAAAGGAAAAGACAGACAAGGGGTAGAAGTACTACAATAGGAGGCACAGTCCATAGCATGCAAACATTCCCACAGTTTGTAGTAACACACAGAAGGGTTTCCAAGTGTGGTGTTTGCCAGTTCATTGCATTTAGAAGCAGAGTGAATGTCTAATGACACATTAGTCTTCTTAGTCTAAAAGCAGGACAACCCAAGCAAGTTCTTTGTTTTTCTGCTAAACATAGGCTGACCACTGGAACAGGACTTATTATAAGAACAACTAGAGTTCTTACCTCCCAAAATAATGCTTTCAGCTGAGTCATCAGCCCAAGCCAGAGGGATGTCTGGTCAAACTGGCAGCCTGAGGATTTTCCAGTGGAAGAGTCAGGCACCGTATTATAGCTACAGCATTTTCCCTGTCTCACCCCACTCACTGGTCTCTTTCTGGATTCATCTCCCACAGCACCACTGCCTGAGGCCTGGGTTAACAAGTCTTAAGGGATCTTCCACTGCTGCTTTTGTGCCTTAAGGCCTTAGTCATGCAAATACATACATGCGAATACATATATACATTCCACTGACTTCAGTGGACCTAAGACTAAAACCATTCAAGCAAAGGATCCAGGCCTCAGATCTAGGATCTTCAAAAAAGGTGCACAAACCACAAATACTAGTTGGGAGCACAATATTGTATTGTTCTCTGCTTACTTGGCCACGTTCACTCTTCCAAGTTCCCAGTCCTATGAGAGGCATCTTCTGTCCAGTGTGGAGTGCGACGAAGTTGCATGCTGCAGACATTTTTGCCTAAAGAAGAAGAACAAACTGAGTTTTGCAGCAATTCAGTAAGTTGCAACAATTTACCTTTTCTATGCAAAAATAAATAAATAAAATCATAGAGGTCCTCATGATGCTAGAATAAAGATGAAGTAGGTTCTTTACAATTTTTACTGGTATAAAGGAGATTAATAGCTACCCTGGAGAGACTATAAAAAGAGCCCCTGTTCTCCTCTTCCTTCTTATTCTCTTTTCTCCTTTACAATGCACAAGTTAAGATTTCTCAAGAGTTTAAAAGTACAAAAAGAAGCATCTTGTGATAACATACAGTTAATAGAGAAGCTCTGGTGAAAACATGTTGTGGTTTGTTTTTTTTTTTTTTTAAAAAATCAGCAGTAAGCATTGATGAGGCAGAAGGGAGCAAGAGATGTTTGTCTGCTGTTAGCGTACAGTAATTCCATAGGACTTCTGCACTAAGTCTGTCTCTTTGACCAGCCCACTACCAGTTGGCTCAGTAACCAAGCTCCAACTACCACCACAGTTGGGATAAACACATTTTGTCAGAAACAGCTGGTGCAGGTTAAGGTTTGAAGATCTTATACAGCCAGGGTTTTGATTAGGAGTGAATATTAAAGGCATTTATGAAGGCATAATCCAGAAACACAAAAAATAAAAAAATAATGCTCCAAAGAACATCACTGCTGGAGGATCAGTCCCAGCTTTTTATGCCAGATATGTGCTTTGTCACCCTTGAACACCAATTTTCACCAACTCATAGCTGAACTACAGCTCATTATCAAGGCTGTCTGACATTGTGAAGAAAACCAGAAACATTTTGGCTTCCTTTGCAGCAAGCATAATTGTTTATGAATTATTATATACCTGCAACAGGCAAATGCTACCAAATGAGAAGACTTTTTTTTTTTTAAAAGCACTAAAAGCCCTCTCTGATGTAAAGTTGGGGCTAGCAGAGAAGACAAAATGTAGGCACTTTCAAAGGTGGACACTAGGAAATAACACCTCCATACACAGATCACATAAAACTGGTGCATATATAAATTTTCACTTTTTTTTTAATCGTTCTGACATAGAACTAGAAATAGCTGTGTGCAAAATTAGCTAAAATGCAGTAGGTCCTTACACATTTGTGTGTTTTGCATCCCAAAATAGCTTTGTCTTCCTGCTCAATCAGAAAGGGATGCTATCTTTTAAAGAGCTGAAAGATTCCATGTTCCCATACTGCCAAAATCCGTATGTGGACTCTGATGGAAATTCGAGACTAAGAACTCAACTCTTGCATAAGATGCATTTCAAGTACAAACAGAATGCAATAGCTAGCATTGCTATTATAGAAAGTGTCCCACACCTGATTTAGCACAAACTCAGAGAAGTAGCATTCTTCTGTTACTAAAGGGAGAATGAAAAAAGATTATGCAAAGTCAGTTTTCACTTTGAGCCTGGGCTTCTCTCTCATGCTTAGCACTGTGATATCTAAGCATTTTCCCTGTGAAATTCAATAGAACAAAGGACCAGCAGGATCTTCCATTACCTGTTGCTGGCCTTAGAGCTGCTGCAAACAGCAATCTGCTCACAGTGGCAAAGCTTTTTATAAAAAGGAAGGTTTTACAGTGTGTCCCAACATCCTCACAATCTACATTTCTGGTCAAACTGTTAAAAAGAAACCACATTCAGGAAGAGCTCCAAAGATGGCTAGCTGATTTCAGCAGAAGCTGAGGAAGTTACTTCCCAAGTTCAGCTGTGTCCAAACTCATTAATGTTATTTGCTTAAAAAAACCAAACAAAACCAAGAGCAGAAGCATGCAATGTTGGTTGAATGGCTGACTATGTAGAAGGAATGGATGTTTTCAAAGCAGAGCATTCACACAGCATACTATCCCAAAATAGCTCTGCCTTCTCCATGTTGTTATAATTTTCCTCAGATAATTAAGTTCCAGCTGATGGATGAGTTCACACAGAAAGTTTATATCTTCAATTTCTTGCTTAGCTTCTCAAGCCATGTTTTTGTAGATTTACAGCAGACACCAAACAGGACACTTGTTTTACAGAGAGACATAATAGAGTAGTTGGAGTGATCCTGACCTGAAGGCTATTGCACACTAAGGAACTGGTGATCCTCACAACGGTTAACCTGAGTAGATCCAGGCTTGTCTTGTGCTGTGCTTCACATACAGCATGGCCTTCAGGCCTGTGCTGTGGGACACACAACCCATGGCTGCAGGATAAGATCAGCAGCTAGTTGTAACAGGGGAGTCTGCAGGCAGCTCCCACTTGGTCCCTGTGATTACGCCACCTACATGTCCTTGCCTTTGTCTAAAAAAGCAGGAAGTTCTCATGCAAGCATCCTTTCTGTTTGACAGTAGAAGTGATGAATAGAGTTGTTTTCTTGTAAGAGAATCCCTAATAGCTCAAGTGACTGAAACAAGGTAACCCTTTCTATGGACAGGGTCTACACAACTTGCTGTGCGTGAATTGGAGGAGGTCTGTTCAATGCCACACAACTCAGGGTTCCCAGCACCTGAAGGAATGTAAGATTATCAGCACTATCCTCTTTCTTTATAGGGTTAGCTCTAACAAATAAGATTTGAGATGATATACAGAGTCTGAGTGCCTTTCTTACCGGGATTGTAACAGACCAGCACCTCCTGTGCAAAACAGCAGTTAAACACAAACTCATGGCTCTGAATTCACACTGAGATGTATTAAGCCCAGATGCTAGTGCTGAAGGCAATCACCTGTGAACCAAACTGTGGATGTACATCTATTTTTTGGGGTAGGGAGTCAGAGAAGGAAGAACGACAATGACAACAGTATTCTATTCTGAATCTGCACAGCAATGTTGTAGTCAGCTACATGCAAGTAGGTGCTTTCTACCTGAATTTAGTTACCTAAACAAAGGTATCTTCTTACACTGTGCAATACAACTAAAGACTTAAGGCTTTTTGATTCACAGCGGCCTATAACACAAATATGACAGAGCCATATGCTTTACACAACCATACTACACAATCATCTTAAATGCAACACTTCAGCCCAGAAGACAAGGTACACGTTTAATCAATAACTAGCATCAGCACATTTTCTAAGAACCACGTAACACTGTTGTATATTAACACTGCAGAGAGAGCAGAACTACAGCCCCTGGAAGAATGGAAACAAGCCAGAATTAGAAACACTGGAAGAAAACACACTAATTAATACTTTCCACTCAGATTCTTCCCCTAATAAGGAGATGTAAGAGAACTAGTGTCTGCTAGCCATCATTATTTGGTTCATTAAAAACCTGGAAGCCTCTTTTTAGAAGGGCAAAGACAAAAATAAACATAGGAGCAAACTAATTCTGGACAAGATGCGGTTTTGGCTTAACAACACTCACCTCTCCTATTGCCACGTTTGCATAAAAGAGTAACGCTCAGAGTAATTCAAAGGCAACATAAGTAGCCTGGGTAGGAGGATACATTAATAACCAGAGAAACGTAAGCTGCACCTGTGCATCAACTCACGACTACAACTCACTTCTAATCCAAAGCAAGGAGTCTTCCACCAGTAAAACACACATAAACAAGCGTTAAATTAACATACAAAGATATGCAAACAGGTATCTATTGAAATCATAGGAGCTCCTGCTACTGAATCGCTCTTGCCCCACAAACGGGGACCAACCCGCCCTCTTTTGCCTCCCCCAGAGGCGCCAAACACGCGGCAGCGCGCCCACCTCCCCCTTATCGCGGCGGCCCAGGGGGGCCCGCCCCGCGGCGGCAGGAGATAAGGCAGCCCACGGCCGCACTCACCCACACGCTGCCGAGCACCGGACCGCCCGCCTATAGCGTGGACCGCCCGCCTATAGCTCCGCCGCTGCCTGACCCGGCGCTTCCGCTTCCGGCCGCCCAGGGCAGAGCGGCCCGGCCCGCTGCCGTCTGCCCGTTCTCACGGCGTTTAGCAGCCGGCCGGGCGCCCCCGGTACCGCCCCGCTGCGGGCAGCCCGTTGCCTTGGCCCCGTTTATCTTTCTGTTGCCTCTCGGTTGGGGTCCCGCCGGGAAGCCCGGACCGGGCAGGCCCTCCCGCTCGCAGCCGAGGGCTTAGGGAGGGCTCTGCGGGGCTGCCCCGCAGGGAGGGAGCAAAGCTCACACCTGACAGGCACAGGCTACGCGGAGCGTGTGCCTTTACACAGAAGTCTCCTCGTCTGCTGTTTGTCTTGGCTTCTTGAGGCTGGCTTTATTGGTGGGCAGACAGACTTTCCCCAGGTGTATGTGCAGCCCTAAATCAGGAATCCAGGGAAAGCCCCAAGCCGGTCGCACTCGTTTTGTTTCAGCCTCTGTGCTAAAAGGCGCATAAAGAAGTGGCGCTTCCCGAGAGGACTGAGGCTCCTTTCATTGCAGGCGCACGAGCACACGTTTCCTTATTTGCACAGAAAGATTGAAAGTAAGATTAAAGCAGAGTGACTTTAGCAGGGTGCTTACCTCCGGGTAGGTACAATCTCGCTATTGTCGTCAAAGGTACAGCCTTCAACAGGAGCAGACTTTGGCCTGTACCTGAAAGACAACCCCTAGGTTTATGGGGGACTGTGCATGTAATCTTAAAGACAACTAAAGAAAATTATAACCAGTTCTGACTTCTACTCCAGGCTTCTGTTTTATAAGTGATTTATAAACATTCAGAATCTGAAAATAATAAGATTAGATCAGAAATAAGGCAATATATATATCCAACAGGGCTTTCAAGAGGCTGTTATTTATTTCCAGAAAGATATTTCCGCTGCAGATTCTTTCTCTGATGCTCTGACTTGAACTGCTCAGGAGGCTTAAAGGCACAAAGGTTAATTAACCTCTCAGGCATGCACATGACCAGATTTTTCTGTTGTGCAGCCTGTTTTGACAAAATATAGGAAAGTGGAAAGAGAGTGCAAGGACAAGACAATTAAAAGTAGCAGGGAATAGAAAACTGAGAAGAGGAAAGAATAAATGGGGAGGAATCACTGCTGGGTTTGATTTATTTTTATGGACATCCTGTCAATCACAAATCCATTTGGAAATCCACAGTCTTAATGCAATAGAAGATGCTTGGATTATATGAATATCACATGAAAACTTTAACAAACCTCAGTCTGCAATAATGTAATAGGGGGTAAAAGAGAAAAGGTAAGGAAGACTGAAACGTTTTGTCATCAAAAGGCAGTGATTATCCAAACATACAGTAGTAAAGTTTGTTAATTAAAAAAAAAAAGATATACAGAGAAGGAAGAGGCAATGCAAGACATTTTGACCTAGAAATACAGTCTTCACTTGAGCAAAACAAGGACAGCAAATATGTGTGTTGTATATTTAATGAGATGTAATTGTTATCGTTAAAACTATTGTGCCCCACAGCTTGGGAACATGTCAGTAGTTGACTTTTCAGTCGACTTTTTGCATATATTATATTAAAATGTCCCCACATGGCCAGGGTTTTACTCTTACCGTGCCCCTGATGGCACCATGTGTACACAGTAAGTTCAGGATTCAGCGGGCTTTCTGCACGTGCAGTGATCTGCTCTACAGAAGATGCGTGATGATGTCTTAATGTGCCGCCTTTAAAGAGCATGCATGGGTCATCTCTGCCACAGAACTGATGGGTATATGCTCAAGCGGCACAGCCAGCATTGCTCAAGCCCAGGTCACACTGCTGTTACGACTAGGTTCATCTTAATCTACAAGTCCTGCATACACTTACATAAAATCCTCAGATTCTCTTCTGACAAAATGCATGGAAACCCAAACGTGTGGTTGTGTTCTGAAATAGGACCTGTTTCTTTACCTTTGTTTTTATACACAGGGGAGTTTTGTTTTTCACATCAGGGACCCATTCCCAACCCAGATACATGGGAGATACTGCGATCAAAATTATGTATGTAAATCTGTCGTGGTTACCAATTTGGAAATGTTCGGGTAGTTTCAGTGCTCTGGCACTGCAGGGCCAGCCAGCTCCTCCTTGTTAATATGTAAAGTACTTATTGGGGCCGTATCTGTATGGATGGGTGCAAAGAGGCCTACACTTGGGCTCCTGATGCTCCATGCTAATCAGGTACAAGCTGATCCCGCCTGACAGCTATTTTAGCAGAACACTACACCACGGTTAATCCCCCGTGTGAACAACAGAGTGTGGAGAAGCGAGGTGTGGAAAGAACTCTGTCCTTCCAGCACCCGCTTGGGTAGACGTGCCCTTTCTTTCTTGGAGAACTCAATTTTTTTTTATCTAAGTAGCATCTTATATCTAAAGATTGAAAAATGCTACAGAAACCCATCTGCTCGCTGAACAAGGAGTGGCCCTGACAATCTATCACTCCAAAACCTCCAGAAACTGATGTTTGAAAAGACTAGCTCAGAAACTAATCAAAAATAACGAGGCCATGGACTTATGAATGGAAATGCAATGCTTAAGGCACAAACCTGGAACAAACTGCATTGCAGCAGCTATGCAAAATGGGTAATTATGCACCTGAAAGTGTGAGAAATTAGCATAACAAGCATTAAAGGAGTCTGAAACCATGAGAAAGTCATTACTGCTTTGTCCATTGGTAAACATGCCAGAGTTGCAGTAAGACTACATTGTTCTAGAGGTTTTAATTAGGACTGCCTGACCTTTCAGGGGTTAATCTGTTCACAGGTTCATAGCCCGAGTTGATAGGTAGGTATATACATGTCTCAATTCATAGACCTCAATTATTGTCACAACATTGGTGTTAAGAAAGTAACAAACTTCTTTCTGTAAAAGATTAAGCATGCTGTAACAACAGAAACAGCAGTAGATAAATTATTTGCATTAAGGTGAGTGCAGGTTTTTTTTTCTGAGTGCACATATATATGTTATTTTGCTGTTATTATTTAAGGAGTAATTTCATCTGGTACCGAAACCAGTCATCTCTTGGGTGAATCACCACATGGGTTTGGTCACCCAGCAATGCTACACAGTGATGCAGATTGTAAACATTTAAAGTTTGTTAATCCTTTGTGGTTTTCTCCTCATTACAATTTATAACTAAGTTTTAACAGGTATAAGAAACACAACTGTGAACTGCAAAACAGATGAGTAAAAATCAGTTGGTAAGCGCATTTATCACTTTTGACTAGAGAAGGCAGTTTTGTCATTGATATGTCCTTAATGGCCTTTAGTATTCATTATTTAATAAAACTTTTGTATTTAAGTTCAGGGTTTGGGCCTCAAAAAGTACCATGACTGCTTCAACTCAGTCTTGGATCCAAACACAATGCTTGTAAGGATTCACTCAATATCCCTCAGAATAGCTTCACTCTGGGAATGAGTTGAAACTCCGTGAAGTGAATATTTTATCTTCCAAGAGTTTCCATCCTACCGCCGAAGCTCAGAGGTGACAATTTAGTTTTCAGCTTTTTTGCTGACTTGCACGACTTGGATCAGTCTCCCATTGATGAGAAAAATCAATGAAAGCCTTGGGAAATAGTATCAGGTTGAGGAAACAGTTGATAATACAGAGCGAGAGGATAAAGATTTGACCCCACACCTATATAACACTGTGAATGCATATTGCTTTGTTAATAGGTCTGATTTTGTTGATAATGAAGTCAATGGCCAACTCCCATTCACCTGAATGACATGCCAGTCATCTCTTATTTTCCTCAAAATCCTGTGGATCCTCTGCCTCTTTGATGACTTCTAATAATTACAGCTTTCTTATATTAAGGCATTAAAAAGTAATTTCTTCTTGCAATAAGCCATCTGAATCATCTTCCCGTTAACTGTTTACAACCATTACACCGGGTATTTCCACGGCAGCTCCCAGGACACTCTCCAGACAATTATCTCCATTTATTCAAATTCTTTTGCTGCTTCCAACAGTTCGGGGCAGCGCCTCCGTTTCGATAAGGCGGCGAGAGCCCGCTATCGCCCAGCCCCGCCGGGGATGGCCGCAAACCTGCCAAGTCATGCTGCCCTTGCAAGCGGCCGCCCCCGGGGTGGCGGCGGCCGCCGTCTCCTCGCGAGAGCGGGGCGGGTATAAAGGGGGCGGCGCGGCAGAGGTTGCCGCAGTTCGGCGTTCCCGCTCCTGCCTGCGGCTGTCGTCTCTGCTCTCTCTCTGTGGGTGAGTGCGGCGGGGGCGGCCTGGGGGGCAGCGTGCTTGCCGCGGGGCAGCGTCCGGGGTGGTGCTCATTTGGCGGGGTTTGCACATGGCTTTCGCTTGTGCGTTCCCCCCCCCCCCTTTTTTTTTTTTTTTTTTTTTTGCTTGTTTTCCCCTCCCCCTCTGCGCGGATGGCGTCTTGAGCGCGGCGTGGAGGGCGCGCTCTCGCTCGCTGCATCCCCCCTGCGGAGCGCCCTGCTAGGGCTGCCGCTTTCTTCCCTCGCTTGCTTATCCCCTGGGGTTTTAGGGAGCAGAGCGAGAGGGAGGGCAGGTAGCCCGCAGATAGCCTTTCCCTACGCGCCTGCCTTTATCAGCTCTGCCCCTTGCGCTGCGCGGGGAGGAGCCGCGGTCCGGTCCCCGAGGGGGGAGCGGGCGGCCAGGCTGCAGCGCGGCTGCCGGGAGCGGAGCCGCCGCGCCCCGCCGCCGTGCGGGGCTGGGGCTGAGGCTCGGCGGCGGGCGGCCGGCCAGCGGGTCGATCTTAGGAGCCTCCCGCTTCTAAGTCTTTTTCTTTTTAAAAATAAAAAGTGCTGGGTTCAGCTTGGTGGGGGTACGCAAGGGGGCGGGTGTCCCCTCTCACAGAGCAGGTGAATGCTTTGGTCTCGCTTCAGGGCTTTTCGGGCAAAAAGCGTTTCGCGGTCGGCGCGTACCCGGCTGCGGCGCGGTCGAACCGGGGAGATGTGCGGCGGTAGCGCTCTTCTCCGGCCGCAGCTCGGTAGCTTAACCGCATTTCTTGTGACGGTCTGAAGGTAGCAAAGTGGAAGGCTGATGGTGTGTTTTGAAATGGCCTTTCACTTTTGCTCAGCGTATCCTAAAGGTATGACTTACGCGTTAAAGAGCGCAGGCCTGGCTTATTATAATTGCAATTTGAAGATAATTGAGGCTGTGTGCGGCTATGAGCAACTGAAGTATGCTCTGGCCTGATTCAAGCGTACTTGATTTGCAGCATCCATTCTCCTTTCCTCTAGAATGAAAGGAAATAACACACTGAGCCTGTGGTCTGCGCCTCTGCGGGTTAGGAAACGCTGCGGCTAAAAATCCAAGCAGAACACGTGAGAACACAGGCTCACCCCGCATGGAAAAGCAGAAATGCTGGCAGGTCGCAGCAGGTGCTCTGAGGAAAGCAGATGGTTCTCTTGCAGTACGAGGCAACTGAAATCTCCTGCCGATATTAAAGATTCCCATGTTGCCTAAAAAGGGGGCAATAACTTGTAGTTTAGAAAGGGGAAGTATCAAAGAGCAGTTCGGCAGCTTTCATTTGACATTGAATACCTAGTACAATACGCCAGGGAATTGCTGATGGAAGGAGTACAGGAGGACTGGCATAGTACTGAGAAAAAGGATGACCTTGAGTAATGGAAAAGAATGTAATTCAGTGACAAAATGTAGGGTTCATGCACTCAAGACAAAACAGCTCTTCTTTGTAAGATAAAACTCGGTAGTTGGAGGCATCTCGGGGGAAGATTGTGTGATGGCTGCCCCCCCCATCCCTCTGACAGAGCTGCGGCTTCAGAATTGCACCTGCATTCATGGCTATGTGTGATGTTCGGCAGAGGGGTTGTTAATGTCCTCCTGCCGGACGGCTTCAGTACAAGCCCATGAATACCCTGTAGTTCTGGCCACCTTCATTTGTAAGACTTGCTCCCAGTCTGCTGCAGTTGAAGACTAAAGCGCTGGGTGAACATGGGGACAAAGAGCTTTGTTGCAAAAGGCAGTTAGAAACACTGAACAGGCTGGCACTTCTCAAAATGAAAACTGGGAGGTAGATGATTACTGTCGATATACTGTCAGGGTATGCAAGAGAAACTTTCAAAGGTAAAACTTTTACTGAAAAGACCCTAAACTGATTAGTTTAAACTTGGATTGAAGGCTAAATGTTTATGACTGACAGGCTAGTACTCCAGGAAGAAAGTGTCTGGCAAGGGGGAAGGAGCCAAGAAATGAGGTGTCTTTGAGCTTTTTTAGAATGGACGTAGTGCCTTGCAGGCAGGACTTGGAAGAATCCTTGAATCTCGGCTTTCCTTAGCAACATGAGACTCATGCTAACCTTTCGGAGGTTTTAGCTAGTGCTTGTAGCAGTGTATGGAATGACTTAAGTGAAATCACTTTTAAGAAGACTTTGAGTTGAAGAAACAATGTTCATAAAGCTACCTATTTGAAAGATTATGCTCTGGAAGTAACTGGAATTCTAAAGCGATACACAAATACTGCATTCCCAGACTGAGCAAAAATACTGCACAGGGCGTATTACAAATGACTAGCTTTTAGGGCAGGCAGCCAGGAGTAGAGTTTTCTTGTCCTTGTGTACCCTCTTATTCTTTTCATTAGGCTTGGGGGGGAAAATGACCTGGCTGTACAGGTTTAAGACTTGGTGAATTTTTAATTGCTAACATAGCATATGATTCCCATGTATACCATGAGTCTTTCTAGTTGCAAATAAAACAAGGCTTAATTATTTGAAAGGCTAAAGTGTAGTTATGCAGAGCACTGTTCTCTGGAGATTAACAAAGGTTATTTTTTTTTTTTTCTGGAATCAACAGGAAGCTGAAGTTTTGAGGTCTTAAATTCCCTTGTAAACTTGAACAAGGGTCTGCTCATCAAAAGTTCTAAAACCCAGACTTTCTAACTCATCCACCAAGTAGAACTGAAAGACTTACTGAATACTGCTAAACTGTATAAGGCTGTCCCTGTTCCAGACTGTGTTAAGCTGTTGCTGGTCAAAGATAACCATTACTGTATCATTAGGAGGCTAATGAGCCATAGATCTTGAAGTGCTTGTAACCTGTGTAGTGGCTTGGTCTAGATATCTAGGCTGTGATTATTGAACTGCATCTTAACTGTGTTGCTGCTTTAGGGGGGAAAAAAAAAGCTAGCGTGTTGACTAGACTACTCAGGTGACAAAGTTAAAACTAATTTCACTCCTAAGCCTTGTGTTGCAAGACCAAGTGCTGATAAACCGTCTCTGGTGTTCAATCTAAATTGATAAGATGCTTTGAATAAATGCTTACTTCCGGGTGCAAATGTACTATTATCTAAACTGTACTGTTATTAACTCCTATCTAGATTAAATCAAGATGTCTTCAGGAGCAGCTTTCATTGGAAAACCAGCCCCTGACTTTACTGCCACGGCTGTAATGCCAGATGGACAATTCAAAGACATCAAACTCTCTGACTATAGAGGTAAGCTTATGTGCTTCTCTAATGACACAGATAAAATCTGGCCATATGCAGGGGCAGAGGGCATCTAAGGATACATCTTGATTTGGTTTCGAAGTAATAGTGACCAGTTGGCAGTAGACTGAAGTACACAACTTGTGCAGTGGTTCTTGGTGATGGACGGAGTGTGCTTGGGAAGCTGTCAGCAGCATGGCTGAATGTCCCAGCTATGATAATGGTTGCTAATTGGCATAAAACTCCACTAAACTGTAATCTTGGATCAGGCTTATTTGTCCTGTCTGTCATACTATGAGACTGATGTAACATCTCCAAAGTACCATGTGGAATGGCAAAATCTTCTCTTGTAGGTTTTCTGTCAATGGAAAGTAGATTCTTTCTTCTAACCAATGAAGTTACTTTCTTGAGAGTACTGGCAAAATGTTTGCCTTGCCAAAAAAGCTTACTGAAATCAAAGGTAAAGCCTGAAGTATTCAAGTACTAATGTGGATGGCTTCAGAAAGAGATATTTCCCACTGGAAACTGCAGCCCTTAAGCTGCATGAGGGCAGTGAGTAGGTATAGGCTAGTCACCCACTCAAAATGTCCCCTTGGCTTGTAGCCTTTCAGACCCATGGCATTTCTGCACTCTGTTAGTAGTCAACCATAGGGTCTTCTAGTGTAGGTACTAGGTGTACTTTGGGCAGGCCTCTGGGAGTAGACCCAGGAGACAGGCATTCCGTCTCAAATTTGACAGTCTGGTTTTTGGAGATTTCAGTTAGGTAGGGTTCTGCCTTATGAGCTGTAGAGTGGCCTTGAAGAGTGTTCTAAATGGTATTTGGCTGAAGTGTGAATCCCCTAGGTGCTTTATGGGCTTGCCACCTCTATAGCAAGTCTTAAAATAGAGGCATCTTGTTTGCCATTTAATCTTTAAAGGTAGTGTTGTATCAAGTCCTTTCTCCTCTATCAGTATTTGAATGGTTGATATTGAATATGGCAACTCTTACAAAGGTAAGAGATTAACTGGTTATATTGCTTTTCTAGGAAAATATGTTGTGTTCTTCTTCTACCCCCTGGACTTCACTTTTGTCTGTCCAACTGAAATTATTGCATACAGTGACAGAGCTGACGAATTCAAGAAAATTAACTGTGAAGTAATTGGAGCTTCTGTTGACTCTCACTTTTGTCACCTTGCCTGGTAAGAATCAGCCTTTGAACCTAATAGAATGTTCTGCCTGGTCTCAGTTCTTGCAGGAACCGAATCCTGAGTGTATTCAAACTTGCTTACTGAAGTATCAAATAAAGGAACTTGGGAAGTATTGGTAACGCCAAGTGCTTCTGAATAGAACTGAGCATACCGTTCAGTTCTTTTGCTGCCTCATGGCAGACCAAGTATGATGATGTAGAAAGGATCAGCTTCTGTTGTACTTTGTACTTTAAAAATATGGAGAGTTCAGAATAATATTTAAACTTCCTTCTTTTAGGATCAACACTCCTAAGAAACAAGGTGGTTTGGGTACTATGAAAATCCCTTTGATTTCTGACACAAAACGTGTCATTGCCAAAGAATATGGAGTACTGAAAGAGGATGAAGGTATCGCATACAGGTAATATGCAAGAAGGTAAACTTGCCGCTAGTCTTATGTTGCAATACACGGAGCATGTCAGATGAACACAGAGCTCACGTGTACTTGAACACCTGCAGCAAGCTGAAGCTATTAGCTATTCTAGATGTAAACTGCTTCACAGTATCAAACACTCCTACAAAGGGAGATGCTACTAGGCTCTTCTTAGTGTTTAGACTTTTCATGGTTTTGGTAAGCTAGACAAATGCCTGCTGCTTCCCTTTGATTAACTATCTACACAGTGCAGGAGTCTCATGCAGGTGGGCTTCTGCAAATATTGGTAATGCAAGACCTACATAGTTATGAAAGTGATTACCGGTATTTAGTCTAGTAAATAAGGTACAGATCAATTAAAACCCAAGCCTTATCTTTTAGTGAACTGTTCAGTTAAAGTTGCTGAGGGAACTGAACTTCTGCTAACTCTTCACGTGACTTCGGAGGACTAACTAATGAGCCATTGCTGCGTTGGATTTTTTGAGAACAGTGTGTGTAGTTTTTCTTTGAATGTAAGAATGCCTTTCCTTCAATTCACTTTTTCCTTGGGTTTCTCTTCCATTTTGTTTTTCTACTAGTATCTTCCTTAAATAGGAAGTGTGGCTTTCCTGCATTAGTGTCTTGACTTACCTCCTGTCCCTCCTAGTTACTGCTGAATTTCTAGGCTTTCAACTGCTAATGTTTCAGTGCTATGAATACACTGAAGGTGGTAGTTTTTTTAGGAGGAGGTCAGTAATACTAGATGACACAACTTACTGCCGTAGTAGAATACTGAACTTGAGTTTTTGAACTTTACTTCGGTCTAATCAGTCTTTCAAAAGCTGTGTTTAACTTTAGGGATGTGTGGGGTTTTTTTTAGGGGTCTGTTCATAATTGATGAGAAGGGGATCTTGAGGCAGATAACAATCAATGACCTTCCTGTTGGCCGTTCTGTTGATGAAACTCTCAGACTTGTCCAGGCCTTCCAGTTTACAGATAAACATGGAGAAGGTAACAGTTCTTCCTCTTTCTGATCTTAAATGTTTTTTCTAGAGAACAGTATTAACTAGGCAGGTTAAATCAAGGTGCTAAGTACATGTATCGATCTGTGCACAGAAAGTAATGGTGCCTCTTGAAATGCAGCCTGTTCTGTAAAGCTACTTGTTGAAGGACACCATAGTGCTATATTTATCCTATTCCAGTTAATTGTCCATTGAGTACTTGCTAATGTTGAAATATCCCTTAAATCAATTTTGTACTTGATGTCTTGTTGAGCACATAGCAGTTGTCTCTCTTTCAATTAGACACAGAAATGAAGAACATCTAATAACTTAGACTGCAAGGGTAAGCATAATTTAGACTCTGCTCTCAGATTTGGTAGGTTGAGACCATCAGTACTAATGCAATGTTTTACACAGTCTGTTAGACAAAGCATTTAAATTCCCAGAAAGCCTGCTGATCTTTGGCCTCACTACACATGGACACAAATGTAGTGAGAGGAAAATGGATGGCAGTCTTTGTGCCCATAGTTCAAGAGTTACAAGGTGCTTGAGGCTGGTGGCTTTTCTGCAGGAATTTAAAAAAAAAAAAAAAGCACTGCAGATGAAAGGTTTGAACTAGGTTATGGAAACTCAAAATTGCTATGTAGGTATTAGTAGTCTTCAGCTGTCATTAACTAACGACATGTGTTGCTGCTGGTCATACTTAACTTGCTTCAGAACTGGTAAATCAATGGCAGATTTTATTAAAACAAGCTGCTATTGTGGCTATGCTATAGCCTGAAGAGAGTCAGTGTTTCTGAACTTGTATGTCATCCTCTGTCAGCTGAGGAGACATCCCTAATATCTGATGATGGAGCAGTCACATGTCATGCAAATGAAGCCTTTAGGGTTTACTGTGCCCTAGAGTAGTCAAAAGCTGGCCAAAGCTTTTCCTCCAGAACTAGGACTGTGGTCTCATCTAAACCAGGATAGACCAGAATAAGGTGTGTAGCAACACTCAGAAGCTGAGAATACTATAGCTAAAATTGCCAGTCTTGTGTGGAGTATGCTTTAAGCCTTGGATGGCTGCATGCAGGGAAGACTGCATCCAAAAAAATGGTGCTCAGGAGTCACTGCAATTTTGAGGCTGTGCAACCTCTGCATCTTGGTGGCCTGTTGGTAGCCATATAGGGGAACTAGAGACAGTTTAACTCTCTTCTTCACCCTCTCCATTAAATGGGACTAGGGTTGATTAAAGATAAGGAGAACATAGAGTTGACTGGATCCAAGGAGAGAAGTGTATTTTAATAGTTGTTAAACCTTCTGACCCAGGCTGCTGGAGTTGGTGTTACCTTGCTGTCAAGCTTCTATGAAGCTTTTAAGTGGGGTGGGGAGGGGTGCATGTGTAAAGAGCCTACTGGTCCATGGGCAAACACCTGGTTCCTTGGGTGCCACTACCTAGTGAACAATGGAAGTAAGTAAAATAAACTGAACATAATGCCACACTGAAAAATGCCCTTTCTGTATGTTGCAAAGATGTATACATGTTTTGAGTTGCTAGTTTGCTTTAATGTTGTGTAAAACATGTTCTGCAGGAGCAGCTGGTAAGACTTAAACATTCTTATCATTTCAGTGTGCCCAGCTGGCTGGAAGCCTGGCAGTGACACAATCAAGCCTGATGTTCAGAAAAGTAAAGAGTATTTCTCCAAGCAGAAGTAAACTTTCAGTCTGGGTGGAAACTAGTATGCCTTACATAAAGAGCAAGCATCAGTTACTGAACTTTGACTAAGTCATTGCATCTGAGTCAAGGGATCATGCTATAGGTATAAACAGTAACTTTTTTACTCGAAGGAAAGTTTGTCCTGTTGACACTACCTTCATAGAAAATCTTAATGATCCATATCTGTACATCAAGCCCTGTTGACTTTAGTGACAATGCAGTGTACGTGGTTAGACATGTGTTGCATATAGAGCAGTGGTATCCTTTTGTAACTCTATTAAACTTGTGGAAAGAGCATACTGTCTACCGTTCTTATGTATAGTCATCAGGAGACCTGAAAACAATGCAGGCTGCACTTCTGAAAGCTCTGTCTACTGAGCTGTCTGCAGACACCTCAATTCCTAAAGGCCTTTTACAGCTCCATTAGAATGGAGATACTTAGTTTCCATGTTGCAGTAGTGAAGTACTCTTTACACTCTTCGTGATATTGCTACTAGGTAGAGGAACATTGTTTGATATTAGTCTGTCGGACTTAAGCAATACTACAGTACCCAGAGCATGAAGCATAAATGTGACTGACAAAGGCTGGGCATATTTTCATGCACCATGTCAGCTTATTAATTTCTGCATCCACTTTGGATAACTATGACTGTTTATGCTAAATTTCTGGGAATCCAACATTCAGTTTGAACACTCTCTGTAGAGGAGTGGAAGACTGGGCTTTCTGGAAAGCAAACTTCCTTGGATATACAACATTCATCTGTAGTCTCTTCCACTACATGGAATGGGGATGAGAATATGCCACTTACCTATTAGCTTGTAGTCATATGATTTAAGATCAAAAGAAGGGTGGCGCTATAAAATCTGGTACTTGGATGTGCTCAGCCTTGTATTTATTCTGATTATGTGCATAGTATAAAACTCAAAGCACATGACTATGGCCTTAAGTTACTCTGGAGCTGTGTCTGCTGTGTAGCTTCATGGTTGAAGGTGGCTTGTAGTAAAGTTCTGAACTTCAGAGCTGAGGATCTGGGGAAGGAGCTATTGCCTAGCAATATAAGTGAGCTAGAACCCTGTGCTCTTCATGTACCTGTAAAGATTAAACTCTTAAAGGCTCAGACCTTGTATCTAACCTCAGCTCCTCAAATAGTAAACAAGTTCTGTCCTGCTTAAAGTGAGCAATTACGAAGTTGAGGCCCAGGGCTACTTACATGAGTCAGAAGTGAAAGTTGCATGCCTTGAGTAGTAAACTTGTCTTGTGCAGTTGGAAAAAATCAACTTAGTGCAGAAGGCTTGCTACCAAATACTGCAATAAATACTAAAATAGCTAATCTGCTGGGTCTTGCTTAAGTGCCACATGTCTTCAGGAAGATTTGTGAAAGTGATGCTTAGTTTGATCATTTTTCCTTAGTATTTAAAATCCAAATTATTATTCTCCTCAAGGTAACAAGTGAGGCGAACATCCTAGGGTAGCATTGAAAAGTAACAGGAGCATTTAGGATATATAGGATATGGTTCAAGGTAAGTGAATGAGTACTGATCAGTATGGCTGAGCACAAAGCTATCTTTGTCTATCAGACTTCCTTTCCTAGCAAATGAAAAGGAGTAAAGTCAGGGCTAATCTAATGTAAAACTTACTGTAGTTGTATCTTGCTATATTAGCCTTGAAATGTTACAAAATTGATTACAGCAGTTCTTTGGAGTGTGGTCTAGCCCTGTGGAATGGGGATCTTTACCCTGATGATGTAACTAAAGTGATGACTTCTCTTCAGAAGTAAAATTGCACCTGTTTTCACTGGGCTGTTATATCATATGCTCCATGAAGCCCTATTAACTCCTGATAGCATGGCAAACAAGCCTGTTGTGTGCCCAGACTGAGGACCTTTACATTAATGACCAAGTTCAGCCCCTCACTGTGATATAAACGGCCTTTCTCAAATCCTTCCAAGTGTATTCACTGTTCAAATGTAAAAAATGCATTTAAAAGGAACAGACTTACTAGCTGCTACCTCGTCTGCCCCTTGTCGTAGGGGTTAAAGGGGTTCTTTCACGTTCTGGTCTTGGAGCTTCCTCCCAAAAGGCAGCGGGATTCTTCACGCGCCCATCCCAGGCCCTCGGAGGAAGAAGAGGGTCTGACGGCGGCGGAGCCCCCAGCTCCTTAGGGCTGCTCCCCCTGGCTCCGGCGGAAGCCCAGGCCCCAGCAGCCCGCCGCTCCTCAGCGGAGCGGGCTGCCCTCACCCTCCCCTGATGGGAGGCGCCGCGCCGCCCGCGCTTTTCCAATGGCCGCCGCTGCTCCCGCCCCCGCCGGCGCGCGCGGAGGCCGGGGATTGGCTGCGGTGGGGGGGTGCGCGGGCGGCGCCCCGCCCCCCCGCGGGGCGGGAAGCAGTGGCGTCCTTCGGCGCGCGCCGGTGGCGTCGTGGCTGCTGCTGGGCCATTACGTCAGAGCTGCCCTGATGAGCGATCCGGGGGTAGGAATGTCCCGTAAAAATACCTGTTGTCTTAATTTACTTAACCAACTCCTCTGATGTAACGTGTTTGGTTGGATACGCTGTTTCCTTTCCGTACTGGTCATGTGGAGACTGAAGTTCTGACAGGAAGATTTTATTAGCTGTTCACATTCGCCCTCACTGCTAGCACAGTTACATTCACTTCTGCTTTTAGTGACATCTAATTTTGTCCAACAACATATTTTTAATACCTCCCACCTTTTAAATGTCCCAGTAGCAATAGTTGTATTCACGTCTGTCTTTTCCTATTTTGAAAAGTGATTAATCTCGATAGCTACTTAAGTAGTCATTAATTAAAAAAAAAAAATCTGTGACTCAGAAAAGCATTTCAGTTATAATTGGTCTGCCACTGTCCACTTGGAGATGGTACACTGAGACACTACTAACAGTATGTATTTAACCATCATAGTCACTGGTGAATGATGACAATGTGGAAATTCAAAACAGCCAAGAAACAAAATACCTGTGGGTTAGGAACTGTATTACATGTTTGCACCAAATGATTGACTGTGGGAATTAACGCAATTAATTTTTTTTTTCCATTCTTCAGCTATGTGAGGCATTCGTGGGAACATTTGCCATGCTGTCATTTTAATGTTTCCGAGAGTATAACACACAAAATGAGTAACACAAAAAACTTCTTCAAATCAAGGAGAGTTTAGGTTTATTTCTTTGATTAAACTCAATATTGATTCAGATGCAGCTTGGAATTTCCATTAAGTGTTCTGGGGCTTACACCCCACTCCTAGTATCATGACATCTTAGACTGGTGTAATTTTTATGACATTCAAATAACTATCATCATTTATTGAGAAATGTTTTTTCATGTCCCAAGATGCATATTGTATTTTCATTACAGTTACGAACTGGTTTTGCTTTCAAGATCAATGGGTGCTGTATTTCCCAGTGAGGTAAAAACACATCAGCAATTCTCAGTTTTGCTGACAAGACTGAGGGGTGTTGCAGTATCGTGTACTGCTTAGTGGTGTTTTCCTTGGAGATGCATACAGCGGATGCTATTTAGAAAGGACAGAATTTTGAATGTGATGTTAGCTTTTTTTTTTTATGTGTGAGTGATTGCACATCTTTTTTTCTAGTTTGGGTGCTTATTATAAAAATAACCTTGTATTCATTAATTTCTTTAGAATATCTTACTCAGAATAATCAGATGAAGGGAAACTGAAATACATCTTACTGTGCCTGTTTTCCATTTCTCTTTATTTGTAGCTGATTGATGTGATTAGTGGGCGTTTATATAACCAGCTTGCTGCTTTGCAAAAGAATATTTTACAAGCATATGAAGTTTCAGTCTTAAAATAATCCCTGAAAAATTATTGGATCAGTTTAAATACCTGTATGTATCTTTTACAGATTTTTACAGAAATTTATGATACTGCATTCCTCTCAAAAGCAGAGTGCCAATAGAAACAAATGTACTAGCAGTCATCTACTGACAATACAATAATTAAATTGGCTATATTTTAGTATATTTATATTCTTGTTTTTGAGGGCTGAACTACACAGCACCAGGTGTTTACACTGGTAAGCAGCTGTAGTAGATGTAATTACATAAATATGTATGGGATTTTATCTGTTTGGTGAGATCTGTAAAACTGTTAAAGCTGTATGTAATTAAATATTATTTCAAAATTATATGCAACAGTAGTTAACAAGAGCAAACTCTTGTCAGTCTTTGAACTTTTAGCAGCTGTGGTGAAGTAGCCCTGACATCACCTCTCAGGGGTTGTGATCTTGCCCTCAAAATAAATGGCAAAGGTCCTGTTCACTGCAGTTTTACAAACAATGGCTTTAGGTACTGATTTCTCTGATCTTATTGAAAACTGAGTAAAAGTGGAAAGAAATTAATCTTCTACACATTGTATTCTTCATGTATTATCTAAAATTAAGAGTATTTACTCCCTTATTTTTGTGATAGATATCTGTAAGTTTTCAAAGAGAGTAGCATTTGTGCAAGAGCATCAACAGGATTGTTTTGTGTGTGTAATACAAAACAGTGCATCAGACTTAAATTCTATACATTATATGTTTATCATAGAATATGTAGAAAGTGATTTTTTTATATTTGACATACAGAACCTAACCTTTACTACATTTTGTGCATCTTTTTTGAGTATGTCATTTCAAAATTAACAATTGCATATTTATTTTTAGATGTTTATTAGCAAAAAAAATTGCTTAGTAATGTTAAAAGAATTACCACTTAGTTACAAAAGAAGTATCTCACTGGTTCTGAAAAATACTCTAAAAAGTTACTAAATTTAAAAAGTGCTATTTTCTTAACCAATCCTCCAGCCTTTTTATCAGGCCTTTGATGAACAGTTTATCGGATTGTCCAACAAATCAATACAGTTCAAAGAACAAAAGCAAGTAGGTTACCTCTCACGGGTATTGCAAAATAATGCACTTTGGTTAGGAAAGTATGTTTACAAAAGCCCTTTGACTGTACTTTTTAGTAATATTATACATCAAAAGAACAGTCATGTAAAGATTATGTTAAAATAATGTGGTTTATCACATTAATAGTTTGAAAAATATGATATATATAATCTGTGAAATTTTCAGTGGGTTTGATGTTCAGTATTAAATGACCGTGTGCAAATACATATTCTGAAGTATCTTGCTAGACAGACAGAGGACTTAAAACAGAAACATCATGGTTCTACTTTGCAAAGGGAGACATGAGGTTAGTGCAGAGGAGTGCTGTGAAGCCATAGGGTAGTTACCTCTGTCCAGCGTCTACTAGTAGGAATGCAGCACATTTGGACATCAATTCAGAAAGTGTGTTAAAGCTGTCACTGGTTGTTTGTTGGTTTGGGTTTTTTTAATACAAATTAATAGCATATACAAAAAGAACACTAAACAAAGAAATCAAATAGTGGGTATCTTTTTGATCATTAACCTTCTATTTTTAATACTAGAGGAGAAAAAAACAGATTAATTTGCCTTTGAAGTACAGTCAGAACTGATTTTACTTTGGCTGTCCACATGTCTGTGTTTATATCAGGTCACTAGTCAGTGTCTTCACCCGTAACATTGGTATAATTTAAGCACCTCACAGAATATGGGAGTATGATGTTACAGAATGGCTTTACAGGCCAAAGCCTGTGCAAATCAAACGACTCTGCATAATCAATCTGTGCTGCACACGCTTATGTGGCTGCAGGAGAACAGGTTGCCATCGTGCTGTGAATTGTTTGCAGTGTTCCTGCACAACGATGTGCCCATGGTAAGCTCTTCTCACCACACCTAGTGATGATAGGTTTGGACTTTAATGTGAAACTTGGCTCTTTCACCTGAAACTTGAATCATTGTACATATTATGGGACACGTGTCTGAATTTAGTATGTTTCTGTGCAAGGTACCATTTGACCATATCTATATGAATATATAAGAAGTCTTTAAGATTGCACTGTCCTCTGAAACTATGAGCCCAGTAGGGTTATGTTCCATATTCTATAACAACATATTTTTTGAAGTATCTGCACTGACAAATGAGATTAATATAATTTGTCAAGAGAGAAAAAAATCTTTAATATACAATTAATAAAACTTAATGTAATTTAAAATTAATGTATTTAATCGAGTTCACTTTTCACAAAAATAAGGTGGTTTTTTATATTTTGGAAGAAGAGTCTATTAAAAAAAGATTGAAGCAGCAGTGAATGATTCAGGAAGACTAGTCAGAACAGTACTGGAAAAAAAGGTTATGACATGAAATTAAAACCTAAAACTAGCTAACTCCTTTAAAAGGAATAAGAGGTTTTATGCATTCATAGAAAAACTAATGATTCTGCATAAATTTAAGATTCCGTAGGGTATTTTTCAACCCAGAAACTCCCCCCAACTCTTCCTTTAATTTACTTACAGCAATTCTCCTATCCCATGCTTTGTTTTACATGAGGAAAAAAACCCAGGGCAACTTAGTGTAAAGGTGTATGATTTCCAGAAACTTTGAAAACTTAAAAAAAATTAATTATCTTTCAAAACTTCCTTTAGGAACTGTTTTGGGAAAATAAAACATATGCAGTTATTAAAAATAAAATTGCTTGCTTACTGAATTATGTACAAACATCAACAAAAATAACATAAAATGAGAAATACATTGTAGATATTAATGGTAATTATGTAATTTATCTTTTCAGGAAGTAGCCATTTCAAATACTTTTATACATATATAATCACATTTTTAAGATTGTGGTACATTATTGGAGAGATTTTAAACATTCCACTAAAATATGTTGTTGCTCATTCTGTGATAATTAATGTTTTGTTAAGTTCTCCACCATATTTCCCATTCTTATATTCCAGTTATTTGAAAAAAAAATACCACCCCATTTTTATATCTGAAGTGCTTTTTTTCTAAGTATTGTGAACATCTATCTGTTTTTCAGTCGCAGAGAGAAAAGAATAGCACATTTCTGTTCCTTGGTTCTTTTGGTTTCCTCTTTGAAAACCTAGAAGGGAAGTGCTCTGTTCGCTTTCTGAAGCAAACATGATTGACAATCTGTCACAGGATATATGATGTGACAGGAAGCCAACTTAACAGCAAAAAAGTCTCATGAATACATTTATCTATTTTGGTAGATGAATTTGTGAAAGTTAAGGTTGCAGAGTCTCTCCGCTGCAGTAGGTGGCAAAACCCACTTCCCCTTAGAAGAACAACTTTGGAACGGTTGCTGCTTAAATCAGTATTCAAAGCTAATTTTTTAAATGTACTTTTTGCATGGGGCTGGACAAAGAGTGCTGATAACCACAGTGGCGCTGATCAGTAGCTGCCACTTGTTTTCAGAAATACAGAAGTCTTTACTCAATTTTTTTTTAAGTCAAATTCAAGTCACTATGCATTTTCAGTAATTTAACCCATGTTAAATAGTAGCTACACCACCAATAACTCCGGTCACAAATGAATAAAAGACCATGTATACTACAGTGAATGAGTAAAATTATGCTTCTGACCCACAGGAGGGCAATGTAGCCCTATTAAAACAAAACAAAACAACCCAAACCTTAAAAAAAAAACAACCCACAAAAAAACCCAGAAGAGTGCACTACTCTCATAAGGTTGGCTATTTTTGTCTGACACACCAGCACTGATTTATACAGCAAACCATCTTTAGTCTTCCATAGTTTAGAGGAAGACAGGACTGTTACAAGCTATCCTTTTTCTAGGAGAAATAAATGAGACAATTACCAGGAACCAAGTTTGCCAAACTCTACTTCATACCCCAAACAAACATTAGTGCTTATTGTTGTACCACTGAGATGTAACCGATTTAACTGGTACGAAAAAAACCCAAGTGTTTTTCCCTTTCTGAGCAGTAATTCTGATGGCTGCTTGTCACCAGATTAGATTGTGCTTGCATTTAATCAGTATTTTCTGTCACATCTTTAATCTTAATAAAAATCTCAGTTATTTTAAGGTTCATGAAGTGAAAAAAAAGGAAATTTTAACTGAAGGAGAAGATGAATGATAAATGTTATGTGCATTTAAACATTACAAATTTGTTAATTCTCCATAGAATATTTTATTAGCTTGAAATATACTATCTTGTTGCTAAAACTGAATTCAAATTCAAGTAGTTCTAAATTTTTTTTTTACTGTTCAGCTCTGGAATACTCACCCTACTGGTTCTATTGAGGGAAAAAGATACTTTAATAACTGTTTAAAAATTAGGATTTAGTGAAAAACTTGCTTGTCTAAAAATGTAAAATGTGATACTTGAACTAGTAAATCTGTCCAAGTATTTGCAATTACTTGTTTGACATTTGCAAATGCTGAAAATAAGAATGTCTTCACAACGCCTCAGGATCCAAGAATGATCTGTTCCTCACCATGTCTAGTCTTGTCCCAATAGATGAGATTAAGTCAAACAGGTTCTCAGACTTCAGTTTTATTAGACAAAGACCATTATACTCCAACCAGCAAGGAAAGAAAGTTACTAGCTGCAGCTGTGGATCTCAGTGAACTGGAGAAGAGAAAGCCAGTAAGAACCAATTCAATTCACTACAAAATTACTGTACTAGGAATGGATATATTATTTAAAATTTATACTCCGTTCTGCCTGACATAACTGTATTGCCAGAAGCACAAAGAACACAGATTTACCCTTACTGTGACTCAGTATTCACCAATATGTTTTAACAAATAAGAATTCCAGTACTTACAAGTATTACTTTTAAGTTACGGAGGGAAAATCCCTCAAATACCAGTTATGTATTGCTGGACACCTTGAACTTTTGTTACTGCAAGAATGGAGGGAAAAAAAAAATGAAAGTGCATTGTCATGTGCTTGCTGTTAAATGATGTTGCTGAAATGACCTGGTAGAGATAAACATTTATTAGACTTATTCATAATGTGCTGTACGTTTTATTTTTTGATACCCCAGACGAGCCTGCCATAATAGTTTACTAACTTCTACTAAAATACCTAACTATTTCTTTTATTTTCAGATATTGGATTTTGTGTGTCTTAGGTAGCTCGCTATTTTCAGTATGTTAAAGACAGTGATCAGTTCTCACTTTAACATCTTTAGCTCTCCACAAGTTAATAATTGCATTGCTTAAATAAAAATACTCAGTACTGAGGGTTACTTACAATTTTGTATATTTTATTAACCAAAACACCATGTGAAGAGAAATAAATTACAAAAATTGAAATGAAATGGCGATGGTACTCTGTTTAATAAATGAAGATGAAATATTAAATATTTATAAGAAATCAACCTCACAATAGCAAAATATTTTACTTTAAATTGTAATGTAAAAAGATAAATCCGATTCCATTCTGTATTTATCCTTCTAAGAGAATCAGTATTTTCTATATGTTACTAATATGAACCATTAACTCAAGTCCCTGTTAAATTACAGTTCAGTTGCAAAGTTCTGGAAGGTCAACCAACATTTCAACCAGAAGTAATTCTACACCAAAAGAACAGAATTTAAACAAATTTCATTCTTTTGCTTAAATTAAAAATCACAATACCACTATCACACAGTAAGTCTGCCTTAGTCAGATGTGGTGAACAAAGCATGGAAAGCAACAAAGACTGTATTGTAACAGCAAATACACTGAACAAACCCAGCGATCACATGCTTTCTACTCTGTTCACAGGAAAACAAACTTGTTATGCTGAATTTTGATTATGCTTAGTTAGTATATAGACTATGAAAAATTGTATCAAACAGTGACTTATTGTGAGGGCAGCCTTAGTGTTTGGGTCTCCAAAAGGTATGAAGAATCACAATGTAAAAAAAAAAGAAAGGGTTCAGTTCTGCAAAGTGAGTATTTTTGCATTATCATGTTGATATCAAAGAAAGGGAAAAAGTGCTTAGCGATTTGCAGCATTGCACTGCAGTCAGGTAACAAAACTCCCACAAAATATTATTTTAATTTATTATAATATATTATTTTAGTGAGGCCTGAGCCTCCAAGTGTTCTAAGATAAATTAATTCCCGATTCCCAGTGCCATTGTAACCTCTGAACAAACCTAACAGGACAAAGTAATCTGAAAAAAAAGTTATGTTTCTGTCTGAAGATGTTTTATCCAGCAATATAAGTAACATGAACGTCATGAATATTTTCTCTCTTTTTTGCTCTGCTTGGTTGCCTCTGTGTGTGACAGTGCTTCATGCAATGGCTTTTATGTGCGTGCAGGTTTACGGTCTCCCCCATATGGAAAGTACGACAGGAAACTATGGTGGTAAAACTGCAGTGTGTGCTGGCACAGCACTGAAAAATATTTTAAATTCAAACCTCATCTACCTTAGAAAAAGGTCATGAGAATTGATTTTTTCAGTCAGTTATCTTAATACAAGTAAAAACTCCACTCACATAGACATTATTCAGTATCTTTCCAAAGACTTTAGTCAGCTGCTCTATGCAGTGGATAAGTGCTTTAGACTGACCTAAAGACGTCACCTTGTTCTGAGAAGCTGACCCTGGGTGAAGAAGAAAACTATCAGACTCAAGCTGTGACCTTTGTACTGTCCCTTTCCCTTTCATAACTACCCCGAAGGAGGCGGCTGCTGTTGGCCGTGTTTTCCTCACTCCTGCTCCATGTACAGGACCACGCTACTCAATGAAACAATGTCTGGAGATTTGTCTTTTGGATGTTAAGGAAAGGAGACATTAAAAGATTTCTTAATTAAATTAAGCCAGCTTCACTGCAAGTGAGGGAATACAGGACATTTTCTTTCTGAGGAAGGCAAGACCAAAAAGGCTGAACATTTATTCCCGAGAGAGAATTATGACACAGGGTAATAAAATGCTGGATACATCTAAAAAAGTATCTGCCCTGAGTTCAGATGAAAAAAAAATGTCAGAGTACAATGACTGAAAATTAACTTTTTTACTCTTACACAGAATAAAACCAAAACATTTGGAAAGAAAATTCTTGAGAACTAAAATGACTTCTCTAATGAGCAGCATGGGTTTTGCAGTTGCCAGGGTGTCTGAACTTCTCCCAGCCAAAGCCTAATCAGCATCTTACCAGACTCCCCAAAAGACAGACCAAATCAGCAACAGCACAGGTGGACTGCTCCCACCTTCCTCCAGACCACAAGTGCTATGATGCAGTGCTCCCTCTTACTCCGAGAAGCTGATGTTTGGACTGAGACGCTGCACACGCTGCTTGGATTTGCCATCTCTGTATCAGCATGGCGTCCTCCTCAGCACCGTTGAAAAGAAGGTGCTGATGAGTTACACTTTGCTTGTCCTCTGCTCCTCCGTGGAGCCACGTTACTCAGTGAAATGTGCTTCTCTGGGCTTCTTGTGTCAGCCCTAGCAGTCTGAATCTCTCTGCTGGAGGAGTGGCAAAGTAGGTTTTTTGCTCCTCCGAGTACCTTTCCTTCACTTCAATTATGTCCCTGTAGCGGCCGTCCTGCCAGTGGAAATTGAATTGCTCCAGCAACTCAATTCTTTTCTCCTCTGTGCTCACACAGTCAACAGGGGCAGATTGTTCCAGGAATGGTACCTGAATATCTGGGAACAGGAGGAGACCCCGGATAGCAAACCAACCGCCATACTTGGGATGGATACATACGCCATAGATCTTCTGGAAGGAAAAAAGAAGGATCTAGGATGTCTCGCTTTGTCTCTAGTAACGCTTAGAGTTCAAAGCATCGAGCTTTGATGGAACTTCTCACATTCCTAGCCCTCTGTTGGAGTGCTGTACAGAGAAGAAAGGAAAGCTCTTTCCTGAACATGTGGCTTGAAGCATTACATTTCATTCCCATTTTCCTGTGCCCACACACATCACCCTGTAATGTGGGGAGAGGTCCCTTTTTGAAAATCTAAGACAGAAATTAACCACAGTGCAATTTTTTTTTCCTATTCATAATGTTCCAAGCAACAGGTCTTCTTTTACACTGAAATTTATTCTCCTGTCTAAGTAGGTTTAATAGATCAAGATATTCTTCTCCATGTACACATCTGCCTACCACCCCAAAGAATCCTGGAAGCTTCCGATTCCTGTCTGAAACACTTTATGCATCTATATGTGATCTGGACTTTGTATTTTCCTGCAGGAAGAACTAGAGAGTAAACAACAGCTGTACAATTCAATGATTGCAGTTTGGTGGTTTTTCCCAGATTGTGTTTTTGCCTTACCTTTTTACCCCATGGATCAAGCTTCACATCCTTCCTTTGGTAGTAAAATGCGGCTCCAGCAACATGGGCAGCTGTCTGCGCCAAGAACTTGGGCTTTCGGCTTGGCAGGATCTCGTAATCAAAGATGACGTCCACCTTCTGGTCAGGGAATTTCTGGGAAAATTAAAAAACATCAGCCCAGGCTCATGGAAAAAGATTTGCCACTACAGAGGTGCTGGATGCTAGCGCATTAGGCACACGAGAAACCTGCAGATTTCCACGTCCCGCTGCTGAAATCTATCAGCACGCTTGTGGCCTTGGGTTTTCAAACTGTGACTGTAAAGCACTCTACATAGCTATGGCTCGCAATGGCAAAGAGACAGAATATGCAAGTAAAGCAGGTCACCAGCCTGTTGATGCTCTTAGTAAGAATTACCGCCATGAATAATGCTTTACTCTTCTAAAGCACAAGGGCGGGAACCTGGAAGGCTTTGTCCACTGCTCAGCCCACGTGGTTATATGCCACAATAGTAAAAGGAATTGGTATTTCAGGTTCTTACCTCCTTCACGCGTGATAAATGATGAGAAACACACTGATCCACAGGATCCCTGATTATTTTTAACCATTCTTTGTTCACAAAAGGTTTAAGGGCTTTGTCAAACATCGAAGGTGTGCTGAGGACCACGAAGGCCAGTGTGTCATCTGGGTAGGGGAGATGAAAGGCTGGCTGGAGAACAGCATTGTACCATCCAACCTTTGACAAAGAAAACCAAATCTCCATTAAAAAAGGGACACCACTCTTTTGCTAGTGGGCATGCAGGAATTTTAAAAAGTGGAAAGAAGTGTAGCCACCTTCATTTGCAACCCAGATATGCAGCCTGCCTAGTGCCTTCCATTCAAACCAAGTTGTTTTGCGTACTGGGATTTATGGTTTCTGGAAGCTGTACTGTGAGCTGTCTGTGAGAGATAAGAATCATTCACTGCATTCAGCTCAAGACTGCCTTTTATCCAGCTCTGCTCAGAAACCTTAGAGGGAAGTATGAACGACCAATCTTGCCAATGCAAATCAGATGTTTTGGTTTAGATAAAGCTTTTACAGGTTTTTTTCTCAGCACCGGCCAGAAGGAAACCGGTGCTTCTGTTTTGCTCATGTGACAAGTTGCATGGTTTATTTCTTCAGCAGGAAACATTTATGTGTGGAAATGAAGGATGTGAAGCTCCTAGCAGGGCTAGAATGCCCCAAACTGTCAGCTGTAGTGCGTGGATTGTGACGTGGCCACATTTTGGTATTTGTTTCCAGGGCTGGATGTGTTATAACACAGTCCAGAAATGAGGGATCAGGCCAGGGCAGCAGGAAGACACGACCAGAAGGACAGGGCTCAGATCAGCAACTGCCCAGCAGGAAGAGGTAATGGCCGAAAACCCTGCACTCCACTACTAATATATTATTGCACAATAACATCAGTCATTTTATAGGTTATGACAACTCCCACTCCCCTGGGATGCCATAAAGACCTGGTTGAACATTCAGAAAGATATCAAGTAACGTAACTCTAATATTTAGTCTGAAACTGCAAAATACTGGTCATCTCTAAATACCTGTGAAATGAATCTGAAAGTGACTTTACAGGTGACAGTGGCAGCCAGACCTGCCCATAGGGAAATATACAATGAAAACTAAGTTTATAATAAAGATACATTCTTATATCGACCCCAAAGTTTAATCAGTTTTGTGGCTCCTGTTTAAGATGCTGAATCGAGATGTTACAAAAAATTAGAGATGTGAATCTGTGGTTTGCTGATTTCCTAGTTTACATCAGTCAGTGCACCAGAGCTAGCGGTATGAGAATTAAATCCAGAAACAGATCATAGAATCATTTAGGTTGGAAAAGACCTTTAAGATCATCAAGTCCAACCGTTAACCTAGCACTGCTGAGTCCACCGCTAAACCATGTCCCTAAGCACCACATCCACCCGTCTTTTAAATACCTCCAGGGATGGGGACTCAACCACTTCCCTGGGCAGCCTGTTCCAATGCCTGACTGCCCTTTCGGTGAAGAAGTTTTTCCTAATATCCAACCTAAACCTGCCCTGGCACAACTTGAGGCCGTTTCCTCTTGTCCTGTCGCTTGTTACTTGGGAGAAGAGACCTACACCCAGCCTCCTTTCAGGTAGTTGTAGAGAGCTATCAGGTTTCCCCTCAGCCTCCTTTTCTCCAGGCTAAACAACCCCAGTTCCCTCAGCCGCTCCTCATAAGACTTGTTCTCTAGATCCTTCACCAGCTTCGTTGCCCTTCTTTGGACACGCTCCAGCACCCCTCCTGAAGTGAGGGGCCCAAACTGAACACAGGATTCAAGGTGCAGCCTCAGCAGTGCCGAGTGCAGGGGGACGATCACGTCCCTGGTCCTGCTGGCCACACTATTTCTGATGCAAGCCAGGATGCTGTTGGCCTTCTTGGCCAGATACAGCGCTATAAGGTTTCCCTCTGGTAGCTGTAGCCTTTCTGATCTGGGTTGTGCCCCTCATTCTGCTGCTGTGTTTTGAGAAAGCAGTGTTAAATTCTCCTCCAAATTCTGGAGATTTCAGTTCTCTCAGTGCCTCATTCCCTTTTACTTTCCATCAGATCAAGAATACAGCAGGAAATACAAATATTTCAGGTGACAAATACAACATTCCCTGAGGAGGGGAAGGCCAGGTTTGTTGTAGATTGATTTGTATGTGATATTGTAGATTGGTTTACTGCAGATTGCCCCTGGGGTGGGCAAAGGCAGAACCCCTAAGCTTCGGTGGAGGCAGAGTGCATACAGCTCAACACGGGACAGCAGGAGAGGCCCCCTCGGTGGCAAGGGAGGGACCCCCTTCAGCGGTCAGGACAAGCCCAGCATTTGCAGGCCATTTACAAACAGGTGAAGCAGTCTGCATTTTCATACACAGGTTTTTCTACATTTGGATTAAAATTTAAGCTTGCTTAGAGGACTTTACTCTCTGTCGCTGCAGATGTCTCTTTATTTAACTCTCCCGACCTTATAGGACTGGGACCAGCGCAGAGGACACGAGCAAAGCCCTCGTTCAGCTGGCGCTCCGCCGGCGCCAGGGCACAGCGATCACCTGGGGCTGCTTCACCGGCCGGACCCAGCGGCCCTCCCACGCTTGCCCCTCCACCCGCCCCAGCGGCAGCGCCCGGCGGCTCCTCAGCGCCGCTGCACTTCCCGCCCCAGCCCGCGGGCCCGGGCCCCGGCCGCGGCGGGGAGCTCCGGCTTCCTCCGGGGCAGCGGCCGCCCCGCCTGCCTCCCCCGCGCCCGGAGCTCCAACTCCCGGCCCCGCAGCCACTCGCGGGCGGATCGCGTCGCCCCCGAGGCGGGCCTGCGGGGCGGCGCGGGGAGGCAGTGCCGCCTGGCGTCGGCCGGGCGAGGAGCAGCGCGGCCGCCGCCGCCGTCAGCGCGGGGGCTCGTCCTTGCCGCGCAGGCGGCCCGGGCAGAGCGGGAGGCGGGGGCCTGTCAGCGAAGCACCGCCAGCCTCGGCCCACGGCGGCGAAGCGGCCTCCGGAGCCGGCGGCGGCGCAGTGCTCCCGCGGCCGGGGCCGAGCGGGGACGCCCAGGGCCGGCCCTGCCCGGGAACGCCGGCCCGGCACCGCTCCCCTCAGCGGCGGCAGGGCCCCCGGCCCCGGGAACCGCCACCCTCCCCACACGCCCCGCCAACCCCCGCGGATGGTGACGTCGCTGTGACTGACGTCACGGCGGGCCCCGCGTGACGTCGGTACCTTGAAGGCGTGCACCTCGAAGCCGAAGGGGCCCAGGGCAGCGCGGAGCCGCTCCGCCACGCGCCCCTCCATGCCACGCGGGGCGCCGCGGGAAGGGTAGTTTTGACAGCCCGGCGGCGCGCGAGGTACCATGGGAGGCACGGCGGGACCCCCCCCACCCCAACCACCACATCGCCGCGTCTCTTAGGAGACGGCCCGCCGCGCAAGGCACCCTGGGAGTTGTAGTCCCCGTCCCCACCCACCCCCCGCGGACCCCTGCCGTCCACCCGTAGCGCCCGGCTCTCGCGGCGGACCGGTGGCCGGGCTGATAACCTCAGCAGAGGCCCGCCGGTTCTAACGGCTGCGTGCGATTGCGTGGTCCGCGCGGTGACGGGGAAGAATTTCGGTCTCTCGGTTTCCAAGCTGCCGGCCGAGGCGGTAGCGGAGGCAAGTTCAACGATGCGGCCGCCCCGGTAGCGTCTGCTGCTGTTGATCGGCGGTGGGTTTGCAGCCCGGCAGCCCCGGAGGAGCTGGGGTTGAGCAGCGCCGGCCTGGCGCCCAGCAGCCGCGCCATACCGGCGTGCGTCTCCCACGCTGCAGCGAGGCGGCAGCCCAGCCAGCAGCCGTCCCAAAACGGGGAGATCTGAGAGCTCTGGTGACATCGCCTCTCCGTGAAGAGCAAGTTTTCCTAGCGTAGTTGCACGGCGTGCCCATCTGTGCTATACCACTCGGTATCGTGCATATTTTTCTTTCATCAGACGCTGTTTGAAGGCCCCACCTTCCCGTGTGGGTGGACGCCACTCACTAAAATAGTTAGCAAGGCCTCTGTGCTGACAATCCTTTCTCCCCCATCTGAAAGTACGTGTTCTTTGTAGCTTCCCTATTCCCTACCAACACATTTGCCGCATTGGAGACCAAGCCTCAGATTTGGATCTCCTTACCCTAATTTTTATAGCAGCTTAACATAATCTTTATAGTTCTTGTGCAACGTTCTCCAGCCATTAGTCCTGAGTTTTATGAAGTGTCAGGACACCAGATCTGCCAGTTCTTGGGGACAGAACTACCTCAGATATGCAAACTTCTTTCTTTGTGGAGTTCCCTTATATCTTCTAGAACCCCAAGAGTTGTTTCTTACTGTATCCATGCCCTCTGTAGGAGGAGGGCAGAAGGATCCCATCAGTTTTGTTTAGAATTAAGGTTTGCTCTCTCCAGGTCTCCCTGTATTTCCAGCTTCTGAAGTTGAACCATCCTACTAACTATGTTCTTTCCTGGACTAAGTTATTCTCATACAAAAGCTGGTTTTGCCCATCTGCTCAGATCATTGAATCACTCACTCAGTCTGTGAATTGACTAAAGCAGGAGAAAGAGCTCCAGCAGGAGCAGATCAATAAGTTAGAAGGTCGTGAAGGTAAAGGCACTGGAACCAGAGCACTGACGGTTGCAGGAGCCTCTTACACAGATCACTTCTCGTCTAGGTTGCTGAAGTCCTGTTGAAGAAACAACAGGCTGTGCGTGTAGCCTGGCAGAACATAGCTCCATCTCCGTGCTAAACAAGTGGGCACAGACAAAATGTTGGATATAAGGCAGAAAGGGCTTTTTAAATTTTTCATTTCTTCCTTTGCCTTTTCTTTAGTGATCTGAAAACGCGAGAAGCACCTTTGCTTCCCAGGAGAGAAAATGGACAGCGGAAAACAAAGTCGAAGTGATTTCCTGGAGGGCAATGACCAAGCTTGGTCTAGAGTCAGGTATCCTCACATGGGGTCCTTTGCTGAAACCCTTGTGAGGCACAATATTCAGTCAGCTGGCCAAGTTGCCTTTGAGGGTGATTAGTTCAAATATTTGAATTCTTAATGTGCATCTTGCCTCTTTTTCTGTCTGAATGTAGTGGTCTGGGAAGACAGGGTTTCTGTGGCCTGCTGAGCATACAGCATAGAGGGGATTTCTTGGGCTACTGCTGTACTCTGCCTCTGTCAGGGATTGGTATGGGGTGGAACCTTGAAACCATCTTACTGGGTGTTCCTTCATCCTATTCTTATCCCTTCTGTCTCAGCCACTGAAGAGCTAGGCTGGGACCTTAACACCTCCTGCCTTTCCTATCTGCTGTTACAGAGGATGCTCAGTGATTGCAGAACAGCACTTAGAGCAGCTTGGAGGCCTTGCCAAGGAGGACAGAGGAGTTGAAAGGTGAATGCCATAACTAGCAACAGCAAGGGCTTCACGAGTAGTGTGGAGATCGTGCATCTCATTTGTATCCCAATGCCAACAGTCCACAAGAAACAAATGAGATGTCAGCGCTAAGACATTTGTAGATTCAGGGCTGGTGCAGGGGAGGTACTGGAGGAAAATGTAACTTTTCCCACTTTCTTTAAGCAGTGAAAAACTACTGTGACAAAATGATGAATATGTGAGGAAAGAGTTGGAGCAACTGCAGCATAAAGTCAGTGAGTGGTGGTGTGTTCTGCTTCTCGCATGGTCTGAACTCTGATTCTGCACAGGACAACCTGTTGCTGCCCAAGTGGTCTAGCAGAAACAGCCCCTGGTGGGAAGCACTGTAATGTTCGTTATAGTTGAGGATCTCTGTTCAGGAAAATGAAACCACGGAACACTGCCTAACAGGCAGCGCTGGAGGAGAAGTAAAGAAGAATACACAGGGCCATGACTCCATGCTGTGCTCTGGCAGAGCTGTGGGAGAAGAACGTGTGTGGGGCTTGCCTGCAGCCTCTGAATCCACCCTTTGCCTTGGGAGAGATGTGGGTGGATATAGTTCTGTAAGGTTTTGCCTGGCAACAGAGAGATGGAAAATCAGGTGCAGAAAGTAGTTTAGCCATGGGCCTTTTTCTTGGTCTGTGTGAGGTCAAGTTGCTTTACTGCACAGGTCAACAAGAGGAAGAACTATTGAACCAAATGTCTGCAACTGATTAAATTAAGAGAACTCAAAGTTGACACTGCAAGGTGGGCTGCTTTATAGTCACACCTCTTCCATCCAAAATCTGGCACTGGATGCGTTGATGGCCCATGGCAGACCTACTGTTGGAATGAGCAAGCTTTGCTGCTGGGATCTGTGGAGGAGAACCGAGTGTTGGAACTGATGTATGACGAGTTTACTGTGAATAGTAGCCAGACTGAAAAATGCTGTTGCTGCCTGCAACAGAGGAAGTATTTTTATTAAATACTGTAGTACCACTAGAAGGCTTTGATCGAGACAGCCAGTGTGCAAGGTGCTCTGCAGACACCTTTCCTGCCTCACAGGCTTGCTGAAACAGCAAGAAGAGGCCTTCCTGTTCCAGTGTTGAATGATGGAGGGCAGTTAGAAAGGTATCTTCAAAATATGTATAAGTGGGGGAAAAGATAAGCGTTTGTATGTATTCTGATATAACAGGTCCTACCGCAGCCAGAATGAAATTGATAATTTTTTTAGTTGTTGCAGAAGTAGATGACCTTTGCTAAAGGAAGAATCAGAAAAGACTTGATGGGAGAATAGGGAATGAACATTGCTGGGGAGTAAGGGTTGAAATGAGAGTAGGGCTAACAGTTGGCCTGTATCTTTTGCACCAAGCAGCACGTTACTATTCTTTTGGAAACCTCCTGCTGCAGGAGGATACTTGCACCGCCAGGGCTTATAATCTGCTTCCCAAGGGGAGGTGGAAGCATGCTCTCAGCTTCTCTGTAGAGTAAGGGGATCACCGTGGGCAAAACACTGCTATTCTACCTGTAGCAAAACTTTAATTCCTGCTGAGGAGTGCTGGCATGAAGAAGAAGTTACAGATGATGCCAGGCAGGGTGCTGTTGTGATCCGAACCCAGAAGCATATAAAGAAATAGAGCATTACCTTTGGTGCTGGAAATATGAAGTATTCACCAATGGCAGCATGTTATACATCCAGCTCTCTGCTTTTTCTCAGTTGTTCCAGCCTCATCTGGACATTATTTTTCTGCAGGGTTTAACGGTGTTGTGGTGGATCAGAGGCTGCCTCTGGGAAATGCTTGGAAGTGATTGTCCCCTCTTTCTCAGGTGCTAGATCTGCTGAGCAGCCACAAAGCACAATCTTACAGTTTAGACAAACTCAGGATGGAAGTGTGGAGCACCCAACAGAAGCTTGGCCACATCAGGTAGAGGGGATAGACCTTCAGGGAATTTGGGGGATGCCCACATCTGTGCATGTCGCACGAGAGCTGCTGCAGGGACAAGTGCAGCTCTTGGGTTTCAACGGGAGCTGCCTGGGAGCTGCAGGAGTGTGTCACGGGAGGGTGCTGCTGGCTGGTGGCTGTTCAGAGCTCAGCAGGACAGCTCTTGCTGTTGGAGCTCGCTTTTACAGGGGCTGGATTGGCAAGCTCAGAGGTGCTGGGGACTGATCTCTCATCTTGCTGTTCTTGATTGCCAGCTGTCCTTTGTACCTGCCTGGATAGAGTACTTGTCTTGTGGGGCACAGTTCATTTCCATGGCTAGTATGGTACTGGCTTTACTGATGCTGAAGGTAGCAGATTTGTCAGCTTTGTGAGGGGAGGTCTTCTGTTTAAATCCTGAACTGGTAAAGCTTGAAGTGGGTATGGCTTAAGTGTCTGCTCTCTCCTGGAGAGGACCCCTGGCTAAGTGCAGGCAAGGCATTCAGTCCTTCTGAGACAGCTAGTGAAGGGGGTGAAATGGCAACCTCTGTTACTGAGACATTTGCATCCTGAGGGTTAGCACCTTCAGCTTATTCCATGTGGGCGTTGAGAATAGGTACCTGCTGTTCCCTTCCCAGCTGTCCCTGGAGCTGAGCTGGAAGGGTCTGAGTTAGCTCACAGCTCCCCTGAGCCATCTCATCTGCCTTGTTTAATCAGGAGCATTGCTGTCTCCTACCCAAGCCCTCTGTCAGGGCAGCAGTGGACTCCACACGCTCTCCTTGTTGCTGGTTGGACAGTACCTTACTTACTTTTTGCTGAAATGTCTGGAAATAATAATCAGTGCCTCCAAAAAGCAGTGCTCATTTGAATTGCCTAAGCTCTAATTCTTTCCCAGTTTCCCCAGCCGCCCTCACTTTCCTCTCCCACCATGCTCAGCTGGTGGGAACTAGCTTTGCTTGTGCCTCTAACCTCCGCTAGCTTGGCCCTTGCTCTCCCCCCACCCCCACCCGAGGGCTCTGACCTGCTCCCTGGAGAGAAATGAGTGACATCGGAGCTTCCTCGTTGAGCATCCTTAGATCTTTCTGGCTCTGTTTAATTGTATCCTCTGTCCAACCCCAGCTGCCCTCGGACAGCTGCCAGATGTCCTAACTGTCACAGGTTTAGCTGAGGATTCATGTCACTGTTCCCAGCGTTTGCTTCCCCATACAGCTTCGTGCTACAGTAAAACAGCATCCAGAGACTATGCCTCACTCCTCTGGGGAAAGCAGCGATGTCTGTCTGAGGTGTCTGTGTCCCAGGTATGGGTTGGTTTTTTGGTTTATTTTTTTTTAAATTAGGAAAAACACAACACTCCCATTCATCTCCCTCAGGCTAATGCTGATGTCACATGGGCTACAGCGTGATTTGGTGTCATCATAAAGTATTCATACAGAAAGGATCTTGCGTTCTTTGTGTTCTCCAGAACAGTAAATAGGTATCACTAAGATGCAATGTTGTACTGCTTATAACATAAGGGACTTTCCTTCTGCATTCCGTCCACAGCTCTTGAAACCTTTTTCTGCCCCTATTAAAGAACTGTTGCTCTGCATTAGGTAGGAACTGAAGAGAGATAGTCACACAAATTGTTTGAAGACTCATGGCAATTTGGTAACTGAAATGCAGTTAAAGGATGTCTTAATTTCTTGTCTGTTTTTCTGATCTTTCTCCCTCTTGACCATAAGCATATTAACGTCTGTCTTTATTAGCGGGGAAGTATTGGTGGACACTGAGTGGTGGAGGTCAATGTAGCTCTATTATTAGGTTTTCTTTGATAAAGGATATTGTATCAACTTGGTGAGACGTTTTCAATAATGGAACTTCATTGCAGTTCTCCTGTAATTAAATACCAATTCCCTATTTTTTTCTATAAAAGCCTAAGGCCTTCCCTTATTATGTCACTCTCCCACCTATCGTCAAGCTGTGATTTCAAGAGATGTGTCTGTGCTGTCAATGTCAGCTTAAAATGTGCCCGCCCCCCTGTTTTGTCCTGCACTGGCCTCACAGCACGTTGCCTCCTGAGTTTCTGCCACTGCAATTGTTGGCGTGCTGTAAATCTGATCAGGGAGCCGAGCTGGTTCTAACAAGTGTGTCATTGTTTTGTTTTCATTTTTTTTCCCTGAAAGTGATGTGCTTCGCAGTGCTGCTGCAGGAAAAAATTGTGCTGGCACAACTGCGATAACAATGTGAACAGGGCTAGGTGGGGAGGCAGAGGTTCTGCTGCCAGCCCATTCATCTGCTGAAAACACAACTGAATTGCTCAGCAGAACTGCCTTCTGACTGTCAGAAACCCTGTCAAAGTGGTTCCCACCCCATCCCCACTTCCCATAATTGATCCAGTAGGCATTGCTAAGCTTAAGGGACTGTCAGTGTTATCCTTTTGCTTCAATCAGATCTACAGTCTCTGACCTGAAAGATCAAGTGAAAAGTCTGTCCTTGAAGGTGCTGTCCACTGAGCCTGCAGGGAAAGACAGAGATCATAGGAACCATTCCCCACTTACTCCAATGTTACTAACACTCTGGGACATGGAATTCCAGCCTCCCTTTGGTTTAGAGATCTCATGGTCAGGTCAGGTGTCCTGTTGTCCCTTTCCAACGCAAACCGACCCTGTATTGGAAGGGTTTGGCATTGTGACTGTGGCTTTGAGCAGAAATGAGCAGGCCAATTCTTTGTGTTTTAAACCTGCATGATTTGGTGTTGGTTGGAGCCACTGGTGTCAAAGACAGATGAAATCCAGTGCCTGAGCATTTTTGCCAATGTGTTTTCCTGCCTAGGTTTGTGTATCATGGAACCTGTTTTCTGCTACCTTGTGCCACTGCTTGTACTCGTGCAAGAATAAGTAAAATGCTATTAAATCAGAATAGCAGCAGTTCCTCCACATGATAAGAGGTGTCACAAAAGGTAGACAGTGGAGGCTTAGGCTCAGCAAGTTAATCCTTGAACTTTTGACCTAACCTGCTGCTTGCTTCATTTCTTTTAGAGAGAAGCAAGAACTTGCTGAGAGAGGCAGAGTGGTTTTGTCCATCTTTGGGTAAGGTTTCCACCTCAGAGTTCAGCCTCAGAGACTTCAGCTCCAAGAAGCTTTGCAGCACTGCAGAGCTCAAGGTGCCTGAAGGTAAGTGTGGCTGGTTCCTGCACCCTCAGGATCTGAAGAGCCTAGCTGGGTTTTCCACAGTAATGCAGATGATAAAGGTCTGTAGAACCTATTTATGTCTGCTGTTCAGGGCATTCCAGAGGTCGTACTGATCATTTGCTGTGCCCAGTTTTACTGCTAGGGCTGAATATTAGTCAGCTAAAGGCAGGAAGGCAGTACAATTTGGAGTAGTGGCCTAGCACTATGGCCACAGTTAAAACTTTGCTGAGAGCACTATTGCTATGCCAGGACAGAGGTAACATGTGTGTGCCTGTCTGTTCTTTCATCCTCCCTCCCCATCTAGTGTCAGGGTAATATAAAGCTGCATGTGAGGGCCAATTATGATACTTATCGCTTCCTCTGACAGTGCCAAGATACCACTTTTTAATGTGGCTCCATTTTTGTTTTGGTGCTGACACACAGCCAGTGAGATTAGGAAGGTGAAAATTGCTCACTTCAAGAAGGTTTGTCTCTCAGCCTCTTTATCCTTTTGGATTTATGCCTTGCTTTTAGGATATAAAAACCCCTTGTGTTTGCATTAACACTTAGCATTAAAGGAAATCAGGAACAAAGGGCTAATGTTCCTTTAAAATAAAAAAATTCATGCCCTACTTTAGTAAGATGCTTAAGATTCTTGTGAATGGAGGCTGTAAGGCATATTAAACTGCCCTGTGTTCTGTTTTTCCAATTTACTAATCCTGTTGATTCAGACTTTACTAGCAAACCTGCTACAATTAACTGCTTTGTAGATGCAGTCGTAACATGTCAGGTTGCTGTTAGGACAATGCCTAAGGAGTCTTCATGGCCCATCAAAGGGTTAAGTTTTTCTCTTTAACATTTATTCTGAAGCACATGCCAGGTCTCCTATATAGGGCTTACCAATCAAATGCTCAAGCAGTACCCCTCATTTAATAGGAAGAACCTAGCTACCCTGTTGCTTAGTATTAGTAGTAAATATTTATATCATAGCATCAGAAACCCTGACCAATACTGCAGTAGGGGCACCCAGTAGCTGTGTTGGCAGCTTGCTAGGACACTTGGGACCACGATTCACTTATATGGGCACCTATTTTTATTTGAACTTACGTAGCTTGTGAGGATGCTTGTCGGTATTTCTCTGTTTCAATAGAAGATGAATGAGGATGTTTTTGTATTAGAGTTTGACACGGATTTCAGTCCATACTGAACAAGCAGTGCTGGAGGGGCTAGACATAGGCTGTCATTTGTTCTTAGGGTTGGCATATGGGGCAAGGAGTCTGGGGAAGGCTAATTCCTTGTTCTATTGGTGTAGATTGTAAAATAGCTCCATGCTGTGTTTTGAGCTGGAGGAGAGCAGTGCTAGAGAAGAAGCTAGAAGTAGCTGGAGTGGATGACCTCAGCAGTGACCTGTCTGACAGCCTGCCTGAACTAAAGCTGCATGACCTTTAATGTTAACTAAAAGATGCACTCTTTACCGTAGGGAACAAGTAAAAGATGGAAAGGATATTGGCTTCCCTAGGTGGGCAAACTCTTCTTGACTTGTTTGTTACCTGGATTTACCAGAACTGGAAGCTATGATGTGTGGGGCTGACCCAAGGGAGGCAACTCAAGGAAGGGAAACAGCCATTTTGAGGAGTCATTCACAGACCTGCCCAGTCCCACACTCTACCTGAGACCTGAGCTGTTGGCTGCCATCTCATGCTCTCTTGCTTAGACCTACACCTTATGCCTTTACAACACAGTGCTGTGTATTCTCTTCTTTCACCCCAGGTGACAGACACTGATGGAGGGCCTGATTTGCGGTGCATCAACCAGCTTTTGCAGCTGCTGGCTGGCTTGCAGAGGGAGAGATGCTGTGGTGCTTATCTGCAATGGGGGGTTTCCTCCAAGGTCAGAGAACTCCTAGCTGCAGCCCTTTGCTTCAGCCCTCTCCCGTGGGTGGTATGATGTGGTCTTCTGAATTCTCACTTGGTGGACCAGAACAAATTGAGATAATTTTGTGTGTTGTCTCTACTAATGCCTTCAGATGTTTTTTTCCCAAATATACGGCAAGTTTTGGGTTATGTTGGATATTGTTTAAACTGTTGGCTAGCTATACTATATAGCTGGGCTTAGATTGTGCCATTTCGGGAGACTCTATATGTGGCAAGAACAGAACAGCTATGGACTGACCATAGATTTACCCTGTCTGACAAGACCCAATATGGAGCAGCTGACTTGACAAGTGTTGGTAAATTGCTTCCTCTTCTGTGGCTCAAAACAGGCTAAGAAATCTTGTTTTTTGAACAGAAACTTCTATGACCACTATAAAGGGGAGGTTGCTGGGTTTGTTTTATGAGAATAAAGTGCCATAGTGGCAAAAAAAGGGCCTTGTGAAATTTCCTGATGTGGTTTGAATTTTTTAATTTCATTTTCCTCTGAGAGAACTTGATTTTAGAATTGCTAGCTGGGGAAGGGGAAGGGAAGAGCTGAATGAATGACACTGAGTTCAGAAAGCCTTAGAGTATGGGGAAAGAGGACAACTGCCTACTTGATGGTGAAGGCTTTGTAGTCTAGCAGATGGGATAGTGCAGGAGATAGATAGATCTGTGGCATTCTCTTTGCTGCCAGCTTCTCAGTCAATACAAAGGACCTTGGGATGTGGCACAGAGTCAGGGATGCTGTAAAGGGGGCCCAGCAGAGCTTGGTTAGGACTGGTTTGAAATGTAGGCAGAGACTGGTGGTGCTGAGAGTAGCAGTAGGAGTCATCAAGCGGCTTGAGCACAGATCAAGGCAGGACACAGTGGCGGAGGCTGCTCCTGTGACCTTCTTCTCATTCAGTTGCCTGAGCTGTGGCTTTTGCTTTGAAGATCAGTCTGAGATCAGTTAGTTTTCCTTCTCCAGGGAACAGCTGCTTCCCAGAGTTCAACTCTCTTCTTAGAGTGGACCTGAATGTGTGAACAGCCATTGGCAGATCACGGCTGGGATATAAAAGCCTGCTTGAGTGGCTTGAGTCTGACTGAAGCTGAGCTGGAAAGTGACTTGATGCATCCAAGAAACAGACTGAGCAGGATGCAAGTGACCAGTTCTCTGTCACTCAGTGTGGGCCATCAGGTTAGACTCTGTAAAACAGCGGGAGCTCTTTTCCTAGTGCTTCTCTCAGCCCTTTTTGAAAACGTTCTCTTTCTGCTAGCCAGCCACAAATAGTATTGTGCACGATTGCCTTCCACCTACAAATATTGAGATCCTTTTAAAAAAGCAGGTGAAAATTCTTATCCTGCCCCCAAGCTTATCAGTAGGGAAATGGAAGCAATGATCGTGTTAGTGGCTTGATCAGCCTGTGTGATCAGAAGGCATAGCCGGGATTAGCACAAAGGAAAACTGCTAATTTTGCAGTTGTCCCCGGTAAAACCCTTCTCAGTCAGAATCAAATGAGTGCCTAAATCTGGCTGAAAGGCATGTTCCAGAACCCATGAGCCTTGTTCCAAGCAGAACCTGTAATTTAGCATCGAAAGCTTCTGGAATTTGGACATAACAGCAAATTTTTAAGAAAATACTGAACAGGGCTGACTGCTCATCCCTCTTCTTACAGCTCCCAAGAAAGACCAGTGTGAAAGGAAACACTCTAATGCTTGTGAGAGTCATCCTGTGGCAACTGATGTGTTTAATTTCAGAGCAAAAGCACTTCTGAAGGAGAGAGGATTAAAACAGGGGAGGGGAGAAGTTACCCTGCGGGAGATTGTCAACAGATGTTCCATTATAGTTCAAAGAGTGCTAGCAAAAGGCTTCTGCTGCAGGGATATATTAATTCTGGGCAGTTCATCACAGGGAAACCTGTTTTATGACTGGGAGGATACCTCTGGTAACTTAGCTCTTTATTTGAACTGTGGGTGGGGGATTGGGTCTACCTGTAAACAGAGAGGGAGCTGAACAGTAGAAATAAACACATACTTATTTTCTTGCAGCTGTGACCACTGTCCATCTGATCAAGATCGTGCTGGTTTTGTGGTTCAGGGAATTATTTGGCTGATGGGTCTTTCAAAAGAAAAAGTATTACAGAGGAACTGAGGCTAACCATTGTTAAACTGCTGGTGCAAGTGAAGCAGACCTGTGTTGAGTATGTCTTTTAAGTGTATTTATTAGGCAGGAAGTGGGAACAAGCACAAGGAAGGCTGTGCAGGCTGTCAAGCAGATGACTACATCGATCCCTTTGTCTTTAAAATACACAAATCTATCAGGTTTGACACTGTCTAGCACCCTATCTATGCTTCCTTCGTGTAATAGTTAATGATTGCTTATAAAAGCTTACTAATGTTGCAGAATCAGCTATGGTGGGGGATCTAGTTTGCAAGCTGTGTATCACCAGCCACAATTAGAAGGTCCTCTTCTGGGCAGGTCTAATTGCTTTACCTTCTGAGACTGTTTTGAAGTTGTGCTTTGGGTAAAGGTTGATTTTTCCCAGCTCTGTGAGGAAACGTCCCCTGCAACATTAGAGCAGGGAAGAGTCTTCATTCAAATGTGGTTGAATGAAGAAGTTTGAAGACCTTGATTATCTTACAAAGTTCTGGGGGATTTAAAAAAAAAACAAACACAAATGGTTTGGGGGGCCTAATACTGATGGAGACTTTTGTATTAGCAGTCATGGTCTTCCAGCTTTGCTTATCACTTAGCTACATATCAGTAGGACCACAGATTTGGCTGGTTTATGGACAGGAAGCGCATGATTTCTTTTTTCTTTCGGGAGGGGATGGAAGGGAGGATTGGAGAGAAGATCCTTCTCTCACTTCTGCTATGCAGTGAAGCAGAGGTAGCAATTAGATGGGAACATCCCTGGCAGAGACTCAGGAGGTACGCTTAGAAAAACTCTCCCCCTTCCACCATGACAAATCCACATTTATACTGAATTGAATGCTGTCATAGAAAATTGAGTAGAAATAATACGAAGGCATGTAGTCTCCTGTTTCCTTCCTAGGTGTCTGGGAAATGAGAGTAGGCATTTTCTGTTCTCCCCTGGGTATGGGAAGAACATTGCTTGTCTACTGGCTAAAAGCTTCCCATGTTATGCATCATTTCATAACCTTCATTACTGAAAGTTTACTGCTCTGCCTCCCTGGCTTGCTTCTGCGCTCCTGCTCCCTGGATCAGTGCAATGCCTCTTTTGTTCTCCTTTAAGCGGTAGCAAGCACAGGGGACTGTTATCCAGGGGAGAGCCTCATGGGTTTGTTGGTCTTACCAACTGCCTTGTTCACTCCAATGCTTCTCATGGCAGTTTCTCTGTCTCTGAACATTGTCTGTAGCCTTATTTACAGACATGCGATGTGACATGATGGTGAAAATACACAGTGTCCAAAGCTAAACTACAGGCACTGAGCCATGAAGGACAACTGAGTGGGCAGAGAACTGGCACGTAGCACAGGTAGCCCTGCCCTTGGCACAGCAGCTCTAGCACTGTCACTTTTAAGGTGCTCAAATCCCCTTCCCTTCAAAACATGAGTCTGAAGAGGGGAAGAGGAGAAGGCAGAGAAGGCAGGTGGGTCTCAAACTCTGCTTTTCTTTTATCTGGGTTTCTTTCCCTCCTATTTATCTTTAAATGTAAGTGATTTGATTGATTCTTGTCCCCTTGCTAATTAATAATATAATTGTGCCTTACCCTAGGAGGCATTAAAACTAAGCCTCACCAAAAGTGAGAGCTGTGTTCAAAGGGACATGCAGAAGTTGGCAACAGTTGTTTTCTGGTTTCTGCAGGAAAGATGAAGCCCATACAACTGGCCCATGGTCCATCTCCAACCCTGGCCATCTCAGAGATTGCATCACCTGGCTGGGAGGTCAGAACTTGGCTGAGCAAAAGCAGTAAGCTCCATGCCTCCCGAGGGTGGCTGCCTGCACAAGCCTGTCCTGCTGCTGCCTCTCCAGCTAACGCAGATATGCTCTGTGCTACCTCTCTAACAAGGCAGCTCAGCAGTTTGTTCTGCAAAGAATTAATCAGCTCTGAGTGGGGTTGGTGGTAAAAAGGCAGAACAGAGGAAACTCCAACATAAACCACCAGAATAATGCTGACGTCAGACCTGAGAAGACTGGCTTAGTTGTAGCATGTTTGTTCTGTTACTTAGTTCTTCTGTTTTGTGTGGTTGTATGTTGGGACAGGACTGAAATCTCTGCAGAGTTTAGAGTTCACCCCCAAGTCTTCAGATTACTCAGCAAGCACTTTGCTAGGCTAAGAAGTCTTTCTTTGCTCTCCCTTTGCTCTAGATCTTCCAGGGATTCGCTTTTCTAGATTCGTTGTGGGAACTCTTTCAAAAACACCATAAGCCCGACGACCAAGTAGTTTCACTCACCGTATTTTGCTTTTGCAGTAGAAAATCTTGTGATACAGTCTATGGCACGAGCTGGATGATTTTGCCCAAATATTGTAACAGCTAGGAGAGACTATTAGCTCAGGAGAGACTCTTATCAGGTCTGTAGCAAGGGCTGCGCTTTTGAAACAAACCAGTAGCACTTACCTCCCTGTGGGTCTGAGTTCCAAAGGGAAGAGTTCAAAACAGCTATAAAGCTAAACAAAAAGAAGTACGTGCCTTTCAATTTGCTTTGTCTTCTGTACTATAGAAAGAAGCATGACAGGTGATGCTACTTAGGTTTGGATTAGGCTGGCTTTCAGGATATTTCTGTACATAGAGTTCAGGGCTATAGTTGACAACAGATGAAAATAAGGATATCTTCAATCAGAGGGAAAGGAAGAGAGTCTAAAGGTGTATGTTACGTTATTTGGTCTAGTGTGTTTCTCTAAGACAGATTTCACCTGATTTGACCGTATAGAAGTTAATCTCAGTCAACCCAGACAGGGAATGACCCTGACAAGAAGCAACACAAGCAGGGGGTGGTGTTCTTCTGAACCCTCAGAGCTATGGTTTATAGCTGTCTGGCATTTTGACTGCTATCAGCTCTGTGCATCTTCCTACCCCAAACTGCTGCTGTTTATCTATCACAGGATTCACTGTGATCTACAAAAGCTTTTCAGTTAGATTTTTGTAATGAAAATATGAGGACCAGGACACCTTTGGCATTTGTAACTTTATTGCAGAAAAAAAATCCACTATTAACATATTTTACAAAGAAAGTTGCACTTTGGTGTTGGGTGAGTTTTCTTCCTCACCCCTTTCCCCTGGACAGCGATGCATGGGAAACCAGAACAACCAGCCCCTGCCCTTTCAGCTGTGTGCAGAGACACTTTCCAGCTATGCCAGCCTGCACCAGTTCCAGCCAGGACGGAGTTCTATTTTCCACCACTAACTTGCCTCTCTTTGTGCCAAAAACCAGTAGCAGTAGCACCCTGCCCTCCGGCAGGGGAAACAAGCCTGTAGCTAGGGAGATTGCTCTGTGCAGACAATGCTTGATACAAAAGCTTTGGAGTTGTGACAATTGCCCTTTAGTTTTCATGCAATAATAGTAGGAGAGAACCAACCCTTCTTCCTTATTTTACTGGGCATCCTTACAATAAACAGATGCAAGGCCAAAGCCAACAGCTGAACCCAAACTGCACTGCAGTCATTTGTCAGCCACTTCGGAAGCAGTAACGCAGGAAGGAGGAACTGCGGCCTTACCCAGTTCATCTATTTGACCCAGACTGGTTCTGCTCCATCTTTGGGCTTTGCAGATAATTTCAGCCCTGCTGATGGGGAAATTCCCCTTTCCTTGCTAAGACAAGCAGTAACAGCACTGGAAAAAAAAGGTACTTTTGCTAGTGAGGCCTGGTGTCTGTCCTTTGTGAGTGTTGCTACTGAAAGGACAGGAGAGACTGAGGCTTGTAAGAGCAATGTGGTAGATAATCTCTAGCCCTTGCTGTATCCTGAGGGAGCAACTGGCTTAGTAAAAAATCAAACACTCTAGAGAAGGTTTGTGTTCCTCTTTACCTGCAGTCAAATATGAATTAAAAAACAGGAGCAGGTGTTAAGTACATGAAAACTTTCATGTCATGCGCACTCCAGTCTTTCTGAGGCAAGGGCACCAAAAGATCCTCAGACTTAGAGGCTCTGGTCTGCGGGTTTCCTTGAGGGGCCTCAAGAGCCTTGGATGCACTCTACAGCAGTGATATTTTGAGGCAAAAGTGCAGATTCTAATCAGCCTAACATCTAGAAAGGGAAGGGCAGGAAGGCACCTACAGCCAGGATCTGTCCTCACGACAAGACACCAGTTGGCTCAAAGACCAACATTAGAAGGTAAAGGAGCTTTGACCTTGCATTAGCAGAGGAGGGAGAGTGCAGTACTAGTTTTGTACAACAACTTCCAGCAACCAGATGCTAGCAGCAAAATGGGAGGTACCTGAGGAAAGGCATGTGTCAATCCAGGCAGGGAAATGGACTAAAGCATTTACTGAGCCTGGGCAAGGAGTTTATGCATATGCTGAAAGCATCAAGTATGGGAGACACAGTTTCCTAATTTTGGTGAGACCAAATTAGTGCGTCTAAATGGCAATAGACTGAGTCCTATCAAGCCCCGTTAAGCTAAAATTATGTTCATTTTCCTCCCAGCAACTTCAAAGCAACATCAAGTAGCAAGGCGACTTCTCCAGTGGCCACAAAACTGTTTTCCATGGTTAAAGAGAAAAGGTATGTATGTAGGAAGGAAGCAGAGCGGTCTGTCATCCTCCTGGTAGGTGTTTCAGGATGGGCAGTGCCAATCCCAGGACTAAAGCTGAAACAGGAACAAAAAAAGTGCAAGAAAAAAAACAACCAAACAACCTTAAAAATGCAGAACAAGAGGGAGCCCAAGAGAACTGATCTTCACATCCTTGGCTCCCTCAGAAAACAGCAGTCTCCTTTACTAGCACTGTGCTGACACCACCAGCGTTAAGAGCTCTTGTTTGGATCACTCGCCCATGTCCTTTGAAAGCAGCAGCCACCAAGAGGCACAGAAGAGATCCATGCAGAACACGGTGGCAAAGGTTGTGTTGGCTAATTGGTCACCACACTAAAAGGAGAAGGCAGCTCTTCAGGGCATTGTTTCGAGGAGAGCCTGGAGGAAAGGGCCAGACTTGGGCTCTGATTCCCAGCATAAAAAATTCAACATTGAACTATTTAAAATGTCTAAAACCAAAAGCCATCTGAAAAGGATCTTTCAGTTGTGTGCAAATCACAGCCCCTCATTCCTCAGCAGATCGTCTGGGACCAAGTCCTCAAGGCCTTCTCTTCTGGGAGGTTCAGCAGGCCAGGCAGAGAACAGCCTGGTTGCCTAGTAGCTGTAGAGTGAGAGAGGGGTGTCCTCCATCATGTCATCCTAGAAGCAGAGAAGAGCGTGCTTTAATGAGATGTCTGCACGATGGCATACAGCCCCAGCCTGGAGGACTGCTGTGCAGGCAGCACAGCCTTCTCATCCACACTGTCACAGCGTGGCCATCTGCCCAGCAATCCACCCAACTGCTGTCCTTGTGGAATTCCTGGATCTTTGGACTGTCAGTCTCCCCTCCTGCTGCAGGTTTTGGAGAGAAGAGATGTATGCTGAAAGAACCTGCCTGCTGCAGGGATGTGGAAAACCCTGGCTGTGAAAAACTCCGCTCAGCTTGAAAGAGCATCAGCTTGCTTGCTAGCTGCAGAAGGGAATCGGTACTCCTCTGTCCCAGAAAGCACAGTGAGTTAGTTGCAGCTTCCCCAGAGATAATCCAGCCTCTGAAACCCTCATATCTTTTTATATCCCCAAAGGGTCAAATGCAGACAGACAGACAACCTCCCCACAACAGAGCACAGAATCTGCTCTGTCATAGTCACAAAGCAAATATATCAGAATACAGGAGGAGAGGCTAGGAAAGTGTCATTTCAGGGGAAGTTAGTTTGGATGGAGCTCCCCTTCCTCTCTCTATTTAACCTCTTAGCATTCCCCTGCAGAGTGAGGGGAAGGCAGAGAGCTTCTTTAGTGGCCAACCTTGAGACTTGCTGTCTTGATTCAAACCCTGGATGGAAGGAGAGGGACCTAAGAGGGAACAGGAGTTGTGATCAGCATTCTTGCTGCTGCAAATGCCCAAGGCATTGCTAATGTAGTAGAAGGGGAACTGCAAAGCAGCCAGTAGCAAGCCAGACCATGTCAGGCTGGGCTGAAGGCATTACTCACCATGGGCAGGTCCTGCAGGCGCCGGAACTCCATGCGGCTGTTGTGCTGGCGGTATCTCAAGAAGCCCACCAGGCCTAGGATGCCCACCATGACAATGAAGACGGAGATCACAGTGATTACCAAGGGATCAGCCCTTGTTGTATCAGCCAAAGGAGAACTGGGTAGCTCTGCAAGGATACCAAGGGAATGAGGCCAAAGGAGAGTCTTCAAGGGCTGGAGTAGCAAAGCCTTGTCTTTTCTGGTTCTGCTCAGTACAACCGAGAGGAAATTTGAGCTGCCCCCAACCCCTTGCCATGTTTTGTGAGAGCAGGAACAAAAGCAGAGCATTTACCTGGATTTTTGTCATCACCAACATCCAATACAGAAGCTTTCTCGTGGATGTGCTCCAATGGCTGCTCCAGTGTAGGGCCGGTAGGGATGGCAGCTGTGCTGGTAGACGTGGAGCTGGTCACAGAGGGTCTCACTGTCACAGTACTGGAGGCGGTAGCAGAGGGTGTGCTCCCTACGGTGGAGACGGGAGCAGAGGAGGTTCTGGGCTCCATGGTGCTCTCCTCTGTGGCACCCGCAAGGCTCGTTCCTGGCCTGGTTTCAGACCCTTCTGCTGTGGGCCGCACGGTGTGCCCATCAAAAGGGCCCAGCTGAGAGCTGTGAGTTGTTGCTGCAAAACAGGAACAAGCAGTTATTTCAAAGGATAAAGGGCAAGCGCACTGTTCTGTGGGACTGGACAAGATGGAAGCAAGGCTGTAAGGAAGACAGCCGGGACTACAGGAAAAGCAGCTTATTGACAACCCTTTGGAAAACAAGCAGATCCTATAGTGCAGCCACAGCTGAGCCATGCTATAAGCCACAGTGCTTAGAAAGTCCTCTTGGCTTTCATGTGTGCCGATCTGCAATGTCAGCCGACCGCAGCTGGGGACAAAGGACAAGCAGAGAAGCCTCAAAAAGCTCTGCACAGAGCTGGGGATGGCCCCAGAGCAAAAGACTGGGAAAGGTCTCTCATCCCTCCTTACAGGGAGCACAAAGGGGGCTGCCCGGGGACTGGGTACCAACATCCCCTGAGGCTGTGTCCTTGCGTCACAGAACAGCAGGACCCCGTGACACAAACCAGGGCGAAGGATATGGTTGTGCATGAACACCATGCAAATCAATGGTCAATCAATATCTGCCTTGCATCAGGGGTGTGCAACAGCCTGGAAGGCCCCAAGGTGGGCAAGACTGGGATCGCAGACCCTGTAGCCAGTCCCCACGCTGCCCAGAGGGATCCGAAGGTGGGGCAGGGGTTCCCACGGTTGCCCAGGGATGGATGGGCTGATGCTTGTGCCTGCCCATCTCCGTGCTTTGTGTTAAGGGAGGGTGTGCTTCCCTGTTCTGCAGGCAGCAGGGAAGGCTTCTGTCAAGCCCCCAGCCCCGGTGCAGGAACAGCGCAGCTGGGCAGCACTGCTGAAGCACATTGTTTCAGATGAGACATATAAAGGACTTCCCTGCCCACAATCAATGTCCTCATCAGAGAGCAGCCAGCACAATTAATACCATAATTAATGGGGTTTGCAAAGAGGATGCTGAACTAACAGCACCTCTGCGAGTCAGTCCCACTGAACTGGCCGTGCTTAATGGCTCGTTCCCCTTTTCCCCCTCTCTCCAGTTCCCATGAGAGTTCACAGAAGTTTCCAGGTTGTGCATCCTTGGGGCAGGACTTTCTACACAGGCAGGAAAGGCAAAACCTCACCTGGCACACTGTTCAGAGGAGGCATGGGGGTCGCACTGCTGGCATCATACATTTCTTCCGTTGTGCTGAAAGGCTCTGTGACTTTGTGGTGGGGCTGGTTTTCTTCCAGAGTACTGGCAGTTGGGGTAGGGGAAGGGATTTCAGTGCTGCTGTTGGCTGAGAAGCTCATGTTGTGGTGCTCACGCTGTGTAACTGTGACATCCCCGGGGCTGGCAGTGGGGGAAGCCTGCAGTTTCTCTTCCTTGGTGCCTACCATGGGGGTGGTAGGGATGGAGGCATCCTCCATCTCTGTAGCGTGGGCTCCAGTGGCATTGAGTGTTGCAGCAGTCAAGTTTTTCTCCAGGCTTGTCTCGGGAATGGTAGTAGTCACTGGACTGAAGTCAGAGGCTTCCCTTGGCTGACGCGAGGTTAGCACTGTGCTAAGAAAAGGTGATGGTGTCATCAAGGTCTCTTCTGTCTTCTGTCCCTTTCCTACAGAGAAGAATTAAGAAATGCTGAGAATTTTGTCAGAGATTCCACACTGAGAGGAGAAATAGAGGGGGAGGCCAGGAACTGAACATCTCCATCCCCTTAACTCCAAATCCAGCACAGGTTCACACTTGGGGAAGGGGTTCAAATAGCTCCTCTGTCCTCCTGGCCTCTCTGAGGCAGGGACCTGCTCCAGGGGACCTGTCTTTACCCTCTTCCCCCACAAGCCTTGCACTCCTCTTCTGTGGGGTCAGCATCACTAAACCCTCTACCCTGAAGCACCTTTTAAACCTTTTTAGAGGATTTGGGTTTTTTAAAATTACCACCTGAGACCTGATTCTGTGAGAAACATAGATGAGTCTTCCTTGGTTCATTGAGAAAGAGTCAGAAGTGGTGCAGGAAAAATACAAGTAGGGAAAAAAGTGGAAGTAGATCCTCTTATCTTCCCTGGCCCCATGAAGTGTTGAAAAGTAATGTTTAAAAAGTCTGTGGCTGGCGTATATTGTGGGTAAAGCGTATATTGCTAGTCATCTTAATAGTTGTGTGGGCTTGCTGCTAGAGGGAAAGGTAAAATGGGTAGCAAGAGAGTACTACAGCTAACAGAGCTGGTGGTGTACTTTGGGAGCTGCCTTCGTGAGCTATTTATGAACACATCACCGCCATAAAGTGTGACTGTTGTCATAGAAATGGGGAGCTACTCAGACTCCCACGATGGCAAACAGGGCCAGCTTCCCTCACGGGGACCTGCAGCGAGCAAAGATCCCCCCCGGATCCACAGCCGCTAGACGGTGTGACAGCACGCGGGAGGAGGAAAACCACAAGGCTCTTGCACTGCCCATTCATAAACACAGATCCTGTGAGGGTTTTTTAGGGTGTAAACAGGAAGAAAACAGAGAAATGTAGCCACATCAGGATGGACTCTCCAGCCAATTTGAAAACATCGCATGGTCAATATTTTGATTATTTCTGTTCAAGTTTCTACCCAAGCCACAGAGGTGTGATGAGCCAGCTACAGAAAAAAATAAAGGTACTGAATAAAATCCATCTTCATGCCCACTCTCTCCACAGTGGAGAAGCATCCCAGGCAGATGTCATAACCAAGAAACATTCATCCACCAACAAAGCGTCCCACGCTCGTACTAAGGCTTTGGGGAAACCTCAGCAGTTTTTAAAAGCTCTTCAGAACGGACACAGTTATCAGAGCTCTTCTCCAGCTACAGCACTTAACAGTCCCTAAAAAAAGACACAATACATCTCTCTCAAGAGACTTTCGCAGTACCCTGACCAGCTGGAGAATTCAAAACCTCGAAGCAGCCTGTCGGAGCTGTGCTTCCCCGGCTGGGGGCCCCAGTCCCGGGAGGGCTCCCACAGGGGATGCACAAGCAGGCAGCACAACCCTGCTCGGCACATTTGGAGAACAAGCTCTCAAGGGGAGCCCCAGCTGGGGCAACTTAAACAAGAAGACCAAGGCATAAGTGATGCTCCCTTTGGCCTCGCCTGGATCCAGCTGTCCATGGCCAGAATGTGCCTCTAAACAAAGCAAGCTGCTCTCTGAAATGGAGCTAAGGTGTAGGATACAGTTATGCCAGTAACACCTGGAAGGAAAAAAGCTGAGCACTGCATCTCCCAAAGCTCACAGCTCTTCATGCGACAATTTCCAGCCCTAAACCCAGCATTGCTATTCCTCACGCTGCCTGCTGAGTGAGATCCCAGCAGCTCCAGAGCCCGTGCTGGGCAATGCTGAAGGATCCCGGCTGGGCATTGGCAGATGCTCGCTCTGTAAACACCCGACTACCTGCTCCTACGCAGCAAGAGACGCACACAGAGCTGCGCTGTCACCGTGGGGTAAACAGGAAAGGTGGTGGCCAGGTGCCCGGCCGGCGGTGAGCCTGGCTATGTGCTGCTTTGAATAGCTGGCCTGTGCCCAGGACAGCCTCTCACGGGGTGGCAAGGCGTGACTGGGGTCATGCAGAGGAAAGACTTGGGGAGAGCTGTCTTGCACAAAGGCCTGAGCAACTCTGAAACAGTTGTGCCAGTTTCTGACTAGGAAAGGCAAGCCAGGGGGAAGGCAGACGAGTCTGGGCCCTACACGCCAGGGTACCTCCCCGTAGCGTCAGGAACTGCCATCCCTGCTGTGGGGCAGGAGGGTTTGTGGGGACAAGCAGCTCCCCTCACCCTGCGAATAAGGACGGGCTGCACACACAGCTCCCCGCTGTCTGCAAGAGGGAGAGCTAGTGTGAATAGTATTTCCCTAAGCTCTTCTCTCTGTAAGTAGCCACACAGCCTGCAGAACTGCCTGGTGTCCATGACTGCCAAAGAAGCAGTGCCTGGGTGGACTGGCTGCTCCGGCCCTGCATCCCACAGGAACATAGCAGGACCGTTGCAGAAAGGCTTGTGCTGTAGCGGCAGCCAGCCCAGCTGTGGCGTAACACAGCACTGTGGTGTATAAAACCTGGTTTGTAGAGAATTGCAGAAGAGAGGTTAAAATTGTCAGGTAGGGAGCAGGAAGGGGAACGTCTGGGGCAGCAAGGACCCGCTCTGAGGCCTTTGAGCACGGCAGGTGTTGATGGCACCTGGATTAGCAGGTCATCCAGCCCCGCACATCACAGCACACCCAGCTCAGGAAACAAAGGAGAGCTTGAAAAAAGGGAGAGCCTAAACCAGGCTAACACAAAGACTCAAGCCATTAAGAGATGATGGTGGGAAGACAGAGAACAAGGCAAGAGCCTTAAGATGGGCAAGGAAACAAAGGACAGTGAGTAAATCCTGATCACTCGGGGACAGACAGATCACCATCACTGTCTGGCAGCTCCCAAGGGGTAAGGGCACATCCAAAGCCAGCACACAGTCACCAAGCAAAGCACCTGGGGAAATAGCCGATAGGTGCAACTCAGTGCTTGTGAGCAGGTGGGTGTTAAGAGTGCAAGCACTAACGAATTTTACCTCAGTTTTGTTTTAAAATAAAAATACCGCCCCACGGGAAGTATTGCATTAAGATTTGCTACATCGTTGCTGCAATGCCACAACTTTGTTTCCCCCAGTTTTATCACCCAAACAGGCAACGCATTCCCACCCAGCTCCGATGCAAACCCTGCAGTACCCTGGGGGAGAGCTGTGCTCTGCTGCGAAGCCGCTGCGGTTGGCTGTGCTGGATGAGACCCAGCAAACCCCACGCCAGCTGTCATCCTCCAGGGTCCAACCACTGTGGTTTGCTCTGGATCCTTGGTGCCCGACAGGTCGGAAAATCCCCAGCTCCAGCACTGTCGCTGCTGCTCCGGTCACTGAGCGATGATGTTTTTAGCTGTTTATCAGTTACTTAGAGATGCAAGTCAGAGCTCGTTACTCTGGCATCTTCCTGGAGGAGCTCTGCTCCCTGCACCACACGCCAGGGAGGCTGTGGCTGCATTGCCTAAGGCATCGCCCTCGTCGGCTCCTGGAGACGAGGGAACCATGCCCCTCTTGTCTCAGATGGAAAGGGAAGGAGTTAGTGTGGATGCTTCACCTTCTCTGGGATCCTCCAAGGCCTGACAGTTGCAGCACCCCAAGACAGCTGGTGAAGGTGCAGTCACCCTTGGATCCATAATAAAGCAACTACCACCGTACTGCAAGTGAAGAAGCAGGACCAGCTGCAAGCAAAAGCTCTGATAAGAACAGCATCTCTGTTTCCCTGATGGGGAACCAAGGGTGGGTTTGCTTTGGTTACACTGCAGCACCTGCTAAAGCAGAGCTGACTGGTGGTCCCCTGGCTACAGCCCCGCTCCTGCCCCGCGTCTGTGCTAACCACCAGGCTCAGTCTGCGCGTGGTGAGAACCAGTGATCTCAGACCACATTAGGGCAGGGCTGGTGGATTTGGAGCGGCAGCTCCCATCAGACAGTGCTGACTGCAGTGACCTCTGTCTGGGAAACGAGAGGGGCAAAGGAAGAGAGCGGCCCCAAGGGACGAGGGATGCAGCCAGCCGAGAAGCCCCTGCCTTGGACAAGGGTGGGAAATGCTCCCTGCTCTGCAAGGGAAGGGAGGGCTCTAAGCATCAGCCCACGGCTTCAGCCTCTCTCCAGCACTGCATGACGACACCGAGGGACCTCCATGCATCAACCCGAGCTCCCACCAGCTCCAGAGCAGACATGGTATAAATATGCCAATAATGGAGAGGAGTGAAGGAAGCCAGCTCTGCAGGAGACGGGGCCATTCCTGCTTTGCACTCCCTGCCCAAGTTTCAGGGCTGGGGCCAAGCCGAGGGCTGAGGAAGGTTTGCACAACCAGCACAGAGCACCGCTGCTGTGTCAGGGCAGCCACGCAGAGTGGGGATGTCTCCTCCATCCTCTCCCACAGCAGCTACCCCACTATCTATTTGTTTCTCAAACAAGGCAGCAAGACAGAGCAGGGCCTCAGCTGGACCAACTTGCGGATGAGCTCTTGCCACAACCCTCCTGCCCAGCAGCATCCTCTGCACCCTCCTTCCTATCTCAGCCAGAAACAGCAGCCTGAGCTCCCCGAGGGTCAACACAAACCCAACTCCAGTCCATAGGCTTTATCACCATTTCTAAAATCTTTCTTAGGGTGAGATGTAGGAGAGCCACATAAGGTAAGGAAGCCAGCAGCAGGCTGGCTGCTGGGGCTCGAGGGAGAGCAGGGCAGTGGGGTGCAGGCTAAAGTCACCGCTGGAAGCCAAGGCGCACAGAGACCCAGGCAAGAGCTGAGTACAAAGACGAGAAAGGATCCACCCAGGACTTCAGAAGAAGCGCCCGTGGGAGCAGGACTCCCTGGTGCGGATGTATCCTCCTCCACAGGCTGTCCCTGTCTGGGGAGAGCACCTCACTTCAATCAGCTTCCTACAGAATGCATGTCAAACCACTACTCTGATTCACTGAAAAGGCACCCAAACCCTTCTAAAATGCTATTTTTGTGCACTAACTGAATTCAATTTCCATTTAAGTGTAACAGCTCAAGTCACAAACAACCTAGTAAAATGCAAAATTAATATAATGCTTAAAAAGTAACAGCATAAGCTGTAACTTATATGTATTTAAGCAATTATATTATATCCTTTTGCTTAGCAAAGTACTCCATTAAGTCTAGAAATTATCTTTTGTTGCCAGTTATTACATTTTTATGGTTACCAACCAACGGTAATTAAACAACCTCTTCAAGGAAAAAGAGCTTGAGTATAATGCAAATAAAACCATATAGTGGGATTTAAAACCAAGGCTCCTCATTTCATTTAAAAGCAGAACTGGAGTAGCTGCTGATTAGATACCAGCCGAGCCTGACCTCTTCTTAACTCAGAGCTTGGAATAAAAAAAAAAACAAGGGACAGGAGAGCTTTCTGGAGCCCTTCAGGTAGATGCCAGATGCACCCAGGGATGCTGTAGAGCAAACACCCTCATCGCGACGAAGCAAGGCTCAGAGACGCAGATCCGGTATGAAGGGCAACTGCATTGTAAGCTCAGCTCCAGTTTGATACCTTGCAGGACCTCGATGGAGGCAGGATGCCACTGGGCTGCATTTGCTGCAGGCTCCAGCGCCCTCCCTGCCAGGGCTGATGCTGGGACTGTCCCCATCCCCGTCCCGGCACAGAGAGGCTGAACAGGCTCCGTCTGCTGTGAGGAGTCCTGGCATGGGGCGCAGGGACCGATCGGGCCTCTCAGCCTGCTTGGGGACCACAGCGAAGCTCTTGTGTGGCAGCAAGTTAATTCACCGCACGCCACATGGCCTCTGCGAGCTGAGCTGTGCCCTGTTGCACAGGCAGCAAAACTGAGGGGGGTCTGAACTGGGGGTGCCGAGTGCCCAGCATGGCCCTGGAAAGCTGCCAGGCCAGGCACGCTGCAAAACAAGGGCTGCGGTAAAGAACAGGAATAGAAACCGGGTCTCCTGACCGAGAAGCTGCTTCCAGCCCGATAGGCAGGTGGCCATGAGCTGAGCACGAGACGGGGCTCAGATTAGATATGGGGTGCTGAGCGAGCGCAGCGCTGGGAAAGGCCAGCCCAGCGCCCAGCCTGCCCAGGCAGGCAGGAGGACGCTTCCCCAGGGCATCTGCAGATGCCAGGCCTCAAGCTTGAACCCCTGGAGAGCAAAAAGGGGAGTCAGGAGTGAGTTGGTGCTACCGCCTTGTTTGGTGGCACCACATTTGGGATGGGGACAACCAGTCCATGGTGGCATAGCAGAGCCGGGCAGAGCAACAGTTGCGTGAGCAGAGACGAGTGGGCCTGGAAACAGCCCAATAAATGCCAAGCGCAGGTTCTTCAGTACTAGGAAAAGCCATCAAGCAGCACAGACATGCCCAGAGCATGCAGCGGTGCTGGAGCCTGAGCTGGGAGGGGGGCAGCGCAGCCTGAGCACCTGCCTGCAGGATGCAGCACCCCAGGGTGGCACACTCTGCCTAGCCCTGCCATGTGAGCCAGCTGGGTGGGGAAGAGATGCAAGAAACTGTGCTTTCCCACAGGTTTGCATGAAGCCCCATCACTGATGCCCCATTCAGAGGCAAGGGGGCAGATCCTGAATTCCCGTGGCAGGGCAAAAGAGGAGAGCAGGCTGCCTTGCTCAGCCACCACTGTCACACCAGCCAGTTATTTTCCACTGGCTGCATGCAGCTACAAAGCACTCTGCTTGGCAAGAAGGTGGCTAGGAGGCTCCCACGTTGTTTGCTTTGTTCCTCGGTGGAGGGATGAGCCGTGATGAAGACCCCTTTGCCCAGTGCTGAGAACATGCATGGCACCCAAGGCCTGGGAAGCCTGCCCTTGTCTGGAGCTGCATAACCCCCAATAGCACAGAAACAGCAGGGAGCTCTGGCATCAGCCAGCCCTGCGCTGCTTACCTTGGAAGTCACAGCTGCAGTGGAGGAAGCACTCACGTCATTAGGAGAAAATTAATTAGCCAGTTGCCTTAATAGCAGCCCCATGTCAGCAGGGAGCCTGGACTCCAGTGCAGCGTGGCATGAGCTGGGGGGAGTCTGGACATCAGGAAATCTGCCCAGCCCCGAGCAGCCCCCAGGACCTTCCAGCTGTGTGGCTGCTGGTTTCATGGGCTGTGGGGCTTGGAGGACGCATCCTGCCCCGAGCAGCCGCAGTTTGGGTCATGCAGGGCTAGCACGTGCCCTGGCCCTGCCCTGAGCAGCCCTACAGGGCTCAAGACGCGGCCCCAGACCCCAGCAGTGCTGAGCCTTACAAGAGCTGCCCCACAGAGTGTGGTGGGGACGAAGGCAGCCAGCGTCACCGCAAGGCAGCACCATGGAAACCCCTGCAGCAAGAACTGTGCCTGCCCACCCAGAGGGTCTCAGTGGAAAGGAAGGAGGGAGACGGGCCTCCATGCCTTGGATCATCCCTGCTCCCCTTTGCCCAGAGGGATGGGGCCAAGGGAGCTGAAGGAGGCGAGTGCTTCGCCCCTGCCCAGCGGGTCAGGCCTTGGAAGGGCAGCAGGGAGCCAAGATCCACCCCGCACCTGGGGCTGGGGGAAGAGCACGTGCAGAAATGGCATCGAAGGCTGACAGGCATGACGTGATGGGGCTGGGCAGGCGGTGCAGGGTCAGTGGTTACCCCACACAGCCGGAGGTACCACCCTGAGGAGTGGAGCGAGCTGTGGCTCAATTCTGGGTGCAGGAGAGCTGGAGCCGTCCAGCCAGGGTGGGGCTGGGTCCATCCACTCCCCCTCGCCCTGGCCAAACAAGGGGAAAAAAATCATGGCAAATCGGCTGTGGGGCTCTGCAAGCAGACACACTGCCCGCCTGTGTGCACAGCCCCGGGCGCCGACAGACGGGGCTTTATGCCCTCGTGCTGTTCCTGGCCCTGCGCTGTTCCCTCTGCTTGCAAGGCAGCTCCAGGCAGGAGGGGGAGGCAGCAAAATGCCCAGACCAAAATTACTCGGGGTTTTATTTGTAAGGCTAACGGTGCTGGAGGAAGTGGATTTCCGCAGGCAGCGAAGAAAGGCTGCATTGAGAAGCTGGGGTGGGCAGAGCGCAGGGGACAGGGCAGCCCGAGCCCCTCTGCAGCCCTGCAGCAAACCCGGCTGGGGAGCGGGAGCAGGCGCTGCCGGACGGGGGGGCAAAGAGGATCTGCACCGGGAGCAGGGCAGAGACCAGCTCATGGAGCTGGGACAAGCCCAGTTTTGGATGGGTTTGTCTAGGGACTGTTGACTTTGGGGCCAATCTCTGAGCGACCCTTTCCCCTCCCCCATCACAGTGCTGCTGGGATTCTCTGGTGTCTCATTAAGGGTTGTGCTTGCCATGGGGCATTTTTTTATTCGTGGCATCTCTTCCATGCCATCTATTTTCACAAAACATTTGCTTTCTCAACTGTGGCTGGGATTAGCTAGCAGATCCAATGAGGACAAGGGCCAGGCCAGCTGCATAGGTGCCATTTCCTGAGGCTGGGAAGGGACTTTGGGATTGGGACACTAAGCATGAAAGATCCCAGGAAAAACCCAGCGCAACCTTAATTCTGGTACATTTTTTGAGTAAAACTCAAAAACTCCAGTTTGAGTCTTGGACTTTGCAGTGAGAGGGCTCCTATGAGCCAGCTGAGACACGGGGCTCCCCGAGGGTACCCCAGTGTGCCGGGCCACGAGACACAGGGCCAGCACAGCCAGCAGCAGCCCCAAGCTCCTCCTCCTCTCAGCAATGGAAATCCCGAGTGGTTCCTCTGCCAGGGAGTCCTTCCTCTGCCCGTGGCCAGTCACCTCCCCGCACCTCATCACAGTGCAGCCACCCTCGCACGGGGAGCGCAGCATTACCCAAGGCTTTGCCCACATAAAGGGGGCTGGTTTGGGACTGTTTCCCCATGCTCAGCCTCAAACCCAGCCAAACCGCATCCGGCACCCAAAACCTCAGCCTGAGCGCTGCTCTCGCTGCCAGGGCTCAGCCCTGCAGGCACCTACGCTAGGGTTTACCAGCCCAATTAGTTACTAAAAACTGAGTTTCCATGTGTCACCCCTTGATCTCTCTTGCTGCTGTCACTGTGCTGTGATCTGACCAGGGTCTGGCCAAAGGTTTTTTTCTCAGCCACAAAGAAGAAGAAACACGTTTGCTTCTCAAGCCCCAGTCAAGCCCTGAGACGTGCCAGCTCAGACTTTGTCACTGCCAGGGTCACGGGGGATGGCGGCAGCCCCCCGACTCGGGGCGCGCTCCCAGCCAGGCGGCAGGGCTCGGTGGCGTGTCGGCGGCGTGTCAGTGGACGGGGCTGTCAGCGCCACGCCGCAGACTGCGCCTGCCCACGTGGGGACGTGTTGCTCGTGGAGCCGAGCAGAAACACAGCCTGGGAGCGGCTGCCTCGGGCCGGGGTCTGGCTCCCGCTCCGTCCCGGGCACAGGCATCGCCTCCCCTCCCGCAGCACGACGGGACGGGCTCCCTGTGACTGCGGGGAGGCGGCAGAGCTCGGGGCTTTGTCCGGGGTCCCCTCGGTGGGAAGCTCAGCAGCGGCTCGTAGGCACCCAAGAGCTGCCGGGTGGGAGACGGGGGGCTCGCAGGGCTGGAAGCTGGTGGGCGAGTGCCTCCGGGCTCGCCGCTCCCCTCCCCGCCCATCCCCTCGGGTTCCCCGCTGGGCCGGGGACGTGAAGCCGGCCCGGCTCCGCCGGCGGGGGAGCAGCGCCCGCGGGGCGAGCGCTGCCTGCAGCTGCCTTGTATGGGCAAGGCCGGGGCGGGCGGCCTCGCTGCCGCCTTGAGCGCGGGGCTCGCCCGGGCCCCCCCCGAGCATCTCTGGGCGACCTTACCTGCGCGCCCGCCGGGGCGACGGCGCCCGGGGCCGGGGCCACTTCCCCCGAGTTTCGGGGCCAGGCCCGGGGCGCTGCTCCCCGGAGGTTTCCGTCCCCGGGGAGGGCTCCCCAGCCCCTCCTCCCCCAGCCCCGCCAGCGGGCGGAGGAGCCCGGGCCCCGGCGCTGCCCCGACGGCTGCCCCCGGCGCTGCGCTCCCCTCCGCGGCGAGACCGGCGGGACCCCCCCCGGGCCGCCCCTTCCCGGCCCCTGTACCCCTCGGGCGGCCGCTCCCGGTACCTGGCAGGGCGCAGAGCAGGCAGCAGGCAGCGGCGAGGCGGAGCAGGGCGCACCGCGTCCCCTCCATGCTGGGCCGATCGGCGCTGGCTCCGCCGGCGGCACCGGGGCGGTGCCGGGGCGGGGCGGGCGGCACGTGGTCCGGCCCCGGCCCCGGAGGCGCGGAGCGGGGGCCGCTGCCACCCCCCGCACTCCCGGCACCCCCTGCATCCCCGTCCGGTCCGGCCCCGGCACCCCGGCTCCGGCCCCGCACCGTCCACCCCCCTCCCCGGTCCGGTCCCCGGCACCTCCGCTCCGGGCAGAGCGCTCCCGGGCCGGTCCCGGTTCGGTCCCCGGCACCCCCGGCTCTGGCAGGGCACTCTTGGTCCAGTCCCGCACCGGCCCCGGCATCCTCGGACCGGTCACCCCTGGTTCGGGCAGGGCACCCCCGGTCCGGTCCTTCCCTGTCCCGAGCACGGGCAATGCACCACCCCGTCACCCCATGCTGGTCCAAGTGACCCCGGTCCAGGCCCTCACCATCTCCCAATCTGGTCCCACATAGCCCCAGGCACCCCCACTTCTGCCCCATAGAGGGATGGGGACAGCGGCCAAGCCCAACACAGGGCATCACCCTGGGGCCCCAGCATTGTTTCGGGGTACTCAGGTCTATGGGACAGCTGCGTGCAGAGCTGCTCCAAGCACCCCTGAACGCTGCCCTGGCCAGGGCTAAGCCAGGTGCTCAAGATGCCATGGCTGGTTTTTCAGGGCAACCTGAAGCCCGTGGGGCACCCACTGGCCCCACATCCCTCACAGCCAGCCTCCTGGGGGCTGGCCAGCCCCATCCAGGCATTGTGAGGGCTGCGCCGGCAGCCATCCTTCAGAAAGTCTGACCGCACTCTCCTGGTTGGCATTTCTGAAGAATAAACCCTGTTATGCAGCTGGTGGTGGCCAGGCGCCCAGGAAGGCACCCTGCACCCAGGCTGCTCTCTGGAAGGACCAAAAACCCCCTTGAGAATCCCTTGTCACAGTGCTTCCTCTCAGCCCCAGCCTCATGTGGTGCAGCTGGCCTGAGCCCTCCTGTCCTGCCCCACCAGCTCTCACAGAAACAACAGGAAGGTTTGGGGCTCCTCTGATCTGGGAAGCTGCCCTTTGCCCATAAGGTGCAAAGAACATGGGGCCTCGGAAGCATCCGAGGACACCACATCATGGTGTGGTCCTTGCTGACCCTCTCTCGGGCTGCTTTGGCAGAGGTGGGACTGTGGGTCCCCTCCTCCATCCTGATGCTCATGTCTGCAGCACCATGGAACAGAGGAGGAAGGTGGAAACGGATATTTGTGTTCCCCAAGATGTCTTGCTTTCCTTCTTCAATGTGGGACTCCTTGGTAGCTCCTGCCCTCAGTTCAGAGGCAGGTAGAAGAGACCAGGGTTGATCTGATGCAGAACTGATCATGTCTTTTACTGGCTCTTTAAAAAAAAAAATTAAATCTCAGTCCCTCATTGGAAATGTGTTTCTAGCTGCTTGCTACTTATTGCCACCCAAACTAGATGTACCATTTTCTAGCATCCTGTTAGCGCAGAAGTAATTGGGCTTGTACAAATTTCCCAGTTCTAAGGGGAATTATTTTAAGCATGTTAACAACTTTTTGGTAAGTTATAAGAGTCTTCCGCTGCCTCCAGACGCTGCAGGGCTGCCTGGCAGAGCAAAGACTCCTTTGCACCAGACAGGCTTTGGCTCTCGGTGCCACAGTGCGCACCACCCGACCCGGCACCTCGGAGCCTGCCAAATCTCAGCACTGAGGGACCAGGTCACTTCCACCCCCCCGGCACCCATCCCTGGGGAGGACATGAGCTCCGGGGGACGTCGGTGCTGCTGGCTGCGACCGCGGTTCATGAGTATGTCCGACGCCTGCAAGCTTCTGACTCATGTCTCTCCTCTGGTCTCTCTCTGGAGATGCTGAAATGATATCCATCTCAGCTGGCTTATAGATAGCGGCTCTCAATTGTCAAGGTTACCGGTCCCTCTGCTTTAATTAAGCGTATAGACATGGCACAGGGGTATCTTCAACAGCTGGGTGACAAGGAGAGCATTGGGCTGGCACTCTCCAAGGGGTTTGTGAGCAGCACGATAAACATCGGCAGATAAGCCCCCCTGCAGGCCACTGCTATTACTTTAGCTGATCTCTGCGCTCATTAGGATTATGATTAACACACTAATGAGGCACCTTCAGCTAGCCATAGCATGGAAGGAGAGGCTGGGAGTGAGAAAACCGACCGCATCGGCATAACGGTGTCTTTGCAGTGACACTGCTGCTCTCCCACCCTGGAGAAGGGAGGAAAAACAAGGGGCACTTTAACATCCTGCTGGTGCACTGCCATTTTCTCATGCAATGAGCAAAAATATTCCCCTCGGATATCAGGCAGCAGCCCCCTATGTCTGTGTGGGCTATATAGGGGCTCTGACTCGCTCAGGGGGTAGTTGCCCTGGGCTGTTCTCCACGAGGACTGAAAACACCCTTGCAAATCCATGCAGCATGCAGACCAGACAGGTCCGGGTAGCAGCGAGAGTTGAGGACTTAGAATGACTTCTTAAAGAAAGTTTTGTGTTCAAAAAACATGGCATCGACTTCTGTCAGTGTCATGCTCTCTCTTGCAGTGGCTTTATTTAGCTCCTGTCCTTTTGTTTCTGGCTGGCGGCCAAAGCACAGAGCAGGCCAGAGATGATAATGTTGATTATGTTAATTTAATAGGAAGAAGCAGATAATAGAAAACAAGTGAGTGGAAAACAGTGGCAGCAAAAGGGCTGAGGGGAAGTAAGGGTATAGGTAGGAGGGAGGGAGATGTTGGCCCTGGGAGAGATGCGTAAGCTCAGTGCTCGGGCTGTGTCCCCCAGCCTGGGCTATGAGACGGGTCGAGTGTCCCCTGAGCAAGCAGAGCAGCGGCGCAGCTTTGGTCCCACTGCCACCGTCACCCCAGCGCGGCCCCTGCACAATCTGAAGAGCGATCACCTCTTTCACATGGCCCAGAGGTGAGCAGTGGCAGCAGCGGGAGCCCTGGGCAGAGGGATGGCCAGCACTGCTGGGACGCGGGTGGTTCGCCTGGGCTCTGGGTTCATGTAAATTATCCCATTTCTTGCACTTCAGCCTCTCTGTCCTCTGCCCTTCGCCACCGGGCACCAGGAGCACCACTGGCGCACATCTCACCCTGCCCTTGCAGAGAGCTCAGCGGATCCCAGCCTGCCCTATGCCGCCTTGCAAACCTGCTTTTTCAGGAGGGCTGGGCATGATCAGAGTTGGTCTTGGGGTAGATGGGCCAATATATCACCCCCAGACGGCTGCTCTCTCACCTGCCAGGAGCACTTCACTGTGGGATGGAGAGAGGGGCTGCTCTCAGAGGGACATGACTCGGCACTTGAAGGGACCTTTAGTTCTCAAGGGAGCTGGTGGCTAACCGACTGGAGCAGAAGAGCTAATCCAAGGTGAGTCATTCCCCACCCCCCCTCCAAGGCTGAAACATTAAAACAGTTTTTTATGAAAGGCAAATTAAATCCCACAAGTCAGAGCCAAGAAAAAAGAATTTATCAAAGAGCAGAAGATGCTACTGGGTGACTTGCAGACAGACAGAGGGAGCATTTGCTCAGCAGCCTGGGATATTACATCTCCTCTGTCACTCCTCCAATGCAAAGAGCACTGCCATTCATCTATTTTTAATAACAGTGACGCAGGCAGTGAACCTGACTTCAGGGCTGGGAGCTTGTCTTCTTCCCCCAGCGTATCTGTCCTGACTCATCTTCCTTTCCAAGGGCCCTTCACAGCTTTGTAACTCAGCGAAGGAAGAAAGGAAAAACAAAACCAAAGAAAAAAAGCAGATCAGACAGCAAAGCATTAGAGACAGAGAACAGTTCTGGGAGAGAAATAATAAACACTGGGACTTCGCTGGCTCAGGGAGCTGGGGAAAATGAAGGGGCTGGGAGACCTGCATGTATACAGGGTCATGCTGATCCGAGAGCGGGATCTCTCAGGCAGCTGAGCAGGGATCTGGTAGCAGCTGGATGCTTGTAAGTCTTGAAGCTCTGCAGAAAACCCAGGCTGGAGAAAGCAGGGGCAGAGCTGAGGGTGTCCAAGCTCAGGGTGTCCGGGGCAGGGACCAGCTGAAGAGTTCCACTGTGGCAGAGGTCTCTGATTTCGGTGCCACAACGGGTCTCTGTGCCGTTGTGATTGCAGAGGTAAGGGCAGCAAGTGTGAGGAGTGTAACCAGGGGAGGGGCAGCTGCTGCACAGCCTGGGGAGGCAAAAAGCTGTGCTTTCATCCCAGAGAGGAGCTGGCTTAGCTGGGGCGTGAGGATGGTGCACCAGACAATGCAGGATCCCCTTTGGGCCTTGGCATGGGGCAGGAGAGGTGGGACTGACAGCCATGTGGGCTGGTGGCCTCGATGCTTAAAAGGACTGTGTGGTCTCTTTGGGCATCCACTATGGTCCAAGCTAGTGCAAGTCCGGATTTCTGCACTCTGGCGGGTGTTACTATGAATACACCTTTGTCAGATGTTTAAGGTTTTCCCCTAAAAAATTGGTATTTTGGTATCAGACAACCCAAAATCTCAGGGGCTGCTGAGAGGAACCATGCCCCAGGCCTGCCCTGAGCACTGGGGTCTCACCCTTTTCCCTTCAGCTCCTAAGGGCTGGAGCATGGTCTGATGGGCTCTCCCCAGGTCCGAAGCCACCCAGGCACAGTGACACAGGGTCAGTCCTGGCTCACCGTCCCAGTGCTTGCACAGCCGGATGGCTGGGAGCATTGTGGAGCAGGCTGGAGCAAGCCGGCCGGCTCTATGCCGCTCCATGCCCATGGTACCACCAGGAGCTTGGCTATAGCCATTGCACGGCACCATTGTGGTGTGGACAGGCTCTGAACTGAAGCCAGGACAGCAGATGGCCGTGATGAGCAGGCAGGGGAGCACAAGACCGTGGCACTGGTCACAGCATGGCAGCTGCCTAAATGGGAATATCCATCTGCCCCAGCACAAGCCCTCTCTGGTTCCCGAGGCAGGGTGTCTGGTGCTGCTGCCAGCCTCCTGCCTGGGCTCTGCCCAGCCTCCTGGAAGAGGAATGTGGAAGATGCTCTGACAATCCCACAGTCGCCAGGTCGCATGCAGAGATGCATGGTGCCAGGTTTGGGCTGACGCGGCAGCATGGCTTTACGCACAAGGATGTGTTGGTTGCCTTGTCCGCACCAGTGGTGAGACAGAATCGTTAACCATGTTCTTCATCAGCAGGCATGTAAATCCACGTCCAGAGGACAGCATGCAGGCAGCCCCCAGGGAGCCCTCCTTGCTGCCAGGAGGACAGTCACGGCATGACAAGGAGCACACGGTCCAAGCGCAACCCCAGCTGTGCCTTCCCCTGCTCAGAGCGGTGGGAGACGGCCTCTCGCCCATGAGCAAACCTTGCCTTGGTCTGCAAAGGCCACCTGCAAGGCTGGCTGAGGGAGGTGCGGGTGGGAAGATGTGCCTCCCAGGGAACCTGTTAAGATGCTTTTTGAAATCTAGAAGGTTTGGTGTGTGACGGAAAGCCTAAAGGGATCATTTTTCATGGCTGCCCTGTTAAATGTCCACTGAGGACAGGGTCTAGAAAAGGGACAACATTGACATTAGACAAGGGCAAATTCCAGGCAGTCCCACTGGGACTCTCTCCTCCAGCTCCTGTGACATGACTCCAAATCTCCACTGGTGTAAATCAGAGCAAAATTTGTCCAATCCTATCTAAAGAAGATGGTTTTCCTTGATGGGTTTCATTCCATAAAGTGTTTAATGGGTTAAATCACTAAAATGCCCAATCCTGTCACAGTGCTGTGAAGTCGACCCACTGTCTTCGTCCCCTGGGAGGGAAGAGAGATGGTCCCCGTTGCCTGACACTTATTTAATTTTGGAGCCCACGAAACCTCTCTGTTGGGGAAAACACCTGCTCTGCTACAGTGGAGGCAAAAGTTGCGTGGCTACATTGCATCATCTTTCTCCTTGGGAAGGAGAAATCTCCCAAACTTCTCTCCTCTGGGGCATTTCCAAAGCCAGTAGGAAGGGAATTCCCCCTCCTGCCTGCTCTCACCCAACTGCTCTCATACGTCTATTTTTATTGCCACCCTGTGAGTTAACCCTTGGCTGCTCTTTTGCCAAACCGGTTACATTTGAAAAGCCAAAGCTATCTGTCTGGGGAAGAGAGTCAGTCTGAGAGCAGCGAGGAGGAAACCGCAAGCCACAGAGCCGTTTTTTGGAGCGGCTGATCTTTGCACGGGGCAGCAGCCCGGGGGCAGCTGGAGGAGAGGGGAAAACTCGCTGTGAGCAGAGCTTCCCGCCGTGTGTACAGGCTGCGTGACCCTTCTGGGATGCAAGACAGAGATCACTAGAACGAAGTACGCTGTGACATCTGCAAGACTTTGCCTTTGATGAGTCTCTTTGATGAGTCTTCTAATACAAAAGTTCATTTTCCTCTCTCCGGGAAACAGAGGAAGACTACAAAAGCCACTCATCTTCTGCAGATTTTCAGGCCACAGATTTGCTAGGTTACTTCTGCCAGCTGCGAGGAGGGATGGGACTTTCTCAGACAAAGGTTCTGCTGCTGATGTACATACACACGTGGTCACCAGCAAAACACGTGTTTTTCCGCTTTCAAAACATAGGCCTTGCCTTTGAGATAAAGCCATAGGAGGGCTCACAGGACTGTCTTATTTCCCTCTCAAAACCGGGACCATCTATGACGTACATCACAGGACCTCGTGCGATGTTAGATGAAACACAGTATGAGTGTTTCCAACCGAGATTTAACTGTACGGAATCACACTGGCATATTTTAATGATGTTACTTTGCACCAGCCCATGGGATAAATGCTTATTCCTGGATGTTACCAGTAAGACATTTGCAGGCCAAAAGCAGAGACAACGTATATCTTGTTTGGGAAGCAGAAAAGAGGAGAAATTTATGATGGGGGACCTGGGAAAGACAATGCATTTGCTTTAGTGCCAGGATTAGCTCCCAAAAAGAGAAGTAATAAAAACCTACCACCAGATGTCATCTTGAAGCTAACTAATAGCTTCCACACCAGCAAGGAGGAGGGATACTGGGGGAACAGTGAGATGAAAGGAGAAGGCACGGGGGTTTCTCCAAGGGGGCACAAGGCCGCAGGGACCACTGCACCCTGGGCATAGTGAATGACCACGGAGACGGAGAGGTTTCAGAGTTGGCTTTGTAAAGTCTTTTACACTTGCTTGGATAAATCCCGGCAAAATGCACAGCATGGAAATCTAACTTTAAAAAATAAGTTCTAAAAAATTAGTCTTGATGAAAAGCTCCATTCTGGAGCTCAGTTCTGCTTGAGTGTCAGAGAGCAGAAGACACTGATGGATCTGAGTAGTTCCATCTGCTTCATCACTGATTAAAATATGATGGATACGATAATAATTGTGTAATGGCTTAATTACAAAAGCTTTGCTGCACCCTGTGTTTGAGCTGTCATTAGAATAGATGTTTGCATATGGTTGCTATTTAACATTTGAGAGTGTGGGAAAATTTCCTGTGAAGGAAACTGAGAAGGAAAGTCAAGAAAACAGAACAACTTTTTTCCCCCACACAAAATACTTTTAATCTATTACCTGTGCAGGAATTATTGCATTTTTTGCAGTTAAATTTACAGAGAAAGTTTCACTGTAGACTTGAGTGAAATTCTGAGACTAAATTCAATCAATAAATTGAAGAGTAGAGGTTTTAATCCAACTGTAAGGGTAAATCCCCGTTCAGTATTATTTGTAAAGTTGGTGATGATACTTCCAACATGAAACACCCTCAAACACATTTTGGATCGAGCTGAAAAGATTCGATGTAAACTTAATGACAAAGGATAATGAGAGAACACATTACTAATACAGTATGGCAAGGTTGAGCGAGGTGTTCTTGTCCCTAAAAACTCTGCTGTTTTTAACTGTTTGGGATACGGTTATTCTATCCAAGACTCTACAGCAAATGAACTTTGTATTTTGAAGAGTTTCAGTAAAAATAGCTCAGCCTTTGCCAAGGATGAGGTCAGAGGAAAAAAAAAAAAATCAATCCCTTGCCCATGTAAAACAAAACCAAAACCCCCTTACAACCATTTAACGAGCTGTTCTAGTCCCACTGAGCTTTGGTACAGATACTGGAAGTTTGGCAGCATGTCCCAGCAGGAAGAAAGCTATCGTTTTCCATGCCTGTTACAAGCTGCCTACATGCGGGTAAGTTATAGTTTGAAAAATAAGTTTATATGCAAAAATCACAGACTTATTACAGCTTGGCAGCCAAAACCTCAGAAAATTTGAGCTGCATGAAGCAGGCCGAGGGGCTGAGCAGGACATTCAGTGCAGCGTGCTTCTCTGCTGTGACGGGCACGGCAACTGGGGCACAGGGAGCTAGAGAAAAAAAGGGAAGAGTTTGAGTAAAATGCTGAAGTCGTGAGAGCTGGACGGAGGAAGAGACCAGAACAAGGGATGAATCCTGCGGGAAACGTAGTAGGGGGGCAGATAATTAGAGGCAATAACAGCAGGGATGCGGCTGCGGAACCCGGTTACGGTGACTGTGAAGCCGGGCGTTGCCCCAGCCGCGTGTAAATGGCCGTCGGGGTGGAGCGGCGAGGGTTGGTGCCGGAGCTGGCTGCGGTGCCGGTCGGGCTTGAGGGCGAAGGGCCGGCGGAACCTGCAGCACGAAGGCCCGAGGTGCGCGGCGAGGCCCCGCCGGCCGCCCCTCTCCACCAGGACGGGGGCTTCTGCGCTTCCCGGACGGGCAGTCGGTTACTCGCCGGCCCACACCCCCAGCCCCCGCCTCAGCGGTGCGGGACCGCAGGGCCTCCTCCGCTGGTGGCAGCTCTCCTCAGCGCCCCGGCCCGCCGTCGCCATGGCACCGGCCCGGGCCCGCTGCCCTCCGCGGTGCCCGTTCTGCTGACAGCTTCACCGCCTATAGCTGCCTATAAACATACGGGGATTGGCTCTTCCGCCCGTCCGTCACCACGCGCACCACGCTCCTACCGGCTAACCCTCTTATTTATAACCCGCCCTCAAAGGCTGACCAGTGAAAGCGGGGCGCCCCTAACAACGCTCCTCTCTTTTTCCTGCCATTGGCTCCCACTCTTCTCTCCGGAGTTGTTGTCGCTCGCATGGTTGGTCAAACTGCCTGCCTCTCAAGTGGCCCACGACCAATTAGAAAGGGGCACTCACGTGGACTACCTGCGAGTCCCTCCGCCCGGCTTCCCTTCCTCCATTGGCTAGCGCCGCCGTCTATCCAGCTTCGCCCGGAGCCGATTGGCTGCTAGGGAGGGGCGGCTCCTGCTCGGGTGCCGCCCCGGCGCTGTGGGCGGCTCGGCGGCGGTGCTCGCCGGGGGCGGGGCGGGCGCGTGAGGCGGAGGAGGAGGTGGGGGCCGCGACGGAGGGAGGAGGAGGAGCTGCGGCGGTCGCGGCTCCGGGTCCCGCAGCTGGGCTCCCTCCTCACATGGGGCCCCCTCGTTTGCCGCAGCGGCGGGGCTAGACCCTCGCCGGGTTGCTGAGGGGCTGGCCGCGGGTGGGGTATGCGGCCATGAGAGCCCGCGCCGCCCGCAGGCCCTGCTGGCGGCGCCGCTCAGGTAACGGCCGGCGCGCGCGCGCGGCGGTTGGGGGGCGCGAGCAGGGAGCGGGGCGGGGGGCGCCCGCGTTTCTGCGGGGTGGCCAGCAAGGGGGAGGCCCTTGCGGGGGGGGGCACCCCCCAAGGCGGTGAGGGAGGAGAGGAGCCGCTCCGGGGAAGGGCACCCTTCTGGTGGAGGGGAAGGGGCAGACGGCGGGGTCCCGCTGCTTCCCCCCGCCCCGCCCCCGGCAGCGCGGTGAGGTGAGTGATGTGTTTCGGTTAGCAGGTGCGTGGAGGGGCTGCCTTCACCCCGGGGGCGAGGCGTGAGCCGGGGGCGGGTGCTGCAGGACGCCTGAGCGTTGGCTGCGGGGAAAGCCGGCTGCCGAAACCCGTGCCCTGATCCGGGGGCAAGGGTCTGCCTGAACACGGCTAGGATCTTTGCCCAGCCGTAGGAGGATTGCCTCGAAAATGGTCGCTTTGCCAACAAGCGTGAAAGCCTGGCTGGGGTTTTGCTATTTTAAGTGCTACCCTGTAAGAATACATGAATCATGTTATAATGACAGGCTCGGCTGTTCAGGTGTATATGCATATGTGTTTGCTTTACGGCCTTCAGATGAAAGGTGCTGTAAAAATGCAGGTGATCATTCTTAATATTGCATTCCTTTGAGGATGGGAATTGTATTTGCTTTAAGTACAGGGGACTTTCCACTTGGGTATTATGATAGGTGGTACCTTGGTAGTTGAAAGCTAAAATTTCGAGAGTACTGAATTGAATTTTATTTAAGTTTATACTTTTCTGTTTGTCCCATCTAAAAAAGACTTACAGTTAATATTTAGGCTAATTTATGAGAAGCCTTTATGCTTCAACTGAAATTAATTTTTTTTTTTAGTAGAGATCAGAGTTCTAGTATATTTTATTGTCTGCAAAATCAACAGACTTACAGTTCTATGGAGCTAATTAGACAGTGGAATTTACAAGCTAAGATAAGATTTTTTTTTTTTTTTTTATGAGAAACTCATATGCCCAGTGGACTAGCCATAAACCTTTCCATTTAGTCATCATCTTTGGAAATTATTGTTGCATACCATATCCGATAGGCCAATAAAAATGTCATTTTCTGACTCTTGCAGAAGTATACTGTACAGCTGTAGGCATGGCTGTGTAATTCCCTTGTCCATTTTGGTTTGTCTTCATGTAAAACTTGCATGCAAAACTTGAGTAGCTTGAACTGAAGGCAAAGGGGTGTGTTCCCTGTACCTGGTGGCAAGTGCGTGCTCTCCTATGGCTTTTGCTTTGAACTTGTTTAGTGCTGTTTCATAAGGATGAACAGCTGGCAGTAGGAGTGGAGCAGGAGATAGGGACTGAGCAATCCTTGATTCAGTACTTAATATTTTTGTGACCGTGGAAGGAGAAAGTTGGTCCCAATGAGGTGTTCTGGTGGTAGAGGCCTCCTGTAACCTAGTTATACCCTCCAGTTCCATACATTTGTGCTTTTGCCATTGTAGTTCTTCATGCAAATGATTTCACAAATTCATGAAAGAAATGGAGGGTTAAAGGAGGGGACTGTTGCTTCTGTGTCTGCTGCAGAAAAGAATGACATTTGTGGTTCACTTGCATCATAGGTTCCCTTTCTGTATTCTTCCTGTAGCCGAGAACCATGCATTTGCACAGTGGCAAAGCTTTTTATTGTATCCTTGCAGCATGGTATCTTGCAGCCTGGCACAAAAATAAGTGCTCCTCTAGGCAAGATCAAAAGATGGTCTGTGTTTATAAATTTTTTTAAGCCCTTTTCCTGCCTATTAGTTCCCTAATGGATTCATTTGAAGCTGTGTATTTATCAGTAAGTACATCTAATAATTGGCAACTGTATCACACTGGATCCATCTGTTGTCTGTTGCCAAGTCCTCTTTCTGACTTAAATAGTAAGCTTCTTTTCGTATGGTGCTCTCACTTTTTCTTAAGTTGAACGCATTTCTGGTAGCAGCTAAGCCACTTTTTGATATGAGTGTCCCATTGGTTGCACTGGAGAACTGTAATAGCTCTTGCAACCAGGAGGGGAGTTAGTTGAAATAACTTTGCCTTTGAAGGCTGACTTTGTAAGGCTCCAGGTCTGTGGCTCACAAGCTGTGAGTTACATGTTTCCCCTTGGTACCCAGGGTGCTTCAGATTGATATGTAAACACCAGCAGACTCCAATGTCTCCCATACCTTAACAACAACAGATTTGGGAAGCCCTGTTCTGCCTTCAAAAATTCATAAACAGATTAGTCAAGACTGTGTTACTGTTCTGCTTGTGCAGCTGGTACCTGAAGTAAACATGGTACTGGGTGTTTCACGGTAACATGAAACCAGTAACATGGACTGGTGTTTCAGCTGTATTTTAAGGGTAGATTACAGAATGTGTTTAAATATTTGCGGAGATGATACTTTTAGCTAGAAAATACAAATATTGACTGTCTTGTGTGATGATGTATAAATGTAAGATTTTGTCCAAGAGAGGTCAGTCAGGTGTGAAAACCAGCATGCTTACTTTATCTTTACCCCTCTTTCAAGCATTCTTGTTCTCTTTTCTTGCCTGTGCTGTGCTGGGTTGTCTCACTGGCTGCATCGAAACAACCGAAAGTTGCTTCTTGTCTCCTGTGAATCCCCCCCAGTGCTAACAGAGCTGTCAGCCCTCGGTCATAAACCTGGCACAGAGGCTGAGGGGGAAATTCCTTGATTATTGAGATGTTACAATACCTGTTGGTATTGGAAGGCTTTGACGCCCTTTGTTTTTCTCAAGAGCTAAGCAAATGTCAGCCTGCTGACACCTGGAAGGCATGAGCTGCTTCTTAGTGTCTTTACTGAGCTCTGTTTTGTTAGGCAAACATAATATATTAAAATTATCCATTTGAAGCAGCAGCTGTGTATTGTACATGCTCTGCTTGAGTGATTATTTAACTCTAACGATGCTCTGCAACTAGGCTAGTGTCTGTCTGCACTGTGGCTTGGAGTGACTAAAACCAGGCTAGGAGATGAATGGATTTTTGCAAGGTCCTTCTGTAGAGGTTTAGTTTTATATAATAATTGGACCCTAGAAACTGTTGGCAATTATACTATGGGCATAAGGATCAAGTGGTTTTCTGTTTGTTTGTGGGTTTTTAATCTTCCCCCGCCCCCAGTTCTATTTGCCTTCTAAATATGTGTCAGAATTTATGCCTATGCTTGATGCAAATATTTTTAAACCTACAATCTTGGCTCTGAATCCTGAGCTCTGCAATAAGTTAATGGCTAGTCTCTCTTACTGGTTTTGGACTTGGCTACAGTCACAAAATAAATGAACTGTTTTTTTCAGCTTAGCCTCTTGTGGAGGTTTGTTTGCATTACAAAACCACGATGCAGTTTAGCAGACTTCCAGTTTCTGGAGTGGTGTAGTAGGGCTAATGCAGGTCTCTTCTGAGGAACGTCAGCCCTGGTTGTGGGAAGCTTATGCTATGACAGTACTGGCTAGAGCTAGGAATTATCCCCTACAGGGGGGATGAAATTAAAGCAAAATGTTACCTAAATGAAAATAGAAAATGTTGGGATTTTCATGTTTGAGTGTAATGTCATGATTAAGACTTTAAACTGGACCCTAAGACTTAACCTCATAAAAGTAGTAAAAAAGACTTCAGCTTCAGGATGAGCTGGGCCAAACATAGTGCAAGCTCTGGTACTTGTAGCTACCTTGTCTGTAAATATTTGATATTATCTTTCTGCCAAAGACAAGAAGCTAAGTTATGGACAAACCAAGGAACTTTTGTCTGTTAGGAAAGCAGATGACAGCAGTTGAGAACAGAATTGTGGAATGCCTGATTCTCTTTACCTGTTTAGCTTGATTTCTTGTGTTTCATACCCAAACTCCGCCCCCCCAGGCTAATGACCTCAAAGTCAATTCAGTCTTTGGAAGATTTTGTTCTTTACATTCCTTTGAAGCTTTTCTGAAGTGAATTCTTCCCCCCCCCAAGTTATTATTTTGTTGAGTGACAGTTGCCAGCATAATTCCTTCATGTTTTTGTAGTGCTGGGCTTTGAAGCTACCTCAGACTGAGTTTAAATAGTTAACTCTTGGCAAATGACTTATGTCAAAGCTTTGGCATCTTGTTCTTCAGAAAACCTTTTCAAATTAATAACATGCATACACCAGATTTATTGCTCTCCAGGCTGAATGCCTAGCGACAAGTCTTCTGTGTCTAAAAATGGTTGTTGTTGTTAAGGCCATCTTTTAGGAAACTGTGAGTTTGACATTTGAGTGCAAATATGCACATGTTCTAAAGATACTGGGGACAGAAAAAGTCTTAGTAATGAATTGAAATGTTTTTCATAAGGATCTTGGTTTATACCCTGAGGCATTAAAAAGATGCTACTAAAGTTAAGAAGCCTTACCCATTTTTGTGTCCATGAAGTACGAAATGTTAAGTACTGGCTAATATACGTCACCTGTTAGTTTTACATTGATGTGTGGGGTATAACTTGATGTGCTATTGTGGGGTTTCCATCTTTAAATATTTGCAGGCTTAGGCATTGGTTTTGAAAGCCAAACGTCTAATTAACCAAATAAATGCTGATAGTATTTGTATTTATAGTAATTTCTACAATGAAAAAAAAATCAATGCATTCATACAGTGGAGAAACTGATCTTAATATATTATTAACATGGATAATTTTTTTCTTCAAGGTTTGTTTTTTAAACCAAGAAATTAAAATGTGGTAGGGCATGAAACATTTTGAAATTGTGCTCTTCAGTAATGTAATAAATGGATGAATAGGGGAGGTATACATTTTGAGAGGTGTATTTCTAAGTGATTTTTGTCTTGGCAGAGTGGGGTGCATTTTTCTTGTATAAGGATGTCAGAAAATTGTTCTGAAAGCTGAGAATTTATTGGGAAATGTTTTTTAGAGTGTTTAGTGTCTTTTTTTTTTTTTTAACTCGTTGTTGAGCACAGCTTAAGAGTTTTTAAGCTGAACTTTAATATGAAAAAAACCACCCAACAACCTTTTAGTTGTTTGCAGGATTTGCAGGATAGTCTTGGATTCTGTTCAGTGCACTTTAATTAACCATACAAGGTAGTAAATTTAAGTACCTCAGACTGACTTGACAGTCAATTAAACCTTGGTTGATTTCATTGAGAATGTGATCATTAGTGTAATTGGCCAAAATGACAGGAGGCCTACTTGGAATTGTGCCCACTTGAAATTTTCTTCTAATTCTGCATATGCAATCCTGGGCAGAAAACTAGACAAATGGAGCTTTATCCTAATAATTTCCAAGGATTTCTTGTAGCTGTCTGGAAAGAAGGCAAACTCTAGCAGGCAAAAATGAAGGAATGGGTTACTTGGGAATCCAGATGGCAAAACCTTTTGGGGTTTATGTTGTGTGAAGTACTTTGAATCTCTTCTTTCATTGTGGGATTCGTATAGAGTTTTGCAAAGTTCACCATGTGATTTCAATCAAAAGGATGTGTATGTGTGAGGGAGTTTTTTGGTTTTGTTTTTTTTTTTGTTTTTTTTTTTTTTTTTTTTTTTTTGTTAAATAGATTGAGAGACTATGTGGAGAGCTGATCTTTTGTTAATGGTATCCGGATGCTTAAGACAGGCTTTTCCTCCTGTTTACGGTTGCTTACCTAACTTGGTATCTTCCTCCAGTTAAGACAACAGCAATCTTCCCTATTTTGTTTTTGCATATATCTTGCTTTGCCTGAGAACTTAAATTTATAGTCCTGATTTACAAGTTGCTTTAGTTTGCTGGGCTGCAGTGTGGCTGTGTTGTTTCACTAGATTGAGCAGGGGTGTCTACAAGCTCCAGGGTCCATTTCATATGGCATTACTGTGATACTGGAGTGTCAGATTGTGCATTTCTGGGGCAAACGCTTGCTCCCTTCCTTGGAAAGTGTCTAGTGCATGTGGGTACTACTCTGATGCAAATAAGTTCTAAAAAAATTGTTTCTTCAATTACAGCAGGTTTTCTGGTCAGTCTCCAAAGATACTTGCATCTGCTGTTCCAGAAAATTAATTGTTAACACCATGGTTTCCTGTCTATCCTCCTTCCATAGACAGTTCTTTCTTTATCTCCTTGAAAAGTAACCGAATGATAGTTTGTCCCTTTCCAATCAAAAGAAATTATTTAAGCATGCCTTGGAAATTCCTGGGCATCTTCTCTAGAGCTGAGGAGGTTTTCTGGGCTATCTTTTCTCAGCTGGGGACATATAACAGGCTTTATCTTCCCATGGTGCTTCTGTACCATTTCCAGACCCTCAAGGCTCATGGGGCAAGAATATGAGGTCAGAAATTGGATCCTGATCTTCTGTGTGGCAGTCAGCCACACCGTAACATTAGACTATGTAGTACTATCATCTGAAAAGTGCAGTAAGCTCATGAATGTGGGAGTCTGCATATAAAATTTTGTAGGAATACCACGATGTGGGATTTGATAGAGATTAAATTTTCTTAATTAGGCCCTGGTAAGACTCTCTTATACCCACCAACTCCCATTTAGAGAGGTAAGTGTTAAGATATTTGAAATAAACACCCTGGAAAAATATGGAGGTGTTTTTTTCTTGTTGTTGTTTTTTCTTTTTTGGAGAGGACAACCTCAAATTAATTCCATGCAGTTCAACAGAGCTTACTTCTGAAGGCAGGGAAGGAAGGACTGTGTTTTTCTTCTGTGTTGGCACAGAGCATCTCTGAAAGATACACTGCATACAAAACATGGGTATAGCAGCACTGCTATATATTCAGAAGACAGCTGGTATGCCTCTGTCTTTGAGATGCTCTTCAAATTTAGTGTATTGTTCAGGTTCTGTACATCTGTGTAAACAGAAGTATAATTGCCTGGCCTGCTCTCTGCTTCATGACTATTTTGTCCACCTTTTTTTTTTTTTTTAATTTTATTGTTTCCTTCCCCTCCCTCCAGTTTTTCATTCATGTTCAGGAAAAAAAAAAAAAAAGAGAGAGAAATCTATCCTCTTTATGACTGTTCACTTTGTTAAGGTTTTGTAGGGGTTCAGCAAATTGCTGTAAATGAACAGTTAAGTGTGGAAAAGATGAATAACCTCCTGAGTCTAAGGTTTAAAGAAAAAAAAAAAGTAGGCCACCTGTCAGGTTTGCCAGTCCAAGCTGAATTTGATGAGCTCCAGTCATCCTGATTACTTCATCATCCTCTTAAAAAGAAAAAAAAAATTCCCTTACTGTTGTTCCCCCCTCCTTTTTTTTTTTCCCTCTTCTTTTCTCTTACTTGGCACATGGAGCTTGTTTCCTGTGTTTTGAGTTGAACTGAAATTAATATAGCTTTTAAAATGTGTGTTTGTGGGGAGAGTTGTTCTGGCAGTTTCTTATAAGAATACATTGGTTTTGTAGAAGGATTGTTGATGTTTTTATAAATTTGGGGGCTAGATCTTTAGTGGATATAAACTTGCGTTCCTACCAGTTAAGGAATTGGTCTTGGAACACTCATAGGTGGAAGCTTTAAAAACAAAGGTTTTGGTGCTCCAGCTACTGTTATTGACAGGTAATAATTTTCCTTATGTCAGCTAAAAGTTGATCTGTTTTTTATAGTTAGGGATCCTTTGTTCAGTCCCTAATGTGAAATGGTTTCTTGCAATAGCGGTAGATTGGTCACCAACTGCTACTGAAGTAGAATAGAACGTTACATTTTGTGGGTTTCCTCCTGCTTAGTTGCTTGCTTTAGCAACCAGAACTTAAGTAAAAAAAGAAAGGGGTGGGGGGGAGGGAATGAAAGTTGTTTGTCACCAGTTAAATTTTGAGTTCCAAACCTATTCATCTCATAATAGCCAGAGCATACAGTATTTCCAGGAATCTAGAGGAAAAGTTCATTAGATCGTCTGTCTTTACTGATGATGCTTTGTGGTTGGTTGTGGTGGTTTTTTCTTTGTTTTTTCATGCTCCTACTTGGATATCTTCTGCTTTTTTTTCTTATTCCCTTAAACTGGTGTAAGCTGTGTTGGAGTCATAGCAAATTTATTAGATATATTTACATTAATGGTGATCTCAATTTCTTGTATTTTAGGATCCAGCAAGAGTAGAGAACACAGCAAATTACCTAAGATGTGAGAAGCTCTCCCTTAGCAAAATAAAACCTTGCTTTCAAAATGGACCGAAGTAAGCGGAATTCAATAGCAGGATTTCCACCACGCTTGGAGCGTGCTGAAGACTTTGATGGCGGTGCTGGCGGAGAAGGGACTGCATCCCAGATAGGAAGAGTTTGTACCTCTTCATACAGAGCCCTGATAAGTGCCTTTTCCAGACTTACTCGTCTTGATGACTTCACATGTGAGAAAATTGGCTCTGGTTTCTTCTCTGAGGTGTTCAAGGTGTGTGTTTAGTTCTTTCCTCTCTTCGTGTTGATTGCTTCATGTTTGGTGCTGAGATTTGTACGAGGGTATCAGCAGAAGTACTTTTCACTGAAGTCAACTGTTTGTTCTTGTATTCACTTTACTCAGGATGAGTGAGTGATGAAGAACTTGCAGGTCTCAAATATGTCCTCTGTCACTCTTCCAGCTGTTTTTTATCACTTGTAATTTATCTGGGGAGTTGCAGAGGCTATTTGAGAGAAACAGTAAAAGCTAAAAAAAATCAGTTTATCTTTTGGTCTCTGCCATGTATTTTTGCATTCATGTAGTGTATTAAACACCAATGGCTATTGGTTCTCTCATAGGTAAATGCAAATGTCTTTAATTTAGCTAGTTGATTAGTTTTGTGGGATTGTACTCATTCCTTTGGTAGTTTTTGCCTCCCAACACTAGATGCATGTGTTAGGAGATTTGCACATGATTACCGAATTTGAAACCACAGAATTTATTGCACTGAAGTTACAATACAATTAGCTGCTCTTCTCTGTTACCTTTGCTGCTTGTTAGGCTATGCCTCTGACTCAAATAATCAGAGATTGGTTTGAAGTAAATAGTATGAATGAGAAAACCTGATCTTGTCAGTGACTTGCTGCTATGAATCTGGGAAGTGGATAAGATCTTTGGAAAGCAATTTGTGAAACCATACAGGCAACCCCAGTTTTGTAGTGCTGGTGATATTTCTGCTGTTCTGACTGTTCTGGTAAGGTTTATCGTAGAGGAGGAGGAGGACATTGAGTTGACTTCCAGGCTTTCAGGCATTGCAAAAATAATTTGTTTCCTTGTCCTAGTTCCTGACTTTAAACGAAGCCACCCTCCAAATTATTTCCATTTCAGTGAAATGCCAGAAAACCTTATCTCACAATATATTATGCCCATTCCGTGACACTTCATGTGGTCTTTTCTTTAAGAAGTTAAATCCAAAAACCTCTTATCCAGCTTTTCTGTGAATAGCTATGCGACTTAGAAAATGAAAATTATTTTTATGTTGCTTTAATATGCAAAGGCGTTCAGATCTCCATATATACCTCTCCTCTTGTGTAAAGGCAAGTCACTCCACAAAAGCTTTTCTGTTTAGCTAGATATATGAAATTTAATTTCCCCTAACACAGGTTTTTAATTCTTTCAAATGGGTGGATATAAAGAATTTTATTTGGGGTGTGTAGGAGACTTGGTACATATCAGCTCTTTATAAAGCCAACTTGTATACCAATTGAAAAGAAGGTTTTGTTTTTTGGTTTTTTTGTATGTTTGTTTTTTCTTATTATTCTCCTGTTTGGAAAACTTTCTGTAATGCATTTTGTAGCAACTGTCCTTGTATCCAGACATTTCTTAATGTGGAATGAACTGATTTTTACAGTTCTGTGTGCCACGGGAACTCATCTTTACAGCTTTTATGGCAAAGCTACTGTGAAGTGTATAAGGGTACCAATAGACTTGGGTCATCTCTAAGTAACTGGGGAATAACAGACCTTGGTTTGTTTGTGTGAATCTCAGAATTCATGTTTCGGAGTAGTTTTGTCTTAGGTTTATGTCAGTGTTGCTGATTAGACATTGTGTCTTTTCCTATTCTGTAAATTCAGGATTTTGCCCTCTTCAATACTGTCGTGGTTTAACCCCAGTCGGCAACTAAGCACCACGCAGCCGCTCACTCACTCCCCCCCCGGTGGGATGGGGGAGAGAATCGGAGGAGTAAAAGTGAGAAAACTCATGGATTGAGATAAAGACAGTTTAATAGGGAAAGCAAAAGCCGCGCACACAAGCAAAGCAAAGCAAGGAATTCATTCACTACTTCCCATGGGCAGGCAGGTGTTCAGCCATGTCCAGGAAAGCAGGGCTCCGTCATGCGTAACGGTTACTTGGGAAGCCAAACGCCATCATGCCGAATGTCCCCCCCTTCCATCTTCTTCCCCCAGCTTATATACTGAGCATGATGTCATATGGTATGGAATAGCCCGTTGGCCAGTCTGGGTCAGCTGTCCTGGCTGTGCCCCCTCCCAGCTTCTCATGCACCTGGCAGAGCACGGGAAGCTGAAAAGTCCTTGACCAGTGTAAACTCTACTCAGCAAGAAACAAAACATCACTGTGTTATCAACAGTATTCTCATCCTAAATCCAAAACACAGCACTCTACTGGCTACTAAGAAGAAAATTAACTCTATCCCAGCTGAAACCAGGACAAATACTTAGATTTTCCAGTGCTTAGATTATGAATTTATCCTATAGTGGTATTGCCAATCATATTTATGTTGGGCCTTCAAAAAGTGTTGTAGTCGAATAGCTACATACGTAGTGAACAGACTTACTGAGTGAAATAGCTATAATATTCTACCGTGCATTGGTGAGGAACATCATGGAGAAGCGACCTGAGGCAAGGTGCTTGCATATCCAGCAGAAAGGTACGGTGTTATTGATTGTTAGGAAACACAAGCAGGTCAGGGAAAAAAGTGGCTAAAAGTAAAGGTAAATTTCCAGCACTCATAGTAATTGATTTATTAAGACTATCTTATTTTAAGAGAGCACTTGGTTTAGTCAGGTAGTGGCATATAGAGGTAAACATCTGTTTGAGAACTTATGCTGATTGAGAGAAATCCTTGATATCCGATTTACCTTCCCGTGCATAAGTAAGTCTGCTAACTCTTTAAAAACTTCCCCCTGCCATTCCCCCTTTCAGTAAGCTGAACTAGACATCACACAGTGTCAGTCTGCAATCAGTGGCATTACTCTGAGAGCGATGGTAGTAGTCTGAGTATCTAGTGTCTGTTTTCCCAGAAACAACCACAGACCTCCTGCAGGGAGACAATGAGTGATAAAGCCTTTTCTTTCACATCAGTTTCAAACAAGGTCTTGCTTCAGTTTTGGCACAAAGGGGTGAGAATGCATTACAACCTTATATTAGATGCAGTTCCATACTCATTTAAGCAGGTTTCTGTTCTGCTAGTTTATCAGCCTGACCACCTCTGTCATTAATCCTACTGTGCTGATGATCATATTTCATGCAAGAACCTTGATGTGTTTCCAGGAAGGAGAGCCTCATGGTTTGACACAGTTAAAGTTCAGTCTGATCTGCAGGCTCCCAGCTAAGTGATTGAACTCAGAAAAATCTAGGATAGTTCTAGACTTACTGCGTGAGTAACTTTACAAGAGCAATGAAGCTTTCCCTTTAAATTAACAGAGGTGTCTCAAAAAACCCCATGTCACCAGAGCTTTTTCAATTATGTATTTGTCTATTGTTTTGTGAGTATCATACATTGGGTTCACTCAAGTGATTTAGCAAAGAATGCTTGGGCTGTTTTGAGGGTTTGGGATTTTTGTTTTGCTATGTAACTGACAATTGTTTTCAGTGATTTCTTCCCCTCCATCGTTTTCTGTGGAAACTCTTTTTTAAATATAGTCTATCAGTGGATAGAAGTCTTCTCTTAACTTGGGAATAGGAGTACATTACAGCTTCAGTGTATATATTAATGGTCATATGTGCTATGAATGATCTTTTAACATTTCTAGTGCACCTTTATTCATACACAAATTAAACTTTGTGGTTTATTCAGCATAAAGTATTAAACTAGCATTTTGATTTTGTTAGCCATCACTATAACACTTCAAATTCACGTTCACCTGAATACTAAGTATTACAGAAACCAGTTTAGAAAAACTGAACTTTGTCAAACTATTAGCAATCTAGTTTGAAGCAGCTGACTGACTAGTGCCCGGTCTAATTTTCAACGGCAAGTGCGGCACACTGAGGTTTGCTTTTAAGACTGAGCTAGGCAGACTCTTTATGTAAATGAACAATGCCCAGCCATGATCCCAAACCTTTAAATTCATAGCTGGGAAGACCAGTTTATATTGCACTTTATAATTCATGTATACATTAAAACAAGGATCATTGATCCAATATAGAATTGTGCAACTTTGGCATCCTGTGTGTTTGCCTGTTGGGAAGGTTGTGTTGCTGTACAGGTGTGGTCAGTGGGGAATTTGAGGATTTTGACTGTTGAGTAATGGTGAAGTCTTTCAACATCCAGGGAAGAATTCATGGTTTTATCTTGGGCAGTTCTGGATGCTAAGAGTTGTTTCACTGCAGACAGTTTGCTGCTGTTTTAAATACGCCTATCCATCTAATTAACAGTACTCTCAGAAGATAATTCAAGAGGAAGAGAACAATTTATGTTTGAGTCACTCTGATTAGTTCTGTAGTGCAGGCACACCTCACTGCTATTGTAATGATGGGCTTAACTGTTGAAAGCTCCCCCATCCCCAATAGCTAGAGAGTTGACAGATATATATAACAGGGAGAAAAATAATTTCTATTTGTCAGGGAATATGCTCTGACAAAACTGCTAAAGCTAGTGCAGCCTTCCAAAGATTATCTTTGGGACAGGCAGAGATCAAATTTGAAGACAGAACTCAAGTCAACAAGACCACAGTCTTGACTACTTCAAACTGTGCTTTTAACCTTGTAGGAGTCAAGAGATTTACTATTCGAAATTAGTCATCAGAGAAAAAAATTCCATCTTATGAAATACTCTAAGCAATATGTCAGTATCTTAAGCATACACCTGGGAAGGTTATTCATGTGAGCAGTGAAAAAGGTGCATAATACCTAAAAAAAAAAATCCGTTAATGAAATACTTGTTTAATGGTGGATGGGCAAAGACAAGATGTAAGACCTCCTATTTGAATATCCTGGAATGACGGTCCTCAATTAATCAATTAGCTGTTAGTCTTGATTTTGTATGGTCAAATTTATGTGCTCTGAGTTTCAAAAGTGCTGCCTGATCAGGGAAGGTGCACCTGTCTAAATACGTACCTTGTGCCTGAGGCTAAGATCCTGTTTCTTGTATTTATTTAATGTCTTCAAGGTGCCTTAAAGATAACCAGCATACAGCTGTCTAATGTGAAAGGAGAAACAGGGCTGATGTGGAGTTGTGCTTAGGGGTAGTGTGAAGAACACTTACATATAATTCTTTTTTATCAAATACTTGTAAGGTACTTAAGATAAAACTGGTAGTTCCGTTACCTCTAATGTACAGTATCTAGTATCATTTATGTTTTGTATCATTTATGATACTATATGTCTCAGGCACATTGTCGTGCTGGTGGACTTGATCTCTGGAACATCTGACTGCGGTAGATCTGAGAGATAACTCCTGATCTGGCTTTCCCAAAGTGACTCAGAGAGAGCTGTCTTTTTTTTGTGCTTTATGACTTGATGACGATTCTGCTTGATTAACATCTCTCTCTGTTTGTCTATAACTTTGCAGGCCTTGAGGAGTCCAGTGCAGAAATGTTTGATGTTAAACAGTAGTCACTTTCTTCTTTTGGCCTCTGACCTAGGTTTGATAGAACTTGCTAACTAGAATAAACAGTGCAGGGTAAGAACTGTACAATAGAGTAAGTGAGGGACTAGGTCATAGGACTTCAGACAGTTGATCCAAAGAAAAAAAGTATCTGTCTTGGTTAGTATGAATATCTATTTTCATGTTATACTTTGCCCATTATGTGTCATGGTTAAACTATATGTTTAAAAATAAAGGCATTATGGACTTCTCAAACAATTAAGGTTTGGAAGGGTTATTACACTGCCACATAATCAAAGGTCATTATATTTTACTAGTAACTGGTATTTTGTCTACAGCATATATTGGCATTATATACAACACTGGTTTTGGCCCCCTGCCCTGATGTTTTTTTAATTCGGTTCTGAACTGAAGACCTCAAAAACAGTACCATGGATTCCAGTGCACAGTGTTTTATCTCACTGTTGTAAACTTGTACCTAACTTGAAGTCTCTGGACCTGCTAGTCCACCTGGTGGTTCTTTGTAGTGTTTTGGCTGGGCCAGGATCTTTTCAGTACCTCTTCTTTCCTCCATGTAAAACTTTGATGTACATTATCAAGTTAGGTTTTGACCCTTTTGGTGTGTTAAGTAGTCTCAATTTCTGTCTTTTTCCTGTCCCACCCTGACTCTGGGAATGACCTAGTTCTTGCAATATAGGTTTAAGTCTTTCCAACATCTTGTCCAACATCTTTCTCTTTTTAAAGTGGACATCCCAACTCAGAAGGTCCTAGTTTTGTTCTTAACAATGACATGTAAAAAACTATCCTTTTGCTTTGTGTCATACTCTTTTATAACACACACCACTTGTTGCTATCATAGTACATTAGTACCTTATGTTTAATGGGTGTGGGTCTCCTGTAGCCTTCAATCCTTGTTTGTAGCGAAGTTTTTCATTTGGGTATGTTAATTTTTGCTCAGATGGACCTAAGATACGAAGTGGCCTTCACTATTTAGTGAAATAATGAGAACAGGGTAATGCTATAAACTTAGAAGTTTCAAATTTTTCTGAGTGGCAACTTCCATCAGTGAGCTGGAAGTGAACGCAGCATATTGAGTAACAGGAGGCCTAGCTCAGTTTCTCCGCATTCCTCAGTAAAAGACTTCCCTATCTTATGCTGCTTTGTCATGTAGAACTGTACCTTGAGCTATCATTAGCCAGTCTTTAATGTAGTTGTAATGGGTTGTGGTACAAAATCAGATGTCTTACAGAAGTCTGTGTGTTCATGTATGTATATTGCTATTGTAAAACATTTATACAATTAGCTTAATAAATCTTATCACCTAATTTTAAAATTAATGTAAAGCTGGGAAGGGATGTTATGAGAACTACTACAGTATCCTTAGCTGAGCCAGGCTCAAGTATATGTGATCTGGTCTTGGCAGGTATTTTCGGCCTGTCGTTTAAACTTCCATTATAGAAGATTCTAGAACCTCCTTTGGTGTACCCAGGCCACATTTTATTATTATTATATTTTTTAACTATCCTTTTATAGCTAGACCTTCCCAGTTTGAGTTGTTTCTACAGCTGGTCCTGTCTATTTGCTTATTGACTCTACTAGCAACTCATTACTGACAGAGGGTTCAGTTTTCCTGTGGCATTTAGTGATATATCATGTCAACGGAGGCCTTCTTCCAAGAGTAAAATGTCTGTGAATGTGTGGAAGGAGGGAAGGAGATATTTGAGTAGTTTTATAAATGACCATGCAGAGAAGGAAATGCCAGTTCAGATTAAAAGGATGACTGCAAAAAGGACATGGAAAAGGTGCAGAAAAAATGGCAAGAGAATCTGAATTCAAGGCAAAGGAGCTGCTGCTTGGTTTGCAGCCCATGCTCAGCACAATCCCACTGGAGAAGGTGTTGGAAACCAGTGGCTCAGAGTTTGCAGACAGCGCTTTGTAGAACTGGAATCTTTACTAACTTGGATTTTGACAGATAAGCAGGCACTGCAATATGTGAACTGTCAATGTGTTTTAAATCTAAATGCGAGTCTGTGCATTATTGCCAGTCTTTGCAGGATGGCCAAGAATAGAACTGGTATGGAGCTCCCTCATGCAGGACAAGGCCCCAGCACACTCCGAGGACTCTACAAGCAAGTTCTCACTGTCTCTTCTGTGTGCACCTGTTTGCCGCATAAATGGGGTGTCAGTCTTCAGGACTGTCAAACCGATACCTTCCCCCCTGAATTCTTTTAAGGAGAAAGGGGTTAAATGTCGGCATAAATCAAGGAGTTCTGGGCATTCCGACTGGAGACAAACTTTTCTTAATCCTAACATACCCTTTTGATTATTATTTTAAAACTCTCAATATGAACACTGACAACAGGAAAACATTTGTTTCTTTCTTAATACCAAACTAAGAGATTAATTTGGCTCTTAGTACAACTCTGGCTTTTGCTTTTGAACAGTTTCATTGCTTCGTCACTAGACTTTAGGCCAACATGATATTCTTCAAGGTGACATTAATATCTCCATAAAATCACTTAATTGGGCAGAATGCTTGTGTTGTTTTTATGTGGAGGATGATAAGAAGACTAATTGTGTGTAGGTGTTTTTCTTTATGGTAGCTGTTGTATAAGAGATTTAGTGTTGCTGGGACCATAGCTTGGTTGACACAGTGCCTGTGTGAACTTCTGTTGTGTCCCCAGACATACAATGCAGTAACAGGAGTTTTCCTCTTGTCATTAGTAGTGTACTGGAGATAATTGCACTTATTTTTTGTCCTAGAAACTAATTCTTGCCCAGTAGGTATAATTGCTTTCTGCAAGTTTTGCTTACGTCAAGCTTTGGCATTTTTATTACTGTTTAGGCCTTCCTACCACACTGTACATCTTTATGTGTTTTTCTTTACTTTATAGATTTGTGGAGTCAAAAGCACAGGGTTGGAAAAGACTTCATGTCATCTTGCTCTTCATCCTTTTGTCCCAGGTCAAAAGCAGCTTTATCTGTCATTCTTTATGGACATCTCCTTAACCTATTCTTTAAAGCTGATAGTAGAGACTACTGCAATGGAAGATACTATCTCCCAGGTATCTCTGAAGAATCAATTTTATTGAGCAAGAACGGAGTGGTTGCATCATAAGCCACACTGGACTAAACCTCCAGCAGTAGATTAGGCTACTCTGACTTCCTGTGAAGATGACGTGCATGAACAGCCCCTTCATCTGGTTCAGCTGGGAGGGCAGAAACTCTTGGCAGAGGGATGGTAAAAATCTACCGAGGAAGTAAGAAAGCATCTGGAAGATTTGCTTTCCATCATCTATATATGCTTTCCTCATACCTTCTCTATTTAGAATGATTGTCATTTTGTCTTAAGGAACAGAATAGTAACACTGTCAATTTAGAAATGTGAAGTACAACAAAAATATCTTTCTGCATAACTCATAAGGAAGTATTTCTGGTATTTGGGTTAAAAACATTCTGAAGGCAGCACTGAAGTAGAAGTCACCTGATAATGTGAAATTTCACAGGAAACCTCAAATCTATCTCATGCTTCTTCTTTGTCCTTACTACTTCAGTTTCAAAGTTGTCTCATTTTCTAATGTGTTTTTTTTAACATTTAGTGTAAGGTTTGCACTAGGAAAGGATCCACTTTCATTGCCTCTGGAATTAGCAGCCTGATCAGGGGCCTGAACAAACATAGGTGTTCTTCAAAAACTTTTTAAAACATTAGAGATGAGATCACACAGTATCTTTGATATTTGTGGGACTATTTGATAGGCTTAAAAGGTATTTTATTTTAGTTACCCTATGAAGTATTTGTAGGAAACTGTCTAGTTGTATGTATTAAATACTTTTTCAATATTGGATATTTGATTTTTCTAACACTGGAGAACTGTAACACTTGGTGTCAACACATGGGGAAAAATAAACAATAAAAATTTGTTTAATAACTAGAAGAGTGATTCAGTGAATGACTTCAGTCTTAACATGTTTGGTGTATAAAAATTGATGTCATTACAGTGCATAAACAGTCTTATAATGAGAAAACAATTGTTTGAAGGTACTCTTTAAAAAAAGGAAAAAAAAAAGCATAATAAGGCCCAATGGCTAGAAGCTGTAATGAGAATTGTGCTTATTTTTAAAAATTAAATGGCTGTAGGAACAGCCTCACCAACTGAAATTGTCTTCCCTCTCCTGTTGGTTCATTGGTGATATTTGTAGCCATCCTGGTTTTTTTTTTAGAATAATCTTGATTAAGCTTGGCAAGGTGTTGAGAAACTTGTAGCTACCAACAGTTTAAGGCCACCAGTTTTGGAAACTAATGGTCTAGACAATTGAATTTTTTTTTTCTTTTCTTTTTTTTTTTTTTTACTGAAGCGTTTGGTTTTTTTCTTCTTGAGATTGGTGTTGCTATATCAGGCAAAATAAGATACTTCAGGCTCTGCTTATGACATATAGTGGCAGAACAAGTCCTTGTAGGTTGGAAAATGAGTAGGGAATGAGTAAGCGGCTTATTCTACATATTCGTTATGTAGATCTAATATTTGGTCTTGTAGGCATGGGGAGTATACCTTGTGACTGAGAAGTGACACCCATTTGAGCAGTGTGTGTCTTCCCTCACCCAGGTGTGGTGCGTTGTTCCTCTTCTAAATTTCTTCTTTCATTCTGATGCAGTGGGATAGAGCCATCACAGTTGTGTCTGCCCTCCCTGCGTGAGGGAAAGACAGACAGCAAATCTTCTTGTCCACATGTGCCTTTTGGTCTCATTTCTTATTTCAATGGGATTCAATTTTAAGCTGAAAATCTTCCCCTTTTGACTAGTGGAGGAAACTTTCACCTTGCTCAAGATGACAGAAGCAAGGTATTTGAGGCTTAAGGTCTCTTATGCGAAGTTACAGTGTTAAAACACGCCACTAATTGTTTGGGAATACAGTCACTCTGTGTATTATATAAACTGGCCAAGAAGGCTAGAATGACTTTGAAATGTCATTTCACGCTCTTGACTTATATCAGCTAGGTGGTTCTAATCAGTCTCTTTCTACTCTAATACTTGTCAGGAGTAGGCAGAAGCACTATTCTGGAACTGAGATGAGGCATAAGTCCTGAGGATGCTGGTGCTTTCTTAGTCAAAGTAGAAGTCTTCTAAGTTTGATTTGTCTTACACTGATGTGTGAAGTATCAACCCTTCTACTAACTGCTAAGATGATTTGCATGGTAACCACTAAACCAGACAGTTGTCTTCCTCTTGCTAATGATTTTTTGGTTGGTGAGGTGCCAAGTTGCTGTCATCCTAGTCCTTGTCACTTAATTAGCCAAGGCTTTTATAGGGCATAGGCTGTGGGGAGAAGTAGTAATAAATAGGCCTTCCTCCAACAGATCATTAATATAGGAATTAAAAAACGTCATCTGTGTTGTTATTCTTTATGGATTGCACAACCGGGGCAAAATACTCATTTCATCCCCGCTCATGTGTGAGTATCATTAAAATTCAGAATTACCTGTCTGACTTGCAGGGCAGTCTTACTCTTACATTTTGCAGAACTGAGAATGATTTGAATATCAAAGTAGAATGGAGGGCTAGTTCACATTTGTTATCTGAAATAAGTCCTGATTTATACTTATTTATTTATTTTCTGGCTAGAAGTCTTAAGATATGCATGTTATAGTCACCTTATAACATCAGCTGAGGAAACACTGGGAGTGACTCAAAAGCTGTCACCAGGTAGCAGATCTAATGAAAGCCTTGCCTTTTGTAGTGGTGTTGAAAAATTTTAAGAAAGTTTTCAAAATCATATTTCTGTAATACTTTTCCTACAGTTGTACTTGGCATCACTACAAGTAAAGTCTAAAACTATACTGAGTGAAGCAAATTAACAAACAGGGGAAAGAGAGTTTTGCTTACACTATGTTTCACTTTCTCTGGTTTGGTCAGCCAGCTTCTCTGCTGAAGAAAATCTTTAGAAAATATGACAGAGCTATCATTATACCCTGAAAGTGAAGGATTTGTTTCTTTAGTAAAAAGCTGGAACAAAAATCACTGAAACAAACTTGATGCTAAAAGAATACTCAGTCAAAAAATGAATATAAATTAATGTAAAGTTGTCCATTTTGAAATGTACTTATCACCTCTTTGGAAACTTGGCCTCTTCTAACTCTTGTTGAGCAGCTGATATGTTGAATGTCTGAGGTAAGTCTTTGTTGTTCTCACAACTAGTGAGAACAGTGGCAAATTCTGTCAACAATAAGAAAGGCACTTTGGTGCTGTAACAAGTGGGACCTTGCAGTGAGAGATAACCCCCTGGCTGGATTTTGTGTTTAGTAGTGACTTCTGTAGTTCAGAGTCCTTTGGACCTTTGATTTTCTTCTGGAAGAAAAGCTGTGCCAATCTGAGTATCATTGCGCAGCTTCCCAGGGGCAAAGCAGGTGGCAACAGAAATGTTTTGGGGCTTTTTGTCTTGTTTTCAATAATAATTTCTCAAGCACAGTTAAATGATCTGTTTAGTTTTCTGTTCTGGATGGAGATGTGCTGGGTTGGCAGCTCTGGGATTTTCTGTGTTTTGCCAGCTGGCAAACATGCACATTTGTGTAAGCTCATTCATAGCTGATACTGAGAGACAGGTGCTGATTTACTGTTCTTCAAATAACTGTGTTGGCATATGTCCCGTATTAACACGACTGTGCCTAGAGAACAGAGTGCATCGCTTAAGATCATTGTGACACACCTCTCTGGACACTTACTTATTGGTATTGGGAGCGGGGGAAAGTTAAATATATTTCAGTGATGGATTTCACTGCCTGTGTCTGGAGAACATGTATGTGATGGTGATACACGTGCTTGTGTTACTGACTAATACGAAATCTAAAAATGAAAAGTGAAAATTATTATTGATGGCAGTAACAGAAAAAGAGATGTTGTTTACAGTCTCAGATCCATAGGGAACACTTCCTCATAGCTCCTTAATAACTATTGGTAAAGATTAGAGAAAGGAACTCCAAAACCTGCATGATACGGCTTCTGTTAGTCTTTACTTCTCCAGTTGTTGGGAATTCTGTATGCAAGTCATCCAAGATGTCCTGTTCACAGTAGCTGCTGAGGTGATATCCAAATTGTAGGCACTCCCTTCTCCTCTTCTTGTGAGCTTCTTCTGTCTGGGAGTCCCCATGGCTGCTGACCCGATCTCTCTGTGCTTGTCACAGCCTGAGAGTGCTTCGGGGCGGCTGCATGGTCCTTTGTGTTGGAGCAGGCACTGCTCTGCACAGGTGGGGCCTTCTGTTTGATGGCCTTGTGGATTAGGGGTTGAGGAGAGGACAGAGCTATGAAACATCCGCTGAAGGAATTGATACTGAGACAGCATTGCTTTGTTAACTAATCCGGAGCTGACAATGTGTCTAACACTGAGTCACTAATGACAGTTTGTAACTTTCACATCAGCTGCCTGCAGTTAAGTCCTGCAAATCCAATTCTTGTGCTTCCCAGCCTTTACTGACAATGAGGAGACACATAAGAAATTGCACGGTATATTTAATTAGCTACTTTTTTGCTAGGAGAACATAATTCTTAAGAAGAGCAGTTCCATGAAGGCTTAAATAACAAGAAACTATTTAGACCTTTTGTTTTTGGCTATAGCCTGAAAGTTATTAAATGTAGCAATTTATAAAAACCTAAGTATCCTCAAGTAAGGAAAATGTAGCTCCTTTATACTCCCTGCTCTCTTCTTGTTTGTGGTTGTGATCAAGTCCTAGTGCTGCAACTGTGATTATAGTAGCAGTAGTTGTATGCCAGCAGGCTCTGTTCTGAAATGTGAGACTGACTTCCCTACTCATGCACGGTAACATTTATTTGAAAGATTTATAAAGGAAAGGTAAGGAAATTATTTCTGCTCAAAATAAAACTTTTTCTCAAGGTTCCCATACAGATTTTGAAAACAAACCCAACAAATGTATTTGATGAATAGCAGTGATGACATCATTGGTACAGTTGGGGGGGACTGTGTGCTCAGTATCAAACTGTTAATATACTGTAAAAGACTGAAGGTGCAATTATATGTCAGGGAAATTCAGCCTGAAGTGTTTTTTTTTGCTTCAAAAGCATCTGCATATTATGTAAATACCATCATCTTTCATAGAGGATAAACCCATAGTAACACAGGAAATATTTAACCATAAGTATTACAAATTAAATAGGAAAATAAAAACACAGATACAGTATCTGATTATGTATTATCTTTGGATGTTACAATAGTCATTTGCAGATGTCAAACTGCCAGTTTCCCTGGCAGGTAGACAGCAATATCACCTCCATTTTATAGATACAGTTAAAGAGATAATGAAAGTAAGTGAAGTAGCCTGCCCAGGGCTGTTCAATGAGCTGATGATAGCTAACGTTAAAAATTAAGAATAAGCTTCCAGTTCTGTACTATAAACTCAATATTTCTTTTCCTTTCCAGGCTATGACATTAGACTTGTGTATAAAGTACATACCTGAGCTGTATACTGAGGTTGTGGTATAACAATGCTCTTCTGCATTTTCTTGCCTAGTACTTAAGAGATGTGTCCACGTTCCTTCTCCTGGATTGCAAAGGGAATTTTATATGGTTACATTCTGCTGACAAAATTAGTCAACTTCCCCACCCGGGCTGTGCCTGTTTATATCTCATCTCAAACTGTGGAACAATAGTCCTCTGATTAGTTTGTGCTTTCTTTCAAAATAAGACTGTAGTCTCTTTTTGTCTTTATGATTTGATTGAGATCAAGTTAACAGCAGAGATACGCACAGATTCCTATCAATAAATGGTTTCTTTAAAATAAATGAATGCTGTATTTTGGGCCCTGGTTCTACGTTACAGTGGGCAATGAAGAAAAAATACAAAAGAAAAATTGAGGGGGTTTTGGCACATACAAATGGATTTATAAAGTATCAATGGTACTGCTGTCTCACTAATTACAAATTCACTTTAGTTTAGCAAAAAAATGGGAGAACTTGTTTGACTGTAGGTGTGGAATATGCTGTAGTAATTGAACTTGCTACTTTGCTGAATTGGTGATGCTAGAAGTTACTAAAGTTACTGAAGCAGGATCTATCTTTGATGACCAATACCAAGCTTTTGTACTAAAGTGAAAATGGTAAAGGCTCCAACTTTTTCTGTGTATTTCTCACAACTGTTTTTAGTAATAGAAATTAGCAGAGATCACAATTACTGTCAGGCTTTTGAAAGGTTTTGGGTTTTGTTTTGTGCCTAGTTTCTGTACATCTTCTGAACCTGTGCAAAGCTCTTGTAAGACATGCTGACTAGTTTTGTTTGGCAAAGTTTTGTTACACTTGGCAGGCTTCTCTCTTGCTACAAGAAGTTAGAGTGTAGTGTCATTATATACTACTACTCTGAAAACAACCACAGCCCAATCTGACTCCCTAGCAGCAACATAGCAGCTTAATATTATCTGGACTAATGTATTTCTTTAGGCTTCTATTTGTCACTGCAAATTTTCCTAGTGACATGAGATTTTTGACTCAATATAGGCATCACTACTATGAATATGTGTATCTGACTGTGGGTACGTTTTAACATTTAGAAAAACATTTGAGATTCCGGTTTTACAAACACAGTGATCTGAGCTGAAAAACAGGTTTGTCTTCTCAATTAAAGGGAGCTTTCTTCAATCAAACATAGAGTTATACTATATAGCATAGTTAGTGCAAACAGCCTAGAAGGGTAACTAAGGTAATGTCTTTATCTCTTGTCATCACAAGATAAAATGCTCGCAAATCAGATGAAGACACTTACTGTTACAGAAAAGAGATTGATAGAAGGTGGCATAGATAAATAAAGTCATTTGACCTTTGCTGTATATGTCACTAACATGAAGGCTGAAGGCTGAGTGTGGAGGAAACATTTGAATTGGTGAGTGTAAGGTTGGTGACCCAGTATAAGTAAAAACAATATGTGCAGCATTTTTGTGGATAATACAGTGAGCTCAGAAACAGGAAGCTAACTCAGGAAGGTCATCTATTTGGACTAGAGAGGGCTGCTTTTAAAATGGTACTTTGGACACATGGCAGGAAAGGCGAAGGTGAAATGGCCAGATGAAGATTGAGGTGTGTAAAAGACTGAAGAAAGAATTGGTGGGGGTGCTAGAGAGAGAGAGGCAACATGATTTTATGTAGTAGGCTGTATAAGATCTGTAAATAAACATCGAGGCTGGATACCAGAAGAGGGAAAGGTAAGAAAAAACTAGAAAGCAATTAAATGTAGTTTTGGAAGAGAACAGTGACAAAATACTTCCAAATCATCGTTATATAGTTGGAAAATAATGAAAATGCAGTGAAAAACTAGGGGCAAAACTGAAAGTTGTATTGGCAGATTTTTAACATCAATATTAGGAAATGTTCTTCAGATGCTCATTCCAAGGACACCTGGAAAGGTACAGTTAATAGTAAAGGTCAAAAAGGCCTTATGAAAGATGAAATCAGGCTAGACTTCAGCTATAGCTTAAATGCTCCTCCCTCTTCAGTCCAGGCAAAAAGTGGAAGTAATATAAAGGTTTAGATTGTCAGAAAGCCCTGACATATCTAGATGACTTAATTATTTAAATGATATTTAGGTTTTTTTATAATAAAGAATTTTGTAGCTAAGCAGCAAGCTGAAAATTAAAACCACGAATTTTTGCAGGATATTCCTTGTGTGAACTCAGTACAGCATTTATATAGTGACTAGTTCTTTTAAATGTGAGGCCTGCTCAGTCACTATTATGAGATTTCCTTCCAATATATTACTATTTCTGTACCTGGATCCATGACTTCCTCTACTTCTCACCTTCTTCGAAAGGAAGCAGTAAGGTCCAGGATCAGAACATGGTTTGGAGACACAGTGAGCAGGCAGGCCATGCAGCTAGGCACAGCCAGGTCAAAGTACTTGCAAAGTACTTTGATCCTCGAAGAATCAGAGTGCAAAGAGAGAGTTTAACTGCCTGCCAGCAATAAAACAGGGAGGCAATATCTGGTTACTTTGACCTCGGAGATGGAGACACATAGGTAAGCAGACTGAGAAGTCAGAAGTGTGTGCAAAGCAGCATGGGAAAGCAGCTGTAGGATTGTCAGAATATTTCTAAGCAGAGACATGATCGTCCAGATATCACTGAAAGGTTACTTGCTCTGATATGCAAGGAACACTAATTAATAATAATGTCAACAGCTTTAAAAGCTTTACAGCAATCTGCTAGTTGCATCAGTGAAAGGTTTGAATTGCATGAGTGAATCACTGCTTATGTTGAGTATACAGGCATATGCCTGAGGCAAACTGCCTTGTAAGCAAATGTTAAATTGGATCAGCAATATTTCCAAAATATTTACTAGTTTTCCTTCTGGAGCGGTCAGGTGGTTGAAACATCATTTCCATGCTTTCATTGCATAGAGGTGGCCTGCAAGGAGGTGAAGGATTAAAACTAAACAGTTTGGCAGCGTTTTGGCAAGGGATGCCAAAATAGACCCAAATTTTGTCTAGGGTATGACTGCCAGGTGAGTAGGCAGAGAGGGTAGTGTAACTGATAGCTCCTTCTGTGTAGATGATCCGGAGCTTGACCGAGACCTTAAAGATAGGACCTGTCTGTTCCCTGTTGGCAGTTCGTTCTTGCCACGGAAATACTGTTTGCCAGCAGTGATTCAGAGGTGAGAACGCAATTAGCCTTATGTATATTCCAAGTGATTAGCATTGTGTTCCATAATATATAAACTGGTATTTCATTTTATTCATAATATTGGGTATTGTCCTCTTGAGAAGATGTTCCCCCATCTTCAGTTCTGCTTCTTCCTCCTTGCTTAAAGGGTAGCTAGCGAGAGAGGAAGAGTCCCTATTTTCCCACCTCTCCTTTGGTTTGATTAGGTAATTTGCTGTTCTGTCAGAGTCAGCAGGAATACACCGTCCAACATCAGAACAATATACAGAAGTTCAAATAAAATCACTGGTGTTACCTTACAGTGTCCTTTTAAGTGAAACAAAGCATAGTGCAGTGTTGGGTGCTGTTTAGAGACCAGTTATATGGACAGAATATGCTATATATGCTAGAAATCTGAGCTATTTCCAAGCATGGGGAAAATGATTTTATAAAACAAATGAATGAAAAAACCCCAGGCCTCACCACTGAACCTTGTTCAGCCTATCAAGACTGAAAAGACTCCAGAGTATCCTTCTGAAATGGAGGATGAAAAATTTTGACTTTGCAAAAGCAGCTCAATTTTCTCTGGATGTGGCATTAGTACTGTGGACAGTCAGACCTTTGAGGTATCAGACCTGAAAATCCAGGAAGCATGCAGGACACAGTGACCCAAAAACTTACCCACCCTCTTTTCTGAGGTTTCCCTAGCTCAAGAAGAGTGGTCAGAACAAGGAAAAGGCAAAGAACAAGGAAGAAGGCCTATGATAGGTTCTACTTTTACCTCAGAGTTGAGGAAACAGGACTTGAAATTTTGGCATGGAACTGAGTGAATTATAGGAATGAGCAGGAAATTAAGAGGAAGCTAGCAGAGTTAATGAGAAAGCAAACACTGCTTAAGACCACACTCCATCTGAGTTCCTGCTCACCTTCTACCTCTATTTATTCCCTGTTGGCAGACCTTGAAGCTTCTGTGTTTGTGGAAAGCTGATTTCTGAGGAAGTTCTGTTGAGAGCATCGCTCTGCCTATAGGAGTTAAGTTCCCTCAAATTCTTTCCTATTCCCTGCAAACCCCAAGTTACTCCACCACAACACCCAAGATTCCTAACCCTCCTCCCAGAGGAAGTGTGCTGATTTAGCCACTGTGTATAGATTCAAAGCTTTAAAATTGTCCTTTTTTCTTAATTTAAATTTGCATTGTTGGAACAAATCTTCGTTTCTTAAGTCTATGAAAGCATTTTTGAAATTTTTTTGTTCCTCAGCCAAAGCATTACCACTAATAAAACTAATATATAACTAAAACATAGATTTTAAGTCTGTATATAGACATTGACCTGTCCAGCGTACCTCGTTCATTCAAATTGGCTGGGTATACAAAAGCTGCGTAATTAAAAATTAATGAAAGCACACAATAGACACAAGAAACCTGACAAGTAACAATAAACCTCATCAACTTAACATGCAATTGTCCTGCTTAAAACCAATAAGCATGCAAAACAGGCAAGACAGGTTATGTGCAGAAGGATTCTAGATTATCTTGTTATAATGCATTAAAGCTGTAGTTTGACCAGTTTTATTTTAAAGCCAGTATTGCCACTGAAAGGAGGAGTCCCATGCTTATGAACTCACTATTGGTTTCTGCTCTCGGTGCTGGTTTCTATATCCTTCTCCACCTCCTTTCTCTGATCTTTCTTGTACTGGGATTATGGGGTGACTGTGGGTGAGGCAGCTGAGAAGTTCATGGGCAGGGGTGGAAGCAGGAGAAAAAGCATCTGTGGGCTATATTTCTACTCACTCAGTCCCTCGATGTTGTTTACCACACTTAACTGTGATGTTTCCAGTGCTACCCTGTACTTCAAACTAGGACGGGAATAGGCAACTCGGAAGTGTTAAGCCAGGCACACATCTGAAACATGACAACCTTTCCTCCCAGTATGTCCCTGTGCTGAATTCATGGTGCTTTGTGTCTAGGTGAGAATGTTTAGCTGAAATATGCCCCTTGTTCTTGAAGACATGGTGTGCAAATAAAACTTGAAAACGGGTATCACTTGCTGCCTCAGACCCACCAGTGAGCCTCGCCTCCAAAAAACATACCCAGCGTTTTTCTTGCATCTGCTTATCATGAGTTAGCTATTCTTTCTGTAACTCACATATCGCAGCTAAAGAAGCCTTTTATTGGAAAAGATGAGCAGAGTCTCCCAGAATAAAAGGAGGCAGGCTGCCATTGTTTAAAATATAGGTATTTTATATGTAGATTTCTGTTTTAAATTAGAAAGCTGATGAGAGTCTTAAATTCTTGCATCACAGACTTTTCTAAACTTTTTCTAATCTCCATAAACGTGAATGAATTTGCCATGGTGGTAGTTCAGTGCTTTGAGAAGTACACATTTTCTGCTTATGAGCTGCAGGTGCTGATGTAGGAAGAAAATAATGGGAACACAATTTCCATGAATACTACTGATATGCATGTGGGAATGCTCAACTGCAAGGAAATTCTAAGGCTTGGCAAGTCTTGCACTATCGTGACAACTCCTGTCTGATAGTAGCACACATCTACATAACATTGGTCTGTTTGCTGATGACAAATAGGCTAGTTTGAGAGTTTCAAGTTAGAAATGGCCACAATCATGCATTTCTGACTGGGGAAGGTAATTCTGAATGGTGTGCTGGTTCTGCGCAGTTGCTAGAGAAATCCTCTTTTTCATGCTGACACTCTGCAGCTACTACTGAACATCCTAGACTAGGTGGTACCATGTCCAGTAACCTCTCTGCTTTGCAGCAGGGGTTGGTATGAATGCTTTCTGTCCACTGAATGTATAATCTGGTTCGTGGTCTTGATTCAGAAGTAAACATTGAATACCTCTGAAATCTGCCCTGTAGCTGTAACCAGCAGGTCCTCTCAACACATTCTGTGGAACAATGACACCAACCACTGCAGGGGGAAAAGAAGAGGGGTATGGGTGGAACGAAGGTGAGTTTCAGAGGTCTAGGAGCAGGAAACTTTCTCTCCCTGGACAAATAAGTGGCTTCCTTCACTTGTACTAAGAAGCTGATATATTTTTTTTTTCAACTTCTCAAGCTTTCTGTCATCACCAGTTGCAAGAAAACAGCAAAATACCTTTTCACGTTTGGATAGTATGCTTATAGAAAGTCATCTGTGTGATAAAGACTACAGAAATCGGAGTATAGATCAAGTAATTTGTCACGAAGGATCTCTAAGTTGTACTACAACATTACTGGGTTTTCAGTCTTGCGTCTCATATAATTTTTTGCTTGTATCCTATAGGTAAGGCACAGAACTTCAGACCAGGTAATGGCTTTGAAGATGAACACACTGAACAGCAACAGAGCAAACATGCTGAAGGAGGTTCAACTTATGAATAGACTCTCACATCCAAACATCTTAAGGTATACCGTCTTTTTTCTGAATCATATAGAGTTAGGTTGTCTTTAGTAGAGCTTTCCTATTTCCAATTTTTATTTATTTATTTTTTTAATTATAGCTGTATCTGTTGTGAATGCGTTAGGATCAGCTTTTAATTTTATGGAAGAAGGGGAGGAGGAAGAAAAGACTCGAGCAAATTGAAAATCCACATGATTTTGGTATCTGGAGTTTACCAGTAATGAGTAACTTATTTCAGAGAAAAACAAGTTTTCACATGATAAATTTCTGATGAATCAGTAAAATGATATGAAAAGTGAAATTTGGCTTCTCCATGAATTTAAATTATTGCAAATTTAACACCATTCAAATAATCTATGGTTAATCTAGCAGATGAACAATGCAAAGTGCCATAGCTTCCTCATATTTTTAGGTCTGTTTTCTAGTTTTTAGCATTTTCTTTTAATATTCAGTAATATTGCAAGGTGGGATAAGAGGGACTGAAGAAAAGAAGCTAGAGTTGAACTAGCCTGATTTATCTGCTCTTGAAAGGAAAAAGGTAGTTCTTGTTTTGCAATAGATTACTGGATACAGATCCAAAATGTTTCAATGTGTATCTTGTTATTCCTTGAATCTTTTCAGTCTTGGTTACTCTTTTATGATGATGTGACAAGCAATTAACATAATTACCTGAAGCCATAACATTAAGAAGTTTAAAGGTGTGATGACAGTGCACCAAATAACTGTTTCTCCTAAACTGCTGTTTCGCAGCTGGGATCCATTTTGATAGTCTCAGGCAGTACAGCTCTTTCTGAAAAGTTTTGGAGACCCAGCGAACTTTAAGTAACTTAATTTCCTCTTCTTCACCAGACTCTTAAATACTACAGACATAGTACTGATTCCTAAAATCCTTTATAACCAGCTTTTCTGATCCCTGAAATCCTGGCTCAGTCTTCATCAACTGATGTGTAACAATATTATCTTGTTTGTTTCCTTCAGTATTTATGAGGAGACACATCAGAAGCATTTGGGCTATCTGTAGGGAGCATTCTATTAATTCATGCCTATTTTCTATTATTTTTTTCTTAAAACCCCAAAACCCTCTGAACTTAGAGAATTTTTACTCATAGTAAACTGTATTGCTTTTATCACAGTATGTTTATTCAAGTGTTGTAGTAATCTGGCCCTCATTAGAATTCTTAGTCTGTTTGCTCCAAGATGAGGTGAGTTCCCAGCAACTCCTCTGGCTCTTTTGTTTGGTTGGTTTTTTTTAAATGATGTCAGATATCTGACTTTTTAGTTTTCAGGATCATTAATTGTTTCTTATATCTATCCACCACTTCCTTTCCCTCAGAATCCTTAGATAAGCAGCATATGATCCTGGGGACTGATACAGCTGCTTTTTTAGTAAAGTTTGTGGAAAGAATAACTTCATAGGATTGGCATTGCCAGAATCATGAAGTCAGTACACTTCAGTTTCTTTATCAACTTTGTGTGGTTTGTAAATCTTATTTTAAAAAACATCTAGTATGACAACCCTGTTCAAAATAAAGTATTTAATTTGGGCTGGAGTGAGGGAAAGTAGGAAAGGGATAGTTTGACAGGTAAAAAGCATTCAGTTGCAGCTTAATGTAACCCTGCCCCCCCTTGAAAGGAGTTACACAGGTGTTGCTGAGAACAAAAGTTATTGTGCTCAGTTCTGAGTAATTGCTGAAATTTAAATGTCTTGTGATGTCTAAGAGATCGTGTTGATGATATACCAGTCCCCTCTAGCCTTAGAGCCTATGAATAATTTGAAGTCAGTGGTGTTGCACAGATGGTCCTGAAGAAAGAACAATAATGTATTGATTTATACATGAAGCAGAAAAGGAATTCCATTTGGTCTCCAGTTATTACACAGGATTGAGAGAGAAATCTTTTTTTTCTGTGTGCTCAACTAAGCAGTTATGAGTGAATACATAAGAAATAAATTAATTAAATAGAAACGGTTTATCTTTGCATAATTTGTTTTGAAGAATAAACTACACTTGCTTTATGAATTGCTTGATTTGAGGCTTCTTCAAAGAGTGTTGGTTCTCTGGTAAAAAATATTGCATTTTTCTTATGTATTAGGTAAGTACCCTTGCTGCAGAGAGCAAGGACATTCCTACAGAAAATGCAAATGAGAAAACCGTATTTAGTTTTAGTTCTTTTATTCTTTTATTGAATATATATATATATTGAATAATACACAGTAAAAACTATTATTTTTCTGTAGCAGGTAACTTGGTGGTTTTGTGTGTTAGTTACGTGTCATTTTATTTTTGGTTTAAAATCATTTACTGCACTGTTTCCAGTCCCTTTATACCTGGGAGAAGATTTTGCCCTTTTTAAATGTTACCTGCCTATGTGTCTATATATACCTGTATATATACACACATATGCATGCAAACATCTGTATTTATGTTTCAGAAGCCTATAAATCATTGGTGCTTCTACTAGTGTTGTAAAAATTAGTTTAGGACCTATTTCCCACTTTAGAAACACAGTAAAAATAGTATTTGGTAATCATTTGCTTTTATAGTAAAGTGGTGAGAGGAGAAAACATTATGTTGTCAAGTAAGAGCAGCTGGAGTAGTATTGCTGAGAGGTCACTAGGAAAATCTTCTACAACAATGTGTTCCTGCTGAAACATTTTCTGGGATTATTTTTGGAAATTTTAAGCTTGTATTAGTCTTTAAAGGGAATGATCCTCTTCCAAGAAGTTCTAATGTATAACTTCCCCTTTCCAGGGACTATGAGCTACCTCAGTTTGCTGTTAAATGTTATTTTCTACACTTAATTTCTGTCCTTTTGAAGTTCTTCTTCTATATTACTGAGTAAGCTGTTTTGTCACTAGCATCAATTATTTATCAATTTATAATTATCAATAAACAATTGATAAATAATATATAAATATATTATATATATATATATTTATCAATTATTTATTGATTAGTCACTGGATCTCCTCCACTTGCCTTGAAGGTGTACTCTGATTTTATGTAATATATACATTTGAGCTTCTTCATCCTCTGCAAACTCTAGGATTACCTGCTGTTAATTTATGCTGTAAACAAGTTACTTTCCTTAGTGCTGATCTGTTGTTTGCCACTAAGGATACTAGTGGATTCTTAGGCTGAAATGTTGAGGTCATGTGCGGTAGTTAATTGTAGCAGGTAGAGGGCTGCGAGGTGCTCTGATATCAAATGGCTTGTAAAATTATGAAACTGGATAGGTACTGGCTTTACGGCATCCAAAGTCTGCTCTCAACCTGTTTCAACATGTGCAGTGCAGTCAGTTAATGTTTTAGAAAGTGAATGTCAGATTCAGCAATGATGCATTTATTTTCGTATATTAAAATCTTCCTTAATCTGGGCGTGGCTATGTTTTTGACCATCCTGATACTTTAGTACCTAAAATTTGTAACTGAATCAATGTTTTTGTCCTAGAACTCTTCCCTGGTTTATATGAACTAAGTGATATGGAGGAGAAAAGAGATTCCTCTTCCTAGTGTACTTGATAGCCAAAAATCATTGTTATCCTTTGGATGATTAAAAAACCCATCCCTTTGCCAGTGTTCCAAAATACATAGCAACTTTTTACAAGCTATCCATTCTGATGTGCCCATAGTTAACTTCAAGATGTTATTGCAAAGATTCTTGTATTTTTGCCATTGATTGCACTGATGTGAATAATAAGTATTGCTATTTGAAACTGCTTTTCTTCTGTGCTGTCCATATCACCTCATTTTCACAGTTACAGATGCCTTTTGAGGTTTTTATCCTAGCCTGCAACCACCATTCTGGCGTGTGAGTTCGTCAGTACTTGCTGACTTTCTTCCACTCCTTAGGTTGGTAGAGATTACCTAGAGGTAGACCTGTGTTCTTACCTTAGCGATACTTTTGTGTTTTAGGAGATGGAGTTGTCTCACTGTGTTTCAGTTTCCCTGCTTCTAATGCTTGGTGAAGTATCAATCTGGTTATTTAGGCTTTAAAAAGAACTTGTGTTGTTGGGCATGGAGTGAAATGCTAACTTTAAATATCCCCACTTATTTCAGTGTTTCTGTGCTCAAATTCTGCTCTTGGCCAGCTATGTAGATCCATCTTGATCAGAAGACTGATGTAAGTGAAGAGCTTAGTTTTCACTTACCCAGTCCCCAGTAAGTATACCATCCCCATGGTAGCATCACAAAGATTTTAGTGGTCAAATATATACATATATATAAAATATATTAGAAAAAAAATTTAATATATATTTTTCATCAAGGAAATGAGAAACTGCCCTCTATTAAAGGGATTATTTTGACAAAAAATGGAACCTCTTTGTCAGTCTGTTAAGGATATTTTGGAAGAGAAGACTTCAGCTCTTGCAGCTACGTTGGCATGATGGTAACAAGTAAGGGGATTTAGAGGGTTTTTTTCCTCCCTCCCTCTTGCTTCCTATTTTGATTAGCAGATGTGATTCCAGAGGCAGAGTAGATTGTAACTGTAATGTAGTAATGTTTTGTTCAGTCACTGTCTGGTGATCATAAGAAACTATATATGAAAGATCTGCTTTTTTTGGTTTTGCTTTTTTCCCCAGGGACCAGCTTAGGGACATTTTAGGAGTGCATAGGGCAAAAGCAGACAAATGGTGTTCACGGAGTGCTCTGCTCTGTTTCTGCTATCAACCCCATCTCATATTGTCTCCTATTTCCACCTCACTCCTGCATGCAAGCTAAACATGGAGGCCTAAAAACTTTTCTGCCTCTGATCTACACTTCTCCTTGCCCTGGGTGTGGGGTGTGCTGGTTTTATCACATCTTCCCTCAAAACAGATGGTAAGAGCAGGAGTGCAGAAGTGAGCTGGAGTTCTGGTTTGCACCATGTGATGTTTACTATAGCCACTTTAATACAGGTTGGCTGATACATGGTAAGACTGCAATTGCTGGGGTTAGGGGAACCAGAGGTTTGAAGCATTTCTTAGCTTCCTTACTAGCTTGTGTCCCTGGGTCAGATCTGGTACCAGGGTTATGAAACGTCTGGTGTATGCTTGTGAATGTTTTTCACTTCTTTGCTGCTTCTCTAAATGCAGATGTGCTGCCATAGTCATGAGTTCTTAAGCAAATCAAGGTAAGAAAATAGGGCTGGAAAGGACTCAAGAAATTTCTGTCCTTGTGTCTTAGGCTGGGAGCCTGAGAGAACTGATACCTTTTCATTCTGGTAATGTCTTGCAGGTGTGTTTTTCTCATTTTCACAAATGAAGTGGTGTACTAACACAGATTCTCCATCTCCTGTGCTGTCTCTTAAATTAGTGTATCTTCAATTTTGAGATAGAATTTTAGTCTTTAATATCACTACTGTTTGCATGGAAAAAGTACTTCTTTATTTGCTCTGTACCTTGGGGACTTCATTTAAAACATTCTGTACACAGAAAGCCTTAGCTCATGTCTTAAGTGCTCTCATGGGAGCACTTGGAGATATTGCTGCGTGTTTGGGAGTGAGCGTGCCGGCAGACTGACTCATGATTAAATCCACCTTCTTGTGTGCACGCGTGCACACACACCAATAAGCAAGCAGTGTGTGCATATTGTATGAACTTTTGTCAAGGAGAATTTTATTTCATCTCCTTTCAGACAAATCTAGCACCCTGGGAACACAATACTGTTTTTTTTGTGTGTGCAGTTTCCTCCTGTCAAACCTTCCTTTTTGTGAAATTACTTCTGATTGACTTTGTTACAACAGGCAGAAGGATGGCTTTTGTCTTTTAACATCCTTTGTCCTGTATTGAACAGTGCTTTAACAGAAAAGAAAAATACTTTTACTTCTCTCTGTGTAATGTGGTTATCCAAAAGGAGTACTTTAGAAATGCTGCGCACAAGACAGCGGAATACAGGCTGTATGTGTTGTGTATAATATGTTACAGAAGGGATAGATGAAATGCCTTACCGCTATGTCTTGAATCAAAATGCAAGTGTAGGAAACGTAAAATACATTTTTAATCTAGCACAGTGCCTAAAACATTAAGGAAGGTCTTAATGCAGACTTAATATTCTTACTCACCCTCTTTGTTCTCCAACAATCAGTGCAATGAAATAAACGTTTGTCTTTTGACCTTGTTTCTCTTTGTGTTACTGAGCTCATATGAGAGACTTTTTCACTGGTTTATTTGGTTTGTTTCTTATTTTTAATGTTATCATCAAACTGCTGAATTTTTTCATACAAGCAGTAGATTTCAGAGGGCATCAATTTATTATGTTGGACTGTAGCTGCCCCAGGTTTATCCACAGAAGAGGAACATGTCCCAGTGAAGTTCTTTTAATGGGAATCATGTGTTCAATGTCTAGATGTCTACAGTGGCTGTATAATCTGGATATTAGTTTTGTTTGGTTTATCAAAGAGGCAAAGATTGCAGGCTGAGGCGACAGTTCTTAGTCTCCCCCTTCCTGTCCAGAATTTTCTCCCTTGCAGTCAGACTGAACTGAAAGCAGTTTGGGTAACTGCTGTTAATGGACTAAGAAATATCCAGAGTACCTTCTCTTGCTCTTGTCTAGGAGGGCAGATATTCCAGATTGATTGAGGAATAACCTGGTCTATGGAAAGAGACTTCCAATATCTGAACATCGCTCACATTTGTTAGAAAACATTTTGTGATGGAAACGTGCTGCGCTGTATTTAGTAGGTTGGACTCAAATAGCATCCTTCATATTTGCAGCTTCTGGGGAAACTTTTCCAACCACTAGTTATGATTTTGGAAGTGCTTCAGCTTTCCTGATAAGGCCAGATACACTGTCTTGAAAATAAACTTCCTTAAATCTGCAAATGGTCTCCTGTTTTGTGGATGACTGGCTCATTGAAGCTTCTTCCAACCAGAAATGCTTATAGGAAGTGTAACCTTTGGCTGACAAGACATTCTGCTGAAGTTCACCTACAAGCACATTTTGGCTCTGGAGACAGTGTGTCTAGCCAACAGGAATAATCTCAGCTGTACTGGGCCAGCATGTCAGCTTCCTATCCGCAGAACTTGGAATCTCATCTGGGGCAATCTCAGAAATTGAAATCTTATGTTAAGTCTTGCTTGGTAATTGTATTTCCTGGTAGCAGCTGCATGTATTATCTTTTAGTGAAAATGCTTTCCAACAGTGCTTTGTAGCAGTGCTTGGCTTAACCAAGAAGCTTATTATTGCTTGATAGGGCAGCTAAGGAGAAGTTTTGCAGGAATTTGGATCACTAGAGGTCTATTCTATCAATCTATTTTCCAGAGTCTGAAAACTGAGATTCTTGACACAAAGTTTAAATGGTTTCAGTATGTTGCTTGTAAACTCATTAATTCTGTCTTTATCAGTGTATCTGGTTTCTCTTTTCCTGGGTAATAACTTCTAAATGTGTGGTGTTTATAAATGTATCTTTATGTCCAGCTTTTTTCCATGAGATCATGGTATTGACCTTTGTTTTTAATTTCTGATTTAAAGTTAGAAATGTATGTCTGTTTCTCAGTAGAAACCCTAAACGTTTAATAATTTTTGAACTCTTACTCTTGGTAATTTGAGCCAGCGTGTCTTTTCTGCCTTAAGTGTAGGTTCACAAAGGTAATGAATATGTTTCCATTGAAACTTCCCTTGACCAAAACAGGTTGGCAGAAAAAGTTAAGTTCTACTAGTCTTTGGGTGACAGTGATGTTTTTCCTGTTTGGTAAAGATGAGACAAGAAATTTAATTTCACCAAAATTCTGATAAATTCTTAATTGCATTAATATTTTAGAATTAAGTCAACTACAATGAATTCCTAATTTGAAAGTAATGTAATACACTTTTATAAAGGAAGAGTTGATATATAGATGAAAACATTATTTTTAATTACTTAGCCTCTGTTTTTGTTGAATGAAAATACTGCAGTACTGGGTTAACCTTGTGTCATTAGCATGTTTCATAAAAGAGACAACTTTTAAAAGTTGTCTAATAGTGGAACTGATATCTTGGATTTTTTTCCATTTTTGTTTGTGAATAAAGCTATTTACACCATGTGTGATAGCTCTGGAGACTTTCAGAATGCATTAAGAAAGAAACAGATTTCTGCTCTGGATGAGTCTGGATTTCTTAGTCTCAGGAAGCTTAATTTGTCAATTTGTTTACAAAATTTTTCATATGTAATTGCTCTATGAAGTGAAACTCAGAAACAGGAATGTTTTGAGTAGATGGTATATCTAAAAGAACCCTTCTTCCCTTTCCCCTGAATACCTGGTTGTGCCCTATTGTTCTTCATTAAACAAGAGGAATTGGATTTTCATTGTCTCTCAAATTCTGCATATTTAATTCAGGGAATATTATTTGAGGTGAGAGCAGGCAATAGACGCCAAGTACAAGTTCTGCTGCTTCTTTGGTTATAAAAAGAGATTTCCACAGCTCAGCTTATGCAAAGGACCTTACCTATATTATTTTTCTTTGGCTGCTTGTAATTTACCAGTCAGCTGTTAGACAAGAGAACAGTGAGGATCATTCATTTCTTCAAAAGCAGCTTAACCAAACTAGTACTACATGTGTCTTGCATCATTTTGTTTTTCAGTTTGGAAGTGTTTGAGGATATAAAAGGTCCTTTTCCTTCAAAATGTTCTCCACAAGATTCCCCTGTCACATTTAAATGAAATCACACATTTCTACCCCTTGCTTGCAAAGTGGAAATTTCTGAACATTGCGGAAATGACAGACAATGTGGTTTTGCTTGTTGAGACCAAAATCTGAATGATAAAGCTGAAAATTAGTTAATCTAAAAAGAACCAATACTTTAACTGTGCAGGGAGGGCTCTGAAGTACATACAGTTTAAGTTTTACTGAACTTTCTCATGCGAGATGTTTACTGTTAATATTAATTTGCATTTTGTCACTTTTAAGTTCAGCTTGTATGGTGGTAAAAATGAGCTTTCAGTTGTTCCTCGTGCATTAAATGTATGGCACCTTCTCTATTGCTTTCCAGAAAAATCAAGGGTGACAGTCATTACCATTAACAGCAGGAGTTTGAACCTTGTGCAGTGTAGGTAACTTTTGTGGAATGTGTGTATACTGGATAGTATCGAAACTTGCTTTGATCCAAGTCTTGGAAATAGGGGGTTGGGGAGGGGAAGTATACTGCACGTATGTGCCTTCATATTCCTGAGTGGTTAGGAATGGAATAGGAAGAAACTTCTTTGTGCTTAAGCAGCAAAATGCAAAGGGAAGTAATTTTCTATTTATGCAGACCAACAGTGGATTACTTGGCTTAAACTTCCCTAAAACAGAACTTGGAGACTGTTCCTTTCTGTGTAAATCATTACATACTGGCCTTTGCTTATAGTCAAATTAGTAACTTTCCATCTTGAGTTTGAGCTGTCTCCTGTGCTTTCTTGGAACTGCTAATTCAAATTATATTGTAGTGTAGTCACATGATTTTGTTTTGTGCTGAGATGTTTAAATAATCAACCTTGAGCTATGCAGTATCTGTGAGGCTGAATTTTTTTCTTTTTCTTTTTCCTTCTTTCTTGGCATATCCACTACTTCTTATTATCTTAGTTTCTTTAAAGAAAAAAAAAGAGGGGGGGGAAAAAAGCCCAAACCACTTTTCTTCTCTTGTTTCTTGTAGGTTTATGGGTGTCTGTGTGCATCAAGGACAGCTGCACGCACTTACTGAGGTAAGACTATTTCATGATATACGTACTCAATATGAAACAGTTCTCAGGCCAGATTCTGCAACTGCTGTTCACCTTGAGTGATAGTTTCTTTTATGCTGACTAGTGAGTTAATCACACGCTACTTGCTACGCAGTAGGAAGACTGCAGAATCGGGCCTCAGAACTGTACTTTGCTCATAGCCCTTGTATGTCTTTTCTCATTAGAAGCGCTTATAAGGATGAAAAAAAAATCACAGTAGGAACATAACATTTCACTGATAATATTCTAAATGAGATGTGTGGATTACCGTTGAGCTGCCCCTAAATATTATTTGTTTCAGTGATATTGCATTGTATTTAAGTCTTATTTATACTCCGGTTGTGTGTACGTTTCACAGGTGAATCAGGGATGTTTCAGCTGGGTGATATTAGTGTATTCAGTCCCTACCACTTCCTTATTTGGAATAACATCAAGGTTACAGCTTAATCTGGGTCCCATAAAAAGGAATTTTTCCATTGCCATATACCCTGGCCAAGACCTGGGTATCAAATACAAAACTGAAGTTTCCATTTATGTGAGTCTTCCTACCAAGTTTTACTGGGTTGTGTGTTTAATCTCCCTGTAAACTGCTCAGGAAAAACAAGAAGGGAGTATTCTCTTGTTAGGAATAGCATTGCCTGTTTTGAGTCAAAATCAATAAAATGTTTTTCCTGCTGTTTTAGTTTGAGTACAGATTGAGGGGAAACTCATGTTTTGTAAAGTTAATGTTTCTTTCTTACTTCAATTTTGTAGGAACTGCTCAATTAAAAGATTAACCCTTTCCCACCACCCAAAGACAAGTATGTTATTAATTAGCAATTAAAACAGGTTCCTGGTATGCTTGCCAAGAACTACTGTAAAATGAGAAGATTGGATAGCTGTATGCCAATTATCAGGATACGCGTGGCCATCACTTTCTGTAACTTTTGTATGCAACTCTGAGGCAAAGATGCACATATGTGGGCAGTGAATTTCTTCACCTTATGGGGTGACAATCCTGCAATTCTAGTTCTAGCTGCTATTAGAGTGATGCACACTAGCTCACAGCGGCCATATTTCTAGTGTAAGAGCAAAGGTAAAGGCACTTCCAGAAATTGCAAGATATAGCACGTGTGAGGGGTCCTTTGATATGAGAGGGACAGTTTATGTAATCTTTTCCTTCCCCCCCCCCCCCCCCCCCCCCCTTTCCCTGTGCTCAGTAGAGGAAATGTTTCTAAGATTTGGCATTAGATGGCTGATCAAGTCCTCAGAGGCAGACTTTGCTGACATTATTGCCAGTTTCTTTTGGACCTCTGATCAGTTAAAACAGGGAGATTTCAGGCCCTTCCACTCACTAAACACGTCCTAGGAGAGATGGAGCTTTATAACGCTTTGTTGTACTAAATCTTGGCAGATCTTCCTCAGTGTGGTTTTTTTTTTGGGTTTTGTTTGTTTTTTTCCCCCCTTCATCCCAGTTCTTTGCCATTTAAACGTACCTCCCCACCCAGAAAGCCAAGAAAATGAAACCAGCACAGATGCTTCCTCACGGAGAGCTAACTTTGTAGCTGCTTGCTTTGTTCAGCTATTTTTGAGTTCTTGGCAAGCAAATAAATCTAAGAAAGACTTCAAAGAATAACTTTTTATAGTTATAATTCAGAATAACAGAAGAGATTCCTGAAGCATCTTGAGACCAAAGAGGAAAAGTTTTAGACTGAAGAAGGTTGCTGCAAAATTTTGAGAAACACAATAGCTTTAGTGACATATTATAAAAGTACATGTAGTGATCACTGCTTTTCTTATGTGAACCAAGGTGGGCATTTAATGCCTTCAATAGGAAAAAACACAACCTGAGGCCATCATAAGTTGATGTTGTAGGGAGTCCACGCACAGTTTTGTCCAATACAGTAGTAGTTCTTTGGTTTTACAGAACTTCTAAAAGTGAAGAGCTGTGTATGTTCCAAGTGGTGGAATTAGTTGTGTTTTCTGGCAACAGTAGTGGCATTTTTCATCTTGAAGTGTATGTAGAGTAATAGTTGAGTTCTGAAGACTTCTGGAGGTTAGAGAAGGGGGCTGAAATGGCTAGGTGAAGAAATTATTAGTAAGACAGACTTGGTGAATCACCAGTTCAAATATAGCCCAGGAGGATAAACAAATCAGCCACTGTGTCATGGCTTTTTTCAGCTTGTGGTCCAAAAAGGTGGTCTCCTAGCTTCCAGTGCTCAACATAATTGATACTAGCCTGATGCTACTAGCACTCAGAGAACTTCTGCCAGGGTTTCACTTCTTTGGAGATGAAACTGTTTCAGAGGCCCATTGCTCAATAGGTGTCTGACTCACTGGAAGGAGAATCCTCTCTCGCACTAGGCTATGCTGGACCTGTTCTGTAAGGAGCTTAATTATCCCTTCTTCTGTTTTGAGAGTACAGTTGATGATATGCCTAAGTAAAAGGGATACAGCATCACTTAGAGCTTATGTCTGAGGGCAGGATGGGAAATCATGTTTGTTTGTATATGTTTGTATATGTTTCCATGACAGAAGAAGTTGAGAACTTGTGGCAAATGTTTGGTGAATGGATTTAGATGACTTGTGCAGGGCAACAACCACAAATGGTGTTAGAGGAGTCTTGAGGATTTTATAAGCCTGTTAAGGGGCTACATTAGTAATATACAGCACTTCGTTATTGGAAGGCAGAGCCTGAAGTGTTACAGATTTCTTTTCTGGCATGTTTAGACGCATAGGAGGCTAAACACAGTGGATCATGCAGAGCAGGTTTTTTGCTTGAGGAAGGTGTTGATCGTATGTAGGCCTTGGGTTTTTCCCTTTTGGCAGCATTTTACATTGTTTTAATTGTCCTCTCTCAAGTGGCTTTTGTTTTTAAAACTGTTGGGCAAGAAGCAGTTTCTGTTTGTTTTGGTTTGGTTTTTTCAAAATAAAAATGGAATTGTTTAATTATAGATTGCGCTAGGACTTTGGCCTTGTTCTGAATCCACAGTCTTATCAGTTTTGAAAATCCAATCTTGTTTTCGAAGTTCTACTCAAGCCAGAAGCTATGGCATATGCCTCTTCTGAAGTAGATCAGAGTCACAGAATGGTTTAGGCTGGCAGGGACCTCTATCCTTGCAAGCACATAGTTAAGAAACATATAAGGAAAGTGAAGTCAATGCTTTAATGGGTGTACCACTCAGATAAGTTGGCAGGTGTTAGACTGCCTCACTAACTTTGAGCTGATGGGCACAGATTTGCTGTGCTCATTTTCTGTAAAACCAGGAACTGGGTATTCCGTTCTCAGTATTCAGCTGTAATCTGTAGCTAGTGGTTTGTTTCTGTAGCTACAAGAATCTGCAGGGCTGCCTGCTGTACTTGCATGCCTCTCCAACCCAATTTCAGCCTCTCCTTCAAGCCTCTCTCTGATTTCCGGCCACCTTCCTAATCTGACAAGTTTCTATTCGCTTCCATTTCTTAATTTCCTGGCACACAGCATCCTCAGACGTGGAGAAACTTGCATAGTAGTACAGACTCTAGTGTCAGTTAGCATAAGATGCTGCTCACCATCCAGAGACCCGATCTGAGCCATTGCCAGGAGGTTAGCAGACAGCATACGCTCCAGGGGACGCGAAGCTGTGAGCCAGTTCGTGTGGAGCAGCCATGGCTTAGTACCAATAGTGTACAATCTTATTCCATGCTCATGCATCCATTCCATGGTAAACGTGTAAGTGCCCATTTTAGACGGGAGGCAAACAAATTTATTTGTGCGTTGCAGGTTCTATAGGCCTATGCTATTACACTGAACCAGATAACATAGCATACAATCTAGCATATAAAAGCCACTTAATACCTTTTTGCAGATCTTAAATTATTTGTTGAACTCTGTTAAGCAGGTTTATCTGCATTTCTAAGAGAGAGGTCAGGCTAAAATCTTGTTATAATTAGATACATATATATGCACAGAACGAGTCATACAGCTTGATAATTCCTCCTTGAAGGAAATGAAACCCCTGACAGCTGTGTGTATAGAAGAGGAAGGAAGAGTTATTATGTGTTGATTGGGATATCTTGAAATTGTAGTGCTTCACAAAGAATAGCTAATTGTTGCAACAGAAGTTTTATGGCTATTAATTCATACTGGATGATAGTAAAAAAAGTGCACAAATGCTCTGCTGCCACAATCTGAAGCTGTAGCTTTACTTGCTCAGTGCAGGATCTGACATGCATTGGAGCTTTCTCAGGCAGGGAGCGGGGCCGTGACAGTGTGGTAGGAACACACAATCTGTGGTGGAGGGGTGGACAGTATTGTTTTAGCCAGCAGCTGGATCTGCTGTCTGCCTGACATGCTTCTCCCGCAGTCTTTCAGTCTTTCTTCTTGCCAGTGTACTACCTAGTCAGTCCTTCTGATTCCATCCCAAGTATCTGGTGTGGTATTAGATGTTTCATGGGTCTACGAGTATATTTGGGAAGCCTTGGTTTTAAGGTGCTGTATACGTGGCATTGGAACAATGGTGAGATAACTGTCAGGGGCAAGCCGGCTTTTCTGTGCACCTGGCTCCTCCAGTGCATCCCATTCGGTCAGTTCTCCTGATCAGCTGCCTCATGTACTGCACCTTACAGGTGCTGCGTGCAGAGGTGCATGAAAGTGCCTTGAAGTCTAAAAAGTGTTTCCTGGGTGCTCAGAGTGGTGTTTTCTGCAGTAATGCATGCTGGCAATGTATAGTATGGACAACAGAGTTTAATGCAGATGGATGTGGCAAAAAGTGCTGTAAGAAAAATATCTTCACTGCTGCTTTAACTTTTTTTTTTTTAGAGAATCCACAGAATTCTTTGAACTCATGCACATTTTCAGTTCAATTAATTTTTTTTTATAGCTGTGTCGTAAACCCCAGGAAAAAATTTACTACAGAAATCCTTCCAGACATGTTAATTTTTATCTTGGGCAAGATAATTGCTATTGGACAATTTTGACATGTTGCACCGTAATAGCTGACTGAATTTGACACTGCTGTTTTTACCATCAACTACAATTCATTTTTTTTGAGAAAAGAATGCTGTTATGTAGCAGTTTGGAAAAGATCCACCCCCCTCCTTGCACAGTGTATCCCTTTTGTACTCCTAAAGCTTGTCTTAATGAAAGAGTCTGTGGCTTTTGAAGAGAGAGAGGTATTTTTTAATAAGTTCCTCTGTGATAACTGAAAACTTTCCTTCTCTGCTTTTTTTCCCAATAGCAATAATTTATGTAAACTATAAATGCAATTAGTGGAGTTTCAGGCCTTTGGAGACCTTCCTATTTTTAGTATTTTTTTTGATAGCACTGACTGGGAAGAAAAAATATTAAAAGCTTAAAATTCTCAGAATTGTTACAATTCTGCTGAATTATCCTTTAGAAGAAAAGGAACGTAAGTTGTTTAAGAGAGAAGGTCCTTCTGATATACAACTTTCACAAACAGAATGTATCATTAAAAATGTTTAATTTTCCTTTCTTCTTTTTTTCCTCCCCTCAGTTCTTAGGCACCTTTCTATGGAGAGTCTTTGATGCTGGAATGGAGAAAGACAGACATCACTTAGGTTTCCTCTTCTAAACCTTTATGCTACAGCAAAAATTGTAGGCATACATTGCCTTCCAGATGGCAACTGCACACTTTTGAGAGTTTTAAAAAGCCTGGGAACACCATTCCTTCCCTGCTCCCTCCTCCCCCCATCTCCTGTAACACTTGTTAATCCCTAGTGTTATTCCACCAGTGCGATTCATATTGTTTGAGTAACTTCAGTTTTACGCCTGTAGCACTGCAAATATTTAACTCAGCTTTGGTGATGACAGTAGGCTAGCCTGTCAACCCTAGAGCACTTAGTGTCTTTAGAACTGTAGTTCCTATTATCAGTCATTCTGCAAATATTCCATATGGCAAAGGAATTGCTCACAGTTTAGGTATTACTGGTTTACCAGCTGACGTTTAGTTCCTGGATAAGATGGCTCTCTGGAGGTTGTCCCTCAAAAAGAGAAAAGCTGCAGTGCTAAGTTGATTACCCTGAGCTTGGAGACAACTGAAGAGAAGATGAAAGTTGTGTTAAAGGTGGCACCAAGCAGAAAATTAAAAGAAATGAAGGGACTCAACTTTATCCTGTTAGAAAATGTTACTCATCTGCTGGATGCTGCCATCCAATTTCTAGCAAAAGAGCAATTAGAGAATTATTAGGTAAGCCATTTACTTCATGTAAGAGTAAAGGTTTAGGTATTATCTAATGTGTACAGTCAAGCCATACCGATTACAGACTTCCAGATCACTTTGTATCCTTAATAACTTATGTTTTTGATTAGCTACCCTTGCTTACTGAAATCTTCCTTAGGTACTTTCTGTAGTCTTTCTGACGGTAGCATTGAGAAAAGAAAACTCAAGAGGATGAGTGAAGAAGCAGAGGGGCGGGGAAACTCCAGAGATGTTTTCGTCCTCTGTCTCTCCTCAGATTTGGTCCCTAACTCTGGTCCAATTTGGTCTCATTTGCATACATAAAACTTCTTATTTGAGTGTATCGGAGGTCTCAGGCAGTTTGTCAAGTTATTTACTTTATGGTCTTGTGGAACTAGCAACTGCTGTGACTTTCTGGAGGAATTAAGTGAGCAACTGTGCAAACTTTCTCTTGGATGTTTTGGCTGACAGATCTGAGAATATACCTGTTAATTCTAAATGTCTTTGTTTTAGAGGAATGAGTCTGGATACAGAGTAGTGTAAAAAAGATGGAATTTACTTTGAAACAACTTTAAAAAAAGATTAGCGTGCTATGATAACAAAGGATACCTTTCAAATGACTTTCAGCAGCTGACAGCTGGCATTTTTAAATGCCTCCTGGCTCTAGGATGCTGCAGAAGGACTGCTGTTTAAACTTTGTAAGAACTCTAAGTATGTGTAAAATTCTGCAGATTAAATTGATCCTTACGATCTCTCAGCCAATGAATAGCATGACCCGTGGATTAATACTGTAATAAATCTCTACTTGCATGCTTTATTCTTTTTGTCCTTAGTTCAGATATTTTTTCGTAGCATTCGTTAGAGCTACAGCTTCATTTTATGTACTTCCTTGGGAACAGGAAGGAGTTCTTACAGTGGTGCTGTACTGAGGCCACTGCTGGAAAGTGTAACGTGTAGGGCCAATTTGGGCATCTGCAGCTATAAAACCCAAGTACCAGAAGTGTTAAGTTTAGCCTTACGGAAAGTATGTCAGAGGCGCTGGGTCCTCTGCTAAGCTATGGTTACTTTGTACCCTTCCTGGTATGGATTTGGGTATTGGAACTGAATATATTTAATTCCAGGAAGGTATGGTTTGATGAAAAGAATAGGTATGTGGTATAAAACTAGAGTACTTATTGCTATTATTTGCTTGCCCCTTTTGCCGCTTTCATGGTAGGACTGGAAGTCCAGCCAGCACACATCTGTGTTATTTCCTCTGTTAATTTGGTTGTTTGGGTTCATTAGCTTTTCCCTTACAGGAGTCATTAAGAGTCAGGCCTTGCATATACTTGCTTCAGAGTCAAGAGAAAATCATTCATCTGGACCCCAGGGATTTGACCTCTAGAGAAGAGTAATGGTAGCCTTGTCTGATGCAGCAGTAGTTGCACTCCGCCTTAATGACCAGGGACTGTGTGAGAAGTTCACTGTAGAATCTGAGGAGAAGAGTAAGGGTCATGGCAGCAGAAGTAGGGTTTAAAACTGAGCAGGAAATAACTCAGGTGTTAGGAAGACTAGGCTAGTCTGCAATGTAAAGGTGAGAAATCATTCCATTTCATTGCAACTGTTTTTTCCAGCACTAAAATAGAATGAATGCATCACATAAGATGTCTGTTAAGACTGTTCACTGCATACTGCTTTATGTTTCTGTTCTTGAGAAAAAGCACTTCTTATCTCACCACAGAAAAATTGTTGCAAGCTAATAGATGCTTTGAAATATCTAGTTAATTCTATCATCCTTTTTAAAAAAACATAGGACTGTGGACTGTTTTACTTCTTACTTTGGGGAACAGAGTTAAGGTGAATCTACAAGACGCAAAACCTGTTACCGTGTGCCTGCTTACTGGCACATGTGAATATTGGCTCAATCTTCTTGGCTTAAAAAACCAACCAACTGAACATGGACAGAAAGACAAGTCTATTGCCTGCACTTTCTATTTCATTGCGTGTGAACACCAGGGCTAAGTTACAAAGAACTGAAAGTAGGACCTTTGTTGTTGCATACAGCAGCTATCTTGACCTAGGTAATAGGGACTTTGCTTAGAGCCAAAAAGTTAGGAAGTTTCTGTTTATATTCCAAGATTAATGTGTTTATAACATGGCAAACCAAGTCTCTAGCAATATCACTTTGAAATTTTAAAGGTCCTGAATCTTTAAAGTGATAAGTCTTGGTACGTGCTTCAGATTTCTTCTATCAAAGTATCATTTGTAGCTTTTGCTTAAATTATTGTGACATTAAAAAAGAGATATCTATAAATTTGAATATTAGGTACTCGTATGTTTGTATGTATCTGAAATAAGTTATTTTAATAGCTTTGTCCAGGATGACATGTAGACCTTGTGCTTTTTCTTGTTCCTGTGTAGCTTGCAAAATGATTCCTAGTGCATCTTTGATGGTTTTGAAATGCAGTTATAATTTTTTTTTTATAAACTTGTTTCAGTGCAGACACTTGCCTTCATCTCCTGGTTGTTCATAACAGAATTTTAAAAATACTTGTCAACACTTGAGCCGTATTTGGTCTTAGTTTTTCACTCTTCACAACATATGGACTGTCAGTTTCAGTTTTGCTGTAACGGTTCACTTAGGTTCTCAGTTTAATTTATAAAAAGTGGCTGAATGCACTCTCAGCAAATGTAGATTGATGCTTGATGACCAGCTCTACCTCATGCTTTCTCTGTGCTATGGAAGGCATCATATTGTTTCATCTCCAAAGCAGTGTCCTTTTTTTCCCCCATGGATTCATTCTCTTTAGAGGAGTATAGCATGTCTCTCTTCAACTTGAGAGATGCACATATGAAAGGCTTAATATATCTGACACTTCCCAGCTTGCAGAATTGAGGAGACCCATTCCTGTCCCATTGGTCCTTGTCAAGAAGCATGGGTAGCTCTAGAAGCAACCATGCCCTCATGCAATATTAACTGGAGAGTGCTAGACTAACCAACTGTATTGGTTTGTGGGGAGGGGTGTCTGCCCTAACTATATTTTTTGAAAGGGGGCATGAAAAAGGGGGGAAAAAAAATCCCATTTCCAGTAATGATTCAGTCTAGATTATCAACTCTAGCAAGACTGAGTGAGGGTTAGAAGGATGTGAACACCATCATGTTATTTTATCAGCTGAAGATGTCTCATTTTTGTTGCAATAATGCTGTAGGCACTTTTACTGAGCTGAGATGATTGGTTATTCCAAGAGCTGAAGAGTTGCATACTCTGGTACCTATCACTGTACCTTGTACGTGAGATTTGAATTACACTGATTAAAGGTAGAAGTAAACCTGACTCATCTGTATGCGCTAGTGGTTGCAAAACGAAATCTAAACATGGTACGTATAATAAGTAAATTAGACTGTTCAAAGTAAGTAGAGTTTAAAAAGCTCGTAGAAAAGGGAGGGTAGTGTTGATATTTGGAAAATGTCACACTGTTTAAACCTTATGCTATAACTTTAAGGCTTCATGAATTATTTTGTAACACAAAAAGCAGTGTGTCTTAAGGCAGTGAAGTTATTTCACAGAAGTTAAGACAAAGTACATATTCTTTACTTTGTTTATATTATTTTCCTTGGGAACCAAATATTTTTGTGAATTAGTTAAAAGGAAAAAAGACTTCAGTCCCAAACACAGCTTGATGTGCTGCACATACCAAAAAAGTCCATTTAAAATCACACAAGGGGGCCTGGCTTTCAATGACAGGAGGCAGGAAATTTAGTGTTCTGGCTGAAATTCCATCTCCAGTTCATACTCTTGTAGCCTGATGTTGTGGCATGTGTGGTGTGCTTGACCCTTCAGTTCTTTCTCCAGCAAAAATGATAGAGGCCTCCACAGGAGTTTCAGCTAAGTCTGTGTGATTTGTAGCTTTGCAATTTTGAGTGCTTAAATATCAAAAGTCAGGTTCTTGGAAAGCATGTTATTTAAGTTAGGTGATCTTTCCACTTTTTTTCCTACATCTGATGGCTATTTACTTTTTCACGAGTGAAAGCTAACCATCTTGTCTGATCACAGTGATCAAAGACTTAGGATTTCCAGAAAAACACTAAACAACAGAGAAAATTTTTAACTCAGTTTTTGGGTTGATTATACCAAGTTAGCCCCACAGAATGCAGGGGCCCCTGTGGCATAGCTCCAGTTTGATAGGAAGTTAAATGCTGCTGTACCTGGTTGCAACACTTGTTCTGAGGACAGGAGGAAGCTTTAATTACTGAATTTGTTTTCCTGTGGCTGTATGCCTGATACGATTTGACCAATTCCCCCAAAATGCATCTTTTTAAAGAGAGTGATCTCCTATCATGTGCATGTGCAGAATTAGAATAATAATGAGAGGTTCAAGTGGGTCCTTGCTTTACAGAAAGATGGAATTGATTCTCAAAAGGCTGCAGTAAAAAGCTCAGTTGTGGGAAACAGCTGACAAAAATGTTGGCTTATGGAGGAGCTGGCCTTACAGGTGCTCTCTCAGGAGGGAAGTGCTGGCAGATCAGTTAAAGGAAAAACCTACTGTGGGTTGGTGGTGACAAGGTAAATTAAACACTTTGGGGACAACTCTACAAAGAAAGTCTCTCCTTTTACCAAAAGCAGACAAGTAATGAAAGTTGTGTAAGCACTGCATTGTGCTGAAGGCACAGGGAAACTGCTAGATGCATTTGCAATATGTGGTTAGGTGAGGAGAGAAGGGTGGGTTCTCACAGAGAAGAAAGTTCAGCCGTAAAAAGTATATAATCAGAGACACTAAAGAAATCCTCATGTAAAGACAGAAGCCAAGACTTTGAAAATATGAGTCTAACTTCAGGCGCACAGTCTATATTTATGCATGCAGGTGCTAGATCAGAAGTGATGAGCAACCAGTTATTTCAGTGAGAACTTCTGGACGTGCAAGCTTTTGAATTCTAGTCTTTTTCTTAAATGCCTGTGTATGAGCTTAAGAGCTCATGGTTAAACCTCCTTTTCTCCCCCCCCCTTCCTTCTTTTTCTTTTCTTTTTCTTTCTTTCTTCTCTTTCTTTCTTCCTTCTTTCTCTTTCTTTTTTATTCTTTTTTTTTTTTTAAATCTTGGCTACACAGGCTATATGTTGGATTTAATTCTTTTTTTCCCCTCTTGTAGGAGGATGATTGACTTGTTTCATCACTTCAGAGCCTGTAATAGTGCACAAGGAATATTTTTTTTATTTATTATTTTAATTGAGATAGATGCATCTAAGTATGTTGTGTTCTGAGGAAGGCTTGCTAAATATCTTGCTGGTGGTAACCTCTTCCTCCTTCTTAGAATGTTTCAAGGATAGAAGAACGTAAGATAAGAGGGTATCTTGTGGGTTTTTTGGGGGAGGGATTTTTACTATCAGTGTTTTGACACTCATTGTAAGCCTACTGGACCATTTGTCATTGTCTCAAGCAAAAAAGAAAAACATTCTTGAACTGCAACCCCTGCAATTCTTTTATTGTTGCTTTCCGATATGTTTAGGTTAATAAGAGTGAGAAGATGCAAGCTTCTCAACTGTTATGGTATGAGGGGGAGAGGGGAGGAGAACTGAATACTGCCTTGAGGACTAGATTTTCCTGTTACTTGTGCGTATGAAGAGATGCAGTCCAAATAGATACTGTGATGCTGGCCCTTTAACTTTTTCTCTGGGATTTTTTTCTTGTATATTTTCCAGTAAATTCAGTTTGTTTGTAGTGCTTTCTCTTCCTTTCCCCTCACCACGCTTCACCCTGGACCCCAGGAAACATACTCTTGAATTAACAAGTGTTTCGTAGTTTCAATTCCTCATTTCACTTTACTTAGCCACCCAAACCATTCAGAAACTGAGTTGTACAAGAAAATTCCTTAATGTTTGCTTTTGCACACCACTATTAACAGGGGATCTTGGTGCATTCTATAATTGCCAATGAAGTGTTTGAGCAGCCTCAAATGTAAATGGACATTGTGGCACAGCTGGAGTGTTGAGGCTTGGAAAAGCAATCTGAAACAGCTCAGAAACAGTATTCCTTGTGCAGAATTTAAACAAAGTGTGTACTATGAGAGATGTTTGTGTGCTGTAACTTTTGCGCTCAGTAGATCCTTGTAGCTGTTTTACAGATTTCAAAAAATGAAGTAAACAGGTTATTTATCTGGAATCTTGCAGACATATAATCTGTGGGCTGCTACTGCTGGTATCTTTGTGGGAAAGGTGAGAAAGACCTTATTTAAATAAGAGTCAGGGGCTACAGCTTGCTTCTAGGCAGAACTGAGTGTATAGTATGTTCAAAATGCTGTCATTATGGATAGAGCCTTCTGCTCTTAACAGAAGTGTTATTGTAGAGATGCTGTTTCTCTTGCCTGTGTCAGCAACAAGGTACTTTCTCTTCTGTGCTGTGTGCTAATTTATGCCATTGCTAGATTGCCATATCCCAGATTCTTATCTGCACTCAAACTAGGCTCTACTTAGAATCCAAATGGTTGTGACTTCAGATTAATGCAGATTTTTTGTTAGACCTTCTTTGCTTTCTGTTTTTTCTACTAATATAATTACAGGAAAAATGGTTATCAGGGTCAGTTTGTATAGATACACTGGGAGTGTTTTCCGGTTCCAAGAGAATAAGCTTATTTCCTGAAGTGTTTCAAACCCTTCATACGTATGGGTTGCAATAGTGCATTGTTGCTATGTGCCTGCAGTTGAAGCCTTACTTAGAGTAATCTGTTTCTAGCAGCAGGCAAGCAAGTGAACATTAAATTTTGATTGAATAGAAGGACAGGAAAGGGATAAATTCAGCATGCTGACCATAAGAGCTGTTGGATGTAGAGAATTAAAGGAAGACAAGTCTTGCCATATTATTTTCCATGCCAGCACTTAAATGTATGGAATGCAACAAATGGTTTTCATTACAGCTCCTTCCTGAGTTAGTGCATGCTAATTCTTGTTTGCCCTTATAGAATAAGCCATGCCTGTAAATGCCTTTTTAGGAGGAGGAGCCAGTGAATCAATCAATGCCACAACTGACACAGAAGAAGAAACCTGGAAGCTTGCCCTCTCCTCTATGAATAGCTGACACTTTTTAAAGCAAGATTATTTTAATCCTGTAATGGTTAACACTTTTAAAGAAAACACATAATTTTTTATTAAAGAACTGAATTGTTTGTATTGTTTGAAAAGCAGAAGAGAAATTTACTTTAGGTTACAGACTCTTTTTCCTTTGATTTTCAGCAACCAAGGAGCAGGAAAGAAAAGTGGCCTTTAGAGGAAGACTTTTGGCTTTTCTTCTGTCCTTTCAATCAGGCTATTTTTCCTAGCCACTTGAGCCCTTCTGGTGTCTCATGAAAAATTTTAAGTTTTGTTCTGAAATGTGCTTCCTTCACCTACCTGTTCTGACTCTTTCAGTACTTGTGGTTTGCTCCCTGGCAACATTAGTTCACCTGCTGTCCAAAAATATACTCAGCCCAAATTAAACATCCAACTTGTTCTGGTTTAATGTTTAATTTATTTTGTTTGGTGCAATCAATGTGTTAGATATTTAATGGAAGGTTACTGCTTGGGTACTTGGGTGAGGTGGTTTTGTAGATTTTTAAATTTTTTTCTTTTTATGAAATGGAGATCTATGAACTAACTTCAAAAACAAGTCAATTTAATCTGGTAGTCAGTCGCAGTGTATCAACTTGTAGCATTTCATATTGTAGTTTTGAACATACTGATACTATCTTTCTTTTCCAGTTCTGCACAGTTGAAGCTAATGAAAACAGTTGGGGGAAACAAGGAAATTTCCAGTCCTTTCACTGTAGCTAATTATGCCAGTTGTGGCAGAAGGGTACATTGGCTTGTTGTCTTGCAGCCAGAAGCCTTCAAAGTAGTCACTTAGAGAGTGCTGAGTGTGACAGATTACTGTTAAACATACGAGAACTGAAGACTGGGTTGTGTCCTCCTTGAAATGGGTGGCTTAAAACTTCTTTTTTTAAACTTCTGCAGAAAGCTGAGTGAGTGAAAAGATCTCAACTTTCTTTTATTAGGCACGAGATTTACCTTCTTACTTCCAGCATTAGAAATGATACAAATATGCAAGCTCGCTCTCTTTTGCCACTGCTTCAATGCATTTGTCGCCAATGTCTGCGATGTTGTTATTTTGCTTTCCAGGTCTCCCTTTAGAGTCCAACAATGTAGTCTGGCTTGGTTTTTGTTCTGACATCTCTCTTATTTCTCCACACTGAAGGTGCTACAGCCACGATTCTAGTTTCTCTTTCCTCCTGCTTCTCTGCCTGCTTTCTTCATTGGGCTTCTCCAGTATATTAATTCGTTGCTCTCTCAGTGTTTGTCTCGTAGTGTTCTGGGTCCCAGGAACTCTTATTCTTTACTTATCTCCTTTGGTCTGTCATCCTAAATGCACTCTCCACACCTACTTTTCTTAACCATGTAATGTGTTGCCTTTGGCAACATTCGGGCTACCATATAGGGGTGTCTTGTTGTTATTTGTTGCTTTTTAAATGTCAAGAAGTGATATTTAAAGCTGAGTAAATAGCAGGTGACCAACTTTTTTCTGGCTTTCCTGTGCAGTATCTGGTGGCTTATTTATATTAGACCTACATATTGAAACAGCATTGGTTTTCTAAGTAGCATTGAAAACTCTTTGCAATTCCCTTCAGTCTTCCCTCTCAGACTTGACAATATTTGGAGTCTTTGTTTTTAAGCAATAACTGCTGGAATCATGTGAATCTGATGTACCTTTTCTTCAAAAGCTTCTAGTTCTCATATTAGTGTGTTCAAACCTTTATTTTTAATTTTGAAGGCTAAAATCTGACAGCTGAAGTTCAGCATTAGTCTCTTGAAATGAAGCATGTAATGCTATGTGTAAGTACCATTATACGCTGAATTTCATGCCATTCCTCATTTCATATGCTTGAGTCTGATAATGTGACTGCAAGCGTCTTGCAAGGAAGCGCTCCTATTATCCTATTCTTAAGTTAAAATAGCATGTTTCCATATGCCCTGACTGTTGTGTGGGAAAGGGTTATATACTGCTGCTTTTGCATTTCGTAGCCTTACGCCGTAACATCAGAAGCCTTCTCGGCACTCTTTGATCCAGAAAACACCTATGCTTAGCTGAGCTTCTGGGTAACTTGTCCTTCAAAGAAGCTACTGCCCTCTTTCCTCATAAGGTTCGGGAGAGGTGTAACAAATACATTTTTGCTGAACTTCTGTTTTAGCAACAGAATTATGAGCTCTTACCATGCATAAATTTATAAGAAAAGAACCAGTGTTCAATTTGCGGTGTTAAGTTGTAGTAAATGCAAAAATAAACAACCTAAAGCAGTTACTTTTAGACTCTGGCAACCAGATAAACTGACCGTTGGTGTCCTGTTACATGACAAAAAGCTAGCAGTAGGAATAATGGGTAGCTGTTTCACTGCAATCTGATGATACAGAGTTTGAAAAGGTCTGAACACTGCTCCATTTAGCTGTGAGGTCTCTTTATGAAATGTAGTGTCCTTTGCTTTCATTGTCGTAGCCTGATCAGATCTCTGCTCCAATTGCTTGTACGTTTACGCAATGGCTGTTGTTGTTGTAGTAGAATAATGCTTTGAGATGATGTGTGCGCTGTAGCCTTACTGTACCAGCACTGAAATGTTTCAGGGACAAAATAAAATCCAGTATTCTCTTTGGGAGAGGTGCACTCACTATACTTCAGGATATTCTTACCATACAGAGCTGGTTTGTGCTAGTAAGAGATTGAGAACAAGTATTTTTCTTTCAGTTGCATTGGCAATTAGGAAATAACGTACATAATTTTGTGTCTATTCCAAAAAGGTATCGTTGAAGGGCTCTGAAAAAAATAGGCCATCAGGCTGGCTGTTTGCATTATCAGCCTGAATGACCGGAAGAATTGGATTACTTATGTGACACTGAGGGAGTACTGAACTCTGTGGTGCTTGCCTTAGGGACAATTCAGGACTCTGCATGCAAATATTACCTGCTGGCCAGATAAAATCTGAGATCAGCTAGAGTCTTAAAGATGTCTATAGGAAAATCTTAGTTCAGTTGTTCACTTGATGATTAGCCTGCTGTGCTTCACAGAAGTACGCTAGAAATTAGAGCCAAAACCAGAACACACATCTCTAATAAATGAGGTCTGAGCGCTTGCCAGGTGGCAGTTTCGGATAGGAGGCCTAGAGGGTTTTGTATATGTGCTAGAGTCAGGTTTGATTCTTGCTCTTGCAGCTCATGCATGCTGCGTCGTATGTGTGTGTCAATTTTCACCCAGCCTGTGCTAGAATCCTGTCCTTGCAGTTAAGATAGGTGAATGACCCTGCAAGCCAATTTGACTGGAAGGGTGCTGGGGGAATAGATATATTAGATGCACTTAACGAATATCACAGCAATGGATCAAATCAGTAGGCTACTTTATTGAAAAGGAAAGCATGAGCATGCTCAAAATGGTAGCTAGCTATTGTCACATTTCCGTATGTATGTCAATACTCTTATGGGTTGCTTGTTCTATTTTATTAGCATTTCTGGAGCAATTACTGTCATGGTATGGCACAGTTTAACCCTAAATAAAATAGATAGCCAGGCCAGTGATTCCCTTCCCCCTTGCATTCTCTTGCCAATGAATTCAAGTATGGTAGTGCTATATGGATGGTGTGTTATTGCTCAGTCAGAAAGATGAAATGGTTTGAGATAATTGATGAGTGTCACTTTATAATTGGGTTATTGAGCTAGGTGCTTTAGTGCCAGGCTGGTCAATACTGTTCTGATTTGAACATAACTGGATAAGAAGTGCTGTTTGCACTATTACAAGGAGGCTGGGAGTATATACGAAGTTAATGTAGAAATCTTATTCAGCATTTCTTCCTTAAGCATGCTACCAACTTGTGATTTAAAAAAGAAAAAAAAAAAACAGGAATGATATTGAGCAATGTGTTTTTTTTTTTTTTTTCTTGAGTGCTCTATAAGGTCATCTAGCTCCCTTAGGGGTTCAAATAAAAGCAATGAGAAAGAAAGATCAAAGTTGGAAAAGCTCAAAGCAGCATTGTTTCCAACATTAAGTCAGGTTGGCTGCAGCTATGTCTAGTTGAGTCTTGAAAATCTCCAAGGATGGAGATTGCATAGCCTCTGAGTGACCTGTTCCAGAGTTGCTCCGCTCCCTGACACATTAACTCCTAGTACGATGCACAGGTTGTTTTGGATCTCTGGCTTGCACCAGCCTGCAATTTCTAGTTTCTAGTGTAGTCATCTGACCAACTCCCTTCCCCACCGGCTGCAGTGCCTGGGCTACAGCAGTCCTAAACATTTGATTTTTATCGTTGGTGTGTTAAGTCTTGTTTGCCTTGATTTTTGGAGAGGGGCCAGCAGGCATTTTATTTTGCAAAATGATATGCACTAAGCACAAATTTCTGAGTAATTAAATTGACTTCAGCACAGAAGAGAACAGTTTGATAGAAAATTATACTACTTAAGAACAGGACAGTGCATTTTAAAATGTCAGTCAGATTACTTCTAGAGTTCAAGAGCTTTCCTTGCCTAATTGTAAAATAAAAATACTTTTTGCCTGTTCGGTCTAGAAATAGTCAATACGAGGAAGTGTTCTGTTTCTCTGTACCTTATTTTGAAATCCTTCCTGTATATCATTGCATTCTTTCTCCTGCTGTTAGTCTAATGCAGAAGATATGAAACAGCATCTTGAAGTAGTCATAAGAACATGAAATTGCTAAATATTGGAGCATTTCCTAGACCCAGGCACCTTTTGTGGGATTGCCTCCTTTGATATGAGAAGGTAGTTGATAGCTAAAATCTGGCCCAGATTGGAGCTAATTAATCATCTTTGAAGAACATTTGAGTACAAAGAAGTAACTCCTGTACTCACCCTTTGCCTTTATTGTTGCTCAAGGACAAAAGGTGGATGCACAGCACTGTGATCAGGCCAAAGGTTCATATTTAAAAGGAGAAAAGCAAATGCTGAGGGTGAGAATGCTTAGTGCCCACTGTGTCCATGTGCAGCATGTGTACTTCCTGGCTTGTCCAGCCAGTCAGCAGAGCTTCTGGGGGAGAGAGGGGGGTCCCGTCCTAGACTGCCAGTGAAACGTGCTGCTGTGCATGGGCTGGGATGAACCCAGTTCCCAGGGGATGTGCAGTGGAGCCCCATGCTGCTTTGTGGTGCCCGCTTCCCGGTAAGCTTTGTGGCAGGTAAAATTGGGTTTGTGCCTCATCTGCCCGAGCAATTTAGCCTTGTTAAATAGTTACTTGTGAAACTTGTTTATCTGCTGAAGAAGGTTTTCAAAATTAACTGATGAGCTCAGAAAAAGACAGGGCAACTGTAAGGAAGGAGCTGGTTTTTGTAGACTGTTCAGGAGGTGAGCCATGACCCCCGGACTTACTAGCAGAGTCTGGCTTATGCGTGCACTTTCCTTGCTATAGCATAGTCTGAGGAGATCAGCTACATCTACACTGCATGGTGTGTGGTTCACATTTGCCTTGTGCCTTGGGCTCCAAGACACAAAGAAGCCCAACAAAATAAAAGCAATTTCGACGTTTCTGAAATAACAAGGGCTGCAATTACAATTTTTATTTTAAAGTGATAATGGTGGCACATTTTGTCTGGGTGAATGACACAGGAAAGTGCAAAGCCTCTTGAGAGAGAGTTGGAGAGCTGTCTGGCACAGAGGAGCAAAGGTGGTGCAGCCTGCCGCAGTGTTACATGCTTGGACCAGGCTTGGGAGCAAATTATCCTGTCTGCTTTGCTTGGATTTTCTTGAAAGAAGTCACTGCATTGCTGCCAGGTTTTCCTTCCGGAGTGAGCTAGTCTTTTTGCTTTGTTGCTGGTGAGGGGACTGGGGCTGGGAGTGAAACAAGAAGCTACTCAAACATGGTGTAGCTGCTGTTGTGGCATAAAGGGTCTATACATAAAGCATAAGCCCAGTGTTGCTGTGATGATTATTTGAGCAGTGGAGCTGCCATGTCCTAACCCTGGGTTATACTACTTAGCATCGTTTGGGTGCTGCTTTATTTCACTGTCTCTTGTAGCATTTGTCTTATACTTAATGCAGGTTCCTTTTCATGAAGGCTGCCATTTGATGGGGTTGATGTAGTACTGACCACAGTGGGAATCAGATTGCTGATTAGGACTTGTAGATACAGCAGTGAAAAAATGTAACTTACAGCAACATGTAATATTTTTTCTTTGATGCTGCTTCAGTTTAGGGAATTGATATCTGGGAACTTGATCAGGCTCCGTGACCTACACTTGGATACTTAGTCCTCGCTTTGTTGACTTATTCTGTATGAGAGCCAGCTCTTCATCCTTTTTGCCCTTATTTTCCTCACACTGAAATGAGAGGATGATATTATATTGTAGGTGTTTCTGAAGGGTCTATTTAAATACCAGTATTTAAACACCGTAGAGTTAATGCAGTGGTGGCTGTTCCATGCATCTTTAACATAAATGCATTGGTACAGGTGGTAAAGGGAGACATTTTCAGCCTCTCTAGATCTGCAGACTTTGTGCCTGCCTAGCCTTTAAGGAAAGAAAAAAAAGTTTTTAATGTGTAGCTGAGCTGAGGACACTTGTGTAATGATGAATTTTACATTCCTGATAATATATGAAGTTAAATAATGAATTACAAATGTTGCTTTGTCTTTTCAGTACATCAACTGTGGGAACCTGGAACAGCTATTAGACAGTAACCAGCATCTGCCCTGGACAGTGAGGGTGAAACTGGCATATGACATTGCTATGGGAATCAGTTACCTTCACTATAAAGGCATTTTCCACCGAGACCTTACATCCAAGGTACTGTTTATAAAATTAAGGGAACTTTTTAATGAGGAAGGTACTATAACTGGTTGGTTGGTTCTTTCTCCTCCTTCCAGCAGAGAACTGCTATTATATAAGGTGTGATCTAAGACATTTTGAGAAAAATTGAAATACAGTTTATAGGATTAAAACTTTCCTCAGAACATGTTGATAGTTTGTATGGGAACTGGAGAAATAACTATCCCGAGGAAAGGTCATTCCTTAACTGAGTTCAGATTAGGATTTCTCAGAAAGCAGCTGCAGAGTTTTTTAGTTCTGAATTATGGTTCAGTAAAGTATTTAAATCCCTGGATAATTAAGCATAACAATCTAACATTTGGAACAGGTCAATCATATAAAGAACCCAAATTGAGGAGATTATTACAAATGCACTTTAAAATCTCCTTGTTGGTTTTGTTTCCCCATGTATTTCACAAATCTTCAGTAGGAAGAGTGACCTTTCATTACTAATTCAGCGTTAAGTGTTGTCCGAAATCCTGGTTTATATTTCTTTTATTTCTAAAGTCATAAGTTTACCTAAAATTTTCAAATTTCAAAATTTCCTCCAGAATGATATTTCAGTGGCAGAGTTTTCAATGGACATAGATTTTTTTGAACTGCTTTGGTGACAACTTGAATGAATTTAGTTGGCTGAAGTAGCTAGCTAATTCAAGCTCAGCTAGAAATATTGACATAGAAGCAGTAAGCTCTGGGAACAAATCGCCCCAGTATTCACACTGGGTCTTGCCATCCGTTGCAGCCTGTGCTGAGGGCTTTGCTGTCCTGTCTGTGCTGTTGTCTGGAGCTAATGAGCTAGTTTAAGCTCACTGGGGACTTGCAACATGAAAGTACTCCAAAGCTGTTCTTGGGAAGACTTCTTAATGTCACTTCAGTCAAAAGCACCCAGAAGAACGTTATCTTAGCCTAAGAGGAATTATTTTTTAAGATTAAAACCAGCTTTGAAAAATAAAAACACAGCACAGTGTGTTTGCAAATGCAAGTGACTACTAGTCCTCCATCCAGTTTTAGGTTTTTTTTAAAGCTACCTCAGTGCAGTGTTCAACATGAAGAATGTGCATTTAGCTGGGGAGGGGCAGGAAGTTCAACTGGTAAGTGAAAAGTATTTCAGTGAAGTCATAAAATACTTCCTTGGGTGTCCTTTCAAGTGAAAGGTGCTGAATTCTGCAAGGAAGAATATAAAATTTATGAAAAATGCCCAGACTTGGAGTCATGTCCCTTTGACATGATACATTCAGAAAGCTCTATTTCAGTCACCTTGGAGTGTGCAGATAAGAGATGAGTAAAAATAACTGAAAAGATAACTTGGTGTTCCCCCCCCTTCAGGATGTATTTTAGTACATTTAAGAGTGGGGAAGTAGAGTTACTGCAAGGAACCAAAGTAACTAAGGAGAACTCTGTGCCTGCAGCATTTATCGTAACACATACTGTGATGGCTAGTCATACGAAAATCCACTTCCTGAGACCTCTGTGAATGCCTTTGTTCAAAGCTTTACATGATTGTATGTCATTCTCCAGAGCTGCCCTACCAATGCTTCAATGTTATCTATTATTGAACGTCAATTGTTTAGAGAACGTACCCGCTGGGAGGAATGCATGATTTCACTGCAATAGCAACCTCATCGGTGGCCACAGGAAGTAGTAAGGGTTATTTAAAAACAAACACCAAACCAAACCCAAAGAATTTACTAGCAGTTACGCTATATTTGGATGGTTCTTAGCACTAAAGGTATGGTATCTGTGCAGATCGCATTGGAAGCTGTCAGGATGAAAGTTTAAGTCATCAGCTATATTCTGTATTTTCCGGTTTTTTGGGTTGGGTTTTCTTTCTTTGTTTTAATTTAATTTTTTAAATTTTTTGAGGTGATGTATGCACTTGCTTGTTCTGTTTGGGAAAGGAAGTAGATGAAACACCTGGCCTTAAATGCCCGGGTACTTGTGAATTTTATTAGTTTATTATTTAATAATGAATTATATTTTAAGATAAAATCTGATGGACAATTGACTCTCCTTTTGGGCAAATGTTTGCCCTTCTGGCTGGCTAAATTTTAAAGCAGTCACTTTGTTCCAAAGCAAAAAAATTAAGATGATAACCATAGTAAAAACCTGTCACCAAAATTTTCAACTCTGCTTAAGGAGATGCCTTGTATTTTACCAGGTTTGTGCTGGTGGTGGGATAAGTAGTCTTCATTCTTACTAGTAAAGAGTCAATGTGTGAGCAAGCTGAAGGAAGATGTGATGGGCTCTTTCCTTGGAGGAGAACTTTTGATCTGAATTGAACAAGGGCAGATTCAATACTGTTCTGTATTGTCCTTCTTTCTTTGGTAAACTTCAGTAATTGGTGTGACGGCTTTATTAATCAAATGAAGGCAAAGACTAGGATTTAGATGTCTGCAAAAGTCAGAACAGACACTGAGTTTGCAGGATAGGAGAGTGAGGTATTTTTCTAGGAAACTTATTGGCCTTGACTGAACTATGAACAGAATGAAACTGAGACTTTCTGGGCAGGAATGTCTCCATGCTTTACCTATTACACTTAACACAATAGCCCACTGCAAATTATCCTTCTAATATGAGTTTTACTATAAAAATTATTTGGGATTAATTTAGATCCATACTTCTGCCTTTCTTCTGTTTCTGGCAAACCTCTAATTCCCGCAGCTTCCTGGAGCAGGTAGAGTGAATACATAGAGTTTATTCTGTCAGTTACGGCAGCAGAGTTGTCTTGCTCTGACAGTAGCATTGTATATTTCTATGTACTGGATGCGTAAAAACTTAAAGAAGGAAAAGTTCCTGTCCCCTGCCAATCTAAGACTGAAAAATAAGTGGGGTTTGACAATTAGGATACAGCAGGGTAATCTCTCTTCCTAATTGTGCCATGTGGAGAGTAGCAGAACAGCATTGATCCTGCAGAAAGCCAGAGGGAAGAACGGTAGAGAAGAGTAGATGTAGGTCATTATAGTCAATGTCGCAGCCCACAGGGGATGTCATCCCTTTCTGCTGCCCTTCTGTCAAAGAGAGAGGCAGTGCTTGTTAGAAGAGAGTGTGCTGCCCAGACAGCCGATACTTAACCCGTGTTGTGAGCAGCTCAGTCCTTGGGCTCTGGGCTTGGGCTGCTGTAGCTGATCAGGCTGATCTGCCCTGATCAACAGCAGCAGCCTGACTTGAATCTGTCAGACGGTAAGAGTGGTCAGATTGGCTGTTTCCAGCCTGCAGATAGTAGGTGTGTGGGCAGGGTGACTTGTACATTTTGTAAGCCAATAAATGTCATGTCCTCACTTTTGACTTGTCATAAAGAGATTTACACAGAGATTAAGCCATAGAGGGGTTATGACAATCAGCCTCATTGGCTCATTCCCTGTCCCCTATCCATATCACTGCAAGCCCTGTGAATCATTTTTTATCTGGGGCTCGTCATAATGTGCACAAGGAGGATTTCCATCCTGTAATCATGAGGATTTTCTTAGTCTTTCAGTGATTCTCAAGGAGATCTGCTTATGAATTTTAACTTTGACAGTCTTAGTCATAGAAGATGCAGTTATTAAAACAGAAATCATAATGTGAAACATTGGAAGTGTTTCAATAGGAGCCAGTGGATTGTGATAAAGTTTTTCTTAATCTGATTTGGTTTTGCAACATTCCGTCTGTTGTTACCTACAATTAAAATAACAGTGTTTGGGAAGGCACAGGGAAGAAGTGTCCAGCCTGCAAAAAGAGTACAGCAAAATCCTTTTGTACCTCACTCCTCAAAACAAGTATCTTACTAGTACACAGCGAGTTCCTTCAACACCTTGTTTATACTGTATTTGCATTGCATTCAAACCCTGCTCTGGAAGCACTGTTGATTTCCTTGGCAGCTTACACCAGTGACTGCCCTAATATCAGTGAATTTATTCTTATAGTATCTCTGAGATGAGGGAGATGAATAAACTCAGCCTTATCAGAACAGATTAAAAGCAAGAATATTGGTGAATATTGGTATATGTTTTAAGATTTTGTTTGGAGTATTGGGCATTTTACACTTGTTTAAGTTCAAGGCAATATGCTCACTGACCTCAGGGGCAGTTGGAATCATTACAGCTCTTATAAAATAGTCAAGTTTGACCCCTGGAGGCAGAGAAAGCACAAGATTAGCAACAGTCTCTGAAAGATTTTGTTAAACTAGCTTCCTTGTCACAGAATCCTCCTGTGATGCTGAGGAAGGCCAGAATCCAGATCCTGGGACAACATTACAGTAGTCTTAACCACAAGACAGAAGACCTTCATTTCCAGCCCAGCCTTTCTTTTGCCCTACTGTTTCTGTAGCAAGAGTGACCAGAGTCCTGAAAATAGTGGTCCAAGCATTTTAGGTACGGCCCCAATGCACTGTCAGTGTGAATCCATTGTGTGCACTAAAAGACATGGGTGCCAGGTGGAAAACTGTCTGTGTGATCATGTAATTAAGGACTTTACCTTAATGCATATGCATAAGGGGAAGAATGAACATTCTCACAGGAAGTTTTACATCCCATCTTTTGTGCAATAATAATTTTTGATGTAGTGTATGTTGTGTGCAACTTCTTACCAATTTAAAAAAAAATGGAAAAACCCAATGGCATTATACACTTCATTTACAGGGTTAGAAGCTTGAGATTCATGGCAGAGGTGTCTGCTGCTTTAGTTAATATGGTAACTAATACATGAAGTATTTTTAATTAGTATTTATTGCTACTGTTAATTAGTATTACTAATACACATTGCCTGTTTTTGCTATGGAGCGGGAACAGACAGAGGAACAAGAGAGATTCCTTGGCAATGAGAAGCGAACATCTAGGAGTCTGCCCATTTTTCCAAGACCGATCATACTTACTTTGTGACTATCCAGTCCTTTCTGCTAGTGTTCAATGCCAGCCTCTGGTCAGGCTTTTCATCCTTGTTCAAAGGCTTTTCCTCTTCTTTTCACTCCCAGTTCCTGCCCCCCACCCTTATTGTTCAATCTCCTTGTCTGGCCGACTGCAGTTACTCTCTTCCTATCGCTCCTGCTTGATGCTTTATCCAAGCTATCTTTCTGCATTCTGCTCTTTAGTATTTTTAGCCATTTCTAGCTCTCCCCTGTTCTGCTGTTCCAGGTTAGCTCTGTTTCCCGACCACCACTACCTGTTTTCTATGCCTGCAGTTCTTATGTCCTCATAACAGTCTTTGGGTTTTTTTTTTTTTTTTTTTCCCCATCTCAAGAACCTAGCTCAAGACCCTGGTCTTGGTCCTTGCCAGCCCCTAGCTTGGACCCCTGCTCTGTCTTGTCACCTTATTCACTCTTTCAAATTCCCACACAGCAGATATCATGTCCCAGTCTACTTTTTGCAGGGGTGGCAAAAGGTCTTGTCATGTTTCAAGTTAAGAATATGCCAAATCTGGGTAGGATACCATAGGCTAATATTTTTGAGGATTTTTTTATTTTCATTATTTCAAAATTTGCCTGCAACACATGTTCTAAGTTTGTCCTCCCAAGCAGCTGAGCTGTCTTAGCTGAACACCCCCCTCCCCAAAAACCCACTACCAAAGCTCTTGATTAAAAACAAACAGGCAAACCCCCAAATAAATGCTTTGTTAGTTTTGCAGAATTATGTACAATTGAAAACAAGGTCTTATAATCAATAGTAGGTTGTGAGCAGTTTTAGGGAACATTGTGAGCTCAATTGATGATAAAATCTATGAAGAAATTCTAATCTCTAGGCCTATACACGCACACACACATACGTGTGTGTATTCTTGCCAACATATGCTTTCACTTCACGGTAAATGTGTAATGGCTCACCCTTCTTTCATTGAGAGAGGAGTAGTCTCAGTTACTACAGGACAGAATCATGCATGTAAACAATTACTGTAGATTATCTGATGTAACATAAATTCACTGCCTTTGGGCTTGAAAGTGACATACCCTGACTTCCTAGCATGTATACTGTTTGCTTGTTTAACACAAAATAAAACAAATTAAAACCCAAGCAATGAACAGAACCTTTGTCTAATGAGTCTCATACTTGCTCCTGTGGTTGTAAGGTCCCCTTTGTGCTAGAGTAAGCTCTCGCCTGGATATTTTGCACTGCAGGGGAGGGCCTGCACTGAAAAAAATTAGCTGTTACAGATGATTATTTCTAATGATAGTCACAATACTAAACTTTTACTGGTACTTTGGGACCCAAATGGAGCCTGTCCCTTAAACATAATAGTTTTAGTTTCAAAAATGTATTGTAAAGTTCCCGTTGTACGTTTAATTGTCAATGGTGTTTCTCCTAGGGGATAGTACTTTAAAAACAGCTGATACATCTTAATTGGCCTTTAAGTATTTTAATTCAGTCATCAGAGGGTTGCAAATGACACTGCAGTAGCGTTCCTGTATTTTCTGGAGTGCAATAAAATCTCTGAGGAGTTTAGCTTTTATGTCATATTGTAAAATAAAATGATGGGGTTTCTTCGTCTGAGCAACTTATTTTTAACTCTGAAACTCTTCAGTCTATTTTCGTTTTTGTTTATGTAAAAGGGAGAGTAGAATATTGCATTCGTCTTAGTAGGATTATGCGGTGCAAAGCAGATGTTAAGCTCCTGTAACACACAAAGGGGGCTTTATGTTCTTTCACATCTGTCTCTGCATAAACAGCTCTGTTAACTCTTTAGGGCTCATGTACAGAGCTCCTTGCTTCTATTAAGAGACAGCCTCAGGAAGGACTGATGGGGTCCCCATTGCGGGGGGAAAAAAACCCCTCAAGAACCCAACTGAAGACAAATACTGCCCTCTTTGACCATGTGAACTGCCAAAGGAAAGAACATCCCTGTCTGTAGAGGTCCAAAGAGAAAGCTTGGGAAGGTCATCATGTTTTACTGCCTTGCAGCTTATAAAATAGTGCAATAGGAAGTCAAAAGCATTTTCATAAAGCCCATGTTGTAAAGCTGCTTGGCATTTCATCTCATAGGCAGTTCTTGAGAGCCTCTTTGCACTAGAGAGGGGTTTGAACTCTTGTGTCTCTATGCCAAAATCCATTAATGAAACTTCCTCATACCAAATTGATACACATATTTTCTTTTTTGTAGAAACTGAGAAGTATCACTTTGTCAGTAGAAATAGTGCAGTTTGCTCTATTGTACTTTTCCTACTGCGATACCACCTCTAGCTTAAATTTAAAAGCTCTTTTCCACCTTTTAGTCTCTAATGAAGCTTTGTCCCTTTTTTGATCCTGATTTATCTTGGCAGTAGTATGTGAATGCTTAGAACTGTCATGGAGTGCACGTGAACTACCAGTTACTGTGGGCTGTATTAAGTCACCTTTTTATGAATTGCATCTTAAATCTGGTAACTAAACTATCTGTGCTGTGGATTTGGTGCAGTGTTGTGTAATGGCTTTATGAGGGTGGGAAGGATGGAGAAGGAGTATGGTGGTGCTGAGGGTTGGCCTTGAACACTTGGAGAATCTCAGCACAGAATGAAGTATTGCCATCTGCAAAACTCTGTCCTGAATGAGCGGTACAGGCTTGGAAGGTGACATCTGACCACGCTAGTATCCGTAGCAGGGTTTTACTACTGATTTCGGTAGGCATAGGCTTCCATCCTTTCTGGGTTCCAGGAAATTTGTGCTTAGCTACATCAAAATTTGCACCAGTTGAATTAAATCAGTTTAGTTTTACTACAGTGAGCATTTGTAGTGACACTGGCTTTTTTTTATCTGGTGCATGTCACCTACCCATGGCTGATTTAAGTGTGAATAAAAAAGTCACTCTTGTTCTGGAATATGTATCCTAATGAATTTAAATTCACACTCAGCACTTCGTCATATGCAGACAAAATACAGGCTTCGACTAATGAGAGAGAATAGTTTCGCTTCCTTCTTTATGTCATTTAACATTGTGCGGCCCACCACAGTAGAACAATTGATCAGTACTTTATAGCAGAAATGTAGCCCTAGGCTTTCCCCCATTGCCTTGTGATGGTGTATGGGCCTCTCCTGCAGGACCTCTGGACCCCGCAGCGGTGGGGTGTCCGCTCTGTTTCATTTCTCGAAAGGCCTGCACTGAAAGGGAGCCTAGCTTTGCTGCAGGCAGCTTCTGCTCATCTGGGAAGGAGCTCAGAGCTGTCAGGTATCATTACTTGGCAGCTAGATTGGATACGCTATTGGTTTAATTTGTGATTTATCTAGGAATAATCTACTTCTATAATAGTTCAGTGCTGTACCTGAGAGCTGAGACTGCCTGGGGCTTGGTGGGGGGTAAGATTGTTCATCTTGAGTTGATGATGTATTGCTGTCTAACGGGATGTGACTGTATCCTGCTAAGAAGCTGAAGGAAAATTTGCTGTCAGGATGATGTTGCATTTAAGCCTCCTTTTGGTATCAAAGCAGCCCTGTAAATTATTGCAGATCTTAAAGTCAGTAGAAATGTTGCTACAGATTTTTAGTTATGCTGAAAATAGTTCTTAGTCTGGATTTAAATGTTCCCCTGAAATTTTGGAGACCAGAGGTTATTGGAGAATAACCCTAATCCACAAAACCCAGACGGTAAATGAACTACTGCAGTCTTGCTACTCAAAATGAACAAAGTGTAATGCAAGAAGGAAATCTAGATCTTAAAACTAGTTCTTTTATGAATCATAGAGGGTTTTTTTTTAACATGTCGAATCATCTTTAATTGCTGAGAAATCCATGGCAGAAAATAACCTGATATTTTGCTGCATAAACTAGTATCAGCATTCTTGTACACTGCAAAATCTCTGGTGTCCTCATAGACTTGTTTCTGTGTGGTACACAATGAAATTCCACTTGTCTGAATCATTTGAGTAAGATTTTTCAGAAAAGTTTTATCCTTCTCAGTTTTAAGTCCACTTATAGTGACCAAATGTTTAAACAGAGGCAAGCTGAATGAATGTGCTCTTTGATAAAAGATAACAAAGCCCGTAACTGAGAAGCTTTGCTGCTCTTTGGGCAAGCATGGTTGATTTAACTTGGTACATGTTTATGAATCCCCAAACTAACTGTACTTATTACACTTGAGTCATGCTAAAGAAATAAAACTTTGCATCTTAGGAGCCCAGCATGTGTTTCAAGAGGCTGGCATGCATTTTCTTTACGTGATCGCAGGAGTGGCTTGCTTAACCTTTTAATTGGCAGAAGAAAACTCACTTCATGGCCTGAGCCACAATCGTCTCTGAATAATGTAAACAGTGATGACCTGAACTTGATCTTTAGACAAGGGACTCACTTTTCTTGGTAGTTGCATTATACAGACAAGCTAATGCTCTGGGGTCAGCGAGGGGCTTTTGTACATCCAAGCACAATAAAGCTAGAAAGTGTTTCCTGCTGCTTGGCTAATTAATACAGGGTACCACTCTGTAGGAGTCAGCAGTGGTTTTGCTGCCTGTCACTGCTATTGTACTGCCTGCAGAAGGATACAGAGCAAGGCATGCGGTAAGGGAATGAGTTCTCTGTCTTGCTCCACCTATTGCAGGACAGAAAAAAACCTTAGGGAAGTCAGCTATCGATTCATTGGGTGAGAAAGAAAAAGATGCGGTACTGGAATGGTCAAAGCATATTTCTCAGAGTTGTAAATAAATAACAAAAATAAATCAATAATACTCTGCGTGTGATGTGATGCTGCCAGACCAAAATTATCTGTGTGTGTCCTTAAATTGCCCTCCCTCCTGACACTGGAGGGCACATCTGAAAGGAAAAGATTGACAGCTTTTCCCTATTAGACTTTTCCCTTAAATCATACTTTATGATGCACTGTAGAATAAAGAATTTTATTTGAGACTTTAAAAGCACATATAACTTTGTTATATCTTGTATTTTCTGATGAAAATTTACTGCAAAGCAGTGAGTTCCTTTTCAGTAGTTAATGTAGCAAAATATACAAAGGCATTTAGAGTCTGTTCTGATATTGTATTCTGGTCAGGTACAGGCAAATTGTAAAGAGAAAATTTAAGGTGTCCTCGTGTACACCATGTATTGCATACTTGAGCAGCAAGGGAGCTAAATCATCATAATTCTTGCTAGAACCTAGTTGGGTACGTGCTGCCTCTGGCTGCCTGCTTTCTCAGCAAGTTTTTAAGTGGATTATTAACTAAGTGTAAGGCTGTTTCCAGCATCTTAAGTTTGATAGACATGTGATTGTGCAGGGGGGAGGGTAGGGGGAAAGGGTGGTTGCTTTCAGACAAAAGCTTCTCATAAATGAATGTCTTCCAAACAGTATCTTGTAGTCTTGTTCCAGATTAAAAATAAATAAAACAAATGGTATATGGGGTTTCATGCCCAGACAATAACTCTTCTGGTTTTTGTATTTTTTTTTTCCTAGAACTGCTTAATAAAACATGATGAGAATGGGTACTCAGCAATAGTGGGAGACTTTGGTTTAGCAGAGAAAATTCCTGATCACAGGTACGTGAACTAATCAAAATACAACGAGAGTTGCAGTGCGATTGCAGGTCAGAAGCTCTAATGAGCCGGATCCCTGAGGCTATTATTGCATTCTGATACAAAATTTGCAAAAAATATCCTCAGTCTTCAGTCTAGAAGTGCAGGCTGGATGACCAAAATGTTCCAGCCTTAATTACTGTTTTGATAGATTTAGTGGTGACATATATTCTTCAAAAATGCTCCAGTGAGTAGAGGATTTACTCAAGCTTTTCAGTAGATCTTCTAAGCAGGTATTTGGGAATTTTGGTTTAAAAAAAAAAAACAACAAACAAACAAAAACCAAAAAAAACCCAAACCACAACAAAGCAAACACAAAAACTCTGGATTGGGATGATTTTATAATAAATGTCCTCTGTTGATTCTAAACAACTTTAATTAGCTTCTTTCCATTTTCATAAACAATATTTGGTGGCATTCCAGTAGTATTCTCTTTAACCTCTGGGTTAGTTGTTAAGATCCAGGTTTATAACAAAGAGATATTAAAATTACTGTCTAACGGTAGCTCACCATTTTGCTCTCCCTAGGATGAAATTATAATCTTAACTCATTTGAGGAATGCACAGGTGACTGTCACAAGCTATTGTCACAATTGGAAATAGTCCTTTTGTCATCCCTCCCTTAGGGAGATCAAGGACAAGGATTTCATTGTTCTCCCTGTATATTGACTTGTATATTTCAGAGTATTCTGACTGTGAAATGTGCTGTCAGATTTTCTCCAGTGTGTGCTTCTGCATAAAATAAAAGCCTTCCAGCTCTTTTGGCTGCAAAGAAAGCAAGAAAAGTTGAGCTCAGCTATGCACTGTTTTTAAACTGCACATATCCTAAAACTGTATCTTGAGAGGTCTGAAGGCTTGCGTTAATGTTGATGAAATATTGATCTCAAAGCTTAAGAAAGTGAACATCTTAATTTCTAAACTACTGATAAGTACAGCCAATGCGTATCTTGTACACTCCTGTGGAATCGCTGCCCTTTAAGGTGCTGAAAGCTTCAGCTGTATTCATACAAACCCATCACAAAATCAGGAAGGCACCATAGGTGCCTTAAGGTGTTCTTAATACCCAGTTTTGAGATACCCTGAAAACTGAGAGTACAGTAATAGCTAAAGATAAGGTAGATTTGATACTAAAACAAACAACATAATAAAATTGTTTCATTAGCCACCAGTTTGGTTTAATCTAGTCTTACCTCCATTTTCAAATACAGTTTTGTTGTTTCCAGTTTGCTGACTAGCAAGCCATGCTATTTTGAGGCCTTCAGAGGCCTTTTTTTTTTTTTTTTTTTTTTTAATAGGTATTCCTTCAAGCTCAGCTGGGTGGCAAGCTGGAGGCCTTTCTTAAGGCCCCAGTATTCAGCCATATGGAAACATTGCAAACTTTTCAAATCGACACTATTCTGATTACTTTTAATTTTTCCCTATTAAAGGATTCATCTGGTCAATCTTGACTTTTTTTAAAAAATACAGTTTGCAAGCAGGCTGTGCTGAATACTGTCAGAGCTGCTTATTGGTATACATGTAGGGATGGATACCTGCATGTCTTGCTGCATGAATGGAGAACTTGGCATCTAGCCTGAAACTGATGTCCACAAACCTTTCTATGTATAGATGAAAGAGCAAACTCTGCCAGGAGTTTGGAAACCAAAACTATTGAACAGCCGTGACCTTAAAATAAAATAATATTTTTTTTTAAAGTGGCCAGGCGCTTAGAAACTGGAAATAAAATATGAGTAATTGATTGAAGCTTTCTTTTTCTTTCACCTTCTCCTCCTGCTACTGAACATTGCAGTGACTCTGGTAGGAAACCAGTGTAAAATACAGTATGTTATGAAACCCACTTGTATCGACTTCCCTCTGGTGAAAGTTTCTGCAGATACCTGGAGTTATGGAAAGTTAGTAGCAATGCCTGAGCATTTAATTAATGGTTCTTTCTCCCCGCCCCCCCCCCCCCCCCCCCCCCCCCAACATCTATCCCATATCGATACAGTGAGAAGTTACCAGTGGTGGGTTCACCCTTCTGGATGGCACCAGAAGTTCTCAGAGATGAACCTTACAATGAAAAGGTAGGTACATGATATAAATGGACTTTAGTTGTCAGATGTTTCTCTTCAATAGCTGTTTACAAGATTTAGAATTTCCATAATATTAAAATTATTATTTTTGTTTGTGACATTTCTGTACTCAGTAGGTCATTCAGACTAGGGGAGAGTGTGTGTTGAATAGCTAATATTTTTAATTCGTAGTGTGGATTCTTATACAAAAATAGAATTACCTTTAGCATAATTAACTGTTATGCTATTTCCATTCTGAAACACCCCACGTGCAGAAATACGGTAATGACTTGTTGACCTACCACAACTTAATTTAAGCAAGTCTCTTGAGAAGTGTAGTGAGGTTGCTTCCCTGACCATACATTAGTGAAATCTGGGTAGAAGTGAAAGGTCTGTATGTAAACTTGTACAATTATTTTAATTTAAAAAAAAAATAATCAACATTTCTCAAGGTAAGATACCCTGATAAAAATGTTCTACTAGGTATTTCTAAGTTTTCCTATTTGTGGCATTGGGAAATGCTTCTTTCAGAGGAAGATCAGATCACACTGGATCTTAGAAACAGTATTTTCAGTTAAGCTTTTCTTTACACAGGATTTTCTTTCCCACATGTAACATAGTCTACTTCAGCCCTGCAAGTGCAGCTTTTCTGTGATAAAGCCCACATCCTGTACCTTTTTATAGCTAGTAGTCAATAGTCTGTTTAATTGGTGGTACTTTTAACTTGCAGGAAAGCAGTAGCTACCTCAGTAATGAATGTAATAATTACCATTTCAAAGCTTTTTTTAAGAGTTACAATTGACCTAAATTAATAATTAAGTAACCAAATCTATGGTGCCACATTCTTCACTAACCCTCGGGCATGGAGGACTAAAGAGGAAGCAGGTCTCATACTTCATCAGCACGAAAGGTGACATATAAGCCTGCCTGATATGTAAGGGATGAGGGATGCTGGCTTCTGTTCTAGACTTGTATTCCATGTTTTCCTAAATTTTATTACATGATAAATTCAGGTGGGTGGAAATCTGAGGAACTCTGCAGCTCCTGGGGTAGTCAGATAAGTGATTACTAAGCATCATGGAAATTTCAATGGAAATTGATGCTGGTATACAGTGTTACTAGATATCTCAAGCTTTGGGAAAGACACTGTTTTCTCCAGAGGTACTGAACTGTGGGAAGAAAAAAATGTAATTTTTCTTAAAAACAGCATTAATGTTCTGAATAAGCTGTGATCATGTGTATTCTAAACCCGTCTTTCTAACCACAGTGATATATAGGCATGTCATGTTTTGGCTATGTTTTTAATTACTCCCATCTGTAAGACATCAAATGCAACTTCACCATTCTTTATGCAAGGAAGGATTTTTTAATTTTTTTTTATGCTGCTTAAGAGTGGTTTGGTGGTTTTTTCTTATTTTTCTTGAGAGAGTTTTAAAGTTATCATTGCTATTTGTGTAACAAGAATGCTTTACTGTGAGCATGTGTTTCTTCACATGGAAAATGTTAGCTATAATGCAGTTGCTTAGTGTTGTAAGGCTGTGGCGCTGGTTTAGTTGTTTCACGATAACCATTTGGGGTAAGGAGAAGCTCAGTGGCAGATAAGAATGATGAGTATTCATAGCTGAACCATGTGGCTATTTATTTTTTGTCTCTCTCAGGCGGATGTGTTCTCCTATGGTATAATTCTGTGTGAGATTATAGCAAGAATACAGGCAGATCCAGACTATCTGCCTCGCACAGAGGTAAGTGGGTATGTTTATAACATTGGTGGGAGGTGGTAAGTATGCCATGATAATGGCTGGCCTTTAGAACTTCTGGCACTGCTGCCAAAGGTACAATGAATAGGTGTTACATTAAAAATAGCCTGTAAAAGGCTTTTGTTCTCCTGTGCTGTTATTGTAAGAGGCTCCATTGAAGACACTTTCACAGGGACTTTGTCCAGCTGCAGTCCTCCTGGGAAATCCTTTCTGGCCCTGACTGGCAGAACATTGAGAGCATTACAGTGACCTTCCTTTTGTAGAGTGATAGCTCATGTAGACTTCTTGCTAGATTCAGAACAGAGCACTTTTTGGCACACTGCATCCACTAAGCAGCCCCTCCTTGTGAAGGGGGCAGGAGCTATGTTAGCAGCAGCTAAAATAAGCTCACGCTTATTTTTGCACAGACTGTGCTGAGCACTGTGGATCTGAGCTAGAATCGCCTATCAAACGAGATGCTTCTTACTTTCTTCAGTTGCCTTTTGGTTGTGTCCCATCTGCAGGGCAGCTTTTGGCCCTCTATGAGGGAGTCTTCCAGGAAAATTGTCTATCCCCCTCTGGTTCTGAAAATGAAAAATTGCTTAGGTCTTAAACTGCAGTAAGAAAGAGATCCTTTTGTTTCTCTGCCCTTCAGATTTTTTAGAAGTGCATTTAAGGAACTGGATAATTTGTATTACCAGTCTACCATCCACTGGAAAATTAACCATTTTAATTGATAAATTTTCATCATAGCAAAGCCTCTGGTTTTATATCAGGCTGTTAATTTACACTGTGAAAGTCACCATGGTGAAACATCATAGTATAAGATATTGCTTCCAGATCCGCATGGGCAACATCTCAAATGCAATCCATTGCACTTGAATCCAGGAAGAAGGATGGGCTTTGAAGTCAGCTCATTCTCTTACAGGTATCTTGTATCAAGCAATCCCCGTTGGGAATGCTGCAGTTTGGAGCGTGCATGAAATTTTCTCAAAATCCTCTGTATGTGGCTGCTGAGAGATGGTGTTCATGGTTATTCCTGATAACTCCATGTAGGGACCCCCTGAAAAGAAGATGCTTTGGGCCAGATAGCAGACCTCATTTATATCTCTATGCTGTGTTTTTGTTTGTACAGAATTTTGGATTAGATTATGATGCCTTCCAGCACATGGTGGGAGACTGTCCCCCTGACTTCCTCCAGCTGGCCTTCAACTGCTGTAATGTGAGTATCTTACTTGAAGTGGAGAGGCCTAAACTGGAGTTCTCTAAATCCCTCTGGCTTTTGAAGATACAGCTTAAATCATTTACAGAAGAGACTTGAAGAGCCTACCTATAAAAGCAGCGTACATTCTGATAACCCAGAAAGTCCCTTGCAGTTTTTATAACCCTTCCCCTTGCAAAAAGGTCTATCTTGTGTTTTTGCAATTCTGTGTTCTGTCATGCCAAACAGGTCTGGCACACTGAACAGCTTCTTGCAGGCTGCTCAGGCTGATCGTAACCAGTTGTATGCTATTGACACTGGCTGGCCCTCGGGCTGACAAAATCCAGCTGTTATTGTGTACAGACCTACTGAGCTGTGAAGAAAGAATTCTGAGTTGTTCTCACAAACCGAGGGGACAAACAAATCAAGAGCAGGAACTAAACTACTCTAAAGTTTCTATATGCTGCCTTTTGGAAAGTGGGATAAGCCTCCAAATCCCTAGCCTGTGTTCCAAAAAACCAAACTTGGATCCAAATGATCTAATATCAGTAAGGCTATAGGCAATGCGCTGTATGGAGTAAATTTTCCGCCAGTTATTCAAGTAAAATTGTGATAGTTGGTGCTGGATACCTTCATGGCTCCTCAGTGTGAAAAATTCCAATGAAGTAGGTCTCTTTTGTGGGTTATCCCATAACAGAGGTTGCTAGTACCTTTGTACAGTAAACTGGTTTATATGAAGTAAGAGAACCTGAGCTTCCACCAGATTCAGCTGAAGTTGGGAATGTCCAGTTTGCACAACTTAAGTTGAGGCAACTCCTAAAAATTTTATTGCACAAAACTTTGCCCGGGACTCCACAACCAGGCCATGCTGGAGCCAATACCAGCAGTGTGTCCAAGTGAGTGTAAGAAAAGTCCTATCTTGCTGTGCTCTTGATGCTTATTTTTGTCCCAAGCTCTCTCTTTACTTTGTATTAGTACAAATGCACATGCTCAAGGGCAGAGCGATATAAAGGTGAGGATGTGAGCAGGTGGGGGTGACTGCCGCTCTTGTCACAAGATAGCATAATTTAATTCTAAAAATGTTTGTGGAACTTACTCTGGACAAGCTGTTTCACGCCTCTGATTTCACCTTAGTACAGCAGAGATTGCTTCACCAGGACAGTGGTACATCTGACTCATGTTTATGAAGTGTTGTGACTACGTAAGCACTAAAGGGTTTGGCTAGACGTAGGATTTGACTTTGGAAATCTCAACTCCCACCTGTAGACTCCAGAAATCATACTGCATCCAAACACACGGTGCATGATTCAAAGCAATTTTTCAGCACAGGTGAAATTCAGAGTAAAGCTACTCATGAAGAAAGGGGAAGTGACTGATCTTATATTCTCATGTAAGAATTTGTTGTATTCAAAGAAAAAGGACTTTCTCCTACTGATTATTGTCAAATGCTGCCTCCTGTGTAATGAATGTCCCTTCCCTGAATTGCAAGTGGAAATTACTGTCTTGTGATCGAAGCCATTAATATGCTGATTTCAGTGTGGAGCATGCTGTAATTCACTTACCACTTACCTAGTAGAAGGAAAAAGGTGGTGAACAGATAAGGCTTTCTTATATAGAATCACAGAATCGTTTAAGTTGGAAAAGACCTTTAAGATCATCGAGTCTTCCTAAGCATGCTGTGCTTCAGTAATAGGTGATCTGTGTGATAATTTGCTCTTAGACATGGACATTTATGTAGCTTTTTATTATTTAATAGGTCAACAAACAGTGTAAACTGTATAGCTCAGCTGATTAGCTGAACTACTGTGCAAAGCTCTGGGGTTTTCTACAGCCAGGAAACGTGTTTTAGGGCAACCTAAGAAAACCAGTAAAAACTGACATGTATAAGTAGTGGATTAAAATTTCTTTAATTTCCTGTTATAAAGTGTTTTTTTTAAATAAGTACATGCAAAGAAGTCTAAAACTTAAGGCTCCCCAACAACTATAAGCCTACTTGTGTGAATACTTAAAATCGTGTATGATCATGCAAAAAGCTTACCAGCATGAGCCGAGCTGTGCTCAACTGCTGCCTTGGGGGAGAACCTTTTATTCCATTTGAGCAGAATCTGGACTGCTCAGGGATGGAAGAGGCAAGTGTTGCTCTGAGTCACTTTCCCATTGCTACTCTTGTCCTAGATCTTACCTAGCACAAATTGAAATAGCCAGAGAGCTCTTCTTATTTCCTGTAGCTTGCAACAGCTCCCTAAGCTTCCCAAATTAGTACATTTGTCAGAGTACAGAGTGTATGCTTTGGTGTTGCCTGTGCCCTACTGTTTCAATGAAATAGGGAAAGCAGACAAAGATGTTTTCCTATGCCAGGAAATTCCAGCTGCTGCATTAGAACAACTTTCTTGCTGCTCTTGAGCTCTTCAAGTGCAATTTGTTTGTTTGTTGTTTATTACTGTACATATGAATTTCTAGCCCTTTACCCTGTGTTGCTAGAAGGTGTTCTGGCATTGCTGATCATACCAGTTCTCTTCAGAAAGATCCATCTCGTAGGACCTGCAAGGCAGTATCAGGGAGGTCCTTGGGGTTTTTTGTTTACAAAGCACCACTGTTCCCTTTGTAATAGAGGTAGGATCTGTCTGGGCTTGTCTGCTCTGAAAAAGCCTTCAGAGGGCTGCAAACAGGAATCGGGTCAAGCGGAATCTTTTTTAATAGTGTAATGAGGTTAAGTTTCAGCTGCTGAATTAGACATTGCTACCTACAGTTAGTTAAACCTGTAACATACATGCAAGGTCAATGTTGAAAATGATGAAATGCCTTCTGAGTTACTACTTAAATTAAGCTGCTTGTCCTCTAATACAATTTTAGTGTTGGACTTTGTTTAGAGATCCATTTCTACTCGGGTACATAAATAAATACATACTGATAAATACAAACTGAATACATACTGATGACCGGGGGGGGTATTTTGCTTGGGCAAAGATGGATTTTTTTTTTTTCCTGTTGTATTACTTTGTCAAATTATATAACCAATCTTGCTTCCTCGCGAGACAGACCAGTACACTGAGTAGTAGGGCTAATTAACAGATGGAAAGATACAACATTTTAAACTTTAAAATCAGCAATGCCATTTAGGTGGGTTTTAATTAAAGCCACAAGGACATGATGGAAGAATTACAAACTTCTAAAGAATGACATAGCCAAGTTGCTTTGTTTAATCCTTATTGCTTCAGGCACGTTTTGAAATAACATTGATGTATAATCTCTGACTGATAACTGGAGTCCAGAAAGAAATCCTTGAGCTATGAAAGCTGTTTAAAACAAACAAACAAACAAAACCCTCTCTGAAGCCCTGAATGTAACAGCTTCCCACCTTTTCAATTTAAAATGCGTCCTCATCATAGAATGTTTACAACTTGAGAATTAAATGTGAGAGGTATAATGTACATAAACTGGGACAGAATACTACTTTTCCCCTGCTTTACATAGGTTTTTGCAATGACAACACACTTCTTAAAGCTGTCTTGAATTTCCTCAGTTCATCCCTCTGTCCACTGTGTAAGTAGAATAGCATGGACAAACCCACATGAACTTACTTGTATTTGTGTGCATTCACAGATGGATCCAAAGTTGCGTCCTTCATTTGCTGATATTGTCAAAACACTGGAGGAGATTTTAAACCGCCTGAGAAATGAGGACTCAGAGAGAGAGAGGAAGTTTTTGAACCTTGACAACAATGAAAGAAAACCCAAAGGTGAGTGTCTGTATTGTACAAACGTTGCTGCAGGCTAACAGCAAGAGGGTACAATGCTTCAGATTTTGAAGACTGGGATTTCAGCTATATATGGTATTACTTACAGCTTACGAATGATTTTACTCAAAGCCTGAAAATGATTCTGGAACAATGCTATATACTTTGCACTGCAGAGTGTCCTTTGGGAAAGAAGAGCTAACTGTTTTCTTGAAGTGCCTCAAAAAATTCTGCCCACGAGCTCTTGAGGGGAAATTTAGAGTTCATTTGGGAGTGGTTTTGTAAGTTGCTAACAGTATATGAAAATCCATCAACTTTTGCTTTGTCCCTGCCATACTTAGTGCATATACATAATTTCTTTGGTGTATGTTATATGTAGCACTTAGAAGCTTCTTAAATTCCTTCAGGGGTAAGACCAGAGAAGATGCAAGAGTATTATAAAGTACCTAGAAATACTCTGAAAGACTGGGGAAAAGCTGAATCCCAGATCTGCTTGGGAATGCTGGCCTTGAAGGGCTTTCTCTAAAGCCGTGTAGTGCCACCTGGTGTGGGGAGCAAACTGCGAGCAGTTCTTGTAGGCTAGGGCATATTCTGACTTAGATATCTTTATTATGTTAGTAGACTTCTGGGGCATTGGAAACGTAGAGTACAGTAAAAATTTTCTCATATTGTGTATATATAAATACACACTATATATATACATATATATCTATCTGTAATATGATTATAGATTGAATTAAGTTCTGTATTGCAAACCACATGGAGTGCATGCATGTGGTAGTTCTCCCACACCTGGAAAGCATCTAAAAGAGGTGTGAGTTAAAAAGGAAAATTTTTTGTTTGGTTGGTTTTTTTTGTTTTTTATTCTCCCCCATTTTCCTGGCATTCTCCCTTTGAAGTACATCTCAGCTTTGCATCTTCTTGGAGAAGTGTTACATGCTGTTCTTTGACCTGCGTAGTCTTTCCTAGGTGGAGTGACTACAGTCTAAACTGTGGCAGCATTTAAAGGGAAAAGTGGAAATCCACATATGCTTATTCTGGAAATGGTAATCAAAAGGAGATATAACTTCTTTCTATTCGTTTGTTATTACTCTACCGCAGCTCTGAAGAGGCACCTTGAGAGCCAGTGGCAGACGCATGTTCCAAACACTCAAGGAGTTAGCATCTTTTCCTAAAACAACTAAAATTTTCCCATCCTGTTCTACTGATACAGTTTTTATTGGGGGGGGGGGGGTGTGTGGTGGGGGTGTGGTGTAAGCGCATGTGTGCCAATAAATACGCACACCCCCATATGTACAACTTTTAAATTCCTATCCATTAGATTCAAATTCTCATATATCGCTAGTTTCTGTATTGGATAATGTACTGAATGAAGGCTGGGATGGAATTAATTAAACTCTTCATGGTATCAGGAGGGGCATTTTATTTTAGTCTTAACTTTACCCATCAGGGTGAAAAAGCCCCAATTCCTTTCGCAGCTATGTTTTGTACTTGCTCTCTTTTATGGTCAGTATCATCAAGAGATCTTGGGCAACCTCTGCTGGAAGCCAGGATGATAAATCTAGAAACATGCAAATTGTTCTTCTCCAAGACCACCCTGTGCCATCTCTGCTGTGTCAGTGTACTGGCAGCGAGGAGGTTCGAAGGGGCCCTAAAATACAGGGTTTGGATAGAAGAGGGAGAGACTTCTTCATTCCTACCAAGTATTTGTACAGTTTCCTTTCCTTTGTTTTCTTCTGAAGACAATATTGCCTGGCCAAATTAGCATCCCCCATAATCAGGGTGGCAAATTTGATCATAAAATGATAAAGAAGCAGTCCACTTTCACTGTCTAGGGAAGTAAGATGGCATTAACTGAATTTGCATTTCCTCAGGTCTTCAAGATGACTTTTAATTAGGCTGAGGCATGAGTAAAGAGGAGAGAATAGAGAATATTTTAAATGTAGTTTTGACTGCCTTATATTTAAAAGGTCCTGTGGACAGGGCTGCCAAATCTCCACATTTGAAGCCAATAATACACTGAGGAGAAGGGAATGGTGTCCTTGTGTTTGTGCAGGAACTTGTAAGGAATGAGCAAACATATGCTTATGGGAGATACTTTGGGACATCAGAAATGCAGGTTTTTCTTTACAGTTGTCATGAAGGCTCTGTGAGTGAGCAGACATGCAGGCATATAACTCCTTTAAGCTAAGAGTATTTCTTTTCTTCTACTCAGGGTCAATTGAAAAAGGACCAGGAGTAAAACGTTTGAGTTCCCTGGATGATAAGATCCCACCCAAGTCACCCCGTCCGCGTCGGAACATCTGGTTGTCACGCAGCCAGTCGGATATCTTCTCCCGCAAGCCTTCCAGGAAGATAAATGTGCAGGACCCCTACTATACACCAAACAAAGGGTTAGGCCGGAAAGTTAATCCCTTCAGTGCCCGGGAGGACCTCAAGGGGGGGGAAGATCAAATTCTTTGACATGCCAAGCAAGTCTGTGATCTCCCTTGTGTTTGACTTGCATTCTCCAGAGGCAGGGGGAAGCCTGAAAGCCAGCCAGTCCCAGTTCCGGCAGGCATATAGCACAGACTGGCAAGAATTTTCCCTTCTTCCTGGGAGGAGATGCAGATCACTTCCACTCTCTCCTGAATTGCCGCACAAGGAATATGGCCTGTTTGGGGGACTGTCTTCAACTGTCAGCAGGTGTGACCCAACCCTGCTAGGTGCAGAGGTTCGGCAAAAACTCCTGAGTAGCAGTAAATATGGTGTGTCAGAGATTCCCCCCTTTCAAGCCAAGCCTCACAGGCCAGAATTTCTTCCTGTACCAGGACAAGAGGAGGATATGGACTGTTCAGATGGGCCAGTGGCCCAGGAGGAAAATGGGTTTTGCCCTGTTGAGAACACGTGTGGGGATCCAGCAAGTAATCAACCATTAGTGCAGGCCCAGCCTGAGCCACTATCTTACAAAAAGCTCCCAGTTGAGAATTCGGTGAACTCTGAGGGACATGGCTCCTCACAAGTGTTTGTGGGTTGTCTTCCTTCTGAAGAGATGGAGGTGGAAGATGACCTACTGAAAAATACTCCGCTAGAGTCTGTAAAGCCTCTGTTCAGTGGTAGTCCTTCCACTGAGCTGAAGAGAGAGGCATGGCTCTTCAGGGAGCAGGATGGGGACAGTCCTGCCCTGGTGTCTCAGACCTCCTCCAACATCTCAGCAAGTGGCAGCACGCAGTCAACTTGTGACATATGAAGAGAGGGCTCAAACTGAACGTGTCCTTGAGGGAACAGTTGTTCCCAGTCGCTTAAACTCTGTTTTTCTATAGTGCTGGGCTTCACATTCGAAAGAGACTCAGCAGATGGTAGAAACTGGCTGTCAAACAGATAGCTGCAGACAGTGTTTGGAGAGACTGATTATTTTAACTTTATTTCAAACTGTGCTTATTCCCTTCCCTGATTTGCATTTAGGAGGGGGAACTACTCCAGCCAGAATGGCCATGTGGGCCCCACAGTCCTTCCAAGAGGCAGCAGCCAGAGCAGGCACTGTGTAAACAGTTTGACCTGGATTCCAGCATGGAGCATTTCAAGGCCTTAAGCTCCATGTTGGGTAGAAAGAGCAACGCTTAAGTTTTCCCTCTTCCTGTGACTGACCAGTTGCTCTAAACCACTGCAGATTTTGCATTAACATTCTGCAGCAGTACACGCGAGTTGGAGCCTATGTTTTAGAAACGGGCACAGAGATCTTTCAGAGCTATGTTGAGCAGATAGGAATGCTCTCTGGTCCCAGAGCTGCTGTGAATGCTGTTGCAGCATTAAACAAGCTCTTCTTTCAAAACCAGCAAAAACAAAACCCCTCGTGCTGGTCGCAATCTGCAGGCTGAATCACATGACAAGTACTTTGCGATTAACAAGAAGAATCTGTTCCCTGGTCTTTCATTTTCCCTTGGGATTTGGTAATGATGTGTAATACATTAGCGCAGGAAAGCAGGATGCAGTAAGCACTGCTTTCCTCCTTGCACAGCCTTTCATGTACCTCAACCCAAACGTGGAGGAAGATTTGCCCAGGGCATAAGAGGAGAGCCATATTCCAGGCATTGTCATTTCTGGGCTTCCGGAGAAACTGCCAGTGAAAGTACCAGTTGTACTGAGCTTTTGGGGGGTGTGGGCTCTTAGCTCTGAAGAGCTGAATGGACATCACGATCTGTTTCTGCAGAATAGTTAATTAAATACAGTATCTAGATCATAGTTGACTATTGCCACTAAGCTAGAAGGGTCACATTCACCTCCCTCTCTGGTACAACATCCCATCTCATTGATATCACTGCAGTAATGATGGCTCCTTATTTAGAACCAGACTGCTTGACAGAGGACAGGAATCCCCTGCTCAGGGGAAGTTGCCAGCAGTGTTGCAGCCACACAAGTGCTCTTGGAGGAGGATAGACAGTAGACCCACAGAAAGGCTTTGAATTGTCAAACTGAAGAAAATTAGCTTGTCCCAAATTAACTTTTTTTCCTTCTGCAGAAAGAAGCTGTTGTCTTCATTGGCTTCTCCTGTCACTGAATAGGATGATCTTTTTTTTTTTTTTCTCCTTCCCTCCACCAGCAGGTACATGTGAAAGAAGCAGCAGCATGAGCTTTAATGTTGCTTGCTGGAACAAGCACCAGAGATCCCTGCTCTGGTATGTGATGTACAGGAAAGCTTGTTCTGTGGTGATCTTTGTGCACCATCCTGCCCTTTTCCACTATCGTTGTCCCAACAACATGGGATTTTAAAATTTTTTTAAATTTTTTTTAACCTATATTATCATTCCTGAGGTATGCATTGCATGCCTGCTGAGCAGATGGTGATGCAGTGGAGACCAGAATTTCACCCAGGTAGCCTGTTACACTCTCTTCCTGCTCTCTTGTAAGGGTGGAAAATGTAAGCTAGTCTGATGGAAGCAAGACTATTCCTACTCTTTTCCCATCTCAAAGAAAGGATGAAGAAGAAAGCCTTAGTTCTTTCTTGGCTGAGACGCTTATCTTTCTGGATGTGTAGGTAACTATTCTGTGAGTTATAATTATGACTTCCTCTTGTGAAATATGTGTTACCCTGAGCAGCAGTTACCCCTTTGCAGTGGCTGCAAAGAATTAAATGAGAAACCCAGTGTCACTGAGTTACTGAGCACAGTCCATGCCAGATTAAGCAGCTGTTAGCAGTTTGAAAGAGAAAATGCCTATCCTTCCCAAGATCACCCCTTTTGGCCCACACCTCTCTGCCTCTTGAAGGTGCTGATCTGTGGAGCAGTCTGTCTTGTGTATGCTGTCTGCAGGGCTGGTGTCTGCAGAGCGCAGAGCAGCTTGTATGGCTGGCACTGTGCATGTGTAATTTCCTTTGAGGACAGGGAAACAGTCAGCCCGACTCACTTGCCAGCTAATTGCCTGCCCGGTGCCTGCTTTCCCCCCCCACCCCTTTCCTCTTTCTCTTTTTATCTTTTATACAATTGTAATCTTTCGGGAGGGAAACCATCAGCACCAGCTTCTGTTGTCACAAGATGCATTTAGGTGTGTGACTTCAGACAAACAAGCAATAATAAGGAATAGTTTACTTCTGGATCACCAGGCTGCAAGGAAGCTGTCCAGCATCCTACAACTGCCTGCAGCCTCATTGGAGAGCACGCTCACGCCTCTGGCGGCTCTGTGGCTTGCATTAGCCCTGGTTGTCAGCGCTGACACCTCATCATGAAGCCTGTTGCCCTCTCTGACACTGACTGCAAAGCCTGTGCAGTCAGGCTTGGAGTACCTATATGGCACCCATTACAGTGACCTCATCTGTTTTCTTATACCACTGTCTCTTAAACTGTTTCCCTGCTCTCTTACACAGCAGCATGGCTAAAATTTTATTTTCTTAAATGTCCACCCTAAGCACAGCCAGCTGACATGCATAGGGCACATCTATCAGCTTTTTCTAACTCTTTGTACTGAGGTGGAGATGTCAGAAAGAGAAATGCCAAGGAACAGCAACTCAGGCCTTTCCTGGATTCGTGGTCTGCATGGGAAAAGAGGCATGTGTATGAAACTGGAGTAAAAGGCCATTTTAAAATAGCTAAGTGCTTGCTAAAACCCAGTGTTTCCAAGGGCCTGGATGCAGCTGGCACTCACTATGTCTCATCCCTTTGGTTGTGTAAAGCTGAATCTAGGTTGCACCTAGTAAATACTCCTAGGTTTTCTGCCTACCTGAGGGTGCTTTTCTACTGGGGGCCATTTTCTGACAGCTACTGATGAACATGAATACGAACGTGTGGTCAGCAAACTCCTTGTTTTATAGTGATGTGACAGAGTTTTATTGTGATTGGATTTTATCATGATTTTTGACTTTCTTATGGGAGCAGTACTTGCTCTTTTAAAACACTTTCTACACATTGCTAGGTTCCCTGGAGAGATCAAAGATATTTTTAATTCACTTTAAATCTTTCTGCGTTGAATTCATTTAAATGTCTGTTATAAGCTATTTTTGTTGAGGTTGCAGGTTGGTAAGATGCAACTAAGAGAATGCATGTGAATTGCTGCCCCTCAAAAGCAGTGCAGACAAGGGGCTGTAGTAGACTTGTACTTGTTGGAGAGGCATTGATGTATTATCATGTGTAACAGAACATTGGTATTTTTTGCCAGTACAACTAAAGACACTTGAATAATTCCTGTTTGCACTTAATGCTGTTGTTTATATTGCATGTCACTACATTTCTATGCAAAAGAAATAACCTTTTTTTTCTGGGAGGAGAGGCAGCCAGATATTTGATTAAGTATAAAGATCTTTGCGAGATGATCTATTTTCGTATTTATGAAGGAGTTTTACGTCTTAATATTTTGCAGTCTGTAAATAGCTCAACTTGTAATTAAAGGCTTAGGAAGAAGTTTGTAGCCTGTGTATAATAGTAAGTTAACACTGCCAGAAAAAAAATCTTTGCAAAACAACTTTTCTAATATTGTGGATATTTATGAATATGTAAAGAAAGCACGTCTTGTTTTTATGTTGATTGACCTTCTGACTTTTTTTGAACTATAGAAATGGTGTATGTTTTATCGGAATTGCAATAAGAAGTAACCAAAGATGAATCCAGTTAAATATTTTCATAATTTTTTCTTGGTCAGGTTTTGTAAACTTTCCCAACTTGCTTTCAAAATAAAAATAAAATCAAGGCCTGAGTCTTGTGATTAAGAGAGCAACTCTAGGTTAAAAAAGCTGGCACAGATGCTTACTTAAGCTATGGATGACATTAACACCTGGCTTGAGATCGTATTCACTACTACTCAGCGCTGAATTATAAACAGGGAGAACAGCCATCCTTATTCAGTGTTATTTCACTCCTGCATCTTACTGAAGTGTTACACTATTAAATCCATGAGACTTGAGGACTTTTTCTGCTCTGCCTTATAGCGCTCTGAAGAGTAGGCAGTAACTTGTGACGTGTAAGACAAGATGGCTTTTGATAGCACTCAGCCTGCAGGGAGCTTGTCATTGCAGCCGCTCTGTTCTAGCCCTACAGAACAGCTTCAGCAGCACAGCAAGCAGTGCATGTAAGAGGACCATGTCTGGCTTTAAGTCCCACTGCATCTCCCCTTACTTAGAAGTCTGAAGACCTGCTGTGGCTTGGTTCTGCATGCAGTTAGCCTGCACTAAAACCGGCTGGCCCATTTGGGAGGAGAAGCTTTCTCCTTCCCCTCTCTCCTGTAGGAGCAAAGGTCTTTGCTTGTACATAGGTATGCTGTAATTACCAAGATTAAGGTAAAGTACAAATATGAAGTGGGATAGCTCTCCCAGGTGCATGTTCTAAACCAACCACGGCCAGTGTCTTTTTAAAAAAAAAAACACAACAAACTTTCTTTTCCCTTCTTGTCTTCCTTAGAAAGACAGGAAATAATTATGAGGGTTATAGGGAATTACCCTACCAGCAGTGACTGAAAGCAGTAACGCTTCACTAAACATTCATAAAAATGTATGCTTTGCCTGAAGAGCTAGTCCGCTTTCATCTGGCGTCTGGCAGAAGCATCACATCTTCCTCCAGTGACGGTTTATAGCATTTTCCATTGAGCTGGTTGTGCGAGTCAACAGCTTGGAGCTTTCAGATGTGTATGTGTTTTTGTAGGCAGACTTTGACCTTTAGCACATGCTCCTTTTGAAAAGGTCTATCCCACCCTAAACCACTAGGTTAAGTGGCAGCATGTAGTGAGGCTGTAGGTGCAGTAAGAATAAAGGCAAGATCTGGGAGGAGGCTGGGGCTCTAACATGCTAGGAGGTTTAAGTGGGAAGCTCTGACCTCTGTCTCCTCTTGTTTTCAAGTGATTACCCTCGTCATCTTCTGCAAGAAGTGAAACCCATGCTAAAGTAGCTAGCATATGGTCTTGCCAGAAAGGCAACCCTAGGTTGTTTTTTCAAAACCCATTCTGAGTGCAGAGCACTAAACTGAAACTTGCAGGCCTGGGTGCAGTTGGAGAGGAGCACTTTTCCCTCCCTCTTCTCCAGCCTCACCCCTGCCTTCACAGCCTAGCGTGCCACTAAGGAACAACAGGGGGAACTCCAATTGAGAGCAATTTAATCCATCAGAAGTTAAGACAAAAAAAAGTAAGAAACTTGCTCCCCTTCTGGTCAGTTCTTGATGGAATAAAGAACTTCAAAACTTGAGGGGAAAAAAAGCCCAGTTCAGCGAGGAGTCCTCTAGCTCTATCCACTGGCCCAGGCCAACTTCATCTTCTGGCTGTGAGCTTTGGAAGATTTAGAAAACAAGCTCTTCACTATTTGAAGCGGCACCGATTTCCCACTGAGGTACAATTTATTGTGGCAGTCTGGCAACCAGGGCCTTGCACCAGCGTCCGTGTTCTTTCCTTTCTTGAGCATCCAGACGTAAGCCATGATATAGCCAGTCATGAATGCATCGAAGCCAGCTCGGTGCGTGCCCCCCTGTGAAGGTGGACCATGGGTTTCCTTTTCTGCAGCGCATGCTGCTTCAGTCTCGGGGGTGTCTGGGTGATTGACTGAGCCCACCCCAGCGGCAACCTCCGACTTCCCCTCCACTCGGTCACTGTCAGAGGCATTTCCCTTGGCAGAAGGGCTCGCAGCAGCTGCTACCTGGGCAGTGGTTCCTTCCGTGCTCCCCAGATCCTCGTCCTGTTGTGCGCTGGGGTCTGAGCTGACCTCTGGTTCCATGTCTGTGGAGCTCTCCTCCAGTGGCCCGCCTTCAGTGTTGGGCGTGACCTCTGCCAGCTCCGTAGCAGCTGCAGGCTCATAGCAGCTCTGTTTTCGGGGTGGTCCCTCCTCCCCATTCTGAGCTAGCTCCGTCTCTTTTCCTGAGCTTTCCTGTTCAAATGCCTTCGCAGGCTCTTCTGTGTTCTTCCGACGTTTCCATTTGTGCTTCCGTTTCTTCCGCTTCTCCTCCCAAAGCTTGTCATCCTCATCAATTATGAGGTCAATATTATGAGACTGTGGACACTTCACCCCTTTTGGACACCAGCCGTAGGCCTAGGGAGAAAGAGAGAAATCGGTAGCCACCAGCCTCCTGGTCAGAGCAGCTCATCACCGTAACATGGAGCAGAGCTAATTATTCCCCTCTGCTGAGGGCTTGTGAGGCTGTGTCGGGAGCGCTGTGTCCAGTTACAGCCCCACAACACACAAGAAAGGCACTGACAAACTGCAGCCAGTGCAGCTGGGAGCTGTCAAGATGTAGCACACAACGTATGAGGAGAGGCCAAGGAAGGTGGGTTTGTTCCGTGTGGAGAGGACGAGGCTAAGGGGATGGGGATATCTAGTTGCTGTCTGCAGCTACCTAAAGCAGAGGTTATAGAGAAAATGGAGCTAAACTCTTCCGAGGGGAGCACAGGGAAAGGTGATGTGGTAACAAGTCAGGGGAAATTCTGACTAGGTATAGAGGAAAGGATTTTTCACAATGAGTGGTCAAGCACCAGAACAGGAGCCCGGAGGGGTTTTGTAATCTCTGTCCTTAGAGATTTTCAAAAGTCACCAAACAAGGCTCTGAGCAATATCGAGTTGGTGGTTGGATGGGAAACTTCCAGAGGTTCCCCAACCTACGTTGTTTTGTTCTGTGACAGTAATGTGCAACATCTGGAAGAGTTGCTTTTCTCCCTGAAGCATCTGAAACCAGTCACGATCTCATCAGATGGGCTCTTTGTTGACAGCTGTAGCAGCACCACGACTCGAGATGCTGTGCTACAGTGCCAGAGCTGCCGACAGGTAACATTCTTTTATATCTCATCAAGATACGGGAGAGGGAAGAAGCAGCATTTCTTGCTCAGAGGACAAGCCAAACTAATTTAGAACTTACAGCCCTCCCAAGGCAGCAATAGGCACTGTAACTCATACCATCCCTCTATTTAGGGCCACATAATCTTTCTAAATCTTGGCATCTAATGTAGCCTGTGGAATTCACCGCCTCCAAACAGAGCATGCTGTCCGTCATGAAGTCACCTGAAGCTTGAAAGTCTTCCTTGTACTGTGAAGCAAGCAAGGGGAAGTTCCCGGGTGCTTTCCTACCGCCTCCTTCCCTGGCCACATGTGGCTCTTTCCGTGGAGCCAGGAAGGAAGCAGGGATTCATGTTACTTACCGAGAATTTCTCACAAACAGGCACCTTATTTCCCCCCTCCACATTGTGGCTTTCTTCTTCCAGCGAGCAGTGGCGATAGTCGATGTAACGGGACATGTTGGCAGGGTAGTTGCAGAACTCCACAGTGAGGTGCTGGCCACTGGAGTCCTTCAGCTTGCAGTTCTCTCTCTTGCTGGAACAAAGAAGAGTTCACCATTACTGCGGTTAACTCACCGAAGGTACCACAGCATGGAGCTGGTGCAAACACACTGCTCTCCACAAGTCTCAACTCCACTAGTTTCCTGCTCTTGAGCTCTAGCCCCAGTTTGAAAGAAACTGCTGGAAAGAAACTCAGTCCTGGAAGAAGAGCTTTAGTTAAGTAGTTGCTTCCGTGCTGATTTAAAGGCTGGTTTCTCTTATGCCGACATAACAGGCAGGGACACCAGTGTCTGTAGTGAAGCTATGGGAGAAGGTGACACATAGCTCAGTTTTAAATATTAAGGGCACTAAGATACGTGTCAGTCCTCATAATGCTAACGGACAAAGAGGAAATGCCCCAAAACAAGGTGTCACGTAGAGTATGCAGCACTCACCACCCAGACAGGGCGGCAGAACCTGGGCAATGTAGACAACGAGGAAACGTTTTCCATCTCATCAGAAAAGAACCGTTTTGTCCCAAGAGCTGGCTAAAAGGCCCAAAACCTTTGGAAGTCTCCATGTAACTAGAATTGTGGGTTAAAATATTTAAGAAGTCAGTAGAAAAAGTATTTTTGTCTTGTCAAAACAAAGCATTCTCATGTTTGAGAACAGCCATCTTTAATGTTTTCAGACCTGTCAGAATGGCATTTCCTGATATAAAACAGTCACTAAAAATATCATTTCTCCTCCGCACAGAGCATGACTTCAGTTTAATGGAGATTCAAGGGGCTGTATCACTGCCAGGGGCTTGTTTAGATTGTGTGGGGAGTGCAGAACCAGGGGCCAGACTGACATACAAAGTGGACGGACATCTCTGCTTCTAACGTGTCTGCCTGGAAGATATCCACGAAGAGCTGGGGGCAGGAAGCAAGACAGGATGCCCTGGAACAAGAGCGCAACCTTTGCTTGGAAGGAAAGTGATGGGAGCTGTAGCTGGCCGCATGTGAGCGTCACGTGTGGGACGCGTGACAGGGCTGGTCGGCGTCAGGAGGTGCAGGGAGCACTCGCCCTTAGAACTGCACCGTCTCTTAGAAAACCGAGTTATAACTAGCAGATCCCGCAGGCACAACCCTGTCTTCACTTGCTCTCTGGCTGAGTTTTAAGGGTCTCTCTTCTGTGTGTGCTCCTGCCGTGGCCCTGTGGCACTGCTGGACCAGGGCCATGCAGCGAATCAATTCTTTTTCAGTTAGATCGGGTCGCTCTGTGGTCAAAACTGCTACCAGCGGAAGACAGAAATCCTCTTTCAGCAGCTGCCCACCGAGCAGATAAGGCGTGTTACAAAATGCACCCTTATGAACTCGGCACCCGTCCTAGAAATGGGAAGGGCACGGGGCAGAGTCACCTGAAAAGCACCTTTCTTCTCTCATTGGGATAATACAAAGACCCAACTCCCTTGCCTAGAAAAACAAACAAAACACTGACACTCCCTTCGCCTTTCCTCCTGTAAGCTTTAAATACCAGAGCGCCGCTCACCATTTCTTGTAAGCGTACTCCAGGTAGGATGCCACAAAGCGAGTCTCAAACTCTGAAGCATATTTGGTGTCATATATTCCTGCTGGAAACATTTCCGAGAGGTCAGCGGTGAAGGTGCCGAGGTTGTCTGGGAGGTGAGCATAGAAGCACTGGTACAGAAAGACCAGATCGATCAGGCCGTTATGGAGAATGAGAGGCTTCTTCGCTCGTATGAGCTCCAGAAAAAAAGTCCGAACGCTCTGGCTCTCGTTCTCATTGCCCTGCAAGAAGAAGGATTAATCAACGAGCCTTAGCGCCCTGACTTGCCATCACCCCAGGAAGTCCTCAGAGCCTGCTGTAGCAGAGTCCTGCCTACAGCTGTTTCTTCCTCTCACCAAACAGAGGCCCAAATATTTGGAAAAGCAACTGCAACGAGTGACAGCCTGGATGTAAAAGAGCAGGGAGACGAAAGGGATAATGCTGCACCCAAGACCCCAGCATGAGCCCACCTTCCCTCAGCAGCTGCATGAGGGAGACGCCAGGACCAGGGGAAGCCAGCGACCGCCCCAGGACCCTGGAGCAGAGCAAGCTGGGGTGTCTGAAGGAGAGCTGGCCTGTACCTTGTCGTTGCCCTTGTGGTAGGGGATCCCCTGGGAGTACTGCTTGTTGAAGTCAAAGCCGTGCTGCACCAGGAACTGCACCGACTGGGGTTCCACAATATAATCCTCCATGCAGAGGAGCGTCAGGTTGTAGATCTGGCAGAGGTACGTGTTCTCCGACTGCAAAGCGACACAGGGACGCCTGTCACAGGGAGCTGCCGAAAAGGCCAGGGGCAAGTCCCTGGAGCACGGCTGGGCTGAGTCCCATCTCCCAGCAGAGCCCCGGTGCCCGCTGCTCCCTTGGAAGGCGGGAGTGGGGGGGAACGGGCCGCCCTACGGCCGGCGCACGTACCTTCTCCGGGAGCTGCTTGAAACAGGCGACGCCGAGGGAGAGGACAGAGCGGGTCCTGGCCGCGCTGCAGACAGCCTTGTACCGCTCTTCGATGCACCTGGGCGGCAGGAGAAGGGGAGCTGGCGGCTCCCGCCCCGGCACCCCCGCCCCTTCCCGCCGGCCACCCCGGCAGAGCTACACCCGCCGCGGGAAGGGAACCGGGCAACCGGTGCCGAAGGGACCGGTAAGTTCGGCTCAGCCACCACCCCCCCCGCCCCCGACCGGGGCACTCACGGGCTCAGCAGCAACTTCCTGGTGCCCAGGCCGCTCAGCTCCTGCGGGGAGACACCCGTCAGCGGGCCCGGCCGCTCCGCCGGCCACCGCCGCCCCCCGCCCCGTCCCGCCTCACCGTGTCCACGGCGATGAAGGTGGCGGTGCGCAGCGCCAGCACCATGGAGGGCCACAGCTCCCTGAAGTTGTCGCTTTGCACGTCCACCACCGGCACCCGCCACCGCGCCATGGCCGCCCCCGCCGCCGCTCCGCGCCGCTCCCGGGGCCTCCGCCGAGGCGTCTGCCCGCCGCCTTGCCCGCCTCCGCCGGTCGCCCTGCCCTCCCCCGCGCCCCGCGCCGCCGGACCGCGCGGGAGGCCCGGTTCCTGTCAGCCGCCAGCGGGATTTTTTTCCACTTCTCCAAAGTCCCTTTTCTAACGAAATTTGTTTTTTAAGTAAACGGGCGTTTAGCTCGGGCAGCCCGCCGGGGTCCTTCTAGTGCGGCCGCTGGGACCGGCGGGAGAAGGGGCGGGGACCTCACGTTCTCCCCTGGAGCGCTGATTGGCTCCGGCGCGCCGGGAGGTCCCGCCCCCTCCCCCGGGAGGCCTGAGGACGGTGCGGGGGCGCGAACGCGCGAACCCGCCGCCTCGCTCCGATTGGCTCACGCGCGGCAGGTGGGCGGGACCGCCCGCTCTGATTTGTCCCCGCGCGGGGGCGGGGCGCGGGAAGGGAAACATTTTCCCGGGAAAGTCTCACGTGGCGCCGCGCCGCCCTTGGGCCCCGGCTCTGCCGGGGAGCGGCCCGGCCCGGCCCGGCCATGAGCCAGCTCCGGGCGGCGGCTGCCAGGGGTCTCCGGCGGAGCGGCGGGAGGGCGGCCCTGCCTGCGGGGCAGAGCAGGAGGGGCGCGTCGCCCCGCGGAGGTGCCCGGTAGCGGGAGGGCTGGGGCGGGGGAGCGTGGGGTGTCCTCTCCGGGACACGGGGCCGCCAGCCCGGGCAGCTCCCGGTGCTTGCTGCGTCCTTGTCAGGCTCGGCGCTCCTCCACCCGCCAGCGGCTCCGTCGGGCTCCCGCCTCTGGCCCCGTGGTGCTGCAGTCGGGCCCCGCACCACTTCTCCATCCGCGCCCTGAGCCCGCGCCCCTCTCCCCGCAGGGGCCCCAGCTCCAGCGCCTGCTCCGCCGCCCGCCCGGCATCTCTTCAGCGACCCGGCTGAGATCGAGGCCCTGCGGGGGAACCTGCTGGCCTGGTACGACAGATGCAAGCGGGACCTTCCCTGGAGGGCGCTGGTAAGGGGTGCCGTAGCCGGGAACCGGTCCCTCTGCCTTGAGGGGGTGTTGCTGAGGTGCCCACGGCGTCTCTCCCTATGCGATGCATCCCTAACTGCATGGAGGTGGAAGAGGGTGTTGGAAGTGGGAGCGTGCCCCCAGCTGGGCCCGGCGGTTCCGTGGCGGGTGGGCTGCAGGCAGTCCCCACGTACGAAGGGTAAAGTGGGGCACAGGGTGAAACTGTGCTTCTCAAACACAGCCTCCAAGCCTGAGCGCTTTTCTCTGATAAACTTAGTCTATTGTCTTTTAAACCTGTTTTTTTCCTGCCTCTGTGGTACCCTGCAGCAGCGAGCGCTGCGTGAAAAGCTGTTCCGTGTGTTTGCTTTAAGCCTGCCAAGCGTTTTTACTGGAGCTCCTGCCTGCTCTGTGCTCGGCCTGGCAACAAGTGGTTTGGCAGAGCCAGGGTGCTGGGGCTGGGCACCAGCTTTACAGCTGCCTCCGTCTGAGCGGTGCTGGGACCTGCCTGGCCCTTCTGTGAGGTTTAAATCTACCTGCGATTTCTTCCCGTGCAGAGGGGCTCGGGTCTGGGACAGCTCCTCTGGTGGGATTTCTGAACCTGGGGGATATATTTTTATGCAGATTCCTATGCAGTGTTCGAAACACACCACGGGTAATTTTATTTTATACACAAGTCCCCTCTGCAGTGGGGTCCTGTGTCACCCTGTTTCTCTCACTCCATCTTCTTCCTCTTTCAGGCAGCAACTGAGCCGGACGCCGACAGACGGGCATATGCAGGTGAGGAGCAGGGACAGCGCCCAGCATGTGTGGGGCGCCCCCCTGCGTGTTTCCCCCTGACATGGACGTGCAATATGGCCTTGTGAGGAAACCTGGCTTCGGTTGCCACGCTTGGAATGGGCTGCCTGGGGTGGCCGTGAGAGCCACTGACCCCACTCGCAAGGCTCAGGGGGGTCCAAGAGCCCACTTTGGGCCTGAGGGAACTCCTGTGGGGAAGGAGGGGGGTGGGGAGGGGTCCCATGTGTTGGATGCCACTGCAGCGCTTGTAGTCAGTACTAACATGGCCACGGCACGAGGTGTGGGTGGCATTGGTGCCTCTGCTCTGATCCCTGCCCTGGCCCCTGCAGTGTGGGTGTCTGAGATCATGCTGCAGCAGACGCAGGTGGCTACAGTGATCGACTACTACAACCGCTGGATGCAGGTGACTGTTCCCCCCAGAGTCCTGTGCCCACAGGCTGCCTGTTTTGGAGACCTTGTCCACTGCCTGTGGCAAATCCCCAGCTGCAGAGCATGGCTCTGCTTGTCCCCGACTTGTCCCCTTTCCCTCTGTACCACAGAAGTGGCCGACGCTGCAGGCTCTGGCGCAGGCATCCCTGGAGGTGAGCGTTGCTGGGGCCTGGTGCTCTCCCTGCCCTCATGGCTCCTCCCACACCCCATCTAACACCATGCCGTGTCTCTTGGGGCAGGAGGTGAATGAGCTGTGGGCAGGACTTGGCTACTACTCCCGAGGGAAGCGTCTGCAGGAGGCAGCAAGGAAGGTGCCCTGGTGTTGGGGTGTGGGGGGCATTTCCAAAGCCCTCTGTGGCCCCTGGGTTGGTGCTGGCTCCCATCTGCCCTGCCTTGCTGGGGCTGTGTGCTGCTGGCACAAGGCTACAGAGGCTGGGATCCCATCTTACCGTGGGTGAAATGGATTGCATGCACGCGCCCCGGCTGCTCCCCTGACCCCAGCCCCCTCTCTGCCAGGTGGTGTGCGAGCTGGCTGGCCAGATGCCCAGGACGGCTGAGGACCTGCAGAAGCTGCTGCCGGGAGTGGGCCGATACACAGCGGGAGCCATCGCGTCCATCTCGTACGGGCAGGTGAGAGCTGGGCGTCAGTGGACGCGTCTCCCCTCTCTGCCACCCAGCCCCGTTCCTGCCAGGGTCCTGCTGCTGGGTCTTGCAAGCCAGGGGCTCCCCAGGGCTGTGCTTGGCTCTGGCTCTCCCCTGTTTGTGGTGCGTCTCACCCACCACCCAGCTTGGCCTGTGGGTTGGCCTCGTGTGTCCCCCCCACCTCCATCCTGGGAGCACCCCAGCTCCCTGCCTTGCTAGGAGCATGGGCATCTCCTAGCGTGGTAACCCCAGCTCCTCTGCCAGGCTACTGGCGTCGTGGATGGGAACGTGATCCGGGTCCTGTGCCGCCTGCGGTGCATCGGTGCCGACTCCAGCAGCCCAGCCGTCATCGACTGGCTCTGGTAAGAGGAACGCTCCATCCCTGCTCTGAGCTGCAGCGATCGTGGCTGTGCTTGTTGGTGGCTAAGGGCAGGATCACTCGGGAGCCGTGGGGAGCTGAGCCTGGGAAAGGGGAGAGGCATGGGGTGCAGGAGCTCTTGGGAAGCTGGTGCTGCTGGGAGTGGTGGAGAAAGGAGCCGTGTTGCCTCTGCCTACCTAGGAGCATCCCCCCTCGCAGGCAGGAGGTGGGCAAAGGTCCTGGGGCCCTCTCCCTACAGAGCCCCCTGCCGCTCACTGCTCTTTCTCCCAGGGACATGGCCAATGCCCTGGTAGACAGGAGCCGCCCAGGGGATTTTAACCAAGCCCTGATGGAGCTGGGGGCAACCGTGTGTGTGCCCAAGGCCCCGCTGTGTGGGGAGTGCCCCGTCAAGCAGCACTGCCAAGCACGGCGCAGGGTAAGTACAGCCCCAAAATCTTTCTCCTCTCTGCCTGTGGGTGGCCAGGGGCTGCCAGCTGTCCTAGTGGGGTGGCAGAAGGTCACCCCAGCTCCCCTCTGAAGCTTCTTGCAAGACATCCTTGTCCCAGACCAGTGCTGCAAGCCATTCTTGCCTGGGCATCACGTCCCGCATCCTCACCGGCTGCCGGCCCCAAGGGGTCACCATGCATGGGGACAAGATGGGCTGGTGGATGAGCCTGTCCCCATTCATATCCCCCCCTGCAGGTGGAGAAGGAGCTGGCCTTCGCCTCTCAGAAACTGTTTGGAAAACCCGCCCCAGTGCCTGATGTTGAGGACTGTGGTAAGCGCCTGGGGAGACCCCTGTTGTGGCTCTGGCTCTGGACCCCGCAGTGACTGTTACACTGGCGTTTGCAGGTGTTGGGGGCTGTCCACTGTGCCCCCCAGCCACGGAGCCATGGGACAGCAGCCTGGGGGTGACCAACTTCCCCCGGAAAGCAGTGAAGAAGCAGCCGCGGGTGGCACGAACGGCCACGTGTGTGCTGGAGCGGAGGGGCTGCCACGGGGCCCCGGAGTACCTCATCGTGCAGAGACCCAGCTCAGGTAATGGGGCTGGGTGGGAGGGTGGCAAAGGCACCACATGGCACCTTCTCACCTACACGAGGGACAGAACAGCCTGGGAGCAGGGATGTGATGAGACTCAGTGTCCCAGATGTGCCTCTTGCCAGCTTATGTCCCCGGTGTGCCCCCTCCCCAGGTCTCCTGGCCGGGCTCTGGGAGTTCCCCAGCCTCCCACTGGCTGAGGGTCTGCAGGAGGAGAAGCAGAGGGAGGTGCTGGCAGATCACCTCCAGGCCTGGACAGGGCGGCCCGTGACGGCTAGAGGCCTGCGGTTCATTGGAGAGGTGAGCCTGGGGCCAGAGGCATGCAGCGTGAGGCCCCTGTGCTTGGCCATGGGGGACATAGCACAGAGGGACGAGGCTCCCCCTTCCCTGCTGTCACCCCTCCCAAGCCCTGCCCCGCTCTGCAGAGCCCAGGCAGACTTGGTGCACTCGTGAGGCAGCTGAGCAAGCAGCGCATCCCCTGCTGCCTGCCCATTTCTGTGTCTTCCCATCCCCTCACAGGTCATCCACATCTTCTCTCACATCCACCAGACATATGTGGTCTACTCCCTGCCCCTGGATGGGGACGTGACCCTGGACCCTGCCTTGTCCCCGTCCCGCTGGGTGACAGAGGAGGAGTTCCATGCCTCAGCCGTGTCCACAGCCATGAAGAAGGTACCGGGGGGACCTGGGCCTTTCCTCCCTTCCCTCCGTCTCCCTGAGGTCCTGGGCACCCCCCCAATCTCTGCAGGCTGTCCTGGCTCCAGGACCTGGCTGCCGTTCAGCTCTGGGCTCTTGTGCTTCCTTCAGGTGCTGAAAGCGTGTGAGAAGCAGCGTGGGGAGGAGAGCAGCCCTGGCAAGGTGGGCATCGCTGGAGGGTGTGCAGCCCTGTTGCTGTGGGCCAGGCCTCAGTGTGCGGTGCTGGAGCCCCCCCGGGCTCTGGGGTCAGGACAAGGAGCATCCCTAGCCTGGGGCAGGGCTGTGTCCAGGGGATTTGCCTGGCTGGCTTTGCCCGATGTCCCCAATACCAGGGTCCCCTCCTTGCCTCAAAGGCAATCCCTGGAGGCCGCGGGGGCCCTTGGGCTTTGGCTTAGCCCCAGCCTGTCTCTCCTGCAGGGCTCCAAGCGGAAGCGGGGCGCAAAGCTGCAGGGAGCAAGCAGCACCCGCCCTGGGACGCAACTCTCCCTCCGTGCCTTCCTCCGGGCACCCACCTCCCCATGATGGCACCTTTGACATCTGAGACCACTGGAGACCTGCACTGTGGTGAGTCCTGCCCATAGTGTCAGGATGGTGTCCCCTACACTGCTGCATGCCCGGACCACAGCCCTGTGTAATGGTCTCCCGCTCCTCCTTGCAGAATCCACTGGCTTCCCCAGCTCTCCCGTGGGAGTTGTGCCTTGATGTGGCCAGCGTGGTCCTGGACATGACCCGGCGCCAGGCTTGCTCTCCCCGCTCAGCCGGAGCCCTCCTGGGGTTATTCGGCCCCATACAGCCACCGCTGTGGCACTGTGGACTCACGGCAGCAGGGGTTTCTCTCCGGCAGCAGGAAGGCTGTGGCCACATCGCTCCCGCAGCCCTGTCCCTAGCTGCCCACCTGCACCTCCTCTGCCAGCCAGCGACTGTGGATGCTGCCGTACCCTTCCTGGCCTCCAGTAGCCCTTTTTATACACTTGTTTATACTGAACCTGAGCCACGGGCTTTCTAATAATAAATCTCCTTTGTGTGTGGGTTTTTTTAAGTGACTTTCTGCCTCTGTTGCATTGTGCTAAGCTGGGGGGGTTGGGCAGCCTGTGGTTGAACATGAGGATGGCCAGCAGGATCTTTCCAGCTGGGCTGGGGACAGCAGGGATTTCTTCATTAATGCACCCATGAACCCCTCGACTGAGCATTAACTACTGGTGACCCCACATAAGGCACCCAGGACATCTCTCCTGCCAAGGCAGGGATCAGCCCCTGGGGGCTGCACAGCTCCTGCCTGCGGGCTGCTCCTCTGTGGGGCCAGGCAGCCCTGCCCTGGGCTTCTTGTAGGGTTTTATCCCCCTTTTTTCCCTTTTCCATCAGGCTGTTCCCCACTGTGTTCACGCTGTGGCTTTCCCCAATTGCGATGCACAGTAGCACCCTTGCAAAGGCACAAGCCCGGGAGGTTCCTCCCAGGGGGCTGCCAAGGGTTTTCCTCCTTCCCCAGGCTTGTGTCCCTGCCTGGGGCTGGCAGGGACAGGGGCCAGTCCTGGGGGGTGGGCAAGTGGCCTCAGTTTAGGGACTGTAGGACTGGGGACAGCCTGCCTCAAGGGGTGGAAAGGACCCTTTCATCCTCACCTGGCACTTGGCAGATCTTAAATGGGAGGAGAAAAAAACCAAAGCAGGGCTCGCAGGTTAGTTCTTTAATCGAGGGGAGCAAGAGGCCATCACTTGCCCTGCACAGGGGCTGGCTGTGCTCTGGGTGGTAACTGTTGACGAGCTGTGGTGTCCATGGCCCCCGGGTTATCCCCTCCCCTCTGGCAGCCCCTCAAACCATGCTGTGACAGCAGTGTCCTTGGCCATGCTGCAGGTACAAGTCTGATTAGATCAAGATGAAATGAAGGCAGAAAATTCTTCACATAAGGCTGATACCTCCCTGGGAATCCAGGGAGGGGCAGAAACCACCCTTCATCCCGGGGGATGCTCAGAGCCCCACTGGACGTGGCTCCAAGCAACCTGCTGTCACGCTGACGTTGGCTCTGGGTTGACCTGGAGACCTCCCTTGGTCCCTGCCATCCTGGGCCATGCCGCAGGCACCTGCTGGTATCTCTACAGCAGTGCGTTGCCCCAGGGTGGGACCGGAGAGGACGGGGAGCTGAGGGAGGAAGATTGCAGTTTTGCCACTACTGCTGCTGGTCCATATAGACCTGCACAGCTTTCCACAGTGCCCGTATATTGCCTTCCCCAAAGCCGGGTGCTCCCCGCCGGTCAATGAGCTCCAGAAAGAAGGTCTCCTCGGAGAAGATGGGATGGGTAAAGATCTGCATCAAATACTCCTGGGAAGGGCTCTCTGTGGCATCAGCACTCGCCCGGCCCTTGTCCCCGGGCACTGTGGTGTCCAGCAGGATGCCCAGCTCTGCCAGCGTGCGGGGGTCCTGCCCGGCCCCCCGGATCTCCTCCGCTTTGCCCCCCTGGCTGTAATAGGCAGGGGGGGGCGTGAAGAACCGCACACCCCCCTGCTGCAAAGCCCTGGTCGTGGCGACAATATCGGTGGTGCGGAGGCCAACGTGCTGGATCCCGGCCCCACCGTGCTGCTCTAGGAAGGTGTCAACTTGGTTGGTGCCGTCCTCCGAGAGGGACTCGGCGAGGATGAGCTTGCAGCCGTGTGCCAGGGCACCCTGGGCGCTCTGCAGCGCGAGGAGCAGCATGCCCACCCCCTGCCCACCAACCACGTACCCCTCGGCCGGCCTCTCCCGTGGGTGCAGCAGGAAGCGGTGGAAGCCGAAGCAGCGCTGATACCAGTCCAGAGCCGCCCGGGTGCCACCCCGTGGGCAGACGTACGTGATGTGGTCAAAGTGGGTGATCTCAATCCCATCCCCCGCGGCCAAGGGGGCTCCTTGGATGGGCTGGAAGCCGGGCAGGAAGGGTCCCCGGTAGCGGGATCGGTCCAGAAGGGTATGGCTGATGTTGCCCACAATGGAGCTCGCCACCCCGTAGGTGACGGAGCCGCCATCATCCCTCACCTCGGTGGGGGGCACCAGCAGGGAGCATCCCTGGCTCTGCAGCCGCTTGCAGAGCCCTGGCACGTCATCCACTTCGAAGCAGACGTTGGAGGCTGTGCCCAAGGTGGGCCGGGGGTCCACGTCGTAGAGGAAATCATGGGAGGAGGCACCGGCGGGCCCCGGTGCCAGGCGCTCGTTGATGAGGAAGATGGCGGATCCCCGTCGCAAGGCCAGCTGCCGGACCCGCGGTGTCTGTCGCGCGGCCAGCGGCTGGAAGCGAAAGGTGGCGGCCAGGTCCTGGGCCCAGCGCTGCCTGTAGGGCACGTGGAGGGAGATGAAGCAGGGGCGGCTCAGCGAGGCTGCCATGGCTGGGGCAGGCTGCGGGGAGGACGCACGGGGTCAGGGGGGGGCTTGCTGGCCGCGGGAAGGAGCCATTCCCCCACCTTGCATGGAGCCCGAGTGTATTTGCATACACAGATGCACACGTGTGTAAATTTGCACCCCTTAAATGTGTGTATTTTAAATAAGTGGGTCTCACAAGCCAATATGCACTGTGCAAGGGACCTTTGGGACCAGCTGCAAAAAGCTGCCCAAGGATGCGGAGCCACCCTGCCACCCCTTTGCTATGCTGCCCTGCCCCACGGCCGTGCCTGGGGTCGCACAGGAGGAAAGCCCTGAGCCTTGGCCACAGCGGGTCCCCTCTGGAGCCATGTGTCCCTGGAGGGTGCCGCAGGGAGGTGCGCAGGGAAATCCAGGTGAAGGAGGCGTGCATGCATGTGTAAGCAAGGCTATGGGGACAAGGGTTGTGGGGGGGGAACGTCCTGTACCTGCAACCAGGAACATGGAGGTTGGACTGGTAAGCAGAGAGCAGCATGCTGGTTACAGCTAAAAGGCTCCTGTGCTGCCCCAGCCCTTGTCAGTGGGGTCCCACAAATGGCGGGGGGGAGCGGCGGGGTCACGGCAGGCTGATGTGCCCTTCCCCTCCCCAACAAGGACGGCGTGGAGCTACTGCGCTCCCCACAACAGGCTCAGGTCAGTGACCTTGCCCTAGGGGCACGGAGGGTGAAACAGGAGGGGCACCGTGGGAAAAGCGACCTCCCCCCAGCCCAAATACCCGTCACACTGAAGGGGGAAAAAAAGATCTGTCCAAAAACCCCTGCGGCATCACCTCTCAAGAGCATCCCACGGAGGGTTCCTGACCCCATGCCACACACCAGCCACCCTGGCCGGACCCCACAGAGGTGCACTGGGGTGTGTGAGGGGAGACCTTAATCATTCCCCTCCACCTGCCCCCCCAAAAAAAGGGCTTTGCACTGAGCCTCTGCCAGGCTGTGGGGGTTAGGCTGCACTGCACCCAGGCACCCCACCTGCCATGGGGGAGCAGCAGCGCCCTGTTGGGACCCCCAGCTGCTCCACACCAGCCCAGGGAAGGGGGATCCTGGCTGGGGCCCCTGCCCTGGTGAGCACATGGACAGGGGACGGCGCTCCCTCCCTCCCTGCCCTCCTTCCCCGCTGCTGCACCCTGCGGGATCAGCACCGGTCCCGCTTGCGCTCTCCCACCGCACCGCCCCATCACCCCCAGTCCCGCCACCCCCCATGCCCGTGGGGGCCTGCAGGGCCCCAGCTCGCCCTCGGCCTGCGGCTCACCGGGGTCAAGGCTGCGGGCGAAGGGGATGCCGGGCCAGGGGCCGGCCCCAGAGAGGCGGTTCAGTTTGCTCCTCCCCAGCATGCAACAGGCCATGGCGGGACGGGGAAAGGGGTTGGCGATGCCAGGGAGGCTGCAAAGCCACCTGCACCGCCATGGGGAAGCCTCCTCCGCGGGAGGAATCGGCGGGTGCTGTCCTGGGCAAGGATGGGGCCGGCACACGTGGCGTGAGGCCATGCCGGTGTGGCATGGGAGCTGCCCCGGCACGTTTAAAGCCAGGGATGTGTGGCTGCCAGACACTGCAGGTGCCAAAAGTTTGTGCCGATCCCAGAGGTGCCAGGATGTGTTTGCAGAACAAAACGCTGCCCAGGCTGATAACCGCACCGCAGGCACCGCAGCCGCCGGCTTGGCGATGAGCAAAGGGAGGAGACGAACCGGCTGGCAGGTGGTGGCTGGGGGTCCCCTGGGACCGGTGATGGAATGGCTCATGTCTGTGCTGGGTCATTCGCTGCCGGCCTGAGTCCCGTCGGGGCAGGGCATGTCGCGGGGAATATGTGCCCCTGCTCAGTGCTGGGTGCTTCACAGTACCTGGGGTACCCCGCGGGAGCTTGGGGGGAGCAGTGTGCGGATGGGGAGTGACAGCTCTGAGGAGGGTCTGGCATCGCAGACGGGATGGGTCCGCTCCAGGCTGACCCTGCACAGCTGCGCCTGCTCCCCGATCCCAGCCCATGGCCCCACGTTCTTGCTGAGATCCCTGAGCCCCTCCAGCCCCCCAGCAGCGATCCCCTCTCTCCCTGCTGCTTGTGGCTGTATTCGGACAAATCCCCCCCTCCTTCGTGTGTCCGGGACCACGTTGCTGCCCCCGTTGTGTCTGTCTGCTGCCCTTCCCTGCCTTATCATGTTTTTGTACAGAGCCCAGGTACGATAAACTGCTCAAATATTTGCAGAGATGTCCGCGTGCGGCCAAAGTAGTGAGCTCCTCTTGTTTGGTTGGGGGGGTGGAATCCACCAGCGCCGTGATTTCCCAAGGGAGCACCGGCTCCACCACAGCCCCCTGGGTGCAGGGCTGGGCAGGAGGCATGGGACTGGACACCGGGGCTTGCTGTGGGGCCAAGCATGGCCCAAAAGCAGCCGTGGCACCGCGCGCCAGGATGGCAGGGCCTTTGGGGTGGCACCCCGTGGGGCAGGGAGCTCCGGCACCCCAGCGGTGCGGGACAGGCACCTGTCTTTTTGGCTGTAGGGTGACAGAGGCTGCGCTGGCAGCTCCCTGGGGACCGTGTGCATGGGTGGCACCGTTCGATGTCACCCCATGGTCCTGCAACCCTTTGGTGCAAGCAGTGCCCTTGGCAATGCTGCCAGCTCTCTTGTGCCTGTGGGGGGGGTTTGAATGGCCGTGCCTGGCTTTTCCCCATGGCACTGCCTGGCACCCCCTGCGCCAACCCAGCACCAGGCACCGCTTTGCCCCAGCACGGCTCGGGCTGGGCTGTCGCAGCAGGACCCCGAAGCTGTGGGGACAGTGCCTGCCTTGTTGCCGTCCCCCGAGGCAGGTGGTGGTGGCGGGGCCACAATCCCTGCTCCAGCTGGGCTCTTCTCCTCCCTCCTGGGCGGGGAGAGTGGACAGGAGATAAAAGGGAGACAAGGGCCAGCTGGGCATTGCCAAGAGCCGCTGGGGCTGGGAGCAAGGTCTGGCTGGAGGACGGCAGTGAGGAGAAGTGCGGTACTGAGGGCTTGTTCTCGCGGGGGAGAGGGCTGGGGATTGGGGGTTCATCCGTCCTGAGCAGATCCCACAGTCCCCTGCTCCCTCTCCACCTCCCTGGATCATCCCCCCCAGCCCCATGTCCTCCTCCTGCCCATTAAATGTGCTGGATCCTGGAGGGATCTGTATCCAGAGGGTGTATCTTGGGATGGGCAGGGTTAGGGGGCTGTGGGAAGAAGGGGCTTCAGGCAGATATTGGGGGTAGGGGGTTTAAAGGCTCTGTGTACCCCTCAAGTGTTTCTTGGGTCATCAAGGACTCTCAAGGTGACCTGAAGGTGAAACCACCCTGTCTCACTGAGTCCCCTCTGGTGGCTGGGATGATGGGGGCTGCCCCCGTACCCACCCCTGGGGCAAAGACAGACCCCTGGCCATGGCTGGGTCTGACTTCTGGGGTTGGGGAGGTGGAGAAGGCCCCTGGGAGGAGTGGGACCTTCATCCCCTGATGCATAGAGTGGGTGCCTTGCCGCCGGGGGAGACTGGGGCACCCTGCAGTCACAGTGGGTGCCTATGAAAGCCAGCAGCGAAGGTGCTGTGCTTGTCGGGAGCTGGGCACCCCGATCCCCCCACCTCACCCCCACCTTCCTTGGCCTGCCAGCATGGGTGTCCCGGTTCCCAGTGCCATGCTGGGACCAGTATGATACTGCCCACCAGTCTTTGTCTGCCCTGGAGGGTCGTGCGGGGAGGCAGTTTGGGGTTGCAGTGGGGTTGGGAGGACCCCATCGTGTTGAGCCCTGGGGCAGAGGGGACACTAACGCCCAATTTTCCCCTGCCAGGGCCGGGGGTCTGGGATGGGGCTGCTGGTGCTGGCCCTGGCCGCCTGGCTGGGGCTGGCCTCAGCCTCCGAGGAGGTGGCCAACAGCAGCTGGCTCTGCCGGGAGGCGCCAGCATGGAGCGTCAATGGCTTGAGCCCCATGGAGGGGGGGATGGGGCAGGTGACGGTGGTGGCCCTGCTGAAGGCCAGCTGACACTTCTGCCTGCAGCAGGCCCACAGGTGAGCCCTCCTCCCCCTACCCCAAACCCAGCCCTGCCCCCTTGGGGGATGGCATGGTGGCCCCCCATCCCAGCACCCCTCATCCTAGCACCGCCTCCTCCGCAGCCTCGGGGATCTGCGGGAGAGGTTGGCCCGGCAGGGCATGGTCGATGTCCGCTACATGATTGTCAACGAGAAGTCTCCACTCTCCCGTGCCATGTTTGAGGAGCTGGAGCGCCAGGCCCCGCCAGGCGTCCCCGTCTTCCAGCCGGAGCCGGAGGAGCCTGATGTCTGGCAGGTCCTGGGGGGTGACAAGGACGACTTCCTCGTCTACGACCGGTGAGTGTCCCCCATCTCAGCTGTGCCTTTCCTGGGGGGTTATGGAGCATTTGGTGGGCTTCCCAAGCTCCCTCCATGGCTGGGCTGGGGGGACCCCAGACCCCCTGCCTCGAGCCAGGCTATGGCTTCTCCCTGCAGGTGCGGCCGCCTGGCTTTCCACATCCAGCTGCCCTACAGCTTCCTCCACTTCCCCTATGTGGAGTCGGCCATCCGCTTCACCCACAGCAAGGACTTCTGTGGCAACTGCTCCCTCTACCCCAACACCACCCAGGAGGTAACGAGCAGGGATGCTTGCTGGAGCTGGGCTCCCTTCTCTCCTCTGGCATTGCACATCAGGAAAAAAACAACCTTATCTTCACGTCGGGGACAGGCTCTGGGTTGGCAGCTGTCCTCGTCCATGGTTGAGAGGGAAGGTGATGAAAGGTCTAGAATAAAGGCAGTTAAATAGGTCAGAGCTTTCAGGTTGAGAAGGAATGGACTAAAGGGGTCACAGCCCAGGTCTGGAAAAGCTAACTAGGGTAGCTGGCTGTTCTAATATAAGAAAGGAGCAGGCAATGGACCCAGAGGTGGTAAGCTCAGAGCAAAGAAAAGGACGTAGCTCTGGGCTCAGCAGGCTATTAGTCACTTCCTAGGAGAAAAATCCATCTAGAAATACTAAATGCAAAGTCCCTTTCCTGGCTTAGAAATTCCCTGGACCACAGACAGCTTGAGCCAAGGGATGTCAGTACAAAGACTTGTGCTCTATGTGCTCCAGTCTCTCCTGTCCTCCCTGCACCCTGGGTCAGGGCTGGAGAGCCTTTGCTCTGACCCACGCAGCTTTCTGCATGACGGATGCTGGCCTGCTTCCATCCCAGCTCGCAGGCATGCTCGCAGGGTCGCTGTGGGGCCATGTGTGCCTTCACATACCGCACCAGCCCTTGTGTTGCTTTCCCCAGGCTAACAGTACCACGGAGGTCCCTGTAACCCTGAGCCCGCTTCCCGAACAAGAGGGGAAGGAGTCGGAGACCCCCATCCACCAGCACAACCCCCTCCATCCTCACCACCACCAGAAGGTCAGCAGCGAGAGAGCCACAGACCCGAGTGGGGACCACGAACCTGCCACCCATGCTCATCGCCACCATGGGAAACACAGCCAGCCCCATCACGAGGGGAAGAAGCAGAAGGAGGGAAACGAGCACTAAGCCAGGCTGGGCAGCCTTGCAGAAGAACCCAGTAGTGTGCAGACCATGACAACTCGCTTCCCAGAGGCACGAAAGGACTCGCTTGGGCTTCTGGTCACCAGTAGCGTTGGTATAACAATGCCCTCCAGCATCCTCCACCTGGGTCGTACTCCCACGCTGTGACCAGGGATGAAAATCCCCCTCAGACCCCCCGAGGTGCTGCATTTCCAGACGCAGGGCTTGGTTCTGAGCTTTCCTCTGCTGCCGCCTGCCTTTCCGTGCTCAATGAAGCCTGCTGTGCAAACCGGGAGGTCCCCGGTCACTGCTGGCTGACACTGCACGGAGCAGCAGGGCAGGGGTGGAAGGACCAGAACTGGGACGGGAGCAGCACTGCCAGCATGCTCTGCCTGTCCTGGCACCCCTGGGTGTCCTGGCACCCCTGGGTGTCCTGGCAGGGGAGCGAGGGGAGGGACAGTGTGTGCCCCACAGCATGTGATCCCAGGGTATGGGGGCACTAGGAACGGCGGGAGGTCGCAGCTCCCCATGGTCTAAACCCTGTACCCCCATCGCTGTCACATCCTGGGGACCCTCCAGGCCTTGCACACGGGTATGTGCAGTGGTGATGGGTGGCCGCAAGATGGTGGCCTTGTCTCCTCTTGGAGACCTAGGGGCTGTATCCAGGGCCCACAGCCCTGGAAGGACGGGGGTGAGGATCCTGGGGTCTCTCCTGGGGGAGAAGCGAGATGGGAGGACGATGTGGACAGCCAGAGTACAAATAAAAACCTCTGTGAAGCAAAGCCTGCTCAGCCTGGGCTCTGGTGGGGCCCCTTCCCCGGGGAGGGTGGGAGGCTCGCTCAGCACTGGGCTGGCCCTGGGCATTTCTCCTGGCACAGGGAGGGACTTGGGGCTGGATGTGGACTCCATAAAGCATTCCCCTGTTCAGAGACTGGGCGGTAAAGGGGCTGAAGACCAAAGAGACCCCATCTCTTCATACCTTCTGGTTACCTCCTGCCAGGTTGTGAACCCAGGGCTTAGTCCTCCCCAGGGCAGGGCATTAACCCTGTGCTGCCAGGAGGATGTTTGGCTCAGCACCTCAATCTCTGGCTTGTAGGTGTGATGTTGAGGTGCCTGCCCTGAGCTGTTGTTGTGGGGCTGAAGTTCCCACACACAGTCCAAGGTCATCTTGGGCATCTTGTTCCCAGTGCCCATCCTGGTCCCCATTGCACGCACAGTGCTGGGAGCTGCCCAGCCCTCAAGCAGCTGTGTGCTGCATCCCTGGCAGGCAGCCGTGCCTGCCTGCACCGTAGGCTGCCCCCATGCCTGTCTCAGCCCTGTAGCCCTTCACTCCAGCTCCATCCATCATCCCACACAGCCCCGCTCAACGCCTCCCCTGAACTCTCCATCTCCTCTCCAGGCCCCACAGCCTGAGTGGGGAGCAAAATGTTTTTTCTGTTCCGCATTATGCAGTGCTATGCTGTGGTGTGTGTCCTGCTGATGATGTCCTGAGCTGACTTTCTGCCCCATGTCCTGGGAGGCTGCACCCCTCCGCCTTGTCTCTGCAGGGGGATGCTCTGCCCAATGGCTGAGGCAAGAGCCAGGGTGAAGAGGAGCTGTTCCTCCTGGGGATGAGGGCAATGGGATCAGGTGGGTCTTCCTCACCAGCCCATGGGAGCCAGCCAGGCTCTCCCCGGGGCGCTGGCTGAGACCCTGCTTCCCCTCCTCCATCTCTCTTGCTCCCTCCCTCCCTCCTCCTCCTCCCCCTTCCTCCTCTACCTGCTCCCAGCAGTCCACAAGGGCACCTCTGTCTGCTGCTCCTGCCATCAATATTGAGGTTATCTTTTTCTTCTGGCAGCTGCTGTAATTGAAACAAAGCAGGCCGGGCCTCACGGGCTCCACTCCTCTCGCTCATTTTGCTGGTGCTGCTGAGACAACTAATTCATCTTATCGATGTGAGGTTGGCCTCTTTTCCACCAGATCCAGGCAGAGCCCTCTCCCCACCACGGCTAGTGGGAGCAGTCTGTGTCCCTGCGGGGTGCTGCTCTGACCCAGCCTCTGGTCCTCAGCTTGCAGCAGCTGGGTGCTGGCCACCGGCAGGAGTTGCCAGGGGAGCCGGGCAGGGGGGAGAGCTGCAGACTGGAAGGATGCTGATGACTTTTATCTCTTTCTTTTGCCTTCTGATGCTTTCTCAGTCCTTTCATTAAATTTCACATCCTTTCCTTGCACAGATCCTAAAGGTGTCCCTGGCAAGTAGGTGACATTGTGATGAGTGGGGCACGCACAGATTTACATTCCCTTGCTGATGGCCAGATCTGCAATTAGCAGTGGCAGATAGAGGGATCACGTCTGGTGCTGGGTGGGTAGTCCAGTGGCACTGTGCTGTGCTGCTACCGTTTGGCTACCTCTCAGCAGACAAATTTCCAGCCCTGAAGATTTGGGTTGGTATTTTGCTTTGGGCAGAGAAATTGAGGCATGGGAAAGAGCTGTGACACTGTTTGGGTGAAGTCCTGTGTGTCTGAGTAATGGCCAGGGTTTAGGGTGAAGCCGATGCTGCTCCATACATTATTGCCCAAAGGCCTGAAGGGTTTGGGGGTGCTGGGCTTGGGGCCGCCATGGCATTGCTGCCCCCTGAAAGGTGCTGGAGACCTGGAGCTCTTCAAAACCTGTGTCAGTGTCTACACTCCAGCAATGCTGAGGGAGAGCTTTGCTCTGAGCAGGCTGGAGGAGAGGTATTTTGGGGGAGTTAACAGGCTCTTCACATGGCTGATGTCTGGGGGAGTAATGCTGTTAGTAGGAGTCAGAGAGCTCCAAGGAGTTCTCAGCTGTCGGGGGGCTGGCTCAGCAGGGGAGGGTCCTGGGCAAGAAACTGGGGCTGACTTCAGGTCCTGGCAGAGCTGCGCTGTGGTACCCTGGTGTCTGTGGCTGTGCCACCACCCTGGAGGAGGATGCACTGTGGTACCCTGGTATCTGTGGCAGTGCCATTGCCCTGGAGGAAGATGCACCGTGGTACCCTGGTGTCCGTGGCTTTGCCACCGCTCCAGAGGAGGACAGACCCCAGTCCTACATCACACACAGCCTGCTGCCTTGGCCCTGTGCGCTGCTCCTGACGAGGGCCAGGCAGAGCCTCTCAAGAGAGGGGGAACAGCCAGTCCTAATGTCAACAGAGGCCTCTTGTGCAGCAATGCTGTGTCAAGAAGAGGAATGGGTCCCTCCTCCTCCGCCCATTCATCTGGCAGCCGGGGCTGGCGTGCTGCCAAGCCAGGCTGCTTTGGAAACATTTCATTGAGGAGGCAGCTGAGCCTAGGAAAACAGAATGAAAATATACAGAGAGATCACTGTTGTTAGGCAAAATAAATGCAGGCGGCTGCATTTCTCTCCCCCAAGTCCAGCACAGCCAGGCCCCTCTTGCTTCTATGGGGTGAGGGTGAATGCTGCTGCCTGGGGATGGCAGCCATGTATCCCCATCGTGGGTTAGGAGCTGGGGAATGAGGGCTACAGCGCTTGTCCCCAGCTTTGGCCAACTTGCTGACATCCCTGGTGAGTAGGTCCAGACTCATCTTGCTGTAGCATCGCCCAAGGAGATGGGACAGAACAGAGAAACAGCCACAGAAATGAGCCAGCCCCAGTCTCATGTCCCCTGCACGGCTACAGTGCTGGAGTCTGGTAAAGACGGGGCTGAGGAAGTGCGTCAGATATCGGCCTCGTTCATTCCCATCTCCCTCCTCAGAGTCAGTCACGGGTCCTGGCTGGGCACGAGGCCACCAGTGGGACAGAGCCCAGTCCCCACGTTTTCAAAACCCGGTTGCTCGACATGCTCCACTTTTCATCTGCTGACAGAGAAAGAGCAGAGTCACCCCAAAGCAGTCCCCAGGGACAGAGGGTGGAGGCACCTCTCTGACTTTTGAGCAAAGGTGCATTCAACAGGTTCACCTTTCCCATTGTTTCCCCCCATAACATCTCTTCTCCCTCCAAAGGCCTCCAAGTCTCTCCCTGGCCATTTGCTGATGTACAAAAGACCCATGTCCGTTCCTTCCCTCCCTCCTGGTGGGTCCAGAGTGGTTTGGGGGGGGCAGAGCTGGAGCCCCGGCCCCATGGAACATCAAGGTTCTCAGCCATCCACGGGTGCTCTCAGTGACGCTGCAGCGTAGCTTCGCGTGGCTTCACCTCCTCTCTGTGTCCACTGAGCACAGTCCGGCCATCGCCGTGCAAGAACAAAACAGCCATTTCTCCGCGCTGCTGGCTTCTAGCTCCTACCTTTGTTCACTGCCGATAGACAATGCCCTGGAGGGAACAATTTGCTTCTGTTATGATTTTGATCTGGGAGTTGAAAGGAGCCCAGTGTGAGCAGACAAAGCCCAACCAGCACCCCAGGAGAGACACATCTCACCAGCCCAACATACGTGGATTTACAACATGGAGATGCCCAAGGCTGAGACTGGATCCCGTGCTGGTCCCTGCATTCATAGGAACTTTACTAAAATTCAGACTCCCTCCTCTCGCCCTCCTGCCAGGAAAACAGGTAGCAAGCTACTCCTTTTTTGCTGTCACGCAAGGGGAGATTTTCCACATCTCTCTCCATCTGTCTCTCCTCAAGACGAGCCGGGCGCGATGCCTGGTTTCCAGTCGAACCAAGGTGCAGTGCCGAGCCGCTGTGTCCTGCTCTTGCGTTGGGCGGCTTCAGGTGGCACAGCCTCGTGCCAGGACTGCTGGTGTCTCTGCCGAGGCTTTGCCGCTGTCTGCTGCCAGCTCCTACACGTGGAGCGATGTGTGAGGACACGCTGTCCTGGAGGGGAGCTGGGATGGGTGGGCTGTTAAAGCGAAGGTCATCATGGTGCAACCTTCCCTTGCCCCACTGAGCCCCGACTGACCCACGCCGGGGCAGTGCTGGGGTCTGGTCTCAGGAGTGGGTCCCCGCGTGGGCTTTCTGCACTGCCGAGAGCTGAGGTATGTGAGCATCCATCATGGGGAGTACACCTGACCACCTTGTAAAGGAGCCGGAGGAAGAGGATGAACTCCTGGAGCAGCCTCTGAGAGAGAGCACTGTAATGCCTACCGAAGAGATACCAGTCCTGAGCTGGGGTGGGCGGCTCCCCAGCTACTCTGAGAGCCCTGACAAAGCTATAAAAGAAAAGCTGAGTTAATGATGTTTATTGGTTTTTACTATAGAAGAGGTTCCAGGCTGGAGCCATTTTTTTTCTACGTGGCTGTGCCTGTGGAAATGCCTCTGGAATAAAGTGTTGAAATGGATGGTAAGGAATGACCCAGACCAGATGCTCCAGGTGTCTGAACTCTGGCTCCTGAAGCCTGCTGCTGAGCGTGGCCTGGGACGGTGGCCGATGTGACAGCGGTGGTCCTAGCAGTGTCTGAGGTAGGGCTGGCAAAATGGTGCAGACAACTGTAAAGACCAGCAGTACCAGGCACAAGGAGAAATACTACAAAGTGAAATGATCTGACTTTTGTCAAAGCTGGGTTTTATGTTTTGTTTTCCCTAGCCACCCAGCCAATCAGCATGCAGTAGTAAGGCCACTCAACCAATCAGCATGCAGTAAGAAGGCCACACAGCCAACTAGCCCAATGATGTGGCCAACCAGCCAATCAGCCCTGTGGCACTGTAGCTTCCAGCCAAGCAGCCACGTGGCATTGTAACCTCCCAGCCAATCATCCGTGCGGTGTTGTAACCTCCCAGCCAATCAGCCATGGGGCATTGTAACTTCCCAGCCAATCAGCCATGCGGTGTTGTAACCTCCCAGCCAATCAGCCATGCCTCGCGCGCCCATGGCCTCGGCAGGCAGGCCTGCCTGCCCTGGGGGAGCCGCTCCCAGCCGGGCCGGCAGCCGGTGCCCGGGTTTCAGGCCTTCATCTGGGACGGGCTCCACCGCTCCCTTGTTCTCCACCGTTAATTGCGCTCCATCGCTAAGATTTTGTAGCTTCTTTTTGAGTCTGAATTTGTCCAGCTTCCAGCCTCTTCTGCGTTGTTTTTCAGCTTGCAGAATCTGTGCGTTATCTTCTCTCCATTACAGATCTTTTCCTTTTTTCCTGAAAAAGTTAAGCTGGTTCAGTGTGTTGTTTCCCACTGGTTTAATTTCTCCCTCCTCCCCTAGAAGACCATTCCCCACCCAGAACGATCTGTATTTTACTTACCGTTTGCAAAGTGTGTTAAATGCAGAAGGTGAAAGGCTGGAAGGACACAAGGGGGTTATCGTGCAACCTGCCCAGGGAAGAGGAGCGGGACCCTGGGTGGCGGAGGACGGAGGGACAAGCCCCAGCCCTGGCCTGGCTCCGGCTTCCCACCCGGCCAGGCCCTGCAACTCGCTCGCATCTCTGAAGCCAGGGCAGACCCGATGCAAAAGGCTAACGGGAGCATTGTTTACGCCTTGCTTTGCCATCATTTATTCATGCTCTTGTAGCCTGCAAAACATTCCCCGGTTATTTTAGCATCTCTAATTAAGGGGAGGGAGCTCCAGCGGCTGAGAGGGGGGCGATCAGCCGGGGGGCTGCTTTCTTCTGAGCTCAGTGCCATGGCAGCCAGGCCAGCCGGGATGGATGCCGCGCTCCGGCGTGGGGCTGAGTAACTTTCTGGAGCGCTCTGTGCTTTTAGAGTCCGTGACAGGGAGGTGAGAGACGACTCTTTCTCCTGGAAGCTGAGGGTCTTCACCCAGCAGCTCCTCCGTGCTTAATTGCTGGCCTGCACAGCAAATGCGTTTGCTGGAAGGGTGCAGAAATCCCCACGGCAAGGCAGAGGCTCAGCACTTTGCTCATCTTATGGGGGCTGGAGGAAGGCAGCCCTGGCAAGCCAGAGATGTAATGTTGTGTGTGCGGGAGAGAGGGAATGACAGTGACTGTTCACAGTCAAAGCAATGTCAAAGAGGCACGGGAGCATCCAAGAGAGGGGAAGATGCCCAGGGAAAGGCAGTCTTTCTTCTGGGAATGGGGTTTGGGCATGGTGGGGAGAGAGGAGAGCAGCTACATGAAGGGGTGCAGGTGGGAGCAGCCAAGGAGGTGGCATCGCCTTGGACAGAGACGTGGCACCTACCAGCACTTACCCTGTCTGCCACAAAACAAAGCACAGGTGCCAGGAAACCTGCAGCGAACATCTCAGCAGAATCCTTTTCCTCTCTCTTTGTTGGAGCTCTGGAATTTAATTTCTAGCAAGAGAAAAGCAGATTTCTTGCCCCACAGCACCTGCAACTTAAAGCTGGACTTCTGACAGCGCTGGGCACCCAAAGAATTTCTCATGATATTGCGTTGCACTGCTGCCTAAGTGCAGTGTAGAGCCACGGGGGCTCCAGCCCCTTTGGTCAGTAAATTTTCTAGCAAGGGACTCAAAATAAAATGCTTTCTGGGGCCAGCATGAAAAGTCAGACCTTTGTGAATAACACCAGCGCTCAGGCCAGAACGGCTGGAGTTGGTGGGTCGCAGCACGGGCAGACCCCGACCAGACAGCCTCGAAGGTGGGAGGGGAACCGGGGCCGCCAGCGGTAGAGGCTCAGCAAATGGCCGGGCTCAGGAAAGCGTGCGGTGAATTATTGATGTACCTGGTTCCAGGCTCTGAATGAGCAGCATCAGGGGCTGGGCGGGAGGCTGACATTTCGCATCCTTCCCCGGAGAGAAGAGGTCTGTCTATGTTCTCCAGGAGGAGGAGAGTTCCCCCTTGCAAAATTCAAGGCAGTAATGAAATGGACAGGCAGAGACGGAGGGGATTGGGGAGCAACAAATGTTCAGATGAAGAGGGAGAGGAAAAATAGATTGATTTGTCTTTGAAATAACATGCTAATCCCCCAGAGACAGGCTGGCCAGCCACTGCACCGACCTCGCTTTGATTTGAGTCTGGATTATATGTTTTATGCAGTGAAAAGTCAGCTTGTTGGTAATGAATAACATCCCTGCTCGAGCTGAAGTCTAAAATCCTCTTTATTGGCACCGTCTGGGGACGACGTAAGTAAGGACACTCAAGGTTGTCACTAGGTGAGCACTGCAGAGACTGGTCACAGAGGGACCGGACAAGCTGGGGTGCTGTGTCCCGGCTCTCGTGCAGGCTCACCCCTGCCTGAGAAGACCCGGTGGCTGCGGGGACACCGGTGCTGGCAGAAACTCCCGGGCAGTCTGGCTGCTGTAACACCGGAGCCCACAGCCTCCATCATCATCAGAGTTTAAGATCCTGCCCGACTGGTCTCTGCCTTGGGGCAGGAGGGTGCTTTTGGATGGCTCTTTGAGGTCCTGGTGCAGCCAGGGAGGGGCAGAGGCGGAGGAAGCCCTTCTCATCTCCCCAGGTCCCGCTGCGGCCATAGAGAGCAGAGGTGATGGGCAAAATGCTGTGCTCGCAAGTGCTCCCTGTCGTAACAATACCTTACGGAGAGCGAAATGCCTTGCGGGGTTAAAGAAATGGGGATGTGATCCCTGGGGAAAACGTAAACAAATCTGTGTGTAGGTGCTGCCCCCGGCCAGGCCCTGCCACCAGTTAGCACTGATTAGCTTGAACAAGATGAGCGGCAGCAAGGAACACCTCAGCCTTCAAGGAAAACCTCTTCCTGACCTTCATCGATAAGCATGTGGCTTGTTCTCTAAAATGGAGAGCTCTCGTTGCAGTAGCTCTGCCTGCTCTCACTACCTGCCTGAGATCTGATGCCTTCCCTCCGAGTCCTGCGAGGGAGACCTTGGGCTTGGAGGTACCTCGCGGCATAGCAAAGGTGCATAATTATTTCCTGTTCCCTAATTGCATCGCCCTGTTATTCCAGGAAATGTACTCCTGCTCTGGCAGTAAGGGTAAATAGGAGATCTCTGCAACAAGGGAGTAACCAGTAATGGTCTAGATGTGACTGAACTGCAGATAGAAAGGAATCGGGTTTAGATTCTCAAAGCGCTGAGAATAACAGAGTAAGAAACCTGAACTCTGAAATCTGTGAGCTCTGCTCTTCCTCAGAGGGTCTGTCACTTAAAATTAGACAGGACAAAAGAATGGGAATGTATTTCTGGGGAAAATCCTGGGACAGTGTCCTGCTGGACACGGCAGCAAAGCATCCAGCCCCGGCAGGGCAGCAGCGCTCTCCCCGTCGGCCCCGTGCTGTGCTGGTCCCGGGGGTGCTGCCATCACCCGCTGCTGAAGCAGAGGCTGGTGAGGAGTCATCTCCCTGGATTTTGGGGTGCCGACTCAGGCAATATGTGCTGAAGGACCTCGCTTTAATGCAACCCCACCTAAGAGCAGAGCAGAGCTCCCTGGGAGTCAGTGCTGCCTGTGTTTCTTCATCTCCTCTCCCAAAGGCTGAGTGTGCCCCGGGACCCAGTATTTTCTCTGCCCCCGAGGATGCTGCAGTGATGTGTGGGATGAGCATCTTTACTACAGGGCTTCAAAAGAAAAAGCAAACCTTGATGCCCGCTGCAGGGCAGGGCACTGCTGTCTGCTCTGCTACGCGGTGTAAACCCGAAGGTGATTTATGGGTTAGGCTGGGGGTTGGATTTGCGGGTTGGGCTGGGCGTTGGGTTAGGCTGGGCGCTGAGACCGGGTACCGCGGGGCTTGCAGCAGGAGCGGTCCCCCGTTCCCGCCGGACCCCGCGGGGGAGCGGTGCCGTGCCCGTGCCCCCCGGCTGCCTCTGACTTAGCACAAGCCCCTGGCGCTCGGCGGGCCTCGACACCCCCTCGCCCCCCAGGGAAGGCAGCCGCGGGGCTTCCCCGCTCCCCCGCCCCGGGCACGGGGGACGCAGGGTCGCCCGTGTCGTGTGTGTCCGTCCCCCCCCCCCCGCCTGGGACACAGCCAGGAGGGCACCGGGGCTGTCCCCCGGGGCCACCACCTCCCCGCTCCGCCGAGCCGCCCCCCGCCATCCCGGCAGGTGCAGGCCGGAGCGGGGGTCCGGCTGCCGGCGGGCGGGGGGGGCCGGGGGCTGCGGAGCGTCCCGCCCCGGCGGGGGCCGGCTCCCGGCCGGTGGGACCACCCCCTCCAGTCTCCACCCCCCGGTCCCCCCCTCCTCCTCCCCGTCTCTCCTCCCCTCGCCCGGCTCAGTCGGTCGCAGCCATGGCGGAGGGAGGAGAGGGAGAGGAGCTGCTCCGCCCGCCGCTGCCCGCCGGCGCCCCGGGCCCCAAGCGCTTGTGCTCCCGGGCCTGCCCGGCGGGGGGCACCGGGGCCGCTCACCCCCGTCCCGGGGCCGCGGGGGCCGGCGCCGGGCCGGGCGCGGGGGCCAGCGGGGCCCCTCCGGCGCTGGCTGGCTGCTGCCCCGCGGCGGCGGCGAGGCCGGCGGCGGCGGGGGCGGCGGGGCCGGCGGGGCCGGCCGCGGGGCCGGGGGGCGGCGGCGGCGGGGCAGGCAGCCTGCTGCAGCCCGAGTCGCTGCTGGACGCGGCGGCCAAGCGGGTGGCGGGGAGCTGGGCCTTCGAGCGAGTGGAGGGCCGCTTCCAGCGCATCCCCGAGCCCGTCCAGCGCCGCATCGTCTACTGGAGCTTCCCCCGCAGCGAGCGGCAGATCTGCATGTACTCCAGCTTCCAGCCCGGCCGCGCCGCCGCCGCCGCATCCCCCGCCAGTGCCGCCGCGGGGGGACCCTCCGCCGCCGCCGCCGCCCCCGCCCCGGCCGGCGAGGAGAGCCCTGCCGCCGGCCCGCCGCCGCCCGCCGCCCCCACCGCCGCCCCCGCCGCCGCGCCGCAGGGCGAGGGGCTGCCCTTCCGCCGCGGCATCCGCCTGCTGGAGACCGGCGCGGTGGACAACGTGCTGCAAGTCGGTGAGTGCCGGGACGGGGCCCCTGGGGGCTTCTCTCCTGCGTCCCCCGCCGCCGTCCCCTCCAAACACTTCAGCCTTTTGTCTGGCGCGGTGGTGGTTTGACAGGAAAATCCTGCCCCGGGGGCAGGGACCGCCTTGTGCTCCGCTGGGAGGATGCCGGCTTTGGGGCTGGGGGGGGCGGGGGGAGGGCTGGGGTGACCCCCCCGTCCCGGTGAGGGGGGTGTGTGTGCCCTGGTGTCACCGGCAGCTGCCCGCAGCGTGGACGCCGTCCATCCAGCCCGAGTGGGGAAATAAAGCCAGCCCCCCCCCCCCCCCCCCCCAAAACGCCTGTCGGGGATTTGTATGGAGGGCACGCAGCCCTGCCGCCCCCCCGCCCCGCAGCCGCGGTCCTTCCACCCCTGAGCACCCACGGGGGTCCTGGCCCTTCCACCGGGAGATGGGTTTTTAAACATAATGCATCTCTCTAGCAGCTCTGAGCGTTTGCCTTTGTCTTCTCCATCAGGGGCTTTTCCCCCCTTGGAAAATCTCTAGGGGGGGCGTCTGCCCCCCGCTTTCCCCTTCGCAGCCCCCTGCGCGGGCACCTTCGGCGAGGCTGGCGGGCGGCAAGCGAGGGGAGCGGTTGGGGTGACAAGTTGGGTACCACTGGCGGGTACCACTGGCGGGTACCACCGGCGGCCTGGCGCGATGCGCCTTTCGGGGATGGCTCCGCGCGGCCTGGCTCTCCTTCGGTGACGAAGGGGCCGTGGGAATGATGGTGGGAATAATGGCATCGTGTTTTCTCTCCATGGGCAGGTGGCTTTTGTGTGCGCTGGCGGAGGGGGATTGTCGGAGGGGAAATGTTTTCCTCTTCCCCCGTCCTTCCAGTCCCTGTCCCCATCCGAAATCCACCTTATATCTGTATATATTTAAAGAGAAACAAATTGTGGTGTTTTACATAAAAGAATCCGCTCCTGGATGTCATTGGAAGTGATTGAAATGCACGTTCCCATTAAAATGACATTAGGCTAGAATTTGTTTTGCAAATGAGAAATGTAAATTCATTTTGTGCCAGGGTATGGCGTGAATGAGTGAAGGGAGGGTGGTTTTTGTTGTAAGGAATGGTTAGTTCGGCTGTGTTTATTTAAAGAGCCCTCCTTCCTTTTGGGGAAAAAAGAGCTTAAAAAAAAAAAATCCCATTTGGTACAGTTTACATTCAGAAGAGCATTATCAAAACATTTTCCATTTGAGACGTGAAAATAGGAGACAGCAGAAGAATTCTCCTTCCACCTCTGAGGATACACAGTGAAAATTCCCGTAGCACAAAAGGTTTTTCTCCAAGGATATGATTATACCCTTTTTTTTTTTTTGGGTGAATTAATATTTTCTAAAAGGGCTGCGTTGAGATGATTAATTATTCTAAGTCTGTTTAAAACACTTTGAAACTCAAAACCAAATAATTTTTTTAGAAGGAGAGGAGCAGCTCTGCAGGAACTTTAAAATTAGCAGGGGGGGAGAAATAATAGCTTATTGTGGGCGATGCTTTATTGACCTGCCCACCGAGGTGTGGATGCAGCGAGCAGCTGGCGTGGGAGTGGGAGATGGCGGTAACAGTTGCCTGAAACCAGGGCTGGTTCTGTACAAAGGAATTTTCTTTTTTTTTTAGCGAGGTTTTTTAATTTATTTCTCTTTGAAACGTGGCTCTGACGAGGTTTTAGCCAATGCGGTGAAGGATCTGGGTGAGCGCTGGGGTCAGGTGCGTGCGGGACATGCCGAGCGGTCCCATCCCAAAGTGACGTCCAGCGCTGGCATCCAGCATCACGCGTGCCCTGTCTCCCTGCGCTTCCCACTGCTGTTTTGGGCGAGCCAGAGGACGAGGAGGACGGTCCCGGCTCCGCCGTTTCATATCCCCTGACAAGTCTAAACCATCTCCCCAGCTTTGAAATTGGAGCTCGCGCCCATTGTCCTCCGAACCGTCAGCTTTTTAGATGAAGCAGCATGTTCTGGAAGCGCTCGCCGCAAAGTCGGTGGGTGATTTATCTCTTGTTTTTACAGCCCGAAAGGGGCGCGCGGGATGCTCGCCGTGGGAGTTTGCCTTTGGAGCAGGGGGGTTCGGGTCTTGGCTGTAGCGCATCTCCTCTTCGGATGGCAGTGGGTGGGTGATGCAGGGTCAGACACCTCTGTTTTTTGTCCCTGGAGCAGCCCTGTCACAGCAGTCTCTTGCAGCCCCGAGAGGGAGGAGGAAGATTTACATCAAACAAAAGGCTGTGAAGGGCTGCGTGTTTATCCGGGGTGGATGGGAGGCATAGCTGAGATGTCTCCTGCCAACTTTCCACATCCATCCTGCGGATGCTGCTGGAAGGTGAGGTGGAACAGCTCCAGCCACTGGAGACACAAACACTTTGTGGCTGCGTGTGTGTGTTTGCAATTAAGATAGGAACTTGGTTGTTGGCTTATATGGGAACCATTATGTCTTGGAAAAAAATAAAACCCCGACACTGGCTTACTTGATGCTCACCAGCGCTAAATCAAAACTACTGTTCCCCTCTAAGGATCTCTTTAATGGACACCGCCAGCTCCCGGCGTCGCAACCTGAGGTTTGCACAGTTGAGATTTGCTGTTAATAAAGATCAGATGTTTGTACAGTCATGTTTCTGACTCAGACTTGTGAAAAAATAAGAATTGTATGGACGTGAAATTCCTTCTCCCTGTGGTTGGAAAAATCTCTTTGAAAAACTGAAAGCCAAAATCCAAGAGGAATGGTCTTCTGGAGATGGAAGATGGTGTGGAGGGGTGAGGGTTGTACTCGTGGGGGCAAACTGCTTCGGGCTCCAGCTCCCTCGTGCTTACAAAGCTGGCAGGTCTAAAAAAACCCATATATGTCACATTATCAACCAATAATTCCTTCATGCTTAGTAAAACTTAAACGAGGCTTAAACCCTGATCTCACTGGAGTCATTAAATTGATTTTTTTTTTTTTTCCCCTGCTCAAAGAAAGATCTTGGATGTTGAACACAGGCATCTTTGTCTTCTTAAAAACTGCTTTATTATTATGTGTACAGATCCTGTCTTTGTGTGTGTGTGGTGTGTGGGGTTTTTTTTTTTTCCTTTTAATTTTTAGACAAATGACAAAAGCATGCAGGAAAGGAATGCAGAAATGCCAGGCTTAATATAAAGCATGCAACTGCACTGCATGCCGGGAATCCTAAAGGATACAAAACCTTTAACGACGGCGGTTAATTTTTAACAAGTTCACTCACATAAATATTTATGAACAAAAGTTTTTACACGATTATCTCTTGGGTTCTTGGAGAGAGAAAAGACCTTTGGTGGATTTTGACAGTAGGCTGTGATCCAGCAGAACAAATCCACGTTTCTCGCCTGCGTGCCCCAGTCCGGTATAATACGGTTTGCCCTCGAGTTGTCGCGGCTGCCGATGGGTGGGCGAGTGTCTGTGGCAATTTTAGGTGGGAATCTCCTTTTTCTGAAGCATCAAGCTTTGTGGTGTTCTTCATGTTCTAACCAGCCACTTAGGAACCTATGTGGTATGTGCTGCCTATGGCTCCTTCCTCACAGATAAGCCTTTGTGCCCTGATGGGGAGGTATGTGGTCCAGCCATAAGTACATAGGCAGAATTTACTTTTGCTGTTAGAGTAACAATGAAGCAGGGCTTTAAAATGCACTAGCTTTGTAAACACTTGGAGAGAACCTGTTTGTTTTGTTTGGTTTTTTTTTTTCTTTCAAACCTGCAATTAATCCTGAATATTTTATCTGATGCTTTGCCGGTCACTCCTGGGTACGTTCCCGTGATTAAGCTGGACGTCCAGGCGTGGGGGATTTTCTGACCCTGCTTCAACGGCCTTCTGCCAGGGCAGAGGTTAAGATAGACCTGATACCTGTAAGTAATACCTGTAAATGCCTTTGGCATTTTAATTGGAGGAGCTTTGATTTGGAAGCTTTTTTGTTACGCTGTGGTTTTCAGCTTCTGTCGGTCTATATTTGTAATGATGCCTGTTGAAATGCAGCTTCAGAGGTAAAAATACCGATGGGTTCCTATGCTCTTAACATGGTTGAAACTACTTTTAGGCTTTTTTTTTCCAAAACTACTTTTAGGTTTTTTAGAATTTTTTTTTCCCCCCTAAAAATGCCCTCTTTTAGGCAAGCATTTGGTTTCCCTCCCCTGTGACGTGGTATGGGGCAGAGTCTAAATTTGTATGCAGTTGTTTTTAAAAGTCTAGGTGGTATGCTGCTTTATAGAGTTGTTTATTTTGGGGAAAACACTTTGATGGGGCTCTCTAGGGCCGGTTGTGGTTGCTTTTGTTTTGTGTAAAGATCGGTCTCCTCCTGGGTCTGGGCTTAAGGCTGTATCCAGCAGGAGCAGGTTTGGAAGGAACACCATGGGTCACGAAACATTTTTTTTTTCACGTTGAAACCCAGTGTCCTGTGTCAGGGTGCTGCTAAGGGAGTTTAATTTTTCTGTATCCTCTTAGTTTTTGGGTGGGGCAGTTGTTGTACAACATGTTTCCAATTTGCTAATTAATTTTTACTTTATTTTTCTTTACGGGTAGATTACTTTGTCCTACCATGTATATTAAAATGCTTTAAACCACATAAAAGGGGCCAGCAGAGGTTCATTAGCCCTATCATCATGGAAACTGTCGAACACTTTAAATATACGTTAAGCCCTTTACGTTTCTAATTATTTCTTTCTTAACATATATAATTAAAAGGAAGGATTATTAGGCATTAAAACTTATGATCTGTTTATTGCTGTTCCCTCATAGGTGAGCTATTTCTTGAGTGTGTTCTGGACTGTATTACAGAAACTGGAATTGGAGATGATGAAAACCACCAGAGCTCCTTGCTGGTCATGCAGGGAGAGCTAGGAGAACTTTGACAGCTGGGATTTTAACTTTTTTTTTTTAGCACATTTATTTATTGGCTTTTGAGTCTTTAAGAGTATAAGCAGACCCTCTGAAGCTGGAATGTCTTTTTAACTGGGTGGTTAATTACTCCAGGCAAAACGATGCTAGCTTAAAGAACGTAGAGACCTGAAAAACAAAGCACAAGAAATTAAGTATTTAGTTCTGGCTTTAAGAATAAATAGATTTGAAGCATTTTTCAGGGAGAAAGTATGACAAGTCCTGGTTTCTGGCTTGAGCAGGCAATAGGAGTTTGTTCTTAGCTTACCTACGCTTTTATAAAGCTTAGCCCAGGTGAGACACTGGCTTTCTCTGCTTCCAGCACACGAGTCATTTACAGCAGATTTTAATTTTGCTCACATCTAGAGGGAATCTTTTAGGAAATATTTAACTGTGCTAAAACTGCAGTAACATAAACCACATGTGCCTGCGTGCTTTGTTTCTGAAGCTTTGTGCGAGGGAATGTGCTTTGCTGTTATTTGACGCTTGCTTTGATGTTAGATGTTTTATGATTAGTCCCTCTAACCTCAGATAGGACTTTTGGAAAACTTAAATGAGTTCGTCTATCCAGTTGCTCTGTAAAGTCACATTCAGCTGCGAATCGTCTCTTGTGGTGTGTCAGCTTTTAATTCTCTTTGGAAATATATATATTAAAAAAAATATCTTGGTAGCATTAGGGTGGAAGAGAGAGTTCGTGGGTTTATGTGTTTCCTTGGTGTATATGTGAACCTAGCCCTGGAGGAGGACCTGGTCCACGGGGGAGGCGTCGAGTCTTCGATGGTTTTGGGGTTACGTCCTGCTCCCCTTTCGCAGCGGGAGACCTGCTCCCATCTGGGGTTAGCTCAGATGAATGGTGTGGCCAACCTTGTGCTTGCATTTAATTTTTAGGGTTTTTGCATTTAGGTTACATGGGGAGCTCTGTGTTTAGCGGTGATGCAAGTTTTGCATCACCCCACCTGCCCTTGAGGCTGGAGTAGCTCATGCGGGTGAGGAGCTGAGCAGGGATTTCGAGAGGAGCAGCATCTCCTCACCGTCTCAATGCAGGTGAGCCTGGGGATTTTCAGCAAGAGGCCAAGGCTTGTTGCTGCATGACGATGCTTCGTGCTTAAAGCAGGTGACTTTCCTTCTGGAGATGTAGGGGTGTTGGTGTTTCTCCTGGCCATGTGAGGCGTTGATTTCTGTTCCTCTGGCCACGCTCTGAGGAGCAAACCTTGCATAAGGTCCCGGGCGAGGCGGTGGGGAAGGAGTCTTTGCTTGCTGCCCTGTCTCTTCTGGTGGGGCTGTGGGTGAGATTTGCTGGGGACCTGGGAAGGTGGGTGCTGGTGCTGGGGTCCTCTCCTGCCTTTGCTCAGCAGGAGGTGGGTGATGGTTCATAGAATCATAGAATATCCTGAGTTGGTAGGGACCCACAAGGATCATCGAGTCCAACTCCAGGTTGAACCTGTGTTTTCCTCATTGACATCCCCATCTGTGTCTGGCGTGGATGACTTCATTTTGCAAGGACCTGGAGGTGTGGAATAGCTATCTTGAGGGTATTAAAATGAACTTCTAGTATGTCCTACCTTACATTTGATGCTGTCTTGAAGAGGTTATGTCATGGGGTTGTCATACTCATGGTCCTCTGGGGATGAGCGGAGAGGAGGAAAGCGGCTCCTCTGAGTAACTAATACCTGCCTCTGCTGAGTCTTGGCTTTCTTCAGCCTCAGCATCAATAGAAATTGATCCGTGTTCCCATGAAAACAAAAACTTAAAGACACCAAACCTTGGCTACGTTAATAAGTGCTGTGAGACAAGTCTACCTTTTGGATGGGGCGTTTTGGAGCCAGGATGTGTGATGGCAGTGGGGAGCTCTCCCTGTCCCTTGGCAGAGCTGTCGAGGTCCTGAAGATGCTCTCCTGCACGCTCAGAAGAGCAGGACTGAGACTCGCTTAATTTTTGACCTGGCTTTCGCAAGGGTAGGGTCTGATGTACAGGCTTGACCCCTGACTTCTTGTGCCTTTGCAACGGGAGTTGGGAAAAGGCCTGATAGCATCTCACAGAGAGACACAGGTCCTGCAAAACCCTTCTTGGGCAATGTGTGGTGGGGAAGCATCTTCATGGTTTTACAATGAAATGTCCCAGGAACAAAAATTCAATTTTTCAAAGGTTTTTTTTTTTTTAATCCTGATGTTTAAACATGAATAGATTCCACTTGGTTGGTGCGGCGGGTGTGTTTTATTAAATGCCGAGGATTCACCTGTGCACGACACCACCGCATTTCTCTCCAAATGGATTTTCTAGTGCCGTGCTTTAAGAGCATTTGCTTTTTTGTCTCAAGCTTACGGCTTAGGATTTTGTGCAGGATTGGGGTTAGTCCTTGTAAAATGGTGCATTTGAAGTAATGCACAAATTAATAAAATCCTGGGCTTTTACTTGTCGCATTCTAGGTGCATGTTGTCAGGGATTTTTCTTTCTTTTTTTTTTTTTTTTTTGTGTGTTTCTCACATAATTAAAAACAAAGCCACGAATGTGCTTAGGAGGCAGATCTGCTGGGATGCCAGCTCGGAAAGGTTACATGCGGATATGTTGGTCCAGCTTGTCGCCTGCAAATGTCCTGCTGCTGTCGCCCCTGGGTTAAAATGGGAGAGGGGGGTCTGCATCCCCCTTGCGATGCCCCGCTTATTGCTGGACGCCCGTAATGAGCTGCCTGCACCTACGCCACCCAGCTCGTTTGACCGGGGGCTGCTAATCGTTATTGAGGTTCGCTCAGCAGGACGTGGCGTGGTATCTGCCTGGCTGCTGTCTTTGCACCTGGATACGGTGCCCATGCCCCGCAGCTGCCGGCGGGGAGGGATTCCCTGCGGGAACGCAGGAGACTTGGTGTCTGGGACCTTGGCAAGGTCAGGACAGGCTGTGCCTCCGCTCCGGATGCCGTCCAGTAGCCCTGGCCTCCATCCTTCAGCTGATGGCGGCGTGTGAGCGACTGCTCGGGATGCCAATAATAGCCTTTACTCGCTATTGGTGTTATGTGGTTTTTAAAGGCAGGGATCGCAGGAGGTGCCGTGTGCCACTGTGGATGTGCGGCTGCCTTGATGAAGACGAGTGCCCTGTCAAAGGGGTGGCAGAGCAACAAATGGGTTCCTGAGATAAATAAAATTTGCATTAATGAACTACAATGGCTTTGGATGCCAAATTAAAAGAAGTGTGTCTGGAGGATGAAAAATAAATGTATTTTCTGTCTCACTCACTGGTTCTCGTCTCTTTTGATTTTCTTTATCATCAGAAAGAAATTTTTAATTTTTTTAAAGCCAGTTGTGTTTATTTTGGTAACAGTTCATTGGCTGCTCTGTGTACAGAAGCTTTCTCTTGAAAGTACTGAAACTATATTAAAAGTGCTTTTGGCTGTCATCTTTTATTTTGCTTCTCCTCCGTTCTTTTCCCAAAGCTGGGTCGTTGCTGTATCAAATGCTCTGAAACTGTCTGGTAGTGTTTTCCCTGCGGTGCTCTGTATAAACTGGAAATAAAAAGGGAAGAAATTGCAGGGTTTGGATTTCTGCAGCTTTTTTTTTCCCCCTCTGTGTGTGTGTGTGTCCCATTGAAGTCTGAGCAGCTGTCTCCATCCGCACAGCCCGCCGATGGCATGCACAGATCTGTTTCTTGTGATTAGAAGGAGAAATAATACCCCAGTGTTCAGAGAGGGGCTGGGGGGGCAAGCGAGCGCCCGGGGAGCAGCGCTTCTCCCCTCCTGCCTGCCCTTGCCTGCTTGGCCCAGGGACCAAGGGAGCTGGCAGCCTGGCTGCTCCTCCCTGCATCCTTATGGCTTTATACCCCCGTGAACGAAGCATCCCGTGCCGTTTGCAGAGAGCTGCCCTGCTGCAGCGTCTCCACCCCGGGGTGGGCTCCTCCATCCCGCACCGGCGACCTGCAGAGGCCCCGGGGTTTTTATTCTATTCTAAGGATGTCGAAACATTTCGGTGGCACTGCAGCCGCTCGCTACCGGCGCGCTTTGAAAAATACCCAGCAAGTGTCGAGCATCTGTCTGTGAAGGGGGAGGAAATCCCCCCCGTTATTATTTTCTCCCGATTGTCCTCGCTTGGTGTGGCTTTGGCTATTATGGGTTTGTAAAATAGAACTATATATGACCTTTTATCTTACAAGAAATAGGTTAAGCCATTTTTAAAGAAAGTGGTGGAGTCAGCAGTGCTGCTGAAGGAGCTGCTTTCGCATGGTTGATAGGCTGTGAAGCCGTTCAATGGACTTTGGTTTCAGAGACAATATCTGTTTAAATTAATCTTTGTCAGATACATGCCACTGCAGACAATTCAAATTCCATTTGCTTTCTGATCTCATAACAAAAAAGCACCTTACACTGGTTCTTTTATCGTAAAATTAACTTTTGTCTGTGTGTCCTGGAAACAGGGGTGGCATAAAATCTAGTTAAAAGGCTCTGTTATAGGAGGATTCTGTTTCTTTGTACAAGGCAGACTTTTTTTTTTTTTGCTTCTTTCCCCTGCGTGCATTTAAAAAGAAGACGAGTGTTTGAGATGGATTAGGGAGAATGCCAGCAGATGGACCAATTCTGTTGTTGCTGCTGGCAACCATCTAAGCAGCCATTTTGAACAATGCTGATACCGGGGTACTGATAACACAAAGATGAGGATGGGATAAATATCCAGCTAGTCCCTTTCTCCCCGCCTGCTCCTCCTCCCTCTCTTTCACGCCGCTGCTGCAGCCGTGTTATTAGAGAACTTGATTGTTTCCAGAGAAATGCTTCATCCTCTTAGCTTGGTTGGTGGACGTCTAGTGTTGCTTATCGCGTTGATTTTCCTCATGGTTGTTGGAGATGCTGGCAGATCGGCCTCTTCCAGGAGTGCCCACTGCATGGGTCCTAAGGGGAATGTGATGCTTGGGTGCTTTGCAGTCGTGATGCTCTTTCCTCTACCCTAGTAAAGCATGGGGTGTTTGGTCCTTGCTGTGTAAGCAGAGACAATTTCTTTCCCTCCTTGTGCACATTTTAAGTGCTTAATTATAAAGTGTGATGGCATTTCATGGGCGGATTCTAGGGTTTCAGGAGGTGCCCTGTGACCTAAATGAGTTTGAGATCTTCTTTACGCCAAAACGATTAGTATGGGGCTGTGATTGCAAACTGAGGGTATCCCCTTTGCCCATATACTGGTCTCCCCTTCCCCTTCTCCCACTCATGTTGTCTGCTGGCTCTTGCATATCTGGGCCACGTTCATGTCCTGGACCTGCTGCTCTTGGAGCTTCTTAAGGTCTGTATTGATACCTGTTTGGACTGCTGGATTTTTAGCACTGGAATCAGTGGCCATTTATCTCTTTGTTTTGTTTTCCGTCTCTAGGGAAATAACCCTTTCATGGATGAAGAAACCCTAAGCAAGCTTCATCTTTTCCTAGCAAATGACAAAAAGGCTGTTCTGTGTTTTGGAGGGGGATTTGGGCCAGGATGAGGATGGGATTGTTCTGGGAAACCTGCTGGGCTGTGCCCTGAGCTCGCTGTAGCATAACACAGTCCTGAATGTGTGATCCACAGGGCTGGTCAGGGGATGCTGCGTAGCCTTGGCTGTTTGGTACAAGAGCATCCATGGGGTGTGGAGGAGCTTGGTAGAGCTGCGGAGCATCTTGGGTGGGAGAGGTGCCTTTGGGATTTGGGGTTGCTGTAGGAAGAGCAGGGGTGGTGGGGTGGGAGATGGTTAGTGGGTAGTCTTTGGTTGCAGTTTGGTGTCTGAACACACTGTCTGCAGGAAGGGCCTGTCCCCAAGTCCCCTCTAGGTAAGGCTGCCACGTTGTCTGCTGCAACTCCTCTGTGGTGTTTCCACCATCTGGGAGCATGAAGTGGCCCAGGTTGGGGCTGAGCCAGGCAGCCAGAGCAGGCATGGTGACAGGAACGCTGTGCGGTATTTGTCTCGCTGCCTCTGGTTCTTGTTGAACTGCTTTGGGTCAGGGGTTTGCAACTAATTTTCAAATTGCAGGTCTTTGAAACGTTGCTGGAGCTGCCGGGCCCTGCGTGGGGAGCTGAAGGCAAGCAGCAGTAAGCTGGTGTGTTCTTGCTGCCTTCCTTGCACAAGTCTTCAGACCATGGTCTGAAACCTTCACCTATTTATATTGCAGCATCTCTGAGACCTTTATGCCTGAGGTGATGCTATTCCTTCTCGAATAGTTGCTCTTTTTTCAGTTAAAATTTCTTTGGGGTCAAAAACTGTACGGATAAATTTCAAATAAATTTGCATGTACATATACACATATATCTAATATGCAGTAGATGAAACTTTACTGTAAAATAGCAGATGTAAGAATTAAAAAAGGAGTTGGGCAAGCATTTTATGGTTTCCTTTTTTAATTTGTCCCTTGGGTCTGTTACATTTTGAGGTAAATGTTATATTTCTTTTTTTTTCCTGTTGGGAAGTATCTTCTCCCTCTTGAGTCTTCCCTCTTTTAAGCCTGCCTTATTTCACCCATAAGCTGTGGACTAGCCATATTTGACATACTTGCTGAAATAAGGGGCATCTGGCCTGAAAGGTGAAAAATCAGGCTGTAAACTCCACTTTGTAAATGTTATGGTGTGTTGGAAAGTTGTTGAGGTCAGCTGAGCTCTCTGAAGATGTGAACTCAGAGGCTGGGGGTCTGAGCAGGTTGGCTGTCTCTGAGGTCAGCTGGCATCGTTGACAGATGTTTTCAGTGCACTCAGACAGCTCCAGGGCCTGGTGTGGTCCCCAGCCACCTTTTCTTGTGGTGGCTCCTGCTGTGTTGCTCGACCTGTTGCATTAGGAGATAGATTCTGGAAACTGGAGGATGGGTGAGGGAAGAGTGGGGAGATACCTTCTGCTTTGAAAGGTGGCAAGTGGGACAATGAAGTGTGCTCTTCTGTCCCTTTTTGCTCATGATGAGTTTGGACCTTAAAAGCTCCTGCAGGTTTTGATGGAGAGGAACTGTGACCAATGTGTGACCAAGCGTGATGGTGAGCTCGGTGGCTTCTGGTGTGTTGCTTCTGTTCACTTGCTTCCCACTGTGGAAAATATTACTCACCGACAGGTGCAAAGCAGGTGGTTGCAAGGATGACCAAGAACGAGCAGTGAGTTTTGGAGTGCTTTTAAGGTATGCCCTCTGAAATGGCACAGAGTGGAGCTTAGCCCCTTGGCTCTTTTCCAGAGCCCCTTAGGTGGCATGGAAGTGTGCATTGCCTCCCCTTTCTAGAGCTCTCTCCATCTCTTACTTGTCCTGAGTTTGACTCAGTCTGCTTTAGCTTCATGGACCCATCCCGTTACATAAAATTCAGGTTCTTGATAGCAGCCAGGTTTTTTTGAGATCGAGGAGTATGTTCAGACAGTGGTTTATGAGGTTGCTGGTTTCAGAGCTAGGACACAGCACCTTGCAGTTAAAACCTGCCCACAGCCCTCTGCGGTGCAAGAACAACGGCTTCTGAAACCATCTCACCAGATGGATGGTGAAGAGCAGCACGCAGCCTTGCTTTCTGCTGCTTGAGGGTCAGGGTGGATGAGGAGGTGATTGGCAAGGTCAGGCTGTTCCCATGCAGGTGAGATGTACTGGGAGCAAATATTTGCTTCCCAGTTTGGAAGTTACTGGTTATTTGGGAAAAGATGGTTTCTGGTCACCTCCCAACCATGTTGCTGGGGGGATGTGGAAAGAGTGGATATCTTCAGGTGCATCACTCTGTCCACTTTGAGTCATAGCTCTAATACAGCGCAAACATCCATTATCTCTAAAATTCAGCATGGTGACTTAGTTTGAAAGATTCCCATGCCTTGTGCTTTGCTTAAGCTGGAGGTTATTTGCTGGTGGCTCATGGTGGGCTGCCTTCCCTGTGGGGTACCTGAGGGGCAAAAGGGGAACTGGAAGTGTGTTAAAACTGGTGCCATGCCTGCTGAGAGAGGGGACAGAGGGAAATTTTGCTCTGTTGCCTGCCTTCGTGTTGTAATAAAAATCTGCTGTTACCTAGGCCCTGGAAAATCATAAAACCTTAGAAAAACTGGGCAGGATAAAGATGAATGATTAGGTGTTCCTAGCCATGGCTCAGCTCTTCACCTTCCACTGTAGAAAAGGTGGGGGGTGATGGGAGGGAATGACTTAATGAGATTGTCCAAACTGGGGGCTTTTGCTTGAAAGCACTAGTTTTTCAAGAAGGGTGAGCTTCTGGGTACCGAGGGCTGTTCCTGAAATGACCGATGATGCCTCGTTATTATTTTGCACTTGAGTAATGCATGTGAAATAGGGCTTAGGCAAAAAGCATCAAGCCAAATGAAGTCAGCACAGGGAATCGGAGTTCTGTTACACTGGAAATCTGCTCCTGGGCAAACGGAGAGTTCAGATGTCGCGTGTTCCCGCTGCCGACAGCGTCGTCACCCGGTGCTGCTGGTGCCACCCAGCACCCCTGGGGATTTGCAGAGGGGCTTAGAACTGGCTGCTCCGCATGTGGGGATGCCGTGTTTTCGTGAGCATCCCGAACAGGAGATTGATGCTTTCCATGACTGATCCTTCACTCTCTGCGTTCCCCGTATCTGAAGGAGGCACAAGGCAGTGGTGAGGTTTTCCCTTGCCTACCTGCCTGGTTTTTGGCTTGTTTCTGGTGGCTCCTAGCTTAGCCCAGAGCCTGTGTTTCAAGTGCTGTGGGAAGGACTGATGCCTGACAGGGTTTTTTTTTATTCCTCACCCATCCCCACACCCACACAGTGCTCAGCCACACTAAGGTTTCCTGGACTGTGAGGTTTGATGAACCATTAACCTAAAAATGCCCTGAGTAGGAAGAAAATGTTTCCAAGGTCTAAAAATCTTGCAAAGCTTCTGAAGTGGGAATGGGAGCGGTGGTTTGCCTTGAGAGGCTTTTCTTGCTTCTGGCTCTGCTGTGACCTGGCTTTGCTTTGTTGGGTGCAAGGGTGTGTTTGGGATCTTGCAGAGACGGGAAGGCAGTCCTCCAGGGCCAGGTCAGCCAGAGGGGCTGCCTTCCAAGCAGATGTCCTCTTGGCATGAGGCTCGGCAGGTTTAAGACAGGATGTCCCTGTACTCCGGAGGGCTGAAAGCATTGAAATAAGTAACAGGCTGGGAATGTCTGAATCCAGCTACAAATTCCTGGGGAAGAGGATTTGGCAATGGCAGGCTGTATCGGCAGGCAGGCTCCGCATCACCGGTGGAGGACAGCACCTTGCTGTCCTGTGGACTCTGCTGGGTGCTGAGCCCAGCATTAACAGGGCAGCATGGCTGCACGAGCCCCTTCCCCTTCAGGGCAGTGCCAGATCCAACTCCAGCGCTGAAGGAGACCACCACCATCCTTGTCACTTGCTTCTCCTGTTATTGAATGAGGGGAGAAACAACTAACTCTAAAGGGTAGGGACTCTTCATGGTGTCAGCCTGATGCTGCTCTGTAGGGCTGTGGTTGTTAAGTCATGGTTGCGATGCAGTGGTATAGCAAAGTAGGGGTCTGGTGGCCATGGGGATGGCCCAGAGGAGGACCTGGTGGATGCAATTGTGTGTGAAACTGGAAGATGGGGTTGCCCAGGGAGGTGGGCGCAGAGACACCCAGGTGGGAGGAGGTTGGTTTTACTCCAGAGCGGGGTTAGTAGCTGTGACTTGGAGCCTGTCCATCATCGAGTCCCAGATCGATGGGCTTTCCTAGAGCTGCCTCTATAGCATGGGTGATGCTGCAGCTCAGGAAGGAGCTGACAGCAGGATCCTGACCCTATTTTCATAAATAGTAACAGCATCTCTAAAGGCTTCGAGGGCTTGCTTGGGAACAGAGTGGCTGGATTCCCCTGTGTCTGGCAGTGGTCAGCAGCAGATGCTTGGGGAGGAGATTAAGAAACGGGGCCATAGCAGAGGGATGCTTCCCTGGTTGTGAGCAGCCTCTCCAGCCAAAGGGCTGCCCTGACCCTCAGCTGTGATGTGGATGCAGAAGGAGATGGCTTGCGACAGCAGCCTTGGCCCCACATCTCCTGCAACACCAGGATTATCCCTGAGTCTCCTCGGGGCATAGCATCCCGTCTGTGCAGGCGGCGGGATGGCTGCTCCCCTGACAGGGACTGTTGGCACTGCTCTGGGAGGCAGCAGTGATGCAGAGCTGGTGGGGCTAAAGAGGCTTTTGGAGAGACCAGCGCTTCTCCACCCCACTTCGACGCCATCCCGGAGCCACAGGCTGAGGTTTGGGAGAGGGGGCAAAGCTATTAAGAGCTGTGGATTTAACAGGGTAATGTGCTGTAGCACCAGATTCTAATCTTTTCCTTTCCCCATTGTGATCTTCTCATCGGTTTGACTTTGCTAAATATTTTAACGCTTCTCTACTTGCAGCCCAAGTTAAATTCCCTGTGCTAATATTTGAACAGGGTTAGTGGTCTGGAGGCGACGTCTCTCTGAAGGGCTGTCTCGTCTCTGGGGGTCTGGTGCATTGTCTGGCCCTCTCCTAGATGCCTGAAGCTATCCATCGAGGAATAGCCCCTTGTGTAGGGATATTTGCTGCAAAGATGAAGGACTCTTCATCGTCCTGGCTGCAACTTTTTACCGCGTGGCTTGTTCGCTGTGGGCTGCAATGGAGGAGTTCATAGCCTGCGGTGAAAGGCGTGTGCAGAGGATGTCCCACGGACCACGGTGGACGAAACCCCTGCTGCTTGGTAGCTCATGATGCCAGGTCTGCGAGATCTCTTTGCAACATGTGTTTTGGGCAGCTTTTTTGCATTTGGAGCATGCAGCTGTTATCAGGAGGTTGGGTGAAAGGTTTTCCTCGGTGGTCAGGAGAAAGTGTTTATCATTTAAAAGGGTAACTTGGGGTGAGAGAGAAAGAAAGAGAAGCAGCCTAATCTTGCAATTTAAATATATTTAAAGATTCCCTCTGTTCGAGTTTGCTTCCTAGCCTTGATCAGAAAGAAATGCTGTTAGCTACAGAGTGGAATAAATCGAGGGCACCCTTATCTGTGCAAGATAAATTACTATTGTTTAGGAAAGACACTCCAGGGATTGAAGAATTTAATTAAATACACAGGGATTATGAATATGCATGTAAATTAGACAATCTAGATATGACATGGCTACAACTGCAGGGAATTGTTCGAACTTAAAAGTGTAATCATTCTTTTTATCGGGATGTGGGGATGGATAACAAATGAGAAGATTCCCTTTCCCATTTGCCTCTGCCTCAGCTGGTCTCAGGTCATTAAGCAGTGGGAATTACCCGTTGCGGATCAGCCCTTGACAAGCCCGCAGAGATGATGTGCTGGAGCCTTTCTCCACCCTAATGAGCCGCCTCAAGAGCCAACGGAGAAATGAGGGTTGCGGCGAGGGGCTGCCACCGCCCTGACCCAGATAAGGGGTTTGGGAAGGTGGGGGGATGCGGTTTGCCTTCTGCTGAGAGAGGGGAGGAGAGCGCTGCCGGCAGGGTGCATGATGCCGGCTCGCTGCCTGCTTGCTGCCTGCTCTCCTGGTGCCGCCACCGGAAAGGAGGATCCTCTCTGAAGGACTTGGAAAGATATTTGCTGCAGTTTCAGAGCATCTTCCTAAAAATCGAGGAGGTTAGGGAGCGCAAATACCAATTGATCAGCTTGTCTGCCATTTTTTTGGTGCTTTTACAGGGATGCCTCCCTCTGATTTGATCGCTGCTGTTTAAAAATTTAAAAATGCTTTTTTAGAGACTAAGCTCTAGATCAGCGTGAACAAGAGGCAAAATTGAAATGTTTCTTAAGAGTCAAGACTCCCAAGAAATTCAGAACGAAATGTGGGAACGTGCTTTGGCTGCTCTCCTGGTCAGGTCTGGGCTCCCTGTAGCAACCTGGTGTCTGTGCTGAGCCAAGCCAGGTTCATCAAAGGACATTAACTGCAATATATGATGCTGCCTTGAATGTGTTTAATTTGCAACTCTTAGAGGTGGCATCTAATAACAGTGCAGAGAAATATTTTTCTTTTCCCTCCCCCCCCCCCATGTTTCCTTTGTTTGACTTCACCTCCATCCGCTTGGTTCCATTGTTCTGCTAAAATCAGATTTCTCTATAGTTTGAGTCCAGGACCTGCAACTGAAGAAATAAATTGCTACAAGCCCCCCACCCTGTGAATTATTTTTAATTCTTAAAACAGGCACTGAGACTGGGACATGATCTGACATTGAACTTGACTAGTCATTAAAAAAGAAAAATTAAGGAGACTGGATCTTGATGAGATGTTTTCCATTTTTTGTTGTTGTTTCCCCCCATCTTTCCATTTTTGCTTTTCAGTCGGCTGGAGCTGTATGAGATGGACCTGTTCTGATGGGGGGGTCCCCATTGGGGCCCCCGTGGACCAGGCGCAGGAGCAGAGCTGAGCCTCTGGCTGGCTTCCTTGGGGAGCTGGGGGTGGTCTGCAGGGCCAGGAGGTGATGCTGCCCTGGGTCACCCCTCCATGGGGCATTAGCTTCTCCCACCTCCTCCGCCCCCTCGAACTGAGGGCTTATGGTAATTGGGAGCTCAGTCCCGTCCTGTCCAAGCCACGTGGGAGCAATTCCTATTTATCACTTTGAAATGTGGATGATTTTTCCAACTGCTGGCTCGTGGGTTCTGATTAAAAAACCCAACAAGAAAAAAACCCCCACATCTGAAAATGTGAAATATCTAAAGCCTCCATAATGCACATTTTTTCAAAAACCTTGGAAGACCTGCTTTTTTTTTTTTGTCAAGAAAAAATATAATAGTGGGAGAATATTTGTATGAGGGCACAAGTGCATGGAGACAGGTTTGAACATTTGTAATAAAATATTTCTAATAAAAATTTAATGTCCTCAAGACAGTGTTATGGCAGCTCATTACTATTAAAGGTCATTTGAAGAGTATTGATCCTAAATGTTACAGCAGAATGTAAACTTTGACTGTTACAGTTATTAATGTATATTTATGATCTATGGGATATGTGTAAAAGGAAAATGAGAATATAAACGGTATGGTGAGCTCATTTGTTTCAGGATTGCCAAAGGCTGAGTTCACACAATGCACCTCAGTTTTAAGCGTGTCTGTCTTCTTTGTGTTACATAGATTGAACCTTATTTATTTTTATTTTTTTAACTGGTAAAAATCTGTTAGTCCTGCCCAAGAAAGGGAACGCGTACTTGAATTTCTGGTCCTGCCGATGTCACAGCCTGAGCTTTGTGTCTGTTGCTAAATGTGTATCAGGGTGCGATATTTTGTACCCAGCTTCGATGTGGACACAGAAGTACCAAGGACTGAACTTTGTGTGTGACCAAATTGGTAGCATAATTAGGAGCTCTGAGAAGTATCCATCTACTCTGAGTGTAATTAGAAGGTTATGCTAGTAAAAAGCAATTGCGTTTTTTTTATTAAATTAATTAAAAACATTAAGGTTGTATAGTGAGAGAGCAAGTGGTACTATATTTATATTTTTACTCTACTGTAATGCACCTCTGTTTGCACATTTGAGGCAGAAGGGCTGTATTCACAATGAATTTTGAGGCTCTTTGTATTTAAAAAAAGAAAAAGAAAAGACAAGAAACCTGTGGTGGCAGGAGGAAGATAAACGGTGCTTGTGATATTTCAAAGTCACATTAATCTTTTTTCCTTCTCTCTTTTTTTTTTTTTTCTTTTTTCTTTTAATGTATGACTTTCTCCAGGGAAATTGTCTCCTCATTGACTGCAGCGGATTAATGTGCACAGATCAGCTCCTGCATTATTTTCCTGTTTTGACAGAGTGGTGATTTTTATATGCGCGTCCCTTTCTGCCAAGATTACAGCTCATGTTCTTGGAGTTTGGACGAGTTCCCTGCCAAGAAATGGCAAGGAATGGGAAGCCACCTTTCTGATGCACAATTCTAGGAAGAAACTCTCCATGGGTGCGGAGGCTGTGGTTTTGGTGGTGAGGATGGGAGCCTACCAGAGGCTGGTGAGGGTGAGTGCCTGGGGCGGCCGAATCCTGGCGTATGTGCTGGGACTCATGCTGCAGGGTGCTGTGCATGATGGCGTGAAGATGCTGATGTGGGTGTTAGCCTCCCGGCAAGGGTCTGGCGCTGGTAGTGAGGTGTGGGCATCCAGTAGCACAGAGGAGCCAGCTTTGGGTGGGCTTGTGACTGCGTTGAGAGTCCTTCAAAAGATCCTGCTGTTCTCCGGGCTTGTTGATGTCAGCTTATTTTTTTTCAAGTTGCAGTTAAATATGCATTTTTCTGGTGAGCTTCAGTAAAGCTCCCCTTAAACAAAAAAGTGACAGCTGAGCCAGCTCTGGCCAACCTATGCAAATGGGACAGATTTGGCTTTTTCTTCTCTCCACGTGGCTCCCGCAGTATCTCTGGGCACAAACTTGACGTTGCATTTCTGATGATCGTTGCATCCTGTTTTTAATGGTTTGTCTAGACAGTGCTGACATAACTATGAAAATAGTTTGGTGACCTAGTCTAGAATTAGTGTGCATAAAGAAATCAACCCTCGCTTCTGATGTTTGCAATCAGTTTAAATGACTATATTGTAGCACAACTTAAGAGGGAGGCAGATTTGGAGTTGCTCCAAAGAGCAAATCGTGAGCAAAACACATCCAAACAAACCCGTGCGGTAAATACGCAGTGGGTAGGGAAAATGCCTAAATGCAGGTTAGCCAAGGCTTGCTTTGGGAGCTGTGTGGTAGGTTTATGGAGTCTGGTGTAAGGCTGGAGTTCCCCCTTGGTTGGCCCAAAGGTTTTCTGGGAAGCTTGTAACCCAGACTCTGAACTTGGTGTGTGTGATGTTGTGCCCTGTATTTGGAGAAGCTTTGTCAGCATAAAAATAATGTGCTCCTTGCAAACGTCAGCTGTGTTATTGAGGGTGCCTTGGATTAGGAGTTTGTAAACTTTGGGATTGATGGTGTGTCCTGTCGGTTAACTCAAAAATACCTGGCATGTCAGTGCTGGTGACCCTCAGCAGTGTAATCGTACTGAACTTCTACTCTGGTCCTGGATTTGAAGCCAGTTTCTACAGCACTTGACCACTGCCCTAAGGAGCATGTGACCTGCCTGCTTAGATTACTAATCCCGGGTATTTTAAGATAACATAAGTCTCCTGAGATGTAGGGACTGTGTGGATGTCTCTGTGGACCACCTCCCTCCTGTCATGGGGTTTGTTATTGCGGTGATGGCTTGGGCACCCTGGAAGAAGAGTGCAACTTGAAATGAGGTCCTTGGTTCTAATGTAGCAGCAATGAAGCTTTGGGACAGCTTCAGTTTTGGTGGGGCTATGTGGAGTGCTGTCTTCATTGAGTTTGGTAGCCTTTGAGAGCTGGCTTGCTGCCCTTGGAGGGGACAGCAGTGCATCCCTCCATTCCTGTAGTGAAAACAGAGGAAAAAGGGCAAAATATGGAAAGTTGAGCTCATTTGCAGGGAAATAAATGTCATGTGAAAGGGAGCTGTCTGACGGAGTGGTTCAGTGGTTCTGTGCTTCATGCTATAGCATGTTCTGTGCTTCATGCTAGATAGCATTTGGAGGCACTTCCCAGATGTGTGAAAACTGGCCTCTGCCCTCAAGACCTCCCGGTCTGTGTGGGGGTGGGAAGAGGTTTCCAGGCAGCGCGAGCAGAGGAGGAGGAAGAGGACAGGCAGGGTGTGTGCAGGGGTTTCACTTGCTTTTAGGGTGGAAGGAGAGGGATGGCATTGCAGATGGAGCCAGGAGCAGCACCTTGTGCCAAGGCTCTTTGGGGGCTTGTGTGTTTGTAGACACTTAGGATGGAAAAGTCCCCATGGGTGGCAATGCAGCTGTCCATCCTGTCAGCCTAAGGCTTTGCTTTGTTTGCCCAGGGGTAACTTTTATTCTTGGATTGCAATGTGGAAAACACTGGAGCTGAAAGTGTCTTGGTGGAGAGGGGTGAGAGCAGGAACCCATGAATGGGGCTGCCCCGGGCAGTGGGCATATGGTGAGGGCTGGGGACAGGTATCTGCCTTGTGTGCGTTGAAAAGTCTCCCCTCTGGTGTGCTGTAGGATTTATTGGTGCAAACGCCTTAAAATACTCCTCTTCCTCTTCTTTCCTCTGGAGAAACGCCAGGGCAAGCAAGAGCAAGGAAAAGATGGCCAGTGAAACTTGTGGATGTGACCAAATCTGGCATTGGGGAGAGCTGGGAAGGTCTCCCAGGTTGATATTGCAGTAAAGAGCCAGCCATGGGTGTTATTGGGGAGGGCAATTAGGGATTTGAACAGCTTTCTGAAAGTGGGAGACCTCTCCCAGTCCTGCCATGGGTGGATGGAAATTGTGTGCGTGGGGCAGTGCCGATGCCGTGTTGCGCAGGGGGATGTGGTGGGTCCGGGACCCTCAGCCTGCTGCCCTCCCTGCCTGCACCGGCTGCTCCCCGTGCTGGGGAGAGGGCAGCGGGACAGAGGTGGTGTGCAGCTGCTTGCAAGACTGAGTGTGCAAGGGCATGGATGCCAGATGATGGCGCGGTGACTTTCCATGCCCTTGAGCCTTTGCAGAAACACCGTCGCGATAACCAAAGGGAACCGGTCATGACATTTCCAGGCCGGCGGGGAGCCGGGCCCGCCTGCCTGCTGCCGTTGGAGGAGGTGTTTCATGACTACCATTAGTTAAGTGCTTGAAGAGGGAGGAAACAAATCTTTACTGAATTGGAAACCTTGTGAAAAGGTCACACTTCTGAAAAGCTGTGCATTTTAAGACTGCTCAGCTCTGCAAAGCTGCCTTTGAACTGGAAGAGTGGGAGTTTAACACCCTTGCGACAGCTCTAGGCTTATTAAACCCACAAAGCGGGAGCTGGAACCAGCCCTGAAGTTAACTCTTGCCAGGTGCGTGGCCTCGGGAGGGGAGAGAAGCCCATCCCTGGTAGGTCTGCAGGGGAATTCAGCATCAGTTTGAACCCAACCCTTCTACCAGACACCAGAGTATCCACTTGGGAGGGAGATGGTGCAGCTGGGGGAAACTCCTGTTGTTGCTCAAATGTTGTGGATATCAAAGGGCCATGTGAGAGAGCGGTTCCTGGGGAACTGTGCTTCCCCAGTGCCCGCTCCTTCCCTGTCCCTCTAAATCACCGACTTCTCAGAGTGCCGGCATCATCCCTGTCTGTGTCTTCTCTCCTCTGCAGTGGTAAGATGAAGGTTTGCTCACCCTGATGAACATTGATAGTGAAATTGCTGTTTATCATCTGCCCTGCTATTAGCATAGGTAAAATCCCTTCATTACAGGCTATTAGTTTGAGATCGTAGGTGCTAATGGCCCCATTCAGGAGAGCACCAGGCACTTGCAAAATCCCGCTGATGCGCAGGAATTGATTGCTATCGATCAGTCCCTGAGCACCAGCCCGATGTTCTGAAGAGGCTTTAATATTGCTTACAGGGCAGCCGGTCCCTCGTTATCTTTTGGACCTTTTTGAAACTTATAGATCAGAAGCCCAGACCCTGTCTGCCCATGTAGCCAGGACCTGGTCAGACGTGCTGGGCACAGGTGCCCTCACCCTCTCAGCTGGCCTCTCAGATGGCCATTAGGCCCATCTCTGGGCCTGCACTGGGAAGCACAACAGGTAGCCTAGCCCACTGCTCAGGGTCCCCTCGCCTCGCACAGGGCTGTGGACATGCTAGCGGGCACGTCCTGCATCCTAGCCAAGGGGATGAGACCGTCCTCAGCCACCCACATTCCCTGGGTTGCTATTCTTTGTAGTTCTAATGCAAATCAAACTGGAGAAGTGCAGGGAGAACATTTGCTGCAGTGGATCTGGGCTGTGGTGGCATCTGGAGAACTTGGTCTTTTGTGGTCATGCTCTAGCTGAAACTGGTCACCTGCTCCTCATTGCTGCAGGTAGATGCTTTGGGAATATGACATGGGTTCTTCGGACGGATGTTTCTGTGCAACCTTCAAGTTGGTGAAGGGTCTAGAGAACAAGTCTTATGAGGAGCGGCTGAGGGAGCTGGGGTTGTTTAGCCTGGAGAAGAGGAGGCTGAGGGGAGACCTTACTGCTCTCTACAGCTACCTGAAAGGAGGTTGTAGTGAGGTGGGGGTTGGTCTCTTCTCCCAAGTAACAAGTGATAGGACGAGAGGAAACTGCCTCAAGTTGCGCCAGGGCAGGTTTAGGTTGGATATTAGGAAAAACTTCTTCACTGAAAGGGCAGTCAGGCACTGGAACAGGCTGCCCAGGGAAGTGGTTGAGTCCCCATCCCTGGAGGTATTTAAAAGACGGTAGATGCAATGCTTGAGGACATGGTTTAGTGGTGGACTTGGCAGTGGTAGGTTAATGGTTGGACCTGATGATCCTAAGGGTCTTTTCCAACCTTAACGATTCTATGATTCTGTTATTCTATGATTCTAACCCCCAGTCTATAACTGAGCTGCAATCAGGCAATGAGCCCTCCCATGGTTTGGATTTTAGGAGCAGTATCTGTGGGCAATGGGAGAACCTGCAAATGCTTAATTGACCATCTGAAAACCCAGAATGTATCTTGTTGACTCTGGTCTACTCAGGTGCAAAGGCTGAGTGCTCTTTCGCAAATGCAGAGTCCCATCTCTCTGATGTGGCTTTTACTTCCATGGCTAGTCCAAGAGAGGCTTTGTTGGGATTCCCAGTGTGTGTAAAACATCCCCTGCAGTGCAGAGAGCAATGCAGTATGGTTCCTTGCAGCTGCTGTGCCATTGCTCTTACTTCTCAGCTTGGATGTGGCTCAGGGTCCTGAAGGAGTGGGAAGGGAGACACTGCAAATAGGACATGATGCTCCTGATGTAGCCTGATGGCTTACGGTGTTGGCGAGAGCTCAGGGCACTGGGAAGAGCACATGGGAGGGTGTCTGAAGTAAAGACCTGCTTAAAACCAAGAGGAGAGAAAAGCAGGAGCATGGATGGAGTCCAAGCGAGTTTGACCTCTGCTAGTCTCTGCTCAACATCTGAGCCACTGGGCACCGTGTCCAGAGGGACCTCTGACTCCTGTGTTGTGAGCTGACGTCATTTTAATTAAATTGTGTCTACCTGGCTGGGTTCCTGCTGGTGTAAGGGATTATTCTGAAGAGTCAGCTGGGCTGCATCTCGCTGCTTCATGTATCCAGCACAGGTTTTCCCATGACACATTTTCATTCCCCCATCATTTGCAGTAGCCCTGTCTTTTTCCTGCATCCCAGTGAGTGAGGTGGGAAGCAGATCTGGGGAAAGGCAGGGTGAAATGCTGGGCTCTGGCCACCCCAATAACCACCAGACCATGGCTGTAATGCGCTTGTGTCTCTGTGTGAGGCTGGGACTGCTGTGTGAGGGCCAACCCATGGCGGGTGAAAATTTCTAGCAAGTTAATAAATCAATCGGATGCCTTTCCAGGCTGCATGGCATGAGCTGGGGAGGAATTCTTCGCGGCAATGAGTCACCTGTTTGTGGCCCGTTGGCAGACGGACTGCCGCGCTGCCTCCAATCTGCAGTCCTCCCCTGTTCAGACACCATCGGCTGGAGAAACTGCTGATGCAGCCTGCAGTGTCTGAAACGCGCCGTTGCCATCTGCCTCCCTGACGGAGTTGAAGCAGCTTCTTTTTTTAACCTGAGTTTGCTGAGTCTTGGCTAATTAGCCGCCTTTGGAATTTGTAACATAGAAAAACGCCTGCTAAGTTTGGGATGGAGTGGGGGTGCTAGGGCACTGTACAGTCACAGGTTTAGTTTTTAAAAAAAAAATTCTAATTTAGCGAAAACAGATATGCAGTAGTCTGATGTGCTTCATTTCTAAATTTGAACTCTGATGGCTTTGCTGTTTCCAAATGCAGTGACAGTAGATGTTTCTCTTGGTTGCGACCTTACCCAGTGCAACAGTTCGGCGTGTTTTCTTAGGGGAAGGAGCTCTAGGTCCTGCCCTCTTGCTGGTCTGTGGGGTGGCAATGAGCTGGGAGAGCCCCACAATGTGCCAGTTTGGAGCAGGTTGGCAGCGTGATGGGATGGGTGGGAGGTGTGTGTGGATGCTCATGGTGGGTTCATGGTGTGTCCCAGGTGGGACCTGGCTGGAGACTGTCTTGGTTCCCTTTGCTGAGGAAGGAGATAGGTGCTTTGGGGGTGCTCTGACTGGAGAGGGTGGGTGGATGTGGAGCTAGGACAGAGGGGGTTGTTGCTTGACTCCAGAGTAGGACAAGATGAATCCCAACTGAGGTGGCTCAAGGTGGTTGATCTTGGAAGACTTTTTCTATATGAATGACCCATAAGGCTTCAGGAACCCATCTCAGCTCCATTTTGTGATCTCTTCCTATGATCTTCAATAGGAGTTAGTGATTTGGAGTGTGGTGGGGATGTTTCTAGGTAGGGTAAGAAGTCTACTTTCTGTAGGAAGGGAGCACCATTCGCTGTGGTGTTGGCCCCAGGGTCAGGTGAACAGTATGCTCAAGTAGCCTTTATTGCTTTGGAAGGAGTTCAGTGTGTGAGGTCCATCTGGCACTTTAAACAAGTACATTTGTTAAAAAGTGAGCAGGCTTTTCTGATCTTTGGGGCTGAATCACCTGCTTGGACCTGTAACGAACCTTGGCGCTCTGTCCCATTTCTCTAGACCTGCTGCTGCCAGTGGGCAGGAGGGCACTTCAGACAGGGAAGGTGATTGAATTAGTTTTCGTTAGGTCTGGGCCTCCTGTCTGCTCTAGAGAGCTGCCAAAAATTCATCCAGTCTTATCTTAACACAAACCTTCATCTCGTAAACTGGAGTGACAATTAGATGATGCCTGGGTAGCAAACCTAATAAGAGGCCAAGCAGAGCCGATGTTTCACCCTTGCTAACTGACCAGCAGACTAGCTAACTGAAACACATCCCTTCTCTAAACAATGTTGGCATCCAGACATTTCACAGCAGCTAAAATAAATAAGCCCTTCTCCATTTTGTCCATCAGAAGAGGTCCTTGCTGTGCCAAGGGAGATATCCTGGAGCTTGCTTCTCTGGGAGAGCTGGCTGTGAGCTGCCTCTTGGTGGCTGATGCAGATCCCTGCTCCTTTTCTTGCTGCTACAGCATGCAGGCAGAGGGAAGGTGCTCTGCCCCACTGAAGGCTTGAGAAGGGGAGAGGAAAGGAACGCTCAGTCTTCAGAGGACTGTCCTTCTCTGCCTGTACTGACCACGTTTCCTAAGGTTTCTCTTTCTCTGTTGTTTTTTTTTTTTTTTAAATCTCCTCCTGGATATCTTTGAATAACTCGTTCCATTTCGTTCCCATTCCATGGGAATGGTCTCTGAATGTTTGTCCTTCTGTCTCTGCCTTTTGGCATTGGTTTTCAGGTTCCCCACTGAGCCTCCCTCTTGCAATCATGACCCTGTGTTGCAAGAGGATCTGTTTTGATGTCCCTCCTTGCCTGGCATCTCAGGAGACTCAAGAAGTGGGAGAACCTGGCCATTTGCTTTTCTTAGCACTTGCCTCTTTGCTCCTGTGAATCTCCTGCAAGCAGCATGATGAAGGATGAATTGGTGGGATTGGTGGAGCTCTGTGCCCTGCTGCTCTGGGAGGGTGCCCTGCTGAAATTCATGGGAGTTATCAGGGCTTGGGGTGCTGTAGAAACCAGGCTCCTTTCTGATTCAATGCTCATTTGATGTTCAGATGTGTATTATTAATTGCAGCCACTGAAGAGTTGGGAGGGTGGACTCTGCACTCTGGGGTTGGGATATTTGTGCTGTTGGGACTAATTTCTTCGCACAGATGGAGCATTGCCTCCCTGTCTGCGTCCGAGCTGCTTTCTTCCCTCAGGTGAGTAAATAGGATGGGAGAGACAGCTCATTCCCCACAATCCTTAATTGATGGATTTCGCTCTGGAGTTACATTCTGTGCCATCAGACAAAGAAAGGGAGCCTGTACAATTGCTAAGTGAAAAACTTGTCTCCTGCTATTTTTGAGAATTTGCCTATAATTGTGCATCCCTGCTGTGGCACATTAACTTAAACAAAACCTGCACCTGGCAGGAATATTATAAGGCAAGAACTTGCAAATGCCTCCAACATCAACCTTCTGCAGTACTTTTTAGCTTGGCTTGTCAGCTGTTGAGTGGCAGGAGGTATCGGAGGAATGCAAACGTGTTTTGCTGATGCTCTTGTGGCAGGTATTTAGTATCCTTCCTTTCTTCACTGGTATTTTTGTAGGTTATATTCTTTTCCAAATTCGTATTTCTTTCTCCTGGCCTTCATTTTCCATCTTTGCCATCTTTGTGTCTCTTCTCCTGTCCCAGTGGCTGTGATCTGAGGGCCTTGAGATTAGAGTATGACACTAAAGGATCTGCAAAAGTAGTCAGGCTAAGAAAACCCAGCCCATTTTCAGGAAGCTGATGCTCATGCTGTGGGGTTGCATCTCCACTGGGAAAATGCATAGAGATCTGCAAACAGAAAAGGGTTGAAGACGTTGTGCTCTTATCTCTTTAGCTTCCCGTGGTGTCGAATCAAGCTGGGTAATGCAGAGAATAGCTCTGTTGCAAAATTGGAAGGACATGGGCAGTGTAGCCTGAAGGAGAACAGAGTATGAAAGTATTCAGCACATGTGAAATGCAGCAAGGCATTTTTTCTGAAATCATTGTGCTTTAACCAAATAGTGACTTCCTGAGCCAATATATTCTTGAAGTTGGAGAAGCTCAGAAGATGACAAAGTCTCCAGTTTTAGGGGATATCTGGATGTAAGATCTCAGGGCTACAGGAGAACCTCAGCCCTGTTTTGGCTCATGGACTATGCACCTGATTTCACCCCATGATGACTGGAAGTGATCTGTGCCAGTGGGATGTTGCCTCCCCAGGTCTGTAGCAGAGACCAAGGGCTAAATGTTGGAAGGAGCCGAGTTCTCCAGGGCAGTTTGTGGAGAGACTCTATGAGTCAGGCTGGGGCTCATAGTGGCCACTTACTTTGGCAAGGCTGGTGGCAAAGCCCGTAGTGGGAATGAAGTGGAAGATATCAGCTGCTCCTTTCCAAGCATGCCAGTATGAGGTTGTTCCAGTTCTCCTCAGGATGCCAGGAGCTTGGCTTTCTACTTGTAATGGTTAATTCTGCTGTAAAAATTACATTCTTGGTCGCTTGGGAATTGTGCTGCAGAAGTGTCTCCAAAATAATAAATGGCTTTCAAACTCAGAAAGAACAAGTGTTATAGATTACACTTCTCCCCCACTTTCTTCTTTTTGTCTAAACCAAATTCATATTGCAGAACTTTAAAAATATACAGTCTAATCTCCCTGAAACCTAAACCCATTGATCTTTCCTGTGGGGCTTCATGAATGTGTTTCATTTTTGCAGTGTAGCTGTCATCTTGAAGATTTGTGATTAAAGTAAGGCTTTATCCCCTCAAAACTCATTTTCCTCTGCTGGTGAAGCTGTGGTGAAGCATCAAATTGGTGCAAGATTCATAGCAACTTTTGTATTAGGAAGCAGAAATTACTAGTGCTTGTTTGCCACCAAGTACCTACTTCACCATCAGTGCCCTTGGTAATGTTTAGGTTATGTGACCATAATGTTCTGGGAGTGGGAGAAAGAAACACTTTTTGGGATGAAAAAAGGCTTGGTTGCAGATAAATACCTTTTTTTTTTTTCTTCTTTTCTTTTTCCCCTAAAACCCATCCAAACAAAATCAATTTTTGAGCTATTTTGGGCTCTGAGAAAGTGTGCTCTTCTGCAAAGATGTAGATTGTGTATTGTAATACCCAGCTAATGTCGTCTTTCCCAGTGATTTGGTCCCTGTGAGGACAAGTTCTCAAGCCAATTAGATGCTGAAATGGAAAACCACTGGAAGGAGAAGCTTTGCCTGTGTGTGATGCTGAACTTCTGTAAAATATTTAGAGGTGTACTGGCAAACAGAGAAGGATCCCACTTGAGGGTAGAGAGTTGGTCCATGCTATTTCCTGCTGTCGGGATGTTGTCACACATGCACAAGTATGTCATAAATTGCCCTGTTTGAACTTTGTTCTTTCCAGAAAACTAAACAAAAACATGTGTCCTAACTGCGAGCGAGGGAAGTGTGTTTTCACAGGGTTCTTGTTTCAAGGTTCTTGTTCCAGTCGTCTGAGCATGGCCCTAAGATGCCTTTTGGTGAGGTGCTGATCTCTGGCCACTCCATGGCTCCTGACGTTAACTGAAACCATGCAGGGGCTTGTTTCAGGGTGGGAGCATCAGGGTCTAGCTCGTGGGTGGCAGTGCCAGCAGAGCTGTGCAGCATGAAGGCGTACAGCACCGTGTCCTCATAGCATCAGTAGTAGAGGAATCTTCTCCCAAATGAAATTGTTGCTTTGGAGTCCCCTTTATACCTTGGAGGCCTTTTGCTTTTGCAGGAAGGAGGTGACACCAGTCTGCTCTGCATCAAAAGCTGCTTTAGAGGCTTCACTGGGAGGTGCAGCAGAGGCCAAAGTTTGATGTGGGATCTCTCTGAATTCTTCTTATTGAACATTTCATATGTGCAATAGACTTGGTCTTAAGTTTGCACATTTGATACTTAGCATCTGTCTAGCATACAGCATGGTTGTGTAAGGTGTCCTGGTTAATAACCAGTGGGGAGAGTACACGGTGCTAAACTCATCCTTCCAGTCTCTTGGGAAGGAGAAGGGACATTTTATCCCAACAGCAGGCATGCTCGTGTTGGGTGGCTGCAGGGGATTTTTTGTCGGAGCCTGTGCTTTTAACCTCAGGGCAGAAGTTTGTGATACTACAGATTTACTGAAGAAGAATTTTGCTTTATTGTACCCTCTGCTTGATCTTCAAGTAGATACCCAAATTATATGGGTGAATGAGGATTTACAGTACAGAACTGGAGAAGTGCTAGGCAGGGCAGGTAGGATGCTGGTTAAATTGATCATAGTGATCTGTAAATGTAAGCTTGCCTTCCAGGTATTTACATAAGTAGAAATCAGAGTAAATATTTGTTTTAGGATAGACACTACCATTATGCCAGTTGATGTATGGACTTGGGAAGAGGTGGTATCACCTGCCAGTGTCATCTTGGTAACATAAGTGGAGGTGAATGTTCCTATTTACTATCTAGGTCTTGGGGTAGATCTCTTTTTTACATGTTGTTGAATCAGTTGAACATGGGGTGTTCTGTTTGTGTTTTTTTTTTTTTTTTTTTCAACTTTGAGATCAGAGTTATTTGTCCTCCAGATTAAAACCCAGCTTTCAAAACCAGAGTGAATTTATGGAGTGTGGTGCATTTTAATTAGAACATTTAATTAGGAGAGAATTCATGAGTGGGTCTTGTTTTAAAATGATCAAAGATGTTAAATGGAAAACAAAAGGGAAAGAAATTTGGAGAAACATAAAAGATCGTTTATTTTGGGTATCTTCTCTACCCATCAAAGGAGATCACTTTCTGTCCTGTGCTTTTTGTTCCAAAAATAGCTAAGGTGCTGCCTGATTTCTGCAGGTCGATGTTGATCTGTCTTTGTAATTAACTATGAAAACAAATTGCACAGTTGGGAGAGGAGAGAAGTGAATGTCAGCAGGCTGCTGAAGATAGTTCAGGTGTGTAAAATGGCTACTCCGTCTTGCCACCGATTGCCCTGATAGTAAAGCCATGGATTTCTTGCTTGTGTTTAATGTCTGTGTCATGTCCTCAGCCTCTTGCTGACGGTCATTTTGCACACATGGCAGATTCACCTTCTGAGACTTCTACCCATCTCCTGTCTGAGTTGAGTTAACATCTCCTTGCTTTTGGTATCAAAGCATGTGCAGCCAATGTGGGCATCGTATTTTTCTGAAGGGCAATGAAGGAAGCAAGGAGGTGATTATCCTGACAAACTGCTTCTGGTTTGCTGTCTCTAAGCAGCAAATCATGCTCGGTACTGATGCCGGGGTGAAGGACTAACCTAGAGGTCCATCAAAGGGTTTGCTCTCCTGATTCCTGCTCAGGTACGTGCCTTCCCAGAGATTTCCGTGGAAGCTTAAAACCCAGCATCCCTTTGTGGACCTAAAATACAAGCCCATATTTTTAGTACAGAGCAAGATCTGATGTCCTCAGGAAATGAAGTCACTGACTTCACTGCATCACCCGTTTCTGCCATGGAAACAGTTGGTGAATTAATGCAAGTTTTGCACAGGTTTAACAGCCATCCTCCTCTTCAGAGCGAGGGGTGGGAGGAACATTTTCTATTAAACTCAGAATTGTTGTCTTAAGTTATTAATTCCTTGCATCCTAATGTATTTATCTCTGGCTGCAGTGAGGAGTGGAGAGCTTTGAAATCTAGCTAGCTCAAAGGATGCTTTCTGCACCGGGAAACAAAGAAGCAGCAATGCTTTAGTAGGACACTGCATGGATTTAAAGGCTACGTTACATACAATGTGTGAGCAGCATATCGGAGCCTTGCTGGTGGTTTTGAAGGTGTGCAGGTCCTTGCATCCTTCAGGAGGTGCCATGTGTAGTGGTACAGGTTCTGTGTAAATGCAGTGTGCAGCTCCTTGTGCTTCACCCAGGTGAGGTCAGGACCACCACCGGCAGTCACCAAGCTGTCCCAGATGCTTGGGGCTGAAACAAAATGAAGAGGCACTAGGATGGTGGCAGTGGAGGCTGTAGACCCTCCACACCACTGTGCTCTCCTCATCTGTCTTTCCCAGCTGTTATAGCAAGAAGGAGAATGATTTGTCCTAAAAATCCAGACTCCAGGACCTGGTTTTACCAGGAACAGGATTAGATTTGGGATATTTGTGACTCTTAAATGGTTTTTGCACTTGGTTTGTGTCTCTGCCAGATTTGCAGTACATCTCCCTTGATAACCCTGGGCACGTAGGAGCACGTTGGAGGGTGCAGCATGCGTCCCAGGCGAAGCACTCGCCTACCTGCCATCCGTGGGGTGTGTAGGTGTGAGCCGCAGTGATGGGGTGCTAGTTTGGCCACATGGCTGTGAGCACCATCCCCTTTGGGACCTTTTCAGACCGTGTTGTGCAGTTGGCCAGGCTTTCTAAAGCTGTTTCCATCTCCAGTTCCTTGGGCTTGCTCTTGGCCAAGAAAACATCAAGTTGCTGAAATTATAAGCCAGGATCATACTATTTATGTTGGAGGAACAGCGCAGTTTACATAGACGGGCTCTTTGCAAAATCAGCTTACGTTGGCTTTTAGCAGTTGAACTGAACAGCTGTAGCAAGTTAGAGATGTTGAAAGAGTGTCCAGCTTGAGAGCGGTGTGCTCCTCCACCACGGCAGCAGGCTCTCGGCAAGCGGCAGATGACTCCAACCGGGTTTTGCTGGGGTTCGAAGTGGTTTGGGACAGGAGCCGAGTGCCACGTTCCCCGTGAGGAGCCTGGGGATCCTGGGGGCCTTCTGGGTTGTTTACCCCTGTCCCGGCTCCAGGCCTGGCAGTGAAGAACAGGCAGGGCCCCGCTGCCTCCATCCGGCTCGTGTTGAGCAATGCCGTGGCACTGGCTTGACGTTTTTGGCCTTGCTGGAGACCGAATCTCCTTGGCGTGGCGTTCTGAGCTCTGCTTTTCCCCTCTCCTCCATCGTGTGTGAGCCTTGGGGTGGTCCCACTGCCACCCCAGCCTTGCACCCCACCATGAACCCACTGAACTGGGAGCAAAGATGAGTTTCAGCTTGAAAATCCCTGGGAGCGAGTGGGGACTTGGAGGCCAGTTTGGGTGTAGTTGGGAAATCTGGGAGAGATCAGGCTCCCTTCTGGTCTCAGCTCTGGTCTGAACAGGTTTTGATGTACTGGTCTGGTCTGCCAGCAGGGTCTGGAGAGTGTTTGGGGCATCCCTGTCTAGGCATGGCATCTGGCAATGTGTGGGAAGGTGACAGATTTCTTGGACCATGGGACGGCTAGAAAAAAAGACAACTGTTAGGCAGATGTGTTCTCTCTGAAGTGGCTTGAAGGGTCTCTTGGCCCTCAAAGAGGGAAGCTCTCTCTAAATGCAGCTGCCTTCTCTCTATGGATGTGAATGGTCCCAAAACCTCAGTGAGTTTTTGCAGAGTGAGCTCAGGCTCCAGCACCCAGGCCCTGAACGGGCACCAGCACTGCTGGAGGAGCCAGCTGCCTCCCAGTGCCGGAGCTTCCCATGGCCCAAGGGCTGGAGGAGGCTCTCACTCTCCTGTCCCTTCCCGCCTCGGAGTCACTTTGGACAGGACTGAACCTCCACATTGTCCTGCTTTTCTGCTGACACCTTTGCCTGGCATCGGTGGATGCATTGAGTAGGGAACTAGTTTCTCATACCTGTTGACATGTTTTCTCCGTATAAACAGCTTCTCTGATGGACACCATACACGTGTTTGTAGGGAGTGGGCTGGCCGGGGTCTGGAAATAAGCATTTTTAAGGCAGCAAGGGAAGGAAGATGTTGCAAATATGATTAATGGCAGTGGGTCTGCAACTTAAAACTTCTTTTTGTTGTTATTTGATCTTTCTCCTGCAAACTCAGCAGCTGACTTCTGCAGAAGATAAACACATGGGAGGAGAATGGAGAGGGGCTATTTGGTCTTCAAAAGCAATTAAATGTCGAACGTCTGACTTGAGACATCTTGAAGAGGCCCAGATTTAAGCAGGAGGGTGTTCATCCTTTTCTATAAAGCAGGCCCCATTTAAGGGCTGTCAGATGGACAGCAGCAGTTGCAAGTCACTTGGGCAAAGTATGATTTTTTTTTTTTTTTTTTTTTTTATGGCGGTGGCTGCATGGAGCTGTGCTGGTCAAACGCAGCTCACGTTGGGGCTATGTTCTGTCATATAATCTATATTTAGGTTGTGTTTTGCATTCATTGCTATTGCTTTAAAATAGCTTGAAATATAGCTGATGTTGCTAGAAGTTGATGGGTGTGATCAGAGGTTTGGGTCCAGGTGTGAGGAGATGCTGTCGGTGCCACGAGGTTTCTGAGAAATGCTGAGTCAATGGGTCTGTTTTTCTGGCATTCAGGAAAGCAGATGAGTCTGGCCACCAGCCTTTCTGTAACACTGAACTGGCAATGGTCGGCTCCCAGAGGGCAGGGGCTGCTGCTTGAGGTGTTCCTGGAGATGGCCCTGGATGAAATTTGGCATTCCTTTGAAATGCGAGGTGGCCGCCACATGCTGAGGTAGCTGGCAGGAGGTGAGGGCAGAGCACAGGCCAGAAGATGTCTCTGCTTGGCTGCAGCCAGTTTCTGATAGCGGGATCTGGCCAGAGATGCCGTCTGTCCATGTGGGCTTGTACAGGCTCTTTGCCCTTTCTGAAAGGGGTCCTCCCATGTCCTGCGCTGCTGCACTTTGTGGTGGTCCCCCATTGTTTAGCCTGATTTGAAAAGGGATCTAAAAAGACTTATTAAAGCAGTGACCGAGCCCATCAGCTGCATCTCTGTGTGAAGGACAAGCTGAACATCATCTCAAGGGACATGGAAATAGTTCTTGCTTGACTGCTGCCGTGTGCAAGGAAGGTGAATGGGGGCCAGGTTGCTGCATCCACTGAGATCCTCTGCCCTCCAGTGTCCATGCAACAAAGCAGTCTTGAATTCAGTCAAAGCTGAGGAACAGGGCAAAGTTTAGAAAGAGGCTCGGTGCAGACTCTTGTTCCTGATCCAAGGAGCATGGTATCTGCTTCTGAAAACAGCCAGGGGTGAATTGTCTAGGATCCGAGTTGGAGGCAGAACAGTGGGGCCTCTCACCGGTGCCAGTGAACTTTTGGTATGCTTACTGGCTGAATCCCACATTTGGAAGGTAAATCCTGGGGGGAAATTGCATCTATTACCCAAGCAAATGCTGTTTGAGAGGGATTCCTCTTGCCTGTTGTCTGCCATCTAAAGGTTATGTGTCTTTTTCAGTACTGTCCTCCAAGATCTCTATTAGTCGCTGGAGAGACGGGTGCTGCCTGGAGGTGATGCTAACCCAGTCTTTTGGGGTACGTAGGTGATTTTATTGCAGTTGATGGTAGAGGAGCCTTGTCGACTGCCCTAGACCCTCAGTGGGTAGATGAATCCCACCATCAGCCATGCAAGTGGGAAACAAACTGCTCCATTTTGCAGTGGATTTAGCTAAATTGGCATAAGATACCCATAGACATGAGTCCTTCCTGCTGGCTTGGCACCCTGAGACTGGAGAGATGGCCCTGCTATGTAAGGACTGTGCAGGCCAGTTGAATCGATGGCTCCTGTCTGAGTGTGGGTCATATGCTCTGTAACACACATGAACATTAGCATGAGCGAACCTTGATAGCATAAGATCTTACAGAGGCAGGGGGATGTGCTGGGAAATCTGGAGGAAGAAATGGGTGGCTTATTCTTCAGGAATGTTTTTTGTCTCTTAACATCTCTTATTCTACCTTCTCCTGCCTTTTCTCCCAGAAATTTGCACTTCGTCATTAAAACCAGGAAAGAAAAATCCCAATATGCATATGACATTTTACAAAAGTGCTCTCTGTGCTCTTAAAATCCAACAGTTTCACTGCACGCCATTCATCTGTAATCAATTAGAAGGTTTTCCGATCAACAGAAGCTGGAGGTTCTGCTCCCTGGAGCTTAGCACTCTGCACGAGGATGTGGGATTGCCTGGCACTCAGTCTCCTTTCACCTGGAGAAGGAAATTGGAGCAACAATGAATGAAACTGTGAGGCAGAATGAGATCAAAAAGCTCCAAACTTGCTTTGTTAGCTCTGTTCCAGCCCCATTTCAGTGTTTGGTGGTATTAAACCAGATGGTCCAGATGCGGCTTCCAGCTCAGGAAGTTCTGAAGCTGCTTTTGCCAGAAGCAGGGGAGAAGCTCTCACTCTGTCTTCCTAGGGGTTGTCAGCCTCTGCCAGAGACAAGACAGAGGTGAAAGCTGTGGTCCAGTGCAGACTGGCTCGTTGTTTGGGGTCCTCTGAGATGTGCTGCCAGTGGTAGGATTGGGACCTTGGGTACTGAAATGGACCTAGCCTAATTTCCCCCCAAGACCCATGAGCTGCTCATCTCTCCCTCCTGAAACCAGCCCAATGTTGAACAGATGCCTCATAATCTAGGGGAGCAAAACTTTTGGGGGATAAAACTGCTTTCATGCTGCCTGAAGCTTGCTCTGGTTCCTCTGCAGTGTGGGGACTTTCACAAAGGCCTTGATTCCCAGTTGCCCCATGGGCTTTGGAGATGGCAGCAACTTGGCGAAGGGGAAGAAGGAAAAGAAAACTTAAGCGAAATACTAGGAGGAAAAGAAATCTCTCCAAGTGGGGATAAATCATCTGAGTATTTGACTTCTTAAAAAGAGGGACTGAAACCTGCTGAGATGTCAGAAACTAGGTTGGACCAAAACTGGGACATGATCACGCAAGGAGGGATTGGTTCTGGATGTTCTCGGCCACCAAAACAGGTCTCTTCCCTCCACGCTCCTAGGAGAGCTGGCTCTGTCAGAAACCTGTCCAGGGCTGGCTTCAGCTTCGCCGCAATCAAGAGCAGCAGCAGAAGCATCATCCTATCTGGTGGCCTGTTTCCCTCCTTGGAGGGGGCAGGGGCATAAAAATTACAAATAAAAGGCAGAAGGGCTTTCGAGAGGGTAATAGAGTATAAGATGGAGTATTAAGCCCATCTCCAACCATAATTAAACCTGCAGTTGGAGGGTCTGTCACATTGCTTCAGACCCTTGGAAAAAAAAAATACTCAGTTGCTAGCTTCATTAGTAATTAAATGTCCAATTACTGTATGTAATGTTTCTGCTTTGCTGAACTCCACAACTGCATTCATAAACAGCCCTAAGGAAGGCCTCTAATCTGTGCCATTGTTCTTCAAGTGGTTTGCACATGCAGAAAAAGAAAAGAAAAATCAGGCAGACATCTATAATATGGAAAGGAAAGGGGGAAGGGGTGGGAAGAGGAGGAAATCAAATCAGCATCTTCCACCTCCCTCCCCCCCTCGAGGTAGGATCTCTGCCAAGCCCACAGAGAAGCCCTCAGGCCCCTCGAGCATGCAAATGTAATTTTCTATCCAGACAACACACTTTTTTTTTTTTATATAAAATGAAGTCCACCCCCCAGAAAACCTCCTCAAATCCCTGAATGCACAACAGAAGCAAGAAGAAAACTACAATGAAAGGAGGAGAGACGGGGGGGGAAACAGCAGCAGCCCACAAACAGAAGGAGAGATGGAGGGAGAATTGAGATGAATATGCAGTGTCCAGAGTTTAAATAGACATAAAAGATAATGAAGGTGGGGAGGGGGGGGAGGAGGGAGGGGAGATTGTAATCAAACAAAATGATTTTGGTCCTCTTCAATCATCCCTGGTTTGCAGGCTGTCATTTTATACAAATTAGAGCTGGGGTAATTTTATGAATATTCACTGGGATTGAAATCACGTTCATTAAAGGGAAGGCACCCTTCTCGGGGCCCACTGTGCCGCTCGGCTTTTGTTCGCCTAGAACAACAGGAAAGCCACTTGCGCGGTGGATGAGTGGCCGGATCCACGCCCCCCCTCCCCTCCTCGCCCCCGGCGGGGCCGGGGCTGGGGTCCCCGGTGTATGCTAGAGGCAGCTGGGTGTTCTGAGGGATGGGTTTCCCCACCCAGGGCAGGGTGGCCCTCGCCTTTGGGGTGAGAAGTGTAGGACCGGGTGGAAATGCCCTTCTGGGGGATAAGAGCTGTAGCCTGGGAAATTGGCTCTTCGCCTCGTCTGCAGGAGGGGACCACAAGTGCTCCAGCCTTTAATTTCCAGGCAAGCCCTTATTGAACCAGTAATAGCTCGAAACCATTCGGGATGAAATAATTGCTACATTTTTACATTTTTTTTTTTTTTTTCTCTTCAAGCGTGGCTGCTGAATTCAATTCTCCTTCCTGCTCGAGAGTCCAACCCAAGTCTGCGTTGCACATGTCTGGCACCACGCTGGGGACGGTTCCTCTCATACATAACCAATCAAAGATGTATTCAGGGCCGTTGTGAGGAAACCGGGGATGATTATAAGTCGAGAGATCCAAGCCTTTTGCTGACTGCTCACCCTCGCATATTATGAAATTTCTCTTAGAAAGGCAGACAAAGCCTTTTGAGCCTGTGTGTGGTGATGGCCTCCCTTGGATGTCTGGCTTTAACTGCTTCACAATGTCGGCCTCTCCTTTCTGAAAAAAGGCAAACGTATCCTATTGTAGCATGTCAAGTACCCAAACTCCGCCATTCAGCAGCCCGGTGATGGCTGTAACCCATCCTTGGGTTGTCACGGTAATGCAAGGAGATCGCTCTGCCACTTGGTAGCTGCCCGCAGGAGGAAGGTGAAGCTCACCTAGAGAAGAAACGTTCATTTAAATATTTGATTGTGTCTTAGCCCAGTAGTGGGATGGCTTGTCCCTTCTCCAGGACAGCTGGACTGCAAGCGAAATCAGGGTGACTGGGTGTTGTGTTTGGTTATTGTTGATGAAGCCATCTGTAATAAATGGCGGTGCTGCGCTGGGGTTGCCCAGGGAGGGAGATGTGATGGCTGCAGAGGTTGGGACTGTTTTTCTGCTGCTGGTGTGAGCAGGTTCTCCATCAGCTCGGGTGCTGGTGGTGCTGTACTTCTGCGTGCCAAATCCAGGTGAGAGCAAGAAATCACCTGGTGGGGACTAAAAGCATTTTTTTCTTTTTAGGGCTTATCTTTTTTTTTTTTTTTTTCCCTCTTTAGATCTAAAAAAGATGAATTAAGATCCAAGGAAGCCAGTCATGCCAATGTGCACTTCTGTGGTTACACAGGTAGTCACAGAGTCTAGCTTGAACCTTACAGTAAAAATGGCTAACTTAACCTAACCAAAGGGAATGTTTGGGCTTTTTTTTTTGCTGAATGTGGGAACATCACTGGGGCAGAGTGCAGAAAAGTGGTTGCACATGTAGTGGCAGAAGTTTCCTTCTGGAAACGGAGCGACTGTAGCATCTGCCTGCGCTGTGGAGGGTCCTGCCTTCTCCAGATGATAAACCAAGCATAAAGGGCTGACAGATATTCCCTTGGTTTAGTCAACATTTTCCCAGGGCTCAGCTGAGGCTGCAGGGGTTTGGTCCAGTAGCACTGACTCTACAAGACCAGCCCTGGTAGAGCAAGGTGTCAGGTTCTGCTCCCAGTAGTGGCTGTGTGTTGGAGTGGGACATCATCTCAGGTCCCTCTGCCTGCTGCTGGGCCGAGCAAAACTTGGCTTGCTTTCTTCTGTCTGTCCTGCCCAAACCTTCCTATTGAAGATACTGCCCCACCAGGGCAGTGGCTATTCCCCAGCCTGGTGCTGTTAATGGCAGGGCTGGCCACGTCATCTCCACCATGAGGGGAGGCCATGTGTACGCTCCTCATTAGAGCCACAACGCTATCTCTGGCTGCTGTAATTCAACACAGCTTCGTGTACAAATAATCCTTCAAGGCTCTGATGTGTGAGGCAGCGTGTGCTCTTCAGGGTTGCCGGACCATGTGGTTCCTGGCTTAGCACCCTTGCTGGGGGTCCCTGTTCCCTGGGTGCTTGGAGGCATCCTTGGCTTCCTGCAGGCCTGATGTAGAGCAGTAGAGCTGCTTGTCTGTTTTTTATCCAGGGTTTTCCTGTTCTGGCAACATTTTGTCTTTGAAACACATCACAAACCCCCATGGAGAGGCCCCCCCACCATTGAGCTGTGAGGCACTGGGGGTTGTGCTTAGGGAGCTGGTTAGGATCAGAGGCTCCTTGCGATGCCAGGGGCAAAGAGGAGGAGCGGGCTGGTGGTCCTGAGACATGGAGTGAAATGGTTCCCTGTCTGTTGTTGGTGTCCTTGTTGCTTGGATTGGTGCACGTGTGGCAGCCAGACCCTGCAGACCCCAAAGCCCAGGTGAACTGGAGCCAAGGCTCTCTCCTGTGTGATGGGGGTCCCCAGGGACCTACGGGTGGGTGTGAAGCTGAGGTTCTTGTAAGGGGGAAGGACATAAAGGTCAACCCCATAGGTAGCCAGACAGCAGCAGCATCTCTGCTCTTAGATCTTCTTCTCTTGGGGGGTGTGTGTGTTGCCTGGCTCCTCTTGGGCCTTTCCACCAAAAATAACTGCCAGCCACGCTAGGCTGGTTTTCTTCTCATTTGGATCCAGGGACCTTAAAACTCCTGAAGTGTATTTGAGCTTCTAGAGACTATGATAAACCCTTTCTGACTGCCAGGATGTATTGGTGAGGAAGCTTCAGCCTGGGCCTGGAGAATCTCGGTTGCTCTAGGGTTGTGTAAATTGGAGATGTACAAAGACTTCTTGAGTTGGGGTAGAGGAGAAGTGGCTGTTTGTTAGGGTCTGTGCTGGGAAGCCTTTTTCTACTCTACACGTAGGAAAACAGAAATGTTCGTTTTTTTTTTTTTTTTTTTTTACTCTGAGCTCAGCACTTGTTTGTCATCGTCCTAGTTTTTGAGCAAAGTTAAGAAGAAAAGTTCTCAAATGGTTCAATATTTTGTTATGATACCAGGAACGAGGAGTCTTTCCAACAGTAAAGATAATCCCCTGTCTCATTATGTTCATGACTTTAAAAAACTCCTGCTGGCCATTTTCTGTGGGGACCATTTTCCGAGGCAGCTTCTTGGGTTTTGAATGGTTTCATCCCTCAGCACTTCTTTTGAGCAGAAAGTTTAAAGATGCGTCATCTTGCTCGAGCAGGGTGATAAACTGTAAATCAAATCTGAAGAGCCTCAGAAAAGGGCTGTACAAAATGCAGATGTAGGGGATTAGAAAACAGAACTGCACTACATCCAGCGATAAGTAAGGTCGAACTCAGCAATTTCTGAGCAGTCGCACCAGGGAGGAGCAGGGAATGATTGCTTTTTCGCTCCCAGCGACGGGAGCGGAGGCAGAGAAGTATCTAGTGTTGGTTTGCACTTTGGGTGCTGCACATTGCAGTGGTGGTCAGCAGCATTATCCTGCAAGGGCTGGGGGGCAGCCGGGAGGTGAATTAGATAGCAGCGTGCTGTTGAGGGCTGTAATCTCAGCTGTTAACCAGACAGGGCAGAGTGATAAAAACATCCCACTGGTTTTATCAAGTGTTGTATGCTCCAAAATGGTTGGCATTTCCATGGATGAAATATGGCTGCTGGCAGCTATCTATTGCTGCTGTTGGGGAGATACAAAGGGAGAGGAGGGACTTCCAACCAATAATGATGCTTTCAGGTAAGGAAAATCCAATGCGTGGCTAGCAGAGAGTGTACCCAAGCTGCCAGTCTTGGAGGTCAGAAAGCCCCAAACCAAAACACAGAAGTATAGCTTTGACTGGTGACTAAGAGAAAATCAGCTCCTGCCTGGACACAGGGCCTCCTGGAGCAGCGGAGGCAGGACGGGAAGCCCTGGCCCATGGCTCTGATCTGTTAGTCCTCTGATTTTATTTTCTCCCATCTCTCTTGACCTAATCAAGGCTCAGTTTTGCAGCTTCCCCAGGGTTCAAGTTGCTTTCTCCTGGCTGAGGGCACCACACACCTTGAGTCTGTTCCTGGAAGGCCTGTGTTTCTTTTGCAATGCTGATCATCACCAGTCTGAGTAGCTTTGCGAGGTTTTTGTTTTGCTCAGAAAGGAAGCTCCTGCTGAATATTCAGCCTCCGCCTCTAGCTCAGGGTTTCCTTCACAGCCCTTTCCCAGTGAGATGACTTTCATGCCTTCTCCTTTGGCTTGCTCATCTTGCTGGAGAGGCAAAGCTGCCGTCAGTCCCTTGTGTGCTGGGGTAAGATCTGTTGACGTATCCTGAGGCTAGAGTTACTTTGTGTTTCCGAGTAGTTCCCAGGGCACAGATTACAAGTGCTATGATAAAAATGTTGAGTTGGATATCTTTATTTTTTTCTCCTGTGATCAGGTCTTTCATCTCTTGCCTCTCACTAACCAGAGAGCTCTGAGAGTTGGGCGAATTTCAGCATTTCCATCTACCCCAAAAGCTGTGTAAATTTAGTCCAGTACAGTGTTTGCTGTTGCCCCATCCTCATGAAGCTTAAAGCTCTCCAGGTTACTTTGACTTAGGGAGTAGCTGTGCAGGCTCACCATCTTGCTGGAGCTTATTGGTGGGCTAGAGCATCTTCCAGATCTGCTTTCTGCTTGAGATGAGCCTGTATTTACATTGACTTCAAGCAAGATCAAAGTTGCAGCACATGGGTCCACTTGATGCTTTTCCCCTCCTAGCACATCTTGCCACTCATCGCTGCCATAATATGTGATGAGAACATGTCTTGAGTGTACAAAAGAGACAGTGTGAACAAGCCGTGGGGGAAACACAGCTCTGTGAAGTAGATTCATTGTAGGTGTGAAGCTGATGAAAGGGAACATTACGCTCCATCTTAAGAAGCTGCTATATCTTCTCTGTCAAGGAAAGTGTCTTCCAGGAGGTCTGGGGGAGTGGAGACTAGTCTCTTGAGTGATATATGGGATATCCTCTTGCTTAGGATGCCTAGACCCCTGCATACTCCGTCCTCTTCCTGCCAGGTGTGTCCCACCAAGATGGGAAGCCATGGATGGGGGTCTCCTTTCCATTTCCAGCTTCTTGTGGGAAGGCATGGGGAACCCTATAAGACTGTTCTGCTGGATCTCTTTTGCTGTTTCTTTCTCCGAGTTTCCTTTCTAAAGACTGTCCAAAGACATGAATATTTTGTGATGGACTGTGAAGGACTTGAGATTGAAAGCTGTAAAATGCACATCAGCCACTCCATAAATGTCAGAGATACTGCGCAGAAGCACGGCTACTTGAGTTTAACCAGTTCTGTATATCAAGTGATCCCTGCAGATTTATTAGATGTTTCAAAATGGATTTGAAATAACCGGATTTAGTGTTTCTGGCGATTCCTTGAACCGTCTTGTTTTTCAGCCAACTTGCATAAATGTGCCAGTCATGGGCTGCGGTGTATCAGCCAACTTAGCAAATGGTTTTATTTATAGCCGAAAGAGTGAAGCCAAGGAGTATAAATCCTGAAAAAAGTATAAACTGTATCATGGAAATAATAAACTTCAAATTCATGGAATTTCTAATGTTCCACTGATGGCTAAAAAATCTGTTTAATGGCCGCTGAGTGATATTTGGCTGCAAAGCAGAAACCCCAAAGTTGTCTTAACTCAACAGTGATATTTTTTAGTGTTTCTTTATGTGCTGGCGCTGAGTCTCTTTGCTGAATGATGGAAAGCTGACCTTCTCCACTGCATTTCTGCAGTGACCAGATAAGATTTCAGATCACAGCTTTGCTTTTTCTGTTGATGATCTATGGCTGTAGCCTGGGTGTCACTGCTAGATGTTGGGCTGTTTATCTGGAGGATCGGTTGTGTGCCCAGCTGACTTTGGGAGCGTGAAAGACGTTCAGTGCTGAAAGCAAGTGCAGGGGAGGGGAGCTGATGATCGGAGAGTGGATCCTGTGCTTTAATGGCAGGGCTGGCCAGCCAAAGGAGGTCCAGCCACGTCTTCGGAGATGCCAGTATGTGTTGGACTTTGAGAGCTAAGAAGATCTGGACTGTTGAAGAGGCATCCTCCTCCTTCATCTCTCCTCTCCATTGAAATCGCTAATGGCAGTATATTTTTAAGCTGGTAACTTGTATTGGTTTTTGAGGGGATTCATTAAAGTTTAAGGACCTGGTTGCACATCCTTTCCTCCTAGGTCAGTGTCAGGGCAAACGTATTGCAGGGGCCTCCTTGCTGCATGGATTATTTACGTGGGAATGTGTAGGACCCGTGTGTGCATTCAACAGCTGCTGTTTGGCAAATGTGCATGTAGGTGCGTTGTCCTGGGCAGCATTGGTCAGGGCTTGTTTGCAACAGCCTGAGCTTGAGGTCCCCTTCCTGGGTTGGAGGTACGGAGGGAATGGTGACAGCAGAAACCATTGAGGCTTCATGGTCCCCAAGGCAGGGGGCTGCAGCCTGATGTTTTGGTGCTGCTTCATGACTGCAGTGAGCGTGGGCTGCTTCTGCGGCTGTTCCCCCAGCCCGGCTGACCAGTGCCAACATACTCCATGGCAGCCACGGTGTGTCTGTGCCTGCTGTACCTGCAGGTGGTGGTCGAATCGCCTGCCTGATCTTGGGGTCCCTCATGGGTGGGTGTCCCCAGCCCCAGACAAGAGCTCTCCCAATACACCAGGGTTGTTCCTCTTGGTTGCTCATCTGTTCTTGTGCTTTGTCAGCCTGGACCAGCCGGGCATTTCGTGCATGTGGCTGCTACTTCCCATTTGAGAGATGGTCTCTAAAAACCTAGTTCTGTTTTATTTATTTAATTTTATTTATTTTAGGGCTGAGTTCAGCTAAGCAAGTTTTCAGTTTCTCTGGGTTCTGGTGATTGACATTGTGTTTGAACACCACATTCAAAGCTAATACTTCTTGCAGATGCTGAGATAAGTATCTGTAAATCTTTGCATTTACCATTATCCCCAATTTTCTTGTGCAGTGCCTGCTGTCACCGTATAAGGGTATTTATCCTGCACATAATCTGATTGGAAAATAAGGCTTTGAAACAGAAAGGAAAATACACATTTCAGGTGGTGCTAGAAATGTCAGTTGTGGATGCTTAAACAGTCCTGATTGCCTCCAGGCTTTGGGGCATTTGGGTTTTCAGCCCCCTATTGTTAGATCTAAAGCTGCTTATTGGAGTCCGAACAGGTTAGAAAGACATCTTGTTCTTCAGATCCTCAGAAGTCTGCCTTTCCCCCACCGCGGGGGATGGCCTTCTTACATCCCAGCCAGTCAAGTTTTAACCCTTGGCTTAGACGGCGCGGGGCCGAACAAAGAACCGCTGCTTTCAGATGGAGCAGAATAAAAAGCTATTATTTCATAATAATACTCTGCTCTTCCCCTCCAAGGATTTCCTAAGGACTTTACAAATATTAAGGCCTGGGGAGTCACCCCCGTGACTGAGAGCCGGAGAAATGGCTGTGTGTGGGCATCTGAAGGATTGAACACGAGGTGTGACCTCTGTGCTGGGGTGGTTTCAAGCCTTGAGGTCCCCTGTGCACTTCATACCTATAGGAGGCCAAGGAGTGGCAGGACAACGAGGGCATTTGGGGCCAGGAGAGCCTCCTGATTTGCATTGCTTTGTACTCATTTCTTAGCCTTGTTCCAGCTCCTTGGCTCTTTCCAGTCCTTGTTGGGTCTTACATTGGACTGGTGGCTGTGGGATCAAGGATGCTCTCTGCACAGTCCAGATGAACTCCTTCATGCCATCCCTCAAGTGAGGAAGAGGGAAAGATTTCACTGTTCGCTTAGACACGACTATGGGGTTGGTGGAAATCCAGCTGATGTTTCTTGGCCTGGTTATGATGGGGTGGAATTGAGGTATCTTAGTATAGAGGCAGGTGCTTGCAGCCCCATGTCCCAGTGGTGGGAGAAGAGATGGGGGAACAGGAGGTCTTCCCTCTAATATCTGGTCCTGTCATTGAGCAGGTTAGACCCCATCTCAAGTTAAAGATGGGAACTCCTCTTACCAGTGAGAGCAAGAGTCTTTGCTCTCTCATCCATCCTTTTCTGCCTTTGTGCTCCTCTAGGGCACAAAACAGGAGGTTTAGGTTGTGGGTTTTTCTTCCCCCATGTCCTCTTCAATTGCTCCTTAAAATTGCCACTTCCGGGGATGTTGTGGACTCTCAGCTCGGCGTCTGACACTTTCTGCCCAGCCTGGGGCCGGCTGTCACTGGCGGTGAGCAGCAGCGGGTGAGCGATGCTGAGGACCTGTTGTTCCCGTGGATGTGGGTACCACCACAGAGGGAGCATGTGGCACTGCCCTCTTTGCCCACGCCTTGTCCCTCTGAAAAAGCTGCCTCTGGCCGGCATCCCAAACGGGTGAATGGATCAGATACCATTTTCTCCCTCAAACAGTGACAATAAGTCTCTTTCCTTTGTGGGGACGATTAGTTTCTTTCCTTTGCGAGAAGTTTGGTTGGAATGGGCTGACCTCTGCTCATGGAAGGAGAGCCCTTGTCCCTTGTGTCCCTGGGAGAAGCCACAGCATGGACCGTTTATGTTTTTTCCTTTTAACACAGTGACGGAGGCTTTGTTTTCTACATTTGGTTTGCATCTAAGACCAGGACATGGCTCATGCTGTGTCCCTGATCCAGTGTTTAAAGCTTTGCTGTGACTTAAGTTTGGCCTGGGCTCTGCAGGGTTTAGCTTAATTTTTAAAGCTCTCAATGTGAATAATTCCTCACTGAATGCAGATCGCAAGAGGGGATATTGATTTAAAGCTTTAAAGCTGGTGGTTATGGATTAAAAAAAGAAAAAAAAAAAGGAAAGGAGGAGATTTACTGTAGTCAGAGCTGGTTGCCTAAATGTTAGTCCCTTACAGACAGGCTTCTGCTGAGCTACATGTGGGAGTGGCAAGGGAGCCCAGTGAATTTTAGCTTTAAATTCTTCGCTGCTGAGAATCAGCCCTGGGATACACTCGACTGCAATTCCCCATGCCAGGGGAGCGTTTGCTGTAACTCCTTGGCCCGGACTTTGTGTGGGTACAGACATTGCTGTGGGGTTGCAGGAGCTGACCTGAACCCTTCCCCAGGCGTAGGAGACCGGGGGGAGGATGCGCTGGGTTGGGACAGTGCTGCTGTACGTCCGCACGTAGGGGTCTAGCTGGGGCAGCAGGTGGGGAGCAGTCAGCAGAACAGGGGTGTAGGGGCTCGAAAAGAAAATTGTAGGAAAGGAAGCTTTGGTAGAGAAGATGCTACAGAAGACGGAGTGAATTAAAGGCAGGGACTATGTCCAGTTAGCAGGCAGAGCTCTGAGGTCAATAATGCTGGTTATTTGGACTTCAAAGAGGATCCTATTAGCCACTGTGGTGGAGAACTATTAATCAGTGGGGTGGGAGGCAGGAGCTCAGGCTGGCCAGAGAAATCAGTTTCCAATGTCCTTGATGTCCTGCCGGGCTGGTGCTGCAAAGCTTCTTGCACAATGATGGGTTTGTCTTGGATGAGACGCTTCCAGCCAGAGGCACCGGGCGGGATGGGGAACGCTGAGCCCCTCTGCCTGTGATCAGCAGAGGGGTACAAGGATGTTGTGTCCATGCAGACCCCTTTGCAAAATCCCGTCTTGCTGCTGCTGTCCCGGGAGGTGTTGCTGAGCTGCTCTTCTTAACGGGTGCAAAAAGTATATTACTTATCTTTGGCAAGCACCCCGTTAAAAGTTTCTTGCTGTCACTATCCGACAAGCACTAAATGGGGTTTGGAAGAGGGTTTGGGGAAAAAAAACAGCGTTTCCAGGTGTGACTGTTTGTGATCCCTTGGAAACAGAATCTCTGGCCCGCCTTTTTGTTCTGATCAGGAGTTTTCACATGTGCCCAGGAGCCATTCCCAAAGGAGCTTTAAGCACAGGACCTGAAGTCGCACTGAAAGTTTGTGAGTTGGACTTGTAGAGCAGCCTTGTTCTCCAAGCCTGGTGCTAGAACTGCTTTAAAAACCTGTGAAAGAAGCCTCTGACTGGTTGGAAGAGCTATTTGCTGTAGAAAGATGTCATAAATAATGCAGAAAGAGATTTGTGAGTTGTCAGAGATGGCGTCAGAGAAGGTTGCTTACGTAAAATTAAGATGTGGACATGGTAGTTGAGTCTGGAACAAAATGGGTTTGGTGGTTTTTCCCCAAGAAAAGTGGCTGAAACCTCCTTGCTTGCAATATTTAAATTTTTGCCAAAACCCCTTTATCTGGGATTTGATCTAACACTTCATTTTTAATTTAAATCCTCCAGATGCCATTAGGAGGAAGATATTCACCAACAAATGTTATATACAAACTCCAGAAAGCCCAGAAATTTCTTCTTCTATGTTTAGATTTAACCCCCTAGTCTGACCCATTCAGACTTTGTAGGGAGTGATAAACAGAACTTTACAAAAAAAGGGCAATAAAAATGGTCTTGAGTACAAATAATGGCCATTGCTCCGAGAAACTGTATTAGATCAGCAAGATCAAGTCTCCGGCTGGACTGAGTATGCTTAAAATCCCTAATTGTCTGGCTTTTTGTCTGCAGGATGAATTTATAAGAAAAAGGAGAACCCAAGCCTACTATTTCAACACCCCTGGAATTCATGAGTAGAGCTGGGTTTCAGAGACTCCCCTGTCTTGTTTTGGCTAAGTCCTTAAAATGGAAAGCTGGAGATTAACATGGCAGGCCTGGGGTCATCTCATTGCAGAATATATAGTCTTACACACACAAGATCTTTTTCTTCAGACGTCCCTTTCTGGTTGCGATGTTTGAGCCTTTGCTTTGCTCCCTGGCTAAGAGCAGCGTTAATCATAGGACTGGAATTTGTGACTTAACCGAAGAGGCGTTTTAATGCTTTTCCTGTCATTGATCAGCGGGCTGGAAGCCACTGTCTCAGTAGCGTTGTCACGTTGACCTCTGTGATGGTGCTTGATGGGTTCTCATCCTCCTGGGTGCCTCCCAGCCCAGGAATGCCTTCCAGCATGCCCGCCTTTCTCCTTTCGGAAGGGATGCTCTGAACTTGGATCTCCCAAAGACAGAAAAGGGGCTTTTTGTGCAGCCTGCAAAGGGCTCTTCTGTCTGCAGCAGGGCACGGCGAGAGACCTTCCTTCTGAATCTGTACTGCTAGAACAAAAAAAAGCCCTTGCATCAGAACTTGCTATTTATATTTCTAGCTCTGAGACTCCTCAGCTGCATTATTAATGAAGCGTTTACCAATTAAGATAGATGAGTCTGCTCTTGAGGGTGTTTGTTAAGGTAAGGTACCTTATTAGCATATCTGATAGATACAGTGCCAGGTGCTGATTAAAACCTCATCAACTCCCCAGGGACAGAAGTCTTGAGGAAATAAGGTGGGGAAAGTTGTCCCGTTTCCTGGCTTGGGCCGTGCTGGGAGCAGGAAGAGGAGCTCAGCATCCCTCCCCAAAGGCGCATCCCGGACCTCATGAGCAGCCTGAAATGGGCACGGGGAGGAAATTAATCAGCCCAGATCAGAAATTCCAATAGCTGGAGCGGTGCAAGTGTGATTAATGCCTCCTGAACGCAAGAGGTGGAAAGACACTGGGTTTGCTGCTCTTGCAAGGCTAGCAGTCTGTCAGGCGAGGAATTTGTTTCTGACGACCCTATGGATTTCGGAGGTCTGGAATTGATGCTTGCCTACATTACAGGGTTTCGGCAGCTCGCTAAATTAGGTTTGCAGGCAAAACGATGCTGCGAGGTGCAGTCAGCCCACATATGAAACCAATTTCCCTCTGAAATATCACTAAGGAGGGCGACCAGAAGAGAAACGAGATCATCTTTGGGTCTCTCATGACCTACAAGAGTTGAGAAGTGTGTATTCGCTTTCCATATTTATTATAATATGGCAAAGGAACTATATTGTAGGCTTTAATGATCTGCATGTGAAGAGCATCTTAAAATAGACGTAAGATGTTCTTGGAACATACATATGTGTTTATAATTTTATGGCTATAAAAATATATATTTACTGAATACACGTACTTTGTTTCTCCATCTGCTAAATATAGTCATGTATGAAAGTTATATAGAAAATGTAATTTTCCCCTAAATTATCCTGCTGTCAGTCTGCTTCAGTTTCAGCGTCAGCAGAGGCGAGGACTGAGTTGAGATGGGCGCTGCCGAGCGGGTGTCTGGAAGCAGTTTGCCTGAGGATGGGGATTACTGGAGGCGGGGTTGGTGGCACCAGCTATTATTAAGATTTGCATGAGATAAGACCCTGTTTTCAGTTTTGTTTGTAATTTTGTCAGGGTTTTAACCATTCACGCTTTCAATTTCCATGCTGGATGTCTGCCTCAAACTGTTTGATGGGGGGGGGAGGGAAGTGTAAAATCATCCTGCCATTTTGGAGAGCAAGCTTGGAGAAAAATATTGGTTTTGCCCTGCTGAAGAAGTCCGAGGAGCTTTTCTTGGAGCCTGCCATGAAGCTCAGTGCAAGAGGAAGGGGGAGGAGGTGCCCATTTTGCGAGATGTCTTTGCCATCCCTCTGCAGACGTGGCCAAACCAATGAAAAGTTGGAATTTGCATGTACTGAGCAGAGCCTTCTTTGATTCTAGCGGCTGGTAATTACCCGAGTCCCTTCACAATGGACAAGGCTCCTTCCCACACAGCTCCCTGGGGAGGCAGGGCTGGATGCCGGCCACCCCCAGCCAGTGACTCCCTGGGGCTAGCTGCACCAGAGCAGCCTTTTCCTCTAATAGCTGCTTTTGGGAGCAGATATGGAGTGGGGAGCTTGTCCCTAATCACAGCTGGGCAGGTAGGTGGGACTGGGGCTGGCAGGGAACACGGAAAAACAGAGATGCTCTAGACAAGGGCAAAAAATGGGAAGGGGTTGGGATAGCAAACAGAGGAGGGAGACCTTCCAGAGCCAGGGAAAAGCATGGGATGGCATTGTGCAACAGGGACACACCAGGTCAGTTTGTCTCACGCTGGTATTTCCTAATTGTGCAGCTTGAGTAACGGCCCTTTGCCGGGTGCCGTGTCTCCAGCGTGCAGTCCTTGCAGAGGTCTGCAGAGATGCTTGCGCCACGTTTGGGAGATCAGCAGATGGTTTCTCTAAAGAGAGCCTGAAATGTAACTGTTGCTAAAATCAGTTTTTACAATAACCGCAAGTACTTTAAAAAAAATGGATCATTCCTCTTGCAAACTCCAGCTCAAATAGTCACTTTAAAATAAATACACTTCTGTAGCGTCTGCAGTTGGGCCTGGCTGGAGAGCCTGGAGTCTGCGTCCTGAGAAGTGTCACGACGCTACAGTTTGGTTTTGTTCATTTTTTAGAGTGTTTTGTTGAGAAGAAAGGAGCCAGGCAGCCAGCAGAGTAGTCCCTGGGTAGGATCTGGGATGGGGGACTCCACCATTCCTGTTTCCGCTCAGCCAGGCTTGGAGCAGGAGTTTGGAGAACCCTGAGAAACCAGTCACCAGCAATGTGTCTCCAGACAAGAGGCTGTTGAAGAAGATGCTGTCTCTTCGTTGTTTATTTGTGTATGCTCAGCCGGGACCCCATCACTGATGGATGCGAGTGCTCCTGGTTCGCTTCTGCAGCAGAGCGAGCGGGTCAGTCAAGCTCTCTTGGACCTCCTGCTTCCCGACTCCCTGGTGTCCTACAACAGCAGCATGACAGGACATACCACTGTCTGCGGCAATGTGGGAGGACACCATTGCAGAACTGCTGAAGCTCCAGAAATGACCACGGTTGCTCCAGCACACCGTGGGAGGTTTCACGTTTGCACCCCTAAATGCCAAGGAGGAACCTGCTTTTTGGATTTGAACCGATGCTGCGTCCAGCTGCCAGGGCAGAAATTTATAGCCATGGGGAGTGCAAAGGTAGCAATGGACCAACTTTAAATGGTGTTGGTGGGTTTTTCTTTCAGAACCGTGGTTTGCTATCAAAGGAGCATCACGGTAGAAGGCTGCCTCCACACTGCTTTGTCCCATCTTCCCCAGCCACGTGTGTGCTGCGGTGGGGTTGGATGCTTGGGGAAGCGGGAGCAGGTGGATCCTGTGTTTGGGACAAGTTTCTGTCCTTGAAGATGTGATTTACTGAGAGGCAGCAGGAAGAAGAGTTTGTGGAGGGAAGCCTGCATGAAATGGGACCGCATCGTGGTCTTCCAGCTCTCCCTGTGGGGAGCTGGGTGGCTGCTGTGCTTGCCAGTGTTTTCAAGAAGGATTCCGTGTAAGCGTTTGAGGAACGTTTGCTCTAAATTCACAATTGAATTCTTTCTTCTGTTGTACAAAAATGCTACCAATGAAAATAGACAAGCTCTTTGGGTCATTTCCAGATGCCCTTAGTGAGACAGAAGTGTTTATTTTTTATGGGCCAATTTTTGTAGTCTACCAGAACGTCTTGTACTGTCTAATGCCGCATGGAGGAATAGCTCTGCAGAGTGTGTTTAATAAGAGCAATGTGCTCTCAGGGATATTCAAATCAGAGTTAGCTTCCTCGCATGTACACACTTGATAGTGTGTGTTATAAAACATCTGGGTCCAAAATTGCACTAAAGAAATCAAACGGCCAAGTCAACCTGAAAGTCATACCAGGGCTCTGCCTGGGGAATTACTGTGTGCAGCCCTCTCCTCTGCTGCAGGGACCTTGAGCAGATGGCCTGGCTTTTTTTTATTCCTTCTCCTCCTCAGGATCTGTAAGTCAGGAGTAAAAACCGGCTTTGAATTTTCTGTCAGCATGAGGAACCGTGAGTCAAAAAGGGGCTCTCTGGCCACAGTTCCATGGTTGCGTGGGAGGTGAAGAGCCCTTGGCTCTCCTGTCTCTGCATCTGCCCTTCTCCTGCTGCAGTTCTTGGCTTTACCTCCCAGGTCTGGACCGCCTGTTGCTGGTGGTGCTGGAGCAGTGGGTGGCTGGTGTAGGAGGACGTTGGCGGCAGCAGCTCCACCACAGCATCCCGGCTGTCTTGCGTGCCTCCAGCCCAGGTTCCTGCGTCTCGGAGGTGCGTAGTGCGATGCTGCCGACTCTGCCCTGCTTTGGGGCTTCTTGTGCCATCCACCTGGGCTCTGACCTGCTGGGCAGGTAGCTGAGTGTCGTGTTTCCAAGGTGAGAGCAATGGTAGGTGTCTAGGGGAGAGCATACGCTCAAGGAAAGCTTGTGTAGATGCTTCCCCAGAGCCCTCAGTGTGAGCTCTCTTGCCGTTGGATGTACTCCTGGCAGGGCTTTTCCATCGGCCCCATGAGGCACGGGGTTGTTCCTCTTCAGAAGGACCCTTATCTGTCCTCTCTCCTTTTCCTGGGTTCTCTGCACATTTACCGTGGGAAAGGAGAGTGATGTGACAGGCAGCTGCTGTGTTGGGTTTGGCAGTCATGGCGCCAAAGGCTGGGACACGGTCATTTGGATGAGCGTGTAGGGGAATGATCCTCAAGATTTAACCTTTCCAATAGGAAATCTGTTCAACAGTGACTTTCATCAATGGCTGCTGTCCTTCGGTAATGTCCCAGCTCCATGTCCCTGTCTGATGTGACTTGGTTGGAAGACTTTGCTGCAGAAGTGGAAGAGGGCTGTAAGCAGCTCCATCTCGCTGAAGGAGCTGGCAGAAAAAGCAGCTGTCAGGGAGCTGTGGTGCTTTCTCTGTCTTTGCTATGTCAAGGAGAGCAAGACCAAGAGCTTGGCTTTAAGGGTTTCTGAAATTACTCTTTGCAGACTGGGAGAACATCTCCCCCTTGGCTTGGAAAAGCAGTGGGTTGTGTTGTAGATGAAGCCTGTTCAGTGTGGCTGGCGTTGCACTGCATTCAAGAGGGAAACCAGCTATCTCCTGTTTTAAATAAGGATGGGAAATGCAGTAGGAATCGGCCCTGGAGCAGGCTGCTTGTTCTTGGCGTAGGCAGTTCACCTGTGAAGCGTGTCAGCGTGGGTGAGGGAGCCAGGAGGGACTGAGAGGCTCGTGTCCAACGCTCATGTAGGGTTGTTCCCTTGGTGCCACACAAGTAATTTGAATGACATCTGAATTACTTGCTGTAACCTGCTTGCGGATGCTGTAAAGCAGTGCTAAGCCCTTTCCAATGTAGCTTTCTGAAGGGACCAAGTCCCAAGGATCTGGAACCCTTCTCCTGTTCACCTTTACTCTGTACGCTCTCAAGCTGTGTCTGTGCACGTGGGATGGGCTGTGTCTGCAAAGAGCTGGGCTTAAGCCTGAGCTGCTACAGTCAGTGCTGGTAGGCTGGAGACCCCTGAAGGGGTGTCTCATGTTCTCGTACATGCTGTGTGTGCTTCATGGGGGTGCTCAGAGGAGCAAACTGAAAACGATGGGCTGACCAGAAAAAGCATTTTCCCAGGATGCCAAACCTGGGTTCCCCCACCCCACGCCTGACGTGCTAGAAACCAAGAACCCTTCTCTGTGCTTGTACATCCCAACTGCACTCTCCCCATTCAGCAGAAGGAGATAAATCAGGGTCCTGCTGGGGAGAGCAGGGGAACTTGCTGCTGAAACAGGTCCCCATACCAGTACAGTGCAATTCCAGACTGCACTGCTTTGGTGCACCATGGTGGACCATATGCAGCACTGCTCAACCATGCAGCTAGGTCTGCAGTGTGCAGTGGTGGAGATGGGTCTTTTCTTGGCCATGCAGCTGATAGGGAGGAGTCCTGCTGACTCCTTCGAAGATGCAAATCTTGGTGGGACTGCCCTGCTTGGGAGGCGAGCCCACCCTTCAGTCTAATCCACTTGCCCTCACATCTGTATGGACTGTCTGCAGGAGCAGAGGTGGTGCAGAACATGGGATGGGGCTGGTGTGCCAGCAAATATCCCAGAAGACTTTGTGCCCCTTCCAGAGGGGCTTCGTGCTCGCTGCAGCAAGAGACTGGGCAATACATCCCCTGCTTGACCTCGGGTCACTCTTTGTACAGCTCAGGTGCTGTGTGCTGAAGTTAAACTCAATGTGGACAGAAATCATATGGGACATGGTAAGACCATGCTTTACCATGCAGCGTAGGTACAGTCAAGAGCTTTCTTCAGGAGATGGATAGTTGAATAACACTTGAAGGAGAAAATGTTTGTGCTGAGCCCTGGTGCTGGATCCCCTGTTCTGAACACGCCTTGCAATTGTCTTTATTTTTTTGTATGTCTGTCTGCAGAGCGAGAGCGATAATTAATGCAGAATTGCTCTCCTGGGTTCTGACAAAGCCAATACGAATTTTCCAAAGTCAGCTCAGAAGTCCTGAAAGCACAGTTTTAGGCAGGGCTGTGGGTCGAACATTTCTCCATTTAGCTCATGCTACTTTGATTGTCAAACATCATTTGAAGCTTTTCAGTCAGCATTGAAGTGAGAGCATCAATCTAAACCAGGGAAGTGCTGGACATCAGGTGATTATATATTCCAAAAAATTACCTTAGCTTGACCTTGGAAGAAGGGGATGGCCAGCATCAGATTTATATATTTTTAATGTGGCTTTTCATTTTTAACTTCTTTCAAACGGGCTTTTTTCCTTTATAGATCTTTCTTTCCTCAGCATTTTGCAAATGCACCGGTCATTTCCTAATGAGCCAAACAACTTCAGCCTGCTTCTTAAAATAGTGCAGTGAGGCCCAGAAGGGACATTATCCCAGCTTTGCAGTCGGGGAAACCAAAGCCCAAAGAGGGTGAGAGCTTCGTTTCAGAGGTGCCAGGCAGTCGCACTCCTCATTACAAGCACTGGAAACCAGGATTGTTTTCAGCGGCGTTGAGTCTCTGGCTCCTGTGAGCCGGGCAGACCACCACAGGCGTTTGGAGGGCTGGAGCTCCTGTCTCACCCAAGTGCTGTTTGCCAAGAAAATGCTCCTCTTGGAGAAGCACAGAGGGGTTTGGTGGAAGGGACCGTGTCTGGGACTGATGTGGGCTGGGTGGGTTGCTGCCACGTCACCTCCCCGGTGGCATGGAGCGAAGGCGGAAGGGATGCTCTGAGGCAGGATGCTCGGAGGCTGCCAGCTGGTGGGGATGGGGAGAGGTGGGTGTTTCAGGAGGGGACCTGAGTTGATTGACAGAGCAGAGACCACACAATGGCTGGTGGTTTCGCGTGTGTCTCTGGAGCAGAGGGGGGTGATGAGATACATACCGTTCGCATGCCTGTGCTCTGGCTTGATGTGGTCTCGCCGAGCGAATCAAAGCTTTTGCTTTGAAGGCGGCGGAGGGGGAAGGGACCGCCTTTGTTCTGCTCTTTGGAGAGCGCTGGAAATCCTTCAGCCCAGAAGACTACACCCTTCATTACCCTCTGGGTTATTGGCCCCAGATTGGAAGTATGGCTCTGTCATGTGAAGTATTTGATTATTTTTACAGTTAATGTTTAACAGAGTTGGAGTATTAGAATTAAACAGGGGACGAGCTTCCAACTTTGCATGGTTAAGGGCTAATAAAACTTCTCTGATCCAGTGTTGTCCTTTCACCAGAGGGGATTTTTTTCATTAGCTTTGGAGTGTTAAAAAGAGATCTGTATTTGAGGCAGACTGATCTGTTGGCTTCAGACAAAGTGAACATGCAAAAGTGTCAGCTTAAATATCCAGTTGGCGCAGAGGCAGGCAGCTGAAAATTTAAAGGTGAGTTTAATTGGTGACTTCAATGGCAGTAGCTGGGTTAAGCAGCCTCTGCCTTTGAGACTGGGTGATGTCTGCCGCCTGCTCCGGGTGTGAAGGAGCAGAACGCAGGCTGGGCGAACAATGGACTGGAAGGCGGAAGGTAGCAAGAGGGTGGACCGACCGGCGTTAGCTTTACTGCTTGCGCCAGCGTCCGACGCGCTGTTTCAGCTGTCAACTCACTGCAGGACAGCCTGGAAATGTCAGCTGGCAACCCTTCGGTCATCGTGTCTTCCAGGGGTGTTGAGCTGGGATAACGTTTCCCAAGTGCTTGGTGTGGGGATTGCAAAGGTGTGCCTAGGGCAGCCCCTGGGGCTGGTGTGGTCCAGAGGGACAGTAGGAGGAGGGGACAACAGTTAAGGCTGGCTGAGCTTAACAGAGCCTGTGATGGGATTGATGTAGCAATGGGTTTGGGTTTAATTTCTTTTTAGTTTAGTTTACTCAGACTTCTGGGTCTGGCAGTGTCTCCCCCAAAACAGTTGATACCCATTGTGTCTATCCAGCAACATCTCTTGGTGGCACAGAGCTCTCAAAGCTGCACTTCTTACCAGTTACGTGATTGGAGATGGTGAGGATGCTAACGTGGGTTTTCATACCGTCATTAAGGGGAAGGCTGAGGGATAAGGGCTTTGTGGCGTCTTAGAAGTCCCACAGGGTGGAGTGGTTGTGACTGCCCCAGGGGTTTGCTCAGTGTTGCTCACTTAAAAATCAGGTTGATTTCTAGCAAACCATCAGGAGGGAAGGCAGCTGTGACTGTGAACTTGCCGCTTGTATTTTAGGTGTCCTGATTATCTGCTCTGTGTTTTCTTTCCCTCTTATCTCCCATGCACTCCTGCCTGTACAAATGCTGAGTATACTGGGAATGTAATTTGCTTCTACTTTGGCCTGGTGTACTGATGTGATTGATAACTCACATTGTGCTGGCAACAGCCATTTTTAATCCTTTCCTTACAGTTGGAGAAACAAGGGGGGATGTATGAAAGCAAGGCTGTTGGAGCGGCTTTTGCATGGGTGGAAGATCCACAGATGATGTTTTTGCTTTTGCAAGTGTACATCATGAGCATGATGGGAACTCTGCTGCTCATTGTCCTTCCAACCATTTCTCCTCATTGTAGATGATGTGAGAAACTGCTGAGGAGTTGTGTGCCTCCGGTTCCACCTGTGAGCATCATCTGCTTGTTGGCTGAATGGGGCGAGACTCTGCTTTCAGCTTTCCTGAGAAGTGTTGGTCTGTCCATCCATGATGAGTTCATCTCTAGGTTTAACAGAGTGGTTTCTCTAAACAAGGAACTGAATTGATTTTAAAAGAATACACCTCTTCTGTAAGATGTCAAGGTCATGATCCATGAGAGCAGCCTGTAGACAGATGTGTTCATCACTAAGATGCACTTACCTTTTATTTCAAAATTTCTATTTTTATTTACATTTCACTTGCTAGGTCCCAAATTTGGTGCTTCCTCGATGGCTGGGCCCTCGACCTGCCTGCGGGGTTTCCATCTCCTGCGGAGGAAATGCATAGTGTGGAAATTGGTTCCTAGGGGAAATAGCAAGTAGAAAGTGTAATCCAGCGTAGAAGTATTTATTTTTTAAAGATAAGTGGCAACCTCCTGTCCCTCTGCTGCCCCATGCGCTCCCTGTCTATTTCAGATTTTAATAAATTTCTTGTTTATCTTGAGGAAGCAAATTAATAAGTAATGGCAATTGCTCTTTAGAGAGAGAGGCTGCTGAAGGTTGCAGTTGTTTTAATTTGGTGTGTGTGTTGTCGCAGGGACTGTTTGCCATTGAGGCGGGCACATCAGTGTCAGGGATGGTAAAATGTGACGGTTCCCCGCACGCACAAGCATTGGGTGTAAAGTCTTGCAGGTAGGTCTCCGAGCAAGGGCGCCTGCGGCTGTTCACACAATGGGGGAATTAAGCTGGTCTTGCTGGGAGCTTTTGGGCTCTGGTCTCCTTTAGCTCTGAGTAAGTTTGAAACCCGGCACGACTGGATGGACACATCTTCCACGTGCGTTGCCAGGCAATCCCCAGCATTGCTCATCCAGGTGAGCATCATTGTTCGATGTGTGATGCCGGTCAGGTCTCAGCCCTCTTTATACACCAGAAATCCACAGCTGCTTCCTTCGGACGCCCACCCGAGGTGATGCTATGTTCGGTTTGGAGGTGGCCTGGCCCTGGGCACTGTACGTACCCCTTCTGTGGGAACATGGAGATGATGGTGGAGCCTGGCTGTGTGTGCATCAGGGTGATGTTAATGTCACCGAACAACTAAACCTGAGTGCTCAGAAGCCCTGAGCCATGACGAGAATGATCGGATCTGCTTAAAATGTTAGGAGCCTTGGGAAGAAAACTGAGTTTAATTTCTGCACCTTTCTGTGTGGTTTCGAGCTTGTGCTTGCATCTCTTTGAGGTGCCTGTGATAGCCAGGCTTCTCCCGTGACCCCACAGGCTGGGGCTTTTCAACCCCAAATGGTCCGATCGCTGTTACTCATTGGCGTGTGCTGTGGACCAGCATCCTGGTGGGGGCTGAGATGGCACCTCTTGGAGGAGAAAATGGCCTCTTCGTTTTATCTCCTGGCTGTTCCTCATCTGCAAAACCTGAGCGTGAGGGTATGTAATGCCTGACGCACAGTCGGTGCAGCAAGCTGTGGGAGTTGTTAAGCAGCCGCGGGAAGCGGGGTGAGAGCATCCAGCATCATGGCAGGATGGAATCCACCCACACAGATCCATTTTCAGGTGTCATCTTGGCGAGGACAACTTTCCCAGCATTGGCCCTGACCTCTCTCATTACAGCAATTTAGTTTGCAATTACACGCCATGTTCAACCCAGTGGCTGCGGTTCCTGGAAAGCCCGACCACCACAGGAGTTTACCCAAAACCTTGCAGATATTCCAGGTTGAGCCTGAGAAGGTCTCCTGGGGGGAAGGCAGGGCTGGAGGTTTCCTTCCCTGGAAGGCAGCGGCGGAGCGTGGGCTCATTGCATCCCTTGCTCAGTGCTTCCCAGCTGGCTGTCCCGCAGTGCTCGCTGTTGCTGCCAGCCCCTGCTGCCTCGGTTCCTGGCTGCATGAAGAGGGACCCTGCTCCTGGCTCAGCACAGGGTGGGGAAGGTGGCGGGTGCTGCTCTTGGGGGAGATCCCCAGCAGGGTCCAGCTCCCCAGGTGCGCTCTGCTGGCTGGCCAGGTGAGAGACCCCCAAGCCGGGATGTGTCACCCACATTGTATGGCTGCTCCCCCTTTTCTGGGGGTGTCTGTGGACCCTCTTTCAAGGGTCAGGGGAAGATTTCCCCCTCTGCTTTTCAGTCTCTAAGTGGGAGCACCATGTAATACTTGGGTTATGTGCTGATTAAGGCGATTCCTAAAACCCTTTGCTGAGATTGTGGGCAAAACCGCCTTCTCTCAAATTACCAGCTTCCCTTTTCAAAGGGAAGAGAGGAGTCAACTCCCCAGTCACTCATCTGGTTTTGCTTTTTACTTTGTTTCTGTCCCGTTATGCTGAGCTTACTGCATTTTTGGTTGCTTCCAATTCCAAATTGAGATAAATCTGCTGATAACCCTCTGGCACATATGGTGTCTGCTGCCAGGGAGCTCTGCCTGGCTCGCCCCACGGGCGATTGGGGCAAACCAGGAGTGGCAGGGGCTGCAGGGGTGGGGTTTCACTCCAGTGGGGCTTTCAGGTTGTATTTTAGCCAGCCAGCAGATAGTTGACTGGGATATTACAGGACCTTTTCCCTTTTCCCTTTTCCCTTTTCCCTTTTCCCTTTTCCCTTTTCCCTTTTCCCTTTTCCCTTTTCCCTTTTCCCTTTTCCCTTTTCCCTTTTCCCTTTTCCCTTTTCCCTTTCTTAAAGGGACTTAATTACTGAAATAGGACTGTGGTTAGAGGAGCTGGAGACTCTCCGTCCACTGCCAGAAGGACCTCATGCCACATAATGGGAGAAAACCACTGTTAAATGGTCTCACATCACGTTTTTCCTCTTTCCCCTCAGTCCTGTGTATTTAGCATTAGCTGCACAACGTAGGTTTCCTTTTGTTTTAATTGTGACGAATTCCAGAGAGAAGGAATGGATCGCTCCCTCGTTTTTCTTTCTACTGTAGCCCCAGCCATTCCGATGACAGATCTTGTCATTACGCGGTGTCATTTTAGATGTTTGCATTGCACCAAAAGCAAACGGAGGAGGCTGCAGTCTAGGCTGTGTATTGAATAACAATGTTTTTCCAGAAAAAAAAAAATCTGTGAAGTTCTTAATCAGAAACACGAGTTTCGCAGAGGCAGCCTGTACACCGCTCCCTACCCAACGAAGCAATGGCTTGCATCTCTCTGGGTATCAGCTTTTGTGTCCCTTTGTGTTTCTGAAGGCTGCGAAGCTGTGGAGTCATCTGGAATGTGAAAAGCTGGAGGGCTCGTATTTTCCCATGCGTGGTGGATCCTCCGGGACAGCTTTCCAGTCGCCCGCTCCTTGCTAAAGCAGAGGTTTGTGATGTGCGGCTGGAAGATGCTGGGGACAACACGTGTCTGGAAGGAGCAAGGGTAGCGCCGAGGGGCTTAAAATCATGGCACAGGAATCTGCATCTTGTGAAATGCCTGTGTGCTAAAGATGGTGAAAACTGCTGATGCAGGAGAGCGAAGCATCTTTGTCAGGCATCTGTCTCCCAACCGCCTTCCTTTCAAGCGAGGAGGGCTGCTGGGGAAGTCTCGGCTCCGCAGACCTCCCGCTGCCTTCCTGACTTCTCAGAGGGTCATGTGAAAACTAATGCGATCAAAAGGGGTTTTTAAGTGTTATTTAAAGCGTGATGAATGTTCTGCAGAGCGTTTTCATTGTGCAGAATTGGGCGATTTGACTGCTTGTCAGCTGTCACCCCAAACTTCGCTTTGGGGTCTCACCAGAGAGGAGATACTGGCAACTGAGAACTTGCATGTGGTTGCCTTACTTGGGTTGGTCTTGTCCCTCTTTGATTTTTCATATGGTGCCTGAACACGCTGCCTTGCTGTTGCCCTCTGAAGTGTGTTGCGCTTTGTGGGCGGCAGTGGACAGTGTATCAGGCATCCCTTTTGTGATACCATTTGTGGGGCTTGGGGAGATGGCTGTGCCCAGGAGATGGCAAGGAGTCCAGCTGCTGTGGCACAGCTTGTGGGCTCCGTGGAGCTGACTCTGTAGTTGTCTGAGTAATTTTGGGCATAATGTATAGTTTGGTAGAACAGGAGGACACCCAACAAAAACCTGATCCTTGTGGAAGGAGCAGAAGACTCATCCACCAGCAGGCTGAACTGGGCTTGGGAGCTGCCACAGCATGCTTGGACGCTCTGCAGGTCTCTCCACTGTCAGATTTGATGCTTCTCAGATACCCTCAACGCACCTCATACACATGATGGATGAAAACCTTGTGACCCTCTAGGGGTGCGCTTAAGCGCTGCCATCCTTCCTGTGAAGGGCCAACAGGGGATGGGGGACCCCAATGTGCACGCAGGACTCTCGCGGGAAGAGCGCAGAGCCAGGATGGAGATGTGGGAAGCACAACGTGACAGCAAGTGTTCCCCCCTCCAAAGTGTGGCCCTGCTGGAGGTCCTCATGTAGCTTACCCTTCCCCGGCTCCGTGCAGAGATCCCAGGGACAGGAATCATTTGCTGCTTTCCCCAGTACTGTGGGACAGATGTGACACCTCATGATGCCAAGTCCTCCAGCCTCTCGCTAGACAGTTCCTCACACTTTGCAGCTTATGGGTTGAAAGAAAGCTGGAAAAACATTTTTTCCACATGAAATCAAGGTGTGTGCCTGCCTTTCAGCTCAGTTTTTGCTGGACGTTGAAATTCAGCATCAATGTTCCCAAGCTTGACACCCTGCCTCATCTCTTCTTCTCGGATTGCTCTGGTCAGGGTTGTCACCAAGGGCTGGTGACCAGCCCAGCCACTGGTGTGCAGCAGTTATTTGAATGACCCCCTGTCCTGGAATTAAAGTCCCTTCCTTCAGGAATAATTAATATACTCAGAAAGTTTCCCAAAATGATTCTGGAATAAAATGTCCACAGAGGAGGCCGATCTGGAATAGCAATTGCTGAATAATTTATTCTGCAATGACTAGTTAATTTCCCTATGTGGAGCAGCCCTAATAAGCTCCAAAATTTAAGCTTTATTGGTTTGGGGCGGGGGGAAAGGAAACCACTAAGTTTTTGTGAAACTACTGAAGTGAGCTAAGCCATTTAAGTATAATAATATTTCTACAATATAAAAAATGTTTGGCTGTGGTTTCCTCCATGAAATTCAATAGCAAAAAAAAAAGTGGGTTTATTATAAATGGGGGCTGTAAAAGTTGGCAGGAGAGGGGGGTCGTCCTGGTGCCTGCTCCTGGGGTCTGTGTGCAACTCCCAAATGGGGGGTGGAGAGCAGAAATGGCAAAACGGTGTCATCTCAAAGGTTTTTCCACTTTGGGGGAGCAGTTTCAATGCAGAGCCCTTTTCTGTGCTTAAAAGCGAGGTTTTCAGAAGGAAGTTAATTGACCTTTTCAGCAAAACTGTTGCTGAGGCCATTACCACAAATGCTGTTGAAACACTTCGTAAATATAACGTTCGTTTAACAACATTGCCAATAACTTAGAAAGTCAGACTTTATCCTCCCTTTAAAAAAAAATAGAGCTATTCTTAGTGGAAAAAATGTCTTTTTTGGGAAGAATTTGGAGCAGATTTTCATACTGAATCTAGGCTGCCTCATTCCCTCAGAAGGCTTCAGAGGGCCAGGAAAATCATAACTAATAACTTCCCTATAAATTGTAGAGCTGCTATTTTAAGGTCTGGTGTCTCAGGGAGGAGCAGGGTGGTGTTCTGCTTCCCTCCATTGCTGCGCGATGCCCTGGTTTGATTCTGATCCTTGTTAGGCTGGCTGCCAGTCCTGCCCCCTGCAAAACAAAAATGTGGGAAGAAAACAAGCCAGGAGGCTCTCAGGCTTGGTTTTGGTTTTCCATATTGGTGGGTTGAGTTTGGGTTTTGGTATGGAGGTGGCCCGGTCTGGAGCTGGCTTTAAATTGCAAAATATGCATTGAATGCAATTTATCTTTGTGTATTTGGAGACAAAATCCAAAGCTGATCCCCAGCCTGAGGCCAAGACGTACCTGGAGAAGCTGCCAACACAGGAGAGAGGCCACGTCTCGGAAAAGCAGGTCAGCAAGGGGAGCAGATACGTAGAGACAAAAGGATGTCCATGGCTCTGCAGCAACTTCTTGCCTGACCAGAGGGTACCCAGGGATGAGCCCTTAAGCCAGGAGCAACAGGTTAAGGGCTCTGGCATGAGAGGCACTTTGCTTTTAGTGGTCAGGATTATTTTTTTTGTGGGGCTAAGGGTTGCATGAATTGCCACATAAAAAAGACGATGGAGGGAGGAGCGCTGCTCCGCTTGCTTTTGACAGCGGTGAAGATCAGTGATCCCATTGTAGTGACACTTGCATGGAAGCATAACAGGCATTTCCTAATTAAAACCCTTTTATGTACTAGAAGCCAGCTTCTCAGCTGTTGGAAATCTGGGTGACTCCATTGAAGTCGGGAGATGACCGCAGCTCAGCCCCGCATGTGAGTTTTGGCATCTCCCATCGGTTTCCTTGAGGCAGCCAGGGTGGTGACAGCATGGGGCTGGGTCTGCTCCGTGGCAGCCTCAACTGATGGGACACACGAGCCAACAACAGTGAATTTCCTCCCCGTGGATACTTTCTTTCATGCTTGAAAAAAAAAAGCCTGCATCTGTTAAGAAAACACCTGACCTATGACAAGGAACTGCTTTGCTCCTTGTTCAGACACAGCCGCTCATGAATGCAGAGAGAAGAGGGATGCTTTTGGGATGGTCACAGAGATGCGTCGCTTTTTCTCCCTTGACGTAGAGATGGTGCGTTCACCACTTCTGCCAAAAAATGTACTGCACATCCTCATCTTTCTGATTTCTCATGGTTTTAAGAAAGCTCTTTATATTCAAGCTTACCATAAGATACACTGTAGCAGTAAAGAGCAGAGACTTGACAGCATTTTGCCACCAGTTATTACGTGAGCAGCACATGTTAGCAAAGATGCGGTGAACCCTTCCGCTCTTCAAGCCCTTTCTATTGCTTGTGCTGCTGCAAAAATGGCATTTGGGTTGGTTTGTGTTAAATCTCAACTGCTAGCGGAGGAATTCAGCTTGCAGGGCTGCACGTTAGCAGAGGAAATCAGTCTGAGCTTTAAAACTGGTTGTATTTTTTCCTTCTTCCCCCAGACCATATGTCTTTGGAGCAAGGGTTGCACATCTGGGTAGATTAAAATCCTGTTTGTTGGCGGGCGGCGGAAGGATGTGGAAGGTGATGCTGGGAGGGGTGGTCTTGGCTTTGGGGCTGGCAGCAAAAATCAAAAAAACCCTGGGTCTTCAGGTTTGGATGGGCAGCAAAGAGCACTGTGGGCTAGGGGGGGAAATGGGGGAACAGTTTTGAATATTTTAGGGGAATGTTACAGAATGGGACCAGCCTGCTGGAGCACGGCCTTGGTCCAGCCACCCCCTGAGCTGGGTAGGGGGAGGGAAAAACCCTCCATTTCAGGCTCCTAGATAAACAAACACCAGAAATCTCGTAAGGGTAATAATGGAAATCACTGGGAAATTGAGTTAATACAAGGGCATCTGTGTAAGTGAATGCTCGGGACAGGGAAACGGCTTTGTCCTTTAACTCTAGTAATGCTGGAGCAGATGGGAAGCGCGGTGTGCTTCACGCATTAGCTGGCTCAGATAAAGAGCAAGGCAGAGTCTGGTCCTTGTGGCTGATTAGAGGTTAACAGGGATAGAAACCAGCGGATTGACTCTTCATTTGCAGGAGGTGTTGTGGGATCAGAGCAGATGGCAGAGAGAGCGTCCCTCCAGCTTACTCAGCTGCTCAGAGGAGCTTACAGCTCCCTCCAGCACAAACAGCCCCACTTGCATCTCCTCTGTTTACAGCTGCAGCTTGTGCTTCTTCCCTGGCCTACCCAGAAACACAGTATTTCTCCAAAACCTGTGGTAGTTGGTGTCTGAGACCATAGGTGCATGTGGGGACACTTGCAGGCACGGTGCATCCTCTCCAACTCGGCTGTATCTCTTTGTTACAGCTCCTCCGGCGTCGGCTCAGCTGCGGGCACGGCCTTCACGGGGGCTATTAATGGTCTTCATTAGCTCTGCAAAGTCAGAGGTGCTTTTCCAGGATGGTAATGACTGGGAAAGCACAGGAGCGTGGTGGGGACCGGGGAGGAGGGCTGCGAGGGGAAAACGTACAGCAGAAGCAGCATGGCTGTGTTCTGCTGGGGCAGCATCCTCCGGCCAGCCGTCGCCTGCCTCCTTCATCCCTGCCAAGGTGTCGCTCACCAGCAGCACCTTTGCCTGCGATCACAAAAAGAAATCGCTTTGGGGAGGAGGGAGGATGTAAACTCGTACCAGCTCTGCTCATTGACTCGCTGGAAGCCTGGATTCCCTATTTTGCAAGGGAGAAATGGCAATTGATTCAGCCTTACCCTCTTTCTTTTTGTCTGCCAGCGCTCTGAAAAGGCACATTTTATCTTGTGTGTGACAACACCTGCCTAGGGTGCCTCTCATTGAGCCGCGATGAATCAAAAGAGCAACAAGAAAAGTGGGTTTAATTGCACACATCTTCAGCAGAGTCTTTCTTGCACTGGCAGTACAAAAGGCCAGCCCCGCGCTGGTTGAATGGAGCCCGGGAGGGCTGGGGCACGCCGTACTCTCCGTTACTATCGGAGGCAGATGATTCACTTTGCTGGAGCATTGTCATGTGCAAATGAGTTCATGAGCCCATCTCCTTTCCAACTGCAAGGTCAGGGACTCAGCAATTGTCATCATCAGCCCTCTGGAGGAATTGATCTAGAAGCTGGAAAGCTTTGGGAGATTTTACTAACCTCCGCTTCCCGCTGCGCGAGCACACCGACACCTTCCTCCCACGGGTGTTGTCTACATTACAAATATTGACCGATTTTAAGTTCACGTTTGGAAAGCTGCTGTTTTGAGGCACGGAAATGTGACTGAGAATGGCTTATAAATAACACTCGGTGCAGCAATTATTATTCATTGCTAGTTATGGTTTTCACACAGTGGAAAAACAAATGGTTTTTCCACTAGGAGCTGGAGCTGCAGTCCATTTAATCACTAAAGAGCTTGGAATTGCTTTAGTTTAAAATACCTTTCCGCTGTGGTTTGGAAATTTTAAAAAAAATATTTGGGTCATGTTAACCTAGTGTATACGACTTGCACTGAGAATTTCAGTTTACCTCGTCTACATCTGCTGAGCCCCATAAATATCCATGTATTCATTCCCATTTGGTTTCACAGAGCTCCTGCCTGCCTGAAGGCAGAGCTGCCCAAACACGGACCTGAAATGGGGTTAGTCTGATTCGCAGTGGGGTCCTGGGAGCTCAGCACCGGGAGCAAGAGTGGCGAGGAGGGGGAGCCGAGCTGCTCTCTGCCGCAGCCTCCCCTCTCCGGCCGGGATGCAAGAGGATGCCGCTGGTGCTCTTGGAAGCTGCATGGATGGACTTCCCATCACATTGCTCCTAATGGAGCCTGCCCAAAATATCAGCGTCGGTTACTAGGAGGTCACTTGAGGTTTTGGCAGCCAGATGTGGGGGTGAGTTCCTTATGTATAGCATCTGGCTGCATCCTGCCAGTGGTCCTTACTTGGGGATGAATGTGGTTGCACGTTTCCCTCTGCAGAGCTGTTCCTTGCCCCTCTTTGAGGTTTCCACAAAGACTGAGAAAAACCTTCAGAGGAGGCAGAGGAGCCACAGAGACGTGAAGAAATGCTCCCTGCATTACCCCTGCATTGCTGGTCCCCATCCTATTGTGCAGCGATGCCAGTGCAGCAGCTTCAGATGGTCTCTGCTGGTCCACGGTTAGGTCCTAGAGATGGCTGCTCTGGCGTGAAGGCTGCCTCCCTGGCAGGATTGTGCTAATGCTTCGTGAAAGGCAAGAGAGTGCTGTGCCTGGGAAGAGCAAGCTAATTTTTCCAAATGGCACAACTTTGCGAATGACAACTGTGACTGCTGCCTGGGCTTGCGGTGTGAAATCTGGAGGATGGCTGTGAGCAGCAACTGCCAGAGGGAGCAGAGCTGAGCTCTCGAGTTCCCGGCTAGTGTTGTAGCTGTGGGGTCCTCCTCTCCCTGCTCCTCCTCATGGGTGTTGGAGGGCTCTAGATGACAGTTATGAGAAGGGAAGGAGTTATGCCTCAGTTTTGCTTGTTTCTGGGGTTTAAATTTCCACCTGTGGTCTGCCCATCTCCAAACTTCAGGTATTTCAATGTAACCAGCTTGCGCATTGGCTTTACCTTCTGTGGTTTGCTGGAGGACCCAAGACGAGGGGTCTCCACAGCTGGCCTGGTGGTGGGTTGGAGCTGCAGGACATGCTGGTAGTCTCTCCTGATGGGTGGCTCGTGGACAGCTGGGTTAAAAATGCCCAGCTGAAAGACTCTGGGTGCCTTTACAGAACTGGAAGGGTTTGCAAAGCTCCTTTTGCTTGAGTAGGTTTAGAGATCAAAGAATTCTCCATCTTGGTTAAAGATATTTCTGTTCAGGCCTTAACGGTCTTGTCTTGATAGCAAAGCCTCCTGCACTGGAGCGCCTGCTAAAGGCTTGATGCTTCGCAGTCGTTTCGGAGTCCAGGGATGTTTTGTGGGTCCGCATTCCTCCCCGCCTGCAGGGTTTATCAGCTCCGAAGAGGAAAGTGTTGCCGAGCTGATGAGTTTGGAAGTGCCATTGGTGGCACTGGTGCTCACAAACTCCCAGGAGACATTTCTAGGGTTGCTTTTCATTTAAATCAGAGGCACAATGTACTATGACACTAATGCAACATCAGAGCTGAGGCTCAGGGCGGGGAAAAGGTCCTTCCTTTGGTGTTTTGTTCCCGGTTAATGGGTAAGTGGGATTAGGAAGGAGATGTGCTCATCGTGCCCTGTGTGCCTGTGAACATTTGTGGCACCTTTCTGTGCTCTTTCTGGGGCAAGTATGAACACTCATCTTTTGCGGCCTGGACCACAGGGGCATCCGCTGGGAAGCATCCGTGGTAAAAATAGGGGAGGCTGTTCTGGGGCAGGGAGGAGTCGACGTTGTTCTTGGGACAAAGCTAGGCTCTGATGGTGTGTAATGAGTCTGTAGTTACAAAGATGATAATTATTTCTTTTCCATGGTTTTCAAGCCCTGGCACTGTCACTTTGCTGGCAGCAAATCAAACACCAAGTTAGCTTATGTTAAGGAACAGAGGATGAAGTCCTAGATAAGCACTCAGCTGTAGGAACGTCTTAAATTGAAATGTGCAGGGGGAACACGGAGGAAAGTATGTTTTTGCTCTCAGCGCTATCCAGACCCCCTGTCTGCCACCAGGGCTGTGTTTTTCTCTGCTGGAGTGCCGGTATCGCCTGCCCCACGTGCTGCTTGGGATGCGAGATGAGCGCCAAGGAGGGTGCAGTGACAGCTGTCCTCCAGGGTGACCTGTAACCTCTTGGTGACTGTAGCATCAGGGTTTCATGTGGACCAGGAGTGCGTGCTTTGACGGATGATGGAGTAACCACACCGTAACCCTTTAACCACCGCTCTTCTTTGGGACAGCGATACCCATCTGTGCCAGGGTTGGCACTGGGTGCAGACCTGGCCGCGGAGCAGGGCGCAGTGTGGTAGCTGCCGGCTGACCTCCTGTTAATGTAAATAGTCCCAAATAATGCTGCTGTTCCTGCCAGCTCCTCTCTCTCCCCTCTTGCCATGTTTAATTTCTGACTAAGCTTTAGATAAATGTTTTGTATAGAGTTTCTAGTTTATCTTAAATAGACCTGCTGCCACCACAGCTAAAATCTAAACCAACGCTTGCCTTAGGGCTCGAGTGCCAGATGAACTTGGCAGTTGCTGATGCGCTGAATGGTCCTGTTCGACCTACAGACCCCAGCTACGAGTTGTGAGGACCGGCTCTCGCAGTGGATGGGGGAGCACAGCCTTTAGGATGCGTGAGAGCAACCTGGGAAGTATCTGGGCAAATCTCTCTTGGGGGGCCGGATTCAGACCATGGATGATGTATTTTCAGACTTACACCTGTCTGAAACAGGTCGTTTGGTTAAACAAGTTCATCCAGTCTTACACCAGTTAGCCCCAAGTGGGGTCTGGCCCATGATCCTGGTAAAGTAAGCATTTGAAGGCAGTGTTTATGGCTAGTAATTTGTCTTAGAGGGTTTTTTATATATATATGCGTATGTGCCCATGGGTATACATATGCGTATATACATACATTATTGCTCAGGAACATAGTTTCCAATCCTTTTAACTTGTTAAAAAAATAAACTAGGGAGAAACTGGCAGCGAGTTGGAGCCGCCTGCCAAGCATTGCAGACCAGAGAAGTGGTAAAACATAAACACTTTGGGGTTATCCTTGGGATTTGTATAGTTTGGCTGCTGGGGGATGGACTCGTGCGGAGAGGGGGGCTCGTCAGCCCCTGGCCGCACTGCTCCTGCGATGCCAAGCCCAGCACCTCCACAGCCGTGCTTCCACTCCGGCACTGTGCGAGCGAGAGGGCAGCGCGGGGTTGTCTGTCCCTCCCCTCCCGCTCCGCTGGCCGTGCCAGGTGGGTTTTGGGCAATGGCAGCAGAACAGGTCTGCTTCTCCCTCCCCTGCACTAAAGTGAAAGCAGACCTCCTTGACGCTTAATCAGATTTGAATGTGGTTTTTGGCGTGGCTTTAAAGAGACTGGCAGTGAATAGCTGGTTTTGATGCCATTTATTAAAAACCTCTGGTAGAATTTGTCTCCGAAAGCCTTTGTGAGAGCTGGCAAACGCACAAGGGTTTGATGCAGTTAATGTATTTTAATCTTCACCCCCCCCACCCCTTCTCCTTTTCTGTCGCTAATTGTAGGGCTCTCAGCTGTCTGCCGCCTTCTCCGGGGGGACGGCAGGCAGGCTCTGCAGGGACCTCTGTACAAACACAGGCTTAATATGGTTGCAGTGGCATGGAGAAAAGTGAGCATCCTCTTTGGGGAGGAGGGCTGGGGTGGGTGACACAGGGCACTGGGTCCCAGGTACCATGCCAGGCTCTGGCACGGGGGCACTGGGTGGCCCCGGCCACATTAATTAACCTCCTGGCGCAGCCTTGTTCTCCTTGGAGCAACGAGGCAGACGGATGGGGGAAACAAAGATGTCCCTTTTCCAGGAGGCTGGGCAAGTGCAAAGTGTTGATGTTGGACCTCCTCAGTAGCTGGCTCCTGGGAAGGGCTTCCTGAGCTTTCAGACTGAGGTTAATGGGCATCCAGTCTATTCTCGCTGACTTTATCCCTCGCTTGCTTGGTGCATCCACCTTCCTTGGACCAGGGGACCTTCTGAGTCCGTTTCTCACTCTTCACCCACGTTTGGGACTTGTTGGGACTTTTTTTTCACGGTTTGTGTCAGAAGGCGCTGCAGCCCTTTGCGATGCAGCGGGGACTGTCGGGAGCACCATAACGTTTGCCTGAACGATTTGGGCTGTCCCTGCAGCCTGACACACGGATTGCACCAATGAGCAGCTGGCTTCCTGGCCGCAATATTTTGAGGAGAGCTCAAGAGCTTTGAGGGGAGCAGCAGATATTGGGGAGCTCAAGGAACAGTTTCCCCCCTAACCCGCTGTTCAGGCTGTGCATTGCTCCCGTCCCTGCTCCCTGTTCCTGCTGCGTGGAAGAGCTCAGAGCTGCCCTTGAGTGCTCTACCTGGTTGAGGGACTGAAGTTGGAGTAGTGTTATGTTTAATTTGTGGGTTTTTTTGTTTGCCTCATCAAAGAAAAGAAAACCTGGCCTTTTTCTGCCAGCCCTCGCTCATGTGAGTTACAAATTCAGTGAGAGGGAGGCGTGGATGAAGATGACTCCCAGGAGAGAAACAGTCTGAGAGACTCTTAAACAAATGGGAACTGAGCAGCTTTGCTCGTCCCCTGAGGGTTTAGCTGTTAAATAAACTCGCCGAAGAGTCTGGCTGCATGTGTGTGTTGGTGCAGAAGTGTGTGTGTATGCAGGCTGGGTGTTGCTGGGTGTAAGCCACCAGGATGGTGTGTGTTGGGTGGTGCGCTCCTTGACGTAGTGATGCGTAAGCGGTCTTGGCTGGCCCTGTCCACCTTCCAGAGTTTGCATGGGTGGTCATGGTCAGAGAGAAGCTAATGTGGCCTTTTCCTCTTCTTCTTTCCGTCTCCAGGGTTCCACCTCAGTGGGACGGTAACGGAGCCAGCGACTGCGACAGAACCAGAGATGACCTACAAGGTGGCCATCAGCTTCGACCGCTGCAAAATCACCTCAGTGACATGCGGCTGCGGGAACAAGGACATTTTTTACTGCGCCCATGTCGTGGCGCTTTCACTGTACAGGATCCGCAAGCCGGACCAGGTCAAACTCCGTCTTCCCATCTCAGAGACCCTTTTCCAGATGAACAGGGACCAGCTCCAGAAGTTTGTTCAGTATTTGATCACGGCGCACCACACCGAGGTGCTGCCCACCGCCCAGAAGTTGGCTGATGAGATCCTGTCATCCAACTCAGAGATCAACCAAGTGCACGGTAATTCCTCCTCCCTCCCTGGGTGGCTGGCACTGATTCACTCTGCATTTGGGGCTGGGGTGGTGGTTTCACACTGGTGGTGGTAGCCTCCACTTTGCCGTGTTTGTCTGTTGCTGCACAGAGAGAGGTGGCAGTGTCAAACTGACGTTAATGCATGGGTGTTGGGACCACATTGATGTTGGCCATGCGTCCCCGTTCTGCCCTCTGTTCTTCTTTATGTGTTTATCTGTCAAACAGTGGCTTTAACAGGCAAGAAAAGGCAGAGCAGGCCGGCTGGCAGTGCACAAGGCACAGCTCAGAGTAGGATGGAGAAGCCAAGGGTGGAGGGAAGGGAGCACGTTTAGTCCCCAACGCAGAAGGACGTGGTGCTGGGACCCTGGGGAGCAGGAGGTGCAGTGGGGACGTGGCTCCTCCAGTGTGCGGGGACACGATGTCAGCCCAGCCCTGCACGTTGCTAAGTCAGATGCGGCTGAGCCGGCGGGAGATAAAGCTTTAATCTCCATGGGTGTTAATTTGCTCATAATAAATGAGCGCTGCTGTCCTGACCTACTGCACAAAGGCAGCAGAGATGTGTCCTGGGGCTTTGTGTTTGGAAGATGCTTTTGATGTCCTCCCCTGGAAAGCACTGGCTGGGGGACGGTGCCCATCCCAGCCCCTCTCCAGTTGCCCACTGGCCCAGGAGGTGGCCCAAGCCAGGCGCTTCATCAGCCCAAGCCAGGCGCTTCTGCTGTGTCTTTCCAAGGAGACCAAGAGCTGAGGTTGCCCAGGGTCTGCAACAATGAGCTGCTCACCACCGTGCCTGTCGTAGAGCGGAGATAATAAACACTTATCTGCCACAGAAGGGCGTCGGGGGGATTAACACATGCCTGTTAAGTGCTCCAAAGATGAAGAGCCCCATATGCAGCCTAAAATAGGATCTGAACTGGTTGAATCCACATGTAGAGGTGAGGCCGGGGTCCACCTTCACTGTAGGGGTGATGGCAGCTCTGATCTCGGATATTTTCGCCTTCCCTCCCTCTAGCTGGTCGTTCCTGCTTCTACCTTGGGAGAGGCTTTTGTCTCCTCTCCTGGGCCACATCTGCTGCGTGTGTGGTTGTGCTCTAAATTACTGGCTGGGGGGTTTCCTCATTTTTTGGCATTAAAAAAGAATGAGGAGCTGTGGTACTGCAAGAATCTGATGAGGTCCGCTCCCTGCCTGAGCTGATCCACTGAAGCTGAAGTTGGGCAAGATCCCTTCTTGGCTATTGTTTGAGGCTGCTTTCTCCTAAGCAGATTGAAGAAAAGCTTTTAAGGCCCTGAATATTTATTGCTCTAGAGTCAGCAAAAGGCTGGTGATTGAGAGTCTTACAAAGATACAGATGTTGGCTCCGGTTCAATATCTGCCTCTTGTTTTTACAAGTGGTTTTAAAAAACAAAGCAAAAATTCTCTGTCCCTTCAGACCCATGCAAATTCACGCTCCAGCGTGTGATTTTGAACCAACAGAGATGCATTGACTTACCCAGCAGAAGGTAGCACCTATCTGACACCCACGTGGCTGCCTAGCTGGGGTCACAAGCAAGTGAACGCCTCTGCAAGCAGGACTACAGTCTGATCTCATCCTGGGGAAGGATGCAGATCAGCCTTAAGATGAGATGATCTAAAGATGATCTAAGATGATCTAAAACTCTCAGATGTCGCACTCTGTGAAAAGGAAGGCTCAAAAAAACCTCACATTCAAGTTCAGAGTGATGTCGTCCAGGGCTTTGGCTCTTGATCCTGGACAGTGTTGCAAGCTTTGCCCTCCTCATCCTGCCACTGAAGCACAGCTGCAGTGCAACTACATTGCAGAGCTACTTGAGCAAGGAACCCAGGGCGAGGAAGGGCTGCAGGCATGTGGGGCTGCCTATGTGAGAGCAATTCGGGGGCTCCAGTTGAAGGGGATCAAAATTTTTCCCCCATCTTGCCCTTCCCAGCTGCAGTTCACATGTTCATAGAGGGTCCCTGATCCTGGGATTTGAAATTCTTCAAGGTATGCTTTACGTGGAGCTTTACGGGCTTATGCATGCATTTCTTGGCCGTGTCTAGTTCAGACCCTTGGGGTCACACCTTTGTTCACCTCTGGGTTGAGGCCAAGCTGGCTTTTGGCACCTTCTGCAGCCCAGACAGTAACCCTGTGTGTGCGCTTGACACCCAAGGTTATTACACCTTGGAGCAAGAACAGCCTCTTCAGAAAAATCCTTTCTTTTTTTTCCCCCATTTCTTCTGAGGAGAGGTCTGTTGAGCTTCAGATCAGCATCAGGCCTTCCCCACCTGCTTCTGGTCAGCCAAAGGGCTGCTCCTTCCATGTTGATGGTGAGCACGTGGGATGGTGGAGCCGATTCTGCACCTTGGGAGCACTCCAGGCTCACTGGGGAATGCCTCTTGTGCAAGGGGATCGTCTGGTTTTGTAAAATAAGGCTTTCGGGGATGCTCCTTCTCCCCCTGCAGAGCCTGAATGGCAAAGAAAATGACAGGCCATTGTCTGGCATGCTCGTCTCAGGGCGTCGGAGCTTTGTTCCTTGCAGGAGTCTGTAGCTGCGGGCTGTGCACCACATGCCGATCTTCCCGGCTGCCTTCCTAGAAGGAAATGCAAACTATCCAGTAATCATGGAGTCTCGGAGCGCAGCCAAGGCGCTCGCGTGTTCTCGAAGGATTCAATCCGAGCAGAGAGCCTAGGTGTGCCTGCTGCTCTGCTCCCCACTTGACCTCTGCCTGCTTAAGTGGGTCACGTTTCTACTCTCATAGCTGGCTGCAAAGGGCAGCGTGGTCACAGCGAGAGCGTCTCACGTGTCTGACACGTCCATGCTCGGCATCTGAAGTGGCAGCTGGAGCGAGGAGACGGGGGTGGGTTTCAGTGCTCCTGTGTCCCCTCCCCAAGTGCGTTCCTGCCTGGGGACAAAGTCAGTGGCATGACTGTCCGGCACAGAGCAAGGCTGCAAGATTGTCATTGTGCCAGCAAATGCGACTCATGGCAGCTTGGCCTTTCCTGGTGGGGTGGCTGCTGGGGGCAGCCAGGACCTGCAGCTGGAGAGCTTGGATCCAACAGCCAGGCCTCTGACGGAGTAAGGAGCATCTGGTGGTGGCCACCTCGGCACCCTGCGCCCTTCGCTCTTCCCAGAGCATCAGCCCAGGGCTCGTACTGGTTTGCTGCAGGGCCAGCCTGACTTGGGGAAATGCAAGCTGAGAAAGTGGCTCAGGGCCACCAGCCATGGTGGGACGTGCCAGGGATAGGTGCAGCTTTGCTGTTGCGCGGGGATCCATACTCTACCACCGTGAACCACAGGAAGGATATGTCCTTCTGAGGTGTGAACGAGGAACAGAGAGCGATTGCTTTGGTGTGCAGTAAGGTATTGCAGAGAGGGCCAGGAGGTATTGGAGGGGGCAAGGCTGAGAAAAAGAGCTGAAATGGGAATCGTAGGCAGAGAGGGAGATTTCGGGGGCAAAAGCAAGCAAGACAGAGGAGGAAGAACTCAGAAGCACCAATGAATCCCGACAGCAGTGCTGGGTTTCCTGCTCTCGCAGCATGGATCCAACATCCAGCAGCAGCGACTGCGCAGGGTCCAAGTCAACCAGCAGACTTGGGAGGGGGCATTCATCTCCTCTTGCATTTTGATTCATGCTTGTAGGGAATGATTTGAATTTATTTTAAGAGGAAGACCGGATCAGTGTGGGGGCTACAGGAGGAAAGCTGCTGTCTCAGATACATCTTTTGAGCCTGATTGGGATGTCTGGGCTTTGGAGGCAAACGTTGGATTCTTCCTGAGGGCAAAAGCAATCTGTGGCCAAGGAAGGAGGGGAGGATGGTGGAGACCGCTGCAGGGACAGAGACAGTGGTCATTAAAATCTTTAATTAGAAGCTTAAAGACAGGAGAGGCAGCTCTGAAGAGTGAGAGTGCCTGTGGGCCCAGAAGATTTGGGGCTTAGAGGTATCCTTCGTGCATCATCGGTGAAGTCTCCGCTTTTCATGGGTGAGGAGCAGGAGGTTTTGGCAGGCCCGGTGTTTGCAGCTTGGTAACTCACCCTGTGTGAGCGGCGCTTGGGCACGTCAGGGAGAGCTGCTGCCCTCAGCCCAGGAGACGTGGTCGGGACGGTCTGTCTGCCCCACGGAAATGCCAGTGGGTGACACAGTGTCTGTGGTGCTCAGCTGATGCCATTGAAAGGCTTGGGATGCTCTTCTCAGCCAGAAGTGGGAAAAGCCACAAAACCTCTGCTGTCTCGCAGTGCAGGGGCAGCTCCCTCTGAGAACAAGCCAGTGGAGAGTCAGTGTGAATCACCAAGGGGCCTCTGTGGTCCTGCAGGGTCTCAGGAGCTTCCTTGGAGGAGAGGACCTTCAGAAAACTCTTAGTGGGAATAGTCCCTCAGGCTTTGGCATGGGAAAACCAGATCTTCTCATGCAAAAGCCATAAGGAACCCTCTGGCTCATCTTCTCACTTTTGTCCCAGATGTATTCTTGACCACCTTGAGCCCTTCCTTCAATTCCTGGGCTAATACTGTCCTTCACCCATTGGCCTGTCTTGCTCCTTGTGCTCATCAAGTTGGCTGCCAGGTTGGCCATGTGGGAAGTCCCTGCCTGCTTGTCCTGTCACACTGAGCCAGGGCTAATATTTGAGGAGTCCGCAGGATGTCTTTAACTTTGAGGTCATCCCATGACAGCGTCTGGAGGGCAGTACCGGTAAATCTATTTGAAATTCTACCTTCCCGCTGGGGAGGAGGAGAAGGTCAGGTCTCCAGGGGATTCATGTTCCTGGTCGCTGAGCTGATGTGAATTTAAGAGAAAACAGCACACCTGAGTGCTCTTCCCCCGTGTTTTGCAGAGCCGCTGGGGCTGCTGAAACACGGGTGCAGTGCTTGACAAGGGGCTTCCAAAGACAGCCGGACCCAGCGCTGGTACCAGCTGGACCAGAGAGCTCCCGGCCATCATGCTGGGAGCTGGTCTGGCTTCACTTGCCCCATCGCTGTCAGATGGGTGTGAATCTTCAGGCCGCCCTGCAGGCTCCATCCAACCTGCATCCCCTTGAAAATGAACTGGGAGCCTTGGTGGAGCTTGACTCCTCACTTTGCTGCTATTTTTAATCCCTCGTTAGAGTCAATTTCCTTTCTGGAGCCTGGTTATTTTCTCTCCGAGGTTTTCTGCTGTTTGTTTATTTGTCCGTGTCCTCCCCGCCCCGAGCTGTTCCTTCACGTCTGGTTTCTCTCCGGATGCCAGCGAGGCAGCCTGGAGGTGTTCAGCAACGCCACCACGTGCAGTCATGAGATGGCCCTTGTGAACGGCTGCCACGATGGCCAGCCCTGCTCCGGGCGGCTGCGGCTCGGCCAGCTGGCAGAGCCCTCCCCAGCACCATTGACCCCAGGGCGAGCACGGCCAGACTCCGAGCCGCCAGCGGGTACTGGGCACGGTGGGCCAAGATGACCACGAGGGAGATGCCAGGGTGGCCACCTGCATCCCTGGGTTGCTTTTACCATCAGTTTATCAGCTCCAGGCACTGATTAAAAATAACAATTATCCCTTTTTCTTTATGTCGCCACTGCTGCTCCGTTTGAGACACTCTGGGAGTGCTTCCCACACTGCCCAGCTGATGTATCTCCCCGTCTTGTGTTCACGAGCTTGGGTCCAGGATGTGCCGATGCCTTGGCGTGAGCCACGAGGTCCCACCACCTCCTCAGCCCTTGCAACCTGCTGCTTTCTGGTCTGGGAGCGGCTTTCATTTTCTTCACATTGGGCAGCTAATATCTGAGCAAGGTGTTGAATTTTCCATGCCTGGCTTCGCTCTGTTTTCTAATTTGTAGGTTTTTCCAGTCCTTATTTCTCAGTCTTTGTATCCCCCTGGAGAAGTCTCGCTTGGCTGTCAAACAGTTAAAACCTGAGCCTGCAGCGAGGGGGGGGTCCTGCTTCTCGTTTGATGGATTGCATTTTTATCTCTGTTTCTACAGCCAGTGTAAATGGGCTGGTGAAACCCTCTTTCCACTCAAGATGTGCGGTGGTGTTTCCTTAAATCTGAATCTGGCAGGCCCAAGATCCAGCACATCTGAAACAGGGCTCTTTGGAGCAGGAATGCTGCTATATGAGAAACGTGTTACGCAGGCGCCGGGCTGTTTTACATGCCGTTCCCTGCTCCTTTGGAGCCGAGACATGGAATCGCTCATCAGCTGCGTCATGGCATGCTGCTGCCGAAGCCCCCACGGTGCGAACGTTGGCAAGGGGAAGTGGACAAATCCTGCCATTAATATTTAAACCCGGCACAAATCCCGTTGTTTGCTCTTAAATGTTTATGCAGCTCCCCAGCGTAATTGGGCAGCCCGTTATCTGCCGGGTTGCGTTGCACGTGTGGGAATCTGCTATTACAACGCTCTCTCTGAATCTTTTATAGGAGAGCAAAATACATTTACAAGCAAATTCGGGTTTTATTTGGAGGCGTGTTGCTAATTTGGCTGCGGCCCGAACCCCAACGTGTGAAGTGCTCAATGTGTTGTGTGGGAGTAGGAGGTTTTATTTAGCTGCATGCTGGTTTCCTCGCTTCCTGGGCTTTCCGTCGCTAACGCTATGTGTGAGCAGCGAGCGCCGAGGGTAGCCCCGGGAACCCCATGAAAATGCAGCCACTTTTTGCACCTTGCTGACTCCTCCACCTTTATCTGTCACAGCGGCCTCTGTGAGGGACCAAGGATGGGCTGAGCTTAGGTGGCATGGGTCACCCCAGGCATCCACACCCTCCTAGTCCCTATGGATGCAGCCAGGTGACCCTACAGAGGCAGCTGAGATGACCTGGCTGGTCTGGATAGCTGCAGCTGGGAGCAGAGGGCGGGATGCTGGTGGAGGAGAATATTAAGAGTGCAAGCATCTGCGATACCTCGGCGATGGGGCCAGATAAGCGCTCGTGGTAGACAGATTAGTCATTGGTTCCTGATAGGGGATAATCGCTGGCTTGTCTGCTCTTTATCTGCGAGATAAGGATGGGGTTGGGGGAGGGAAGGAAAAGACATGGAAAAGCTGAGACAGCCAGGATGGACTGGTCCTGGCGTGGTGGTGCCTCGTGGCTTGCGGTAGGGCTTGGCCACTGGCAGCAGGGGAGCAGGATCCGGGCATGCGCGGGGCTGTAGGCAAAAGCCCTCATCCTCATCTAGGGGCTGTGATTTCCTTTCTGCTGCTTCAGCTCCTGTCCCAATTATGTGGTTCTGTCGACTATAAATTATTCTACAGAGGGAGCAGCATCCTCCTCTCCCTTCAGCACGGTGCAGGCTGCGCCTAGAGCTTGCTGGAACAGCTCTTGGGCAGCAACTGTTAGCAGAAATTAAAGGAATTTTGTAAAGGACATTAAATACAAATAGCTGTATCATATCGGGTCAGGAGCATTCTCAGCCTTTGCCGGAGGAGCAAAACTCCTTGGGTTGATGTCCTCTTGCTTACAAGCCAAGAAGAGACAGTTGCCCTGCTGAGAAGGCATCCTGGAGCTTGATTTTCATGAATTGCATTTGAGCTTCTGGTTCAGCAGCGCACGGGGCTGGGGCGTGTGCAGCATCCTGAGCCGTCTCCATGTGAAAGTGATGTCTGCTCCCCAATCAGATCCCAGTTGAGTGGGGAAGACGACGTTAAGATTTAATTGGGAACGTGTCGGCTACAGCATCCCTTGGCTGTCCGTGCGCCGCCTCCCTCTTCCCACGCAGACCCCCTTCCTCACTTGAGAGGGAGACAAGGTGGGAGAAGCAGACCAAAGTGGAGCAAAGCATCCTCCAGCTGCACCAGTCCCTCCTTGGCACTGGTTTTCACTGAGGGGTTTCTGCAGAGCAGGGCTCAAAAGCAGGGAGACGAAAGCTGAGTTTCTGTTCCCTTTTGTGCTCCTGGCTGCTCGCTGGAGCTGTGCTGCTGCCTGCTCCGGGAAGCCAGGGACATTGCTGGGAGGTAGGGCAGCAGTTGTGGGGAAAAATGGGAATCATAGAATCATAGAATTGTTAAGGTTGGAAAAGACCCTTAGGATCATCAGGTCCAACCATTAACCTACCACTGCCAAGTCCGCCACTAAACCATGTCCTCAAGCATTGTATCTACCGTCTTTTAAATACCTCCAGGGATGGGGACTCAACCACTTCCCTGGGCAGCCTGTTCCAATGCCTGACAACTCTTTCAGTAAAGAAGTTTTTCCTAATATCTAACCTAAACTTACCCTGGCGCAGCTTGAGGCCATTTCCTCTCATCCTATCGCTTGTTACTTGGGAGAAGAGACCGACCCCCACCTCGCTACAACCTCCTTTCAGGTAGTTGTAGAGAGCAGTAAGGTCTCCCCTCAGCCTCCTCTTCTCCAGGCTAAACAACCCCAGCTCCCTCAGCCGCTCCTCATAAGACTTGTTCTCTAGACCCTTCACCAACCTCATTGCCCTTCTCTGGACACGCTCCAGCACCTCGATGTCCTTCTTGAATTGAGGGGCCCAAAACTGAACACAGTATTCGAGGTGCGGCCTCACCAATGCCGAATACAGGGGCACTATCACCTCCCTGGTCCTGCTGGCCACACTATTCCTGATACAAGCCAGGATGCCATTGGCCCTCTTGGCCACCCGGGCACACTGCTGGCTCATGTTTAGGCGGCTGTCAACCATCACCCCCAGGTCCTTTTCAGCCAGGCTGCTTTCCAGCCACTCCTCCCCAAGCCGGTAGCGTTGCCTGGGGTTGTTGTGACCGAAGTGCAGGACCCGGCACTTGGCCTTGTTGAACCTCATACAGTTGGCCCCGGCCCAACAATCCAGCCTGTCCAGGTCCCTCTGCAGGGCCATCCTGCCCTCCAGCAGATCGACACTCCCACCCAACTTGGTGTCATCTGCAAACTTACTGAGGGTGCACTCAATCCCCTCATCCAGATCATCGATAAAGATATTGAACAGGACCGTCCCCAACACTGAGCCTTGGGGAACACCACTCGTGACCGGTCGCCAACTGGATTTGGCTCCATTCACCACAACTCTCTGGGCTCGGTCATTCAGCCAGTTTTTAACCCAGCTCAGAGTGCACTTGTCCAAGCCGTGAGCAGCCAGCTTCTGCAGGAGAATGCTGTGGGAGACGGTGTCAAAGGCCTTACTGAAGTCCAAGTAGACAACATTCACAGCCTTCCCCTCATCCACTAAGTGGGTCACCTTGTCATAGAAGGAGACCAGGTTAGTGAAGCAGGACCTGCCTTTCATAAACCCATGCTGGCTGAGCCTGATCCCCCGGTTGTCCCGCACATGCCGCATAATGGCACTCAGGATGATCTGTTCCATGACCTTCCCCGGCACCGAGGTCAGGCTGACAGGCCTGTAGTTCCCCGGATCCTCCTTCCGACCCTTCTTGTAGATGGGTGTCACATTAGCTAACTTCCAGTCATCTGGGACCTCCCCGGTTGACCAGGACTGCTGATAAATGATGGAGAGTGGCTTGGCAAGCTCCTCCGCCAGCTCCCTCAGTATCCTCAGGTGGATCCCGTCTGGCCCCATTGACTTGTGGGCATCCAGGTGGAGGAGCAGATCGGTGACTGCCACCTCTTCGACAACTGGGACTACATTCTGTGGAATGGAAAGGGGTGAGGCAAGGGGAGGTGGATCCAAGCTGTTGTTTAAAGCACTTCTGGTTTTTTTTTTTTTTTCCTTTCTTTTTTTGTTCTTTGGAAGATGCAATACAGCCTGTGAACACACATGTGTGCCTGCCAAAGGCCCTGCTCTGGTCACAGTTTGCTCTTTGAAGGATTATTGATCCTTTGCTCTTTCCAGTGCAGGGTCTCTCCCAGGCAGGTACACTGATGCACAGGGACTTGTCCACTGTCCTAAAGCAAATGAGGGGCAGGACCAAGCATTTAACCCAGGGCTCTGGAGCCCCCATGCAGTGGTACCGCTGTTAGACTGTTCCTAACGTAGGGGAAGGGCTGGCAGGAATTCGAGTTTTACTGATGCTTAAACAAACGGGTGATGTGGAGCGGGAGGAGGAGCACCCCGGGTGATCCTAGGAGCCAGGGAACACTCCAGGCTCTGCAGCTGCCCTGCCTGCTCCCCTGGGGCTTTGAGGGAAGGCAGGTCCCTGCTCTTCCTCAGCCTTACTTCACGTGGGGCACAGAGGGAGAGGGGCTAGCTAGGCATTAGCCCTGTGGTCAGGATCCCTCCTGACGGCTGCTGCCACCGCCGTGGAAGGAGAGCATGATGCTGTCAGCTAGGGCTCACTGCCTGGGAACCTGGTTGGTTTTCCCTCACCTGAGCTGATAAAATAGAGATGGGTCCATATAAAATAGAGGTAAGTCCACTTCTTCTTGCTGGTGGGACTGCTGACGCTGCTGCTGTAAACACAGTTGTCTTTTTTCTCCTCCTCCCCATTCCCCTAGGCGCTCCTGACCCCACTGCTGGGGCCAGCATCGACGACGAGAACTGCTGGCACCTGGATGAGGAGCAGGTCCGAGAGCAGGTGAAGCTGTTCCTATCTCAGGGAGGGTACTACGGCTCGGGGAAGCAGCTCAACTCCATGTTTGCCAAGGTGAGGAGGAGCCGTCTGCTCTCTTCCCTCTCTGCTCAGCGCGTCACGTAGCCGGCAGCTCGCCGGCTGCCCTGGCAGGGTGCCCATCACAGCTGGGAATCTCTGCTCCAGTGCCTTCTCGCCCGGTCGCGGAGCAGGCAGTTGTAATCCAGGCTTTGGGTCAGGCCTGGGTTGTCTCACCCGCTCTCCTGGCAGGTCCCTTCCTCCCACGCGATGAGCTTGCCGTGATCCCTGCACGAGGGAGGGCTTTCCCCCATCTCCCCATCAGCACGGTGGGGGCAAAGCCAACCCTGCAGAGCCTACCGAGACCATGGAGAGGTGGCACCAGCCTGCAGGCTTTTCTTTTTCTTTGCAGAAGGGCCTTGTTTTTGTGTTCTTGATTGCTTGGTCTTCTTCACAGCCTAGGCTGTGGCTGTTACTCAGCTGGACTCCAACCAGCCAGGTCACAGCCATTGCATGAGTGTTATAATGTATGACTATACATTATACATGTATATATGTATATATTTACAGTCTGGACCCCCAGACTGAGGGAGCTGTGGGTTGCTAGCCAGGTGACCATGTATTAAACACCTCCAGGGGACTGTGGTTTGTCTCACAAAGGACCTTCTCTCTGTCCTTTCCAGGTTCGGGAGATGCTGCGCATGAGGGACTCCAATGGGGCCAGGATGCTGACGTTGATAACGGAGCAGTTCATGGCTGATCCTCGGCTCTCCCTCTGGAGGCAGCAGGGGACAGGCATAACAGAGAAGTGCCGGCAGCTCTGGGATGAGCTGGGTAAGGGTCACCACCTTGCAGAGAGCAGTAGCAGGGTTGCTTGGGCTGTCGGGCCAGCAGACATTGTCTCAGAGGTCTTTGGGGCTCTTTTTTTGGGAGCAGAGGCCCCGAGAGATGCCAGGAGCTTGCTCTATCCCCTGCTGGGGCAATCCTGGTGGGATAGCTGGATCAGGTCCCAACTGTACAGTTCAACGCCTTAAACCAGCCCCTCTCCTGCAAAAGGAGTCAAGGATGATGGGTGTACGGAGTGTGGTTGGTCCCATACTTGCAGCAGCCTGCTGTTTGGTGTGCTGCCCCGAAGCCTTTGCGAAGGAGAATGCAGGCTGGTGAGCCCCGGGGCTGGGCGTAGCCTGGAGACATGGAAGTGCCATTCCTGGAGGAACTGTGATCCTGAGGGGGAAAGGCAGGTTCTCAAGTCACATCCCATCTAACAGATTTCTGCATGCTCTAGTGCACGTTTCCAGGGTGACGGGGGCAGGATGGCCAGCGCAGAGCCCGGCTTTAAGGGAAATGCAGTTCTGGGTAATTCTACCTAAGCACCATAGACACCAGCTCAGCTGGCTGACACCATAATATCATTAGAATAAAACATTTAGATGACGTGGGCCCAGGGAGGTTGGTTGTGTGCTGGAGTTAACCCAGCAGTTCTGGGCTCTCCTGGACGTCTGGGATCTTGGGTGAATAGTTTGACTTGTGCCATAGTTTCATGAAGAGTGAGTTTGAGCTCCTCTGCAGCCTGCCGGTGGGAGATGCTGTGTAAGGGCAAAGGCTCATGGGCTGGGACCAAAGGGATGTTGTGGAGCTGGAAGAAGGTGGAGGGTGGTCCAGGGTCTGGAGTACCCGAAACTGCAGCTGGGGTCACAGACCCTCATACCAAGTGCCCAACAAATGCAAACATAGCCATGAAACCAGAGAGCCTGAAGTTCCCTAGATGGAAATAACCACGCCGGGTCTGAAGAGCTCATCTGTGCTTCTTTGCCAAGAACGTATTTCCAGGATTTTGAGATGCTGCAGCTAAACGGTTGGATATACAAGGATCCCAGAGAGGTGGCCAAATCCACCAAGCCAGAATTTCCACATGGAAAAAAGCAAACACATTGGTGAAACGTGGATTGATGGATGGGTGTCTAGGCAGGCCTGGACACAGGAATCAGTTTGCCCAGAATTACAGATTATTTGGCTAGACTTCAAACCTGCTATCCAAGCCGAGAGCCCTCCTTCCCTTCCCACACACACGAGGCGGGAGCAGTTGGGACTGAAAGTCCTGGCTTAGTCGTGCAAGGACCAGGTCAGTATACGTAGTTCCGGTCAGCAGAGCGGGAGGAGGTGACAGAATGTCCCATCAGCAGATGGCAAGGTGGCTAGGGAACGTCACGGCCCTACCAAGGCTGGATCAGCGTGACAGCAGTTGAAACGTGGTGCCAGCCAACGCATGTCAGAGCAAGCGGCTCGCCTGGCGTAGGCACGTCACGCAGGAGGGATTTGGGCATCTCCGTGCTGAAGAGAAGCCCCTGCAGAGGACACAGTGATGGTCCAAGAAGCGGCTCCAGGGCAGGATGGGCAGGGACTATACTCAGAGCAGGGATTATTCCCCCCATCTTACAGAAGCCTTTTGGATTTGGACCTGGGCAGCGTTTGCTGTAGGAATAGAGCATCCCTCTGAAGGAAGCGTCCAGACCTGGAGGGACCAGAGCTGCAGTGAGTTGGTGGTGTTCACCAGTAACAAACATCAGCAATGCAGAGAGACGTCCCAAACCGTCGCTGGGCAGGCAATGGTAGCCGGGGCACGTGGGGTGGTGAAGGCACGTTGTCTGACCGCCCGTGGGCTGTGGATGCCAAAGCTGCCCGGTGTTACCACTGCTGCCAAAGGGAGGGACGAGGGGCCTGGTGCCAGCTGCTGCGGGAAGCCCCGGCACAGACCGCATTCCCCTGCCATGTGGAAGAGAAAAACGGGCCTCGCAGAAATTATTTCAGGCACGTGTTTAATAATTAATCATTGATTTTAGCAAAGACTGCATCATAGACTTGCGTGGGATTGGAAGAAGATCAGCCTTAAAGAAGATTGTGGATTTATGCTGGGTAAAATGTAAAGGATTTCGCAGGATTTCAGAGTTTAAAAAAAAAAAAATTAATATAAAAAGGGCATCGTTTGCTTGCCTATGTGCTGCCAACTGAACATCTATTGTCCCGTCTGCTGGGGAGCGAAAGGAGAGACCTGCTGGATGGAGAGCTCTGTGGCGTGGGAGTATTTGCCCTGGCGCATTAGTACTTATGATTAAAGCCTAATTACAAAAAATAGACGAAAAACCAGCTGAAGTGCAGCCTGACCTTAATCTGCCTGGAGACGGGTTTATTTATCTCAGCCACTTGTTTACAGTGGGGAATTTCAGCAGATTAAGCTGGGGAGCGATCCTGTGGGAAAGGGGAGAATTTCTTTGATGGTTTGGAAACTTGGGCGCGGGATCGGAGCGCCTGTCCTCTCCGGGGCCAGCAGCCAGGACCGCTGGGTTGGGAAGGCTCCGACCCCCTCCCCATCCCTGCACCCAGCCCCGTCATCAAAAAGCATTTTTGTTTAGAGGCTTAGCTTAATTGTGGTCTGCCGCTTTGTTCCCCACTTAACCTTCTGCTATCGGAAAGTTCAGAGGAAGGTTTCTGTAGCATGTGAGCAGACACGGAGTCTGACCCAGCACGGCATTTCGGCTCAGGACAGGAATCACTTGTGCTGTCAGCTCATGTCACTTGACCACAGGGCTCAGAAAACCCCTCTTTTCCATCTCCCAAATAACTATCGTGGCCGAGACAGATGTGAATACCTCTCCCCTCCTTGTCCCCACCTCCCCGCCACATCTTCCCTTCTGCAGGAGAGCCCAGGGGCTTGGAGTTTTGGCAGGCAAAGGATGCCTCAGAGGACTCCCAAAAATAGGTTGCGAAGTCATGAGGCTTCTGAGGATCGCATCTTAGCCAAGCTGTGGGAGCCAAAAATCCAGCGGGTGCATCCCGTTCCTGGGGGCAGCGGAGCCGGAGCACCAAGCCTCCTTACTGCCTGTCAGCCAAGCTCGCCGTCAGAGGCATGAGCCGAAATCGCCAGAGGCCAGAGGCTGCTTTTTGCGCAAGCAGCCCTGGAGCAGATGAAGAGGGGCAGCAACAACGGGCAGGAGTGCTGGTGGGAAGGGGGTGCCTGAAACCATTTGGAGCCTCGGGACGCCCAACACCAGGACCCAAGTGCAGGATTTGGCTCGTGGCTGCCCAAGGAGGTGGAGAGTTTCATGCCCTCGGGATGGGCAGCAAGCAGGCACCCACCGCTCAGCTGAGGGCAGTAACCAGAGCCTTAAAGAAGACTCATTTTCCAGAGCTGAGACCTGATTTTTTGGAAGACTCCATGTCCGTGCAGCCCCCGTGGAGCCTACAGGAGCCTAGGAATGAGTGGCATGAACCTGCTCTAGGAGGGATGGGCCCCAAAAGAGCCCCTAAGGAGTCAGCTCTTCTCTTGCATGTGCATTAAGCACTGTCATCGCAGCTCAAAAGTCTTATTCCCCCCTGTTCATCAGAAAGGAGTGGGGTTTCAGTGGGGTTTCCTGAGAGCAGCGGAGCTGAGATGCGGATGGAGCTGGACCGGGTGAGGGCTGCTTTGAATATTTGCTGATCTTCGGTGCCTGTGGTTGCTTTTCCCATGCCTGTTCCTGGATGCGATGCTGCTTCCACCATCTGCGTTGTGACGCCGTGACGTCTCTCCTGCCAAGCTGAGCTGCTCCTAGGAGCCAGACATACACAGCCTCCCTGCCTTATCAATGTCCACAAGTCCCAATTAGCAGAGGGTGGGTGGCAGGAGATGCACTCCAAAAGCACCACCAAAGCTCAGCTATAACCCAGAGGAGTGCGGAGGCACCGGAACGGAGCCGGAGTCAGGACATCGCTGCTCAGCCTGGTTTTGCCTTGCGCTGCCTGGAAAAGGGACCGGCTGCTCTGGCTGCCTGCGTCGGAGTCGCAGCCTCGCTCGGGGCTGTCTGGCTCGACGGAGCGGCTGTGCAGCTGGGGAGCTGCCGCACAAAACACAGCGAGCGAGAGAGATGGTTTGAGTGCCTGGAGGAATCCCCTCGCCACGCAGCAGAGATGTGTTGGGCGATGTTGTCCTGCCACTGGCTGTCACTTTGGGAGGGGAATTTTGGCTCTGGGAGTGATGGAGAGCTGGGGGAGAGCAGCTGCCTGGGCGGGGAGAACGGAGGTGCTCCAGGTTTCCACTGGGCCCATGGAGGAGAGGCAGGGGAGGGTGTTTTTGTGAGAGGCTGAGCTGTCCTGGGCGTGTGGCAGGATCTGACCCGGGCAGAGGGAGGAATAGCACAGGCTGCTCAGCCCGGGGGGATCCCCAGGGATACCCTGCACCGCAGCTGTGCCAGCACGCAGCCGTGCCAGCACGCAGCCGTCCCACCCCATGGGGCAGGCACAAGGGAGGGGACATACTGCATCCTGGCAGCCTTGCAGGGAAATTTGGGCAGAAATGCAATTAGCTAAAGGAGAATTCACAGTTTTGCACTTATTTGGGTTGCTGCAGCCCTTTTCAGAGCAGTGGGTGACCCAGGAGAGTCGGCAAGGCTCAGTTAGCAGCACCAGCATCAGCCCTGTCCTATGAAATGAAGACAGATGTCCTTGGGCCTGGTTCTGCCTCTTGCGCAGCAGACAGCATCGTCAGGCCTGTGAGTTCCCGTGGTTGACCTGGAGGCTGTTGGCGTGGGTGTCCTGCTGATGGGCACCTCTGCTTGCGAGATCCGGAGGGCTTGCGCCTTGGAGGGCTCTTGCCTGGGAGACATCAAGCCAAGCTCCAGGTTCCTCTGTTGGTTCCTCTGCAGGCTGGGGGCTACTGGGGATTAAAAAAGAAAAAGGAAAAGGAAAAAAAAAAAAAAGGAAGAAAATACACCAAATCTCCTTTTTAAATAGTTGAATGCAAATGGCCTGAAGAACAATGGCAGATGAAATAGCATTTGGAGCAGGCTTTAAAGTGCTTGGAACGTGGGTAGGATCAAAATCAGGTTAGTCTTTGGAGATACAGACTCTGCAGCTTGCCAGGGTGTTTTTAAGCATGCTTTGATGTGTAGTTCAAACACTAGATTTGTCCTGGCAGACAGAAGCACTCACAAATTCATACACAGCCACTCTCTCCTTCCCTCCTCCCAACTGTCCCCCATCTCATGAGATTATAATTTAGCTTCATTACAGAGGAGTTTTACTTTTATTTAAAAGCTGTCTAAATCCCCCTCCTGGGTCAGTGCATTATGCTGAAATGAGTTTACGGACGCTGATGAAACCTTGCAGGCTCTCACAACAAGCGCGGCAGCAGAAGAGCTTCACCCCGTGGGTATGGTGGTGGCACCTCCTTGATTTCTTGGCTTTGTTTAGGGGCACTGTGGGTGTGCGTGGTGTTAAACCCACACTGCAAGCTGGAAGAGAAATCCTGCTGGCTCCGGCAGCTGCGCAAGTGGGGCGAGATGGACGTCTGTCCCCTGGAAGATGGCAATTACGGTAATGAGCTTCCCAACATCACCAACGCGCTTACGCAGAGCTCCGGTCACAGCCAAGGTGAGTCTGGGCAGGCAGTGGAAATCCAGCCTGTGGCCAGAGGGGTTGGGTCAGGGTCAAAACTCACCCCAAAGTTGAGAGACCTCAATTCACCTGCTGGTGATGTTTCTGGGAGGCATGGGAATACAAAACGCTTCTCTTTACAGCCTCTGGTTTTAGATACACTTGGAAGTGTTTGGCTCTTTGCGACATCTTGGGTGAAGTCACCTGTATTTTGAGCATCAAATCCTTTTCAAAGGCCATTTTAAAGCAATTTGACCACAGGGGAGTTTGGACCCATATGGTCTGTGCAGGTTTAGGTACGGAGTTTTACAGAAAAACGGTGCTGCTTGAATCGGAGTGGAGCTGAGCTCTGAAGCCCTGGCTGTAATGTGAGAGTGAGGAGTTGGAGGTGGTGCAGAGCCCCTCACCCAGCCCTTGGGTCTCGCTTCTGGGCTTTGATTCAGATGGTAGATAAGTCATTAGCCAGGGATGTTAAACGCAGTTCAAGTGCAGAGCACAAGTGGAGCAATGTAGTTATGGGGTTGTTCCTTCATGCTAAAATATTTTCTGAACCCCTGACAAAGCATTTGATCCCTTTAAAGCACTTTCTCCCCTTCCTTTTGCCTGAAGTAGACATTAGTTGAAAGTTACTGCTCTTACCGTGCCCCGTCTGCTGTGCTGGAATTGCTCTTTGGTGTATTACGTGTGGCCAAAGTGGAAAGAGGAGAGGGGAGCGGCAGCCATGCCGTGAAGGAAACTTCGCTCTTCTGGGTGAGCCCACCCAATCGCTGCTAGGACCGTATGCCCTGGCCGCCTCCCCGTGCTCATCCTCGAGGAGCAGCTTAATTTAAACCTGGCCTTGCTCCATGTCCTGCGCCAGCCCTGGGACTCCCCCCTGGTGTTCCCAGCTCCGCTGAGGATTTTCTCCGGCATTCGGGGCAGGTCACCGGGGCTGAGCAGGTCACATTTTTAGACATGCGGGGAGTTTCCAAAGCATGTGCCAGGGATGTTCCCTTGTCCCCGCGCTCCTGCCTCTCCAAGCAGGGGACTGAAAGCAGCACAGACCCTGGAGGTGTCCCGGGGTTAATGTCTGTGCATATGCAAATACTGCTGCAAATTGTTGTGAGCCTGAGCCTCTTTTATTACTGAAAGGAGAACAGCTGATTCCTGAAATCCTTCCTGGTAAAGTGAGCAGGCTTGGTTCTGTACGTACGAACACCTGTTTAATTTCTCTCCACCTCAGGGTGCCTGCAACGTTCAGGCTAACTGCTGGTTGTCATCGTTTCCAGATTGTGTTCATCCAGCCACCCTGGATAAGCTTTGAGCAGTGCCTTTTGTTTTCCCCTCTTGAATGCATTTAACTCGGCCCATCTTATGGGTTGCAGGACCTAACATGCAGCATTACATCCCCTTTGAGGCTTCCCGTTTTGCAGCCCGCTGGCTGTGTTTGACGCTTTTGCTCCAGCGTGGCTGGAGCGATGGCAGGATTGCTCCAGATGGGCATTTTCCTCCCAACAAACCACTTGTCTGGTCTGTCTGGTCAGAGTGAAATGCTCGTCCAGCATTCGATAGTGTCAAAAATATCATTGTAGTTACAGAGCAGGTCTGAAGAGGAGCGCAGACATCTGCTGCAGAGCAGTGGTGGGGTTTCAGACGATGCCGTCTCTTCCCTTCCAGCCCTCTCACACAGCCAGGAGAGGTTGCTGGAAGGCGATGGTTCCCCCCATCGCCCGGAGGCAGATGAGAGACGCTTGTGCGGTTTCCTTCTCGGCTTCAGGTGCTGCTGATCTAAGCAGCTGTGGTTCAGTGAAGCCGGGGCTTTGCGTTGGAGCGGAAGAGGAGAGCTCGTGGTGCTTGTGAGGCAGTAATGCTGAGGAAGCCCAGTCCTGACCCCCAGCAGCTGCCTGCACCCTGAGCATCACAGGGGTGGGAATGCACTGCCACATTTCAAGGCCTCAGCCTCGTATATGACAGTGGACTATTGTCAGAAAGCTAATGGCAGGGCAGTCCCTGCCTCTTTTCTCACCTCTCTGGCCAAGGCAGCTATTCTAGCAAGTTACTTAGCAAAGCTGTCTCAGGAGACGGCACAGAGGTATCTAAAGTCAATCTGCCACAGCGCAGGAGCCAGAGCCCCTGTGCTCAGCTCTGAAACGGCTGGGGTGGGACCAGGTGGGGCTTTGCTCTCATTGTAAAGACACTGCTCTGCCCAGGGAGGTCGTGTCTGGGGGCAGGAACAGGCTGCCTCTGCCCCCCTGAGGCACTGACGGTTTTTCTCTTTGCAGACTCGCTGGCCAGGCCCAGACGAACCGTGTTCACCCGGGCGATCGAGGGCTGTGACCTCCACTGGCAGGACAGCCACCTGCAGCGCATCATTAGCAGTGACTTCTACGTGTCTCCCTCCTACCAGCGGGAGGGCGAGAGCCTCCTCTTCAACTCCCAGGGGCAGCCGCTGTGGCTAGGTGAGCATCCAAACCAGCAGCCCCTTGCAAGATTCTGCATCCTAGATTGAAAGTGCCTCCCTGGCCCTTAGCCTGAGGAGTTGGGCAAGGAGAAGCACTTGATGCCCTCCCACACCCCAGCCACAGTCCTTATAGTGAGCCCCACATCTTTACAGTCTAGGTTCCCCCTGGGCAGCTCGGACCAGGCTTGTTGTGTCCTCTTTCACCCTGCCAGTGTTTGGCTGTCCCCAGTGCAAGCTCTCACAGTTCCCGGTACAGGGGGACTGGACACTTAAAGTCCCTTGAAAGTTGGCTGGGGAGCACAGCTGTGTCCTCTGGATTTTTTCTTCCCTGCTCTCACCCTATTTTTAATCTTCCCTTAAAGGCAATTAGCAGACAGTACAATTAAGCCTTGTATGAGCTTAAGGCATACTGGACCAGTCAAGCCCAGTACCCTCCTGTGTTGTAGACCTTTAGTCCATGTACCTCAAGCCACACAACTTCTCTACTGCAAAGTCATGACCCTGAGCAGATCTGCAGACCCTCGACAACTACATGTCTGGGATGAGAACGAGTGAGACAAAGAGCTTGGGGGGCACCTGATGTGCTGTCAGCCCTCAGACTGACCCCAAAATGGGAGACGCAAGCCCCCACACCTCCAGGAGGGTTGATGCCTCACCTCTGCAGCCCAAGACGTGAATGTATGGACATGGAACAGGTCAAAACCCACCACTGCATTGTTGTCCACTCCAGGAGCCGGGGTCTGCCGTCACCCAGCCAAATGGGAAGAGAAAGTTTAAAGTCATCCAGAGATGTGGTTTGTGGAGCAGCAGGCACTAAGTTGCTATTAAGGCCAGGAGATAAGTTAAAAAGGGCCCGTGTGAAGGCTGCTGGTACACCTCTGCTAGCTTAGCTGGAGCAGGAGAGGACATTTCTATGCTGGGATGAGTTTTGTGTAGCTGCAGGCAGCAGGTCTCCTCCCCGCGCAGCCATAGGCAGTGGTGGTGGGTTAGTGCTTCCATGGACTCCGTCTAGCAGGGGTGCGGTGGCCACAGCTCCCCTGTCCCTAGCATAATCTGGGTTCTGGTGAGCCCTTTGGCCCAGCTGGTTGGTGCATGTTATTTTTCTGATGTATTTGCTGTGATTTTTGGATTTTGCGTTTTCGCTTTCTTGGCACCCCTTCAGGGACTCAGTGCTGGGAGAGGAGTGTGATTTGTCAGCAACTTCCAGTGATGAATTCAGTGAGAAGCTGAATATTTCATCCATTTAGCAAATGAATAGAGGGAGCAACGAGAAGCTCTTTTACAGATGTGTTTGTTCTGAAACGTCTTCCTCATGTATTCCTTGCGGGTGACCTTTGGGACGTGGAAACCCCATTTGTGGAGGTGGTTGTCTGCATTTCCAAAGCTTTCTGAGCTCTTCCAGGAATAGAAATTATCCCTCTATCATAATTTTAGATCTTCTGTGTTTGCCTTCCCCCCCGCCCCCCCATTCCCCCTTGGTAGGACATTTTGCAAGAAAATGGGATTTTCGCTGCTTGTTATGCGGCATGTCATGTCATCTGCTCCTGCTCATTTCTCACTCAGTCATAATCCTCTCCACAGTTGCTTGTGATTTCAGGTGAGCAATGAGCAGCAGGAGCAAATGAATTCCTAAGCAACTGTGAGTCTTGGGTGGGGGTTCATGCAACTGTTCCTAATAATAAAACACCAGGTAGGAGAGCTGCAGAAGAGACAGGGTGTCTGCAGACCTCGCTCCACAGAGGCATTAAGGAAGCAGTTCACCCCCGGATCTTCCAGTGCCCCCAGCGCAGTGCTGGATGCACAGCCTCACCCCATGTATCATCGCCTGTGTGATGAGAGCAGGGAGACTTACTGGAGGAGATGCTAAGAACCATTTGGGAGCAATGAGAGAAATCACTATGAGCCGTGCAGATTTTAGGAGAAATGAGTGGTGGGTTTGTAACAGCCTGTGTTTGGAGCCGTCATATTGCAGCAATGCTGTGTTGGAAATGCTTCCATTAGATAAGGTTTGTGGAGGTGGGGATTTAGGTACTGACGTGGCTGCTGTGGGTTGAACATGGTAGGAGTCCCGTTAGTATTCCTGGTAAGCGTCCCTGCCAGGAGCAGGGAGAAAGGGATGAATTCAAGACAGGGAGCAAGAGTTTAGCTGGGGCCTGGGGAAGATCAGTAGAAGAAAACGCCCTGAAGCCTGATGCCGTCAGGTTCTCTACCCCTATTGCTACCATACCGTGGATTTCTGTGCTCCTCTGGCTCAGCCCTGCCCCCATGTTTGTCCTTGCCTTGCAGAACATGTCCCGACAGCCTGCGCTCGGGTGGATGCCCTGCGCTCCCACGGCTATCCCAGAGAAGCTCTCCGACTAACTGTTGCCATAATCAACACCCTGCGACTGCAGCAACAAAGGCAGCTGGAAATATATAAGCATCAGAAGAAAGGTATGAGTAGAGCTATGGGAGAAGTGTCTCACGAGGTCTGGCTGGGGTGCCCCAGCTGGTTGAGAAAGTCTTCTCCACCTGAGAGTAGTGCTGCCCCATCCAGAGCAGCAGAGGTTGATGGTGGGCAGCACTGTATGGGATTGCTCACACCCTAAAAAGACAAACTGATGCATCTGATATTGCTTGAGCCAAACTGTGTTGATACCCACATGCTAAGGACAGAGGTGCCCATGTACCATCTTCGGGCTGCTGGAGTAGGGATGTTCTTGTTCCCACTGTCGCCGTGTCTGGTTGCCTGTAAGGATTGCACAGGCAAGCGATGCCCGCATTAAAGAGGAGCTGCTTGTCTGCAGAGCTGCAATAACTGGCTGCATGTGCTACCTCCACCTTGTATTTGCTGAGTAAATTGTACCAGGAGGCAAGCCCAGTGTTTCTCCTTTTGCAATTGCAGTTGGCAGGGAGCTGGGGTCAGTTACTGCAGTGTTGCTGGTGGTCAGTGACTCCTGGACCTTGCTACCTCAGCCAGCTTGAGATCATCAAAAGATGGAGCTTTTAAGACTTGCTGGGAGTCTCTCTGGAGAGATTTCTGCTTGTGTTTCCAAAACATTCAGGCTACCATTGCAAATGAGTCCATAAGCTGCAGGTCTGACTTTATAGACCCCATCCTGGGACTCTGCAGTTCCTCGTGTCCTCCTGGAACAGAACAAGCCGCTGCATCTTATGTGGCCTTAGGGGCACCTTTTTTTGTTGGGTGCCTACTCCCTCTGATGTCTGTGGCAGCGTGCATGGTAGCTGCGCTGAGCTGCTCCTTGCCCTTGTGAACTACCATGCCAGAGTTGGCCCTGGAGGTCCCCGTGTCCCAGGCCATGGGGTAAGAAAAGGCCTCTGGTCTCAGAGACCCCTCTGAGTGCAGAACCTGTCTTTAAATTCCTCACTTTTAATGTCTTTCTGTTCCATTTTTTGCAGAGCTGCTGCAGCGAGGAGCAACAACCATCACCAACTTGGAGGGCTGGGTAGGCCACCCTCTGAACCCCATAGGCTGCCTCTTTCTCACCCTGACTGAAGCTTGTAGATTAGAAGAGGAAAATTGCCTTGAAATTTCAGGTACCGAGCACTCCTCCTGGCTCCCTTCCCAGTGGCTGCGGCTGAACCGAGCCTCGCGGGCAGACCCCGGGTGCAGGTCTGGGGCTTGGGACTCCTGGGCTCCAAATCTGCCCTCTCTCCACCTTTGCAGGAGCAGTCAGGGCAGTGCTCCAGTGCAGAGAGGGGAAGTTAGTGCCCTGAGTTTTCCCAGTGAGGTTTCCCAACCCGGTTTTTCTGGTTTGCAGCTGGAGCAGAGCAGGAGAGTGGCTTAGCAGAGCTGGGCCCAAGGCATGCTGGCCCGCGGGAAGGCTCTGGTGTCAGCTGTGCACCCTGTTGCACAGGGCTCAGGTCTCCTGCATCTCCTAGTGAGAGCAGGAAGGAGGGCGAAGCCTACATCTCCCATAGGGAGCTTTTATCCATCATCTCTGGGTAACTGAAGGCAGCCAGCAAGGGAAGCATGGGTCTGGTTTCTGAAGTTGAGAGCTTTTTCTCTCTGCCATGGTTCTGCCACATAGGAAGGCTCTTCTAACCTTGCTGCATCTCTCCTCCTTCTTCTAGACACCGGGGACTCCAAACCCCCAGTGTATCAACATGTGCCCGTCGCGACCAGCAGCCAAGACAGCGGCGAGTCCTACCTGTCCCTGGCCTTAGAGGTGGCCCTGATGGGGATGGGTCAGCAGAGAGTGATGCCTGAAGGTCTCTACGCCCAGGACAAAGTGTGCCGCAATGAGGAGCAGATCATTGCCCGGCTGCAGGACCTGGAGCTTGACCCAGTGCTGGTGCAGACCCTGCGGAAGCAGTGCATCTTGCTGCTGGAAGGTGGGGGCTTGGTTCTTCTAACTGGCTTCTGTGTCTTAGCTGAGTGTTGGTAACATCTCCGGGGTGCCTTTCCCAAGGTTTACACCTGGCTGACCCCATCCTTGCTTCTTCCTCTGGGGGTGTGGTGCTGAGTCTGTAGGATGGCTGCTCTGCCCCATCATCTGGCAAAGCAAGGGTTTCCTGACATCCCTGGAGCGAGACCACCTCAGAGGCATTATGGAGAAGGGTGCTAAGCATGTGGCCTTAGTTTCTGAGGGATTTTGACCTGAAAGGGTTTTTGGAAAAGGAAAGAGCAGTCCTTTGCCCTGGATCCAGCTTGAGTAATGCCCCAGGGAGCTGCTGAGCAGATTTTCAAAGCTTTGGGGTGGTGCAAACCCCAGCCACAGATCCTGCTGTGCTAGTTACGGCTGATGGGCTCTGCTTCTGCCTAGGTGGTCCCTTCAGCGGCTTGGGAGAAGTCATCCACCGTGAGAGTGTCCCCATGCACACCTTTGCCAAATACCTGTTCTCTGCTCTGCTGCCCCACGATGCAGACCTGGCGTACAAGCTGGCTTTGCGGGCCATGAGGTTGGTGCTTGTTTTATTCCATCTCTGCCCCTCGTTTTGCCTTCCTCCTCTGCTCTGCCGGGAAGCCGGGATGCTTTACAACCCTAGAGCAGGGATGGGAGTGGAGGCAGGCTTGGAGCTTGCCATCCCTGGGTTCATCCTGTGCAGCATGTGGGGCTGCCTGGGCACCAAGCAGCGGTGCAAAGAGGCTCTTGCTCTCTGTTTGGGCGATTCCTGGTTTTCAAGCCCCATCTGTAGGGATTTGCATGGGCCTGATAATGTCTGCTGGCCCAGCCCTCTGCCCAGCCCCTCGCCCCAGGCTGGACTGCCTCCTGCCTGTCCTGGTGCCCGGCATCCTCCGCCAGAGCAGGTCCCAGGCATGCACGGTGCTGTCATCTGCCTTGCGTCTGCCAGGCCTTGGGCACGCTGCAGCCCTCCCTGCCTGCAGGAAAGGCTGTTATCCTGGCACAGATGGGCAGATGATTGCCCTGGTCTCCAGGATGTTGCAAAGCCGGGCGGAGAGCACAGTTGCGCTCTGTTCTCCATTAAACCCAGCTCCATCTCTGGGACTGGGGACGCAGCCAATGCAAAGAGCTGCCCCATCTCCCTTCCCGGTGTGTGACACCCCTCAGACATCAGCCCGTGTACTGCAGTTTTTTGGCAGGGGCTGGATGGGTCTTGAAAAGGCTGGAATTTCCCAAATGAGTCGATGCTTGAAGGACCATCAACCCCAGAGCATCCCAGTGCCCTCTCCCTCTGACAACATTAAAAGTCCCAACCCAGAGCATCATCTTTCTTGCAGCATTTCCTCGGTGAAACGGGCCATCGCTCCCCAACACTGGGGGGGAATTTTGAAATCCCCCTGTCCTGGGAAGAGCTGCTCAGGAGGACAACCTGACCTAAAAGAGCAGCCAAGGGCCTCTGCAGTGCGTGGGGACACCGTGCCCACCAGACCTAAGACCTTCAGCCACTGAGCAGGAACAGGACTGAGTGCCCTGGGGGTGCACATTGCTCCCTCACCATCTGTGTCAGTGCCCGTCCCCTGCTCCCAGCTGGGACCCCCTGTGTTGGGGTGTCTCTGACCTGGGCTGGGCAGGTTGGGCTTCTGCTGCCCCATGGGTACCCCAAGCCTGCAAGCAAGGAGAGCAGAGATGATTGGATGCTCTCCATGTCCAGGGGGACAATTTCCCTCCTGCATGCTGTGGCTGGCCACCGAGTTAGTGACACCAGGACCAACTCAGGGGTTTAAGAGCCAATGTGGTTTTGTCACCATGGCTGGCGACGTGAGACTCCTGCTCCCCTTCCTTAGGCTTCCTTCTCCCCTGGGTTTTCCAGGCTTTTGGATATCTCCACACAAGCAGGTAACCCAAACCGGCTGCAGAGGCCCTGGGGAAATGTGCTGCTGCTTCTGATCATAACTGGGCATTTTAAGAAGAACCAGATGATAAAGCCAGGAGTTCTGCTGGGTGCTGTGACATGAAAGGAGCAGGGAGGGAGGAAGGATTTTGCCTTTTTTTTTTTTTTTTTTCCCCTGAGGCTTGTGTTTTTCCTTACAAGTTTATAAATCACTTCACGGATCATTCTCCCCCTTTCAAGTTGGTCTCAGATTGATCCCCGTGCCCATGTGTTGAGCACGCAGCCTCGGGAGCCCCCACACGTGCACGGCAGCAGGATGGTGTCAAAGGCGTCACTGCAGGCAGCTGCCTGCAGGCAGCCCCTGCGTTGCCTTGCCAGTGCCTCGGGGAAAGGAGGTGAAGCTGGGGCTGGGCTGGGGCTGCTGTGGCGAGGTCTGATGTTGCCTCCTCCCATTTACTCTTCAGGTTGCCCGTCTTGGAGACCACGGCACCATCCGGCGACGTGACTCACCCCCACCACCTGGTCTCGGTGGTCCCCAGCAGATACCCGCGCTGGTTCACCCTGGGGCACCTGGAGTCGCAGCAGTGTGAGCTGGCCTCCACCATGCTCACAGCAGCCAAAGGTTGGTGGGGGGCCAGCTCTGGGACAGGAGTGATGGGACGGAGCTGCACAAGAGCATCGAAGGGATTTTCCTGGAGAAAAGAGGGAGCTCCTGCTTCTGCTCCCTCAAGCACGGGCAGAGACCAGGCTGGGCACACCACTGGCAGCCCTCTGCAAGCAGGGCATGGTGAGCTGGCCTTGGAGCAGCCCACCGGAGTCCGGAATCTCCGGGCCTCTTGTCCCAAAGGGCACCAAAGCTCATAGTCCAGCAGGGTGGGACAGGAGGTTCCCAAGAGGTGCAGGCAACCCTGCAGAGATGCTGACCACAGTGCCGTGGATTCTGGGTAGTGCCCCCAGGTGATGCTAGACCATGCCTGCTCTGCAGCATGGTCAGCTTCCAGGTCAGCTAGACCAGACATGTTGCAGGTTCATGCCATGGTTTAGTTTGAAGCTGCTTATCCTTTTACCTCTGCTTTGTCTCTTCCTGCCCTGTGGTAATTATCTTGCGCAGGCTGTAGGAGGGAGAAGACCTCCCTGTGCACCAAACCACGTGCGGCTTTTGGCAGGGCTGAAGGTGGGGACAGCTGTGCTGGGTGGCACACCAGGGTCTCAGCTGTGGGGGGCTCGTAAAACACCTCCTCACTGGTCTCTCAGGCCTCTTCGGTTCCTGCTCAGGCACAATGATGAAGGCGAGGACAGGGTTTTCATTAAACATCCCTCTGTCCAGAAACCAACCCCACCAGGATGGCAAGCACCTTGTGCCCCATGAGGGTCGGTGAGCTGAGTGGTTACCGCTGCCTGCTGCTGTCCCGCACAGTCTGTGGCAGCCTCTGGCCCCCGGTACTGCCAGCCTGATGGGGAAGGTGCCACTTCCCCGGCGAGGTGGAAAGTAAATGAGCTGTCAGAAAGCTCCAGCCTCACTGCCTTGGCAGCCTCTTCTCTCCTTCCAGCCGTCTTCCTCTTGGCTTGATGGTGTCCTGCCCCTGCCTTGCAATGCCCTGATGGAGAGCTGGTACCTGGCTTATCCTTTAGTTTCTTCTCCCTTCCAGTGCCTACTGGGGATGAGGTTTTATGCCGGGGGTGTAGGGCCACTGGATTGCGTCTGTTTTTCCCACCATCTTCTTCCCCAGGTGTTCCCCCGCCACAGCATGTCCCGATATGATCCTGCATCCTCGCAGCCTCTCTCGCCCGCGCCCCCACGAGCTGTTTTAGGGAGGCTTGAGTTTTGGTGGTGGTGCCAGCAGCTGCTGTGGGTGGCAGGCGATATCTTTAGCTATTAGTCACCCAAGATGTCTGCGTGTGCCCAGGTGCAGCACTAGGTTTTTCACACTGCTGTGCGTTATTTGGTTTTCTTTGTGTGAGGCAAGACAGTATGTGTGCAGCAAACAGCTTTTCTTCTTTTTAATGTTCATAAATGAAGACTGACCTTTCTGCAGCCGTTCAGCACTGAGCATCTCCCCAAACCCCTCCTTTGTCGGGAAAAGGCTGCTTTACAGCTGTCAAACTTGAGCCCAGGGTCGAACATCCAGGTGCCTGGAGATGTCTGCTAATGCTCCAGGACGTGTCTGGGATCACTCAGGGTTGTTTGTCCTCTCCATGAATGGATGGCCTTGAGCGAGGATGGGTGCTGTAGGATGTGTCGCCACCTGGGGAGGATGCCCCATTTTGCTGTTGGACTGCAGGGCCTGATCCAGCATCTCAATGCATCCCTCCATGTGTGTGCCCAGAGGGGCTGACCGTGCTGAAGGGGCTGTTCACCACCCGGTGCAGGCAGGAGATGGGGCTTGGGAGCAAGGTGGGGGGAGACCAAGTCATCTGACCATCCTTTCCTGCACCCAGGGGACATGCTGCGCCTACGCACGGTGCTGGAGGCCATCCAGAAGAACATCCACTCCTCCTCCTTGATCTTCAAGCTGGCCCAAGACGCGTTCAAGATTGCCACGCCGGCCGACAGCAACTCGGACACAACGCTGCTCAATGTGGCACTGGAGCTGGGGCTCCAGGTACAAGATGGTGTGGGGGGATGCTGGCGGCCCTTCTGCCCCTCATGCTGCAGCATGATGGTCTTCCACCAAGCAGATGGTCCCCTGTGGAAGGAGTAAATTCATCCCTGCATGGCCCTGAGTGGGGGAGCTCAGCCCCAGGAGGCCCCTGTGCCCGCTGAGGTTTGGGTGGAGGCGAGACGGTGCTGGGGAGCCTCGCGGGGAGCTGGTAGCCAGCTGGGTCAGGGGGATTTCTGGGGAGTACCATGGTGTTGGGTGGCCTCAGTGGAGCCCCCTGGGGCAGCCAGTCACCCCGGGTTTGCCTTGCAGGTGATGCGCATGACCCTGTCCACCCTCAACTGGCGGCGGCGGGAGATGGTGAGGTGGCTGGTGACGTGCGCTACCGAAGTGGGTGAGTGCCTTGCTGCGTCGAGCTGCTCTGGCCCGCGTCTGGTGGGAGCCCGGTGGGCACGGACATCCTGGGGTCGTTCATAGCCCTGGGCGTCTGAGCTCTCCTGAGTCTCCCATTTCTTCCTGGGTAACTGGATGCACCCCCAGCGTGCCAGCTGGCAGGGCTGGGGCCACAGTGGTGGCCGGGTTTGGGACTGGGACAGGTCCCCTATACCCCCGGGCCAGGCCAGGCCAGCGGTGTTCACTGGGCCCTGCACAACGGCCAGCCTCTGCCTGTCCCCCTCCACCCTGTCCGTGTTGGAGCAGAGGCAGCAGCTCAGCACTGCCGCAGGCTGGCTTTGCCCCGGCTCCGGGCACCCAGGGACTCAGAGGAGCCCCATGGTCCGAGCCAGGCTCCAGGGCTGTGCCATGACCCCAGTGTTTCCTTGCAGGGGTGAGGGCCCTAGTGAGCATCCTGCAGAGCTGGTACTCGCTGTTCACCCCCACGGAAGCCACCAGCATCGTGGCAGCCACGGTGATGTCCCACAACACCATCCTGCGCCTGAGCCTGGACTACCCGCAGCGGGAAGAGCTGGCCAGCTGCGCCCGCACCCTGGCCCTGCAGTGTGCCATGAAGGACCCGCAGAACTGCGCCCTGTCCGCCCTGACCCTCTGCGAGAAGGACCACATTGCCTTTGAGACCGCCTACCAGATCGTCATCGACGCCGCCTCCACCGGCATGACCTACACCCAGCTCTTCACCATTGCCCGCTACATGGAGCACCGGGGCTACCCGCTCCGGGCATTCAAACTGGCCTCATTGGCCATGACGCATCTCAACCTGGCCTACAACCAGGACACGCACCCAGCCATCAACGACGTGCTCTGGGCCTGCGCCTTGAGCCACTCCCTGGGCAAAAATGAGCTGGCGGCCATCATCCCGCTGGTGGTGAAGAGCGTGCACTGTGCCACGGTGCTCTCGGACATCCTTCGCCGCTGCACCATGACAGCCCCAGGGCTGGCCGGCATCCCCGGCCGCAGGAACTCGGGGAAGCTGATGTCCACCGACAAAGCCCCCCTGCGACAGCTGCTGGACGCGACGATAAGCGCCTACATCAACACCACCCACTCCCGGCTCACCCACATCAGCCCGCGGCACTATGGGGAGTTCATCGAGTTCCTCAGCAAGGCCAGGGAGACCTTCCTCCTGGCGCAGGACGGGCACATACAGTTTGCCCAGTTCATTGACAATCTCAAACAAATCTACAAAGGCAAGAAAAAACTGATGCTGCTGGTGCGGGAACGGTTTGGGTGAGCCCCGGCCCCCGCCACGCTCACTGGCAGGGTCCGGCCGCAGCACGGGGACTCGGGAGAGAAGGAAGGAAAGCGGAGATCACCTTCCCCCATCGGCAGAGGCTGCTCTGTTCTGGTCTTCTGTTTCTTTTTTTTTTAATTTTCTTTCTTTTTTTGTTTTTTATTTTGTTCTTTCTTGGATTTAACCATTTCACATGCTGAGAGGATGCAGAGATTCCTTGGGCACAAACCAAAAGGCAACCACGGGGAAAAAGGATGGTTCGCTCAGCCCCCTGCCCTCCCTTGCCAATACCAAAAGCTAACCTGGAAATCTAATACCTCTTTCCTGAAGGAAGCGGTCGCTGGAGGGATCCGAAGGTTGCAAAGTGCAAAAATCTTTAAAATTACATGGGGAATTAAAAAAAAAAAAAAAGGAAAAAAAAAGAAAGAGCGAGCAAAGAAACCCGCAACACTAGAACCTCATGCATCACCAAAAGCGATGGCTTTGCAGAGCGCTTCTCCCGCCCGCCCGAGACATGCAAACTCCTCTATTTGTGAAGATACTTCAATAAAAACAAGTTAAAGTAACTGTTCTCAGGGATTGCTTACTAAAAGTAACACAAAAAAAAAGCATTTATGATACTGTAAATACTATAGTATATGTGTCAATTATTAAATTGTAAAGTTATAATTATTTATAATTCTGTCTTTTATTTGGGGGATACTTGAAATTGTCGTGGGCTGGGGCGATTATTTTTATTATTGCTATTATTATTATTATTATTATTATTATAACTATTATTTAAAAAACCACACAAAACAAAACCACAGACAAAAAGAGGAGGAGGCACGCGAACATTTCTCAGGTTCCCATGGCATCGTCGGCAGCGAGAAGGGTATGGGGGGAGGCGAACGTCCGCTTGACTCGCAGCCCTGGGATGGACAGACGGACGGACGGAAGGAGGAGTGGCAGCCCAGCGCTCGAGGACAGCAAAGGAAGGGACTCAGGGCGACGCTCGCTCGGACACACATGGATGCTGGCGATGGAGGACAAGAGCCCATCGCCTCGTACGCGGCCGTCTCCCAGCGGGCCCAGGGGTGCGAGGTGCCTGGGCGGGCCCGCGGGCGCCAGGGCTGCCCGGCTCCTGGGAAGGGAGGGGGGCAGGCACAGCCGCACCGCCTCCCTGCACGGTTCTGCTTCCCGGCTCTGTGGTGCAGCCGATGCTCAGCTCTTCCCGGCTTCGCCCTGCACCGGGGGCGGACTCTCCAGCCCCGGGCTGGCGGCTCTTCGGTTTTGGTTCATTTCTTTGCCAGCGGGTTGGGAGGGCTGGGGGGGCCCAGGGCCGGTCTGGACAGTGACTTGTAGTTAGGGAACGTGGGCTAGTTATCTGCTGTCTGGTTTGACTTTTAATTTTTTGGCAAGTGACTTGTGTCCGTGCTCCGGCCAGGAAACCAATTGTACTCGGTCTCTGTTGCCACCGAAATAGTGGTCTTCAACCAGTCTGTTTCTCTTTTTTTCCTTCCTCTTTTTTTTTTTTTTTTTTTTTTTTTTGCGTGCGTGCATTGTATGTGTGTGTGCGACCTCTTCATCTGATGTTTAATAATAAAAGGGATGAACGTTACCACCTGTATCTCTACTGCCTTTCTCTGAAGTCAGAGGGGTCACCACGCTTGCTGGGCAGCCTGGCGTCGCAGGCGATGCAAGTGGGGAAGAGCCCCGGGGGGGAGGCGGCGTTGCTGCAGCCCCCTGGTACCCAGCTCCTGTGCCCCAAGGAGGGGGACGGAGCAGTGGCAAGGCACCCTGGCTGCTTCAGGGTGCAATTCCCTGCCACGCTCAGCATCAGCAGGTCCCTGCCCAGCTGGGCTGCTTTCTGCAGGGTTTGCTGAGCCCCAGGCAGACTTGGCCCCCAGGACCAGAGGAGATGGGGACGTGTGCATGAGGGGATATCTCCAGGACCGGTGAGATGGTCCCAAAGAGGCTCTGGGAGCTGGAGGAGGGTAACGGTGGTGCTAAGGCCATAGTGTTTCTGCCACCATCCCAGCCAGTGTGGCAGCGTGCGGGTGGTGCTACTGTCTGGAGGGCTCCTGCCACGTGGCCAACTCCCCCAGGTGAGTCCTGCTCAGTCTCCCTCCCACTCGGGGATGCCCTGGGTCGATGTCATGTTGCCTATTCCCACCTGAGCAGGACTGTGGCACGGCTCACACTGAGCCTGTGGCAGCGGTGGGCTGCGAGCTCCCAGGCTGTGACGCTGCCAGCCTTGGGCAGCCCATCTCCCCTAGCAGGGCTGAGCGCAGCCGTAGCGCCAGGAGATGCCTGTTGTGCTCTGGGCTCGCATCATCTCTTGCAAGCCCTCGGCACAACACTGTGCAGCCTGGCAGGGAGAGGCATCCCCGTTTCCCCATTCTGACCTGCAGGATGGGGCTCAGGGGCTCCCCCTGACCTCACATGCCCCACTGCCAGGCTGCCATCACCACCCATCTCCTCCAGGGCCATCCAGTTCCCCGTCCCCCCAGCCAGAGCCACACGGCTGCTGTGGACAAGGTGCTGGTTTAATGCTGCAGCCCAGCCTGGAGCGAGCCCTGTGACAACAAACTACTTGGGGTGACTGCCCAAACCGGAGTCCTGTCCCCAAGCCCCCAGGCTCAGCTGTGCTTGTTGATGTGGCGGGAATGAGCGTGCACGGCCTCCACGAAGGCACCCACGTGCTCGGGGCTCATGTCGGGGTAGAGGCCGTGGCCCAGGTTGGCGATGTAGCGCTGGGTCCCAAAACCTTCCAGCATCTTCTTCACCAGCTCGCCAATCTTCTCCTGTAGGCACGGTGGGAAACCATGTGTCAGCCCCATCCAGCCTGGGGTACTCCACCCCCACCAGTCCCCAGCCAGCCTGGGGGACTGCTGGGACACAAGCCAGCGCTGCAGGCGGGGAAACTGAGGCAGGAGGCCTTTAACACAGGCTGGAACTAGCGCCCGTTGCTGGCAATGGCCACAGCTCACCTTGGGTGCGTAGAGGGCACAGGGATCCAGGTTCCCTTGCAGGGTGACATCTTTCCCTGTCTGTGCACTGCAGCAGGGAAGAAGCAGGGGAGTTGTTGCGTGTGGTGCAGAGGCTGGGGGCAGCCAGGTGCCTGCAGCCCCCACCACAGGGCACACGGGACCCCTCAGTACAGCCCCTGGTTGCTGTGAGCTCCACGTAGCATGGGGGCCCAACTATCCCCACCTCTGGAGCAGAAATCTCCAGGCCTGGGACGGCTCAGAGCAGAGGAAGAGGTCAGGGTACCCGGCCCAGGGTGCTGCCCAGGCACCTGAGCATTCTGCCAGACTCTTACCGAGCTTCCTGGGGCCGGATAGTCCAGTCAAGACCGACCACCTCATAACTGGCGTTGGCTAGGTCGCGCAGCGCGTAGTGTGCGTCCTTCGCAAAGATGATCTGGGGAGGGAGGAGATGGGTAGTAACTCCGCTATGGGTCAGGCCCCCCTCCACGGGCTAGACTGGGGGAGGCAGGTACGAGGGGATGCGCCCCTCCCCAGCAGCCCCCAGATGCCAGGGTCAACCCAGGCAGCCCCGACTCACCATGGGCACCAGGGGCAGCGCCTCCTCCTTCAGCTTGCTCTTGACAGCCTGGGCGATGTCTCGGATGTAAGGCAGGGCGAAGTCCTGAAACTGCTCCGGGCCCAAGTGCCCCGCATGGGACTCAAACAGCTGGAGCGCCTGCCGGGGACATGGGGCTGGGAGAGCCACACCTCAGTCCCTCCTCCTCCTCCCAGAAGCTGGACTCTCTCTGCTCCCTGTCCCCAGTCCCTGCCTTCCTGCATGGCCCTGTCCCCATGCCCCAGGACACACCTGCGCTCCAGCAGCCACCTGCCCCACTAGGTAGTCAATGATGACATCGGCCAACAGCCGCAGCAGTTGGTGGCTTGCCTCGGGGTGACGATAGAGCCAGCTCTTGGCCTTGGACATTGTAGTGGAGCCGCCACCTTCGATCATGTAAGACATGAGCGTCCACTGCGGGAAGGAGAGGAGTGGAGTGAGGAGGGTGATGGAGATGGAAGAAGACACGAGGGGCCGGTCACCGTGCTGAAGGCAGGACCTGTGAGTACCCCAGAGCCTGGGGCACACCTGCTCCTGCATTTAATGTCCTCCACCTACACACCCCTATAGCACCCACAGCTCCGGGGGTGTCATGCCTGGTGTCACCCCAGAAGAAAGAGCAGAGAAGCCCAGCTGGGAAGCCCACATGGAGGAGCCACATCACTTACAGGTGCCCCGGAGAAGCCAATGAGGGGGACCCTGCCCTCCAGGCTGTGTCGTGTCAGCGTGATGGCCTGGAAGACGTAACCCAGCTCCGCAGTCACGTCCACCTTCTGTCGCAGTTTCAGCAGATCCTCCACCTCCTTCAGGGGCTCTGTGAACGTGGGTCCTTTGCCGGGGACCATGACAACCTCCATGCCCAGCGCCTGGGGACAGGGGGGAATGGAAGAAGCAGGAATGGGGTGGCCCCGAATCCAGCCCCGTTCCCAGATGCTGCTTCCCACCACCGGCCACGACTCTTACCTGGGGCACCACCAAGATGTCGGAGAAGATGATGGCAGCATCCAGGGGGAATCGTCTGAGCGGCTGCATGAGGGGAAGAGGCAGCGTCAGTGAGGGGCTGGGACCCCCTCCCCATGGAGGACCCGAACAAGCACATCGGACAGTGGGTCCCCAAGGGCTGCACAACTTACTGGGGCCACCCGGGGTGGCCAGACCCAAGGTTTCTCCCCATCTGGGCGGGGAGAGGTGACACGCAGACCCCCCAGGGGATGCTCACCTGCAGCGTCAGCTCACAGCACAATTTAGGGCTCCGGCAAGTGGCAAAGAAATCCTGCGCTGCCCGGGTCTCCCGAAACTCTGCAAGGCACCAGCACAAGTGTTACGGGGTGCACGCTGGGACCCCTTGCCATCTTCCCCCACAGCACCTCTGCCTGCTCACCAGGAAGGTAGCGCCCCGCCTGCCGCATGCACCACACCGGGGTGTGCTCCGTCTCCTCCCCACGCGCCGCTCGCAGGAACGTGTCGTTCTTCAGCTTGGGGAAGCCCTTGGGGCTGCAGACGAAAGAGCAGATATGGGTTGTCACCCACGAGGGGTTCAGGTGCCCCGCCAGATCGCCGGGCCAGGGGGTACCAGGGCCAGCGGCTCGTCCCCACTCCCCAGCTGGTGACTGCAGGAAAGGGCTTGCTCCCAGCTGTGACAAACGTGACAAATGCTCCCCATCAGGGCCCAGGGCCTCTTCCTGCTCAGGATGGCAGGGCCCTCCCCGGGGAGAGGCGATGCCCAGCCCAGGGCCCCGCAAGATTAAGTTATCAGGGACAGCAGTTGCTCCCGCCTGGAGAGATTTGAGGCCAGTGGGGCGTGGGGACAGGCAGCCCTGCCACCGGCGTCCCTGGCCCCTATCTCTGCCATGCAGCCCCCAGAGGCCCAGGCACTCGCCAAGGTGGCAACCATGTGTCCCCAACATCCCCCCTGCAGTGTGACCACTGACGGGGACCCCAGGCAACCGCGGGGGACGGCCAACTCCGTCCTGCTGTGACAGGCAGGGGCCATGGGGACAAAGTCCCCAAAACCTCCAGCGTGGGACCAGTGACTTCCCTGCCACACCAGTGGCCCTGCTGATCCATCCTGGTGCAGGATCAGTATTCCCAGTAGCTCAGCCCCTCCAGTGCTTCACCAGTGATCCCAGTGCAGGACCCTGGTGCCAGCACCGTGTCCCCAGGGCCACATGAGTGTCCCCAGTAGAGAACCCCAGCGCCTCACCAGTGACACCAGTGCAGGACCTTGGTGCCAGCACCGTATCCCCAGGGCCACACCAGTGCCTCACCAGTGTCCCCAGGGCCACACCAGTGTTCCCAGTATAGGACCCCAGCACTAGAGCACCGTCCCCGGGACCACACCAGTGTTCCCCGTGCAGGCCCCGGTGCGTGCCCCCCACCTCACCGCAGGAGGAGGCAGGGGAGGGCGGAGGGGGCGCCTGCGCCCCCTCCGCCCCGCCGCCCTCCCCGGCCCCGGTTACTCACAGGAGCCGCTCACCACCCTCCATCCTCCTGCGCCGCTCCCCGGCCCCTCCGTTGCCTCCCGACGCGACCAGTCCCGCCCCCGTCCCGCCCCGCCGGCGCCGCCATCTTGCAGTAGTCCCGCCTCTCCGTACGCCGCCATCTTGCCCCGCCCTCTCCGTACGGCGCCATCTTGCCCTCCTCCTCCGTACGCCGCACGGGCGCCGCCATCTTGCCCTACGTCCGCCCCATCGGGCGCCGCCATCTTGCCTCGTCGGCGGGCGGGGTTTGCCGTAAACCCGCCAGTAGCGACCTCGCCGGTGCGGGGCTCGGCCGCTGCCCGCCGTCCGCGGCGGCCGGTCCGCGATGCGTGCGGGCGGGGAGGCGCCGCACCAGGTGCTGGGCCGGCTGCGGTTCCTGCTGCAGTGCAGCGAGTGCTTCCGCCGCGCCCAGGCGCTGCCCGCCGCGCTCTGCTACGTGCCGCGGGAGGTGCAGTACAAGATCTGCAAGGACCCCGCCGCCGCCGCCGCCGCCGCCCCCCCGCAGCCTGCTCAGCGTCTGGGACAGCCCGGGGCCGGCGCGGGGCGGCAAGCGGGCGGCCCGGGCCACCATCGAGGTGCGGAAGGGCGGCTGCCTCCGCGCCACCGGCGAGGAGTACTGCAACGGCGCCGGGCTCTGGGTCAAGCTCAGCAAGGTAACGGCGGCGGGGCTGGGAGGCCGCCGCGGCCTGCGCTGCCCGCGGAGGGGCCTGTCCGTCCCCTGACGGCAGCCGCCGGTCCCCCGCAGGAGCAGCTGGAGGAGTACCGGAGCGGCTGCGAGCTGGAGGAGGGCTGGGTGCTGGTGTGCAAGCACGCCGACGGCGGGGACCGGCTGGTGCCGGTGGAGTCCACGGAGCGGATCCAGCGGCAGCAGCAGCTCTTCGGGGTGGACTACAAACCCGTCATCAGGTGCGGGGCCACCGCTCTCTCCCCCTAGGTCGCCGTCCCCGGCTTCCCCGGCCGCCCCTTGCACGGTAGAGAGCAGGGCGGTTCTCGCCCCCCCCCCCATTCGCCCAGGCCCAGCGGCACCAGCCGGTCCTGCGCTGGACTGAGGAGCCCCGGCCTGCTTGGCTGCTTTTTCCATAGAAGCAAGGCAACAGGGACGCTGTGGTGTTAGCTGGCTTTGGCTGGGCCACGGCGCTTGTCACCTGCCCAGCGGGGTGCAGGCTGGAAGCAGTAGAGATGGTTGGAAAGGAAAGGGTGGCAGATGGGGCTGGAGGTGATGGAGGATGGAGTGCAGTCGGGCTTTAAACCCGAATCTTCTCCTTCCAGCTACTCCTCAACCACCAGCTCCTTCTTTCCACTGGGATTTTCTCACTTTCCCCCTTTTCTGAGTTGTTTCAGATGGGAGCAGGTGGTGGATCTGACGTACTCCCTGCGCCTCGGAGCGAAGCCCAAGCCCATGGAGCAGGATGAGGCTGCAGTAGAGAAGCTTCGGTATGAGCTGTTTCCCAGCTTCTGCTGTGGTTGGGTACAAGCCACTGTCTCTCCCTGGCTGCTCAGACAGCCGTCTCCTGCAGACCGGGGATAGAGGGGAGAAGACGGGCAGCAGAGAACAGCTCTGCTCGGAACAATCTTGTCCTAGATAAGCCTGCACAAAGCAGAAAACAGGGCAAGACCAAGGCAAGCAGGACATGGACCTGCCTTCCCTGACCCATTAGCCTGGCTGCCCCTGGCTCTCCAGATCCATTAATCCCTTTTCCCTCATAGGTTTGTGCCCCCAACGTGGACTTATGAATGTGACGAAGACCTGGTGCATTTCCTGTACGATCACATTGGGAAGGAGGATGAGAACTTGGGCAGCGTCAAGCAGTACGTGGACAGCATCGATGTCTCGTCCTATACGGTGGGTTAAAGGGACAAGGCTGCATCAGCCCCCATGTGCCATGGGGCTGGGGAGCATGGATGGTGCTTGGTGTGCTGCTCTGGGCTGGGCTGGGTTGTGTCTGAGGATGTGGGAGAGAAGCCTGGGAAGCGTTATGTAGCATATTGTGTAATGTGGCCCCTGGAGGGGCAGTGGTTTGAGAAGCAAATGCTAATATTAGCTGCTAAGCTGATTTTAGGGAGGGTTTGATATTCTGTGCTCTGTGTGTGACCCCAGAGCACCTTGGAGGGTCAGCCCCAGTGTCCTGTGCGCTCTGTACTCCCTGTGTCTAGCCACAGCCCAGCAAAGGGAATGGGCCAGTTTGACGCCCTCTGTCTCTAAGATTCATGACGAGAATAACCACTAAGGGGAAGTTAATGCTACCCCCATCTGATCTTCCTTTCATTTACTGCCCTCTTCCAGGAGGACTTCAATGTGTCATGCTTGACTGACAGCCATGCCGACACGTACTGGGAGAGTGACGGGTCCCAGGGCCAGCACTGGGTGCGACTCAACATGAAGAAAGGCACCATTGTCAAGTGAGGCACCTCTCCCCTGTGCGCTGGCTCACAGCTGGGGCGAACCCTGCAGCCCCCGCTCTCTGCATGAGTCCGTTATGGCCCAAATTTGCCCTGTGCTCAGCCCTCTCAGCCATTGCTCTGGCTCTGGGCTTGAAGGGGTCTTAGCATTGTCACAGGTACCCGGGGATCCCAGCACCAGCTGCATGTGCTTGATAACACGTGTGACCAGGCAATGAAGGGGAACAGCAACAGGTGTCAGATGCAGTTACCTTCTCCTCATTTCATGCTTCCCTTTGCAGGAAGCTCCTGCTGACAGTGGATACCACCGATGAGAACTTCATGCCCAAGCGGGTCGCCGTGTATGGGGGCGAGGGGGACAATCTGAAGAAACTGAACGACGTCGGCATTGATGAGTGAGTGGATGGATGCGGAGAGAGTGGCATGGCCCTTGCAGGGGCTGGAGGTGCTAGACACCCGGACCCTAAGCAGTCGTGCCAGCACCAGCCTGGCTTAAGAGGCACAGGGCCTTGGAACAGGCATTTTCCATCTCTGAGCTGCAGGTTCACTCTGCCTACAGTAGCAGATGGCACGATCATCAGGGCTCTCCTGATGCGATTGTGGGACCCATCGGGATCATGTCGCCTGGACCTGAGTCACCAGCAGGTTCAGGCATTCAACATAGGCCATGTTGTAGGCAACTGCATCTGGGTTCCTGCCGCAGGCTCCCATTTCAAAAGATGCAAACCCTCTTCCCTTACAAGCAGCCAAGTGGATTTTGGTAGGACGGGTGAGGGAACAGCTCTGCAGCCCTTGTCTGTACTGTGTTTGCAGGAGCTACATTGGGGATGTGTGCGTCCTTGAGGACATGACAACACACCTGCCTGTCATCGAGATCCGGATTGTGGAGTGCAGAGGTAGGGCTGGGTGTTATGGCCACATCCATAATGCACCTGTAAGATACTGTACATTAAGAGTTTGTTCCTGTGGCTTGCACTTCTTGGCCCTGCGGGCTGTCTCAGATGAGATGCAGAAGAACTATGGGGAACTCCAGGGGGACCTGGAGGTTTGCAAGCTCTCAGCTTTCATCCTATCCTTCTCTGCCTTGATTTTTTTTTTTTTTCCATCTGTAAATGCCTTGCTGCTTCTTCACAGAGGTATTTCAGGCTCTCAGTGCTGAGCCCCAGAGCTGCTGGAGCTGGTTGTATTCCTGGTGCTTTTACTTATAGACCTCCCACTCTGGAAGGCTTGCTTTCTCATGGTCTTAGCGTATCATCCATGGTCTTCCTTGGCAGATGATGGGATTGATGTTCGCCTCCGAGGCATCAAAATCAAATCTTCCCGACAGAGGGACTTGGGGCTCAGTGCTGACATGTTCCAGCTGCCCAATTTAGTGCGCTACCCTCGCCTAGAAGGGACAGACCCTGACGTGCTGTACCGGCGGGCTGTGCTTATTCAAAGGTACTGTATGGAGGGGGGCAGACAAGTGGGGTGGCGTTGCCTGCAGGGATTGCTGCCATCTCCAGCATGAGTATGGCTGGAAGCTGTAAAGCTGCGTGACTCCCCTTGGGACAGGCATCCTGGACCCTGGAGAAAATAGCAGAGTCATTTGGGAACAAAATGGGCTCTCTGGGGTAACTCCCCTACACTTTCAGAGGAATTTTGCAGCTCAAATTCGCGGTGTCTTGTGTGTCGCAAGCGCAGCATATCTGTGCAGTGTGTGGGGCAGGTGCATGCAGAGTCCCTTGCAAGGGGTGCAAGGTCCCTGCAGTGCCCAGGGAGTGGGAATTTGGTACCAAAGGCTCTGTGATGTAAAAGACCATGCTGGGTTGGGTTTGGATCAGTTGTTACTTTTCTGCTTGTGTCTGGGGGTGTCTCATCTGGAATAGGCTTGTGCAGATCCCTGTCCCTCCTGTGTTGCAATACCTTCTTCTTTGGGATTTAGGTTCATCAAGCTCCTGGACAGTGTCCTGCATCACTTGGTGCCAGCCTGGGACCACACTGTTGGCACGTTCAGCAAACTCAAGGTGGGGGATTCCCTCTGTGTCTTGTGGGGCCTCAGTCTGGCAGGGTGATTGCGCTTGGGCTGTGGCAAGGGAGGCAGTCCGTGCTTGTTGCCTTTAAAGCAGCTGAAGGGAAATACCTGGCTGAGCTCAGTTCATTAAAGCTGTGAAAGGTGATATTGTTTAGAGGCTAGTTTCCTGCTATAACACTGAGGAGGAAACATGTAGCTATGGGGTAACAAGTAGAATCAAACCAGAGCGCTTCACCCTGAAAAGGACTTGGACCATAGCAGCACTGGGCACGTGAGCTGGACGCACATCCCCTCTGAGATCTCAGCCCAGGACGCTCTGTTCCTACACTTGCTGCCAGCAGCTTTGAGCTGGCTGTGTCCAAACAGCAAGGCTTTTACCAGTAACTTCTTTCTGGCTTTAATAAGCTTTTGATTTCCATCTTTCTCATAAGACTGAGTTCGTCCTTCCAGTAGTCTGTTTTCCTTACATCTTCTCCCAGAATACATGTGCTGGACGTTGGTGGGATAGCCCCATTCTGTGTGTTTCCAGGCCTGCTGTCAGAAAACACTGTAATTCCTGTGCCAGCTCAACATAGGACCCAAAGCGTTTGAGGATTCTTGTTTGTTTAGAGGAGCTTGCTTTGACTGCAAATAGGAGGGACAGTAAGACTGATGTTCTGGTGAGAGTAAGGGTGAAGGAGAGTCCAAGCAACACTGGAGTGTGAGCATCAGATGACGACTGATGGAGGACTGGGCTTGGTATCTGCCTTAGACAGAAAGCAAAATCTGTCAGAGGTAGAGCAAATATTGTCAAGGAGAATATGTCTGTGTGTGGAAGGTAGTGGCCCTGGGAAGGGGAGCGACCTGGCAGTGCAGTGGCTTCAGTAGGAAGTAGGTGACATGTTTTGGACAGTCGGCACTTCTGACGTTTTGGACATACCTGTTGGCAGCATATCAAGCAGTTCTTGCTGCTGTCCAAGAGGCGCACAGCTCTCATTACCCAGTGTCTGAAGGACTCGGAGACCAGCAAGCCCAATTTCATGCCACGGCTCTATATTAACCGACGCCTGGCTATGGAGCACCGAGACAACCCTGCTCTGGACCCCAGCTGCAAGAACGCTGTCTTCACCCAGGTACTGTCCCTCCTGGAAGGGTCCCCACTCTTCTGGGGGAAGCGGGGCATCCCAAAACCAAAATGAACCACATAGAGGTGGGTGGAAGGGACAACTTGGAGCTGGAGATACCTGCAGTCCTCAAGGCCTCTTCACATGACTCATAGGCTCTACAATTACATGTGCTGATGATCCCATATCCAGGAATAACGTGTAGGAGGGATTTGGGATCTCTGAGTTGAAGTCTCTACTCTATCCTGGATGCTCTCTGTGGCATGTTGCTAATGCAGAGCATAGCAATCTCATTACACTAAAAGGGCAGCAAAGAATTCTTGTGTGACAACAATAATGCAGCCACATACAGTCCTGTATCGTGGTTTTACAGCAATGCTGATCTTCCTATTGTCATGTTTCCCCCGCCTCCAAAAGATCTATTTTGCTGTATGTGTACACAAACAGCCCAGACTGCTGTGAGGTTTAATGTGTGTTCAATGTAACTCTGAGGCCAGACAGCTCCATAAAGTGGTCAGCGCTGTAATTTATGTTCCCTTTCCAAAAACGAAGGGCTCCTAGACCATTTAGAGATCAGCTTCGGTCAGTATTTAAAGGTTTGGGGCAAACCCGATTTCTTCCAATTTCCTGCCTTCACCTGGCACCGGTTCCCCTGGAGAGGGGATACCAGACTTGATCTTCTCTGCTCGTTGCAGGTATATGAAGGCCTGAAACCCTCGGACAAGTTTGAAAAGCCTCTAGATTATAGGTAAGTGGTGTCTGGGGGAGGGAGGGGACCATGCAGTGCCGGGAGCTATGTCCTCTGTCACAGCAGGGTGTTTGGGAAGCCTGTATGTGTCCTGTCCTCTGGAGAGGGTTTGCTAGGGCAGGAGCCAGCTCAGCCCTGGGATCAGGGCCTGTTCCCCAAGGTGTCATCTTCCTACTGAGGATGCAGCCGACTCTGGAGATTGAGATCGTGTCCTGTCCTAAGCCCAGGCTGGTACACCCTAGTCCCCTGGTGTCCCTGCTGTGCCTCTTGCCTCCCCAGCATCTCCTTGGCTTTGAGCAGCACCTCAGGTGAAATCTGGTTCTCTGCAGGTGGCCGTTGCGTTATGACCAGTGGTGGGAGTGCAAATTCATCGCAGAGGGCATCATCGACCAAGGTAGGGGCTGTGTGGGGCAAGGGCTCCTCTGGAGCAGAGTTGGGGGTTGATGAGGTGACTCTGTTGCTGTAAGGGCTCTCGTTTGCTCCCAGTGTTACTGCCCATGGAGGAGAGAAGGAAGGCAGGTTGCCTTGTCCTGCCACCCCCGGCCATGTCCTGGATAAGGAGTGCTGCTTGCTGGGATGGGGGCCAGACCTCCATTAGTCACTAACAGCAGCTTTGGCAGTGCCAATGCTCCCTCTGGCTGTCCTTCACAGGCCAGGCAGGGATGTTATTTCTCCTGTCTTATTTCCTCTGGTGCCATAAGGCTCTGACAGGAGCCTTCTGCTCAGCCCTGGGCCAGGTTGGACCAGAATTCCTCATCTTTGCTCCATAACTCTGAGGGTCAGCACATGGGGAGTTCACATCACTAAAAATGCCCTTCTTTTGGGGTTGCAGGTGGCGGTTTTCGGGACAGCCTGGCGGACATGTCAGAGGAGCTGTGTCCCAGCTCGGCAGACACCCCCGTGCCTCTGCCCTTCTTTGTGCGCACGTCCAACCAGGTGCTGTGGGTGGGGGTATTTGAGGCAGATCTTTCTGTGCCTGGCAATGCAGTGCTGTCCCCATCCCCCTGCATGCCAGGGATGTACCTACTTTTGCTGGTCCAAAGCTTTTCCTCGTGAAGGGTTGGGTAGATTGCTTTGTGGCATCTTGTTTCAGGATATGCTGACAAGTGCCTGGATACTTGTTTCTCACTAGGAATATTGCTAAGGAGGATGGGGGGTTTAGCCCACTTCTATTGTGAGAAGTGCCCAGAGGCACTGCAGGAACCGAGTTTGTGGTGCTTCATGTTGCGCTGAGATCATGAGTTGGAGTTTTGCCTCTCGCTCCTGTAGGGTAACGGCACTGGAGAAGCCAGGGACATGTATGTCCCCAACCCTTCCTGTAAAGACTTCCCCAAGTACGAGTGGATCGGGCAGATCATGGGAGCGGCTCTGAGGGGCAAGGAGTTTCTGGTAAGCTTTCAACCTCGTCCCTGTGTGGATGTTTGCTGCAAAGGGAGTCGTTAGCCCCCTTCTGCAGCCTGTTGGACAGGAGCATGGGAGGGCTCTGTGATCACACACTGGGACAAAAGGTGTTTGGCAGGATTTGGGGCTGAGGGGTTAGGAGAACTCACAGCCTGAGTTTTGGGAGATGCTGTTGGAAGCTTGGGAGAGGGTGTCTGGTCTCTGCTCGGCTATGATGAGCTCTGCATGTGGACAGGGGGAGCAGGGAAGCTCCTTTGTGTCTGTACTGTTGAGCCCTATCTCTATCTTTGGGGATGTCTCCTTTCACACAGATTCTGCAAAATCCCTGTTCTCCTTCAGGTCCTGGCTCTTCCTGGCTTCGTATGGAAACAATTAACAGGGGAGGAGGTCAGCTGGAGCAAAGACTTCCCTGCCGTGGACTCCGTGCTGGTGAGAGGGACTGGGAGGCTGTGCCTATCCTATTCCCTGTGGTACTCAGCAAGGTGGTGATTTGTGTCCCTGTCCTCCTTTTGTACTTGCTTCCTCCTGTGGTGTGTCAAAGAAACATGCACAAAAAGGGCACTCTTAGCATTTAATGCATCCTGCTAATATAGAGATGTAGCCATGCTGACTGCTACTTCAAGCGTGCAATGCCCCAGGGTCTGCTAAACAGCTCTAGGGCAGCATATCCCATGCTATGCTGCTGTCGCAGTCACTCCAGCTCTTATCTGGGAAGGGAGGAGATGGAGGCTCAGGCGCACCACTGCCCTCTGGGCATCTCTCTAACAAGCACTCATCTGGGGCCTGGGTAGGTGAAGCTCTTGGAGGTGATGGAAGTCATGGACAAAGACACCTTTGAATTCAAATTTGGGAATGAGCTGACCTACACAACGGTGCTGAGTGACCAGCGCATGGTGGAGCTGATCCCCAACGGCAGCAGCACCGTGGTGCGCTACGAGGACCGCAAGGAGTTCATCCGCCTGGTGCAGAAGGCTCGACTGGAGGAGAGCAAGGAGCAGGTAACGCTGTCCCGGGGCATCAGTGGTCATTGAGTTCTCAGAGAGGTACCCCCGCCAGTCTGTTTCTGGTACAATGCATCGTGGTTAGTGTCCTTGTGCTCATTAGTGCAATAGTAGGCAGTCCTCTTTGGTGAGATCCTGGAGCCCATGGAGTTGTTGAGAAGCAAAGTGGCTTGTAGCTGCATGGGAGACATGGGGTTTTATTCCTGCTCTGACACAGGCTTCCTGAATGAACTGGGATGCATCTCTGTGGGATCCTGTGCCCTTCTTCAGGTTCCTTGGAGCATTTACTGAGCAGTCACATGGTTTGTGTCCAGTCAAGTCCCTAGGCTCAACCACGAGCCAGGGAAATGGGCAAGACATGCTGCTTACCTGCCCTGTCTCCTTTTCAGATCATGGCCATGCAGGCTGGGCTGCTGAAGGTGGTGCCCCAAGCTGTCCTTGACCTCCTCACCTGGCAGGAGCTGGAAAAAAAAGTCTGTGGAGACCCTGAAGTCACAGTTGATGCCCTGAAGAAGCTCAGTAAGTGAAGGGCTCTGCTGAAAACTTCTTCCCTGAAAACAAGACTGTCTTCTCTCTGTGCTGGGACAAGGAGAGATGTGGGAGGCCGATATTAGCCTTTATTACAGTGAGAATGTGGGCCTGTATACTTCTTGCCTTTAGCTGGGTGCTGATGGGGGCAGGGGTGTCCCTTGTCTCCATGCTGGGCCTCAGAGTAGAGGCTGGGGCATCCCTAGGCTGCCAGTATCTGATCCTCTGTGGAGCTGAGATGTGGATCTGGATGTGCTTTCTAGGAGGGGCCTGACTGCATGTGTTCCTCGCACCTTGGGTCTATGTGCTCACACCCTGCAGGCACCTAGAGGTTTCTTCCTGCACTGGCAGAGGACCCCTGGGTGAGCAGGGGAGGCCCTGCTCTAATTTGTCCAGGAGGAGCTTGGATCTTTAATAAACTCCTTTTCTACATCCTTTCTCCCAGCCCGGTTTGAGGACTTTGAGCCATTGGACACCCGTGTTCAGTACTTCTGGGAAGCACTCAACAACTTCACTAATGGTGAGTGATTTTCCTCTGTCCCTGCATATCTTGTGCCATGACAGCCCCTGCATGCTGGCTGGGAACTGGGAGGGTGAAACCACCCTCCTCGCTGCCTGGGGAACAGATGGGAGCCAAGGAGAGGAAGCAGCTGGGCTGAAGGAACTGCTTGCTAGCGCTGGGGAAACCTGGAAGTGGCTGTTCTCCATCTCACATCCCTCTAGGGTCTGCTGATGTCTTTTGCTTTTCCTTCACAGAGGATCGCAGCCGCTTCCTCAGATTTGTCACTGGCAGAAGCCGCCTTCCAGCACGGATCTACATCTATCCAGACAAGATGGGGTGAGTCCATTCTTTTGTAGTCTGCAAGGCTGACAGGTCCCACACCAAAGGGATGTGTGGTTTGGTCTCTGCCTCACTGGCCTGCTGGTTCTGACCAGTTTGTCACCTTCTCCCCAAGCTCTGAGACAACAGATGCTTTGCCGGAGTCGTCCACCTGCTCCAGCACCCTCTTCTTGCCCAACTATGCCACGTAAGTTTTGGTGCTTCCCTACATCTGGGGGACTGTGTGTCTGGGCTCTCTTCTTAACCTTGGTGCTGATTCATAGGGCCTTATTGCTTTGCCATACTCGTGTCCCCTTCCTGTACCGTGTGGCTGCTGTGATTCTCTCTGTGAGTGGCTGGTGAAGCATAGCCTCCATCTCAGAAAGCATCTTGTCCTCTCGGCTGGCAAATGCAGCAATGGCAACTCCTCCTTGTCTTTTTTTTCTCCCCCCCCACTCCTGCCATCCCTAGAGCCAAGGTATGTGAAGAGAAGTTGCGCTATGCCGCCTATAACTGCGTGGCCATTGACACAGATATGAGTCCGTGGGAAGAGTGATGTTGCAGCCTGACCAAGCAGCATGGACAATCGTTCGACAAAACTGTGCAGTGGGAAGAGCTCCCTTGTCCCCCCAGGATATGTGTATATATAATAAACATATAGGTGTGAAGCCTGGCTCCCAACAGTGGTAACCAGCACCTCTTTGGACATGGAGGTTTGGGTCTTCAGCAGGGTGGGAGCTAGCTCGGAGTGTAAATGTGATTGCAATAATGAAACCCTGGCCCAGCCCTCGTACATCAGAAGGGTCTGGTAGTTTTTTGTAATGAGTTTCTTCTCCATGCGTCCTTGTTGCAGCTCCACAACTGTAGTTCCTCCCAGGCCGTGCTCCGCTCCAAACAGAAGTGGGGTAGGGCTGCAAAGCTGCACAGCAGGTTACAGCACAGGAGAGAGAACTGTGAGCTGCCGCTGAGACCGCGGGGATGCTCAGAGATGCTCAGTGTGTCCTAGCCTGCGTGTCCTGACCCCATTCCCTTCCCTTGTTCCTGCTCTCACCTGAGGTCATGGAAATGAGATCGTTCATCTAGGTTTAAGAAGAAATGGGGCAGGCTGGTGGCAAGTGCTGCAGGGGTGCCTCTGGCCACCAGGTGTCATAACAGACCTGCACAGCAGGACTGCGGGTGCTGTCAGGAAAGGGCTCCCATGCTTTTATATCGCACAAAATCCCATTTCCTGTGACCACCCGTGGTTCCCTGCACCCCTTGCGCAGCAGCAGCTGCTGGGGGAGCTGCTCCCCTACAGGAGGTGGGAACTGTCTGCTTCCCTCCTGCTCTGTAACCTTCACTTCTGCATCCGGCATGCTGGTGGCCTAGCAGCTGTTCTCCCAGGCTCTTTGAGCCTTGGTTTTCCCCTAAAAGCCGGTATTACAACTAATCTGTTCTAGTTCTCATGGAGATGTGCAGGCGGGGCCAAGATCTTCTCCCAGACAGCAGGGGTTAGAGCAGCGCCAGGATCTGCTCCTCTCTGCCGTGGGGAGGTAGGTGGAGGTTTCAGGTGGACAGGGAAAGCCTTTGCCCCAGGAGAGTGGAGAGACTGTGGGTACCAAGGGTTGGAGCTCCTTGAGCAGATGGACACACAGAGTGTGAGCAAGGAGCAGACAATGAAAGCTTTACAACTTCAAGACCATTGGAAATGTTCCTTGATCTTCCCAGCCCTGGGCAGGGCTAGTCATTGCCTAGCACTGGGAGCTACCAGATGTCGGCCCACTTTTATACACCTAGCTCCATCTTCAGCCCGTGGTCTGTTAGACCACCACTGCTAAGAGCCATTGGGTCACAGGGGTTTCACTGGAGTGGGGCTAACGCTGTGAGTTGGGATTTATCCTGTCTTAACGCTTCATGCCTTTTTCTCCTCTGTTGAAGGAGTCTGTCACCCAGAAACTTCCAGTTGTAAATGAAGTCCTTCCCTTCACCAGTTTCCTTTGAAACTGCTGTATTCCCAGACCTGCTGAGGGGGTTTGTACTAAAGGGGACGTAGGACCAGGAGAGAGCATGTGCTGCCATCTCCCATCGCGGTGAGTGGAAGGAGTATAGGGTGAGCAGGGAAGCCGGTTCTGGCAGCCCTTGCCTGCAGCAGAGCCTTGCACGCTCAGCTGGGTGGGTGTGAAGTCCCATCTGCTGGAGGAGGCTTTTTGTAAATCCTAGAGTTATCTCAGAATTGAGCTCTGTGGCTTTGTGGGTGATTTCAGTGACCAGCATGGACAGGAGCAGAGCCAGCGTGATACCTTTCCGTGCTGGTGGCTGAGTCACTTCCTAGAGTGTCTGTTTTAAATGGGCATGAGCGAGTTGCTGAAAGGACTTTGATCTACTGGCTTGGCCTTGGTCAGGAGTGTTGGTGAAGGAGTCTTCAGCATCGAGATGGGATTTGAAACGAGCCATCCTAGCTCCTTTCTGGCCACTGACATTTGGGTGGAATCGACCCTGCTTTTTCCAACCTTGCCCACTTGTCTCTAAGGGAGATCAGCAGGAGGTCACATTATTTACTAAGCAGAACTAGAAGTAGCAAGAAAAATTGACTCCTCCCTGTGCTTTATTGCCAGGCAGGGGATGGTTGGTTCCTAAGTGGCTCAGGGCAGGATGGATAAAATGGCCCTAGTCTTTGGTGGAGGCTGAACTGATGTCACCTGTGGGAATGGGCAGGCTAAG